>OY728152.1:1612815758-1615215758 GCA_963277665.1 Viscum album | reverse complement strand
AAATTCATGTCTATTTATAAAACGTATAAAAGAAAGTCATGTACTAAAAAAATATGCCTCAATGAAAACAAATTGAGATGAAGTCCCCAACATCGTGTCTGACATGACTCGATCTTCCTTTAATCTCCTGAATAATAAACTATATGAAACTTATACTTTCTTAAGAACATTTTTCGTGTTTATTATTCCTATTATATCACTTATTAATATGAAAAAAAATTATGTAATCATTTAAGTTAATAATGATCGTTTTGTCAATATTTGGTTCTTGAGTCAAAAATGGACTTCTTATAATTACATGTTGTTCATGCGGTCAAAGGTTCATTATATCCAGAATGATATTCATGATTTGGATATCATATGTATCATATATATCCAGAATATACATGTATTTATAATAGTACATAACATTTAGAGCTGATAAATAAAATGCACCGTTCATGGATGTTGGTCGGAGTGGACACTCAAGAGGGGGGGTGAATTGAGTTCCAATTAAAATTTCTGTTAAAAACAATTTCTATTAAAATCCCCCAATTTCAAAAACAAATTAAACTGTAGTGAATTTATATAGATTATAAAGGTTCAATTAGTTTCTCAAAGATTGATTAGTTCTCAGTTAACTTAATCTTATGATTAAATTAACTTTTGAAACTAACTTACTGATTTATAATAAATATAAACACTTGCAAATTTAATTATCAAAGTATCTTTGAAGATAAATTATATTTCAATGTAATAGCAGCGGAAAATGAAATAAATATATATAGTATGGATAAAATATGTAGCTACAAACACGGAGAATTAACCAAGAGGTTCAGTCTCAAGCCGAGACTTAGTCCTCTCAACAGTTTATATAAAAATGATCCACATCCTGGATCGGGGTTATCAACAGTGAACACACTGTCCAGGTCACAAGACCTCTACCACAGTTCTATGTGGGAAAACAAACAACAGCAGTGTCACGACCCGTCCTCGGGGCCCGTGCCGTGACTACCCCAAGCCCGCCTTCCATAGGCCAGGGGCTGGCGACTAGCACCAAGGCGTAAATTCCCGGTAAGCAGGGAAGGCATTGCCTTTATAAGTAACAACCACACAGAGTCAGCAAGCGGAAAGTAAAGTGCAGAAAAGTAAAGGGGGTCGGAATACAAGCCCAACTGTAAAGTACAACTGAAAAAGTAAAGAACAGCAACTGAAGAAAAGACGGCGGCCTCGTGTCGTCCACTGGCAACCCCACCTGAAGGGTGGGTACAGATAGCCTCCAGGCTCCTCGGGTCCCACGTCCGCTCCGAGCACGTCCCGCCTAGTGGTCCACCTCCAGGTACCATCCTGCTCCACGCCCCAACCGTGATCAGCGCTGTCCTTCGTCTGCAACCAACACAACAAGGTGCGGGCATAGCCCTTGCAGGGGTGAGTATAAGCTACTCAGTAAGGACCCCGAGACCCCCGAAGGTCTCCCGAAATCCACAAAGGATATAGCACAAAAGAAAGATGCAATCACGAAGTAACATCTGACTCGACTTAGGTATATACCCATACATATACCTAAGTCCCCACTTCTAGCTCTGCTCACGAGCTCCAGAACAACTCAATCCACATAGGAAAGCAAGACTCAAATCCACAAGGAGAGTAAACAGTAAATCCACAAAGGATAGTTCAACACAATCCACAAAGGAGAGTAACATAAGATTCAGCTCAACCAGGTATACTTTTTCAGATGACGTCAAAGATGATCACTGATCCATCTAAGTCGTCGGACCCACGAAGGATCGATAGGTACTAACCCCCGCAAAAGACCCACACAGGATCGGGCTCACACAGAACCTGTAGGCAGTGGCTCACACAGAACCGGTAGCACTGATCCACGTAGGATCGCTGAGTGCAGTAGTCGACGCAGTCCACTGAGGATCTCTGCACAGTCGTCGCCGCAGTCCACGAAGGATCTCTACTCTGTCATCGTCGCAGTCCACGGAGGATCTCTGCTCTGCCGTCGTCGCAGTCCACGGAGGATCTCTGCTCTGTCGTCGTCGCAGTCCACGGAGGATCTCTGCTCTGTCGTCGAAGTCACAGCCAGCGCTAGGGTTCCCGCACATTGCGAGCTCGTTTAGGAGGGTCTGCTCCACGAGCCGAGAGGCTGATACATCAACTGACACGTAGTCCGAAGTTGATGTATCCAAAAGTTCCGTATCGACAACAGGATCTCAACGCGACAGACGGCGCGTCAATCGGACGCCCGGTCTGAGAGTTATTGGCATTTTCGTCCCAGGGGCCCGGTTAGATTTTAGGGCAAAACCAACCCGACCGTACTCCGCCTGTGTCCGATCCTCGGGCGGAGTATGCCAAAAGTTCCGTCTCACATAGAGGAAACTACCACAGCTGACGGTACGTCGATCGGACGTCCGTAGCTCAAGTTATGAGCGTTTCCGCTCCGAGGGCCCGGTTGGTTTCGTGTGCGAACCAACCCTGCCGAACTCAAAGTCTTCCGAAACCTTGAGTATAATATACCGAAACGACCGTCTCGATCCAAGGATTGCGTAGCCGCTGACGGTTCGTCAATCGGAGGTCCCAGGCCCATGATATGGGCAAAAGACCGAAGAGGGCCCGAAACGGGGGTTCTAGGCCCGGGGCGACCCGGCCCGAACCCCCCCTGGGTCGGCCGAACCGGGTCGGCCTGAACCGGGTCGGCCCGACCCGGCCCGAACCGGCTCGGTCGGGTCCGGTCCGGCCTGGGCACGGCCCGGCCGACCGGACCGGCCGGCTCGGCTTCGGCCGCGCGGCCGAACTGCCGCGTGTTTGACCCGCGGCTTGGAGAGGAACGCGGCCCCGCGGGGGGCCGCCTGTCACGCGGACGCGGCCGGGCCGCCGCATCCGTTCCCGGTTCCGCGCGGCCGCGGAACCGGCCGCCGCCGCCGCGACTTCAGCCGCGGCGGAAATTCTCCACGGCGGCGCGCCGGGCGCCGCCGCCTCCGGTCGCCGGCGCCGCCGCGCCGGCGACCCGCGCCGCCGCCCCCTTCCGCGGGCCGCCGGAGTTGCTCCGGTGGCCCGTTTTGCCTCCCGTCTGCGCCATTGTTCCTCCCGGGACGCGTCCTCCACTGCGGAATCAACAAATGGCCCTTGCGTCGTGCTTTTGCCGTCGCCCGCCAAATCCGCACAAAAAGGAAGATCGGCGGAGGGTTGCCGGGTCTTGTTCGTTAGACCCGCACCCTCCGCGTTAGTCATAAACAACAGGAGAAACAAGAAACGACCAAATCAACAATTTTAAATAAATTTAAAATTGTTCCGTGATCGGTTCCTTATTTTAAAAGAAATAAAATCACGGGAAAGGAAAATATTTCAAATCAATCCCTTACCTTGTCGCCGTCGTCGGACGAGAGGTCGTCGCGGAATTGCTCGTCGCGGAAGAAGGGGGATCGTCGCGTCGTCGCGGTATCCGGCGTCGCGTCGCCAATCTCCGGACCAAGATCAAACGGATTTTATTAGTTTAAATCCGTTGATATTGAAATTAAAAAGGGAGAAGAAAAGATCCGATTCTCACCTTAGTTGCCGAACGAGGATCGGCCGCGGAAGAAGAGGCGTCGCCGAAGAACGTCGCGGGTAAGGCTCGTCGACGTCGCAGATCACGGTGTGCGTCGTCGAATTCCGGTCGCCGGCGTTCTTCGCGTTCTTCGCGTTCTTCGCGTTCTTCGCGTTCTTCGCTGGGAGGGTGGAGGTTCAGAGGAATTGCACAACGATAGCAATCCTCCAAAATAGACAAGTTGTCTATTTTATTATTTTGCCAACAAACGCAAAACGCGTAAGTAACGACCCATTTAATTCGTTGAATTAATTCAACGAATAAAACAGCCCATTTAATTCACAAAAGAAACAGCCCATTTAAATGGTCTGTTAAGAATTAAAGAAAACACGTCGGTTGACTTTTCAGTTACTTTGACGGGTTTTCGCGGGTGCGTAACTTAGCGAAAGAAACGGCGGGTCTCGTGCGGGCCCTGCCTCACAAATATCCTACCAAGGGGATAGGATATTTCTGGATAGCATCCTATCCAGATCAACTCAGTTCAAGCCGTCTTTAAGTGACTTCAAGTGGCTTCCAAGCAGCTTAAGTGAAAAATAAAATAAAGTTGTCGCACAAACTTTATTTTATTTCTGACTTGAAGCCGCAAAATTTAAAAACCACGTCTGAGCAAACGCAAATCCGGAAGAGGCGTTTCTAAGCAAATACCGGCGCTGCGATTTCATCGGTGCCCTCAGAATTTGATTCCGGGCACCGGTTCAAAAGATAGAAAAACCCGCTCGTCCGTTCACTGAACGTACCCGAGCCAAACTTCGGAAATTGATTCCGGGCACACCGGGCCTCGGAATCAGGTGCCGTCTGAAGACGCGCTCTTGTAAAATTCCAAATAAAATTAAGAAAAAAAAATTTCCTTGAAATTTGCGGGTCTTTACATTACTCCCACCTCAGGGCTTTACGTCCTCGTAAAGATACATCAAAAACTAGGGGAACAAATGGGGGTACTGAGCACGCATCTGAGCCTCCCGCTCCCAAGTGCTCTCCTGGAGGTTCTCGTGCTGCCATCTGACGCGCACAAGAGGAATCGACCGCCCACGTAGGACCCGCTCCTGTCGATCCTCGATCTCCACTGGGACCTCCGCAAAAGTCGCCCCATCGTCCACGTCCAGCTCCCCAAAGTCGATGATGTGCGTCGGGTCGTGCACGTATCTCCTCAGCTGAGACACGTGGAAGACGTCGTGCACCCGGTGCAACTGAGGTGGTAGAGCCAGGCGATAAGCCACCTCTCCTATCCTGCTGAGGACCTGGAAAGGCCCGATGAAGCGTGGAGACAACTTGCCGCCTCGGCCAAATCTCCGTAACCCACGTCGAGGTGAGACACGCAAAAAGACGTGGTCGCCATCCTCGAACTCTAGTGGCCTCCGCCTCCTGTCAGCATATGACTTCTGCCGGATCTGAGCTGTCCTCATCCTCTCCTGGATGATCTGGACCTTCTCTGTCGTGGCTCGGACCATCTCTGGTCCCACGAGTGCTGACTCCCCAGGGTCTGTCCAGCACAATGGTGATCTGCAGGGTCTGTCGTACAACGCCTCGTATGGTGCCATCCCGATGGTGGAGTGGTAGCTGTTGTTGTACGCAAACTCCACCAAGGGTAGGTGGTCCTCCCAGCTGCGACCAAAGTCGAGAACACATGCACGGAGCATGTCCTCGAGTGTCTGTATGGTCCTCTCAGTCTGACCATCCGTCTGAGGGTGGAAGGCTGTGCTCAGATGGAGCCGCGTCCCGAACGCCTCCTGCAACCCCTTCCAAAGCCGGGAAGTGAAACGAGCATCTCGATCGGAGACGATAGACGATGGCACACCATGAAGCCGTACGATCTCCTGGACGTAAAGACGTCCCAAGCTCTCCACTGAGCCCTGCTCTCTAATGGGTAAGATGTGTGCCGACTTGGTGAGTCGGTCGACAATCACCCAAATGGAGTCGTGACCTCTGGAAGTGCGTGGAAGTCCAGTCACGAAGTCCATAGATATGCCATCCCACTTCCACTCCGGGACCTCCAAGGGCTGTACCAAGCCTGCTGGTACCTGATGCTCTGCCTTCACCTGCTGGCAGGTGAGGCATCGTGAAACGAACTCTGCCACAGCTTTCTTCATGCCCGACCACCAGTGCTGTCGTCTGAGATCATGATACATCTTCGCCACTCCGGGATGTACCGCCAAGGGAGAAGTGTGAAACTCTCTCAGCACCTCCTCAGGCAACCTCAAGATAGGTGCGCTGGTCAACCTCTGCCTCAGCTCCTGGAAGCTCTGCTGACATCTGTCTGACGACACGAAGGGTTTCCCCTTCTTCGTCAATGCTGAGAGTGGTGCCGCAACTCTGGAGAAGTCTGGCACGAATCTCCGATAGTATCCCGCTAGGCCCAAGAAGCTCCGCACCTCTGTCACGCTCCTGGGTGGCTCCCAAGCTAGCACTGCCTCGATCTTCGCGGGATCCACTGCAACTCCCGCCTCAGAAATGACGTGCCCCAAGAAATGGACCTCACGTAACCAGAACTGGCATTTTGAGAGCTTGCCATAAAGCTGGTGCTCTCGGAGTGTGTCTAGCACAACTCGCAGGTGGTAGGCATGCTCCTCCTCAGTCGTCGAGTATACCAAAATGTCGTCAATGAAGACAACGACAAATCGGTCGAGGTATGGCTGGAAGATCCTGTTCATGAGGCTCATGAACACTGCTGGAGCATTGGTTACGCCGAACGGCATAACCAAGAACTCATAATGGCCATACCGACACCTGAAGGCCGTCTTCTGCACGTCCTCGTCTCGAACTCTGAGCTGATGATAGCCTGACCGGAGGTCTATCTTCGAGAACCACCGCGCTCCCTTGAGCTGGTCGAAGAGGTCATCAATCTGTGGCAGCGGATACTTGTTCCTCACTGTCACCTGGTTCAGGCGACGATAGTCGACACACAGTCGCAAGCTCCCGTCCGCCTTCTTGGCGAACAAAATCGGGGAAGCCTAGGGTGAAACACTGGGTCGGATAAACCCCTTGCTCTGCAAGTCCTCCAACTGTACCCGCAGCTCCCGAAGCTCGGCGGGGGCCATCCGATATGCTGGAGTAGATATCGGGGCTGTCCCAGGGTACAAGTCGATGTAAAAGTCTACCTCTCTACGAGGAGGTATCCCTGGAACGTCGTCGGGAAAGACGTCCATGTACTGGTCCACCACTGCAGGAAAAGCCGGACTCCGCATGTCCACTGCTCCTAGGATGAGGCTAGCCAACTGATGAGAGATGGGCTGCACTCTCCTCCGCGGAAGTCCATCCTGTGCTGCAAAGGTTCCCTTCTCGCCGGTGAAGGTAAACCTGCTCCTGTCGGTGCGAACACATCGCACCATGCGCCTAAAACAGTCGATCTGGGCATGAACCGTGGATAGCCAATCCATGCCCAAGATGACGTCGTAAGGCCTCGACGCCGCTACAAGGAGATCCCAGCCGAAGCTCTCGCCTCCTAGAGTAAGCTCACACTGCCGGCACCAGTGCGTAATCGTCGAGTCTGCTCCCGTAGGAGTCTCTAGCCGTAAGGATCGAGCCAACGGCTCAGTCGGAATCTCCGAGCTCCGAACAAGGGCAGAGGCTATGAAAGAGTGACTCGCTCCTGTGTCTATAAGTACTGCAGCAAGGGTGGAATAGACACAGATCGTACCTCGAATCATCTCTGGCATGTCGGGGTCGTAGGCCTCCACTGCCTGGAGCTGGGCCTGCCCCTGCCCACCAGCTCCCTGTGGTCGAGGTGGCCCTCCTGGTGGTGGTGGGGGTAAAGCCTGGAAGCGTCGCCCACCACCCGCTGCTCGGCCAGCTCCTCTGCCTCGTCTGCCTCCTCCCTGCGGACCGCCACGGTCGACCCTCTGCCTCTGCCTGGGTGGCCCCTCCACCGTCTGCTGCTCCTCTGGTCGGAGAGTCGGGCAGTCACGAGCCATGTGACCCTGCCCGCCGCAGGTGTAGCACAGCCTGCCTCTCGGAAGGCTGGCACTCCGCTGTGTGCCCTACACTGTTGAGCCAGTGTCCCGGGGTCGCCTGCCGGAAGGTCTGGTCCGCCTGGAACCCTGGGTCATCCGTCGGCTACCTGCTGCCGAAGACTCAGCTACCTTCCGCCCTGCGCTAGGTCTCGCCGCTGAAGAAGGCTCTGCCAGGAAGCTCTCGATCAGGAGGGCTCGCTCCAGCACTCCCGCCTGGGTCGGAATGCTGAGGGAGATCAGCGACGCCCGAATCTCCTGTCGCAAGCCCTGCTCGAAGGTCCGGGCCCGGAAGAAGGGGTCCCGTACCATGTCGGTCGAGTAGCGAGATAGGTCAGTGAACCTCGCCGCGTACTGAGCGACCGTCATGCTGCCCTGGCACAGCTGGAGAAGCTCCTGGATGCGCACCGCTCGGAGGGTGGCCGGGACGAACTCAGAGCGGAAGAGGCTCTCGAAGTCCGTCCAGAGCAAGGATGCCTCATCGTGAACCTGGAGCATCAGGCTCCACCATCGTCCTGCCGCCGCCTGCAGGAGGCTCGCCGCGAGAATCACCATGAGATCCGCTGGTGTCCTCACTAGCCTAAAGGTCCGTACCACCGCCTCTAGCCAGTCCTCGGCGGCCTGGGGGTCCGCCTCACCGCGAAACCTGGGCGGTCGCTGGCTCTGAAACTCATGCAGTGCCCTGAGGCGACGTGCATCGTCAGCGTCTGGTACTGGTAGCATCGGTGGCTCGGCGGGTAAGGCTACCGCCGGTGCCACTGCTGGCAAAGGGCCCTGCACCGAGGCCTCGTCGCTCGGTGGGCTGCCGTCGCGCCCTACACTCGGAACCCTAGCTGGCTGTCGTCGCGGGGCCATCCTGAAAAGGAGAACAAGAGCACCACAGTCAGAACAGTATACCTGGTGAGCTGGCACAAGTAATCACAAGGAAAACTTGAGACTTTCATAAAGCAGATCAGTATACACGGTGAGCTGACACAAGTAATCACAAAGAAAACTTGAAACACACACGCAATCAATGTTTTCATGCATTAAGTCAGAAATCAGGAGTCAGGGTCCTGGTGTACGGATACGCCGGCCGCCGCTCCAACACTGGGCTCCCTGAACTGATAACCATACTCAATACACTAAACACTATTGCTTCATAGAGACAGAAAAGACGATCAGAGTCTGCGGTAGAACCGACCACCTCTGATACTAATTTGTCACGACCCGTCCTCGGGGCCCGTGCCGTGACTACCCCAAGCCCGCCTTCCATAGGCCAGGGGCTGGCGACTAGCACCAAGGCGTAAATTCCCGGTAAGCAGGGAAGGCATTGCCTTTATAAGTAACAACCACACAGAGTCAGCAAGCGGAAAGTAAAGTGCAGAAAAGTAAAGGGGGCCGGAATACAAGCCCAACTGTAAAGTACAACTGAAAAAGTAAAGAACAGCAACTGAAGAAAAGACGGCGGCCTCGTGTCGTCCACTGGCAACCCCACCTGAAGGGTGGGTACAGATAGCCTCCAGGCTCCTCGGGTCCCACGTCCGCTCCGAGCACGTCCCGCCTAGTGGTCCACCTCCAGGTACCGTCCTGCTCCACGCCCCAACCGTGATCAGCACTGTCCGTCGTCTGCAACCAACACAACAAGGTGCGGGCATAGCCCGTGCAGGGGTGAGTATAAGCTACTCAGTAAGGACCCCGAGACCCCCGAAGGTCTCCCGAAATCCACAAAGGATATAGCACAAAAGAAAGATGCAATCACGAAGTAACATCTGACTCGACTTAGGTATATACCCATACATATACCTAAGTCCCCACTTCTAGCTCTGCTCACAAGCTCCAGAACAACTCAATCCACATAGGAAAGCAAGACTCAAATCCACAAGGAGAGTAAACAGTAAATCCACAAAGGATAGTTCAACACAATCCACAAAGGAGAGTAACATAAGATTCAGCTCAACCAGGTATACTTTTTCAGATGACGTCAAAGATGATCACTGATCCATCTAAGTCATCGGACCCACGAAGGATCGATAGGTACTAACCCCCGCAAAAGACCCACACAGGATCGGGCTCACACAGAACCTGTAGGCAGTGGCTCACACAGAACCGGTAGCACTGATCCACGTAGGATCGCTGAGTGCAGTAGTCGACGCAGTCCACTGAGGATCTCTGCACAGTCGTCGCCACAGTCCACGAAGGATCTCTGCTCTGTCGTCGTCGCAGTCCACGGAGGATCTCTGCTCTGCCGTCGTCGCAGTCCACGGAGGATCTCTGCTCTGTCGTCGTCGCAGTCCACAGAGGATCTCTGCTCTGTCGTCGAAGTCACAGCCAGCGCTTGGGTTCCCGCACATAGCGAGCTCGTTTAGGAGGGTCCGCTCCACGAGCCGAGAGGCTGATACATCAACTGACACGTAGTCCGAAGTTGATGTATCCAAAAGTTCCGTATCGACAACAGGATCTCAACGCGACAGACGGCGCGTCAATCGGACGCCCGGTCTGAGAGTTATTGGCATTTTCGTCCCAGGGGCCCGGTTGGTTTTTAGGGCAAAACCAACCCGACCGTACTCCACCTGTGTCCGATCCTCGGGCGGAGTATTCCAAAAGTTCCGTCTCACTTAGAGGAAACTACCACAGCTGACGGTACGTCGATCGGACGTCCGTAGCTCAAGTTATGAGCGTTTCCGCTCCGAGGGCCCGGTTGGTTTCGTGTGCGAACCAACCCGGCCGAACCCAAAGTCTTCCGAAACCTTGAGTATAATATACCGAAACGACCGTCTCGATCCAAGGATCGCGTAGCCGCTGACGGTTCGTCAATCGGAGGTCCCAGGCCCAAGATATGGGCAAAAGACCGAAGAGGGCCCGAAACGGGGGTTCTGGGCCCGGGGCGACCCGGCCCGAACCCCCCCTGGGTCGGCCGAACCGGGTCGGCCCGACCCGGCCCGAACCGGCTCGGCCGGGTCCGGTCCGGCCTGGGCGCGGCCCGGCCGACCGGACCGGCCGGCTCGGCTTCGGCCGCGCGGCCGAACTGCCGCGGGTTTGACCCGCGGCTTGGAGAGGAACGCGGCCCCGCGGGGGGCCGCCTGTCACGCGGACGCGGCCGGGCCGCCGCGTCCGTTCCCGGTTCCGCGCGGCCGCGGAACCGGCCGCCGCCGCCGCCTCCGGTCGCCGGCGCCGCCGCGCCGCCCCCGCCACCTTCCGCGGGCCGCCGGAGTTGCTCCGGTGGCCCGTTTTGCCTCCCGTCTGCGCCAGTGTTCCTCCCGGGACGCGTCCTCCATTGCGGAATCAACAAATGGCCCTTGCGTCGTGCTTTTGCCGTCGCCCGCCAAATCCGCACAAAAAGGAAGATCGACGGAGGGTTGCCTGGTCTTGTTCGTTAGACCCGCACCCTCCGCGTTAGTCATAAACAACGGGAGAAACAAGAAACGACCAAATCAACAATTTTAAATAAATTTAAAATTGTTCCGTGATCGGTTCCTTATTTTAAAAGAAATAAAATCACGGGAAAGGAAAATATTTCAAATCAATCCCTTACCTTGTCGTCGTCGTCGGACGAGAGGTCGTCGCGGAATTGCTCGTCGCGGAAGAAGGGGGATCGTCGCGTCGTCGCGGTATCCGGCGTCGCGT
The DNA here is from genome assembly GCA_963277665.1 of Viscum album. Taxonomy (NCBI): domain Eukaryota; kingdom Viridiplantae; phylum Streptophyta; class Magnoliopsida; order Santalales; family Viscaceae; genus Viscum; species Viscum album. The sequence continues at coordinate 1,615,204,637 of OY728152.1, read as the reverse complement.
CTCCAATCTCCGGACCAAGATCAAACGGATTTAATTAGTTTAAATCCGTTGATATTGAAATTAAAAAGGGAGAAGAAAAGATCCGATTCTCACCTTAGTTGCCGAACGAGGATCGGCCGCGGAAGAAGAGGCGTCGCCGAAGAACGTCGCGGGTAAGGCTCGTCGACGTCGCAGATCACGGTGTGCGTCGTCGAATTCCGGTCACCGGCGTTCTTCGCATTCTTCGCGTTCTTCGCGTTCTTCGCGTTCTTCGCGGGGAGGGTGGAGGTTCAGAGGAATTGCACAAGGATAGCAATCCTCCAAAATAGACAAGTTGTCTATTTTATTATTTTGCCAAGAAACGCAAAACGCGTAAGTAACGACCCATTTAATTCGTTGAATTAATTCAACGAATAAAACAGCCCATTTAATTCACGAAAGAAACATCCCATTTAAATGGTCTGTTAAGAATTAAAGAAAATGCGTCGGTTGACTTTTTAGTTACTTTGACGGGTTTTCGCGGGTGCGTTACTTAGCGAAAGAAACGGCGGGGCTCGTGCGGGCCCTGCCTCACAAATATCCTACCAAGGGGATAAGATATTTCTGGATAGCATCCTATCCAGATCAACTCAGTTCAAGCCGTCTTTAAGTGACTTCAAGTGGCTTCCAAGCAGCTTAAGTGAAAAATAAAATAAAGTTGTCGCACAAACTTTATTTTATTTCTGACTTGAAGCCGCAAAATTTAAAAACCACGTCTGAGAAAACGCAACTCCGGAAGAGGCGTTTCTAAGCAAATACCGGCGCTGCGATTTCATCGGTGCCCTCAGAATTTGATTCCGGGCACCGGTTCAAAAGATAGAAAAACCCGCTCGTCCGTTCACTGAACGTACCCGAGCCAAACTTCGGAAATTGATTCCGGGCACACCGGGCCTCGGAATCAGGTGCCGTCTGAAGCTGCGCTCTTGTAAAATTCCAAAGAAAATTAAGAAAAAAAAATTTCCTTGAAATTTGCGGGTCTTTACAAGCAGCCAGCTGTCCAGGTCACAAGACCTCTACCACTATCCATAGTGGGAAATGAAGTGTAAAAGGTTTGTTGAGGATTTATAGATCCTCCAGTGAAAGTACAGGAGTCAGTGTGTGTGTTTAATACAGCAGATAATACACACTGCTCAAAATGTAGAATAAATAAATCACAGAGCAGAGTAGAGTTTAGAAATGGCTCTAGTGATTTCAGTGTAGCACTGGACTCATTTTGGAATTGATCAGAAGTGATTCTAAGTCCTCTTATCGATTTTTTTTGAGAAGCAGAGTGTCGTATGCTTCAGGTTCACAGGCAGTGAGATGTAGTCTATGAAGCTCTTCGATATTCTTTTGTATGCACAGAACTCTTCTTGAGTAGGCTTGATTGTATATGTGATTCTGTCTTGCTTGGTTCTTCTTGTATGCACAGAGCTCTTCTTGAGTATGTCGTATGTCTTCCTTGTCTCTGTGTGTGTTGTCTCGCACATCTCTTCAGCAGAGTCTTCTTGTATTTATGTCACGTGCTCCGTAGGACAGAAGAGGATTCCTTTCCGCAGGTACGAGGTACGGTTTCCTGACATCCGAAAACCTTTATTAATTAATTGTCAGGGTATTAAAATATAACTAATATGACCGTTGGTTAGAATAAATAAAGATAGAGATAAAGAAATTCAAACAGTTGTTTATGAATGTTCAAGTGATCGGTAGGTCATCAGCATTAGAGTAATGATCGGTGACTCAGATAGATCAGCATCGGTCTGTCATCTGATCGGTGAGTCATTTGCATCGGTGACTCATTTGCATCGGGTACTCATTTGCATCGGTGAGTCCTTGGATCGGTGCGTCTGATGGATCGGTGCGTCTGATGGATCAGTGAGTCTGATGGATCGGTGAGTCTGATGGATCAGTGAGTCTGATGGATCGGTGAGTCTGATGGATCGGTGAGTCTGATGGATCGGTGAGTCTGATGGATCGGTGAGTCTGATGGATCGGTGAGTCTGATGGATCGGTGAGTCTGATGGATCGGTGAGTCTGATGGATCGGTGAGTCTGATGGATCGGTGAGTCTGATGGATCGGTGAGTCTGATGGATCGGTGAATCTGATGTCTGTTGAATCCAGAAGACTTCCAACATACTTTGTAAGTCAATAAGCATAGACAGAAACATGATAACAGATTCATTTACAGATTGTAATTAAGTTTATGAGAAAACAAACCAGATTAAGCATTAATGGTATGTGATGATTTGTGATTATTAAAACATCAAACATAGACATGAAATCAACAATCTTCCAGAGGGCTCAACAATCTCCCCCTTTTTGATAATCACAAATCTTTATATATATATAAAAAAATCAATCAATAATAAAAACATAAAAACATAATGAGAATAAGAGTAAAGAGATATAAATCTCCTTCTTAATTTAACATTCCCATATATATAATATTCAGATTGCTCCCCCTGAGATATGGATCTCCCTCTAAGATATTCACATCTCTCATATATATCGTTCTCCCATTATATATATCAGATCTTTCTCCCCCTTTGGGATAATCAAAAAGGGGGGAAAACAGATAAGTGAAAGTGAAAGTAAAAGCAGTCAGCAGAGAGTAGAGAGAGAAAAAGAAAGAAAAAAAATGATAAAGTACATATTATTACAAGTAGCACATTGTTCACCCCATCAAAGACAATACACAACTATTTGGTGGGATACAAAGGGGCTTTGGCTTTGTCTTTGGGATCAATAGTAGGTTAGGTGGATGGTTTGGAGACATGTTGGTCTTGGCGAATCTGAAGTGGTGGTAGGACAACTCGGGCAGGTGTAGGAGCAGGTACCACAGAGGGTTGTTGTTGAGAAACAGGAGCTGATTGAGGAGCTTGCTGAGGAACTGGTCTTAATTGAGATAGAGCTTGGGCAACAGACAGCTTATTTGGAGCTACATCAGTGGCACTGAGAGGTTCAGAAGTAGCAAGTACAATTGCAGTGGCTGGTGCATCCAAATAAGGCTTCAACAGATGAATGAAGTCCTGAATGACTTCTGCTCCATACTTCATAGCTTTTTCAAAATCATCTTTATTCTCCATGAACTGTGCTAAAAAAGGGATAAAATCTTGCAATTGGCGAACTTGAGTTTTGAAGGCCTAAGTGACAGGGGGTAATTTCAGATTCTCTGCTAACACCTTGAAGCGTGCAGTCATCTCGTGTTTTGTATAAATCTTGGAAAAGTAAGTATCAAATTTTTCCTTGATCTCTTGCAGGGCTTTCTTAGCATCTGCTGAATATACCAAGGCCATCTTATGACTGTTATCACAGAGCTCTTTCATCTTCCTCAAAGATTCTAAATCAAGAATTTGTCTTACAGCAGCTAACTCTTCACACACAACTTCTTTTAGAGCTTCTATCTCACGGTTAGTGATCTTGGTTACCTTGCCTGTACTGGCTTGGCCGACTATGTGAGTTAGTTCAGCTTTCAACTTCCTCAGCTCAGACTTGTTGAGATGTTCAATCAGATTTCTCAAAACATCCATCATACCAGAGATGGTTGATCGGAATTCGCTTGATAGAGATACCAGGCCGGTATGAAGATCCTTCATAGTCTGATTCAAAAAGGCTATTTGCCTGCCAATAAGTTCACCAGTATTGGCTAGGTCTGGCTTCACAGCATTAGATACTCTTTGTGAGAAGGCTTCCAAAGAATTTTCAGAAACTTGTAGAGACACTTGAGTAAGAGCATTAGAAACTTCTTCTCTAACTATGGTTCTCACTGCAGTTAGCCATTCAAACATAAACTTATCAAGATCATCTTGACTGATTCCAGAACCAGGGAAATTATTATTGGTAGGATCAACAGTAGGAACAGACCTTGCTTCTCGTGGGAGGTTCCTCTTCACAACTGCAGCAGATTCTGGCATTGCCTCTTTGTCTTCAGAATATTCTAAGCCCAACACAGCATAACCAGGGTAGTCATCCCAAATGGCAGCACACAGAGTGTATTTTGGTTTTTCATAGCTTGATGTTCCACTGATTTTTGGTGAGTCATCCTTGCCACTGATATTGATTTCTTGTACTGACTGAGGTTGTTCTACTTGATCTACAGCAAGACCATCCACCGGTCTGTTAACACCATCAACAACAGCTTCAACAACATCAGCATCATCATCATCACCATGATTGTCATCAGCATCACCTTTCTCATTATTACTCTGCTCAGAGGCTTCACTGTGATATTCTTCAGTATCAGAATCTTCTTCATCACCAAGAATAGGTTCTGACTATGGTAGGGTTAAGGGTGGACTAGCAGGTCCAAATTCTATTATTTTCTTGGGACTAGAAGTGTCAGGGTCACTCCTATCATCAGGAGAAGACACACTTCCTTCTGCAGTAGCAGCTTCTTCTTGCTCATCATCATCAGAATAAACTGGTTCCTCATATGGTTTTAATCCAGGATCTCTCAAATCCTTTGGCCTCTTGCCATGATCTATGGGATTGTAGGCTTTATACAATTTATCTTCATCTGCAACCCAGCACTTCTTCCGTGGATTCCAATTTATTTTCATCCTCTTGCAGATCTCTTTGTTAAGACAGAAGGTATGGTCTGTTTCATTAACTTCATCATCTTCATCAAGACAATCTAGATTCTTGAGCATGGTAGATATCATATTTGAATAAAACAAGGCAGTGGCTTTCTTGGATGGTTTTATCATTCCAGCTATGTGTACCATCACATATCTACACAAATTGATTTTCTCATGTGTTTTCAGAAGAAACAACAGGAAAACATCCTGGTATTTTACAGCAGCAAAATTTCCTCTCCTAGGGAAAAGTTGGTGCTGAATAAACTTGAAAAGAAGTCTGCACTCACCATCTAATTCTAAAGCTGTGATTCTTCGTGACTCTCTATTTCCTGTCAGAAGCTCCAGAGCTAGCTCATAAGAAAAGTAATCAGATGTTGGAGGAATATTCCCAGCATAATCCTCATACCGACCTTCATGAGGTACGTTCAGGCACTCAGCCCACTGCTTAGATGAGAAGGATATTTTCTTTCCTTTTACCACAGACGACATCCGGGCAGCCTCAACACCATCTAAAGTGATTTCCAGATTCATATAGAACTCATGTACCAGCTTCGGGTAGTCTATTCGAGTGTTGTCAGAAAACCAGTCTATCCATCTTTGCGATTCAAGAACTTGCAGCAACAGTGACTTACTTGACAAAAGCCAGGCAGAGTTTACTTCTTTTTCTACAGCAACAATCCGAGTTTCCAGGTTCGGATTTACTGATAGTTGAGAGGTACTACTCGACTCGCCTCGAGCACGCTTTGAAGGTACAGTGCTATCCGGTCCTTTTCTCGGTCTCTTTTGCTTAGCCATTCGAGGATTTTGAGAAGGCAGGAGTTCGAAGGTTCGAAGTAGAGGGGAAGAGATGTTGAGAGGTTCGGCGGGAAATGAAAGGTCAAAAGGTTTAGGGAAGATAAATAGCCGCGTATCATTTATTTTATCATTTAGGGTTTCCATAAAATGTAATTTACTAATTAATAAAAAGTAATTGAAAATAGATCAGTTTGACAGACCAATGTGACAGATCGGTTCCACAGATCGGTTTCACATATCGGTTTCACAGATCGGTTTCACAGATCGGTTTCACAGATCAGTTTCACAGATCAGTTTCACCGATCGGTTTCACATATCGGTTTCACAGATCAGTTTCACAGATCGGTTTCACAGATCGGTTTCACAGATCGGTTTCACAGATCGGTTTCACAGATCGGTTTCACAGATCGGTTTCACAGATCGGTTTCACAGATCAGTTTCACAGATCCGTTTCACAGATCCGTTTCACATATCCGTTTCACAGATCCGTTTCACAGATCTGTCACAGATCAGTTTCACAGATCGGTTTCACAGATCAGTTTCACAGATCAATCATACACAACTCTTGTTTAATAAATTTAATTCTTTCAGAGCATAAAGGCTTTGTGAAGATATCAGCTAATTGATTTTCAGAACTAACAAATTCTAGAGAAATATCACCTTTCTGATAATGATCTCTTAGAAAGTGATGTCTGACATCAATGTGCTTAGTTCTAGAGTGAGACACATGGTTTTTAGATATATTTATTGCACTAGTATTGTCACAGTTAATTGAAACATGTTTAAAATCAAATCCATAATCCAATAAAGTGTGTTTCATCCACAAAATTTGTGCACAGCAACTACCAGCAGCTATGTATTCTGCCTCGGCAGTAGACAATGCAACTGAATTCTGTTTCTTACTACACCATGATACTAGGGATTTTCCAAGAAAATGACATGTTCCAGATGTGATCTTCCTATCTAACTTACATCCTGCAAAGTCATCATCTGAATAACTCATTAACTCAAAGAATTGTCCTTTTGGGTAAAACAAACCTAAGTTAGTCGTGTGTTTGAGATATTTAAAAATTCTTTTGATAGCAAGCAAATGAGACTCTTTTGGATTAGCTTGAAATCTAGCACACATACACACACTAAACATAATATCAGGTCGACTAGCAGTAAGATAAAGTAAACTACCAATCATACCTCTGTAATTTGTTTGATCAACTGGTTTCCCAGTTTCATCTGCATCCAATTTACAGGTAGTACTCATCGGAGTTTCACTTTCCTTGATACTATCCAGACCAAAACGTTTTAAAAGATCCTTTGTATATTTATTTGATTCAAAATAATACCATTTTCATTTTGAAATACTTGAAATCCAAGAAAGTACTTAAGCTCTCCCATTAAGCTCATTTCAAATTCATTTTGCATACTTTTTGAAAAATCAGTACATAAAGAGTGTTTAGAAGATCCAAAAATAATATCATCAACATATATTTGTACAACTAAAACATCTTTAGAAATTATTTTAATGAAAAGAGTTGGATCAACAATCCCTTTAGTAAAACCTTTTGAAATAAGGAAATTGCTAAGTCTATCATACCAAGCTCTTGGAGCTTGTTTCAAACCATACAATGCTTTAGAAAGTTTAAAAACTTGATTTGGAAAATGGGGGTTAGTAAATCCAGGTGGTTGTTCTACAAAAACATCTTCAATTATAAAACCATTTAGAAAAGCACTTTTGACATCCATTTGATATAACTTGAAATCCAGGTGTGCAGCATATGCAAGTAAGATCCTAATGGCTTCTATTCTAGCTACAGGTGCAAAAGTATCCTCATAGTCTATACCTTCTTCTTGACTATATCCTTGTGCAACTAGTCTAGCTTTGTTTCTAACTATATTTCCAGATTCATCTACTTTATTTCTAAAAACCCATTTTGTGCCTATTGTTAAGGTGTCCTTAGGTCTGTCAACTAATTCCCAGACTTTTTTTCTTTCAAACTGATTTAATTCTTCTTGCATAGCCATTACCCAAAACTCATCATTGATAGAATCATTGATATTTTTAGGTTCTGACTGTGAAAGAAAGGCTTGATGTTCAACCTGATTTCTTGGAGAAGCTCTAGTCTGTGTTCCTCTATCTAGATTTCCTACAACAGCATCTAAAGGATGATTCTTTAGAATCCTCGTTGATCTGGTAAAGGCTGGACTAGAAATTTCAGGTTCATCTATAGATTGAGGTTCAACAGAAGCAGGTTCTGGAGAATTTCCAGAGCTGGATGTTTTAACTATAGGTCCATTGTATTTATCATTGAGATTCAAACCAGAGAGATCATCTTCAAGAGAGATTTTAGGTTCATGTGGATCAGTTTCATCAAATTTGATGTGAACAGATTCTTCCACGCATTTGGTTCTTTTATTGAAAACTCTATAGGCTTTACTAGAGCTAGAATAACCTAGGAAAATTCCTTCATCACTCTTGGATGCAAATTTGTCAAGATTGTCTCTAGTATTGAGAATGAAGACTTTGCAGCCAAAAACTTTGAAGTAGTTTACCTTGGGTTTCCTATGGTTCCACAACTCATAAGGGGTCCTCTTAAGAAAAGGTCTAATTAAGACTCTATTAATGACATAACAAGCTGTATTAACAGCTTCAGCCCAAAAGTAAATAGGCAGTTCATATTCATTGAGCATTGTTCTAGCAATTTCTTGCAGGGTTCTGTTTCTTCTTTCTACTACACCATTCTGTTGGGGTGTCCTAGGGGCAGAAAAGTTATGAGAATAGCCATTGAGTGAGCAGTAAGATTCAAAATCTTGATTTTCAAACTCACGACCATGATCACTCCTCAAGGTTTTAATCTTAAGTCCACTAAGGTTCTCTACAGACTTGGAATATTTAATAAAGTAAGAACAAGCTTCACTTTTGTGAGCTAGAAAGTATACCCAAGTATATCTAGAAAAATCATCTACGAGAACATAGACATAGTGCTTCCCATTTAGACTAGAAAATCTTGATGGTCCAAACAAATCCATGTGAACCAACTCAAGTGGTTGAGAAGTTGAGACTTCTTTCTTTGATTTAAAAGAAACATTATGTTGCTTTCCCTTTTGACAGGTATTACAAACTTTGTCTGCTGGAAATTCAAGTTTGGGTAAGTCTCTAACTAAGTTCTTCCTAGAAAGTTTTCTAAGTGAGTGTACATTGCAGTGTCCTAATCTTCTGTGTCAAAGCCAAGATTGTTTATGAAACGCATTTAAGCAAGGAATGTTCTGTTTAGCTAAAGAATCTAAATCAACAACATAAACATTTTCATTTCTTAAAGCAGAAAATACTAAAACATTTTTAGAGTTAAAAACACTGCAAGAATCATTTTTAAATTTCACATAAAAACCATCATCACACAACTGAGAAATGCTTAACAGGTTATATTTAAGTCCATCGACAAATAAGACTTTAGAAATTAATACTGAGTCAGTGTTACCAATCTGGCCTAAGCCGATGATTTTTCCTTTTGAATTATCACCAAAAGTGACAAAGCCTCCATCAACTTTTACTAAGCTCTTGAAACATGAAAATTCTCCTGACATATGTCTTGAACATCCACTGTCTAAGTACCATATCTTCTTGTGACAGCTCTTCAAGCAGGTCTCCTACAAAACAGATTTAGATGGGAGATGATTTTGTTACCCATATCTTCTTGGGTCCAGACAGGTTAGCCAATAGCACTTTAGGTACCCATATTTGTCTAATGGGTCTCATATAATTTTTAGAATAATCATTCTTTGAAAGATAAACCTTATTAGATCCATAACTATGAATATAACTAGTTGAGGCATATGAAGTTCCAGAATTAACTATCTTCTGTCCAGATTTAGGAATGAATCTAGTTTTGGAAACTTTCCTTTGTCCAGGTTGGTATCCTATACCAGTAGTATATTTAGGTGCAACTTGCTTTCCTAGCATCTGTGTTAGAGTATTCTTTCCATTTGTGAACTTCTCTATGTCTTTTCTGAGTTGTTCATTAGACAATTTTATTTCAGTATTCTCTTTAAGCAACTGAGCATTCTTTTCTACTTTTATATCCAGATCAGATTTATGCTTAACACTTAAAGCATACTGTTTCTTTAAACCTTTATATTTATCCTTAAGCTCATTACATGTTTCTTCTAACATGTCACATTATTCAAACAATTCATATTTTGACATGTTTTCTAAGTCAGAATCTTCTCCAGAATAGTATGAATTAAAAACAGGAGTCTCTGATGTTACCTCAGAAGTGTTTGTCATGAAACACATGTTGGCCCGATTCTTTTCAGAGTCTGAAGATTCAGCTTCACTTGTGCTGTCTTCTGAAGCACTCCAAGTAGCCTTCATGGATTTCTTGTACTTGTTATCCTTGTATTCATACTTCTTTCTGTATTTCAGCTTTGGACAGTCTGTTTTTATGTGCCCTTTTCTTTTGCATTCATAACAGACAACTTCATCAGTTCTGTCGGCCTTCTTCCAATCCTTTTTCCATTTGCCTTGTTGGTCATACTTTCCCTTGTAATTTGGTTTCCTAAAGAATTTCTTTTTCCTATAAAACTTTTTGAATCTCTTGGCTATTTAAGCCATCTCAGCATCACTGTCAGAATCATTCTCACTTTCCTCACTACTTGAACTTTCATTGATAGCTTGAGGCTTTTCTTTATCCTTATTCTTTGAGGTTGTAGTCTTGAAGGCAATAGACTTCCTTTTAGGTTCATCATCTTCTTATTTATTTACTTTAAGCTCTTATTCATACATCATCAGTTTACCAATTAATTCCTTGACAGGCAGTGTTCCAATGTCACAGGATTCTCTAATGGAGATAGAGGTTCCTCTCCATCTTTCAGGTAGACATCTCAAAATTCTCATGATTTGCTCCTTTGCTGGAACATCCTTTCCCAGAGAAGTCATTGTGTTGACAATTTCATTGAACCTGAGATACATATCAGAAATGGGTTCATCAGGCTTCATCTTAAAATTATCATACTTGATAGTATAAGTGTTCAATCTCATTTCTTTAACATTAGTTGTTCCTTCATGAGAAACAGCTAAGGTATCCCAAATTTCATATGCAGTTTTACATGCAGAAATTCTATTAAATTCTTCATCTCCTAGAGCACAGTACAGAGCATTCATAGCTTTACAATTGTTATTGTAAGCAGTCATTGTAGGTTCATCCCAAGTAGATCTAGCAGTAGTGGGAATTTTGTATTCTGATTCAATAGCAGTCCAAATATCAAAACCTATGCTTTCTAGATGAATTTTCATTTTCAGTTTCCACTGAGCATAATTGGTTCCATTGAAGAAAGGTGGCCGGTTAGTAGCAGCACCCTCAAGTCTATTGTCCATAATGAGAGAATTTTAAAGAGATAAAAATTTAGATATAACAGAAATTTTAAGACCTTTAAAATACAACTAAAATCACAGTTCAAAAGCAGAGTACTTTTAGAAAGTATTTTCAAACCTTTGATACCAAGTGTTGGTCGGAGTGGACACTCAAGAGGGGGGGTGAATTGAGTTCCAATTAAAATTTCTGTTAAAAACAATTTCTATTAAAATCCCCCAATTTCAAAAACAAATTAAACTGTAGTGAATTTATATAGATTATAAAGGTTCAATTAGTTTCTCAAAGATTGATTAGTTCTCAGTTAACTTAATATTATGATTAAATTAACTTTTAAAACTAAATTACTGATTTATAATAAATATAAACACTTGCGAATTTAATTATCAAAGTAGCTTTGAAGATAAATTATATTTCAAAGTAATAGCAGCGGAAAATGAAATAAATATGTATAGTATAGATAAAGTATGTAGCTACAAACACAGAGAATTAACCAAGAGGTTCAGTCTCAAGCCGAGACTTAGTCCTCTCAATAGTTTATATAAAAATGATCCACACCCTGGATCGGGGTTATCAACAGTGAACACACTGTCCAGGTCACAAGACCTCTACCACAGTTCTACGTGGGAAAACAAACAACAGCAGCCAGCTGTCCAGGTCACAAGACCTCTACCACTATCCACAGTGGGAAATGAAGTGTAAAAGGTTTGCTGAGGATTTACAGATCCACCAGTGAAAGTACAGGAGTCATTGTGTGTGTTTAATACAAAAGATAACACACACTGCTCAAAATGTAGAATAAATAAATCACAGAGCAGAGATGTAGAGTTTAGAAATGGCTCTAGTGATTTCAGTGTAGCACTGGACTCGTTTTGGAATTGATCAGAAGTGATTCTGAGTCCTCTTCTCGATTTTTTTTGAGAAGCAGAGTGTTGTATGCTTCAGGTTCACAGGCAGTGAGATGTAGTCGATGAAGCTCTTCGATATTCTTTTGTATGCACAGAACTCTTCTTGAGTAGGCTTGATTGTATATGTGATTCTGTCTTCCTTGGTTCTTCTTGTATGCACAGAGCTCTTCTTGAGTATGTCGTATGTCTTCCTTGTCTCTGTGTGTGTTGTCTCACACATCTCTTCAGCAGAGTCTTCTTGTATTTATGTCACGTGCTCCGTAGGACAGAAGTGGTTTCCTTTCCGCAGGTACGAGGTACGGTTTCCTGACATCCGACAACCTTTATTAATTAATTGTCAGGGTATTAAAATATAACTAATATGACCGTTGGTTAGAATAAATAAAGATAAAGATAAAGAAAGTCAAACAGTTGTTTATGACTGTTCAAGTGATCGGTAGGTCATCAGCATTAGAGTAATGATCGGTGACTCAGATAGATCAGCATCGGTCTGTCATCTGATCGGTGAGTCATTTGCATTAGTGACTCATTTGCATCGGTGACTCATTTGCATCGGTGAGTCCTTGGATCGGTGCGTTTGATGGATCGGTGAGTCTGATGGATCGGTGAGTCTGATGGATCGGTGAGTCTGAGGGATCGGTGAGTCTGATGGATCAGTTAGTCTGATGGATCGGTGAGTCTGATGGATCAGAGAGTCTGATGGATCAGTGAGTCTGATGGATCGGTGAGTCTGATGGATCGGTGAGTCTAATGGATCGGTGAGTCTGATGGATCGGTAAGTCTGATGGATCGGTGTGTCTGATGGATCGGTGAGTCTGATGGATCGGTGAGTCTGATGGATCGGTGAGTCTGATGGATCGGTGAGTCTGATGTCTGTTGAATCCAGAAGACTTCTAACATACATTGTAAGTCAATAAGCATAGAAAGAAACATGATAACAGATTCATTTATAGATTGTAATTATGTTTATGAGAAAACAAACCAGATTAAGCATTAATGGTATGTGATGATTTGTGATTATTAAAACATCAAACATAGACATGAAATCAACAATCTTCCAGAGGGCTCAACAATGGAGACTGTCAACCGTACGTACACATGATCATTACTTCTATATATATTTCATATTTAATGGAATTAAAACACAATGATACAAATTAGTATTGTAATTCCATTCTGGTATCATATATAATACCATTAAATCTATCCTTTATACGTACCACATATGGTATGAACAAGTCATATCACTTTGAGGGGGCGGTAGTCCACACTTCATATAATGAGATTATTGCGTTTACTGATAACGTAAACCATAAAGGAATTATATAAATGGAAATTACTGAATCATAAAGAAAACATAAAAATAATATATATCATATATAAATATAGTTCCATCCTAATTGCCACCATGAGAGGAGGTTGAAGATATTTGAACGATCATCGTTTCGTGAGGCGTTAGTTTTCCATCCACATAAACATTATGTTCTTCATCCATTAGATGGAGGTGTATGTATGTGTAGTTTCAATCTTTCTCATAACGACGTACTAGGAAATTGAGGATACTGGTGCTATTACAAAAGGAAGGAATAAAAAGAGGTTAGGTGTTGTAGAAATAAAATAAAAGAAAACAACTTAAGAGAAACCATTACATTTAATTTGGGTAACTCTCTTTGTTTTATACCAAAGGACTTATTGAAGTGCCTTCTACCAAATGTAAGGATTCTAGGAGGAGGAGTGGGATGTAGGGAGATTAATTGGGTAGAGTTTGGGTGAGACAAATGGCTTGAGAGGTGTGTGGAGTTGGTTATAAGTTGTCTCATTTTATAAGGGGGAGGAGGGGCTCTTTAGGAAATTTTGAAAACATTATTTTATTATAAACACATATTCAGTTTCAAAAGGCCCAAAAATAATTAAGGTCAAAGATAAGATGACTCATATTCGAAATAAAATCATTTATTTATAATTGGATAGGTTTTGGATAATATTTTAATCATTATAATCTTATTTATCTAAATCATTTATTAATGAGGTAAATACTGCATCATTATTGTGTCATAAATAATTTAATTTATTTGATATCTAAAAATTATAAAAAATACCATGACATAGGAAGTATTTTTTATCATTCCATCGAATATTTATAGTTGAAGACATAATTTATATAACCTCTTCTAAAAATTAATTTACTAAAAGATATTTTCTTTTGTCATTTTTACCTTTACTTTAAGTTAATTAATCTAAAGTGTCATTATCATTCATAAGTGGCTCCATGGGGTCCCAAAATAGACAAAAGGATACCTATGGTCGCCCATTACTCATCCAACAAGGTTTGGACAAGTGTTAAAGTAATTTTGAATTATTATAATATTTGTTTTACCATGAATTAACCTATTTACCTTTAACCGCGGTAAATAAATGTCAAAACATACTGTTCACCAAAAAATATTTTCATCTTATTAAACCAGATTTTAAATCTTGATTAAAATCGTGTATGTAATATTTTTTAAATTCAATTGAAAGAAGCGGTAAAATTTAATTTAAATAAAAAAGTCAGTTTTTTAACTACTGGTAAGTGGTTTCACTATTCATAAAAAATTAAGGTTTTTTGGAAAAATACAAAAAAATCAGCCTAAGAAATATTTGATATTCCAAATTCAAAAATGTTGTTTATTTTTCCAAATTCAAAACATAAAAGTGACATTAATTAATTTTAAAATTAATTCATGTTGTTAAAACAAATAGAGGCTCTTGAAGATACAATAGCTATCAAAAGATTGACACATTTTTATGTCTAATTTCAAAGTGAAATTAATTCCAATGACAAACATTGGATTTATTGGTTAAAATAAAATTTAATTACACTTTAAAACCAATTAAAAATAAAATCTTTCTATATAAATAAATTATATTAAAAGAAACTATTGAAATAAATTACAGTATTTTCAATATTCATTAAAAAAATGAACTTTATCAGAAAAATCCCAAAAATTTACACAAAGTAAATTATGATTTCCCCATTCTATAAAAGGATATTATTTGATAAATTATAATGTATTAAAGATAACAAAACTATATTTAAATAGGGTTGTGCATTAAAAGGTTGTAAATCGACCTTTTAATGTAAATTTTGATTAAAATTAGATTCATTCACATTTTAATCCTCTAACATTTTATTATATAAATGTACATGAATTTAAAAATCATATATAATAATATTGTAATTCGTTTTTTTCATTCCTTCCAAAAAAAATTACTAGGAGTTAACTACCATTTAAAATAATAATATTATATTATTAGTGTGCAACATTAGATTTCAATGAAACCCGTTGTTGTGTATTAGGTACGCTATAGAACAAAGAAACCCCTTAAAAAATTAATACTTATTTCAAAATTTTTAATAAATATGAAATTCTCTTATTCTTCATTTACCTGGGATGTTACAATACTTATTAGTATATTTTATCTTCTAGTGATAATTGATGTAAAAATATAATCCTACATCCAAATAGGACTAGGCAAAGATTACACGATTCCTTTTGGATGTTGTCTTTTAGTATTTACCTATTAAAAAAATCTTGATACATAGTATGAAATTCCATATTTCTTATTATTGCACACAAAAAATTTCTCTCCAATCCCAATATTTTATTATTTTACCAGGGTGAATAGATATATTTTAGAAAAGATATTAATTTACTAATTATCTTTTGAAATTAGAAATAGATGGAATATATATTCACATTCTAAATATCAATATATTATCTTCATATATTAACTCTATAAAGAGAATATCATTAAAGAATATGATTGTATTTAAAATATTATCAGTAACCAACATAGAACATCTTTACATTCTCTGACAAGGATGGTTTCATAATCATTTAGAAAAGATTATATGTTTCATATTCCTTATAGATTTCCTTATTTAATTCATGAAAATATATGAATATATGATCTTATCTCAATCATCAATGTTTTTCAAAATTCCTTGATATTTTCTTATAAATTCATCTCCTACCTTATTTTGCTTCCTGGGGTTGTACAATATTGATACATCATAATACCTGATTAGTTATAACATTCATATTTGTGTCATGTATCACTTTTTATGTGAGAATATATTTTCTAAACATATTTGATATGTATATATTATACATCCATCACAAAATAGATAAGTTCTCTATATATTAAACGAAAATATGATGAAAACCAAAAATGGACCATGGGATTCAAAATTATATTCATTAATCATTATAAACCAAATATAAATAATAATAAAATCTATCATTATGTATAAGGATATATCCAAGACGCCTATTTTTTTCATCACTAATCACAAATCTATCCCTTCATAAATGAATATTGAATAAAAATTCATAGAATTATCAAATTATAAAATATTCAGTAAAATCTTTATATTTTATTATCATATCATAATAACCTCATTAGGATTCATCAGGGTTAATGAGTATGTTTTTCAAGAAATATCTTCAAGAAATATTCACCTATAACATGTTAATCCAAGGATACTACATTTCTCATTTTTATACATTATCATTGATCATTCCATCAAAAATGTTTTCATTAAAGGATCCATATATATTCCATTCTTATTGTCAATATATCCATGAATAGAAACTCCCTAAATAATGAATTGAATTTTTTGAATGATCAATATAACAATTTTTCTCATAATGTTTTTAGAATGAATAAAAAATGGAACTTATACTCATCATTTATTTTAGATTTTTTCTATATATAATAATAATAAAATAACGTAAAAATTATCTACATTATCCCTGAACTCATTTTCTATTA
The DNA here is from genome assembly GCA_963277665.1 of Viscum album. Lineage (NCBI taxonomy): Eukaryota > Viridiplantae > Streptophyta > Magnoliopsida > Santalales > Viscaceae > Viscum > Viscum album. The sequence goes on along the minus strand of OY728152.1, from coordinate 1,615,188,178 downwards.
GATCCAGAATCATTTATGGTTAATTAGTCAATCTAATGGGAATTTATATAAATTATTAATTTCCATAACTCATATAAAATGATTTAATTGGAAAATTTTACTTCATTATTCACAGTTAATGAGTCCATGGATGAGGATGAATCAATAATTTTTTAACTCCATGATTTTTATTAAAAAAATCATCAATATTGGGGAAATGATATTTATTTATAGTAATTGAATTGATTTAATTATAATTGATGCACAACATCACTATCCCATATTTTAGTGTAACTAATTGAATATGGGATCCCTGTGGTAAAATATTTGGGAATATAAATACCTTATAAAATGATTATTATAGATTTTTCTTCAGTTACTCTAATTACACTATATACAACCTATTGGGAGTCATTGATACATGTTTTTCAATAGTTATATGATCAAAAGAATACTCAACATTATAGTTATGCGGGATTCCATGTAGTTCTTCTTGAAACACAACATCATATTCCTGACTAATAGGTATATCCTATATTATAAGGATACCTTTTACAATAATATGTTGTGTTTGACATTCTCCTATATGAATACAATTATGTAGAGCTACTAGATGTGGATCAAGAAATGATTCATTTTATTTTTTATCCCCTTTGAAGTCAAGGGAACCCATATCTCCATTATAAATTGTAATCTATTTGTATAAAAATAAATATCCACGTTTTAAATTCAATCCAAATCCAAGAAAATGATTATGTAATAGATTTCTATATGTATAAAAACCAAGTGTGAAAATTTAATATGTCTACGTGTCATTATGGGAACTGACTAAAATATCCTAATTGTAGAAATATTTCCACTATAAGTCTTTATTTATAAATTCATTCATAATGTTATAAGGAAATATCTAATTTTATTTTAAAACATCGAATAGATATAAAAGTGGAAAACATGAGAATAAAAAAAATTAGATAAATTTGTGTCTATGATTAATATACCCACTACAACATCCTTAATATCATCAAACTCATCTACAGTGATCACATCAATTTTTCCATTCTACCTTAAAATTTTATAAGAAAAATTTCAAATTATATATAAGTTATTAATTATCATAGTTACCCATATTTTAAGAGATTAATCATTAAATATTAGTAGTTTATTTATTTACCTTCCTATCAGGTGCCTGATAGGCTTTCCTTCCACACATGATGAAATATTTCTAACCAATATTTTAAATTCCATAGTTTGTATTCCCAAAATATCTAATCATTGGAAATTGAACCCTAAACTTCTAACCAATTATTGTATTTTATTTCTATAGTTATAATCTTCCTTCATATTTTCTTATTTTTATAAATATAAAAAGGAATAGATAAATATTTTCTATCTTAAGGGATCTTGATACTTTATCCCCATATTTGAAAATTTTATGACAGACTAATACCCTTTGAAGGCTATAATTCTCTCATTAAATAAAATATCAGTCTTAATACATTCATTAAATACATAATCCACAACTAGAGTTTCTAACATTGTAATTTTTTATTCAATGTTATCAATATTTTCTCATTCTATTTTTATTCGATTGAGGAATGCCACTCCATATAAACAATATGTGCATGATGAATTTATATTTTAAATAATAACCCCATTAAATTCTTCCACAAAATATTATTTATTTCCAATAATTCATTACTATTATTGTTTAATTATTTTTAATGATCACTTTATCCTACAAAATGATAACCTAAAATGATGAAATTCTCTTAATCAAAACTCTTCATAGAATGAAATATCTTCTCGAGAAACCTGATCCATTGCTCACCTATAAATGTATTTTTAGTTATTATAATTGATGGTGGTTTCTTTCACATGATGTGGTCAATCATTGTTTCACCATCTGTGGGTTTAGCAAAGTGATCCATATGGGAAGGATTTTTAGTGATAAACCAAGTCATAATCCCCAATATAGAAACAAATATTTCATTTTGAGCTCCAAAAAGTCTTCATTATATTTCCCATAAGTGAAATCCATATATAGACTTATTGAATTGAATATTTTTCCATTCATTCAGAAAGGTTATATTTCTAAATCTGTCATATAATAAATTATCTCATTATTGCGAATTTTAAATTCAACTATATGATTCAAAATAGATTATAATTCTTAATAGAAAATTAAAATTTATTCCTAGATTATCTCTGAATAATTTCACATTATATATAATAATATCATAATATCATAAAATTATTTTCAAATTTTCCTACTTTTTTATAATGGCCTTGTAAATATACCAAATAATATTACAATGTCACATCCACATTCCCATATCCCTAAAGTTACTTTTTGTTACAAAACCAAAAAAAATCTACCTTAATAAATCAATAGGATATTATAATATACATATACATATCCCCAAAGTCATTCAAAAACCCATAATTTGAACGTTATTTTAATACATTGGCATGAAAATAAGATATCTCATGCTGATGGATCGAAGAGTATAGTATTTTTGGGAGAGTAGATACATACATGGTTATCATCTTAAATTTGAAAATAATGAATAAAACATAATAATTTTAGCACTAAATTTTTTATGTCATCTAATAAATCTATAATATTATTAATAGATCCCTTCTTGGGAAATTTGAGAAAAGAAAACATAATCAAGTGTGAGAAAAATTTATTAGTAAGATAAATAATAAAATAGAAGATATTATAGAATAAATAATGCATGGTTAATATGTAAGATATCAATAATAATGAAATATTTAATATAAATATATATATTAAATATGGTATATATCTGGGGATAAAACAGAGTCATAAATAACAGCAGTGATAACCGAAACTAGATTCATAATAATAGAATTCAAAATGTTAGAGATCATAATCTTATCTCCAATAACTTTTTGATAGAAATAAGAAATATATAGGAATTTTGTATTCAAAATATCCATATTATATTTTCTCAAGATAAATATAAATGCATTGAGGACATATAATGGGACCGAATCATCACTTACTAACTCTAATGTATTAATCATATAACAGGGTCATTGGAAATTCAATACACAACCCACATGACTATTAATATAAAAAAAACTAAAAAATGCCCCAAAAAATAAATATAAAATTATTAAAATCTATCCAATGAAATATAGAGTATTGTATGAATATATTTAATACCCAAAAATAATATGATTCATAAAATTGCGTTTAAATTGATGAAACTATAATAAAAAGTGGACAAGAAGATTTGTGAGAAACAACCTTTTCAATTTGAAATTAATTATATTAGTATATAAAGATTTATAAAATATTAAGAAATACAATTTCACGTAAAATAAAAATGGAAACATGTAATGGAAACATGAAATATATGATTATTATTGATGATGGGAAACTTTGTTCATGTTTTAAATGGTAAAAAAAATATTATGTTGAAACCTTTTGTAAAACGTCCTCATTCAAATAATGAAAAACATTTCCTTTTCAATGTTTTTATAGGAAGATAAAAAGGTTAAATATTTATTTATTAAATATTTATATAATGATAAAAAAATTGGTAATAAATATTTTTTTAGAAGGATATGATTACAAATTTTATATTTTTAAAACATTTAGTTCTCAATTAAGAAATTATTCTAGTATTGTTCAGTACCTAATAAGGTAAAATTGAAAATTATACAAAGAAAAACCAATAAAATTAACATTATATAAAAAATATATTTGTTTTATATAAAAATATCTTATAATTTCACCGACATAATGTTAAAAATAATGATTTCTGAAACGGGATTATTATGTGAAATAAAAACACCATAGCATAAGAAAATATATATCTTTATGTACATTTAATGTACTATTTAAAAAATTAGAATTATTATATTAAAAAAAAATAATATATACAATTATAAATTCCTATATAAATCACTTAAAGAAATTAAATATCCAATTAATAATAATTCCTTATTAAAATAGTTGTTTCCGAGTGTTAATTGTTTAATTTTTAAAGTATAATTTTCATCAACAGTTTCTGTACTTATATTAGGTTCCAGGTTCTATGATCACCAAAAACTTAATAATGATAAAAATATTGTATATATTCATTTAAAATGAATATATGATCATTATTTAATTAAACCAATGAAAAATGAAACACATCTCTTCGCGGAGGTGGTATTCAATACTTACACATGAGATGCATTTTTATTTATGAACGGGTGGATGAGTAAGGATGTACATTATATATTATATTTTCATAGTAACAATTATTTCATAAATAAATTATAAAATCCATGTAATAATCATTATAATGATCTATGAATTTTGGTCATGAAATATAAAACACGTTGCTTCACCATGTGGTAGTCTGCACGTACACACGAATGATTATATCATTACCTATTTAATGGAGAATAATATCAATAAATGTTTATAAATCAACATAATTAAATATATATATATGTTTTAGTTAAATATTTTATTATATCATAATGGTAAGCATATAATTTTAGGATAAATAACTATAAGTAATATGAAAACCCTCAGTTAAAAGTTATACCTTTCCTTGGATAACCACTTTGTTATTACACATTAAGCCTTAGAAATATGTTATTTTGAATAAAATATGAATTTTATATCTTGGGGAGAGAAATTTTTAAGGTATTTTGTTATTTGATGGATTATCTATAAGGCTAACTGACTATGAAAAAGTATGGAGTATTGATTTCCATTTATAATATAGTGAAAGGATGTAGTTGGATTTTTTCGAATGATTAAAATATATTAATGTATTTTGAATTCAAAATAGGCCCAAAATGATTATTAATAGAATATAATATGATATACTATCTAAATATTCACATAAAATTCGATTCAGATGTGTTTTTTAGTTCATTTTTATACTTATAATTTCAGTTTTAACACTTTTAACTAGTTCTAACTCTTACGTTGGTAACTAACATTTTTAAAAAAAGTTACAATTCATAATGACCAAAAATTAAATTAGAAACATTAATTTTTTTAACATTTTTATTAAAAATATGGATTTCCTTTTATGATATTTAATTTCATTATGTGGTACAGAAATTAAATAAAAGAATCCCAAAACTTGATATGAAAATATATTTGAATAAATATTTTATTTTAAGAAAAAATATGATTTTATATAAAAATATTGGATAATGTTGTATAAAATGTAATTAATCAAATTATGTTAAATAAAATTACTTTTTTTCACTAAAAATAAATAAAGTTAAAAAAGTAACCTTGCATATGCGTTTTTGATAGAAAAAAATAACTTTTTAAATTTTATAAAATAAATAGTTTTTTATATTTAATATATTTTGATATTTTATTGATAATTTCAAAATTTTTATTTTATATGAATCATTTAACTTCATTATTTTATATTTATTCTATAAAAAGTGTTTTTGGAAACAAACATTTTATTATTGTACCATTATAACAACATAATTGTGGATGTTTTTAAAAACAAATTAGATTTTAACCCTATTCACAAAAAAAAAATAATCATTTTTTTTGAAAAATCTATAAAATTCACTATAAGATAATTTTAGAAACATGAAGAAACAATTTCAATCCATTTATTCAATTTTAATTTCAATAAAATAAATTTTGGTTATAATCAAATTCTTTAATAAATTTTTGTACATCATACTAATATTTATTTAGAAAGAAAATAGTTCTAACTAATTTTGAACCACAAAAATTTCATGAATCGAGTCCTAGAAAGAGATATGGCTATTGTGAAATATATGATCGATTTGGGGAGAAAAAAAGGTAATATGAAAAAGAAAAAAATAAATTGAAACTTTTATTTTAAATAATATGGGAATAACACATAATTTACATGCATGAGTTAATAACCATTACATAAACCATGCCACATATTCTAGGAACTCAAAAATAAAAAAACAAGAGTAGTCATAGGATTAATAATTGTTTAAAAATCTATTCATAGTGCACGTAAAATGTCTTTGTCCTAAAATAGAAACTAATAATAAACCAGTGCATGGATTCCCAACCTGTGCTGGCTTACTGGGTAACTTGTTATAACATATAACAATTAAAATTTACCAAAAATGATATTTCTCAAAACTCCTAAATAACAAATATAGTATAAAATAATATTTAATAAAATAATAAATAAAACATGAGTTATATGAATTCCCTAAACATAAATCTTTCTCTTTCTATAATTCCATTTGAAAAATATAGAAGATGAATAGAATACACAAAAATGAATGATTCCCAAAAAAATAAAAAAACATCATAATGTAACATATAACATATCAAAGTTGAAATCATCTACTCATGAGAGAATTGAGGTAAATAAAAAAACAAGAAGATCTATCATGTTCTCCACACCATTAATAATTCATCTAAAATGATGTGACAAAAAAAGTTACTATCCAAGATTCATATCACCATGAATGAAACACATCCACTAAAAACCCCCAGAAAAAAATTATTATTATTATATTTATAAAACCAATGAGGGAGAAAATCTAAAAAGACAAGATATTTGGACTAACATGTGTCCTATAAATATGTTATTTTAGTCATCTGAGTAAACAATAACCTCATATTTTGATTACTCATGACGAATCACAAGATAATCATTACTCCATGGTTCTAAATTTCATAATGGAAACTAATCCTAGTTAGCTAGTAACCCACTAGAAGTAACCAATTCCCATATGGACAAGAAAAACACCCCAAACACCAGTCAAAAAACACATACCATATAAAACATGATATCAATGAGAGATAACCAATGTTAGAACAACTTATATCATTAAATATCTAAATAAAAACATTCGATAAGATTTCAAATAGAACCTTCCATTGAAATAATTGATTCAAATACCTCAAAATCATTACCTGATTGAGAATCCATCCAAAATAAAACATACACTGTTATGAATAACCCACAAAAAGGATTTACCAATTCATACGATGAACCTAGGAACCTATAGATGAGAATTAGGGACCGATATTGACTATCAATGTGATACATGGTCCAACACACTGATTCAATTATTGATGTCAGGATGATACAACACACATCAAAATACGGGGCATCCCCTATGATGGGAAATAGATCTTGAATTGAACCATAATATAAAATATCAATGGTAATCTTTCAACCACGTATAATCAAACTAAAAAACTACCAAGCCATATATAAAGTTCCTACCCATTAGAAGGGTCCCAATACCCCAAACAAGTCCTCAATCAGATAATCTATTTGAATTATATGGGCTATTTAGTGAAATGACCCAATCTATGTGTGACCTGACATGTAGGACACGACCTGAAATACCGGACCAAACTCATCTTGTCCGCCAACCTAACCCGATCCATCTAACATGAATCGATCATATTTGGATGCAATGGAACTATAAAACCCCTACTCATTATTTCATATTTAAAAATGATTAATTTAATAAACATAATCATAAAACGACCTATATGATTGATAGGTCTAGTGTAATTGAGGATTAAGAACCTTACATTACATATTAAGACATAAAATACAACATGTTTATTGAAAAATTCTTTTACATGAGCACAAAATTCCATCGTACATAGCGTTGCATGGGGTAACCGGAGGACATACATAAAAAACAGTTATCTATAAAGACTATTAAGGTAGTAAAAATATCATAACATGAAGAAAAAATGTAATTAAATAGACCTATTAATAGAGCATAAGAAAAACATGAATATAAAGGCGTGATATAGAATGATAATAATAACATGGAAATGTTGAAACATCTTAAAACATTACATACATAAAATAGAGGAACCAGGTACACCAATATCCCAACATGGAGGAAATATGTCCTAAAATGAATTAGGTAAAACCATATCCCAACATGACATATCATGATACTAAACATTACCCAATGCATTGGATCACTATCAAGGAACACCCCTCTTAATCATTTCAATACAATGCTTATGTGAGCTATATATATCATATATCAAGGATTCATTCAACGTCGTAATTTATTCCATGATTATGAAATATGGAATACATACATAAAAGTATATAATCAATATGTATATGTTCATAATAGTGAATACCATTGATAGAGAAATGGGAATGGTATTCATTACTAGGTGATTTTTTTTTTCGTGGAAAATCACCGTGCAATTTCGGTAGATAAATGGTGAGACATAAATATTCATAAAAATGGTTGATGGGAGAGAAAGAGGTCTCTCATCATATATAAATGAAATAGAATTTCAAGGGTTCATGTTGGTACATGTCCCAACAAAGGGAATTTTTAAATAGGAGTCGTAACATTACATCGAAACATGAAGAAATATTATAAATGGAATAACATGTATGAACATTACATAATGTAACAATTGTAAAATGGTGAGACTAATTAGAGAGAAAAAGGTCTCCCACCATAAATAATTAATAAGGGATGTATGTGTTAGGTTCCAAAATTAAACCTATCGATTTTAATCAAAAATAAAAACGACTATCAATATAAGGAAACCTGGATAAAAATGGGAAATGAAAGAATGTGAGGATCCCATACATGGATTTGTGTTCCCAATGAATTTTGAGTGGCTTTTTGGGAGATTATGGGATCTATGAGATGATTATATATATGTGAGTACAGAGGAGGGATGTGATCAAAATATTTTGAGTGAAGTGAAGTGGGAGCGTGTTTGTGTTTGTATAGTAAATGAGAGGGAAATTCATTAATATTTCAGAAACATAGTTTTTTGAATGTATATAATTAAATATTTAAAACCAAAAAACAGCCAATAGTTTTTTCCCAGGTTTTTTTCCAAAAAAAGTCGAAAAAATTATTTTTCTAGGCCATTAGATGAACATATTAAAATATTAACCATGTTTCTATTGAGGTGAGTCACATTTTTAATTAAATTAATATAATATCATAAGATATATTATACATTATGGAGGAATCACTAAGACTTTATAAATATTTGAAAAAAATATGAAGTCACATTATTATAATTGGAAAATATATATTGGGTCTAAAATATCTAATACAGTATATCATACATCATTTGTAGTCATTATGATGTCATAAAATACATATTTCATTTATATGGTATTTAATTTTTTCTAAAATATTTTACTATATTTCAAAATTAAAAAAAATTCACCACTTGATAATTTAGAAATCTTGATTAAAAAAATAATATTCATTTTATCTAAATAGTTTTCTAAATTTTTGAATTTTTACTTTTCAAATGACAATTGAAATTTATTGAAACTTCATAGGTTTTGACAAAAATTGTTTTCTAACCATAAAAAAATTACATTTTACTTCATACAAATTATATAATCAGATATTATTAATAAATTTATTTTGATAATAAATTTTTAATAACATATTAATTATTTCAAAAAATCATTATTTCCTTAAAATAATTTCTTTAAAACATACACTTTATATTTTATTTTATAAAAAAGAAAACTCTTATCCTACTAATTACCTAATCATTAATTGATAAGTAACTAATATAATCATCATTTGTTAGAATTTTTTTATTATATTTTTAATAAAAACCATAGTTTCATATATTAATGTATATAATTCTCAAAAGATCCATTTCTTATCATATGAATCAATTTATCAAATTCATCATTTATTATGAAATATTATTTTCATGAATGAATTGATGGAATATGAAATTTATTAATAATAATATATTATACAATAAGTAACTAATACATTGTCACATAAACCCTTATATCACCCATATAAGACCTATGGGTATGGTGTGGGATATTGATAGACTTATGGGGCGGCTTGGATAACATCTCCCGAGTGGTAATATGTTTTAATTTAAACTTCTACTATAGGAAATACCATTGAAGATTAGCATGTTTAAGTTCAAATTTGGCTTGGTTAAGAGCAAACCACAGTGATGCTACCTCCTTTTGAGCATTGAAAAATGATATTTGTTTGTCTGGAGTCTACTGAATGTGGAAATCTCCTCCTTGGTGTTTGTCAAGAATATTTGTTTATTAATAAAACCTATATATTTATATCATTTGTGTGATCACTATTCAATATCTATTTTATCAATGATAAATATACGTAATAGTCATTTAAACCCGATAATAATACAAAAAGTGTTCATGTGTTTTCTATATCCATAAGACATTAAAATTAAGGGAATTTTATTGATAAATGATCAGGTCATTACAACCTTCCACATGTATCAAATTCCACCCATTGAGTTTCCTTTTCCCATACTAAAATAGTTGAGAGTAACTCTACCAAATCACTTATTCTGATTCCCACATTTCTTCTTAAAAAATGAGGTTCCAATACAATACCTTTATAAGGGGCATCATCATATTTAAAAAAACCTTTTCTCTATTATCTAATATCTTCATTAGATTCTCTTTATAATATTAACCATTCTCCAATTAATTCTTATATAGATTTATTACACATGATGGGTCATGTATGTTCATCAATAAGAGAGATACATTGAATACATCATGTAATTGACATAGATTTGGTGTGAGTGCCAGTCAATATGGCCCTGTTCCTATGCAATCCATGATCAAAAAGGGATATTCTACCTTGGACCATGATTTCCATTTTTCCCAAACCTCATAACTCTCATTAATGGTGATATGCATAGGAATACCATGTAACCAACATCAAACATTAGGTCTCATAAACAATTTTCAGCATAGCTCTTTTTTTGACTTTGAGTAGCTTTAATGTGATACGGGATGGTCTTAACCTTCACCAACATTTATTAGACCATTTATAGACCTAGGAGTTTTTGATCCCCTACGTCATCCCAACATTTCGGTTCTCAAAATCTCTTCCAATGATGGAATTCATAAGGATCCATTTGGATGAATTGGTAGAAGATTTTGTTGTAAGGGAACTCCACCAAATAAATATGTTGGTCTCATCTTCCATTGATGCACCCTAAGCATGCTCTCAACATGTCATCATGTGTCTGGAATGTCTGGTCATATTATCAATTTTTTTTAGGTTGATAAGTCATACTGATGTTCAACATTGTATTTAGAGCACGTTAGAGACTATTCAGGAACATATTGAATAATCTTGGGTCTCGATCAAATATAATCAATAGTGGTACACCATGATGCCTTACCACTTGTCATGTTTATATTCGTGCTATTAGATCCAATGAAAAATACTCCTGAATTGAAATGAAGTGTTCAATCATTGTAAGATGATACCAAAAAACCTATATATCAATGATTCCTTTGGATTTCGTTGGTAGTCCTAGGAAAAAGTCCTTGTTGATGCTTTTCCATTTCTATATTGGTATAGGTAATGGTTTTATCCACCCCTTAGGATCCTGACACTCATCTTTCACATGAAGAAATATAGGGAACATTTATGTATACTCAATGATATCATTCTTCATTTTACCCCACCAATAATGCTCTCAAATTTCTCAATAAATCATATTTTTCCTTGGTTAGTGGAGAAATTCAAACTATGTGCGTCATTGAATTTTTTTTTCATTAACTATAGATTTGATGGAACACATATTGCTAACCGAAACCTCCCAATTAATTATTCCATGAGAGTGAACTCTGTGGTATTACCTTTATCGATAGTTTTTAATTTATTCTGAATTCACACATCATACTTTGGATACATTTTTTTCAATTCCAAAATAGATAGTTGATAAATAATTTTACAAAGGATTAATGATGTTGCCTTCTTAATGATTACCATAACCATATTAATAAAATCTAGGAAGATCAGATCATTTTTAATTCACATCATGTAATGAGTTTCTGGATCAACTCTACATAGATCATTTTCTACTTTATATTATTTCCCTATATGGTAGTGAACTGACCAGTCATAGTCATTGATCAGCTCGAGCCATCTTCTTTGGTGCATATTCTACTCGTTCAATGTGAATATATACTTATGGATTATGTGATAAGTATATATTTCACACTTTTCATCAAATAGTAAATGTATCCAAATTTGAAATTTCAAGACCATTGTATCCAACTCTAAATCATATGTTGGATAAATCTACTCATGAACTATCAATTTCCATTAACTATAGAAAATTAATTCTTTATTTTGGATGAACACACATCTGATTCCCTATCTTGGAAGCATCCCTGAATACCACAAAATGTTACCCACTTGTGGGTAGTGTGAGCTAGGGCATAGTGACAAGCCTCCTTTTCGACAACTTGAGGCACTTTTCACATTCATCATACCAAAAAAACATAAATACCTTCCATGTTTTCTTTGTAGGACTGTTTGACCATCATAAAATATTTATCCCAAATTTTGGATAATATCCAGTTAACCCCTTGAAGCTACAGATATCTATCCAAAATATTGGCCTCGACCATCCCTAAACAAAATTGGTCTTGGTGGGATCCACAATTATCTCATTCCTTTTGATGATATACCAAAATAATGAGTCTTCCATAAATTAAAACTCACACATCATGTACATTGAATAGAGTATATCCTTTCAAATTCTCTTTAGTATAGTGCATTGTTCCTCCTTGTACTCCTCCTTGGTTTTGAATTATTTTAGAATATATTTTATATAGACTACCCTTAATTCTTCGAGGAAATATCTAAATACTCTATTCTTGATGTCTATGATGATTGTTGGAGAATTAGTGAGTCTGATGGGAAATAATATGAATTCATAGTTCTTATACCTTGTACGAAAAACACACCTAGGGATATCTTCCTTTTACAACCATACATGATAATATCCAAATTTTAGGCCCACATTAGAGATGTATTGTGCTCCATGTAACTGATCAAACAAGTAATAAAATAGTGGTAAAGTATATATGTTCTTTATCGTGATTTTATTGAGGTCATAATAATCAATGTAAATGTTCCTTGACTCATCATTTTTCTTCATGAAGAGGAAAGGTGCCCCCCATGGTGAAGCATGTGGTTGTATATACTCTTTATCTAGATTCTATTTTAGTTGTTTCATTATATAATTAAGATTTAAAAAACTATTCTATATGAAGTCTCAGATATTGGAAATCTCCCAAGTACAAGATCAATCAAGAATTCAAAATCTCTTCTAGGAGGAGGACCATGAAATTCCACAGGAAACACATCAACAAATTCTTTCGTAATAGGAATTTTTTCATTGATGGTTCCTTCTTTATACTCAATAATCTAAGCAAGATATATGTTATCATAGGGAATTAATATCCACAATTGAGATGATGGTACTAAATATGATTCATCATCCTCCTTTAACATGTACAAAATTTTGGGTCGATTCATCATATGGAATGTGATTTCCCTCTCACGATACATTATGTTGGCTCTATATAGGAAATCTAATTCATGTCTAGAATGTCATAAAATCCCACTAGATGGAGTATGAAAAGGATAACTGGGTTATTCGTACCACATATTGTGACCGGGAGAGTTATATTCATCAGATGCAATAATTTCCCCATTTTCCATTCTCACCAACATCTCTAATTTCATTCTTTATGGTCGTTCTTTGATTGTTCTACTAAACATTTGGTATATAAATTATTGTGTAGAACCAAATAAAAAATTATGTTCACTATTTCTGATTGAAAAACATGTGTACATGTCACCCCCTCACTATTAGGATTCACATATGTGGTGGTGATTGGAAAAGCTCACCCTTGATACCTTGAAGGATTTCAGTTGACTGTGAAAACCCTTGGCTAAGAGCACTAGTTTGCAAAGTTACTAGATCTTATTAGTTGTAGAAATGAACAATGCAATGAGGTTTTGAATGGAGTGTTCTTTTGATCTATGGAATTAGCAGGCTTCGTGTCGATAATCATTGTCCCAATGAACTTCACTTCCGCACGAAAATCATTTCTTCTTCCCCTTCAAGAAATTGACGGGGTGCCTCTTTATGTACCATTGGATTGTGGGGTGATGGAATTTTTTAGAACCATTGGATTTACCCATCAGACCACAAGAATTAAATTCAAAATTTGGATTCTTATCGCCATGATTCCACCGAGATTCTCCAATCCCCATTTTGAAATTTAGGTCACATTGAACAATTTCTTCATAGCTATAGAAGTCATAATTTCTAGGGATTTCCAAAGGATAAGGTTTATCCCACTAATGAAGTTGTCAAACATTCATTCAGGGGGAACAACAAAGCCAAATGTTTATTGTTCAAGCCTTGTAAATTTTTCTATGTACCCTATAATGTATTCGTCGTCTTTTTTATGATGGAAAGGAAGTCCCTTTCCATCTTATTTTGGAAGGTGCAAGGAAAAAATTTATCGAAAAACCATTTCTAGAAATTCATTCATTCCAACACCTCCATATCTTCCCCATTCTTCATATTTTTGATCAATTTACACCATTTATCAGCTTCACCGTCTATAAAAAAGTAATCCATAAAACCCTTTATTTTTCGTAACATTGTAAGATGAAGAATGTATTCTCTACAGAGTTGATCCATTTATCGATGATTAAGGGATCATATTATCGATTCAAATTACAAGGCCTTTTCCTCATGAAGATATCAATTTTGATGTGTTCATTCATATGGGGATTGGACGTTCCTCGAGACTGATGTTTCTATTCAAAACATTAGTTAACTATGAGAGTATATAAAAACCATGCTCTTTATTACACAAATAAACATGATTTATTACATAAACATGCACTATAGAAAACTCTGAGTATTGAGAGGTCTAGTTTCATGGGAAATTAGGAACATTAAAAAACAACATAGAACATAAAACACAATATCATTATTGAAAAATTATTTTACATTTCCACAATATTTCATCGTATATAGCATTACATGGGATAACCAGAGGACATGCATAAGAAAAGGGTGTGCCTTAATGTCTAGTAAGGTTGTATGCAAGGAATAATAGAAATAATATAGTACATGTTGGGAAATAGTTATATCAATGGAGAACATGAGAAACATGGACATAAAGGCATGATATAGCATGATTATCATTACAAGGAAACACGACAACAACATTTAACATTATATTAGCATTATCCAGAGCTCCTTGCACATGGATCATGAGTAAAACCTCATTGCACATGAATTAGAATGCGTAAAACCTTATTTTCCATGACATATCATGATAATAATCATTACCCAATGCATTGAAGCACTATTAGGGTGTACCCTTCTTAATGATTTCATTCCATGCATTTGTGTTCACATTGATCAAAACACATGGAATCATTCAAAATCATCATTTATTCCACAATAATTTATTGTGGTATACATAAATGAATCTATATAATCGACATGTAAATGTTCATAAAGGTGAATACCCTTGATAGATAAATGAGCATGGTATTCACAACAAAATAACTTTGGCTTGGAAATTTCGCGGTGAAAATTCAACAGCATAACTACGTGACATATGAATTCATAAAAATGGTTTATGAGAGAGAAAAGGGTATATCATCATATATAAATGAAATTTAAAGTATGTGTTCTTATATATAATTGTACCAATATTTTTAATGGAATTTAGAAGCATAATATAAAATAATTTCTTGAATGTAAATGCGGCGAGTGAATTACCTTTAGGAATTTCAACATGGTAATGGGTGTACATGGGAGGAATTAAAGAGAGGTAATGTGGTATATCATCATTAAATCATAAGGTGGGATGTTTAATAGAGGTTTCAAATCATAACCCAACATTTTTAATTAAAATATAAAGGGAATAACAATATAATGAAACTCGGACATACATAAGGATGGAATAAAAGTGAGGATCCCATACCTGGAAGTGTGATACCGATGGTTTGGAGAGGCTTGATTAAAACAACTTGGGAGCATGTGGCACCCTGGGAGGACTCTCGAGAGAGGATGTAAGGGGATTTTCTAGCTCCAAATGGTTTTACTGAAGTGTAATTAGAGATATATTGGGATTATAGAGGATACGAGATGGAATTATTTATTATTTAGGTTAGGTACACCACAAATTAATCAAATCAATACCACAAACCACCCGATTGTTTTTGAACATTTTTTCCACAGGGTTGTAGATATCATTATTTGATAATCCAATGGCTGATATTATTAAAATATTAGGATTGGTTATGTGTAGGTGAGTCACATTCGGAAGGAAATAATTTTAAAATGCTAAAAAGTTTTATATTTTCTTAGAGGGTCCATTAAGGCTCTGTAAAATAAATACAAAATACAAAAAAATCAAATTATTTTAAAGATAAAACATATATTGGACGAAAATTGTTTCTATAGTATTTTATGACTTCAGTATTTTGTCATTATGATGTCATCAAATACATTATATATTTAAACGGTATTTAATTTTTACCAATAAATGTGACTATCATATAAAATTATGAAAAATTCACCATTAGATAATTTCAACATCATGAATCCGAAAATAATATTCAACGTATGTACATAATTTTATAAATATGTGAATTGTTTACTTTTAAAAAAACTTTTATAAAAAATAATGGGTTTTTAAAAATAGAGTTTTCAAACCCAAATTAAAATTTCAAATGTATTCATAAAAATTATATGATCATATATTTTTATAAAAAGTGATTTAGTTACAAATTTTTTTAAATTATTATTAAATTCAAAATTCCATTAATTCACTGATTGAAAATTAAATAAAAATATTATTTGTGCTTTAAAAACATTTACAATGTAATAATAAAGTAAATTCATATTCTTTATATAAAAAAATAATGTAGACAATCTGGGTGACTTCATCATTCTACCTAACCCATTATAACCCCTGAATAATACATAAGGGTATGGTGTGAAATGGTGATAGAATCTTGTGGTGGTTTGAATAACATCGCTCGGGTGGTACTATTTATTAATCTCCACTTCTCCTGTAGGAGGTTCCATTCAAGCTTAACGTGTTGATTCTTGGCTTGGGATTGGTTAAGAGTGTATCCATGTGATGGAATCTCAATTATTAGCTCTGAAAAATGGGCTTTGAATGGAGTAATTATATTGGATGAGTCTATCACTACCTTTTTGGGAGTAAATTGTATTTCTTAAAGCCCTATATTTATACTAATCATCTAAGAACTATTGAACAATAATATTAACAATGGTAACAATTCACAACAGTATTTTTATTTCAAAAAAATTAAAACCAAGGATGTATATATGTTTTACAGAACCATTTTACCTAATAACACCTTTAATTACATTAAGAAGAATTTTCATTAATAAAAATTGGGTCTTTACAATCTTCCCACCTTATGAACTTTCACCCTCGATATTTTATTTTCTGACACTAAAATAGATGAGAATAACTGGGATTCATCACGTATTCTAATTCCTACATTGCATAATCAAACATTTGGTTTCACCAAAACACCTTGATGAAGGGCATTATATTATTTCGTAGAAATGTTTCCCTACTATCCAAGATAATCACTGGATTCTCTTTATAAGATATGTCATTTTCAATTGGTACCAACTGTGGACTATGTAATGATATGGGTCAGGTATGTAATTCTTCAATAGCGAAACATGGAATACATCATGCACTTGAGATAGGTTTGGTGGGAGTGCTAGTCAATATGGCACTCCTACTACGCAATAAAAGATCTCCAAAGGGTCAATGTACCTTTTACTAATCTTTCACTTATTCCCAATTCTCATATATCTCCTCCATGGTGATATGTGAAGGAATAACATGTCTCTAACATCAATTTCTTGGCCTCATCGTTGATTATCAGCATAGTTATTTTGTCTACTTTGATCAAATTTTATGTGTTGATGGATGGACTTAACCTTCTCCACCATTTCATTGACCATTTCTAGAACTAGGAGTTTTCACTCCCCATCATCATCCCATCATGATGGTGTTATGCACCATTTCCAATAATTGGATTCGTAAAGATCCATCCAGATGTTTGATTGGAAACTGTTGTTGTATTATAACTCAACTATAGGATTATGTTGATACCATGCTCTTATGAATTCCATTGAGCATGTTCTCATCATGTCCTCAAGTTTTTTGGTAATATACTCATATTGGCCATCATTTTAAGGATGATATGTTGTACTGATGTTCATCTCAGTGTCAATAGCATGTTGAAGACTCTTCTATAACATAGAGGTGAATCTTGGATCTTGATCGAATACAATAGATAGTTATACTCCATGAATCATTACCATTTTTCTGATATATATATATATATATGTTCCTATAGATACTATGAGAAATACTCTAAAATTTCAAGAAAGTGTGTAGTCTTTGAAAGAAAATACACAACAACCCAGATAGCATTGTTTCCTTTTGATGTCTTCAGACGTTCGGTTGCAAAGTCCATTGTGATTTTCTCCCATTTCAATTTAGGTATGGATAATGGTTTCATCATCCCCTTATATTTCTTCCTATAAGTCTTCATCTGCAACCATACCAATCCCATTGAAGTATACTCAAATCTCTCCTTCATTTTATCCCACAAATAATTCTCTCAGCTTTCTTAATAAATTGATGTGTTTCCTTGGTGAATGGAGAAATTCAAACTTTGTTCATTATCTAGAAGTTCATTCATTAACACTGGATTTGATGGAACACATAGTCGTTCCCAAAATCTCATAATCCCTTCTTCATTAACATCGAACATTGATGAATTACATTTTCTGGTTGTTTCTACTTTCTATTGAATTCCAACATCATCATTTTGAGCATCCATTATCCTTTCCAAAAGAGACGGTTAAGTAGAAATTTAGGAAATTATTGATTATTTTCACTTCTTTTATGATTCCCATGTCCATCTTCATAAAATCTATGAAGAATGAATCCTTTTCAACTCTCATCAATGATAGAATCACTCGGTCCTTTCATCATTGAGAATATTCCACCTTGTTTGCTTTCTGAGTGTGGTAATGGATTGAGTAGTCATAGACATTAATTAACTCTAATGATCCTCATTGGAGAATCCTCAACTCCTTATGTGTTAATATATACTTGACGATTTTGTGATCCATGTATATTTAATACATCTACCCAAAGTGGTAATGTAGACAATTTTTTTAAAATAATATTAATGCATCCAACTCCTAATAATGTGTTGAATTTTCTTTCTCATTATATTTTAGTTGTCTTGAAGAATAGGCAATGACTTTCTCATTTTTCATCAACACACAACCCATGCCCTTTTTTTAAGAATCACTAAATTCCACATAAAGTTCTCCATTTGTGTGTAGTGTGAGAAATGGCATTGTGATTATACTCCTTTTCAACTCCTTGATGATCTCTTCGCATTCATCAATCCACATATACTTGAAACCCTTCCGAGTTAGCTTGGTATGAGTGTTTGAAAATTGTGATAATTTCTCAACAAATTGTTGATAATATAAAGCTAACCCCAAGAAGATATAGATATCCTTCACCAATGATGTCCTCAACCATCCCTCTATAGTAGTTGTTTTGGGGGGATCCATATATTTCCCATTTCTTATGAAGATATAACCCATGAATGAGGCTTCCTTCAACCAGAACTCACACTTTCTACACTATCCATAGAGCTTCTCCTTTCGCAAGGTATCTAATATATTCCTTAAGTGCTCCTCATGAATCTCTTTGGGGTTGAGATATATTACAATATCATCTATAAAGACTACAAAAAAAATTTCAGGGAGATATCTAAAGACTCTATTAATCATTTTCGTGAACATTGATGGGGCATTATAGAGTTTTAAATGAATTACAATGAATTCATAGTGCATGTACCTTGTATGAAAAGAAGTCCTGGGGATATCCTCCAACATTACCATTATATGGTAATATCCCATCCGAAAATCCACCTTGGAGATGTATTGTTCTCCCCATAGAAGATCGAACAAGAAATTAATTCAGTACAGAGGATACTTGTTCTATATAGTGAATTTTTTGAGATCATGACATTCAATGAAAAGATGTATTGACCCATCCCTCTTCTTGACAATGAGAACTGGTGCACCCCATGTTGAAGCACATCGGAATATAAACCCTTTATCTATATTCCTCTGTAGTTGTTTCCTTATCTCATCATTCTTGAAAAATACCATTCTATACAGACTCTTGGATATTGTAAATGCCCCAGGTATAAGATCAATCGAGAATTCAACATCTCTTATAGGAATAAGAAGAAGAAATTTCTCAAGAAACAGTTCATCAAATTCTCGTACAATATGTATGTATTCATGGAAGGTTTCTTCCTTATACCCAATCATTTGAGCAAGATACACATTCTCATAGGGAAAAAATATCCATGCTTAAGATTATGGTGCAAAATAAGATCCATCCTCCTCCTTTCACTTGTACAGAATCGGGTGATGATTTTCCATATAGAGAGTGATTTTCCTCTCATGAAAATTCAGGTTAAATCTATATAGTGGAATCTAATCCAAGCAATGAATTGCATTTAATTCCACCAGAGGGAGTATGAAAAGGTTATTTTGGAATGTTAAATCCAAAAAAATTTGAAAGGGGAGGAGTTATATTCATGGGATGTAATGAATGACTCATTTCCTGTTCTAACAGACACCTTTACATACCAGATATTTGGTGTTGTTATGGTTGTTCTAGTAAACATTCGGGATATAAAAAATGTGTAAAACCAGAATAAAAAAGTAAATTCACTATTCTTAAATGAATAACTAGAATACCTGTCACTACTCCGTTATTGGGGTTTGATTCGACGTTAGTGATGGAAAATGATCTCCCTTGCTACATTGGAGGTTGTTGGTTGCCCCAAAAAACCCTTGTCTTGGGTAACTGGTTAAAAAGGTGCCCCGGTTATTTGTATTTGAAGCAATGTAAAATGCATTGAGGGTCAAATAGAGTGTTCCTCTCCTCTTTCACAGTAGTGGGGTTTTCTTGTTGGAAGTTAATTGACAAGTGCCCCTATCTTCCACACCTAAATCATTTCCTCGTCCCCTTCAAGCAATTAATGGGGTGCCTCTTTCTACACAATTTTCATGTGGGGTGCTGGAATTTTTGAAAAATTAGTTTTATTCATTAGTCATCCAAAAATAAATTCCACCATACAGTACTTATCCCCATGTTACCCATGAGATTCACCGATCTCTATATCATATTTGAGGGAACATTAGACGATTTCTTCATATCTCTTGAAGTCACGGTTCACTATGGCTTTTAGTTGTCCAGGTTTTATCCCAAAGAAGAAGTGGTCAACCATGAATTCAATGGTTATGAAAAATTCAAAGGCATATCATGAAATCCTTGTAAATTTTTCTACATACTCTCTGATGGATTCTTCAACTTTTTTCGTGAGGGAAAATAAGTCCCTTTCAATCTTAATTCCAAGGGTGCGCAAAAAATATTTATCAAAAAACATTTTCTAGAAATCCTTCTATTACAACACCTCAATCTCTTCCTTAGGCTTAAAATTTTTGATCGATGTCCACCATTGATCTGCTTCACCCTCCATACGATAAGAAATACATGAAACCTTATCTTGTTTGGAATATTGAAGTATGGAGTCGATATTTTCAATGGAGTTGATTGACTATTCAGAAATTAAGGGATCATATATTCTATTAAAATTAGAATGTATTTGTGTCATGAAGCTCTTGATTGTGTTTGTTGGTTCTGGGGGGGGGGGGGTAGGGGGGTCGAACGTTCCTTTTGACCAATTTTTTTATTCCAAACATGAGTTAACTGAGAGAGTATCATGACAATAATTTCAATTCCCACTCTTATCAGATTGAACATCTTATTAGAACAATCATTACATTGATCTTTGAATTGGTTGATAGAACGAGTCCTCCTATTATTGGCTATTGGATGAAATAAATTTAATTTTAAGGGTATCATATAAATGGTAATCCAAAGAAAAAATGGGATAACTTATAAATTACATAACCTATGAATTTATTTGCTTCAATATAAGATATCCTTAATCTACTTACAAACATATATTCTTAGTGAAATTTATTTATTCCCATAATAATGGCTCATACTATGATTTTGAATTTAGAAAATCATATCCCAAGAGAGTTTTGTAGACAAGAGTGCATCAAGGCATGTTTTCATGCACCAGTTCCCATTCGAGTGTAGCACAAAGTGGTGTTTTCAGGTTTTACCTATGAATAAATCTATACTAGAGCCGCCTCTACCTGCTCGTATAATGATAAGGTTTTATTTTCTTAATAAACGACAAACTCAATAATGACCAAAATTTAGGTATGTTTTTATTATACTTAGTCTAATCCCTAAATCTTTCACTAGTGTTTTATAATCCTAATCCAAAAAAAAATAACTAAACCTATCATCTGATACAACTATAACACCATAGATCTTTATTACATGCTTAGAAATGATTTATTACATAAATATTCACTAAATACAACTCTGTGTATCCATAGGTCTAGTGTCTTGTCAAATAAGGAACATTACATAACAACTTTGAAGATAAAAAACAACATCTTTATTGAAAACTTGTTTTCCATGACCACAAATTTCTTTCATACTTAGCATTGAATGGGATAACCAGAGTCCATGCATAAGAAAATGCTGAGATTTAAAGCACCGTAATGGAGTAAACATGGATTAACATGAAGAATATAGTACATTTTATGAAATAGGCATATCAATGGAGCACAAGAGAAACATGAACATTAAAGCATGATATAGAATGATTATCATATCATAGAAATGTGGCAACAACATTAAACATGATATTACCATATGCCAAATATCATTTCACACAGAAAATGAGTAAAACCTCATTGAAATTGATTTATCACGAGTAAACCCTCATTTCAGTTGATGTATCATGATATTAACCCTTACCCAATGCATTGGAAAACAATTAGGTCTCACCCTTCTGAATCATTTCATTTCATGCATGAGTGTGCCACATGGAATCATTTAACATCTTCATGTATTCCTGGATAAAGGAATATGAAATAAATACATGAAACTATATAATCAATAATTAAATGGTTCCAATGTTGAATACCCTTGAAAGAGAAATTAGAATGGTATTCATTACACAATGAATTTGTCTTAGAAAATAGTGGGGAAAATTCCATAGCATAATGGTATGACATAAGAATTTATAAAATTGGATGATGAAAGAGAAAGAGGTATCTCATAATATGTACATGAAATGAATATTAATAGGGTCATATAGATACATTTCCCAACACATGTAATGGAATTTATATGAATAATATTAAATAATTTCTTGAATATAAATGAGGAGAGAAAAATCCCTTATAGAATATTAGCATGGTAACAGGTGTACATGGGAGGAATTAATGAGAGGGAAAAGGGTAAATAATCATTAGAACATGAAGGAAGAATAAAGGAGGTGAAAAATAATACCCCAACATTTTTAATTGAAAATAAAAGGGCATAACAACATAAGGAAACTTGGGCATAAATAAGGTTGGAATGAATGTGAGGATCCCTTATTATGAAGTGAGATCCCAAAGTATTCGGAGAGGCTTGAGAGGGGATTATTTGTAGATTCGGAAGCCTTGGGAGAAATATAGAGATTGGAATAAAGGGGTTGGTTTAATGCCCCGACCCTAGTAGTCATGATCCAGTCCATTATTTTAATACATTGGTAGGATGACAAGGAATCAAGTCCCAAAGGACCGACCAGTTTAGTAGTTTTGGGAAGTAGAATACGTACATGAGCGTAACATTACACATTCAAACATAAAATAGAACATAAATAATCCATTTAGAAAACCATTATCACCATAGCTTAAACCCTAGAAATCAAACATAATACAATTCTTGGAATCCTGGGAGAACAAAACATAAGAAAGGGGTGAGCCTAGATGCTCAATAAGGGTAAATAATTTTTCAAAAGCTAAAAACTTCTATGGAAAGATGTGTAATAAAAAAACATTTTAAACATAAAATGGAACATAATATGGAGAAAATAAATCAAAAATTACTATATAAATAATCACATGGATATTATACTAGTCAAATTATCAGATATAATGAATAATTTTATAATGATGGAATGCCTAACACCAGACATCGTTACCACATAATCAATGCATCGTGGCAATAATACAAATAAATTTATTTCCAAGCCATGTTTCAAGAAACTAATTTGTCTCATGGGACCTTCTGATGCATCGAGGGGCTATAGTGGGTCCCACCCGTCACACAATAAGTCCAATGCATTCCTCATAAGAAAATGTTTAAAATTGATATAAAAATTCGTATTAAAACATGCATAGGAAATGTCAATACTTCATCTATAAACCTTGAAGGTTATAAAAATAGCACATACATAGTAAAAAATATCCAAACACATTAAACACAACCTGGAAGATTTTATTATAATAAATCAACCTTAATTATGTTTATTATCTAGTAATAAATGTTGACATAGTTGAAAATGATCAGTAATAATTTTTGAGAGAAATATCCATTTCTGAGAAATCAATTAAAAGTCACATATTTATAAGGGACGTCATTTAAAATTAAATTTTGAATCAATGTTTCTCATACCACTTTGAAACTTTTTAAAGGATTAAACATTTTAAAACAATCATGTCTATATAAATAAATCCTTAAACCCATTTTGTAAACATCTACATTAATGAGAATGATTTAGAAGAATAAATATGGAACAAATTTAAAATGATGTTTTAGTTAATGAGTATAGTAAAAGTATTATTTTGAAATGTCTTTTATGAAACAGAGAAATGGATAATTAATATTTCTTAGAAAATAGTTACACATAAACAATCTCGGATAATAATGAGATTGAGGAATTAACCCTTACCTTGCACTTTCATTTGGTCGAGGGTATATTTAACCTTTTGTATAATGAACATAGTATATTTTTAAATTATACTAGAACCATATTAATATATAGTATATCATACATGATTCATTTATGACATTATATTACATATTTAATAATTATTTCCATGTTAAATTAACATTTTTAGTAATAATCTCTTTCTTTATCGTACGTGTATTAATGTGTAATTCTTGATTATATCATTTAGATCATTATTAAAATAATTTCAGAACATAAAACATGATTTATATATCATACATATTTTGAATATAAATATTTATTATATATAGATATATGAAATTGAAAACACCATTTATGGAGACGATAGGTCATATATATGCATAAACGATGTTTTCGTTTTCAAATCGTATTGAACAGAACTTAGTGAAAAAGATATATGTAATTACACACACACACAATTATATATATCTAGTAGAATTAATATGTCATATAATACATACATATTAATAATATATATTATTATAATCATAGTTAAATGGTTAACATTTAAATGAATATCATCTTGCCGCGGAGATGGTAAGGCGTATGTGCACACCAGTGATGATAAAATTTAATTTATTATTCAAGTGTTTGGAATTTCATAGTATATTAATTGGATTGGGAAATAATAATGTTATTTAAATTATTTATATACATATTACTCATTATAATATCCATCCAAATAACATTGTGTTGAATAACAAATTATACCACGATGTGGAGAGGGTATATCGTACGTATGCACACAAGGTGACATTATCATTCATAGGATTGATAGAATATTGAATATGGTTCTACCAAATTTATAATATCCTCATAGTATAGAGATGGTACCAAAGTTATTATTTTTGTATGGAAATAAAAAAGATAGATAATGTGGATGAAGAAAAGAACATTCAAGTAGATGATAAAAATAATTACCTCTTATTTGGGTGTTCTCTTTTGATTTGAACAAAAGGGATCATATGATGGTTTCCTACTGTAGGGATGAAATATTGGATTAATTGAGTGATGTAGGGAGGAGATTTGGTAATGTGTTGGATGATCCAAATGTCATTGGAGGTGTCATGACCTGCCTTCACCAAAAGGAGTGAAGGTTCAACAGATTGCAAGGACCTTCCTTCTTTAAGTTGAAGGAGAGATAATGACCCCCGAAACCTTCCCTCAATAGGTCCCGGAGTGGCGAATAGAACCAAGGGTATAGAATCACACAATAAATGGAAGGAATTGCCCTCTTTATTTTAATAGTATTGGGAAATAAGATGGTAAATTCCCAAAACCACCAAAAGCAGAAAGTAAAATTAAAGTGAAGAAATATTCCCAATGCATGTTACAGAAGTAAAAAAACCCACAATGTAGAAAGTGACTACAACGGTAAAGTACCAAAGAAAGAAAAACAGAAACAGAAAATGCCCCAAAGACCAAGCTAGTATGGTCCCGCGTGATCCATGAAGTCCTCTTGGAAACTTGAAAGTAGTTTTATATACGTAGGGTGATCATACAAGTATAATTAGTAGGGAAAGCTAAAGACTCTCGTGCAAAAGTGGGGGAACGTACTAGAGTCCCGTGAGAAAAGGAGTAAACCAAACACCTAACAAGGTAAACTATCCACCCAAGCCTCACCAAGGTATACTCACCAAATAACGCAAGTCATGTAATGTATATTAACAACACATAGATGTTTGGGTACCCCACGCCACTTTCCCACTGGTTATTGAAGACATCCTATGCATCGAACCAATACCGCCATTCTCACCGCAGTCCCACTTCCCCACCCTTCCCGCACACACCTGGGCCACAACCTCACGCAGTCCCACTTCCAAACCCCACCCGCACACACCTGGGCCACAACAGTCACACGTAACCATGCCTGTAAACACCTAGTCTAGAACAACCAATGCCACGCCTGAAGACACCTGGGCTAGAAGATCCACTGCCACGCCCGAAAACACATGGGACTCATCCCAAAGATACTAGGGAAACTACCTTCCCACACACACCTGGGCCATAACCACCACACTACCATACCCAATGGTTCTTGGGCTAATAATGGACCTCAGGCCATCACAGCCCGCCCAAAGATACTTGGTCTATCCAGGAAAATGATCAGAAAGGAGCTAATAACCAGCCACTAATAACAGTGTTGGGAAAAACACCCTCCCCATGAAATGGGGGTGTTCGGCACTAAGTTCTCAACATGGGTGGGGTGCGAATAAGAAACAAAAAACTATAAGTATATATATTGGTAACAAGCACCCTCCCAAGTTTAGGTTTTTCTTCATCCAGCCTAAATAACACAAACAACACTCAGTCCGAGTCGTAACTCTCACAAAAAAACCAATTTGTCCTATTAATTTTCATGTTTAGTAGTGATGTTTAATTATGTTCTGCACCTACTTGGGCAACTAGTAAGCATAGGAACAAGTCTAGGATGGAAAATAGTCAAGCATTAATTACATCTTCCGCACCTGGTTCTCTCGTAAAACCACAACAACCAATGAAAACCCCAAGATACACCCCCATGTACAAAATCTAGGAGCCAAAAGGTTTCTCAACAACAGAGGATTCCACCCCAATTCATGATATAAACAAGGTAACCACCCGGTCTTAAAATTCACAACCACTGAATCCATAACAACAGGGGATCCCATCCCCACCCACATCAACCAGCAAGCGGCCCCTGATGAAAAAAAACCAAACCACCACCACTAAGCAGACCCATGCCGGTATTTTCAGATTTATAATATTTAACACACTCCATGATTTCAATTTCCGTGTACTTTAACTAGGGTTATCACAGAAAGGATTGATCTTGATTCCTCAATTTATTCATCCAGATATACGTGATTAAACAATTTCCTTTTCACAGTAGGATTTCACAACTACAAAACAAGCCATTTACAATATCACCAGGGGTTCATTAGTGCACAGAGAAAGACCACCAATGGCCATGATTTTTAGAAGGTGTAAGCCCGCACAATTTAGAAAAGAAAAACAATCATAATCCCCCCCTTCGTTCTTTATAGAATCTGTTCATTATATTTATTTAGGTTTGGTTCATAAAATTATACAGAATCAAAAGCATGACCACCCAGAATGATACTTAAAATGGAAAGACAAAGGGGAAATTCTCTACTTGTTGATCAACGATCGACGCTGAGCCTGGGCGCGGAATTCCACGGATAGCGATGCGGCTTGGCCGAACGAAAAGAGGCTCGTCTGAACGAAGGGTATCACAGGGTGATCGAGAGAAAAATAAACCCATGACAAATATTCAGTTTATAAGGACTAGGGACAATTGAGATAACAACATGGAACCGCGTAAGGAGCGGGTGTTGTGGGTTGACCACGCGGCCCCACATTTTATTAAATGGTCAGGAAGTTTAAACCGACACAGACACCAGGTTAATTTATTAAATATTTAAATTAAACGATAATTATGGGCATTACTGGGCTTTAAAATGAGCTTAAAGGGGTCAAAGAAGGGTTTAAAACCCAATTTGTGCACGCCACTGGAAAACCCCCGACAAGGTTGGGTGACGCTGATCGGTCGCGCCGATCGGTCTCGCCGATTGGTTGCGCCAATTGGTCTCACTAATCGGTCTCCTCGACTGGTCATGCCGATGGGTCTCCCTGACCAGTCGCGCCGATCGGTCTCGCCGACCAGTCGTGCTGATCGGTCTCGCCGACCGGTCCCACCAATCGATCTCCCTGACCAGTCACGCCGATCGGTCTCCTCGATTGGTCTCACCGATCGGTCGCGCCGATCAGTCGCGCCCTTCGGCCTCATGCCGAGATGCTACCCCTTTAGGATCTGGATTTTTTGCAATGTAAAGGACCCAGAGAGTATGGTTCATCACATCAGATACCTCTCAAACAATTCTCACCCTCAAAAATTTACACTACCCAGAAGGAAAGATCGGTTTAGAACAACTACCTCGAAAGATACCTCTCAAGAGTGAACCTCATTGTTAACTAGAAACAACTCCCCATCAAGAACCAAGAAACATACCATGTCAAGCTTCCCAACCATGTGGGTTAGGGAGTCTCCTTCTCCATGTCAAGATATTATCCGCTTTGGGTGGCACTAACTCACCCGCACGGGTTTAATCGCATCCACCTTAATTCGTCTTGATTAGGGGTCGGCTCTTCCCCTCACCATAGCCAGGAGTTTTCACACACATTCAGAGGAAATAAAACTAGTATTTCATTGACAACAAGGTAAAATGTTATACCACAATTGCTATAAACCGAACAGTACAAAACTCAAAACAACTCTGGGTACTGGGCACACATCTATGCTTCCCTCTCCCACGTACTCTCCTCAAGCCCACCATGTCTCCATTACACACATACCAAGGGGATGTTCACCCACAGAGCACCTTCTCCTCATGACCCTTGATCATCATTGGTATCTCCACAAAATTCATGTCATCCTCGATGTCTAGCTCTCCCCAATCAAGGCCGTGTGAATCACCATGCAGGTAATGACGGAGCTGGGACACATGGAATACATCATGTATCCTCCGTAGCGGTGGTGGTAGTGCTAACAGATAAGCCACTTCACAAACCTGCCGCAACACTTCGAAGGGTCTGATGAACCTCAGAGAAATCTTACCCCCTTTGTCGAACCTCCATTGTCCATGCCAAGTGGAGACCTTCAAGAACACGTGGTCTCTAACCTTAAACTCCAAGGACCTCCTCCTGGTATCAGAATACGACTTCTATCTGTCCTGGACCGCCTTCATCCTTTCCCGTATGAGCTGAACCTTCTCTGTCGTGCTCTGCACCATCTCTGTGCCAAGGATGTATCCCTCTCCTACTTCGGTCCAACACACAGGTTAACGGCATGGCCTCCCGTACAAGGCTTAAAACGGTGCCATACCAATGGTATAGTGATAGCTATTATTGTATGAAAACTTTACTAGAGGAAAGTGTTGCACCCACGGTCCTCCTGAGTCCAGAACACATGCCCGTAACATATCCTCCAAGGTATGGATGGTGCGCTCTGTCTGTCTGTCTGTCTGGGGATGGAAAGCAATGCTGAGGCGTAGTTGGGTGCCAAAAGCATGCTGAAATCATCTCCAGACTCACGAGGTAAACCGTGAATCCCTATCTGAGACAATAGACCTTGGAACTCCATGCAACCGCACCACCTCATCCACGTACTTTTGTGCCAAAGCATCCACTGCACTCGACTCCTTGATCGCTAGAAAGTGAGCCAATTTCGTTAACCAATCCACTACCTCCCAGATGGCGTCGTATCCCCCTTGGACCTTGGGTAGTCCCGTGACGAAATCCATAGAGATGTCATCCCACTTCCACTCTGGTACATCTAAAGACTACAGTAGGCCGCATGGAACTCGTTGTTCAGCCTTCATTTGCGGACACACTATGAACTTGGCCACAAACTCTGCCAATTCTCACTTTACTCTGGGACACCAAAACTGTCTCTTCAGTCCCTGGTACATATTGGAAACTCCTTCTTGTACCGCTATGGGTGAGTTGTGGAACTCACTGAGAACCTTTCTGCACATCACTTCTGGAACAAACAACCTTTCCTAGAAAATAATCTGGTTCTGACCATCCTCTTTCCACCATTCCGGAGCATTCCTCTACTCAACTAGGTCATGCATCACTTCACACTCTGGGTCTCCCCACTGAGACTCCTCCACTTTCTGAAACAGAGAAGACAACACTGTCATCTGATACAGGCAACCTCTACCGCTATCCATCCTCACATCCAGGTGCATGGCAGCCAACTCCTCCATCGTCTTCAAGGGTTCTGCTGACTCTCAGACCGCATCCCTCTGTGTCCTCTTGCTCAAGACATCGGCCACTACATTCCCCTTCCCTGAAGTCTAGGAAACCTCGATGTCATAATCCTAGAGGAATTCCATCCACATTCACTGTCACTCATTTAGGTTCTGCTGGGAGAAGATATACCTCATGCTTTTGTGATCGGTGAAGACCACAAATAGTTCTCTGATGAGGTAGTGCCGCTATAACTTCAGTGCAAAAACGAATGCTGCAAGCTCTAGGTCATGGGTAGCATAATTACACTCATGAGGGCGTAGCTTCCTAGATCCATAAGAGATCACCCCTTGTCGCTGCATCAACACACATCCAAGGCCCTGTCCTGAAGCATCATAGAACACCTCATAGGCCTCCCCTTCTTCTGGTAATCTCAGCATTGGGGCACTAACCAACTTCTCCTTCAGATAGCTGAAGGCTGCCTCATACTGCTCACTCCACCCGAAAACCTGATCATTCATGGTCAAGGCTGTCAAAGGGGATGCTACTCGGGAGAAGTTGGGTATGAACCTCCGATAGTAACCTGCCATCCCAAGGAAACTATGAACCTCTACCACATTCTTGTGTGCTTCCCAATAAAAAACTGCCTCAACTTTTGATGGGACCGCCGGTACCCCCCGCTCGGACACCACGTGCCCGAGGAAGTGTACTTCTCGTGTCCAGAACTTGCATTTGGACAACTTACCATAGATATTGTTTTGTCGGAGGACATCTAAAACCGTCCTTAGGTGCTTCGCATGGTCCTCCTCTAATCTCGAATAGATCTGGATGTCATCGATGAACACAACTACGAACTGATCCAGTTACTCCCGGTTTATGGAGTTCATAAGCCCCATGAACACAGTCGGGGCGTTCGTAACACCGAAGGGCATGAATACAAACTCTAAGTGTCCATATATGCACCTGAAGGCCATCTTCGGGATGTCTCCCTCCTTAACCCTCAGCTGGTGGTTCCCAGACAATAGGTCGATCTCCGAGAACCAGCCTACACCTTTCAGCTGGTCGAAAAGATCATATATCCTCGGAAGTGGATAACGGTTCTTGATCGTCACCTGATTTAACCTCCTGTAGTCTATGCACAACCCGAGACCACCATCTGCCTTTTTTGTGAACAAGAATGGAGCACCCCACGGTGATGCACTTTGTGGAACATATCACCTCTTCATAAAATCGTCAATCTTAATCCGCAACTCCCGTATCTCCGAAGGTGCCATCCGGTATGGAGCCATCGAGATCGGCCGAGCACCAGGCTGCAAGTCTGTCCCAAACTCGACATCCCGTCAAGGGGTAGAGTAATCACCTCCTTAGGGAAGACTTCCATAAACTCACAGACGATCTCTGGAACCTCCACCATCTCAGCATCTACTGAATCCACTGACAGCTCGGCTAACAAGGAGAGGAGGGGTTCCTCTCGCCTGCTACCCTTCTGATTGCTCCGCTCGATGGTGAAAGTAACACGCCGGATTCCCAAGTCTGAGAACACAACCCTTACATAGAAGTAGTCGATGACGAGACACACGGTGAACAACCAATCGATGCTTAGGATGACATCGTATGGCTGCATCTGTAGCAGGAGAAGATCCCCGACCAACTGATGTGGCCCTAACATCAGTCTGCATCCTCGACAAACAAATATAAAGTCGGTCTGACCTCCGAAAAGTGTGCTCAGCACCATGGGAACTGTATGTCTCTCGAAATCTAGACCCAATGAATGGGCTAGACAAGGTGAAACAAAGGTGTTTGAAGCTCCGGTATCGAACAAGTCATAAGAAAGGGTACTGCACAAACTGATCGTACCTCGAACAACCACCGACCCTACTGGAATTGCTGCCTCCGCGGCGTGTGACTATCCACGCCCAGCTCCTCGGCCCCTCGGATGTTGGCCACCTCCCTGACCACACCCCGTTAGAGGTCCCTAAGGAGCTCCCTAAGGTCGGCCTCCTCCTGAAACATCTTCCCTCGGAGGAGTGATAGCACGCTGTCCCTGTTGCTACTGCTACTGTTGGAAACACCTAGCTAGAAGCTACTGTTGGGGTGGGTGTTGGCCTTGTCCACCACCATCGTACTGTACCCGGTCCGGGAACTGACTCCAGAGATGTCCATGGATCCCACAGACTAAGCACCGTGGTCTCGGGCCCGAAGGAAAAGGTCGAGGACCAGGGGACCGGAACTGGAACTACTACGGCCTGCTCCCTGCTGGTCGGAACCTAGAGGGTCCTGACTATGTAGGCCTGGTGCTGATGACCTTCCCTTCAATGGTCCTAGCTGGATCCCCTCTCGTGACACACCTCCCAGAGCGTGCATCCTCTCTACCACTTCGGCCTTCTTCTGGACCTCCAAGTACGTCGGTAGGGTAAAGGGGGTAAAAACATACTGGAGGGAGGGTCTGAGTGCCTCCTTTAAACGTCATGCCCGAGACTCCTCGTCAGGAAAGACATCCGGAGAAAAACGTATGATGTCCTTTAACATGATTCCTAGCTCCCTCATTGACATACTCCACTACTGGAGGGAGAGTATCTCCTGTCCATTTTCGGCCTTCATCGTCGAAGAGAGGAATTCAACCTGGAACACCCTCTCGAAATCAGCCCATTCCACCTCAGCCTCTCTCCTCTCCCCCAGGTAAAGAATCCACCACTGATGCGCCACTCCCCGCATCTGGCTGACGACCAGAGGAACCCAGTACACATTCGAATCCCGGATCAAGCCGAAAGCTATCACTAGCTCCTCTAGCCAGCCGTCCTTCTTCATATCAGAGGTGCTGCCCTCATACTTCTCGAGGGTCTGTCGCTGGAAGGCCCGAAGTGTCTTCTGCCACTAGTTTTCCTCCTCCTTTCGATCAGCTCTCTGTCGATCATCCAAGATAGTCTCCGGGGCCTCGATCGCCTGTACCACACATGGTCTCCTTCCAGGTGTCAAAGCTGTAAGGTAAACAAGGAATGCATTATCCCAAGAAGTGCATAATGTTTCTCTTAAAAACATTTCTTAATCTTTTTATGGATTTCAATTCCCAATACAGCAATGAAACATGAGAACCCAATTCATTATGATGCATGTACCTTTCCTAGGGACTCTACCCTGCAATCAGCATGGCCTCACTTGGTTTTTCGGTAGGTCTAGATTCCTTGCATCAGATCACCGAGGGGGGCCATAAAATCCCATTTCTTAGCCGAACTTCCCTTGCCTAATTCATGCACCAAGGTCACCCAACACTGTTTCCCTACCATCCCATGAAATCCCCGCTATGCCTAACTCTAGACTCCATCATATCTCTCAACCGCCCTCTGATACCATTGGGAATATTTCTTATCTTTACTTTTACAAGTATATATATAGGTAACAAGCACTCTCCCAAGTTTAGGTTTTTCTTCAACCAGCCTAAAGAACACAAACAACACTTATTCCGAGTCACAACTGTCGCCAATAAAACCCATTTGTCCCATTCTTTTTCATGTTTAGTAGTGATGTTTAATTTATTTTTGTACCTACTTGGGAAACTAGTAAGCATAGGCACAAGTCCAAGAAGGAAAACAGCCAAGAATTAATGACAACATCCACACCTGGTTCTCTCGTAAAACCACAGCATCCAATGAAAACCTGAAGATACACCCCCATGTCCAAAATCCATGGGCCAAAAGGTTTCTCAACAACAGAGGATTCCACCCCAATTTGTGATATAAACAAGGTAACCACCCGGTCTTAAAATTCCCAACCACTGAATCTATAACAACAGGGGATACCATACCCACCCACATCACCCAGCATGAGGTCCGGGAAGAAAAAAACAACCAAACCACCACCACTAAGCAGACCCATGCCAGTATTTTTAGATTTATAAGATTTAACACACTCCATGATTTCAATTTCCATGTACTTTAATCGGGGTTATCACAGAAAGGATTGATCCTGATGCCTCAATTTATTCATCTGGATATATGTGATTAATAAATTTCCTTTTCACAGCAGGAGTTCACAGCTACAAAACAATCCATTTAAAACATCATCGGGGGTTCATTAGTGCACAGAGAAAACCACCAACGACCATGATTTTCAGAAGGCTTAAGCCCTCAAAATTCAGAAAATAAAAACAATCACAGACCCCCACCCCTTTGATCTTTATTGAATCTGTTCATTATCTTTATTTAGGTTTGGTTCATCCAATTATATAGAATCAAAATCATGTCCACCCTGCATGATACCCAAAATGGAGAGACGAATGAGAAATTCCCTACTTATTGATCAACGATCGACTCTAAGCCTTGGCGTGGAATTCTACATATAGTGATGTGGCTCGCCTGAACGCAAAGAGGCTTGTGTGAACTAATGGTAGCACAAGGTGATCGATAGAAGAAGAAACCCACCACGAACCATTAGTTTATAAGGGCCAGGGACGGTTGAGATAACAACGTGGAACCGCGCAAGGAGCGGGGGTCGTGGGTTGACCAAGCGGCCCCACACATTATTAAAGGGTCTGGAGGTTTAAAACGACAAACACACCAGGTTAATTTATTAAATACTTAAATTAAACGACATTTATGGGTGTTAATGTGCGTTAAAATGATCTTAAAGGGGTCAAAGAAGGGTTTAAAACACAATTTGCGCACATCACTAGAAAAACCCCGACAAGGCTGGGTGACGCCGATCGGTCGCCCCGATCGGTCGCACCGTGCGGTCTCGCCGATCGGTCTCACCGACCCGTCACACCGATCGGTCTCGACGATCGGTCATACCGAACGGTCTCACCGATCTGTCGTGCCCATCGGTCGCGCCGATCTGTCTCGTCGATCAGCCGCGCCGATCAGTCCTGTCGATCGGCCTCACGCCGAGATTCTACCCCATTTGGATCCATATTTTTGGCAAAGGAAAGGACCCAGAGAGTCTGGGTCATCACCGGAGGTGTTATTTTTAGAGAAGGGAAAGTACCCTTTTATAAGAGAGGCGAGGGTCACATTAGGAAATGATTGAAATATTATTTTATTATAAAACCATTTTTGGTTTGTAATAGCTCCAAATTTATTTATATCAATTATTTGGTGGGGATTGTTCTAAATCCTCTCAACCAATAGGATTTTGACATGTTTAAGTCCCCATATTAACCCTATCTTTTAGAATTAACTCTTGGCTAAATAGTTTAACTTTCACCATGTCCTCTTGGGTTATTATAATAAATAGTTAATAATCATACTATAAAAAGAAAAGAGAACCTAAAGTGGTTCATTAATGGCATATATATCATTATATAGGTTTTTCGGATGAACCTTATATTTTTTGGATTATTATATCATTTAATAATATATTATTTGTTTTAAATACTAATTTATATCAATTCTGACACTATTTTGTATTTGGTTTTTGTAAAAGTCATAACAAGTTTATTACTATGCAAAAAAAACATTAAATCAATCCTAACAAGTCATATTCACTTAGAAAATTCGTGGATGTCGTCAAAAAATTGTATTTACATTAATATTTATATTGATAATATCAATCATTTTTATCTTTCATTAATAACGTAATTACTGCATCATTATTATGTCATAAATAAAATAAATTATTTAATGTCAAAAAATTATAAATAAAATAAAATGGTGTATTAAATATTTTTATATTTATAATGAATATTTATAGTCTAATGTATCTTATTTATAACCCAATAATAAATATCATTTAGTTATTAAACATTGAATTTAATACTTTTAACTCTCCATTAAATAAAATAATAATAAATGTCTTAATCTTATTCAAGTGGACCCAAAGGATCATATTTTTTTTCCTAAAGATGATTTTGGTCTAAATACTCTTATCCAATAGAATTAGAGCATCCATTAGAGTAATTATAATATAATATTTACCTTTAATTACCTTATTTTGTTTTAACCATGGTAAATATAATTCAAATGATACTATTCACCAACAAAATATTTTCATTCTATTGAACATAATTTTATTTATTGATTTCAACCGTGTATCTCGGATTTTTGAAATTCAATTTATAGAAGCATTAAAATTACATTTTATGCAAATTTTTAAATATGCCTAGAAGGCGGGTAAAAAAGGTAAAAAATCAATAAACTTTTATACATCAAATATTAGTATAAAATGAATGAAATTAATTCCATTGAACTAATATAGTTGTTATGTATATTAATTTCTATTAAAATAAATTTATATAAAATAAATAAATATTTAAATAAAAGTCAGTTTTCAACAATAAAGCGGTGGTTTTCACTATTCATCATAAATTGAATGTTTTTTGAAAGCTACAAAAACAATTACCCTAATATAATTTTGATATTATAAATCCAATAATTTATTTTATTTAACCAAATTCAAAAGATTTATGTTCCATTAATTAATTTATAATTATTTCACATTGTCAAAATCAAAATGTGGGTTTTTAAAAAGTAGAAACCATCCTATGATTGACATGTGATTATGTAGAATTTAAATGTGAAATTACACACAATGACCAAAATTTTATTAAATGATAAAAATATATTCTAATTATACATCCAAACCATTAAAATTCATAATTTCACAGAATAAATTATTTCAATTAAATTTTTTTACTCATATTTATTATTTTAACTATTCATTAAAATATGAAAGTTATTTGAAAAGCACCAAAATTTTATCCAAACTAAATATTTATTTCCCACATCTAAAGAAGAATTTAATTTAATTACATCGAATATATAATAGTGTAAAATATTAGTTTTTAAAATGGTTTACCATTAAAAGGATGAAAATTGAATATTTTAAAAATACTTCTTTTTTCTAAAAAAATGAATTTGTTCTTATATTATTTCTAAGAAACACATAATATGGATTCTAAAATTATGCGTAGTATATAATATTTAAAATTCAGTTAATACTATTCTTAACCACTTTTTTAACGACTAGTTTGGTAAGACGTGGTGTGCTCGAACTTGGTGTTGCTTGTAACTTAAACTATTTAATTGCATTAAAGAGATAACAAAGTATGAAATCATGGGGTGTTACAATCTCCCCTCCATAAATAGATTGAATCCTAGCAATTTGAAATTGTTTTTTAAAAATAAATGGTTTAAAATATTAAATACCTTTTTTTGGAAAACCCAAATCGGAAAAAGGGTTAATAAAATATAGTCTAAATAAGTGTGCAAGTAAAATGACGAAGTCACCGCCAATATAGTCTTCGAATAGATGGAAATTGGTGGAAGTTATAGACACATAATTATAGAAAAAATGTCAATATTTAAAGGGATTGATTGGGATCATCAATCATAATCAAGTCGAAAATTGAAGGCATTAGAACCATCAATATAATGTGATTTAAAATATAATCGGTTCAACAAAACATAAGGTATTTGGATGACTCATTTTAGGTTTTATGATCCCTTACCTAAAGATTAAGAATTAATCACTTTATATAATAAGATAAAAAAATATACTTGACAAATAGTGTTCCATCCTTAAACTAATTTCTACCACAAACTAATCTTTTGCGCCAAAAGAAAATAGAACTCAAAATTATTCTTTTTTATCTAAATCATATTGGGTTCCAAAAAAATGTATTTATAATTCATCATACAAACCCTTTAGAAAACAACATTATACAATCTATGCCATCACTTAGGCCATTGGTAGGTGATACACCCTTGTCTCCATTCGGTTGCGGGTTCAAGTCTCACGTCTTTTCTGGACGCAATGGGTTATCACCTGACCTTCAGGTTTTCTTTTTTATAACAGTCCAAAAATAATCTTAAGAAATTAATTAACCATAATAGTAGTATCTGATGCCATTAAAAATCCATTCTATCATTTTTTATTATCCAAAATTCTTCTTTCCAAACTCAAAATCCAAAATTTATAAGAATGTAACCAAAATGAAGACCTCTTTTCCACATAATAACATGTGAATACATTCATCATGTATTCTATCAAAACATGGTAAAATCCTTGATTAAAATAAAACCTTATTAATTAAATTCATGCACCCTTATTGATTATATAATACTAGATATACACTTCATATCAAAAAATTTTGTAAACTCCAATAATAATGGAATAAAAAATAATTAATTAATTTCAATGTAGTCAAGAAAATAGAATAAGAATTTATCCAAATCAATCATATCTTCTTCCAAAATCACTACTATATTATCAATAACATGTTAAGGTTTATCTATCTTTTTACCATGGATTTTACAAAAAAGTTAACTTGCTTTTGATTCACTTGTTATGGTACCACACAGTCTTAAATCCTTAATTAAATAGTACTATAGTACATTCCTTATTTATTTCCATATTTCTTATAACTAGTACATTGTTTATACAGCACTCAAATGAAATTATTTTTTAATAACTACATATGAATAAAAGTCAATACTATTTATCTATAGTAGTATCCTAACTTGATTATTATCCAATAACATCATTTGGGGAATACTCTG
Organism: Viscum album; assembly: GCA_963277665.1. Classification (NCBI taxonomy): domain Eukaryota; kingdom Viridiplantae; phylum Streptophyta; class Magnoliopsida; order Santalales; family Viscaceae; genus Viscum; species Viscum album. Next base: position 1,615,149,128 of record OY728152.1, on the reverse strand, counting down.
AAGATTTGGACATTGATTCGAGTTGTGTTTCTACTATTTGAATATGATGCATTTTACATTTGATACCTTTTTATTACCCTTGCAATCAAGTACTTGGTTTCCTTTTTTCCAAACTTATAACAAACTCCCATTTCCTTCAAGCATTTACCAGGTTGATTTTTCCTATAGTTAACACATATTGGAAAAGTTTTCTTTCCCATTTTTCCTTTATCCATATTTCTCTCTAACATCATTTTCTTCTCATGCTTCCCTTAGAAGTCATTGGACTCGGAAAATTATTTACTTATCTTGTTAACACTTGATATTATTTCATCATATGATTAGAATACATGGGATACTATTTCTATTATATACGATTACTTAATACAATGAAAGATATGATCCTTCATACTCTTTGGTTCATGCGTATTGTTGGAGTTCTCATTCCTTCTTCTGGGGGCCATTTCTTAACAATGGCATACAGTAGGTTAGTTTATGAATTAAAATACATAACACCAAACATGTTAAATACCTAATGTAAATTGAAATAATTATTCATGTAATATATAATAATAATAAATGTTTTCTTTGAGAGAGTATTAACTCATAAATCCTTCATAATGGTTTGTAATGAAAATGTGAATTACCCTAAGAATATCCCCCGAGATTGTCATAAATAAGAGTGCACTAAGGCCCATTCTCGTGTACAAGGATACCTTGGGTCAATCCCAAAACTCCTTATTGGAGTTTTCACTCCTACGTACATCTGTGCCAGAGCCGTCTCTACCTGTTCATATCCAGACATGGATGTATTTCATGGAAAATATACAAAATATCAAGATTATCATAATTCTAGAATGTTATTCTATACTAATCCTCAAATTCTATCTTAGGGTAATGTTCTCTAATCATAGTTTTTCTAATTAATTTTTCTAATGTTTTTACTAAACATCTGATGATACCATTTGTAATGCCCCAAACGTATATGTATAGAGCCGGTGTATTATTTTAATACATTGGCATGATTACAAGGAATCAAGTCCCAAAGCACTGATTGGATTAGTAGTTTTCGAAGATATATTACATACATGAACGCTACATTACACATTCAAACATAAATCACAACATAAAAAATCTGTTGAGAACGCTGTTATTTCCATTGAATAACCCTACAAATAAAACATAATACTCTTCTAGAATCCGGGTAAAACAAAACCTAATAAATGGGCTAGCTCAAATGCTCAGTAATGGTAAATAATTTAGCGGAAGCTATAATCTCATAAGAAAATATTTGTAATAAAAAACAACATCCTTTTAAATAAAAACCTGAACATAATACGTAGAAAATAAATTATACATTACTAGATAAACATTCCCATGGATATTTTACTTTTCGAATAATCACTTATAATAATTAATTTCATAATTGGGGAATGCCTAATGCCTGACATTATTACTACATAGTCAAGGCCTCATGCCAAGATTAGTTTTTTTTTCAGGCCTTAGTCCCAGACACTAATTTGTCTCATGAGACCAACCTATGCATCAGTGGTATATAGTAGGCCCCACCCGCTAGTTAGTAATTCCACTGCATTTCTTGTATAAAAATGTTGAAACAAAACATTAACATTTGTATTTAAACTAGCATAAAAAAAGTCAATAAATCAACCATAAACCATCAAGGTTATAAAAATATCACTTCCACAGTCAAACATATCACAACTAATCAAATAATATATTTAATAAAATATTATAATAAATCAACATTAATCAAGAATAATATCCTGTAATGAATGTTGACATAGTTCAAAATGATCAGTAAGACATTATGAGAGAAATATACCTTTTTCTGTAATCATTTAAAATTATAAAATTTATAAAGGATTTGATATTAAATAGATTTTTAAATCAAAGTGTCCCATACAAATTTGAAACATTTCAAATGGATTGACATTCTAAAACAATCATGTCAATATAAATAAATCCTTTAACCCATTTTGAAAACATGGACATTAATGAGAATGATTTAGAAAAATAAATATTTAAAACATTTAAATGGATGTTTTAGATAAATACTATCATAAAATAAATATTTTGACATGACTTTTATGAAATATGGTTCGGGATAAAAAATATGTCCCAGAAAATAATTACACATTAAAATTCTCGGATAATAATGAGATTGAGGAATTAAAACATACCTGGCACTTTCCTTTGGCCGAGGGTACATTTAACCTCATGTATAAGGATGATAGAATGTTTTTAAATTATAATAGAACCATATTCATATGTATTATATCATACATGATTCATTTATGAATTTATAATACCAATTTAATAATGATTTTCCATGTTAAATTAACATTTTGGGTAATAATCGCTTTCTTTATCGCACATGTTTTAACTTTTTATTCATCTTCATATCATTTAAATCCTTATTTAAAAAATTCTAGAATGTAAAACCTGATTTATATATCATAAATATTTCGAATATAAATATTCATAATAGATAGATATATGAAATGGAAAACACTATTTATGGAGACGGTAGGCTGTATACACGCATAAACGTTGTTTCTGTTTTCATATAGTATTGAATGGAAGTAATGAAATATGATATATATTAGTACCTATATTTATAAAGATTAATTAAAATTTCATATATTACATACTTATTAATAATAAATATTTTTATAATAATTGTTGAATGGTGAACGTGGAAATTAATCTCATCACGTCCTAGGGACGGTAACCCGTACGTACATACAGGCGATGATATCATTTATTTACTAGTTAAAAGGTGTAGAATTGGATGGTGTATTAATTTTACAGAGATATAATCATGTTATTTTCCTTATTTTTTTCACATTTCTCGTCATTATATCCATCCAAATAACATAGTGTTGAATAACAAAATACACCACAACGTAGAGACGGCAATCCGTACGTACACATGCATGGTGATATTACCATTCACAGGGTGGATAGAATAATTAATATGGTTGTACCATATTAATAATAACATCAATGTATGTATAGGTTACTAGAGTTTTTATTTTTTATATTGAAATAAAAAATAATGATAAAGTGGAAGAAGAATTGAAATTTTAAAGACGTGATAAAATAATTACCTCTTTTTTGTTTGTTTCCTTTTGATTTGAACAAAAGGGCTCCTTAGGTTGGATTTCAGATAAAGGGAATGAATCTAGGATGAAGTTAGGGAAGTTGGGAGTATATTTGGTTAGGGTTTGGCAGAGCCAAATAGCTTTGGAGGTGTGATTTTGGGAGAAGGGGAGGTTCCCTTTTATAAGATAGGTTAGGGTCACTTTATAAAAAGTTTAAAATTTTAATTTATTATATAGTAATTTTCAGTTTCTAATGACACCAAATTGATTTATATCTAAGATAAGTTGGGTAAGGGTCTAGAACCTCTCAAAAAATATGTTTTAGAAAATTTATCATCACCATATTAACCATATCATTTAGATTTAACTCGTAGTTGAATAGTTTAACTTTCTCCATGTCCTCAGTAATGTTATAATAAAATGATAATAAACTAACTATAAAATTTCAAGAAAACATCAAGTAGTTCATTAATGAAATTTATATCATTATATATGTCCTTTGGAAGAAAATTTAATTTTTTGGATTATTATATCATTTCATAATATATTATTTTTTTTTAAAAACTCATTTATATCTATTTTGAAACTATTTGGTATTTGGTTTTTGAGAAAGTCATAACATGTTGATTACTTCGAAAAAAGTACCTTAAATCAACCATACAATGTCATATTCCCATATAAAATTATAGGATGTCATCAAAAGTTTCAATTTACATTTATTTGTATATTTATAATATTAATTATTTAAATCATTCATTAGTATGGTAATTACTACATCATCATTGTGTCATAAATAAATTTACATATTTAATCTGTAAGAATTATAACTAAAACCCCTGGATTTTGGAAATATTTTTATCTTTCTAATGATTTTTTATAGTTAAATTTATCTTATGTATAACCATATATTAAAAATGGTTTCATTATTAAACATTGAATTTAACACTTTTAACTCTTTTATTTAAAAGGGTTGGGGTACGAAGCCCCAATTTATTGATTAAAAAATGTACAATCAGATAGAAAATACATCAACCAAAAAAATACTTTCCAAAGCCCCCTTCCCAGGGGCCCGAGTTTTTCCCTAATATTTTCTCCAATTATCCGCTCCATTTTGCGTAATTCTTCCAGAGTTGTATTTTGATGTGGTCATGACTTCGTCCCTTGCCATATTGAGCTTCAATCTCTCTGTCTAGTTGGAGTAATGTGTCCACATCTTCATCAGATTATGAATTTATATCCTTCTACACTTTATTTTTCATTTTCACTTCAGCTTTTCTAATACTTCTTCTTTGACTTCTTGTTCTTGCTTGTTGCCAAGAGCCTTCATCCTTGTCCACCTGTTCCAGATTTTCAGTCTCATTAGAACGATGTGTAGCAGCAACATCTTTGGAACCAAGATATACCTCCTTAACTGGATCAAGGTTTATTTCTACCACTTTTCCTTGCCCATATTCCTTCGGACTTTTATTTACTTGTGCACTAGAGGCATCACTAGAGGCAACAGAATGTAAAGCATCGTGTTTAGCCACATCCTTTGTCCCACAGGCCTGCACCTGTTGAGTAACTTCCATAGTGGAAGTGGCTTGATTAGTCCCACAGATCTGCAGCTCTTTACTTGACTGTCCATGAGCAGAATGGATGTCATGTTACGCCACTTCCCTTGTAGTGGAAGTGGCCTGTTCTGAATTAAATCCACATGGTCACATATACATGCTATCATGTTTTAACACTTTTAACTCTTCATTGAATAAAATAATAATTAATTTCCTAATCATATACAAGTGGACCAAAGGGATCATATTTTATTATAAATTTTTATTTTGGTTTAAATACACTTATACAATATAATTAAGGCATGTGTTGGGGTAATTATAATATCATTTTTTTCCTTTAATTCCCCTATTTACTTTTAACCGTTTTTTGTAAAATTCAAGTTTACTATTCACCAAAAACTATTTTCATCCTATTGAATAATATTTTACTTATTGATGTGAATAGTTTCTCTCAAATTTTTTAAATTCAATTCATTGAAGCGGTAAAATTACATTTTGTTCAAATATGTAAATACAATTAGAAGGTGGGTAAAATAAGTTAAAAAATTCTACAAACTTTTATACATCTAATATTATTATGAAAATACTGTAATGAATTACATTAAACTAATATATGTACTATGTATCTATTTTTTCTTGAAAATAAATTTTTAAAAAATTATAATAATATAAATAAAATTTGCATTTAAACAATAACGTAGTTTTTTCACTATTCATCAAATATAGAATGTTTTTAGAACAATACAAAAAAAATCAACCAAAGTGAATTTTGATATTCTAAATCCAGAAATGAATTCTATTTTACCAAACTCAAAACCTAGAATTTTCATTAGTTATTTTAAATTTAATTCCCATTATCAAAACCAAAAAAGAGGTTTTTAAAAATGTAAAAACTATCATATGATTTACATTTGGATATGTTAGATTTAAATGTGAAATTACTTATAATGACCTAAATTGTATTAAATGATAAAAATTTTATCTAATTATACATCCAATCTATTAAAATTAATAATTTAGCACAATAAATTATTTAGATTAAAAAAGTTGTTTTCAATTACAATTTTCCATATTTCACTATTAATCTAAATATGAAAGTTATTAGAAAAATAACAAAAAAATTATCCAAACTAAATTTTTATGTCCTACTTCTAAAAAAATTAATTTTATAAAACTAAATATATAATGTTGTCGGATATTAGTTTTATAAAGCGTTCTCCGTTAAAAGGCAGTAAAATTGCATTTTTTGAAAAATACCTCTTTTATCTAAAAAATGATTTTTTCTTATATTATGTCATAGGAACAAATAATATTGATTTTAAAATTATGTGGAGTGTATAATACTAAAAATTCAGTTAATACTATTCCTAACGGCTTTTTGAATGGCTAGTTTGGTATGTCGTGGTGCGCTCGAACTTGGTGTTGTATGTATCGTAAGCTATTAAATTACTTAAAAAAGATAATGTATAATGAAATATTTGGGTGTTATACTTTTCAGATATCCAAATGGTTTGAGTGAACACAAATGTGAGATTTAATGGGTCTATATAGAAAAATAGAGGAAATTCATTATTATTTAGCTTTTGGACAGCACACATTAAACTAATCAAAACCCCATACCATCTAATTTTTTTTAAAAAGGGTGTGTAAAAGAATTTTTTATAAGGCTAATGTCATACCTTCTTAATATATTAGGATTGATTATGTGGAAGTGAGTCACACGCTCAAGGAAATTTTTATAAAATGTTATAATGTTCTATATGTCTTGGAGGGTCCACTATGGCTTCGTAAAATAAATCAATGAATCCTTATATCATATTATTTTAAAAGTAAAACATTTATTGGATGAACATAATTTTTATAGAATTTTATTACATCACTACAGTGTCATTATGATTTCATAAAACAGATTCTATATTTAAATGTTATTTACTATTTTAACAAAAATTTGATAGTCTTAGAAAAATATTAAAAATTAATTATTAGATAATTTCGACATCCTAAATCCAGAAATAATATTCATATTATCTAAATAATTTTATAAATATGTCAATTTTTTGTTTTAATATAAAAAAATTATCTAAAATTCATGGGTTTTGACAAAAAACAGTTTTCAATACTTAATAAAAATTACAATTGTATTTATAAAATATATGAATATTTATATTTAATAAAAAGATTTTTAGTGAAAATATTTTATTAAAATATTATTTAATTCGAAAATACATTAATTCATTAATTGAAAATTATCTAAAATTATTATTTCTGATTTAAAAACAATTTACAATGTAAAAAATAAAACAAATGTATATTCTTTATACAAAAAAATTAGAGCACAAAATAATAGTGTTAGGGACTTCATACCTGACCACTTATAACACCCGCATAAGTCCAAAGGGTATGGTCTGTGAAGGTGACTGACTCTTGGGGTGGCTCGGATAACATCCATTGGTATGTAATCTCAATTAACTTCCACTTCTCTAAAAGGAGGTTCAGTTCAATATTAATGAGTTGAATCTTCGCTTGGGCTTGGTCAAGAGCGAAGCCCAATGACACCAGCTGCTTTTTGAGCTCTGACAAAATGGGATTCATTGGGAGAAATTATACTGGATGAGTCCATCGCTTACTTTTTCTAAGTAAATTGGATTTGTTAACGAACTATATTTATAATAATTACGTGATCACTATTCAATAGCTATATTATCAACTGTAACAATTAATATTGTTATTTTGAAATCATAAAACATAAAACTAAAGAAGAGAATATGTTTTCTATAAAATTTTTACATAATAAAACATTTAATTAAATCATGTGGATTTTTTCATTAATCATTATTTGCTTCTATATAGAGTATCATGACAAGAATTGAGATTCCTTCTCCCATTGGATTGAACATCTCATTAGAACATTCCACACATTGATCGTCGCATCAGTTATTTTACGGATTCATCAAATTACTAGACATGGGCTAGAATAAAAGGAGTTCTAGGGGTACCTATTTTGAACTATTAAACACATAAAGGGGAATCCAAGGACAAAAATGGATAACATATAAATTAAAATTAATTCCTTAATATATGAATTTATAGGCTTCAATCCAACTGTTCTATGATCTATTTCCTACAATATATATAGGGTATTTTTTTCATTAATAATGGTTCGTACTAAGATTATGAATTTACGAAATCATATCTCATGGAAGTGTCAAAAAATGAGTGCAGCAAGGCCGGTATACATGCACTAGTTCCCATTCATGATTATCTCAATGTAGTGTAATCGAGTTTTACCCCTTGATACATCTATGGCAAAGCCATCTTTACATATTCGTATCCAAACAGGGATGTATTTACATGATAATCCAATTTATCTACACACAACTAAATTAATGGTTTATTTTCTTATACACAGTGTTGTCCCTAATGATTTCACTAGAGTTTTATACCCATAATCTCAAATATAACTAAGCATATACTTTGATACAAAATATAACAACCCTACCATTTATTTCATATTAAAACCTGCTTTATTACATAAAATGCACCAAATGCATCGCATAATATCAGGGGTTATAATATCTTCAGGTATTAGGAAAAATACAAGACAACATATTATATAAAATACAACATCTTTATTGTAATATTCTTATACAAGAGCACAATATTCCTTTGTACATAGCATTGCATTGGATAACCTGAGGACATACATAAAAAGGTAGATATATAAAGCCAAGTAAAGTTGTAATCAAGGAATAAAATGAAGAATGAAATTCATTTTAGGGAATAGACATATCAATGGATCATAAGAGAATCATGAACCAAAATTCATGAAATATCATGCTTATCATAACATGGAAATGTGACAACAACATAAAAAATTCTATCATTGACATAAAGGAATTAGGTAAACCCCTATCCGAACATGGTGAAAAAATTTACTAAAATGAATTAGGTAAAACCTGACCCCAACATGACATATCATGATACTAAATATTAACCAATTCATTGGAGTACTATTAGGGTGCACCCTTCATAAAGATTTCAATCTCATAATTAAGTATTCCACATAGATAATATAACATGGATTCATTCAACATAATCATTTATTACATGATAAATTAATATGGAATACTTAAATATATGTCTATAATAGATAAGTATATGTGAATAATGGTTAATACCATTGACAGTGAAATGTATATGGTCATAACTACATGATTATTTTGGCATGGAAAATTATGGTGCAATTTCAGATGCCTAATGGTGTGACTTATAATTTCATAAAATTGTGTGATGATCAAGAAATGGGACTATGATAATATATTAATGAAATTAAATGTATGTGGGTCATATAGATACATGTCCAAACACATGTAATTTTTAAATATAAGGAGGAACATAATAATAAAACATGAAAATAAGAGAAAGGGAATAAAATTTACGAACTATCGTCATGGAAACAGGTGTATATGGGAGAGAGTAATGAGAGAGAAGAGGTATGAAATCCTAAAAAAATACGGAAATAACGGGGGAGGTGATAAATCATATTACATCATTTTTAATTGAAAATAAACTATGTAACAATCTATGGAAACATGGATTAAATAGTGAAATGAATGAAAGTGAGGATCCCTTACTTTGATGTGTGATCCAAAAGGCATCAGAGATGCTTTTTAGGAGCCTTGGGGAACTATTGGAGGATAATAAGGATTTTATGAAGGAGTATGGATGTTCTCCATGGATATTTAGTGAATATATGTGGCAGCATTGTTAATATTATATTGTAAATGAGAGAGGAATTCATTAATATTTCACAATCATAGGTTTTTGGATATATATTCTAAAATATTTATAATCACAAATCATAAAATAGTTTTTCCCACGTATTTTTTCAAATATCAATGGAAAATATTATTTTAATAAGTAAATGGAAGAACAGATTAAAAAATAATCCTTTCTTATGTGGAGGCGTGTCACCTTATCAAAAGAAATGAATTTAAATTCCCAGAATGTAATATACAATTTAGAGGACTCACTAAGGCTTTATAAAATAAATCAAAACGTATAAAATAATATTATTTTAATGGAAAACATATATTAGTTTAATAATATCTATTTTAATATTTACTACATCATTTTTAGGTCATTATGATATCATAAAACACATATTATATTTATGAGGTATTTAATTTTTAACCAAATATTTGACTGTCTAAAAAAATTATGCAAATTTCACCATTGAATAATTTCAACATCGAAATTCAAAATATAATAATAATTTAATCTAAATAATGTTTTTTCTATGTGATTTTTCACTTTTAAAATGGAAATCCACATTTTTTGAATATTTACGGGTTAAAAACAACAGTTTTCATACCTTAAGAAAAATTACAATATAATTCAAAAATATTATATAATAATTTATTATTAAAAAATTATTTTGAGAATATTATTTATTAAAATATTAATTATATGATAATACAATTATTTCTGTAAAATAAATTCTTTAAAAATAAATGTTTTTTATCATATAATTAATATAACTCTTATCAAAATGATTTCCTAATCATTTAGAGATAAGGAACACATATTATCATAATTTATAAGAATTTTTTAAATAATATTATTCATAAAAACCATAGTTTAATATAATAATGAAAATATTTCTTTAAAGAACCATTTTTACCTAAAGAATCAATTTATAAAATTAATCATTTTTATATGATAGACACTTCTCATAAAAGAATTGATGGAATATGATAGTTATTTATAAAAATTAATTACACATTAAGTAACTAACAACTAGTTACATAACCCCTTATAACACCCTCATAAGACCTATGGGTAAGGTTTTTGATGGTGACATACTCTTATGCCAGCTTAGATAAAATCACCTAGGTGGTAATCTCTCTTAACAATATCTTCTATTTTAGGTGATTCTGTTCAAGCATATCACATTGTATATCAGCTTGGACTTCATTATAAAAATAGACCAGGGATGCTACCACCTTTTTGAGCTCCGAGAAATGATCATTGTATGGCCTGAGTCTACTTGATGAGACCATACTACTCTTGGTCTGTGTCAAAAGAATTTTTTGAAAACCATATATTTATATTAGTTTTCTGATCATTGATAAATGACTATATTATCAAAGAAAATGATACATAATGTTCACTTAAACAATATAATAAAAAAGATTTAATATGTTTTCTATATCGATTATATATTTAAATTAAGGGAATTTTATTAAAAAATGATTACGTCGTTATAGACAAAATCTAGTCCATTATGAACGGGCCAAGCCCTCTAGGCCTATACTGAACTGGAGCAGCCAAATGGGTCCACCCCGCTGGGCTACTCAGTCCATCCCACTAGACTACAGGAGTGTCCCTGCTCACCAGATCTAGCCTTCGTGCAAGAGCTGGTATTTTTTGCACCACACGTTGTATTCCAGACAACATACCTCTCCCTGGTCAGTGGGGCACTGTTGTGCTCTTCATTATAGTCCACCATGTCTCCCTGCCTCACATCCTTTCCACCATTGGTTCATCCAAACCAAGGATCAGCCACAATTTTCATGTCCTCTTCCACCGTAACTTAATGTTTTCCACTTACAAGGTCCACTGTTTCTCCTGTAGTAGACCATTTTCGAAACGGAGGCATGCATGTGATCCTCAGCTCTCATTCTTCATTTCACAAGGAATGGATCGACATCGTGATCAATTCCAACAAAAAGTCACTCAAATTGTGATATCATCCAAAACTATTCAATCCATCCTACAATGTTTTCATCAATCCTATATCATGCCAGGTTGATCCCAGATATGCCATATCTGATCATTGCACCGAGCATTGAGTGCAAAACAATTGATCGATCAAAACATGTTGAGTTGTAGTCCAAATGAATAGTGCCTATGATTAATTATGAATAAGGGAAGAAAAGAATAAATCAACCAAGAGGAATCGACATTGATAATTTTCATGTTGATTTTGGTTCATTCCCATTAGAACAATAATAAAATTTTTACAAATAATCAAAAGATCATTCTCCCAAAAAACCCCGCAAATTGTAAATCTCATCTAGTAACGACGATAATTCTATGGAAAAATTTTTCTGTTGACTCGTAAGAATTAATTAAGGAATTCATGAATGTGAAAAATAAATCTATTCATAAACACCCTATCTCAATTCGGATTGATTGATGATGACAAACTATCGCTATATCTTTGTTGTCGGTGAATATCCTTTGAATCTGAGGTTTGTCATTGATCGTCAATCGAAGATCAAACATCATTCATTGAGAGATATTTTTATCCATTTATCCAAGGAATTATAGTGTTATATTGATAACACTAAAGACTATGAAGAACACATATTTATTTAAAACACCTCACTACAACAAGAATTAAATATTATTATTAAATTATTTTATTGACGTTTATGTCCAAATATAATCATTAATAGCAAGCCCATATTTGCGGATGTTGGGCCTCACCTATTATAAAACCCCCCATAAAAACTAAATGATGGTATTATATTTACAATCCATGTTACCATTTATTATTAATCAGGATTTAAGAAATAAAAAATATTATTTAATTATTTTATTTATGATTGAATTATTTTAGGGTGTTCCCACTGAAGTCCTGAACCGACTAAAGATAAGTGGTTCTTAGGGTAAAACCACTACTATAGGCTCCACGGTACCTTCATATTTCTTATCTGGTAACCAGTTTAAAATTTATTTCTCATTTTCATCAATGTCACCTGTGCATGATATTAAAAACATAACATTTTTCAATGAATTGTTTTGGGCACACCAGGCCATGGAATTTCATGTCGTCTGCGTTTCTAGGATCATAATTTTCCAAAATAATTTTTTAAAATAAATTCTCAAACACATGGGTCGTTATTTTCTTTACTATTCACTATCTTGGTGTTTTAATTTTAAAAAAATGTTTTTTTAGTTTCTATCGATTTTGTACAATTTGTTATGGTGATGCAATGAGGTATATTTGGTGTTGAGAAAAGCAATGTTTTTGTGTGAGGAAAACTTCATGACCCTTGTAGGTTGAGTGGTGTTATATTTTTTTTCTTTATGGATTTTCAAGGATGCAAAATTTTTGTGTAAGGATACTCTAGTGTCCCGTTTCATTGGACTGATTGAAATTCTAATGAAATTTGAATTTTTATCATATGATTGAAGGTCTATTTTTTAAATCAATATTTAGAATGGAATTCTGATAATTGAAATAGTTAAATGCGTTTTTTAGAGTAGGGTTAATGGCCATGTGGTCCTTAATGTGATATGTCATTTTTAGGAGAAAATGAGCCTGATGTCCATCATTATGGAAGAAGCAGATAGGGCTCACAGTTTTTCAAAAACAATGTGGCCCTAGGAGGATGCTATGCGGCCTTGTCAGCAGAGAAATATGTAACACACATTTTGACCATACTATGTGGAATGAGGTTCATGGTCGTGCAAGGATATCTGTAGTTTTTATTAGAGGTCGGGTACAGGCTGCACGTGGTTTAATCAAACTGTGTGTGTAGCCCACACATAAAGTTCCATTGATGATGTTTGTGTGCACTACTTCACATATTTTCAGCACATAGTTATTCAAACTATATAGGGAAACCATGAGGTGTGTTTTCATTATGATGATGGATACACATTTTTGACACATGATTTGGAGAACTATGTGTCCAAACCATGAGAACTGGTAAAGAGGGGGAAATGAATATTTCATCCTTAATGATTTTAATGTTTAAATTTCCTCCTTCCTAATCTCTTCATTCAAGTGGGTGTCTCCTCCCCATTTATTCATGATTCCCACTTATCATTCCCTATAGGGTTTTGATATCACCCCCATCCGACCTCTATGTCGAGTGTGTCCATGTGCATTGGATAGCTCTTGGTAAGTGTAAGACTCCTCTTTATTTCATTATTTGTTTATCTTCTCTCCCTCTATGATATTTTTATGTCATATATTTCACCATATTTTTAGTGTGTTTGTCTATTTCATCAACTTCTCTTGATATATACCAAATCAAGCCTCCATATAGGATGTGTGGGTCATCCTCTCTTTATGGTAGGTGGTCTAGTTCGTCCTCTCTTTTTTTTATTTTTATATGGTGAGTAATTATGACGTGTACTAGAACCACTAGGTGATGCCTCAAACAAGTTAAATAAATTTATTTTAATGTTTTAACATATATGGAATGACCCCAATGATAGGATAATAACCTATTGATTGATCACCTAGACCTATTCCACCATACATAGTATGAGATACCATTTATAGGCATAATTACCTTTCAAAAATACTTTAAACACCTCTTGAGGTGTGTTGTAAATATAATGAATGCCATAAATTTATTAATTTGCATAAATAAAAATATAATGACCATGAGAAAGGGCCCTTTTTATTTTCCTTATGTATTCAGACATAGGATTAATGCTTCATTATTCATACTTCATTTATTATGATTATTTCTTATTAATTTAACCTTACTCTCAAACCATGCCATGTGCCTTATTCTTTATTCATGTTTCTTGGTGCCTTGAGCCTCATTAATTATTCTTTGTATTCAAACTCTTATGTATTATGATTCTTTTCATACACACTATTATTTATTCCTCTCCTCATGATTATGTTCTTATTCATTAAGTGTTATTCCTATTGTTTTGGACATGTTTTTTAATGCTAATGTTTTTTTCATGTGCGAATTACCTTGTACACTTTTGTTTATTATTACGATTAATTAATGTTATCTTTCACCATATAGAATATTGTATGTCTTGTATGATCTATTTGATCTAGCTTATATTGGTTTTATTATTCTACTCCTCATTTATGAGATGTGATTATTGATTCTATGCATCACCTACAACATCCTGGGAGAGAAAATGTGTCCCGACATAAAGATTACATTGATGGACTCGTCATTATTGGATTGGAACTACTTTATTCATTAAGAGTGTTCCATTGTAATTACCTAGATGGGATATAGTGGATGATTATTTATACTCTTGAATGACAGTAGTTCCCTAGTGGAGAAACAATTAACGGGATTGTAGTTATTACGGTTACTCCATGCCTCGGGTAATACTCTAATCCCTATGTGTGATACCTTTTATGAAATCAGAGTTTACTATACCATGAGGGATATGAGGTATGATGTTATGTGTTTCCTCGGATTGACCAGGTATTATTGGTTATATCTATGTCTCCTACAGAAACCCTTAGTATTCTATTATGGATCTCCTTGGATGGGATTAATATTCCTTTATGAGGATTGAAGGATGGTTCTAGGATATTATGTGACAACTCATTATTAAATATTCAGTATGTTTGGGGGATATTCTAAGGAAAATCCTCCATGACAAATCATAGGCAGGGTTTCGGTCAACACATGATATGAAATTCATGATTCGCACTATAAACACTATATTACATGTCATTGTTCCCTTGGATCACAACTCTAGATTATGGTGATGCTAGTAGAATCAGTTGAGTATCCAATTAGGAAACCAAGGAATATTTTTATTTATTAATTCATTTAAATACATAATTTAAATATTTAGTATAGCACCGTGTTCCTCTATTTTTAATGAAATAGATTGATCTAGAAACATTTATTGATGACATACTTGAATTATATCTCACACCCTTCTTGGGCCACCATTGCACAGGGGTCCCCCAGTAGATATATGTGTTCATAGTTTTATGGATTGATTTTTGGTGTTTTATTATTTAATTGGGAGATTGGGAGTACATGGCTGATCTATTATTTAAGTTTCTCCTTGATTTTTCAATTGGGATATTTTTATTTTGTTTTTGTTTTACAACATATTTTACCTCCTTCTTGAATATTGTTGAATCATCTATACATGACTGCATTATTATACATATTTTAATTAGCCACTTATTTTTATTATGTTATTGTATTTATCTTCCACTACATTGTCTTTCATTTATGATTTCTTCCACTTTTTTCAATAATTTATCAAATGATATACCATTGTGATACATTGATCAAAAGGGTATTTTATCCCAATATATAATCATTATAACCACACCATTAATCTACATTATCTATCATATGCGGAGGCATGATTGATTCCATGTGGTGACTGGCCAAGCTACCAGTTTAATGGTCATTCTAGCCAGTATGATAAAAAATTAGGTCAACTCATGATAGTATAACATGAAATCCAGGTCCATACATAAAATATCAAATGTTAAATCAGGTTTACACATATAATTATTATATCACGAGTTATCTATCATTACATAATAGATTTTTGGGATATATATGTCACACCATGAATTAGTTATAATGTAACCACCATCCTTTTTTATAAAATAACCTCTGTCACATTAGGATAAACATACATATGTTTTCCACAATATTTTGAAAAACTATAAAATAATATCCCATTAAAATAACTGATGTTAATAAAAATTCCACCACACCATCATCTATGTAAAAGAAATATATTTCATAAATATTTCATCACGTCATCAGTGTATAACATATGGATTTGTAACATGTTTTATTAGAACCATTTTATCATAAAAAAATAATCATAAAATGAATAATAATGTTATACATGGATAATGTCCCTACTATAGATTATGCAACACCATTGGATGTCATCTTATAAGGAAAATGATTTTCAAATTTCACTTGGAAAATTTATTGAGGAAAATATAATTTTCTTTTCAGAAAACATATTTTTTAAAAGAAACTAACCCATTATGAATTAAAACCCATTCATTGAATGTAATATTGAAATCATGTAAAAGAATCTTTAAATAATTCATTAATCATAACTAAATGAAAATCATTTATTACTGTATAAGATAAAAAAATCTTCAATTTTTTTGAATTGTCACAATGTACCTTTTTTCCACAATCCATAATTATTATTATTTTGGAATGGTGCATTTTGGTAAAGTCAAAAAATAAAAAACAAAACATTTCCTAGAATCCAAAACAAAGGCCAAAATTTAAAAATAAAATAAAACCTTTCAAAATTCCAATTTTATACAACAAATAGTATTCAACACCTTGAGAGATTTCCTTTGCCTGTCATCAAATTGGATCACTAATGATGAGTTATTTCAGAATGAA
Organism: Viscum album; assembly: GCA_963277665.1. Lineage (NCBI taxonomy): Eukaryota > Viridiplantae > Streptophyta > Magnoliopsida > Santalales > Viscaceae > Viscum > Viscum album. The sequence goes on along the minus strand of OY728152.1, from coordinate 1,615,132,331 downwards.
ACATTACCATTGTAATTCGCAACCATCATCATCTATGAAACCCAAAAACTAAACAACACATATCAACAAAACTGTCAAATCGATGAAAAACATCAAGAGAGATATGTGCACCACCACTATAGAAGACCAGAATAGATCACCAAACCCATAAAAACCATAAAGAGAAACCAGTCATCAATCCATCCTAAATATCAAGAAATACAGGATCCCAGGGACATGGAAAAATCCACTATAGGGAATCACATTCTAAAACACCATAAACTTCTCAAACACACATCACAAAACTCCATGTGATGAAACATGAAAATCTATCTAAGAAGAGATTAGTGTAAACTAAAAGACCTAACAGAGTATGGATTAGGAAAGGTCCTAAAAAAGATATGTGACCACATACATTACAATTGAACCCTGCCTTCATGGACACATCCCATCGAATAACACCAAGATACCAATGAACATAACAGGATTAATGAAATGAAAAATGAAATGGACTATCCAAAACCAAGAAGAAAATAAAAGAAATGTTGTCTTCATTGAAAACACCACCATCAAGTAGAACCATTCAACATATTGCAAAACCTTCGTCAATAATTCAATACATTTGTTTCCAACATCAATGAAATAGATCATCGAAGAAGAACTTGTGAAATGATAAAAATAGAAAAAATACTAGAAATATATGAAAGAAACCTAGATCTAGAAGGTATTTTTAGAGAGATGAAGAATCATAGTGAAACCAAATCCCCTCACAAGTTTCCCACTATCACAATCCCTATCCAACATCTGAACCATCCAACAAGAACAATATGGGGTCCGGCATGATTGCAAAGGAGAAAAGGGAAGATGATGGAGGATTATTAAACATTGACAATATAATTCCATGTAAATATGAAATAGTAGGGAAACCCTCAAGTTGACAAGACATACATAGAAAAAGAACATTATAGAATGGAGAATCATTAAATTTATTATAAAGGGGGCCATACCTATGGCCAGATCTATAATCCATGTGCACGAGATCTATCCATTACGTAATTACATTATAAAGTAAATTAAAAACTACACGATGATGGAACATAGGGTGAGGAGAGGTTGGGTGGAGAGGCCACAACATGATCTAAGATGTGCGACAAATCAAGTGGGGAATATAAGGATGAAGATTAAGTGGATGAATCCAACAAGGTGAAATATGAAGCCTATAATATGTTTTTACATCACTATGGGAAAATACCAAAGAATGAGAGAAAGCCCGTTTGAGAAATTAATCTATGAGAAAAAGGATACAGTGTCAATCAAATGTCTCAAAAGTACCTTTCATGTAAAATGATAAATTACCTATTTCAAACCGTTATATAAATAGTTAATTATGGGTAAAAATTATTTTAAATAAATGTAGGAGAAAAGTAAAAAACCTTATTTTAAAAAAATAGAATACATGGACAAGGAATAGAAATATTCTCTAGTGGAAATATAAAAAATCTCAAATAATGATGATATTGGGAAATAATTCCTTAGCACATTTTTATGTTATGAAACATACGCCTCATGAAACATTGAAATGTATGTGTATATGAATGTCACATTATTTTCACGAGAATAATCAAAAGAAATAGAGATAAAAAAATGAATTACATTGCTTAAGAAGATAGTAGGTCATATATACACATGAAAGTTGAATTCAATTTTTTATGAATGGAACAAAATAAATGTAAATTATAATTCAAAATTTCTTAAAAATTATTATATCATGTATATCATATATATTAATTATACCCAACCCAAATACCATCCAATGAAAATAATAATGAAAAAAATGACATCGCTTTGGGAGGTGGTATTTCACATGATTGCAGGAGAGCCATTAACATTTTCCAATGTTTTGAATGATAAAAAAGTAAATACAATATTATAATTATTTTATAAATATCATATATAATCATTAAAAACATTGAAATTCCCATCAATAAAATATTGGGAAGGAAAATTAAGTGTATCACTATGTTGATATGGTGAGTTGTACATATGCACGAACAATAAATTGACATATTGTTTGATGAGAAAAATGGTGAATAGTACTGATTTAATGATAATAATAATAAAAATAGAAATTTTTTGATAGTAACGATATTATTTTACAATAAAAATAATTGGATTTGAGGAGGTAAATAAGAGTAAAAAATGAAATTGTTTGGTTAGGTAGATTACGTCTTATTTAGAACTACAACTTTATATCTCTTCTAGATGGATCAAGCGTTGAACTTTTGAAAAAAAGATGCCAAAAATGAGACAAAAAATGTTTTGAATAGAATATTTTAGGTTATGGTTTAGATATAAGGATCATAGTGGTGTAAAGATATGAGGTATGGGGGCACATTCATAATAGATGTGAAATTCACTTTTGATGTTTCAGAAAAGCATATATTATAATAAAACATTTCAAGAATAAAATTCATTAAAATGTACTATAAATTAATAGAGTATAATATTATAGACCATATAGGATCCCTATTTTCGGTATTAAATAATTTTTATAATTTTTAAAAATTAATAAAATATTATTCTAAAAAATATCATTTTTTTTAATTTTGACATTATTCATTACATTGACTTTAATTAAATAATGAAAAAAATTTAAATTATAAAAATATATTTCAATAAATCCCTAATATGTAATTTCCATCAATAATAATAATGGATTACATAAATTATCTTAAATTATAATTCTATTTTTATATAAAAATAATTATTTTCTTTCCCATTATTTTAATAATTACTATCTTTGCATTGTGTAAGCATTTAAGGTAATTAATTGTTTCCTAAAAATAAAAAAACTCATGATGAATATAAATCATTTTTATTTTAAATAAATATTTATATACAAATAATTTCCTCTAGAAATACCCATGTTAAAAATGTAATAGTTGTTAAATACTAGACGGAGGCATGTTGGACTTTTCCTTATATAAATTATTTTAAAAGTCATAATATCCTCCAATTGGCCCCAAAAGGCCATAAATTATAAAATTACATGATTTATGATGTGATAAAATATCCCAATAATATTTATTTATGTGTTGATGTAATTGTATTTATTATTTAATTTTATTATTAGCCTTTAATTACCTATTTTCATTTTATTGTCACAAAAAAATTTACAATGTTTAATATTAATGTTTACCAGAAACAAAATGTAACTCGTTAATAGATTTGGACATACTGATTTCATATATGGAATCAATTTTATAAATTATTCAACCAGAATTAAGATAATTTAATTTAATATAAAATTAAAAAAAACAATAAAAAATGGGTTTTCATGAAATTTAAATTTCAAAATATAAAAACATTTACACTACATTAACAATTAAAATCCATTTTAAAAGCATTGTTGAATTATTTTAAATCCAAATAGTATAAATAAATTTGAACACTAATGAACATATAATTTTACGTTTAAAACAATTTTAAAGAACAATAAAATTTTTAACTAAAATCAAAACTTGTCACTGATGATTGAAAACAATCTGTTTTGAAAATTCTAAAAAATAAATATTAAGATAATGTATACATGATTAATTAGAAAATTAAATTAATTATTTCTAATAAACATTCAAAATATTCAAAAAATATTTATAAAATTTTATCACAAAAAATCCCATTTGTTGGAGAAAATGTTTTTTTGAATTATAAAATTACTTTACTAAAAATTGAGTGATTATTTATTAAGAATTTATATTAAAACATTTATTGATTAATATATATATATATATAATTAGTTAGTTAAATTCATGCTGACAAAATTAACGGCTAGGCTATAACCGTAATATTAAATTAAAATATTTTAATAGTGTATTGTGGTTTGTTTAATCTCAAAATTGCATGTAATGTAACAATTTTAATAAATAAAAATATGTAAGAGGAACTATTTTATAATTTTTTTTTTTTTACATTATTCCAATCTTTAATGAATTGTTTATTTGTAATGTGAAATTATTTTTGGTAATTAATGGTTTGACATTTTAAAATTCCATTATAGAAAACCAAATCCCAAATAAGGGTAATAAAACATTTTTTTGAAAATGGGCACCGAGAAGTATTATGGTAATTTGGCTTAAACATACTAGGATTAGAAGTATAAAAAAATTAATGGCATGTGTACATATAAAAATTGAAGAAATTTACTCTCAAGAGATTATTCATCATAAGAACCTGAATGATATTGAGAAAGTTGAAAATACCAAAACTATAACCATGGATGTGGAAAATACCATCAATTCATTGGAATTAAAGTTTATATGTAAATGTTTTTATTAAAACCCTATTCATATTGTTTAGGAATTCTTTTACCATATATACTAGGAACATACAGATGTATACTAAAATTACAAGTATAATTTCATCCGTTATTAAATTTCCACCACAATCAAATCTTTTTCACTAAATGATCATTATTAAATAGTAATATTTATTGCCTTGTGACCTAATATCAAATTCTAATAGATCACAAAATCATTAAAATGATAACAATATAATCTTAGAATCTATAGATATTAACTATCACTGAAATGGTTAGAATATGGTATACAACTTATAAAAAACATTAATTTATAAAAAACAATAATTATCAATATTTAGAATAATCTAATTCATAAGTAGTTAATCATTAATTTGACCCAAAACATGTCTAACCAAAATCAAGGCCGAAAATAAATTTATGAATAATGTCACAATGATTTCAATATCAACATAAAATTAATCCCCAAAAGTATCGCTAAATTTAACATGACAAATATAGGAATATCATGGTCATATATTGTCTGTTAACATCGTAATAAACAAAATTAACATAAAACCTTAAATTAAAACATATATGCATCATAAATTAACAATATTCTATTTCCTAAAATAAAACCACATATTATTGAATATGTTACATACATCCAAAATTAGGTAAATATTAAAAATATGTCATATATCAATAAAACATTTTATGGTCACCAATACAATACCATTAGTGTTAATCATATCATTATCCAAACTAATTTTTATTATATCCACATTGGAAACATATTAAGGGTTTTGATTCCCAAAAACATATATTTTCCAAATATAATGTCAGTTTAGAAATTCTAGTTTTCATTGATATTGGAATGATTAAACAAATACATTCAATTATATAAAGTAAATAAACTAAGGTAGAATCCATGGATGTTTCATGATTCATTTAATCAAGAATATTATTCACAAAAAAACATTTACAACATAATTCAAAAATCCCAAAACATAACTATTTAAATCAATACAATTCCTTCTTAATAAATTATCCATGATTTCAAATCTTATTCATCAATAGAATTTTCCTTTCATATTTCTTTCACTGTAACATTATCATAAATGAAAAACCCAATAATCATTGAAAATTTCTAATTCTTTTCTCTATATTTCCTCTAATGACAATGATTTCAATAATGCCCAAAACATCCAATTTTAAAACATTCATCCATTGATGATAAAATTCTGAAACCATTATTCCCATAAATTTATTTAACCAAAGTATTCACTTTATACCCATTTTTTACTTTCTCTATTTTCTTATTTTACACACCCAAAACATCTTCATGTTACATTGAGGATTTATCTTCTATATTTCTTCCCACATTATTGATGTGATGAAAATTGATCTTTCATTCCTCTATGGACATCATGAATCTATCGTTTTCCCTTGATAGATGTATCATGAAACTCACAAGTATTGTTTTTTTTATAAAAAGACATGATTTAGAATTAAAAACAATAAGAATATTTCTCCATTTAGATCATATTTCACTAGGTTTCTCTAGAGGAAAATAATTCCATTTCCATTATATTCAATAATAACATATATGCACCTCATAAAAAACATTTTTTAAGCCAAATACATATATGTTTCAATCGAAATCATCAGTGGGGAACTGTATAATCATTTATAGGTTGTTTAAATCATGAAAAAATACCTTTTAATATACGTAACCTATGTTTTATCCAATGTAAAACATGATTATCATCAATTAAAATCTGTCATAATTATTTTTTAACAAAACATAGAAAGACACCAATAAATTCCCCTGGGAGTGTCAAACTTAGTGTATAGAAAGGCCTATTGTCATGTACCAAATGAGGATTGAGTCTAAGTAAATTCCCCTTTTTCACATTTATTACACCTATGATATATTGTGTCAGAGCTACATCAACTCAGAGTATCCACAAAGGGAATTAATTTCATTGAAATTGATAAAATCCATCCTTACACAATCCCTCACATGTTATCCTATACATAGGTGCATCCTTATAATATTCACAAAATATTTCTATCCCTGTTTAGTAAAAGAAAAAAACCCTTCTTTGATACCAACTGTAACTACCCAACATTTTCATACATATATATTTCATCTTAATATAAGATTATTAAAGACATTGTAAAAAAATATACATGATGACCATGTAATTATAAGGTTTATGAATACTGCATACATAGTCCTCTTATTTCATTAATGATCTTCAATATCTCGAACAATCTGCCCCCATTATAACTCTTAATAGAAATACCCTACATTAAACCATTCATCACAATCATGGGAAAGGAATCAAAAGAAATCGTTATCCTAGATTCTCAGAAAGGATAAACATGAGACATATGATTTTATGATCATATTATATGATAATATAATAAAAATGGTATGATATTGAAACATACAATGTACATACCCAATTTAACACAGATCATTAACACAATAATGGAAAAAATCATAGTGGTTCATAACGCATGAATCATAGTGGAATCAAATAACATAATCCAAGAGATCATAACATTGACATAAGACATGGAATTTTGGAATAAAGAAATATAATTATGTAAATGTTTTTAATAAAAAATGGTTCACTCATAGGTTAAGGACATGAAATTATACCCTCACATAAATGTATTGACATGAAACCAGGTCCACTCAAAATATTATGGAAGAAAATTCATGGTGCATGCAAAACAATTTCACCATGAAATTGGGTTAATTAATTAAATTTTTACATCATTAGTAATCCATCATTACCTAATTCATTATAAGGACATATAAGTCTCGTACTACATTTATTATGATGTAACCATCATCATTGGTTATAATTTAACCACCATCCTTGGTTATAATGTTTCATCATAAAATAAGGATATCCACACACACACACACACAGATATATATATATATATATATATATATATATATCTGTGTATGTGTTTACCAAGATTAGAAATAAAATTTATCAAATCAAAAACCATGAATTGAACTAAGTTTCATATATATTCCACAACACCAATGCCAATAGAAATGAAATGGGATTCATAAACATTTCATCATTTCATCATTGTATAACCATTAGAAAGGTAATTTCATTTATTAAAACATTGTCATTATGGAAATAAACCATCCATAAAATGAAAAACGATTATATGCTTGTATAATATCTCTATAAAATCAAAACTAAAATAAAATGTTGTCATATTAGATGGAATATTATTTTGAAAGATCAAAATGAAATATTTTTGTTGAAAATAATTTTTCTATTTTATTAACACTTCATTGTAAAAAGAAACTGTATACTTCTAAACTAAAAGGTTTTATTTATAAATAAATTTCTAAAATTGAATTGGATGCATAAAAACATTATTGAGTTATATTAGTGGGGAAATTCTCTCATGGTGTATTAGTAAAAACATAATTCCGTCCAAAAAAATCAAAAATGTCTGAAAGTAGATTTTGAAAAAATGATAAAAATAATTTTCTAGAACCATTTTGTTAAAAAGATATTTTGTGAAAATGAATATAAGTAATTATCGGGTAATATTAAAACCCTATTTTTAAAAAACATTATAATACATATACAAGGAAGATAAATATTTTCCATCCAAGACATAAACAATATCAAATAGCGATGAGATCGTGAAAAAATCTCTTTCATCTTTGGTTACATGTGAATCATAAAAAACATGAAACAAATTACATTATATAGATATTTATATCTGATAATTTTATTGATAATTAACATAAAATTACAATCATGTCTAGGATATTCACCACACAAAAAGAAACATGTTTTGTATAAAGAATGTTTCCTAGAGAGATAAATATGAGATCAAATCCACTAACCTTAGGTCCGATGACCTTTGAATTTTATTTAAAATTATATATTATTAATTTAAGGTTATAAATATATTCAATAATATGTTACATAATTAATAAATAATATATATATTCATTATAAATAAATTTAATTTCATCTATAATTATAATGATATCAAAAACAATTGCACCGTTCATGGGTACAATTGGTCATATGTACATATTAACATTGAATCCAATTTAGGGATGATGAAATAGAAGAATAGTAAATTGAATTCAAAATTTCCAAAAAATTATTATATAATTTATTTCATTTATATTGATCACATACAACTTCTATATAATCAATGTCAAACAAAAATGAAATATAAATCAAATTACATCGTGGAGGTGGTAGTCATCACGTACACATGAGTAAACTTATCATTTCCAATGGTCTGGAAGGTAATAAGAAGATATCATATGATATTTATTTAATAAATATTATATATATTTTTCTAACACTTCATTACACCCATACATATAAAATATAGATAAAAATAAAATTGTATTGCTATGTGGATGCAAGAAAGCTACATGTACACTCATGTGAAACATTCACTTCTTATTTGATGGCAAAGAGGTTTTATATTTGTGTATTGATAATAACAAAAAAAATTAAGCATAATTAGGATAATAAAAATATTATTTTATGTTAAATATCAATGATTTTATGGAGATCAATAAGATTAGAGAAATAATGTTGTTAGATAGGGATATCAAAACTTCTTCCAAATGAATCCTTTAGATATTATCAAATGGCCACTAGGGATTCACTTTGAAAATAAAATATTATTAAAAATCTGAAAAATTAATATTATAAAATAATTTGGTAGGGTATGGTTGATTTATAAGGAATATTGTTAAGAAAATAAGTAATTAAGATGGACCATTTTATAATTGAGTTGAGGGTCACTTTTGAAATTTTAAAGAAGATTATATTACAATATAATTATTCAATAGAAAAATCATTCATTGTGGCCAGGAAATTCATAAGGGATGAAATTTTAGACAATATATTATCCCTTTATTCCATATTTAATTTTGTTTATATAATTTATTATAATATTGTTTTCATAAAATATAATTATTGACAATCATGAAACAATTCATTACGTTGATTTTAATAAAATAAATAAAAAAACATAAATTATAAACCAATAATTTAAAAAATACATAAATTTTCATTTGAATCTATAAAATTTAGCTATGAAATAAATTATCTCAAATTTTAATACATTAAAAAAATAATTTATTTTTTAAAAAATTTCAATTAATTGAATAATTACCAAGTTAGCATTTTGTAAAAATTAATGGTAATTATTTCAACCATAAATATTAAAAATAACTTACCATTCTAAAGATAAATATTTGATATTTAAAATTAATATTTAATGTCGAGCATGAAATTCAAATAACCCCTTGTTAAAAATATTTTACGTATTATTTGAAATAGGGTGACATATATGACATTATTTAAATAAAATATTGTAAACAATAAATATCTTATAATTGGACAAAAAATTTGATAAAATATATTATTTTTATGATTATGGACGATATAGAAGAATCTAATAACTTTTACAAAATTAATATGGTAATTTTATAGTCATTAAGATTTTATTTTTAACCCATAATTATTTATTTGTACAATTAACATGGTTAAAAAATTATTATGTTTACTATTCATATTGATTTTTTTACATTGAACTATTTAATAAAATTAAAATATAAAATTTCAATTATAGATTTTATTTTTAAAATTCAACAATGAATTCGAAAGAATTTAAATTTATAAATTAACATGAAAAATGATCAAATAAACAGTTTTTTCATAAAATGTTCCCATCAAAACATATAATTTTTAATACTAAATTAAATTATAAAATTTATTTCAAAACCCATATATAAATTATTTTAAATAAAAATAAACTAATGAAAATACAATCCTAAAAACCATAATATTAAATTTTAAATAATTTTAAAAAAATGGTAGTTTAAAAAAAATTATTTTTAATTGTTCATTGAAAACAGAATATTTCTTAAAAATTATAATAAATTTATCATAAGAAAATATTTCTATGAAAATTTTAAAAATGAAATTAATTATTTTAGATAGATTTTTTAAAATATTCAAAAATTAATTATAATATTTACACACATGAAAACCCATTTTTGAAGGAAAATTATTTTTGAAGAATTAAATGAGCATAAAAAAATTGAATGATTATTTACTATGAATTTATAAGTAAATTTATATTTAGTATGAAAAATATATAAATTAATATATTTAATAATATTCTTACCCACAAAATTAATTTCAAGGTTATAACTCTCAAATAAAATAAAAATATTTTATTATTTTATTATGGTACGTTTAAACTCGGTGTTTACTATAACAAACGCCATTAAAGAAATAAATTTGTTTATAGAGATAGATTTTATATAGTCAAAGGTGTTATGACATTAATGATGACTGATGAATTTAACTGATCACATGGATCAGTTGTTGGGGAAAATAGCACTTTCAATTTGAAATAACCTATTTAAAATCATGAAGATTTGTAAACTATTTAAACAAAATTCTAAAATTAAGCATGATAATATTTAAATATGTTTTATAATAAAATAATTCTCATTATGGTGGGACATTTATTTCATGCTATATTAAATAATAGAAAAAATCCTTTATCACTTTTGTAAAAAAGTAAAAAAGTACCAGGTTTGGAAAAGGAGTAACAGATTCAATTACACCCATTTTGATAAAATTATTTCATGGGTAAAAATTAAATTCAAAAAACATTCAATAATATAACAATATTTGCGAAATAATTTTCTAAATTATATGGATGCGAATGAAAACTTATTTTTGGCTGAAGAATGTTTTAAATTTGGTTTTCAATCAAAATATTTTTTCCATGTATTATGTTCTTAATGAAATAAAAATTAAAATAGATGATTTAGTATACAGAAACAACTATATGAGAAGAAATGTAATTAATTTCATGAAATATAGGTAACAATTTTTTTTTTCAAAATCATAATAAAAACAATCCTCATAAACAATGACTTGTAATAGAAAACTTATACCTCAGGTTCGACATCCTTCAAAGGATATTTAATATAATAAATAATAAATTAATATTTAATATAATTATATATAATAGTAATTAAATACTTATAATATCATATATGAACCTATTATAAAATTCTAACACCCATTTATTAATAATACATAAAAAATAATCATTTCCATTTGTAAACTATTTCATTTTTCCTCAGAGTTGTAGTTCAGTAGTTATATTCTTTATTTCAATCATTTACATAATTTTAATGATGATTAGATTGCATATATTTATATATATAATCATTATTTATATATATATATTTTATTTTTCATCCTTAGAGGATAGGGGTAGAAAAATTAATTATATCATTAATTGAAATGGTATGTCGTACGTGTGTATGAAAGTTGTTCTCACTATTGATTGAATGTAACTAATAAATAATAAATAAAAATTAACATATGAAAAAAAATTATTATATAATATATGTTTCATATGTATTCATTAAATCTAACAGTTATTTTATTTATTTATAGTGGAAATTAAAAAATGAATCACATTTTTTCGTGGTGGTGGTTGTCCACATATAGACACATGAAACATTGTCATTCTCTAACAGATAGGAATGTAAGAAGGTAAGGAGTATATTATAATTCATGAAAAATAAATATTTTATAAATTTCATATATTAACATTGAAACCATCCAGATAACTATCTATGAAATACTGTGGTGCAAATTGTAATGTATCACTATGTGTATGCGGTAGTCCACTTTTATTCAAGAGAGGTAATTTCACATCCCATTTGATGGAATATAGATGAATATTTGTGGTTACATATTTATAATAACATTTTAGTATACTTAGGATAATTAATTTATCATATTATGAATAATACTATATATTTAGAGGGGGAATATGAATAAATAAATTTAAAGATGGAAAGTATGAAGATTACGTCTCATAGAGTTGGCCTATCATTGATCCATTCATAAGGACCCATGGAATGGACTTATAAGAAAAAAATAACCTATAATTCATGTATATAGAATTTTATATGTCATGTTATATTTTTTTGATGAGTTAGAATGTTCAATGTGGAATATAGAAGATAATGTATTGGAAGCCTTTTACATGCGGGTGAGGGGACACATTTGGAATTTCTCTAGTATTAATTTTTAAAAAGTAATAATCAAGAGAAGTACATCAAATTCAGAACATATTCAAAGGAGTTATAGTATGTTTTCTAAATATTCCCATAAAATATAATTTATATATGTTCAATTAAAAAAGTACCCTTTTATTTTGGTTAAATCCCTATGGTAAACCTCTTAATACTGTAACAGTCAAAATAACTTTTTACAGTTTTTACTATTCATTATGACCAAATATGAATTTATTCTCATTAATTTTTTTTTCATATATTAATTCTAAAAATTTAATCCATTTATTCATAATTCCTTCTCTAAAAGTGGAAGTAAATTCTTTTAAAATAAACTCATAAGTCATGGGGGAAAAATATTTTCAAAAAAATATGTGTTCTTATGTACACAATAATTTTATACATAAATAACATATACAAAATCCAATGACGATAATTAGACTATTATCAATAGTAATGAACTAATATTACTATTAAAACCATTTAATAAAATAATGTATCTTTTTAAATTCTATAAACCAGAAGCAAAATTTTAAAAAAATATTTTCCACTAATCATTAGAAAAATAATATTTTTAGCAAATTATTAAAATTTTATTTTAAGATAATTGTGAAATGTTGATTTCAAAAAATAATTTCATTTTCTAAAAAGAATAGTCTAATGGGGGAAAAAATAATAATTTTATTTTCTCATAAAGACATATAAATCCATTTTTTGATTAAAAATCTATTTTTAAAACATATAACGACTATAAAATATGTTCTGCTTATTTATAAATATATTTGATTTATCAAATTAATATAAAAATATTGTTTGAAATTGCTAATTCCTATTCAAACCTCAAAATTTATTTCTATGTTATAATTATATACTATATAATGGATCATTTAGAAATAGGGTCTCTTTTACCACAATTTAATGAACAAATTAAATTTCATTTAAAAATTATATATTATAGTGAATGAGGGTTCTAAATTATATCCCTTTTTAGTAATATTTTTTTCTCAAAATTACATTACAAAAACTAAAAAATGATTCTTATTTCATCACATCTGAAGGTTCCCCTTAAGCTTCCTCGAATTTCAAATAATCTACAGAACATTAACCAGTTGAGTAGTCTTGTTCCATAATACTTTATCTACATGATCACAAATTTATAAATGTTTGTCTTCATAAGAATGATTATGGTATAACGATGTGACCTCCATGTTTAATAAAGTTGTTGAATCATGTTTTTACTTTCTCCAAATAGATAAATTGAGCACATCATGAATATTAGATAGGATTCATGAATGAAAACAATGATAAACTACCATTACAAATTAATTATGAATATCAAGGTGTAAATTTACCTTTACCATAGATTTCGTTATATTTATATTATCATAACCAAATTCTATTGACAAATTACTAGAAACACCTTCTCACCATCGTCAATCTTAGCATCTCTCCAAAAACTATCATAATTAATTGATTTTTTCGACTAAGGTCTTCATTGATTTATTGTTGAATGGATCTGAAATTCTCAAGAATTTTCACTGCAATCTCAAGACCCAATATATTTTCCATGAAAAATAATTAGAGAATATTATAATTCTACACATTATTCTATATGGTACTTCATAAGAATCCATCTGAATTCTCTAGTTGAAGATATTGTTATAGTAAAACTTGACTGGAGAATGTTGTTAATCCCAACAATCTTTGAAATTCATATAATAAGATATGAGCACAAACTCCAGGTTTTGAACTATTTTTTCCAACTATCCATCCAGATAATGATGATATGGGTAAATAAAATTAAAATCCATATCCATATTCTAGTGACGACTACTACATAATATAATGGTAATCCTCTAGTATAAATATGATACAATAGAATATGGTTATATAGGAAATCTTACCACTTAATTAATGAATATCATGGAATAATGATCAATATAGAAATCTACCCTAAATGAAATTATGTCTACAGACTTTTTATGTATATTGAATACTAGCTAAATTTCATTATGGTCATTAGGTGTTTTTGGGCGTTTGATGAAAAAATACCTATTTATGTTTTCATATTTCTATTATATTATGTGTATTGGTTGTAACACCCACTTACAATTATGTCTCTCAACATCAACTTGTAGATATACCCAGGATTGAGTTACAAACACCACAATAAATCTTTTCTTTATTCTAAAAAAACAATATCCTTCAGATATCAATATATCATAACAAGTTTTTTTTAATATACAAGATTGAATTATGAGATTCAACCAACAAATCCATTATTAAAAATGGAATTGATGTAAAAAATACATGGTTGTTGAAAATTAAAATTCGATCATAGAGAATGATGATATTATTAACATTAACCAACTTCTATTTTAGTTCTACATCTCCCTTATTCACCTCCATGTTCTTTTAATAGTTCGGTGATTGGATTGTAATTTGAGAAAGATAATATTTTTACCCTTCCTTTAAAAGATGAATATCCATTCTTTAAAAATCCAAATATATTGGATATTTTTTTATCAATATCATATAAAATCAAGTATAATCCTTTAGACATGGAGAATATCCCACCATGTTTTCTTTCACAATATAGTTATGTATTGATAATTGATAATCATTATTTAACCACAAAATTATTGATGGATCATATTCAGGTGTTTTTTAATGAATATAAGATTTATAATTTTACGATCATTATATATATCTCAGATTTCAGTAAAAATTTATTTTCTTATAGTAAGTAATAAAAAAAATACATCTAACTCCGGAACCTGAGATGGGAAATTTTCCTCTTGGACCATCAATTTTCATAGTGAATAATCTACAACTACGTCATTCTATATGACAATTCATTTTATTCCCATGTTCTATTCATTAATATAGATTAAAAACCCTTCTTTATTGTAGTGTAATATAAGAACATGTGAAATGAATAACCTTCTCTTTATTTTATTGAAATTTTATCGACATTTGTCTTTACAAAGGAACTTGGTTAAATTGCACGTTAAACTTATTATTAAATGTTAATTTCATGATACATTCATCAAAAGTCATTAATAATATTCTGAAAACTGTTAAAACTACGGATCTCATTCATAGTGGTTGGTCTAGGACAACATTAAATAACTGTTTAATTTGATGTACCTATAGATATACCCTCATTTGAGATTTTATGAAAAAAAATTATAGTTTTTTATAAAAAATTCAGACTTCTTAAATTTTTCATACATTTGAACCCTTCTATAGGTCGTAAAAACAATCCAAACATGATCTTTATTCTCATTATTACTCTTTAAATATATATAATAGAATGTATAATGACTACAAAATACTGATATAGCTAATCTATAATTACAATATTCATTAAATCCATAAATACATATGTGATTAATATGAAAAAATGTAATAATTGGAAATCCATTTTGTCGATACATTGTAAAGAATACAATATTGGGTACATGATCGTTCATGATGATCATTTGATGACATTGAGAATAATGGACAATCATCAAAATTTATTAATCTCTACCCTACCTAAATGGTCCAATGTACTTCATTTTTATTGATTTTTGATAACACCCCTTTCAAGGGATGATGGAAAACCCTTACATGGCTTGTAGGATTAGATATTACATGGATCCTAGATTTTTAAAGGAAATTACCTAACCTGAATGTCTTAAAGAATTCAATCAGACTATAACTACAAGGAAATTCCCCTCCCCGACATCGTCATCATGATGGTAGCTCTCCACCTTCGTATGGTCGTCTGGATATGCTTCATGTGCAAGCATAAGCTGGTTTTGATGGTGTAGCAATATCCTATCATTCTTCCAAATCCATTGTTTCTTCATCTTGTGAGTGCACATACTCTAAATCCTCCCCTGGGCAGCACCTTTTTGTAGATTATTTCGAGGGAAACTATAATGATCATGTGGCCTGAAGACCTTGTGTTGGCCCGAAGGCCTTGAGGTGTCTCGAAGGCCTTTAAGATGGCCATAAATCATTGTTGAACCAAAGGCGTATGTGGATCGAAGTCCTTAAAGTCTCTAATCCCAAACGAGTGGCCCTTGGTGAATAGTTCCAGCTTCTACAGTACCCAACAATACCTAATACAGTAACTACTACAGTACCTACTATAGTACCTGCTACAGTACCTGCTACATTAATGCTACAATAACGTGTAATTATTCCTCTATAAGGTTTCGATCATGTGTCTCATTGATGCACTTACGGATTCCTCAACAACTAGGATGATGCTAATGTTCTAATTAATGTCTACGATGTTTATAAAACACAATCAATTCATGGAATATGATAATTATTCATGATTGGGTTTTGATTATCTTCTGGAAATTCAATGCATAATCAAATTGATCTATCACTCTTCATAACAAAAATAATGAGTGAACCCCAGGGTGATTTTTATTTTGAAATGAATCCATTTTCATGATTCTCATAGAATAAGTTATTCACTTATTGAAAATCAATAATGGATTTCTATATCGATCATCTTAAGTAGATATAACACAAATATGACTTCAATTGAAAAATAAACTACCAAATTCAGTGGAATTACGAATTTTTTTTCAAAACAATGTGAAAAAAATCTCACAGAATAGGAAAATGTTTGATGTTAAGATTCCTTCCATCTAGCTGAGATGAACACTACAATAGAAATGGAATCATGAACCTTATAATGGATTTTATTTCCATCATATGTTCATACCTATTATTACATATATATATATATATATATGAACATATTTTGGTTTTGAATATCAAATGTGACTTCACGTCCTAAGAGATTGTTATGTATTTATATTCAAAAATATAATCCATGATTTAGATAACATTAAATTCAACTAGAGGGAATTAAAAAAATCCATGAACTATAATCCCATAATAATCAATTAGAGAATAATTAGAGATTTACGATTTGATCATTATACCATTAATTAACATCTTTAATAATTAAAAATCTATGAATTGAGGTGATATTTTTAAACCACTATTAAATGTAGTATATATTAAAATTTAAATAGATAAAGAATAAAATAAGACATAATAAATTCTATATTTGATGGAATTTATACCTTTTACTACATCATCATCCACATCAACAGTAGTGATCACCTGAGATATCCATTTATCTACAAGATTAATGTGTTTTTGAAGATGATATTCTCCTATAACAATTGGATTTGTTAAGTGGTTAGAATAATTATGATAGTCCTTTTATTTCAAACAATGGATTGTGGGTGTTCCATTCAATGGATATTTCCTGCTATTCGCTTCATTTTCTAACCTCTTATTATAATTTTATTATTATATTTCTCATTGACAAAATTTTCTGCACATAAAACATTGGAAATTCCCAAGAGAATTTCATCTATATTTATTACCACACATCAATCCTAATGTATTGATCATCCACTTCTATATATTGTTTTTATAATTTTATTTAAAATCAATATTTAATTTATCATAAATATCATTATAATAATGGATATCTACAAAATCTATTTTTACATTGACAGAACACCAAAATAGTTTTTCATAGCTAATAATTACCATTATAGATAGTCCCATTAAAGTCTTGTTATAACCCACTGATGAATTGATAAAGCTTACTTACCTATTTTATTATAATTCCTAAATCATACCTGAATAGTTTTTGAAATTTATACATATAAGTACAAATATATTCATCATCATTATTCTTTATATCATGTAATTCCTTATAAATTTCTATATAAATAAAATGAGGAATGTACTTATTTAAAAGGGATCTATTAAACTAAAAAACATTAAATAATAAATTAATTTTATTATTTGTGTGTTCTTAATAATTTTTTACTAATAATCTACTTTATCGTCAAGATTATAAAAAATATATAATTTTTTCATGTTCCAAACTCTAGAGAATAGAATATATATTTCCAGTGGTTCTGATATATTTCTAAGTAAATAATACACTATAGGGCCCAGTAAACTATAGTGACTATTCCCTAATGGGGCACTCAATATAATTTTTCCCTACATTCATTGATTAGATGCTTAGCTTGATTCATATCTTGACTATACATCATCATCCAAATAAAAAAAATTTATTCTTTATCCCACAATATTTGGTTTCATAGTGGGAAAATAATAACATTTTTTACTACATTCATCATTAATAAAATTCCTTTAGGTCCTATGCATTGAATAAAACCAAAAAATAGTGTGATAAACAATTATCAAATTGTCAGACTACATAATTATTAAAATTTATTTATATGGGGTCTAAATGTTGAAACCATCTTTTAAACATATGATATCTTATGATTAGCCTTGGAAATTAATGATCATTTCCAAAACTATTGGATGTGGTATGATCTAGGATTTTATATGAGGTTTTGAAAAATTATATTTCTAGAAAAATTCAATGGTTTTGACCTATTAGGCATTATTAGTGAGTCTATGGAAGATACATTAGTGTTTGGGTCTTGTTCATAGATCAATATCTTAGATTATGTGAAAGGAATCTCGGCCGCCTTTTTATTAGAAATCGTGTGTCCCAGGAAGATCATTTCTGATTAAACATATGGGGTGGTCTATACCATTTCCTAGGGACACACAGATTTATGAAATTGTGAAATAGGGGTCACACAGATGTGCAAGGGTTGTATATTCATAAAGAGAGGAAAAACTCATGGTCAGTTCACTATTTCTATACATGTGTCTCATGACTGTGCAAGTGGGTTGTTGGGGAATTCAATGGATCATTATGGGAACATGGTATGCCCAATAGTGAGGCTAAACTGTGTGACCTAGTATTTACATGTGAAATGACCATTTTCAATTAATGAATTCAATTTTTATCCCCCCTTTCCCTTATTTCACCAACTTCAAAAAGCACTTCTTCAAATAGATATATTCTATAGAAGCCTAGCCAATGATTTTCCAAAAATTTATGATATATACTTTTATTCATTCATCATTGATCCCATTGGATGTGTTTGAGTGAGTTCTATATACCTCATTCATCTTTTATGTTCCGCTTAATCTCGATGTGGAAATTTTGGTGCATGCTTTTATGCCCTACTGTCAGGGTGTTCATCCATTCTTCTAGTTTCATTGGATTTGAACCAAAACATAGGATCAGTCAAGATGAATTTTAATATAAATTATTAATTTAAATGGTCTATAGATATTACATTAATGTATCTTTGTTAATATATTATTGTTGTTGTTCTTTATACTGGAATTTCTGGGAAATGATTATGAAATTAATTTCAAAATGAATTGAATGATAAAATCATGTCTAGGAAAGGAAATAGAAACCTTATATATAGATATAGTTTACGGAACACAACATGAACCACTCATGTGCCTCGATCATCAATTTCACCTTGATTATGTCACCCTTTGGTATCAATGAGTTCACTTGTATAATTGAAAAGTGAATGTGATATAAATGAGAATTGGAAATAGTTGTAAGATCCTTGTAAAGACTTCTCATTTATATATGAAATATAGTAAATGAATATGGTAATGTAAATGATGGATATAATTATATGTGAGGGTTCTTGGTGTGAAACTGATGACTCGTTTGGATTCTTTGCACAATTATACTCATTGGATCACATTTAATTAGCTGACTAGGATGTCGTGGACATTACTATTACGTTAAACCGATTAAATTATTTATTCAATATTATAGGATGACTTGGAAAATTATAATCTTTTGATACAACTAATTTTTATGTATTCTATAGAAATATCTACACATTTGATCATGATTAAATGACAAATTTCAATTCCTTGGTCATTTATTCTCCTTGGATCATTTTTTATCATATTACATGTATTCCTAGAACATATCTACTCTAAGGATCTGAATTTATTTGATTCCATGAAAATTAATACTCCATGGATCTAGTCCAACTAGATTACATAAATATATGTGATATTTTTGAAATTTCTACTCCTTAGATCATATTTAATTGGCTTATTAGGATTCCTCATACAATTATACTCCATGTATCATATTTAATTATTAACATGGATTTCTTGGCTACCATGGAATCTACCAATCCGTGGATCCTGAACCATGTGGTTATTTGATAATATTACATGGAATAGGAAATTGATCTTTCATTTTGTGATTTTTAAATATCCATTGTGATTGAGTTGGTTGATCATAGTGAAACTTGTTAGACTAGATAGTATTACATCTATCATTGTTACTCTTTATATTAATATATATTAATTGTTCATAGTTTTATATAATTGGAATGTAGTCATTTCAAAAAAAATTAGTGGTGGTGTATTGAGTGTTATCCCACACCCTATTTTTTCCATGGTTGAGTACCTGAAAAGACATCTTTAATGCAGGTATTGAAAGGGGAAATTGTCACTAGCTAATTTTTGATTGATTTTTTATATGAGCAATGGAGCACTAATCCAAGAAATGGATCATGATGATATCTTATGATTGATTCAATTTTTCATTAATATATTTGAAATATATATAGTTCTAGTTTATTATTTCTAGGTATTATCCTTCTATTTTTTTATAATTTCATGATCATCATTGAATATGACACTATGTGATTATATTTCGTGGTTTTCGGTTTTATGTAGGTTTAATGTTAAATTTTTAGTTAATTTTAATGATTACACTATTGGTTTATATTACTATAACACAATGATACACTATGATTATGAGTGTATAATATCTCTATTGTTATTCTATGGAATATATTTACTAGTGGTATCCTCGGGCATACAGGTAGACACACTAAAATCTATATAAACAATTGAATTTCTTTACTATTGAGTTTACCTAGTCCAGAATGTCACAAATTGGTATCATTGGTTTTCATTTATTTTTTCTTATCATCTGGGAAATGTTAGATAGGATGAAAAGAACTTGTTAAAATTTGGTAAAGATTGTTTCCTAAGAGGTGTTAACTAGCATTTATAAAAAATATAAATTTCAATGAATGTTATATTTTAGTCTAGTTTATACCTTTTACTGTTAATTTTTCATCCATGTTTGGTGACACAAATGAATTTTTTTATTCCTTTTGATTACATATGTTTTCCTTAGCCTGATATTTTAAGGAAATATTGTATTATAAATCATTATTGTAATGTTAGGATTTATATATAATGTATTATTCTATTCTATGTTAATATTAATGTGTCCAATTTTTGTTGTATGTTCTAGTCTGTTATTTTTATATCAACATTAATATTCTAGAATTTCATGTAGGGATTGGTAAATAATCTATTGATATTTAAAGGATTTCAATGATAATATTTAAGGTTGATGGGAACTTGTAAATTTTATGTGTTGATACATATAATTAAAAAAATAAATATAATTTTCTTATAAATAAAAATGAATTAAAATGAAAAAATAATAAAAAATGAATGGCTTTATTTAAATGGAGGTTTCAAATTCATGTTATAGGGTGTGTTCTTCAATAAAATATAATTAACACTCAATATGCAAGATCGCATAACTTTTATAAGAAGAAATATCCGTGAAACAACCATGGTAGTGGCAAGTAGTAATTTTCTTTATCTTTTTTATGATCAATATATCAGTAAATCAAGGCTTGAATAGAAGACAGTTGGGTTTGACTTGTTCTTTGGGAGGATTGTAACTATCCGATTTATGTGTCAATGATATAGTTTACATGAAATCATGAATGAGGAATGAACATTTCATTAGAAGATATATACCACTACAATGGCATCTCATCATATTCTCAGAGAGTTGTGACAACCATGATTCACATTTGGTGGGATTTGGGCCACTAGTGGAAACACTAATAGTGCTAGATGAGGCTCCACCCATTGTACCGTTGTTGGGAGTTGAGATCTAGTTTTAAGAAGGATTCCAACATTTCGTAGATATTGTTCAAAGATCTATGTGACCTTTCCTTATTATGGTAGAGAAGATTTGTGAGTTTTAGCTGTATAATCCAGCCATGTTTTCAAGGGATAGTGGACCAAAGGCTGTAGGGTCATGGTATAGGCTATCAAATCAATTTTCCATCATCTAGAGACACCTCTTAAAATGATAGTTAGTATCTCTTTGTATATGATCATGTATTTTACTGAAATATATTATAGAAGGTTTATTCAAATTAATCTTCATCATGATATGGTTTCGAGGGTCTTCCAGACCTCCTCTTATAATTATTTTTATCCCGTGACATTGGGGGATGATAGAGATAGAGGGTTAAGGGATTCCGAGAAGGTAGTATTGTTAGTCATGGACTATTCATCCTATTTCATTGAGCTCTTCCATTTTGAACCAATTCTATTAGGAGATGATGTATTGAATGCTAAGCAATTCATGAATGGTCTATGGTATAATGTCTAATAATAGGGGTTTTTCGGATTATCACCATATAAGAAATAGAAAATCAGAAAATGATTACTGAATGTATCCTAAGGGATGCTAGGGGTGCAAAGGATGGTAGATCAGATTATCGACCTCATGGTTTAGTTTCAGGTTGCAAGAAGATACTCTTTGAGGACAATCATGAGTAGTATACCAGCCATAGAATGAGTGTTGTCAGTTTACTTATATATCAATAGTGTGGGAGGTAGGGAAATGTGAGGAGCTGTTTTGATAGATTACAAGTTGAGTTCCTATCTTGTGGAAGTATATTCCATCCTTTATGGTTTTGCAAGAATTTTCCTCTAGAAGCAATGAGAGAGGGTCTACACTGACTCCACATTCAATAAGGGGTATGTTTCTTTTCATTAGGTAGGGAGATGTAGTGAGACTATAGAATTTTCTTGAGGATGTTGTCGTTGTTGAGGTAGCCAGAAATCATAAATACATCTCCAGTAGATCAGACATGCTCTAGGTAGTTATCCTATATCATAGAGTCATGGTTTTGGCAAGATGTATGTAGTTTTTGTACATACCTAATGATTATATTGTCAGAAAATCTACAATAGGTGTTACTATTATGGTAGCCTCTATGCTAGTATCATCCGTTTTTACAGGTTTTTCTTAGTACTTCATATTTGTAACTTTTATGGAGATCAATGGGATCGATGTTCAATTATCCATTTGTGTTATGACACAAGATACTCTATTTGGGATTCAATCGATGAGTGTAAACCAATGCAGTGAGTCACCCATTGAGGTGTTTTGGGGTTACATTTTATGAGACCATGTTGTCCTTGAGATTATAAGATTTTATTTCGTTATTGATATTCAATTTTTGGATCCTATTCATGTGTTCATTGATAGATATTAATAAAGGGTAGGTCTCACATCACCAGGTGGATGGGTATTTTCACAATAGTGAATGATATTTCTAGGAAGGATGATCTTGACCATGGAATCATGTATTGAGAGGCATAATCACCCAAATTTATAGCTTATATCTCTATTATCTTAGTGTTTTTCAACCAAACTTCCTTCATGTGGTTTATTCATTCATGGACATTATCCCAGATGAGATTTGCATTCTACCTCCCATGAGAGTTGTAGAGGATTCTAAAAGCTAGTTCCTAGAGCTACAACGCTATCCATTCCTCCACATAGGATGAATACTGCTGAGTTTCATGAGCTCGAGAGGTAGCTATAGTACTTGGATATAAAGGGGTTTCTACGACCCATTACTTCCCCATGGGGATCCCCAGTCCTTTTTTCCATGAAGGTGATTGGAAACATTCCATTTTGATTGTATAATCAAAAATAGAATCTATTGGCAGTTAAGAATCAGTATCCTCTTCGCAAGATAGACGATCTATTCAACCTTCTATGAGTTGATCAGGTGTTCTTGAAGATTTATTTTAGACTCGGTTATTATAATGTCCATTTTAAACCATGGGGCTTTTCTTTTACATAATCGCATAGAATTTATCTTCTTTATGTATATCAGGGCATACCATTCGGTCTCACGAATGTATCCATAGTTTTAATTGAAATGATGAACCATTTTTTATTCGTATATGGCTTTTTGAAGGGTTATTCATGAAAATATATTTATTTAATCTCTTACTCGACATGACTATGCCAAGAATATTGATATGATATTTACTATACTAATAGATAATAATTTATATCATAATATCACAAAGTTCCACTTCTATGTGAAAACGTTTCACTCCCTGGGTCATATTATCTTATAGAATAGTGTATCAGTTGACCCAAAGAAGGAGAGAGTTATAGTTTCCTATGACAATCCTACGATTATGTCTTCCATAATGAGTATCGTGGGGAGAGGTTAATATTATTGGAGATTCATAAAATAATTAAAACTATTATAATCCCCTCTTGTATGCTTTACTAAGAAGGCGGTGAAGATCTCATGTTGAGATATATGTGATATAGCCTTTTAGATGAATAAAGGGATAAATTCATTAGTGTTGGTCCAAATCCATCTAGATTTATGCAGGAGATATGTTTTTATTATGAAACATCATGTATCCAGAATAGAGAAGTTCTAATGTTGGATTAATGAGTCATGACATAGAGGAATCTTCATTTGTGTCCACACGGGAAAAAATACCTAATATATGATCTTGATTTGGCCACTATTGTTCATGCGCTACACATTGGGAAGAATTATTTAATGTGAGAGCATTTTAGTGTTTAAAATAAGACCAAAAGTATCATGTATATATTTACTGACCATGACCTGAATCATAGTTAATTATGGTTGGTTGAATAACAACATTATTTTAACTTCAACAACACCTAGACACACAAAATGGGGATTATTGTTGCTGATTCCTTGAGTAGGAATACCCTAACTCATGATGTTCTATAGGCATGTAGTAAGTAGAAGATTATGTACTATTTTATGAGATACATATAGAGATTTTAGACCTTCCTAAACAGTATATATAGGAATAGTTATCAGCGACCTCTGCACATTTGGAGAGATTGAATATGAGGAAGCCATTAAAATAATAAGTCTTGATCCTACGGGAGTGTATTGAAGGTGATGCGTCGCTTCATAGTTTTTCCATGGATGAAGATCAGATATTTCAAATACATGGATGTGCTTATGTTCTATTAGGCATCACATAGTAGTTAATGTGAGGTTCCCTTTCCCTGATATAGTCTATGAAACTATGTCTTACCAGGATGTATCATGCCTCATGTCATTAATAGTTGTGGTAAAGGATTGAAATAGAGATAGATATGTATATTACTCATTGTTCCATATCAGTTGGTTAATGTATTGTGTTAGTGACCATATGGTATTTTACAGTCGTTACCTATTCTTATGTGAATACGGGATAACATCACCATTGATTTCGTGATGGGACTTCCTAGATAACCTCTAGGGTGTGATGTTGTATGGGTAATCATAGATTGTTTTATAAAGGTCAGCCATTCTCTACCAATTTTAGAGACAATTTTAGTGGATGATATCATGAGTCTATCTTTTTTTGGTATCAAAGATGTCCATGGGGTTCCATTTTCTATCGTATCAGATAGATATTTCAATTTATGTCATGATTTTGGGATGTGTTGTAGAGTATATTGGGGTCACTTGAACAACAGAATATAGCTTATAGCCCATAGTCTAATGGTCAGTCAAATCATATGAGATATGTTTTTGTTGTAGTCCTCTAAAATTGTTTCCTTGATTTTAGTGGTTCTTTGGTGAAACACATACCACTTGTTGAGTTCTCTTATAATAATTAATTCTAGGAGACCATGCAGATGGATCTTTATGAGGACGTATAAGATATTTAATTCCATTAATCCATAAGGTGTTTATTTGTAGGATATGAAGTACTTATAGGTCGACATCTAATTCCGGATACATTAGTGTATGTTTAACTTTTCAAGAAGCCAATATTTATAGGTCAGTCTAGATAGAGTCATACACAAATAATCACTATCATATACTAGTGATCTATGTGGGGATTCATATTTTTTTATGTTTTTTATTTATTATAGGGAATATATGGATTTAGAAACTATGTAAGCTATTACCACCTTATATTATGACCATAGATATTATGGGGAGATTCATGCCGGTATCCTATTGATTGAAATCACATAATAGATACCAGGATATGCATGACATATTAAAAATATATTATATTGGATTATATCATTTTCATCCCTTTTATAATACAATGTTTGGGTATGTTTAGATGAGGGTTGAATCATACTATGAGGAGAATCCAGTCCATATTGTTGATCATGGAATGACAGTTTTTGATGATCTGTTTGTTCCTCGAGTATAAATGTTGCGAAAGCATGACCATGTGTCGGATGGGAACTTTGATTATGAGACTGGTGTATCGGTTTTGTGTCCAATGTTATTTTTAGGATATTATTCAACACCCATGGAATAGAAATTATTGGATTATTTTCTATATGGGGGATGATTGTAAGGACGTTTCGTTTCTATAAGTATGCTAAGTTTTTGTTTAAATTACATTTATTTGTCCTATTAGGTAATCTGAGTATGACTATATTGGAAATTGGGGTATCAGGGGCTTGTTCAAAACCTAGAGCCCAATATTGTTGGCCATGATTATAGGCTACGTGATTAGTAAAAATCAGGAATGTAAGATGATCATCTTTTTATAACTATGCTGGGTGGTCCAGTGCACTGTATTGGGAAGCGTGGTTTATTAAAACCATCCAACAGTGGCTACACACACCATGAATGTCTTTCAGAGTTTTTAATAGAGGAAAACACACAGTAAGTTCATTGTTTTTCTGAATGTTCGGCATGACCATGTTAGTGTGGTGTGGAGGAATATAAGGGTATATGGTTGGAATAGACTTTCACCAACAATGAATCCAAATCGCGAATCCGAATATTTAAAGGGGAAATGAACATTTTTAATTAATCCATTAATATTTTGACCCTCCTTCAAATTTCATTATGTCTCTAGTAGTGGTCGCCCCTTCTTAATGTTGAGAGCTTCCAAGAAAACCTGACATAGTATTGTCTTTAACTCTCTGATACTAACTCTAATTATTTCATTGATAGTATCATTTGATTCCCATCTATGAGTTCTCTATTCATATAGTTTCTTTTAGTATTTCTCTTCCTCTTAACATAGGTATTTTGGTGAATACCCTTATACCATATTTTTAGGTTGTTCATATATTCATCCACTTTATTTTGATCTAGAAAAAAATATGTTGACACTAGATGAGTGGTTGTCTACAAGATTAAGGTATGTAGTTTTTTCATTGTACCGTAATGTATTGATGTTTATAGATTCTTTAATTTTTGATGCACAACATAAATTCATGATGCTGATTCCTAAATTAATTGATTGTTGAGTTAAATGATAATTGAATTTAAAATTATTTCAATGGAACCATTATATATTATTGGAGGAAGGTGAACTAAACTCAAACCTCCCATGGGGTGGGTTCATCCATTTGACCAAGATTATTCCACTATTGTAGTGTGTTGGTTTCTCTTGTATAATTGAATCATGAACATGGTATTAATGTGAATTTGTAATGGTTTCAAATTACTTGAATCACCATTTTACATATATATTCATGAAATGAAATTATTAATGTAATTTTTTAAGATGAATATAATGATAGAAGTGGGTTCATTGTATGGAAATGATGACTCATTAAGATACCTTGAATATTTATACTCCTTTGAGGTGATAACTTGATTTATATGATATGCTAGGCTGTGTTGGACATTTATACACCTTGGATCTAATTAATATGTTTTGATTCCTTAGACATTTATTCTCAATTGAACTTAGTTACATGACCCATTTTGATACCTTGGAAATTTCTAATCCATATATAATATTTGAGTAGATAATATGGATTTATTGTATATTTTAACTCCAATGATCTGCCAAGATTTTTATACCTTATATATTTCTACTCCAAGGATGTAGTTCTAAAAATTTACATTACATTCTATTATTCCTTGGACATTTATACTCCTTGGGTATTGTTTAATTACATTACATGGATTCTTCCACTATTTCTACTCCATGGAACATTTTTACATTATTACAAAGATTACTCAGTTTCATTTGGCATTAAAACTGCTTAGACCCTAGATTATATAGGAGTGACTCTTTATTACATGGAATAAGATGATGGTGATGCTTGATAAACATTATAGATACACCCTCTTATTTGTTTTTTATAGCACTGAGACTTGGTAGACTATATAATAGTACCTATATCAATATCACATGTACTCTTGGTAATTTTTTACACTTCTTCTGGTTATACATAGGGAGTCGAATTATATTAAAATCTATTGGAGGTCTCCTAATAATTGATAAATAACACATTATTCATCCCACTACTGAATACCTAGATATACATCACTGATGTAGGTAGGGATAGGGGTAAGATCATCTTTTATAGCATGATTTATTATTGCATTGGAGCATGGGAGAACATGACTGAGCTATGACTACTAATTTTTTTTGTAGGGATAGATTCTTTCTTTCTATTGTACATTTGATTCATATATCATACTAGAATCTTTTTTCTACATATTATCTCTCTATTGTATATCATACCATGATCGTCATTGTATAGGGATATTATGGGTGAGAATACACGGTTATTTATATGATTGACATTTATTCTTCTGCTACTCAATTAACATATATTCCCCCTCTATTTATCGATATGATTATACCTATATTTTATACTGGGATTATGGGGGTATAATCTTACAACTATTATGACATGGGTTCTCACTTCTTGTTGGTATCCTTTAGCATATGGGGAGTCACGCATGGGGACATGTGGCTTACTATGTTTAGTTACTATTGACTGAACCTTCACCAGGACTTCATTGATGTAATCTGATAAGTAGACTAATCCCAATGGATCCCACTAGTGTATTCTCATAATATATTCCATAGGTAACTAAAACATTCCTAGATCAAAAAATATATTGACCCATACTTTTCATTTATAATTATTACATCTTATTTGGTGTATAAAAATCAAAAAATATAACGATCAAAACTAAAATCATATAGGTATAGTTCCTTTTCAAACATTGATACATAAACCATTGGTTCATAAGTGAAATTTATCTTCCCTCATTATATTATTCATTACTAGTACCATTCTTATATAAATGGAACTCAACACCATTCTTCATATCGAAACGATAAATAATCTTAGTAAACGGTTATATTATAGTCTCCTTAATATTAAACAAGGGAGATAAAAATTATCACACATGAATAACATTTGAATAATGGAATAGGAACATGTATTTATAATTAATAAACTATACCCTATATCATGAATATTACAAAATATACTGATGGAAAATATCGTAGTAGTTTGGAAGACCTATCTCGTAATGAAATCAAATAACATAATCCATGAGGGAATAATAAGGGAATATCACATTGATTTTCGATATAAACATAATAATATAAAATCATTTACCAAATATTAATGGTAAATATCCAAGACTAAGAAAGCGTATTAGGTTTACACTCTAAACCATTGTACATTACAGGGATCACTACCAACACTATCATAGCTGATAGAGTCTGTTACTAAACATGGTTAAATTCACATTGTAATCCAATATTTTTTAGGATATGACCATCTTTAACTCATTAATTATAGGGTTATATAGTTTTGGGCCAACTTAAATCATAAAACTGTATTAATGTTTTCAACATGAATATAAAACACTCATCATATCACAACACATATAAATAAATTGATTTTTATAGAAATTTATCATGACATAATCTTTGGAAATTTAATATATTTTTTAAAAATTTCATTACATCATCATGAAAATACATTAAAAAATAAATGAGATTTATATGATTCTTTTCATTTATATCATAAAATATCATATGAAATAATAATGATGGTATCATTGGATCTTATCCCCACTAAAATGTATGTATTACGAAATTATGCCATTGTAGATAGGAAATACCATTGAAATATATATATAGAAACATATCATTAAAATAATACCCTGTAAACATTAAAGTAAATAATTTATAATATAAAAAATTTCAAAAATATTAAAAACATTCATTTAAATGAACCATGGAAACATGTAATGTACTCATAATTTAATTGAATGGGCATGATAACAAGAAATTCTATACATGACATATATGTTAAATAATCATAACTTTCAAAATATTGAATTTTTTTTCAAATGTATGATGTTTGAAAGAGAAGGAAAATATTCTATTAAAATATATATATCAAAATTTCAATCATGGGATAATATGAATATAAAAAATCACATGAGATTATTTAAAGGATGAGTAAATGTTTTTAAAAACATTCATATTGACGAAGAAATATTTTCAATAAAAGGGAGAAATAATGATGAGTTTCCTTGAAAACAATATATCGATATACAAAGTTATTAAAGAGATGAAAATGAATGTAAAATAGGAAATCTCTAGAAATAACCATAGGATAAATAAATTAATGAAATGAAACAATAGAATAATATATTATAATATATTTGTTATGAAACTAATATAGTATTAGTTTTAAAATTAATATATTAGAATATATATATGTGTATGTATATGCTCATCTATAAAGTATAGATATTGAAAAATGAACTACACAATTC
Organism: Viscum album; assembly: GCA_963277665.1. Lineage (NCBI taxonomy): Eukaryota > Viridiplantae > Streptophyta > Magnoliopsida > Santalales > Viscaceae > Viscum > Viscum album. The sequence goes on along the minus strand of OY728152.1, from coordinate 1,615,101,319 downwards.
ACGATGATGATAAACCATACGTAATAATGAACATTAGTTTCAAATTTCAATGAATTTAATGAATGAATTGAAATTATTAATCATTCTTTATAGATTTATTATTTTATAATATATATAATATATATTCAATACATATATCTTTATTACCATCAATGTAAATATAAAATTAAATAAGAATCATGTCACTTTATTGAGGTGGTAGTCCCCCCAGATGTTTGTGTAGAGACCCGTATCTTGACGTACATGAACATTACATTACTTTTTCAGAATACTTAGTACATAACAAAAACACACACACACAAGGATCGTAATAGTTTAGTGTCTTTGGAAACTCGGAACGTAATCTTCTAATCATGATGAAAAGATCTCCAATATCTCCCATAAAGATCTTCCTTTTTTTTACCTAAAACCTTTCTTTATATCCTGGGGAAAAGAAAACATAAAAGGGTGAGATCAAATGCTCAGTAAGGGTAAACAAAAGAAAAAAATCAATCACATCATATTCATAAGAACATAACTTTTGGAAATCTTAACCTGCAAAAGAGAGCATAATTTCATAACATGGGATAAATAATAGTAGTTAAATGAAATCCCAATAATCATAACTTAAAAAAAATGAAACTTTGTGGCATACACACATAATCATAGAGAATCATTTCTTGTTAGTCAAGACTCATTGCCAAGACTATCTTAGTGGACAAAGTCCCTTTCTGAATCGAGTAACCCTCGTTTCAGTCCTGTTTCACTGAACCGGTATAACCTACCATTTCAGCCATGTCTATCTCATGAGATATGAAATCTTTACCCAATGCATTGGAGGGAGATATAGGTCCCACCCATCTTATAATGAATCCTTTCTTATGTGTGCCACATAATCATAAACCATACATCATAGCGTAACCCACGTAATAAAAATGGGATTCTTAAATAACATGACATCATAAAACAATTCATATAAGATAAAGGAATTCATAAAAATAATTCCATCACAACATAATCAAATCAATGTAATAATAGGGATAAAAATATAACCCTTTATTATATTAGATGGAAAATAATTTTGATAAAACACTTGAACTCCATTCTTAAGGAAAATATACTTTCTTCTTCAAAAACATTTTTCCTTTCATAACATGTCATACAACTTTAAAATAAAAGAAGTTGATTAAAAATAAACTTGAAAACTTGTAAAGGAAGCTTCTTTGAATTAATGTTTTAAAAATCCATTCATGCCGTATAAGTTAAAAAAAACATTCTTCGTACTTTTGTCGGAAAAGTCAAAAAGTACCTCGTACGAAAAACGACAAAAGATTCCTTTCATACATATTACTAAAAACTCACCGAAGGGTAAAAATGGATTTAAAAAAAATTGTAGGTGGATGTAAATAATATCACATATTGATGAAACATGGATGTGGATGATAAAATACACCCCAGTAAATACTTACGAATAAACAATCTCGGATAAAAATGAGATTGTGATATTTCCCTTACCTTAGGTCCGATTTGCTTTGTACGTGTCTGAAGCTCCTGTATAATGGTTTAAATAATGTCATTGACTTATTACAGAATCATATTCATTGTTATGATATCATATATGGTTCATTTATGACATTATATTACCCATTCTTTTGTAAATTCCATGTTAAAGAAGCGTTTTGGGTAAAATCGTTTCTTTTATCGTAGGTGTTTTGACTTGTTGTTCTTGACATTATTATTTCTTATATCATGATTTAATTACTTCCAGAATATAAAATATGATTTATATATCATATATATTCAGTATATATATATATAATAGATAGATAAATGAAATGAAAAACACCGTTCATGGAGACGGTAGTCCGTACGTATGCATGAACGCTGTTTTCCTTTCCCTATTGTCTTGAATGGAAGTAAGTAGATGACATACATATATATATATATACATAAATCCAGTAGCTTTATAATGTCATATATTTCATTATTATTTCTTATATATACTTTATAATCATTCTTAAATGGTTAACATGGAGAATGAATCTCATCGCGTCGTGGAGACGGTAGTCCGTACGTACGCACGAGCGATGATATCATTTCCATAAATATTGAATTGAATTGGAGTGGATTATACAATATATCAGAATAAATATGATGTTTTAATAATTATGTATAGTTATTCTTTACACCATTATACCCATCCATGTAAGGTGGTGGTGGAAAATAGATTACACCACGGCGTGGAGACGGTATTCCGTACGTACGCACGCGTGGTGATTTCTTTTTCCGTAGGATGGATAGATGGTGAAATAGGGTTGTTTCATACTTATAATAACATATCAGTATATGAGTGATACTGATGTTATTACTTCATAATGAAACAACCTAAGAAGAAGAAGTGGAAGAAGAAATAAAGATGAAAGAATTGGTAACGGTAATTACCTCTTCTTTGAAGCGCCTCTTTGAGACCTCCTCTTAGGGCACTAAAATTGGTCTTTGAGGACGACCAGAACCTCTAGGATGTTTCTAGGGAAGTGGAGAAGAGATTTTGGCAGGGGTTGGCCGAGCTTGAGTGCTCAAATTGGTGTGAGGAGGAGGGGGAGGAGGTGCCCTTTTATAAGGGAGGAGAGGGGCACCTTAGGAATATCTCAAAATATTATTTTATATTAAAGTCAAAATCGATTAATAATGGTTCCAAAGGGTCTTATTTCGATACTAAAGTGGGGATGGGTCGAAATCCTATCAACCAATAGGATTTAGACAAGTTTAGGTTCTTATTTTAACCTTATCAATTAGATTTAACTCTAAGTTCAATAATTTAACTTTTACCGTGTCTTTTTGTTTTCTTTCACTATATGGTTAATACACTTACTATAACATGCCAAAAGAACCCCAAATTGTTTATTATTAATATATATATCCTTATCTAAGTCATTTGGCCGAACCTTAGATTTTTAGGAATAAAATAACAATTAATAATATAATATTTGATTTAAAAACTATTTTGTGTCAATTTTGACACTATTTGATATATGATTTTTGTGAAAGTCATAACAGAATTATATGTTCAAACCAAGTTGCTTAAATCAACACTAATATATCATAGTAACCTATAAAATTAGTGTAATTCATAAAAAGCCTCAAATTACATTCATTTGAGTATTTATAACATCAATTATGTTAATATTTCCTTAAAAGGGTAATTACTGCATCATCGTTGTGTCATAAATAAATTAATTTATTTAAAGTCTAAAAATTATAAATAAAATATCATTATATACGAAATATTTTTAGCTTTCTAATAAATATTTATAGTCGAATTTATCTTATGTATAACCCCATATTAAAAATGTTTTAGTGAATAAACTTTTATTTTAACTCTTTTAACTCTTCTTTGAATTAAATAATAATAAATGTCCTAATCTAATCCAAGTGGGCCTAAATGATAATATTTTACACTTAAGGTTGTTTTTGGTCGAGATACACTTGTCCAATAGAATTAGGACATGTGTTAGGGTAATATTAATATCATTCTTACCCTTAATTACCCTATTTACTTTTAACCGTGGTAAATAAAAGTAAAAAGTTACTATTCACCAAAAATTATTTTCATCTCATTGAACCACATTTTACTTACTGACATCAACCGTGTCTCTTGGATTTTTGAAATTCCATTCACAGAAGCGGTAAAATTAAGTTTTATGAAAAATTCAGTTTTTTAACTACCACTTAGTAGTTTCACTATTCATCAAAAAAATGAAGGTTTTCAGAAAAATGACAAAATTTCATCCTAAGCTATATTTCATATTCTGAATTCAAAAATGAAGTCTATTTTACCAAATTCATAACATAGAAGTTGCATTAATTAATTTTATATTTAAATCCCGCTGTTAAAACAAATAGCGTGTTTTTAAGAAACAATATCTATCAAAAGATTGACACTTGTTTATGTCTGGTTTAAATGTGCAATTACATCCAATGACCAACATTGTATTAAATTGTAAAAATATATTCTAAATATACTTTAAAACTACTCCAATTAATAATTTATCACTATTAATTATTTCGATTAAAAAAGTTGTTTTTTAATTATAATTTAGTAATTTTCACTATTCATCAGAATATGAAAGTTATCCGAAATGTACCAAAATTTCACCTTAGGCTAAATTCGATACTCCTAATCCAAAAATGAAGTTCATTTTGAAGAATAAGATTTGCAGAATTTTAAAAAGTGGTTATTACTATTCATACCGGCTAGTTTTAATAATATTTTAATAGCATATCGTTGTTTAGTGAAACTCGGTATTGCGTATTACACACGCTATCGAGGAAGGCCGCGATTGTGTGTAATGCAAGGCAAGTCAAGTATGTGTGTTGTGCAAGCTCCTTTTGGTGTAGCGTACAACACAAGACATTAATAAAATTAAAAAGAATATTTTTTATAAAATCTTGGGCTGTTACATTCTACCCCCCTTAAAATGAATTTCGCCCTCGAAATTCGTCGGGGTTATAAATGGGTTACTATTTGAAAGTTTCTTTAATAGAAACCCACATCGTAAAAAGGAATATCAAAACCAATCTTTAAAAACAAAAGTATGAAACGTAACGGTTACCCAAATAAACTAATCATTGGGTTTCCACATAGGTGAAAATATGTATATGGAAGAGAAATCTAACCATCATGTTCTGATGGAGAGTGGTAGAGAACATGGCTATCGAAAAGCCAATAATCACAAATCCATAAATTTGTGACGATCTAAGGTACCATCCGATTAATCAGGTATAAGATCACTAGGACAACATTTTTGGTTTTCAAGATCATTTCCCTAAAGTTGAAAATTTGAATTGGAATAAATACTTTCTTTATTTTGGTACAATCTCACTATTGTTCGTGCCTAGAACAATTTCAACTTCATCTCTTAAATAAATGAAGTTGAATTTGTTATTCGTGATGTGTTAGCAGATCATGTGATAGAATGACGGGTCATTCCATCTGTCTCAAATAAAAGGCTAGCAAAAATTATATACATAAGTCGATCTATAGTGAGATTAATCATATATAGTTCCTAAAATGGACTTATACTTCATATATCATACTGCTTAATATAATAAAACTAGTTTCTACTAAACAGGGACTTCCTGTAGGCCAGTGGTAGGCGATAAAGTCCAGTCGCTCTTCGGTTGTGGGTTCGATTTCCACAGCCTTGTCCGACGCGATGCGCTGTCGCCCGTCCTGCAGGTTGTCCTTTTTCTAAAACAATATTACTATAACATCCCATCAATAATATCGAGAAAACTTCTATCCTTAAACAATACTAACTTATGTCCAACATAATCCATTCCAATCTTTAGGCTTATCCATAATACTGCAGTCCACTCTCATAACATAGTGAAAACGATTACCAGAGATTTAACACCATCGTCGATCCCCATATATCATAAGATATGTTTTGTTGGTCACATTCCAAACATCCAAAGTCCTTAATAATGTATTCTCTTGAATACCCATTGAACCATAGTGAAAACTTGAATGCAGTTAAAAGTTAACTCTTTCCACATACCAAAATCCAAAAATTATATATACTCAAACCATGATATCACTTAGTATTTATATCAATCATGAGCTCATGAATACAATCAAACATCTCATTATCTTCTTATCCCTTCATTATTCTCATATCATCTGTTTACCAAAAATGTCTCAATCACTTTTCATGGTTACCAGTTCCATAAAATTATTGAAAACCACAATAGACCAAAACATAAATATTTCAGTACACCATAAAAGTACCTCAACAACATTATTCTTGAATACCAATACATAAACACTTCAGTCCATCCACTTCAATGATTGTCCTGGAATAAGGCCTTCCTTGATTTAGAAGTAACTTTTTTGGTCAGGGCATTGAGTTGGGTAATGCCCATGTTCTCCACAAATAAGACATTGAACTCCATAACAATCTGTCACTCTATGACCCTTTTCTCCACACAGATAACATCGGTCCCTCCATTTGAGGTATTCCTCAAGGTTCTTCTTCCCTTCTTTAGAAATCTCAATCTTCCTTTCTTTATGCTCCTCAACATGCGAACATGCATAATAGTTTATCTTCCTCTTCTTTGATGAATTAGTCATACCACTAAATTTCACCTTGTTAATCATATATCGCGATGATTGATTCGGCATAATCACAATATCTTTATCTCTAGGTATTACAAAATTTTTTTGCTCATAGTCACCAATTTGTCCATTGGATTCAATGTTAACTGAATTCCTTCTGGTTCCCCCCATTAACTAAAACACAAAAAGAATTTTGTGAGAGGCGAAATCATGCTATGGAAGACAATATAGTAAAGGGAAAGCACCCTCAATATCTAACATCTTAGGTTAAATTCTAAGATCTTTAGTGCAATTCTAGGACTATAACCTATACGTATACTTAACCTTAGAGACATCCCTAGACATACCTTAGAAATATCTCTAGGTATCTCACTAAAGTTCTCGTATCCTAGTTTCCAAATGTTGACTAAACATTTCCTCTGATACCAACTGTAGAGACCCGTATCTTGACGTACATGAACATTACATTACTTTTTCGGAATACTTAGTACATAACAAAAACACACACACAAGGATCGTAATAGTTTAGTGTCTTTGGAAACTCGGAACGTAATCTTCTAATCGTGGTGAAAAGATCTCCAATATCTCCCATAAATATCTTCCTTTTTTTACCTAAAACCTTTCTTTATATCCTGGGGAAAAGAAAACATAAAAGGGTGAGCTCAAATGCTCAGTAAGGGTAAACAAAAGAAAAAAATCAATCACATCATATTCAAAAGAACATAACTTTTGGAAATCTTAACCTGCAAAAGAGAGCATAATTTCATAACATGGGATAAATAATAGTAGTGAAATGAAATCCCAATAATCATAACTTAAAAAAAATGAAACTTTGTGGCATACACAGATAATCATATAGAATCATTTCTTGTTAGTCAAGACTCATTGCCAAGACTATCTTAGTGGACAAAGTCCCTTTCTGAATCGAGTAACCCTCGTTTCAGTCCTGTTTCACTGAACCGGTATAACCTACCATTTCAGCCATGTCTATCTCATGAGATATGAAATATTTACCCAATTCATTGGAGGGAGATATAGGTCCCACCCATCTTATAATGAATCCTTTCTTATGTGTTCCACATAATCATAAACCATACATCATAGCGTAACCCACGTAATAAAAATGGGATTCTTAAACAACATGACATCATAAAACAATTCATATAAGATAAAGGAATTCATAAAAATAATTCCATCACAACATAATCAAATCAATGTAATAATAGGGATAAAAATATAACCCTTTATTATCTTAGATGGAAAATAATTTTGATAAAACACTTGAACTCCATTCTTGAGGAAAATATCCTTTCTTCTTCAAAAACATTTTTCCTTTCATAACATGTCATACAGCTTTAAAATAAAAGAAGTTGATTAAAAATAAACTTGAAAACTTGTAAAGGAAGCTTCTTTGAAGTAATGTTTTAAAAATCCATTCATGCCGTATAAGTTAAAAAAAACATTCTTCGTACTTTTGTCGAAAAAGTCAAAAAGTACCTCGTACGAAAAACGACAAAAGATTCCTTTCATACATATTACTAAAAACTCACCGAAGGGTAAAAATGGATTTAAAAAAAATGTAGGTTGATGGAAATAATATCACATATTGATGAAACATGGATGTGGATGATAAAATACACCCTAGTAAATACTTACGAATAAACAATCTCGGATAAAAATGAGATTGTGATATTTCCCTTACCTTAGGTCTGATTTGCTTTGTACGTGTCCGAAGCTCCTGTATAATGGTTTAAATAATGTCATTGACTTATTACAGAATCATATTCATTGTTATGATATCATATATGGTTCATTTATGACATTATATTACCCGTTCTTTTGTAAATTCCATGTTAAAGAAGCGTTTTGGGTAAAATCGTTTCTTTTATCGTAGGTGTTTTGACTTGTTGTTCTTGACATTATTATTACTTATATCATGATTTACTTACTTCCAGAATATAAAATATGATTTATATATCATATATATTCAGTATATATATATATATAATAGATAGATAAATGAAATGAAAAACACCGTTCATGGAGACGGTAGTCCGTACGTATGCATGAACGCTGTTTTCCTTTCCCTATTGTCTTGAATGGAAGTAAGTAGATGACATACATATATATATATATATATATAAATCCGGTATCTTTATAATGTCATATATTTCATTATTATTTCTTATATATACTTTATAATCATTCTTAAATGGTTAACATGGAGAATGAATCTCATCGCGTCGTGGAGACGGCAGTCCGTACGTACGCACGAGCGATGATATCATTTCCATAAATATTGAATTGAATTGGAGTGGATTATACAATATATCAGAATCAATATGATGTTTTAATAATTATGTATAGTTATTCTTTACACCATTATACCCATCCATGTAAGGTGGTGGTGGAAAATAGATTACACCACGGCGTGGAGACGGTACTCCGTACGTACGCATGCGCGGTGATTTCTTTTTCCGTAGGATGGATAGATGATGAAATAGGGTTGTTTCATACTTATAATAACATATCAGTATATGAGTTATACTTATGTTATTACTTCATAATGAAACAACCTAAGAAGAAGAAGTGGAAGAAGAAATAAAGATGAAAGAATTGGTAACGGTAATTACCTCTTCTTTGAAGCGCCTCTTTGAGACCTCCTCTTAGGGCACTAAAATTGGTCTTTGAGGAAGACCAGAACCTCTAGGATGTTTCTAGGGAAGTGGAGAAGAGATTTTGGCAGGGGTTGGCCGAGCTTGAGTGCTCAAATTGGTGTGAGGAGGAGGGGGAGGAGGTGCCCTTTTATAAGGGAGGAGAGGGGCACCTTAGGAATATCTCAAAATATTATTTTATATTAAAGTCAAAATCGGTTTATAATGGTTCCAAAGGGTCTTATTTCGAAGCTAAAGTGGGTATGGGTCGAAATCCTATCAACCAATAGGATTTAGACAAGTTTAGGTTCTTATTTTAACCTTATCAATTAGATTTAACTCTAAGTTCAATAATTTAACTTTTACCGTGTATTTTTGTTTTCTTTCACTATATGGTTAATACACTTACTATAACATGCCAAACGAACCCCAAAATGTTTATTATTAATATATATATCCGTATCTAAGTCATTTGGCCGAACCTTAGATTTTTAGGAATAAAATAACAATTAATAATATAATATTTGATTTAAAAACTATTTTGTGTCAATTTTGACACTATTTGATATATGATTTTTGTGAAAGTCATAACAGAATTATATGTTCGAACCAAGTTGATTAAATCAACACTAATATATCATAGTAACCTAGAAAATTAGTGTAATTCAAAAAAAGTCTCCAATTACATTCATTTGAGTATTTATAACATCAATTATGTTAATATTTCCTTAAAAGGGTAATTACTGCATCATCGTTGTGTCATAAATAAATTAATTTATTTAAAGTCTAAAAATTACAAATAAAATAGAATTATATAGGAAATCTTTTTAGCTTTCTAATGAATATTTATAGTCGAATTTATCTTATGTATAACCCCATATTAAAAATGTTTTAGTGAATAAACATTGATTTTAACTCTTTTAACTCTTCTTTGAATTAAATAATAATAAATGTCCTAATCTAATCCAAGTGGGCCTAAATGATAATATTTTACACTTAAGGTTGTTTTTGGTCGATATACACTTGTCCAATAGAATTAGGACATGTGTTAGGGTAATATTAATATCATTCTTACCCTTAATTACCCTATTTACTTTTAACCGTGGTAAATAAAAGTAAAAAGTTACTATTCACCAAAAATTATTTTCATCTCATTGAACCACATTTTTCTTACTGACATCAACCGTGTCTCTCGGATTTTTGAAATTCCATTCACAGAAGCGGTAAAATTAAGTTTTATGAAAAATTCTGTTTTTTAACTACCACTTAGTAGTTTCACTATTCATCAAAAAAATGAAGGTTTTCAGAAAAATGCCAAAATTTCATCATAAGCTATATTTCATATTCCGAATTCAAAAAAGAAGTCTATTTTACCAAATTCATAACATAGAAGTTGCATTAATTAATTTTATAATTAAATCCCGCTGTTAAAAAAAATAGCGTGTTTTTAAGAAACAATATCTATCAAAAGATTGACACTTGTTTATGCCTGGTTTAAATGTGCAATTACATCCAATGACCAACATTGTATTAAATTGTAAAAATATATTCTGAATATACTTTAAAACTACTCCAATTAATAATTTATCACTATTAATTATTTCGATTAAAAAAGTTGTTTTTTAATTATAATTTAGTAATTTTCACTATTCATCAGAATATGAAAGTTATCCGAAATGTACCAAAATTTCACCTTAGGCTAAATTCGATACTCCGAATCCAAAAATGAAGTTTATTTTGAAGAATAAGATTTACAGAATTTTAAAAAGTGGTTATTACTATTCATACCGGCTAGTTTTAATAATATTTTAATAGCATATCGTTGTTTAGTGAAACTCGGTATTGCGTATTACACACGCTATCGAGGAAGGTCGCGATTGCGTGTAATGAAAGGCTAGTCAAGGATGCGTGTTGTGCAAGCTCCTTTTGGTGTAGCGTACAACACAAGACATTAATAAAATTAAAAAGAATATTTTTTATAAAATCTTGGGCTGTTACAGTTTGTGCGACATTATTTTTTAAGAATGATAGGAATGTAAGAACATATATATATTATTATAAATAATTAGGATTAAATATTTCATTAAAATAAATAAATAAATCATGAACTCCTCAAAAAAACCATCCATGAAATAGGGTGATGGAAAATGAATTGTATCCCTATGTTGATCTTGTAGTCCACATATCCGAATGAGAAATTCATTCACATTCCATTTGATGATATATAGAAGTATCTTGATGATTAAAATATCACAATAAAATTTTATTAAACTTATGATAAATAATTATTTATTTTTAAATCAATTACACTCATTTATAGGTGGTCAAAAAATAATATAATTGAATGATGTCAGTTAAGATGATTTTTCTCCATTGGTTGGCCTCCCTTTGATCACTTATTAAGGGCCCATGAAATGTAAATTAATAAGCTCAGAACATATAATTCATCTATAAAACATTTGGAAAGTGATTTGGGAAGAATTGGTAGTGATATTGGGCTCAAAGTTGTTCAAATAAGAGTTTTAATTGGTGTCATTTTATAAGAATGGGAGAGGACTCACTTGGAATTTCATGAAAATAAAATATAATTAAGTCATTATCAATTAACATTATTATAAATGGTCCTATATTTATTGTGGAATTTTATTATGTCTAAAAATAGGAATAAAAAAGTCTTTGAATTGTTTAATTGAAAAACATGCACCTATTTTTTGGTTTACCCTTAGTAAACCCATTCTAACAATAAAAAGGATGATTTTCTCCTCTTTTTATTATTCCATATAACCATAAATGAAATAGGACTCATTATAAAATTTGGATATTTGGATTGAAAATAAGGAATTCATATTATCAAATTCATCGTCTAAAATTGGATGAAATATTATTTAAAATCAACTTTTAATGCTCGATAAAAAACAGATTTCATGATAAATAAATATTCTCTTAATTATAAAAAGTTTTTATAGAAGAATAATCATAAAATTAATTAAAATTATGGTAATTGGATTATTAATAAAATAAATATTCTAATTTTACATTGGAAACAATTTTTTAAATTAGTCTTTCTAAAATAATTAAACAAATATACAAATTTTTTTAAAAAATAAGTATAATCAATATTCAGTAATGAATAAATATTCTTATAAAATAAATAAAACAATACTATATGATAATTTTAACATTTTTATTTAAAAAATGAAGTTGATTTTTTTAATTAATATTTTTAAAAGTGGAAAAATATAATTATATTTTTTCTCCAAAAATGAAATAAAAACTATTTTAAAGAAAAATTTATTCCTTAAACATTTAATGACATTACTAAACATAGATTACTTATTTATAAATATATTGGAATAAGATAAACACATTTTATTTTTTTTTTAATTTTTTTTCTTATTCATTCTAACGATATAATGGAATGTATATATGGTTTACTATAAGGTTTTTCATTTTGAAATATTTTTTAGTATTTCAAAATTTATCAAAGAAATTAAATTTACTTGATGAAGTGTATTTAATTATAACTCTGGGTGTAATAGTGTTATTGTTGTTAAATACATATTCTATAGCTGGATGATATAATTTTATGGGATTGAATTGATATAGGAAATCTATTTAGTGGTATAATAACAAATTGATATTTATTATCAGGAAGTATTTAAATAGTAATATGGTGTAAATATATTATTAGAACAAGAACAACCACTAAAAAATCCATATTTATATTTTTCACTAGATGTTCCTATAAATATATGTGTGTATTTATAAATTTAATATTATTAGTAATGAATGTCATAATTTACAAACATTAATGTATTGAGAGAAACCATAATATAATTTTTTTGTATTGATGTGGATTAATTTTGGGGCATCAAATGTGAAATTTCATTTATTAATAATGTGAGATAGAAATATTAAAATATTTTACCTAATGTAAATTGGTTTCTTAGGCCAATATTTTGAAATAAAACATCCACAAAATTCCATGTCCATAGGGATCTGTCGACATGTTTATTTTGTGAATGTCAATTAAAGAGACCTCGAGTATAAAGGATGATGATAACAGTATAAACATTTATTGATTATATATATCATGATAATATAATTATATTATATTCTGTGTGTTAAAAAGAGGCTATTATCATTTTAACATTTAACAAGTTTCACTATAGGCTCCCTAACATGTTGTTGTATATTAATCTTGGACAATAGATTTGACAACATAAATGAATTATGAAAGAGACCTAGTGGCCAAAAGATATGTTTATTTATAATGTATGTTTATATTAAAATTATAAAATTTAATAAATATTATCTTCATATGTGATTAAATAATTATTAATGTTTGGTTGATTGAAATATCCAGTTAAAAATTATTTCAGAAAATATAAATATCTGTTAAATATTTTTAAAAATATTTATTAACCATATTAGTGAATATAATATTAATTTATTTATCAATGAATAATCATATGATAATAATTTTATTAAATAGGTATCCTGTATTAATATATTAGTAAATATAATGAATAATGTTGAACGTTTTAAGGGACTGATGATAAATAACATATTATCTATACTCTTAACTAAATAATTATTTTTTAATTAGGTAGATAATATTTAATTTATTTCTGACTAAATATAATGTAAATATAATTATAATAATATTTTTCTTATAGACATGGTTCATTATTATTTTACAAAATATTAAGGGACTGGTTTTTGTTGTTGTTATTTATCATAACCTAACTTTATAAACATATGATTATTTCATGTCTCAATGTAATGCCCCGACCCCAGTTACCCAGAGTCGGTGCATTATTTTAATACATTGGCATGATTACAAGGAATCATGTCCCGAAGGACCGATTGGTTTAGCAGTCTTAGAAAATATATTACATACATGAATGTTACATTACACTTTAGGACATACAAAGCAACATAAATAATCATTATGAACGACATTATTCCCTTGTCTTAACCCTGCATATCAATCACAATACACTTCTTGGAATACTGGGAAAAAGAAAACATAGAAACGGGTGAGATAAAACGCTCATTAAGGGTAAGAAATAAAACAAAACCATTCTTAAAAAACCATAATCATTTAAAGCGATTTATAAAAAAACAACAACCTTTTAAAAATGAACTTAAGCACAATATGGCAGAAATAAAATGAAATAATGGAATTTACTTATTCACATGGATATTCTACAAATCGAATAATCACATGCAATATCAAACTATGTCCAATGAATTCCACATATGAAACAAGTTTGTCAAGGCCTTGTGCCATGTCTACAAATAAGATTTTTTTCAAGGCCTCGTGCCAAGAAACAAGTTTGTCTGATGAGACCTACTGATGTGTCGAGGAGCTATAGCGGGCTCCACCTGTCACAAACTATGTCCAATGCATTCCACATATGAAAAGGTCTAAACATAACAAAAACATTCGTATTAAAAATGGCATACGAAATGTCAATACATTTCCCATAAACCATGAATGTTATAAAAATAACACATCCATAGTCAAACATATCACAAAACCTTCAACACAATATGGATTATTTGTATCATGATAAATCAACTTCAAAACAAGTTTAAAATTCATTAAATAATTTTTACATAGATGAATATGATTTGTAAAACTCTTTGAGAGAAATACCCCTTTTCATGAAATCATTTAAAAGTCACACATTTTAGGATATAAGCCATTTAATGACATTTTTGAATAAAATATTCCCATACCACTTTGAAACTTTTGAAAGGAATTAAAATTTTAAATACATTCATGTCCATATAAATAAATCCATAAAAACCATATTGAAGACATAGACATTAATGAGATTGTTTTAGAAGAATAAATATCTAAAACATTTGAAATGATGCTTTAGTAAAAAAGTTCCTTAAAATAATCCCTTTGAAAAATAATTCATAAAACATGGACATGGATAACAAATATGTCCCAGTAGATACTTACGTAAAAACAACCTCGGATAATAAAGAGATTGTGAAATTAACCCTTAACAAATTTGGTAACATACAAAACATACACCCCATGAAAGAGGTATCATACAATGAATATGTAAATACACATAAATTAACGTGTATTACAAAAATAATACAATTATGGGCAGTACATACAACACAAAAAAGGTAATAGTGGCAATATGACAAGAATCTCACGGAAATAAGATGTGAGATGAAAAACCCCTTACCTTGTACTTTTCCTTGGTTGAGGGTAGGTTAAACACCTGTATAATAGTTAAATAATTGTTATTAAATTATAAAATAATCATACATATAAATATAATATCATATATGATCTTTTAATATTGTTTTTGTAATAATATTTTATCATTATCGTTGTTGCTGGTGTTAACTGATTTGTTTTCCTTTATATGCTTTGTTCCGTAAGCCATGTTTTTATGGATAGTATGAATGTTATTCATATAAAGAATTATATCAAGTCTTTAAAAATTACTTTTAATCATCAAATTATAATTATTCTTGAATTTATATGATGGGGAAATGAATCTCATCGCATTCGTGGAGATAGTAATTCGTACGTACGCACGAACGCTACTTCCATTTCATTTTTCATTTTAAATGGAATCAAAACAAAATGATACATAGGTATATTATTATTCCTGTATAATATAATATCTTATATGTGTTACTTATTTTAATTAACACCATCCTTTATACGTTCTATGTATGGTATCAACGAGTCATATCACTTTGAGGGGGAGGCAGTCCACACTTTCTCAAATGAATATATCGTATATATATACAACATGAAACGAATAATGGTATGATATAAAATGGAATTACCAAAGCTTATATATATAAAATAAATATCATTTATATCATATTTAATTATAGTTCCATCATAATGGCCTTAGTGAGAGGTGGTAGAAGGTAATTGAACAATCATCGTTTCGTGAGGCGTTTGGTTTCCATCCACAGAAACATTATGTTCTTCACCCATTAGATAGAGGTGTGTGTAAGTGTAGTTATACTTCTAATAAAAATATCCAAGTATATTTATGATAATGTTTTTTATACAAAAAAAATAATAAGAAGAGTTTAGGGTTTGGAGAAGTAAAATAAAAGAAAAGAAGCTAAGAGAAATCGTGACCTTTAATTTGGGTAACTCCCTTTGGTTTGAACCAAAAAGGACTCTTGAAGTGCCTTATTCCTAAGGTACGGATTCTAGGAGGAGGATAGTGATATAGGGAGATTAATTGGGAATAGTTTGGATGAGCCAAAAGTTTTTAGAGGTGTGAGTAATTGTTTAGAGGTGGCGTCCTTTTATAAGGGGGAGGAGGGGCTTTTTAGGAAAAAATTAATGTATTATTTTATAATACATTGTTATTCGGTTTATAATGGCTCAAAACAGGATTATTTAAATTATGTGGTGGGGATGGGTCGAAAAACACTCAACCAATAGATTTTTGATAAGCTTGGGTCACTATTTTACCCTTATCTTTTAGATTAAACTCTTAGTTAAATAATTTGACATTTACCATGTCTCTTTGTATTTTTATATTATATGGTTAATAAACATACAATATACTTCCAAGAGACCCCTATGTGGTCCATTAATGATTCACCTATCATAATATAAGTCATTTGGCTGAACCTTATATTTTATGGAATATAATATCAATTATTCATATAATATTTGTTTTAAATATTAATTTATGTCAATTTTGACACTATTTGGTATTTTGTTTTTGTGAAAGTCATCACAACCTGATTACTTTGAAAAAGATACATTGAATCAGTACTAACAAGTCATTATCACCTATAAAATTAGTGTATGTCATAAAAACATTGAAATTATATTTATTTTAATATTTATATTAACATTTATTTGATTCTTTCATTTATAAGGTAATTACTGCATCATCATTTTGTCAGAAATAAATTTAATTATTTAATGTCTATAAGTTATATTTAAAATACCATTATGTAGGAAATCTATTTATCTTTGTAATAAATATTTATAATCGAATTTATCATATTTATATCCCTACATTAAAAATGTTTTAGTTATTAAACTTTGATTTTAACTCTTTTAACTCTTCTTTGAATTAAATAATAATAAATGTCCTAGTCTAATCCAAGTGGATCTAAATGATAATATTCTATTCATAAGGTTTTTTTGGTCGAATAAAACATATCCAATATAATTAGAACATGTGTTAGGGTAATAATAATATCATTTTTACCCTTAATTACCCTATTTACTTTTTACCATGGTAAATAAAAGTAAAAATTTACTATTCATAAAAATTTATTTTTATCTTATTGAACCTCATTTTACTCCTTGATATTAACCGTTTCTCTCGGATTTTCAAAATTCCACTCATAGAAGCGGTAAAATTATGTTTTATGTGATTTTACAAATTCTCCTAAGAGGTGGGAAAAGACTGTGAAAAGTTCAATAAAATTTTTATAAATCTAAATTTATTATAAACTGACTCCAATGATTTACATTAAATTTATAGATGTATTATTTATCTATTTTTACCTAAAATAAATTTAAATAATATAAATAATTATTTAAATAAAAATTCGGTTTTAAATAGTAACTTAGTGTTTTTCACTATTCATAAAAAATTGAACGTTTTCAGAAAAATACCAAAAATTTACCATAAGATAATATTGATATTCCAGTTTCAATAATTAAGTAAATTTTACCAAATTCAAAACATTGATGTTTAATTTATTAATATAAAATTAATTCTCGATGTTAAAACAAAAAGTGTGTTTTTAAGAAATAATAACTATCAAAAGATTGACACTTGTTTATGTTTGGTTTAAATATGAAATTATGTCCAATGACCAACATTGGATTAAATGGTAAAAATATATTCTAAATATATTTTAAAACCACTCGAATTTATAACTTATCACTATTAATTACATAGATTTAAAATGTTTTTTTTAATTAAAATTTAGTATTTTTAACTATTCATCAAAATATGAAAGTTATCTGAAAAGTACCAAAAATTCACCCTAGGCTAATTTCGATATTATGAATCCAAAATAAAGTCCATTTTGAGAGATAAAATTTATAAAATTTCAAAAATTAGGTATTACTATTCATAATGGATACTTTGATTTGTCGTGGTGTGTGTTAGAACTCGATGTTGCATACAACAAACGCTACTGTATTATTCAATGAGAAACAAACTGTGGAAGCCTGGGGTGTTACATTCTCCCCTACTTCAGTAAATTGCATCCTCGAAATTTATGCAAGGTATTTTAATCTTGGGGATGACATTTCAAAACATCTTAGTTGAAATCCCGCATCGAAAAATGGATTAATGATGCCTTTATTTAAAATAAAGAGTTGTATGTATGAATGTTAATGGAAATAACACATACTAGGGTTCCATGTAGGAAAATATGGATATGGAAGAGAAATATAACCATCAATATCTGATGGAGAGTGGAAGAGAACATGGCTATGGAAGGGCCAACAATCCCAAAGCCATAAATTTATGATGATCTAACGTACCATTTAGGAAAACATTTTTGTTCTATGTTCCTTTTATTAATATTGAGGAATTCATTTATGAGACTGGCTAAGATCATAAGGATATATACATACATTATAATTAGAGTTTTATCCATTAATAAATTTCTACCATAAACTCATCTTTCACCCCAAAACATAACAGGTCAAAAATACTCTATTTATCCTAATCATATAGGGTTCCAAATACAATGAATTTATAAGTACCATATTAGACCCTTTAAAAAAGAAACTACATTATACCATCCAGGAACATCACGTAGTCCAGTGGTAGGTGATACACCCTTGTCGCCCTTCGGTTGTGGGTTCAAGTCTTGCAGCCTTGCCGGATGTGACGGGTTGCTGCCCAACCTCCGGGTTGCCCTTTTTATGGAAATCCAAAAATAATCTCAAACTAGACTTATCCAAAATACTTCTGCACAATATCACAATCCAAAATTTATAATATAGGTAAACACAATGAAGATCTCTTTTTCACGTAATTTCATGTGAACACCTTGATCATGTATTCATTTAAAATATGGTAACACCCTGATTTACCATAAAACATTATTGATTACATTAATGCTCCCTTATTCCTTATAGATTATTAGATATATTCTTTATATCCCAAAACATTGAATATTCCAACAATGATGAAATAAACAAACCATTAATCAGTGCCAAGGTAATCAAGAATACCCACTCTAATTCATCCAAATCAACCATCTCTTATTCCAAAATTACTACCTTAGTATCAAGACCATATTAAGGATTACCTTTCCTATAACAATGTACTTTCAAAAAAATGTTTAACATGCTGTTGAGTCACTTTTCATAGTACCATAATATCTCAAATCCTCAATGAAATAGTACTGCAGTACAATCCTTATTTATCTCCATAATTCATATAACCAGTACTTCGTTGATACAACACTCAAATGAAATAATTGTTTAATAACAACATAAGAGAACTAGTCATTCCTCTTCAACTTTGGTAGTATCATAACTTTATTATTATCCAATAGCATCATTTGGTTCATACTCTGATGATTTGGACATTGGTTTGTCTTGTGTCCCAACTCCATACAGATGAAGCATTGTACATTTGAAACCTTTTCCTGACCCTTGCAGTCACATACTTGGTGTCCTTTTTCTCCACACTAATAACATACTCCCATTCCATTAAATCATTTACCAAGGTTATTCTTTCCACATTTATCACATATTGGAAAATTCTTCTTTCCCTAATTACCTTTATCGATATTTTCATCTACCATCCTTTTCTTCTATGGCATCCCTTCAAATCCATAGGATTCAGAGAGTTCTTTACTAATCTTTTGATACTATTTATTCATATGATTATTATACGTCGGAGACTATGTCCTTTATAAATGTTGTGTTAATACCATGAATGATATGACCCTTCTTACACTTTGGATCATACGTATTGTTGGAGTTCTCATTCCTTCTACTGGGTTCCATTTCTAAACAATGGCATACACTAAGTCAGTTTATGAATCACAATTCATAATTCCAGACATGTAAAATACCTAACATAAACTGAATAGTTTATAGATATAATCCGTAATAAAAAAAAGGTTTTCTTTGAGGAGGTATACACTCATAAACCCTTCATACCGTTTTTTAATTAAAATGAGGATTATCCTAAGCATATCCCCTGGGAGTGTTGTAACCAAGAGTGCAAAAAGACCCGTTTTCGTGCAACGGTTCCTGTTCGAGTCTAGCTCAAAGCGGTGTTTTTGGGTTTTACCCCTAGGTACATCTGTGTCGGAGACGCCTCTACCTGCTCATATCCAGATAGGGATGTATTGCTCGGAAAACTCCCAAAATCTCTACAATACCAAAATTTTAGGAAGTTCTTCTATAATAATCCCCAATGTCCATCTTAGATTTATGTGCTCTAATCAGAGTTTATATAAATCTGGGTTCCAAGGTTATAGCTAAAAATTCTCTGATACCAACTGTAATGCCCAGACCCCAGTTACCCAGAGTTGGTGCATTATTTCAATAAATTTGCATGATTACAAGGAATCAAGTCCCGAAGGACCGGTTGGGTTAGCTGTCTTGGAAAATATATTACATACATGAATGTTACATTGCATTTTTAGACATAAAAAACAACATAAATAATCATTATGAACGCCATTATTACATTGGCTTAACCCTGCATATCAACCACAGTACACTTCTTGGAATCCTGGGAAAAATAAAAATTGAAATGGGTGAGCTCAAACGCTCAGTAAGGGTGAGCAATTCAGTGGAAACTTTCATAAATAAGCATAAACATTTAAGGCAATGTATAACTAAAACAAAATCCTTTTAAACATAAACATAACCATAATATGGTAGAAATAAAATGAAATAATTCCATTTACATATTAACATGGATATTCTACTAATCGAATAATCACATTCAATATCAATAACCAATTTCATAACGATGGAATTCATAATTCCATACTATCATAACCACGTATCCAAGGCCTCGTGCAAAGTCTACCAAAAAAATTTTGTCAAGGCCTCGTTCCAAGACATTGTTTTGTCTCATGAGACCTACCGATGCATCGAGGAACTATTGCAGGCTCCACCCATCACTTACTAAGTCCAATGCATTCCTCATATGAAAAGGTCTAAATATAACATAAACATTCGTATTAAAACTAGAATACAAAATGTCAATACCTTTCACATAAACCATGAATGGTATAAAAATAAAACATCCACAGTCAAACATATCACATAAACTTCAACACAATATGGATGATTTGTATCATGATAAGTCAACTTCAAAACAAGTTTAAATTCATTAAAGAATGTTGACATAGATTAGAATGATTTGTAAAACACTTTGAGAGAAATACCCTTTTTTCATGAAAACATTTAAAAGTCACACAATTTAGAAAATAAGTCATTTAAAGGCATTTTTGAATCAAAGTGTCCCATACCACTTTGAAACTTTTGAATGGAGTTAACATTTTAAAAACAGTCATGTCCATATAAAAAAATCCTTAAAAACCATTTTGAAGACATGGACATTAATGAGAAAGATTGAGGAGAAAAAATATTTAAAAAATTTGAAATGATGTTTTAGTAAATAATTCTATTAATAGAATCCCTTTGAAAACTCTTTCATAAAACATGGACGTGGATAATAAATATGTCCCAGTAGATAATTACGTAAAAACAATCTCGGATAATAAAGAGATTATGCAATTTACCCTTACCAATTTGGTAACATACAAACATACATCCCATGAAAGAGGTATCACACAATGAATATTTAAATACACATAAATTAATGTTTATTACACAAATAATAAAATTATTGTCAGTACATACACTACACAAAAGGTAATAGTGGAAATACGACATGAATCTCATGGAAATAAGAAGTGAGATGAAAACCCCTTACCTTATACTTTTCCTTGGTTGAGGGTAGGTTAACCTCATGTATAATGGTGAAATAATTTTTATTAAATAATAAAATAATCATATATATAAATATGATGTCATATATGATCTTTTAATATTTTTTTGTTAATAATATTTTATCATTGTCGTCGTTTCGGGTTTTAACTGATTCGTTTTCCTTTATATGTTTTGTTCCGTAAGCCGTGTTTGTTATGGATAAGTTGTATCTTATTCATATCCAGAATTATATCAATTACATAAAAATTACTTTTAATAATCAAATGATAATTTTTCTTGAATGGATATGATGGGGAAATGAATCTCATCGCGTTCGTGGAGATGGGAATTCGTACGTACGCACGAATGCTACTTCCATTTCATTTTTCATTTTAAAAGGAATAAAAACCAAATGATACATAGGTATATTATTATTCCAGTATAATATAATATCTTATATGTGTTAGTTATGTTCATTAACACCATAATTTATATGTTCCATGTATGGTATGAACGAGTCATATCACTCTGAGGGGGCGGAAGTCCACACTTCCTCAAATTAAATTATCGTATATATATACAACATGAAAGTAATAATGGTATTCTATAAACTGGAATTAAATAATATTATATATAAAATATAAATATAATTAATATAATATTTAATTATAATTCCATCATAATTTCCACCTTGATAGGTGGTAGAAGGTAATTGAACAATCATCGTTTCGTGAGGCGTTTGGTTTCCATCCACAGAAACATTATGTTCTTCACCCATTAGATGGAGGTGTGTGTAAGTGTATTTTTAATACATTTCATAAAAATATCTTAGTAAATTTAGGATACTATTTTTGTTACAAAAGAAAATAATAAGAATAGTTTAGGGGTTGGAGAAGTAAAATAAAATAAAAGAAGCTAAGAGAAATCGTTACCTTTAATTTGGCTAACTCCCTTTGGTTTGAACCAAAAATGACGTTTGAAGTGCCTCCTTCCTAAGGTAAGGCTTCTACGAGGAGAAGAGGGATGTAGAGTGCTTAATTGGGTAGATGTTGGATGATCCAAAAGTCTTGAGTGGTTTGATGAATTGTTTAGTAGTGTTGTCCTTTTATAAGGGGGGGGGGAGGGGCTCTTTAGGAAAAACTTAAAGTATTATTTTATAATAAATTCAAATTTTGTTTATAATGGCTCCAAACTGGATTATTTAAAGTCTAAGGTGGGGATGGGTCGAAAAACCCTCAACAAATATGTTTTAGACAGTTTTGGGTCACAATTGTACCCATATCTTTTAGATTTCACTCTTAGTTAAATAGTTTGACATTTACCATGTCTCTTTGTATTTTTATATTATATGCTTCATAAAATTACTATATACTTCCAAGAGACCCCCAAGTGGTCCATTAATGATACACCTATATTGATATAAGTCATTTGGCCGGAACTTATATTTTTAGGAATATAATATCAATTAATCATATAATATTTGTTTTAAATATTAATTTCTGTCAATTTTGACAGTATTTGGTATTTTGTTTTTTTGTGAAAGTCATCCCAACTTGATTACTTCGAAAAAGATACATTGAATCAGTCCTAACATGTCATAGTGACCTAGAAACTTCTTGGATGTCATAAAAACTTTGAAATTATATTTATTTTAATATTTATATTACCATTTATTTGATTCTTTCATTAATAAGGTAATTACTGCATCATCATTGTGTCATAAATAAATATAATTATTTAATGTCTAAAAATTATAATTAAAATACCATTATGTTGGAAATATATTTATATTTCTAATGAATATTTATAATCTAATTTATCTTATCTATAACCCTACATTAAAAATGTTTTAGTTATTAAACATTGATTATAACTCTTTTAACTCTTCTTTGAATTAAATAATAATAAATGTCCTAATCTAATCCAAGTGGACCTAAATGATAATATTCTATTCATAAGGTCGTTTTTGGTCGAATGAAACTTATCCAATAGAATTAAGACATGTGTTAGGGTAATAATAATATCATTTTTACCCTTAATTACACTATTTAATTTTTACCGTGGTGAATAAAAGTAAAAAGTTACTATTCATCAAAAATTATTTTTTCCTTATTGAAACAAATTTTACTCCTTGATATTAACCGTGTCTGTCGGATTTTTGAAATTCCACTCACAGAAGCGGTAAAATTATGTTTTATGTGATTTTACTAATTCTCCTAAGAGGTGGGTAAAAGACTGTGAAAGGTTCAATAAAATTATTATATATCTAAAATTATTATAAACTGACTCCAAAAAAATTACATTGAATTTATATAGGTATTATGCATCTATTTTTACCTAAAATAAATTTAAATAATATAAATAATTATTTAAATAAAAATCCGGTTTTAAACATAACACATTGTTTTTCATTAATCATCAAAAATTGAAAGTTTTATGAAAAATACCAAAACTTTACCCTAATCTAATTTTGATATTCTTAATTAAATAAGGATGTAAATATTACCAAATTGAAAACATAGAAGTTTCATTTATTAATTTAAAATTAATTCCCACTGTTATAACAAAAAGCGTGTTTTTAAGAAACAATAACTATCAAAAGATTGACACATGTTTATGTTTGGTTTAAATGTGAAATTATGACGAATGACCTACATTGGATTAAATGGTAAAAATATATTCTAAATATAATTTAAAACCACTAAAATTCATAATTTATCACTATTAATTATTTCGATTAAAAATTTTGTTTTTAATTAAAATTTAGTAATTTTCCCTATTCATCAAAATATGAAACTTATCCGAAAAGTACCAAAATTTCAGCATAGGATAATTTCGATATTCGGAATCCAAAATGTAGTCCATTTGTAGAGATAAAATTTATAAAATTTCAAAAAGAGAATTACTATTCATAACGGCTACTTTGATTGGTCATGGTGTGTGTTAGAACTCAAAGTTGGTACAACACACGCTACTGTATTATTCAAAGAGAAACGTACCATGGAATCTTGGGGTGTTACACTCAACCTAGTCAGCCATGTGACAAATCATAAAACAAGCGAATGTTATATCAAGATAAAGATAGATTTTCATCTATAACTATTTCTAAAACGGATAGTTATCATCCTCCCCCGAACTCACAAGTATTTTCTGATCGAGAAGATTTACTCCACAGGAATAAATTTGTATGTAAATAATAAAGGAATGAAATAAGCATAAAAATATTATTTATTTTCCTTTGTACTTCTAAAAAATATTTAGGGGCTCCTAATGAATGTGGATATATCTTGTATACGGATTCTATAGTTAAATCCTATCAACTCAAAGGCATAATTATATGAACTGGTTTAATAATTTAACAATTCATAAGGAAATTAATTGTATGTTATTTATTACTATAAATAAACTAACTATAAATTAATAATGTTGATAATTATTTATTTATTTTGGTGTTTAGGTAAACTGATTTTTATAATTTATTTCATTGTTTATGAAATTCTTCTTTATGAACATATTTGATATGTAATTTATTATTAGAAAATAAAAGTTTACTAATTCCCATTGGGTGCTTCCATGGCACATAGATCCTTCAAGTGGAAACATAGTGGTCAAATAATAATTTATAATAAAATATTATTATTTTGTATATTATTGATATTTTTGTTAGTATTCCATTTATACATTATTGAGTATATAATATGATGTCAAAATAACAATATTTGACATCTTAATATGATTTTATAGGATATATATGATCATAATTATGACAATAATATATAATGGATGGTTAGATATTCCATTAAGGATGTACTAGAGGTTCTATCTGGTAGACATGGTTACAAAATTTCTAACATTAATGTACATGTCAATCACACCTCAATGTGTTGTGGGATAAATAAATCATTGAGAAATTAATAAAAATGATTATGTAATAAATTTATTAAACACCACATTTATACTATGAATTCTAGGGAAAAGGTTTTGTAAATTACTGGAAATTTGTTTGGAGTACAAACCATGTTGTTTTCATGGATTTATAGTTAAATTATTGGAAAATGTATTTTTAATTACATGTCACAATAAGAATGAGACATAATATTATAGCATCAATAAAATACACAACTATTATCTTGTATAATTAATTCGTAATTAATTAATCTCTAGGAATTAATGACATGCAATGTTAGTTGGAGGGATTCATACAAAAAATAATGGTAAAATACATGAAAAGTCTCAAATCGTCGCACAACATGTACCATGTCCATGATACACAACATTTCTCGTGATGTCTAACCCAGATACATATCTATTAATTTACATGTTTCATAGATTGTTAGTATCTTTTCACCAATTTTTTAAAATAATTAAATTATATAATGAGTAACTAATTACATTAATAAAAAAATTACATGGTTAAAAAGTTTTTTTTGACAACGCGATATGGTTTCAGAGTATACAAACTCTCATTTAATTCCATCTAAATATTTATAAATACTAACAGAGTTGATTGAGTAGCATGACAAATTTGATGATGTAAATCTCCAGGGCTCTTTAAATTTAAAATAAGTATATATAAATAATTTGATACTCAATTTAATTAATTTAAGTTCCATTACCTTGATAATGAAGAATAAATTGATGTGAATACATTCTAGATTATATTTGTGAAATCATTTCATGTGTGTGGATTATCACGATGAATAGATATCCAATTTTAGGATTGAGATTCATATAATTTCATTTATTATAATGTGTTTATGATTAAAATTTATTATAATGAATACATGTGTGCCATTCCCCTCCTCTAATATGTAAGGACCTTTGTTCCCATTGTTGTATTCATGTTAACCCCCCCCCCAAACGTCATTAGATCTCCAAAAATTTGAGTTATTATTAATTCATATAATTTATAGAGATCCTAGATGAGGTGAGGTAGTTCATTATAGAGCTAAGGTGAAAAAAATCATGGAGGATGATGGTAGGTGGAATGCCACATTTAAAAATAATATGCGATCAATGTGTTATTCCCATGGGGTGATATTTTCTTTGTCACCAACTGGAAAAGATAACTATTAGATAAATATCAGGATCATACAACATTATTAATATATTTTATCTAGCTATGTTGTCAAATATTTATTTTAATGGTTGGAACCCATAAATAAATGAATTAAAAACAGTCTTGAAAAATGTAAATAAAAGGATTATGTATACAATTTATCCAGATAAGAAATATCAATTAATTAATATCAATATAAGATTAAGAAAGTGTGCAGTGAGATTAAATGGGATATTTAAACAAATATATTAATATACATAAATTCATTACATTATTTAATTAATTCACACTTTTACATCAATTAATATCATGGCCTAATTTAATGATCGTAATGTGCCTACTTCTATGGTGTTTTATTTATCATAGAATTTTAGTTTCTATTTTAGTTTAATATAGACTACAACACATTAAAGGTTTAATTAATAAGAATAACATGTACTAATTAGTATGAAATTTTTAATTAAATACAATCCTGGGATTTCAAGATTGTCGAGTACATATAGTGGATCAAGATGATAAAACATAATGATGTTAGGAAGACCAACATTCCGAAATACCATTATATTTCTTTTATGACCAATTATGGGTAATGGGAAGATACATACGAATCCCTAACACTAGAATATACATGGGATAAATTATTTCAAATCCAATAGTGGCTAATATTGCATTTAGATTAAATAAATTCATTTTACTAAGATAATTATAAAATTCATTAAATTTATAATGTAGATGAACTAAGAATATAATGCGATTATTTACTATAGAAATGGAAAACCATATGACATGAATATATAACTATGATATATATAATAGAATTATTACATTATCAGTGGCATGAATTTAATATAATTAACCATGTAAATGAATATTATAATATTTCATGAGTGTTAGTTATATATTTTGGACATCCTGATTCATAATGTTCATTGTAATTAGTCATACGGGGAAGAAACATATATCCACATTAAGTATTCATATGATGCCACATATTTGAATTGTTTCACTCTATCATATATTCCTTGTGATAACATAATTTTTTATGAGGAAATGGATGTATATAACCTAATGTGTCATTTTTTTATATCAATCAATATAATGGGTGATAATGGATTTATGAGATTACCATTTTACTATTTACATGTAGGCATGAGGATTCCAAGTATTCTGGGCCTCCTTTGGTGAGGATGATTAGATTAATTGACTGTAACAACCAATTTAATTTTAGTATAAATATTTTTTATATTAATTAATATTAATTATATATTTATATTAGTTATAAAAATAACATTCATTTTTTAATCAAACAGAAATTGTTTTAATTAAATACTGAATTAATTCTGTTTTATTTTATTCTTAATTTATACATTTTATAATTTTTACTATTTAAAATGAATATAATTTTTTAAATCATCAAATAAATATTTACTTTTGGTGTATATTTTGTATTTTTTTTCAAAATAATGATTTTACTTTAATATTGAAAATACAAATTTATGTAAAAAAATCACATCTTTTTAATAAATTAAGTAATTTATAAGTTTAAATATATTTTAAATATTTTTTAAAGAAAACTAATTAATAATTAGCAATATTTAATATACATAAAAAATATTTAATCAAATTTATATTATTTTATAATATTACTTATTTCCTATGTTTAACGATAGTTTTTTTTTCTAAAAACAGTTTAAAAATTCATAATGATTATCCTTTTAATATTGTTAACACAATCTGTAATAAGGAATATTTTAAATAAAATCAGTAAATTATATATCATTATTTATTAGTTATGTTAAATTCAATGATTTTTAAAAATAATAATAATAATATTGATTCATCTTTTTCTTAAAAATATAATCATCAATAAAACTCAATTTCTCAGCACGGTTGCAAGATTAATCTTAATTAAAAAATTTCTATTTTGCGGTTTTAATTAGAAAAAATGATTTACATATTTTTAATCATATTTTTTTTTATTTTTAAGAAGTTCAAAATGAATTTTTACCAAATTGAATAGATAAAACAATAAAAATTAATTACATTAGTTAGTGTAGAATGATGTTACCTAATGGTTAAACGTAAAATATAAGGTTTAAAATGACACAAAAGATGGCCAAAACCATTTTTTTACATATTAAAACAAATAACCTTGTTATTATTAGATAATGAACAATATTATGACCTTTAGATAATGAAAAAAGTTGTAATAATTATTTCTTTAAAAAATTTATGTGTTTTCCACTCACCCCAATTACAAATGGTCACCAACAATTTTCTCATAATCACGTATTCAAAAATAATATTTTTGAAAATACCCATGAAAAAAAATTCATAACATCCCTACCCTTTTATTATAATCCTTAATTTATTCAAAATTCCATTATAGGATTTCCATTTGAAAATATAATAGTATTTAACCAATGGAGGTGAAATGGTTATCAACATGCATTTT
This sequence comes from Viscum album, assembly GCA_963277665.1. Taxonomy (NCBI): domain Eukaryota; kingdom Viridiplantae; phylum Streptophyta; class Magnoliopsida; order Santalales; family Viscaceae; genus Viscum; species Viscum album. The sequence continues at coordinate 1,615,072,093 of OY728152.1, read as the reverse complement.
TATAGTTCATTTTCAACGAAATCCATGATTATTATATGATTATTATTTAATATCCTTAGTGGCCTCAATATATTAATTGGTTTTTAATTTAATAATATGACCTAAAAACAATCACAATTCAGTATAATTTGTTACAAAATCAACATTCATGTGTAAGGTGGACTACAGCCTCGTGAAATGATGTCATTATTTATTATATTACAACCTCTCACATCTGGTTACAATGATGGATCAGAAGTTCAAATATTAATTTTATAACATAAATATTCATATGTTTCGTTATATAATTTATAACCATTTTATATTTCTGTTGAATAGGGATACCAAAATGACGCTCGTGTGTATTGAAGACTATCACCTCAAAAAGTGATGAGAAATTTTTTTCAATAACATGTTACATGGAAGGTAATAATAGTAAAAAAATCATACATATAAAATAAATAAAATATTATGATATTAATGATATAATTATATTTTTTTTAATATACTCTATCATTTCATTTCTTGACATTTCACACACTAAAAATGTGATAACTTGGATTGTGGACGTGCGGACTAACGCCTCCTCGAAGCGGTGTGGTTAATTTTTTCATCATCACATAATTTTAATGATACATATAGTTATATATAATTGAACAAAATGGTATTTATAATATTATAGTAATTTTTTAAAGACAATAAATAACATACCATGTTTCTATGTTTATCATTTAGAAATGGAATCTCTAATCATGTATACGCACGACATACCATCTCCATGATAATACCATTGGTTCATTGTTCATAACCGTATTTAATGATTTATTTCAAAATATATAATTGACATATAAATATTATAAATATTTCTTGATTATTATTCGAAGTATGTTTAAATATTTAACGCATTGACCATAGTCAAACTACCAATGTCATTTTCGACACATAAACTGAATATGGTCAAAACAATTTATGTAAAATTAATTGACTATGAAAATTAATATTAAAAGGTTTTACAAGAAAAAAAAGTTATAATAAAGATGAAAAAATATTTATATATATTAAATAAATAACATGAGTTTATTATTCAAGATGATATATACATGAATTATAATTTCCCTTCAAAGTAATGGACTTCATCTCAATCTCATTTCTTTGATGTCTAATTTGATTTTATAATACAATAATTTATTATGTGGTTTATATAAATACTTTTTGACGTGTTATATAATGAATTTTCTAACTCTATTGTCATTTATATTTTTTTAAAATCTATTATCACTGTTTGATTCGAATATTTCTGATGTGGCAATGAATTTAAATTAAAAAATATTCTTTCATGTTTTTCTTCTAAAACATTATTTTCCATGTCCATATCTTTAAAATGATTTCAGGATAAATTATAATAGATTTAACAGATTTATAAACTGCATTTCAGTTCCCTTTTAATTTATTTAAATTTTTTAAAAATATAATATTTTCAATTGTTTTATACATAATATTTAACAAACCAGTAATGGAATATTCTACTCTAAAAGTACATGGAAATATAGAATCTTTCACCACAATGACCATTATTTTATTTCTAGCTTCCTTTTTCATGATATCTTGTATTATTTAATGAAAAAACAATTTTTATATTATTTTGGTATTTTTGTATCAAAAATTGGTTTTCAATAATATGGGTATTGTGGTATTGAGAAAGGGTTCTTAAAAGAAAAAAGGTATTTTAATATGGAAAGGGGATATATTAAAATTATAAATGAGTTGTCGAATTTTTTTAATGTAAAATTACAATAATAATAATTTTTTATTCGTGATATGGTACATTATGAATTTGTTATGGGAAATCCTTGATATCACCAGGTGATCGAGTTATTACATATTTAATGGAGAAGCCTTGATAGCGCATGATGATCCCATTACATATAATTCGATGGGGTTTCCCAGATATTGTTGGGTGATCCGGTTATCGCATATATGATGTGGTGGCCTAGATAGCTCTTTGTGGTCCCATTATAGTTAAAAAATGGGTCCACCTTGATATCACTCCATTGCATTTTCTAATGATAATGTTGGAACTAGACCGTATAGTTATTCCAATTAAAATTATTCAAAATGGGATTTATGAATATGATGATATAAGTCACCAAAAGGAAATCTAATTACTTCTTTTGGAATTCGTTTATTCCATATGTAAAAAATGTTTTTGGGTTTCTCTTGTGAAAATTTTTAAATTCATATTATGAGTGATATTTTATGATAATGTTAATGTTATTTTAGTTTTTTAATTTTCATTGGACAAATAGTATCCTTTCTTTTATATCGTATATATAAGGACCGGGCCTTAACCATTAAATAATATTGAATTAAATGAATAATTCACATTGAGGATCTTTTCAGGTTTAGAGATTTATAGAATTATGACATAACTATTACATCTCAAAATATTACAAGGTAAACACTTCTATACAGTTTCCATTTTTTCATAAAATATAAACTCTTGAAAAAAAGTGTCATGTCTAGTTCCATGTTTATAGACAACATGACTTTTCCTTGATCCCATCCTTGACCTTACTCAACTTTAAGTCCAGTGATAACATTTCAAAACATGGGATGAGCATAAAAAGATCAATAAGGGTTATAAAACAAATAATGGAAACATTTGTTCATAGATACATAAAAAACATGAAATCTTTTACTTACCTCATGAAATCATAAGATTTATGAAAGACACAAAGAAATCATAAATCATAAAGGTAAATTGTGGCATCTATATCGTACTTATAGTGTAGCTATCACAGCTATATAGAGAGTTACTTTGGAATACCCATCATAGTATATTCCCTAAATCTCTTAGGAGAATCATTCAGCTTTACCTCTGCCATGTTAACCAATGCATTTGAGAGCTATCTCGGGCTCATCGGCCCTAGGTTATTCTTGGAACCACCCGTATATGTAAATAATGCCGAAGAACCCTAACATGATCATAACACATAATATAAGCATAAAGGAAAGATAACATTTCCACATTGTTATAACAAAATATCATTTCAAGATGTTGAAATAATAAATCCATTCTCAAAATATTTTTAAATACCAAAATACGTATAAAGTGTACATGGTATTTATATTTTTTTATTTTAAATTTTTTTTGTCTTGTTAAGGTAGCCAAACATCAAATAAAACTTGTGGCAGAAGAAAGGTCCATTTCACTGCTTACGTAAAAAAACACTCCATTTTTTAGTTTAGTAAAATGATTCGTATAAAAAGATTCCCTTTGAATGAAAAAGGCATAGGTGTTTTTACAACGTATAAAATAAAATCGTCTATTAAAACAAAATATGCCTCAATGAAAGGAGATTGAGATGAAGTCCCTTACCTCATGTCCGACTTGACTCGATCGTTCTTTAATCTCCTGAATAATAAACTAAAGTTAATTTCTACTTTTTTTAGAACCTTTTTCATGTTTATTATTCCTTTTATATCACTTATTACCATGTTATAAACATTATGTTATCATTTAAGTTAATAATGTTCGTTTTGTCGATATTTGATACATGAGTAAAAAATTGACTTCTTATAATTACATGTTGTTCATGCAGTCAAAGGTTAATTATATCAAGAATGGTATTCATGATTTGGACCCATATATATCATACATATCTAGCATATACATTTATTTATAATAGTACATTACATTTAGAGGTATGAAATGAAATGCAATGTTCATGGAGAAGGTAATCCATACATACGCATGCACGCTACTTCCATTTCTATTATATATTTAATGGAATTAACACATAATAATTCATAGTAGTATTATAATTACAGTATTTTATCATATATAATATCATTAAATATATCCTTTATACGTACCACATATGGTATGAACGAGTCATATCACTTTGAGGGGGCAGTAGTCCACACTTCCTCAAATGAAATTATCGTGTTTACACATAATGCAAACCATAAAGGCATGCTATAAATGGAAATTACAGAAGCATAAAAAAAATAAACATAATATATATCATATATAAAAAAAGTGAAATCATAATTTCAACCATGAGAGGCGGTAGGAGATAACAGAAAAATCATCGTTTCTTGAGGCATTAGTTTTCCATCCACAGAAACATTATGTTCTTCATCCATTTGATGGAGGTGTGTATAAATGTAGATCAAATCCTTCTCATAAAAATGCCCTAGTATATTGAGGATATTGGTGTTGTCACAAAATAAAGAAATAAAAAGTGTTTAAGGGATGGAGATGTATAATAAATGAAAACTATTTAAGAGAAACTGTTACCTTTAATTTGGGTAACTACATTTGGTTGGAACCAAAGGACTTATTGAAGTTCTTTCTAACTAAGGTAAGGCTTCTAAGAGGAGGATAGGGATGTAGGGAGAATAATTGGTTAGAGTTTGGATGATTAATATGGCTTGAGAGGTGTGTGGAATTGGTTAGAAGTGGTCTCCTTTTATAGTGGAGAGGAGGGCCTCTTTAGGAAAGTGTGAAAAAATTATTTTATAATATAATGATATTGGATTCCTAATGGTCCAAAATAACTAAGGTCGAAGATAAGATGACTCATATTCAAAATAAAATCATCCAATTAGAATTAGACATGTTTGGATAGTATTATAATCATTATAATCATATTTATTTAAATCATTTATTAATGAGGTAATAACTGCATCATTATTGTGTCATAAATAATTTAATTTATATTATGTCTAAAAATTATAAAACAAATACCATGATGTAGGAAATATTTTTATCTTTCAAATAAATATTTATAGTCAAAAAAATAATTTATATGACCCCTCCTAAAAATTAATTTACTTAAATATATTTTCTTTTGTGATTTTTGCCTGTACTTTAGGTTAATTAATCTAAACTGTCATTATCACTCCCATGTGGCTCCAAAGGGTCCCAAAATCGACCCAAAGATGTCCATGGTCGGACATGACTCATCCAATAAGTTTAGTAATAGTATTAAGTTAATTCTGAATTATTATAATATTCTTTTAACCTTGAATTACCCTATTTACCTTTAACCACGACAAACAAAATTCAAAAGTTACTATTCACAAAAAAAATTATTTTAATCTTACTGAACCAAATTTTACTTATTTATAACAACCAAGTATGTTGGATTTTCTAAATTCAATTCATATAAGTGGTAAAATTTTATTTAAATGAGAATGTCAGTTTTTAACTACAACTATGTGGTTTCACTATTCATCAAAAATGGAATTTTTTCAAAAAATAACTAAACATTATCCCTAAGAATTATTTGATATTATGAATTAAATATTGATCTATATTTTTCCAAATTCAAAACATAGAAGTTGCATTACTTATTTTTAAAATTAATTCCTGTTATTAAAACAAATAGCGTGTTTTTAAGAAACAATAACTATCAAAAGATTGACACTTGTTTAGGTCCAATTTCAAAGTGAAATTAATTACAATGACCAACATTGGATTAAATGGTAAACATATATTATAATTACACTTTAAAACCAATTAATATTATAATATAACAATATAAATAAATTAGATTAAAACATAGTTTGGAAATAAAAAACAATATTTTCACTATTCAATAAAAAATGAACATTATCGGAAAAATTCCAAAAAATTACACAAAGTAAATTTTGATTCCCCAGTTCTAAAGAAGGATTTTATTTGGTCATATAAAATGATTTAAAGTGACCAAAAATAGATTTAAAAAGGGTTTTCCATTAAAAGTCGATAAATCGTCCTTTTAATGTAAATTATGCTTAAAATTCGATTCATCCACATTTTAAGCCAGTAACTTTTATTGGATAAATGTAAATACATTTAAAAAAATGTATAATCATATTGTAGTTATTTTTCTCATTCCTACCAATACAACGGCTATGAGTTAACTACCATTTAAAATAATAATATTTTATTATTAGTGTGCAACGTATGATTTCAAAGTAAACCGTTGTTGCGTATCAGGTACGTTGTCGAACATAGAAACCCTTTTAAAGTAAAATTAATATTTAATTCACATATATTATTAAATATGAAAATATTTTATTCTTCATTTAATCGGAATGTTACATCCTTCCCCCATTTTGGAAATTGCATCCTCGCAATTTTTATTCTCTTATCAAAATAAGTGGGGGTATTTATCCCGCATAGAATTTCCAGATTCCTACGTTGCCTCTTCAACCATATGGTTTTTCCAAAAAACCTTGACCTGGTGATTTACCTTATTCCACAACACTTTCTCTCTACGGTCAAGAATCTGGTCTGGTTGTTCTTCATAAGAGAGATTCTCTTCCAACTGAACTACCTATGGGCTCAAAACATGATATGGATCTAGTATATACTTTCTCAACATCGAAACCTGAAAAACATTATGTACCTGGGATAAACATGGAGGTAAATCCACTCTATACACAAATGATCCAACTTTCTCCATAATTTAATAAGGTCCAATGATCCTCAGACTCAAATTTCACTTCTTACCAAAACACATCCCACTTTTCAATCGAGAAACTTCGAGAAAGACATGATCTCCTACCTCAAAAGAAAGATCCTTCCTCCAGTTATCTGCATAACTTTTCTGTCTGCTCTGAGTTTTTATCATGTGCTTCTGAATCAACTGAACTTCCTCTACCATCTCTCCTACAAATTCTGGTCCCATCAGCTTCTTTTCACCTACTTCATCTCAAAAATCCTGAGTTCGACAACGCTTTCCATATAATGCCTCAAATGGAGCCATCTGTATACTGTAATGAAAACTATTATTATATGAATATTAAACCAATGAAATTTGTTGGTCCCAACATCCCTGATAATCCATCGAGCAAGAACGTAATATATCCTCCAATGTCTAAATTGTTCGTTCTGATTTCCCATCTATTTTAGGGTGAAAAGTTGTACTAAAATATAATTCACTACACAATGACTTCTGATGGCCTTTCCAAAAGTTATAAGTAAACCCGGGATCACGATCAGATATAATAGAGAGGGGAACTCCATGCAACCTGACTATTTCATTAATATACAATCGAGAATGTTGATCGAGAAACAAATTATCTTTAATAGTATGGAAATGAGCAGAGTTAGTCAATCAATCAACTATAACCCAGATTGCATTATTACCTCGATATGTCTTTGGTAATCCCACAAAAATGTCCATGGATATATTTTCCCATTTCCACTCTGGAACCAGTAATGGATGAAGCATTCCATTTGGTAATAATCATTATGCATTAACCAATTCACAGGTAAAACACTTCACAGTAAAATCGGTAATATCTCTTTTCATTCCATTCCACCAGTAATACTCTCGAAGATATCTGTACATATTAGTACTGCCATGAAGAACAGAAAACGGGGATCTATGAGCTTCAAATAACAACTCATTATTCAAATTTGAATCTCAAGGAAAAAATAATATCTTCCCAAACGTCAAAAAATAATCATTATGAATGTTTAAATCAGGAAACTTACCCTTCTGAACCAATTCTAACTTTTCTGCAACTAACTGCACTATTTCTATGCTTGCTTTATTCTATCTGATAGAGATGATCTCACTGACACCTGATACAAAATAGAATAATTTCCTACACCAAAAGCTTCTATGAAATAACTCATCAAATCAAAAACCGAAGGATATCATTCCAAAAGTAACATGGTAAACGAAGTATTAATTTTTCTACTCACAACATCAGCCAATTTATTTTCTTTTCCCGGATGATAAAAGATCGTGCAATCATAATCCTTGATTAATTCCAACCATCCCCTGTGTCTCATGTTCAATTCATTTTGAGTGAATATATACTTCAATCTTTTGTGATCAGTATATATTCCACACTTCACTACATACAAATGATGCCTCCAAATTTTTAAAACAAAAACAGCAGGAGCTAATTCCAAATCATGTGTAGGGTAATTTAACTCATGAGGTTTAAACTGACATGATGGATAAGCAATTACCTGATCATTTTGAATTAGGAAACAACATAGTCCTTTCAACGAAGCATCACTGTAGATAACAAACTCACCATTTCTGGAAGGCAGTACCAAAACTTGAGCATTCACCAATCTTATTTTCAATTCCTGGAAATAATCATCACATTATTTTGTCTAGATGAACTTAACACCTTTTAGAGTTAACTTAGTCATTGGACTACATAACCATCCAAAATTTTCATCAAACCTCCAGTAATAACCTACCAAACTAGGAAAACTACGAATCTCGGTTATATTTGTGGGTCTTGGACATTCTTTAATAACTTTGGTGTTACTAGGATCAATAACTATTCCATTTTTTTGAAATAATGTGACCATGGAATGAAATATTTTGCAAGCAAAGCTCAAACATGATGAATTTACCAAATAGTTTCTTTTATTTTACGGTTTCCAAGACAACCCTGAAATTTATTTCATGTTCCTCCATACTTTTGGAATAAAACAAAATATCATCAATGAACACAACCACAAACTTATCCAAGAACTCATAGAAAATTCTATTTTTAAAATCCATCAATATAATAGGTAAATTGAATAACACAAAATCCATAACTATAAATTCATAATGGCCATATCTAGTATGAAACACGGTTTTCGGAACGTCTGATTCCTTTACTTTCAACTTATGGTACCTCAACCTCAAGTCAAAATTCGAAAAATACTGAGCTCCCTAGAGCTGATCAGACAAATCATCGATATGAGGCAAATGATACTTATTCATAATAGTGATGTTATTGAATGCTCTATAATCATGAAAAGTCTCACTGAACCATCATTCTTTTTAATAATCAAGACAAGAGCACCCCATGGTGATGTTCTAGGTCAAATGACACCTTTATCTAATAACTCCTGCAATTTCTTATTTAACTCTAAAGGTTCAATTTGAGGCATTTGATAAGGGGGTTTTGAAATTGTATTAGCATCAGGAACTAGGTCAACCGTAAATTCAAATTCCCGATCATGTATAATACCAGGCAACTCATCAGGAAAAACATCAAGGTAATCATTTACCTCTAGCACATCATTAAGCTGAACAGTTCCTTTGTTTTCAAAAATATGTGCAATGTAACATTCATTTCTATTTTTTACTAGTTTCTCAGATTCCTGATATGTTATCAATTGAAAAGGTTCATTTTTGTATACATATGAAAAATCATTCGGAAAATAAACCTCTTTAGCACTACATTCAATCATAGAATGATAAATAGAAATCCAATCCATGCCCAATATAACATCAAAATCTACAAGAGGAAAAACAATAATGTTTGGAGGTTGATGTTTTCTACACACAAGGACCTGAATGTTCTTATGTTTTATTTTTGTCTCAACTTTTCCTCCAGGTGTTTTTACCGTAAGTTCAGCATTCATATCATGAGATGAAATTCTCAATTAACTATAAAACTTCTCAAAAATTAAAGAGTGTGTAGACCCTAAATCAGACAACACATTGTCATATTCTGAACAAACAAACAGTGTACCTAATACAACTTCACTTGATAGGAAAACATCTAGTGAAGTAGTTGCAAAGGATTTTTCCACCCATTTCTGCTTGTAGTCTGGCTGAATTCCTTCAGTTCAGTTCTTTGTCGGACACTTATTTTCATAGTGACCCATTTCATTGCACTTCAAACATTTTACTGACTGTAAATCAGATTTTTTTCTACCATTACCGTGATCTTTTTCAGTGCAATTACGATCCTTATTCCCCATTTTTCCACATCGGTAGCACATACCAGAATTCGGAAGACATTCACCAGCATGGTTTTTACCACAATTTTCACAAACTAAAAACTTATGTTTCTTACCATCAGACTTTTTTGAAGAGTTCTTCCCTTTCACCTGCCACCTCGACCTCTTATTCTGTTGTTTGTCAAAGAATACCTAATCTTCAAAAAACTCTATTTCTACCTTCTCCGCACAAAGGAAAAGTTTTTCATATATTTTAAACTCACGAGATGCTATATCCCTTTGATACCGTGTCTTTAATCCAGAGTAAAAATGGTTGATTTTACAATCAAGATCTCATATGAAATTTAGAGAATACCTTTCCAGTCGAGTGAATTTTTCTTCATAAGCTGCCACTGATTCATCCTCCTGACTCAATTCCAGGAATTGGTTTTCCATCCTAATAAGAACCACCATAGGGAAATATTTATCAAGAAACATACCTTTTAATTCATCCCAATCGAGAGCATCAATATCCTCACTATCCCTGATATTTTTCACCATCGACCACCACTGATCAGCTTCACCTTCGAAATGGTAAACAGCATGTCACGAACCATCCTCGGGGCCCATGCCATGACTACCCCCAGCCCTCCTTCCATGGGTCAGGGGCTGGCGACTAGCACCAAGGCGTAATTCCCGGTTAAAAGGGAAGGCATTTCCTTTGTAATGTAAACAAACACCATAGAGTAAGCAAGCAGTAGAAGTAAACACTATATAAAAACTGGGTACAATAGTAAGTGCGGAAAAGTAAGTGGGCCAGTATACAAACTCAAACTGAAAGTAATGTACAACTGGAAAGGGACAACAACAACTGAAAAGTAAAGCCGCAGCGTCGATCCGTCCACTGGAAGTCCCACCTGAAGGGTGAGTACAGATAGCCTCCGCGGCTCCTCAGGTCTAGCAGTCCTCTCTGAGTACGTCTCATCTAGTGGTCCACCTCCGGGTACCGACCTGCTCAACATGGCTCACCCGTGATCAGTGATGTCTGTCGTCTGCAACCAACACAACATAGTGCGGGCATTTCCCATTTAGGGGTGAGTATAAGCTACTCAGTAGGGACCCCGAGACCCCCAAAGGTCTCCCAGAATACACAAAGGATAATCCACAATGGAAAGATACAATCACGAAGTAACATCGGACACTTCTTAGGTATGTGCCCATACATATACCTAAGTCATCAATTCCAGTTCACTCCAACTCCAATCCCGAGTGCAACCCAGTCCACACAAGAAACCACAACCCAATCCACACAGGAAATCATAATGTAATCCACACAGGATATCAAGTCAAATTCAGCTCACACAGGTATACATCTTCGTATGACGATAGAGATGATCAGATATAGCCACTGATTCATCTATGTCATCGGACCCACAAAAGATCAATAGATAACTAACCCCCGCAATGACCCACAAAGGATCTGACCCACAAAAGATCGATAGGTAACTAACCCCCGCAAAGACCCACACAGGATCATACCCACACATGATCTGTAGGCGCTGGCCCACACAAGACCGCTGAGCGCTGACCAACATAGGATCAGACCCACACAGGATCGGTAGCACTGATCCATGTAGGATTGCTGAGTGATGTACTCATCGTCGTCGAATCCACTTAGGATCTCTGTACAGTCGTCGTCGTCGCAGTCGCAGCCAGCTCTAGGGTTCCCGCATACAGCAAGCTCGTTCGAGAGGGTCTGCTCCACGAGACGAGAGTCTAATACGTCAACTGACAAATAGCCCAGATTTGATGTATCCAAAAGCTCTGTATCGTCAATTGGAACATGGCGTCACAGACAGCGCGTCAATCGGAAGCCCGATCTGAGAGTTATTGGCTTTTTCGTCCCAGGGGCCCGGTTGGTTTTTGAGTCAAAACCAACCCAACCGTAATCCACCTGCATCCAAACCTTGGTCGGAGTAATACAAAAGTTAAGTCTCACATAGAGGAATCCATCAAAGTTGACGTCACGTCAATCGGACGTCCGGAGCTGAAGTTATAAGCGTTTCAGCTCTGAGGGCCCGGTTGGTTTCGTGTATGAAGAAACCCGCCTGAACCCAATTTTCTCCTAATCCTTGAGTGAGATATACCGAAACGACTGTATCGATCCTAGAATCGCATCGCAAATGACGGTGTGTCAATCGGAGGCTCGTAGATCAGGTTATGGGTAACAAACCGAAAGAGGTTCGGTAATAGGGGGTTCGGGCCCGGTCCGACCCGGCCCGATACCCCCATGGTCGACCCGAACCTGGTCGAGACGAACTGGGTCCGGGTCCGACCCGCTTGGGCACGGTCCGGCCCGGTTGGCGTGGCCCGGCCTGGCCTTGGCGCGTCCCGGTCTGGTGGACCGGCCAGGCAGGCGGCCCGGCACGCGGTGTGCTAGCCAGGGGCTCGGCCGAACGACCGAGCCGTTTCGGAAGCGGGGGTGCTGCCCCCACGTGTAGCAACTACGGCCCCATAATGGGGCCGCTCTGTCCGGCGCGGCCGGATGTTTTCGAACCCCTGATTCTTCCATGGTCCAACTGGCCCGCTCCGGCCCGGCTTCTGCCGCCACGGGACCGGCAAGGCCGGTCCCCTTGCTCTGATGCCGGCGGCCTAGAACCAGCCGCCGGTTCCCCTGCTCTGTAGTGGCCCGGAACTGGCCGCATCCCCACTCTGGCCGCGGTGTTTTTTTGGATCACCGGCATGGCACGACGGTGTCGTGTCTCTTGTTCGTGTTCAACGGCACGATACAACGATGCCACACTTTTGGTTCGTCTTCAACGGTGCGGCGTGACGGCGCCACGATTCTCCCCCTTTCCTTATCAAAATTCCGCCCGGTGCTTCGGCACCGCGTTGCCTTGCTCGCCACAAAAATACCAACAACCAAAAGGGGGAAGAGTGTCGGCCGTGTTCATGCGGTCCGACCTCCTCTCGTTATCACGATAACATGTGGTTCAAAGAAAAGGAGAAAGCGACGAAACATTTCACGAACAAAAAATAAAATAAAATAAATCCCTACCTCAACGTTGTCGTCGAACGAGCATTCGTCGTGGAATTAACCGTCGGGGAAGAAGAGGATCGCCGTGGAAGAAGAGGATCGCCGCAAAATAAGAGGTTCTCCATTGGCATTAGGTGATCTCCATGGAAGGCGTCTCTCGCTGTCGTCCGCTATCGGAGGTTGGCGTTCTTCGTTGGCGGTGGTGCATTCTTCACGTTCTTCGTCGAAGAACAAAAAATCTTAACTTTTTCTCTCAATGGTTTAACACCACACAAAAAAATCCAACGAAATAAAATAAGTTCAAAACTTTTTTTATTATCATAACCTAATCTTTTGAAATTCAAAAGATAAGAAACGAACAATTAATTCAATGATTAAATTGTAATGATTTAACCGCCCATTTAATAAGGCGTTTCTTAACCAGAATAAACATAAGGTTTAACTTTCATTAAAAGGGGGGATGCGGGTGAGTTACTTAGAAGGGAAGAAACGGCAGGGCTCCTGTGGGCCCCACCTCACAAATTTCCTACCAAGTGGGTAGAATATTGTGGGTCCCACCTTATCCGCTTAACTTAGGTTAAGCCACTTTATGTGAAATAAAATAAAGTGACGCACCACTTTTATTTTATTTCTTAACTTAACCCCAAAAAAATTAAAAACCACACCCTAGCAAAAGAAACTCCAAAAAAAGTCTTTCTAAGAAACAACTGGCACTGTGATTCCATTGGTCCCCTTAAAATTTGATTCCGAGCACCGGTTAAAATGTTAGAAAACCCCGCTTGTTCGTTCACTGAACATACTCGAGCTAAATTTCAGAAAAAGATTCCGGGAACGCCGGGCCTCGGAATCAGGTGCCGTCAGAAACCGCGTTCTTGTAAAATTCCCAAGAAAATTAAGAAAAAAATTTCCTTGAATTTTACAGGTCTTTACATCACTCCAACCTCAGGTATTTACGTCCCCATAAAGATACATCAAAATCTAGGGAAACAAATGTGGTTACTGAGCACGCATCTGAGCCTCCTGCTCCCAAGTGCTCTCCTGGAGGTTCATGTACTGCCATATGATGTGCACTAGAGGAATCAACCATCCACATAGGACCCGCTCCTGTTGATCCTCGATCTCCTCTGGGACCTCTGAAAATGTCGCCCCATCATCAACGTCCAGCTCCACATGGTCAATGATATGTGTCGGGTCGTGCACGTATCTCCTCAGCTGAGATACGTGGAAGACGTCATGCACCCGGTGCAACTAATGTGGTAGAGCAAGGCGATAAGCCACCTTTCCAATCCTTCTGAGGACCTGGAATAGTCTGATGAAGCGTGGATACAACTTGTCACCTCGGCCAAATCTTTGTAATCCGCGTCGAGGTGATACCCACAAGAAGATGTGGTTTCCATCCTCGAACTCCAATGGCCTCCGCCTCATGTCAGCTTAGGACTTCTGCCGGCTCTGAGTTGTCCTTATCCGCTCCTGGATGATCTGGACCTTCTTCGTCGTGGCCTGGACCATCTCTGGTCCCACAAGTGCTGACTCCCGAGGGTCTGTCTAGCACAAAGGAGATCTGCAAGTTCGGCAGTACAACGCCTCATATGGTGCCATCCCGATGGTGGAGTGTTAGATGTTGTTGTACGCGAACTCCACCAAGGTAAGGTGGTCCTCCCAGTTGCGACCGAAGTTGAGGACACATGCGCGTAGCATGTCCTCGAGAGTCTGAATGGTCCTCTCCGTCTGACCATCTGTCTGAGGGTGAAAGGCGGTGCTCAGACGTAGCTGCATCCTGAACACCTCCTGCAACCCCTTCCAAAGCTGGGAAGTAAAGCGAGAATCTCGATCGAAGAAGATAGATGATGGCACACCATGAAGTCGTACAATCTCCTCAACATAGAGACGTCCTAATCTCTCCACTGAGCCCTCCTCTCTGATGGGTAATAAGTGAGCAAAATTGGTGAGTCAGTTGACAATCACCCAAATGGAGTCCTGACCTATGGAAGTGCGTGGAAGTCTAGTCACTATGTCCAAATATATCCCGTCCCACTTCCACTCTAGGACCTCCAAGGGCTGTACCAATCCTGCTAGTACCTGATGCTCTGCCTTCACCTGCTAGCAGGTGAGGCATCGAGAAACGAACAATGCCACAGCCTTCTTCAGGCCCGGCCACCAGTGCTGACGTCTGATATCCTGGTGCATCTTCGCCACTCCAGGATGTACTGCCAAAGGGGAAGTGTGAAACTCCCTCAGCTCCTCCTCTTGTAAAGAAACTGGTACCAAGGTACGTCCTCTGAAAATGAATTCGTGCTCTTCTCCAAAGGAGAAACCATCATGTGACTCTCCTGAGGATATCTGCGCACGACGCGTCTCACAGTCAGGGTCCCCATGTTGTGCCTCTCCGACCCACTGCAGTAGAGGAGGAGTGACTGTGAGAGACTTAAGGTTGTTCCATCTCAATCCACAAAGGATATCTACAAACCGGCTAGCTGCTCTGTCGCCACCCCAAGTATCTGAATGCCCGTCCTCCTTCTGAGAGCATCGACTACCACGTTCCCCTTCCCAGGAGTATAGAGTATCTCAAAGTCATAGTCCTGGAGGAAATCGAGCCATCACTGCTGTCTCAGGTTCAGGTCCTTCTGAGAGAATATGTACCTGAGACTCTGATGGTCAGAAAAGACTGTAGAGCGCTCTCCCATCAGATAGTGTCTCCACATGTTCAGAGCGAAGACCACTAATCTTAACTCCAAGTCATGAGTAGCATAGTTCTGCTCATGCGGCCTCAACTGGAGTGATCCATAAGCGATCACATCCCTCTCCTGCATCAGGACACATCCGAGTCCGGTCCCTGATGCATCGCAGTAGACTACGTACCCTACTCCCTCTTCCGGCAATCTCAAGATAGGTGTGCTGGTCAATCTCTATCACAGCTCTTGGAAGCTCTGCTGACATATGTCTAACCACACAAAGGGTTTCCCCTTCTTCTAAAGAGCTGAGAGCGGTTCTGCAAGTCTAGAGAAGTCGGGCACAAATCTCCGATAGTATCCAGCTAGTCAAAAGAAACTCCGCACCTCCGTCACGCTCCTGGGTGGCTCCCAAGCTAGAACTTCCTTGATCTTCGTAGGATCCACCGCAACTCCTGCCTCAGAGATGATGTGTCCCATGATGTGGACTTCACGTATCCCGAACTGACACTTCAAGATCTTTCCATAAAGCTAGTTCTCTCGGAGTGTGTCTAGTACAACCCGCATGTGGTAGGCGTGCTCTTCCTCAGTCGTCGAGTATATCAAAATGTCGTTGATGAAGACCAAGACAAATCGATCGAGGTATGGCTGAAATATCCTGTTCATGAGGTCCATGAACACTGTGGGAGCATTGGTTACGCCGAAGGGAATAACAAACAACTCATTGTGGCCATACCGACATCTGAAGGCCATCGTCTGCACGTCCTCATCCCGAACTCTGAGCTGATGATAGCCTGACCTAAGGCCTATCTATGAGAACCACCGTGATCCCTTGAGCTGATCGAAGAGTTAATAAAACCTCGATAGTGGATACATGTTCCTCACTGTCACCTGGTTCAGGCGACGATAGTCGACACAAAGTCGCAATCTCCCGTCCGCCTTCTTGGAGAACAATACCGGGGAAGCCCAGGGTGAAACACTGGGTCGGATGAATCCCTTGCACTGCAAGTCCTCCAACTGTACCCGTAGCTCTCGAAGCTCGGCGGGAGCCATCTGATATGCTGGGGTGGATATCGGGGATGTCCCGGGGTACATATCAAAATAAAAGTCTACCTATCTACGAGGAGGTAGTCCTGGAACGTCATCGGGAAAGACGTCCGCATACTGATCCACCACTGCAGGAAAAATAGGAATCTGCAAGTCCACTGCTCCTAGGATGAGGCTAGCCAACTGATGAGTGATGGGCTGTCCTCTCCTCTGCGAGAGTCCATCATGTTCTGTGAAGGATCCATTCTCGCCGGTGAAGGTGAACCTACTCTCGTCGGTGCGTACACATCTCACCTTGCTCCTAATACAGTTGATCTGAGCATGGAATGTAGATAACTAATACATTCCCAATATGATGTCATAAGGCCTCGACGCCGCTACAAGAAGATCACAGCTGAAGCTCTCGCCTCCTAGAGTAATCTCGCACTACCAGAACCACTGCGTAATCGTCGAGTCTGCTCCCGTAGGAGTCTCTAGCCGTAACAACCGAGCCAACGGCTCTGTCGGAATCTCCGAGCTCCGAACATGGGTAGCGGAAATGAAAGAATGACATGCTCATGTGTCTATAAGAACTGCACAAAGGGTGCAATAGACACAGATAGTACCTCTAATCATCTCGGGTGCGCTGTGGTCGTAGGCCTCCGCTACCTGGAGTTGTGCCTGTCTCTGTCCACCAGCTCCCTGTGGTCTGGGTGGAAATCCAGGTGGTGGTGGTGGTAGAGCCTTAAAGCGTCGCCCACCACCTGATTCTCGGCCAGCTCCTCTGCCTCATCCACCTACTCCCTGCCGACTGCCATAGTCAACCCTCTTCCTCTGCCTGGGTGGCCCCTTAACCTTCTGCTGCTCCTCGGAATAGCGGGTCGGGAATTCACGAGCCATGTGGCCCTACCCGCTACATGTGTAGCACTGACTGCCTCTCGAAAGACTGGCTCTGCGCTATGTGCCCCGCACTGCTGAGCCAGTATCCTGAGGTCGTCTGCCTGAGGGTCTGGTCTGCCTATACCCATGAGTCATCTGTCAACTCCCTGCTGTAGAAGACTCTTCTACGTACCGCCCCGCGGTAGGTCTCGCTGCTGAATAAGGCTCAACAAGGAAGCTCTCAATTAAAATGGCTCGCTCCAGTACTCATGCCTAAGTCGGAATGCTGAGGGAGATCAGTGATGCCCTGATCTCATTCCTCAATCCCTTCTCAAAGGTCTGGGCCCGGAAGAATGAGTCTCGTACCATGTCTGTCGAGTAGCATGAGAGATCGGTAAATCTCGCTGAGTACTGGGCGACCGACAAGCTGCCCTGCCACAGTTGTAGATGCTCCTGGATGCGCACCGCACGGAGGGTGGCTGGGACGAACTCCAAGCAGATGAGGCTCTCAAAGTCCATCCAGTGGAGAGATGCCTCATCGTGCACCTAGAGAATCAAGCTCCACCATCTACCTGCTGCCGCGTGCAGTAGGCTCGCTGCGAGGATCACCATGAGGTCTGTTGGTGTCCTCACTAACCTGAAAAATCATACCACTGCCTCCAGCCAATCCTCGTCTACCGGGGTGTCCGTCTCCCGGCGAAACCTGGGCGGTCGCTGGTGCTGAAACTCGTGCAGTGCACTAAGGCGACGTGCATCGTCAGCGGCTGGGGCTAGTAGCATCGGGGGCTTGGCGGGTAGAGGTACTGCCGGTGCCTCTACTGTCAAAGGGCCCTATACTGAGGCCTCATTGCTCGTTGGGCTGTCGTCATGCAGAACTCTCGGAACCCTAGCTGGCTACCATCATGGGGCCATCCTGAAAAGAAATAGGTGCGCCACAGTCAAACAGTATACCTGGTGAGCTGACATAAAGTAATCACAAAGAAAACATGAAACACACATGCAATCAATGTTTTCGTGCATTAAATCGGAAATCAGAAGTCAGGGTTCTGGTGTGCGGATACGTTGGCTTCCGCACGAACACTGGACTCCCCGGATTGATAACCACACCCAATAAGCTTAACACCATTGCTTCACATAGAAAATGATCAGAGTCCTGAGTTCTGCGGTAGAACCGAACTCCTCTAATACCAATTTGTCACGACCCATCCTTGGGGCCCATGCCGTGACTACCCCAATCCCGCCTTCCATAGGCCAGGGGATGGCGACTAGCACAAAGGTGTAATTCCCAATAAAAAGGGAAGGCATTGCCTTTGTAATGTAAACAAACACCATAGAGCAAGAAAGAAGTAGAAGTAAACACTAAGTAAAAACTGGGTACAACAGTAAGTGTGGAAAAGTTAGTGGGCCAGTATACAAACCCAAACTGAAAGTAAAGTACAACTGGAAGGGGAAAACAACAACTGAAATGTAAAGCCGCAGCATTGAGCAATCCACTGGATGTCCTATCTGAAGGGTGAGTACATATAGCCTCCACAGCTCCTCGGGTCCAGCCGTCCGCTCCGAGTACGTCCCGTCCAGTGGTCCACATCCGGGTACTGACCTACACCGCAAGCCTCAATCGCGATCAGCACTTTCCGTCGTCTGCAACCAACACAACGTAGTGTGGGCATAGCCCATGTAGGGGTGAGTATAAGCTTCTCTATAGGGACCCCGAGACCCCCTATGGTCTCCTAGAACCCACAAAGCATAATCCAAAAAGGAAAGATACAATCATAAAATAACATCCAACACTACTTAGGTATGTGCCCATACATATACCCAAGTCATCAATTACAGTTCACTCCAACTCTGAGCCTGAGTGCAACCCAGTCCACACAGGAATCCACAACCCAATCCACATAGGAAAGCATAACGTAATCCACAGAGGATATCAAGTCAAATTCATCTCACACAGGTATACATCATCGTATGATGATAGAGATGATCAGATATAGCCACTGATTCAACTAAGCCATCAAACCCACAAAGGATCGATAGGTAACTAACCCCCGTAATGACCCACAAAGGATCTGTCCCACAAAGGATCGAAAGGAAACTAACCCCCACAAAGACCCACAGAGGATCGGATCCACACAGGATCTGGAGGCGCTTGCCCACACAGGACCGCTGAGCGCTGACCCACACAGGATCAGACCAACATAGGATCGGTAGAACTGATCCACATAGGATCGCTGAATGCTGTAGTCATTGCCATTGAATCCACTGAGGATCTCTGTACAGTCATCGTCGTCGCAGTCACAGTCAGCTCTAGGGTTCCCGCACACAACAAGCTCGTTCGGGAGGGTCCGCTCCACGAGCCGAGAGGCTGATACATCAACTGACACATTGTCCTGATTTGATGTACTCAAAAGTTCCGTATCATCAACGGGAACTCGAAATAAAAGACGGCGCGTCAATCGGACGCCCGGTCTGAGAATTATTGGCTTTTTCATCCCAGGGACCCTGTTGGTTTTTGAGTCAAAACCAACCCAACCATACTCCACCTACGTCCAAACCTCAGGCGGAGTAAGCCAAAAGATCCGTCTCACTTAGAGGAATCCATCAAAGTTGATGGCACGTCAATCGGACGTCTGAAGCTCACGTTATAAGAGTTTCCGCTCTGAGGGCCCGATTGGTTTTGTGTACGAACCAACCCGGCTGAACCCAATGTTCTCCGAAACCTTGAGTGCGATATACCGAATCAACCGTCTTGATCCAAGGATTGCATCACAACTGATCGTGCGTCGATCGGAGGCATGTAGCTCATGTAATGGGCAACGGACCGAAATAGGTTCGGTAATAGGGGGTTCGGGCCCGGTCCGACCCGGCCTGATTCCCCCAGGGTCGACCCGAACTGGGTCCGGGTACGGCCCGCATGGGCGCGGCCCAGCCCGGTCAGCACTGCCCGGCCTGGCCCGGCCTGGGTGCGGCCCGGCCTGGGCGTGACCTGGTCTGGCGGACCAGCGAGGCCGGCAGCCCGATGCGCGGCGCGCTGGCCAGGGGCTCGGCCGAACGACCGAGCCATTTCGGAAGCAGTGGGCACTGCCCCCGCGTGTAGCAAACGCGGCCCCATAATGGGGCCGCTCCGTCCGGCGCGGCTGGGTGTTTTTGAACCCCCAGTTCATCCATGGTCCGGCCGGCCCGATCCGGCCAGCCGGCTTCTGCCACCACGGGACCGGTAAGGCCGGTCCCCTCGCTCCGATGCCGGTTGCCCGGAACTGGCCGCCGGTTCCCCTGATCCGCCGCGGCCAAGAACCGGCCACGAACTTCGTCCGTTAGGCGTGGCCGATGGCGTCGCGCCTCTCTGCTGCGGCCCCGCTCCGGCCGCCGTGCTTTTATGGTTCACCGGCGTGGCGCGACGGCACCGCGTCTCTGGTTCATCTTCAACGGCGCGGCGTGACGGAGCCACGCTTTTGGTTCATCTTCAATGACGCGGCGTGACGACACTGCGCTTCTCCCCCTCTCCTTATCAAAATTCCGTGCGGTGCTTCGGCACCGCGTTTCCTTGCTCTCCACAACAATACCAACAAACAAAAGGGGGAGGAGTTTTGTCCGTGTCGTGCGGTCCGACCTCCTCCCGTTATCACGATAACAGGTGTATCAATGAAAAGGAGAAAGCGACGGAAGATTTCACAAACTAACAAATAAAATAAAATAAATCCCTACCTCAATGTTGTCGTCGAACGAGCGTTCGTCACAGAATTAACCATCACAGAAGAAGAAGATCGTCGCGGAAGAAGAGGATCGCCGCAGAAGAAGAGGTTCGCCATTGGCGTTAGGTGATCTCTGAGGAAGGCATCTCTCGCCGTCATCCGCCGTCGGAGGTTGGCGTTCTTCGTTGGCGGTGGTGCATTCTTCACGTTCTTCGTCAAAGAACGAAGAATCTTCTCTTTTTCTCCCAAAGGTTTAACACCACACAAACCCAACCAACGAAATAAAATAAGTTCAACACATATTTTATTATCATAACCTATGCTTTTGAAATTCAAAAGATAAGAAACAAACAATTAATTCAATGACTTAATTGTAACGATTTAACCGCCCATTTAATGAGGCGTTTCTTAACCAGAATAATCATAAGGCTTGAATTTCATTAAAAGGGGGGATGCGGGTGCGTTACTTAGAAGGGAACAAACCGAGGGGATCGTGCGGGCCCCACCTCACAAATATCCTACCAAGTGGGTAGGATATTGTGGTTCCCACCTTATCCGCTTAACTTAGGTTAAGCCACTTTAAGTGAAATAAAATAATGTGTCGCACCACTTTTTTTTTCTTTCTTAACATAACCTCAAAATAAATTAAAAACCACACCCGAGAAAACGTAACTCTGAAAAAGGTGTTTCTAAGCAAAAACAGTGTTGTGATTCCATTGCTGCCCTCGGAATTTGACTCCAAGCACCGGTTCAAAATTTAGCAAAACCTGCTGGTTCGTTCACTAAACGTACCCGAGCAAAACTTCAGATAATGATTTCTGGCACACCGGGCCTCGGAATCAGGTGCCGTTCGAAACTACGTTCATTAAAAATTCAAAAGAAAATTAAGAAAACAATTCCCTTGAATTTTACTGGTATTTACATAGCAAGACTAACCTTCTGATGTTATGAACAACCCATAACATCGAAAATCTTCTCCAGTGCTTTAACCCACCCTTCATCTTTCACAGGGTCAGATGGTCCTATGAATGATGGGGGATGTTCTTCATGAAATTCTCCACTACTAACATGTTATTCTGCGGTTGATCTAGACGATCTAGTGCATGGATAACACCACCATTTATAGCCTGTGTCAACTGAGCCATCACTGTAACAAATTGTTTAGTTCCAATTTCGACCATCTCAGGTTGCTAATTTGGAAGGTTGTCTTCCTCTTGATGTCATCCCAACATAGCTTCCCAGTTTCCTCTGCGAAAAACTATGCTGAACACAGAAATATTTTAGGGGAAGAAACATGGTAATATATAAATTCTATATGATTTCAATATTAACATAAATTTCATTATGGATATTAATTTAACAATACCCTAACTCTTAATTTTATCTAAACCGTCCTATGATACCAACTATAAGGAAGCGTCCTTAAACATTACATAATATAGAATTAAATGAATAATTTAGAGGGATATTTTCAGGTTTAGAGTTTTTGAGAAATAGGGCATAACCATTACATCTCAAAAGATTACAGGGTAGAAACTTCTACACAATTACCACTTTTTTCATTAAATATAAACTCTTGAAAAAAAGAGTCATGTCTAGTTCCATATTTTTAGAATGCATGACTTCTCCTTGATCCCATCCCTGACCATATTCATCATTAATTCATGTAAAAACATTTAAAGACATAGGATGAGCATAAAATAGCTTTGTAAGGGTTATCAAACAAAGAATTAAAACATCTGTTCATAAATACATACAAAACCTGAAATCTTTTACTTACCTCATGAATTCATAATATTTATGAAAGACACATAGAAATCATAAATCATAAATTTAACTTGTGGAATCCATATCATACTTACATTTTATCTATCACAGCTTCATATGGAGTTACTTTGGAATACCGATCACAATATATTCCATAAATCTCTTTGGAGAAACATCCACATTTACCTCTGTCACATTACCCAGTGCATTGGAGATCTATCTCTGGATCACCTGTCATAGGATTATCACGAAACCACCCAAATAGATAAATAATGCCTGAGAACCATAACATGATCATAACACATAACATAAGCAAAAAGAAAAGATAACATTTCCACATTGCGATAAAAAATATCATTTCAAGATATTCAAATAATAAATCCATTCTCAAAATCATTTTCAATACCAAAATACGTAAAAAGTGAATATGGTATTTATTTATTTTTATTTTAAAAACATTCCTGCTTGTTAAGGAATCCAAATATCAAATAATACTTGCTGTGGCGGAAAGGTCATTGTCACCGCTTACATAAAAAACAATCCTTTTTTGTCATTTCGTAAAACGGTTCGTTTAAAAATATTCCCTTTGAATGAAAATTTCAAAGGTGATTATACAGTGTATAAAATAAAATCATGTATTAAAACAAAATATGCCTCAATGAAAGGATATTGAGACGAAGTCACTTACCTCATGTCCGACTTGACTCAAACGTTATTTATTCTCCTGAAAAATAAACTAAATTTAATTTCTACTTTCATAAGAAACTTTTTAATGTTTATTATTCCTTTATTATCACTTATTACCATGTTATAAACATTATGTAATCATTTAAGTTAATACTGTTCGTTTTTTCGATATTTGATACTTGAGTCACTAATGGACTTATTATTAATACATGTTGTTCATGAGGCCAAAGGTTCATTATATATAGAATAGTATTCATAATTTGGATATCATATATATCATAAATATCCATCACATACATGTATTTATAAAATTACATAACATTTATAGTTATGAAATGAAATGCACCGTTCATGGAGACGATAAGTCGTACATACGCATGAACGCTACATCCATTTCTATTTAATATTTAATGGAATTAACACATAATGATACATAATAGTATTATAATTCCAGTATTTTATCATATATTATATAATTAAATCTATCCATTATATGTACCACATATGGTATGAACGAGTCATATCACTTTCAGGGGGCGGTAGTCCGCACTTCCTCAAATGAAATTATCGTGTTTACATATAATGGAAACCATAAAGGAATGATATAAATCGAAATAACAGAAGCATAAAGAAAACAGATACATAATATATATCATATATAAATACAGATACATCATAATTTCCACCATGAGTGGCGGTAGGAGATAATCGAACAATCATCATTTCGTGAGACATTAGTTTAGTTTTCCATCCACATAAACATTATGTTCTTCATCAATTAGATGGAGGTGTGTGTATGTTTAGTTAATATACGTCTCATAACAACATCATAGTATATTAAGAATACTGGTTTTGTTACAAAATAAATTTATTAAAATATTTTATGGGTTGGATAAGTAAAATAAAAGAAAAAATTGAAGAGAAACTGTTACATTTAATTTGGGTAACACCCTTTGGTTTGAACCAAAGGACTTATTGAAGTGCCTTCTTCCTAAGGCAAGGCTTCTAAGATGAGAAGAGGGATGTATGGATCCTAATTGGACAGTTTTGGATGAGACAAATGGCTTGAGAGGTGTGTGGAATTGGTTAGAATTGGTCTTCTTTTATAAGGGAGAGGAGGGGATCTTTAGGAAGTTGTGAACGCATTATTTTATTATATAATGATATTCGGTTTCTAATGGTCCAAAAATAAATAAGGTTGATTATAAGATGACTCGTATTCGAAATATTTTTATACAATTAGAATTTTTCATGTTTTGGATAATATTTTAATCATTATAATCATATTTATTAAAATCATTTATTAATGAGGAAAATACTGCATCATTATTGTGTCATAAATAATTTAATTTATTTGTTGTCTAAAATTATAAAAAAATACCATTATGTAGGAAATTGTTTTATCTTTCCAATGAATATTTTTAGCTGAAAAAAATATTTCTATAACACCTTCTAAAAATTAATTTACAAAAAGATATTTTCTTTTGTCATTTTCTCCTTTACATTAAGTTAATTAATCTAAATTGTCATTATTACTGCAAATTTGCACAAAGGGATCCCAAAATAGACACAAATATTTCCATGGATGGGCATTACTAATCCAATAAGTTTAGGACAAGTGTTAAGGTAATTTTTAATTACTATAATATTCTTTTAACATTGAATTACCCTATTTACCTTTAACCGCGGTAAATAAAAGTAAAAAATTACTATTCACCAAAAATTATTTTAATCTTATTGAACCACATTTTACTTCTTGATAACAACCATGTATGTTGGATTTTCCAAATTTGTTTCACAAAAGTGGTGAAATTTCATTTAAATGAAAAAACCATTTTTTAACCACTACTAAGTAGTTTCACTATTCATTAAAAATTGATGTTTACCAGAAAAATACTAAAAATTCAGCCGAGGAATTATTTGATATTCAAAATTCAAAATTGATTTCTATTTTGACAAATTCAAAACATAGTAGTGGAATTATTTAATTTTAAAATTAATTTCCATTGTTAAAATGAATAATGTGTTTTTAAGAAACAATAAATATCAAAAGATTAACAGTTGTTTAGGTCCAATTTCAAAGTGAAATTGCTTACAATGACAAAAATTGGTTTAAATGGTAAAAATATATTCAAATTAAACATTAAAACCAATTAAAAATATAATCTATTAATATAAATAAATTATATTAAAACATATTTCTGAATTAGAATAAAATATTTTCACTATTCAATTAAAAATGAACTTTATCGGAAAAATTCCAAAAAATTACACAAAGTAAATTTTGATGTCCCCATTTTTATGAATTATTTTATTTTTTCATATAGATTGTATTAAAGTGACAAAAAAATAGAATTAAAAAGTGTTCACCATTAAAAGGTGATAAATCTGTCTTTTAATGTAAATTATGCTTAAAATTAAATTCATTCACATTTTATTCCTTTAAATTTTATTGGATAAATGTAAATATATTTAACAAACATGTATAATCATATTGTAGTTATTTTTGTTCAATATTTCCAATATAATGGCTATGAGTTAACTACCATTTAAAATAATATTATTATTTTGTTATTGTGTAATGTATGATTTCAAAGAAACTCGTTGTTGCGTATCAGCTAATCTATCGAACATAGCAACCCTTTTAAAGTAAAATTAATTTTTATTTCAAAAATATTAATAAATATGAAAATCTATTATTCTTCATTTACCTGGGATGTTAAACTATACAATGTCTTTTATTGTCTTCTTAAATAATATTTTTTCACAATATGATTATGGTAATGAAGAAAGTCAATTATAAATTCATGATGAGTCTTCATGAATAAAATATTGTTTTTTTTTAAAAAAATTATGGTTGGAATATGATATACTAAATAGAAGTGTTTAGTTTTTATTATATTGTTTTGAAATTTATGAGTATTGGCCTAATTATCTGAAACTCTAAACCTAGAAAGTTCCTCGATGTGAATAAAAGTAAATTAATTGCTAAAAATTAATATTATGTAATGTTTATGTATATGGTCTTCTAGTTGGTATGAATGAACATGTCTGATAATTTTAGTGTTGTGGATAATGATTATATTATAAAAATGTAATATTTTAACTTATAGACAAGTTAAAAAGATACATGATTTGATGATTACAATGTTGTTAAATCTATAAAATGTTTGTTAAGAGTGGGTTCCTATATCTGAAATAGAGATTCTATAATGAAAAGGCACTAAGAAGAAAATATCCTTCCAAAATAGCATCCTGATGTGCTTCGAATTGAAACATATCATCTTGTTTTAGTGATGGATAAGTTGATAGATTCTATAAATAGTGGGGGTATCTATACCTGAAAGGGACCTTCTCTACAATAAAAGAACATGTATTTTGTAGAGCATTTCATGAGGAAGCATCCCCCATTATTCATGCATTAATCTAAACCAATGGTAGCTGATGGATATATCCATCCTCTAGAGAAGATACATGATGTCATGGGTGATCAGAATGTCCCAAAGTAACTCCTTCTATTTATCATTTTGAAGTTGAAGCTAATTGATGGTGATTTTTTGTTATGAATACTAGAGATAAATATGATCTCGATGCAACAAAATGGAAAATATTAAATTATATTTTTCTAGAGAAATATATCTCTATGTGTTTTTTATAGTGATTGGAAAAACATTCATTGAATTGAGGAATAATGATAATGATTATATAGCTTCATATGAAGAAAACAACATATGATATTCCAGTTATGTGCTAGATTTTATTCAGGACCCCAAGATAAATATTTATATGTTTTACTCTATATTGAAACAATTTTTATAAAAATCATTCAGTATGATAGAATTCAAATTCAATGAGAATGTTTTTTTGTAATCAAAAGTATGTTATTGATATTTTTTACTCTTTTATGCATCATTCAAATTTTACACAAGAAAAAAATAGAAAAATTAATACGTTTTAATCTAGATTTAAACCAAGCCTATGATGAGCATTGGTTATGTTATAATTCAAAAGAAACGAGAATGTGTTTTTTAATCAAAAGTATGTGATTAATATTTTTTACACTTTTATGCCTCATTATAATGAAATTATGAAGCGTTTATGAAGGAAGGTGTTGTGAAAAAAAATAAAAGAATGAAAACCAGAGGTAAAAAAATTATATTCCCATATAGTGGAATGTGTTGTAAAAAGAACCATGTATAATGTATTATGTAGCCATGGAGGTGTAATTGACATCGATAGTTTTTCTATATAGAAAAAAAATGAAAGGGTAAGAATTTTAAGGAATCCAAGAATGGGGTAACTGATATTTATACAATGGTATGATGGTTTTGTTGTATTGTTTTGTGTCATTATTTTTATTTTTTTAATGTTTGTTTCATATTATGGAAATTTCCATCATCTAAAAGAGAATAGTGTTGGGAGGTCAATTACGACTACTATAGATGATGTTCTTTTGTTAATTTATTTATTAGAATGAAATGAATATAAGATTAGTGAATTATCTAGTTTTTCCTGTTCCTTACAGAAATGGTGTTTCATTCATCTAAAATTAATCTTCATTAAATGTACTTATTTTTCATTCTAATGTAGAATCATTATGAAATTTCTTATTCTTAACTAAAATATAATCATCTTGATATAAATTACCAAACACATTATTTGAAATTTATTATTATTTTTTAATATAAAAATATTAGGAATTTTTTTCTATTTTAATGACTGAAATATACTTTTATCAAAATCGTTTAAATTATATATTAAGAAACAAATAATATTACCGGGGACCGATTACATTGTCGGAGATAATCATGGATCATGTTTTCATAATTCATTTTCATCCTAGAAACAAAAAAAAGTAGACAATGCATTGAGTTAAAAAAATAATTCAATATTAACTATTTTACATTTCGAAAAATACCATTTGGTTAATGATTTGAAAAATTCATCTCTTGAATTTTTGTATTAGGGGACATATTATATTATATTTCAGGTTTCTGTATAGTAATATTTGACATAAGAAATTAAGGGATATGAGAATTATGATCAATAATTACAAGAAAATGAATAACTAGTTAATATGTTTAATTTTCATGATTACTAATATTGATGAATATTGATTTTTTATCTTGAAAAAGGATATGTGTTCCTTATAAGTCACAGTAGAGGAAGGATTTGTTTAATGAAGATCAAAGATCCATGTTTTCCATTTATCCAGGTAGCACTAAGTTGTATATATATTTTTTGGAGTGTTAAACATGGGATTGAATGAAACTAAATATTTTCAACTTTTCCCCTAAGTGTTTTACTTATGATCAGGTTAAATAAGAATAAAAATTACTAAATATGACTCTTCTACCATTTCCTATTCATATGTGGATATTTGAGAATTTATCAATGTCTTTCATGGTATGATTTCCAATGAAATTTCAGGGTAATAATGTGACTAGGGCAATTTTTTATCGATTAAATAAATATGTACATTCTCTTCCAATTAAAGATGAAATGTATTTATATAATATTTATTTACCATATATAAAGGATAATGTAATGTTATATTAAGTGAATCTCTCTATTGTATTAGACCATGATCCCAGGTTCACATCTAATATTGGTAATGAACTTTAGAAGCTATTGGGTGTTGAATTAAATTTCACTATAACTTTTCCTCCTTAATATTATTTGATGCATGAATTTAAATTTAAAACCATTGAAGATGATACCTTTTTTGATTAATGGAATACCCCCCAAGTTGGTATAGAGACCATTAATTATTCAAGTATTCTAATATCAATACTTGTTAATCCAGTATATACATGGAACCATTTGGGCCATTATATGGAAAGAAGTGCTAGACTATAGAATAATGGGAAGATATTGAGGGATGAAGTTGATGGGGCTAGATTTGGTATAGGATACATTAAATAATGAGCATTTTATTCAGCGGCACATGAGAACATCTTATAGAAGGAAGAAATGTTACACAGATAACCAGAGGAATTATCATTCATTCGATGTAGGTGGCCTAGTAATTCTCTATTCTTCTCTATGGAATCTTTTACGATTTTTTATGAATTTGAATCTAATTCCATTTTTCAATATACCATATGATATCAAATGTAAAATTGGACTAGTTTCTTAACCAGTGGCATTATCTAGGAGTTTATCATAAAAAAAATGTATTTCATGTTTCAATGTTATAGAAATATTTGACAAAATCATCTCATGTTTTGATTCTAGATGTAGTTTAGTTAGAAGAGAATATATATTATTAGGAAGAACCAGTTTACACTCTTAACCACTAAAATTAATTTTTGTGGAATAAACTGATTCTCTAGGGTTAGGTTTTATGAAAAAAATCATATTATTGAAGATGAATCATGGGAATAATAAAATGATATGGGGAAAAGATATCCACCACATGTTATATAAATGAATAAAATTGTGAGGATTCAATTTCTAAATGGCGGCAAGGATGTTAAATCCCGTATACAGATAGAAAAAAACATTTTCATAATTATTAATATGAATTATATTGTTATATTACATTAAAAATTGCCAAGTGATTTATAATATAAAAGTGAAATTAATAATTAAAAACCTTTATTATAAGGTTTTAATTAAAAGAATATTTTATCACATAAAAAATTATAATTTTATAAAATTATAATAAAAAATTAAACAATCATTTCAAAATTTAATTTTTTTTTAATTTTTTTATTTTTCAGAAAATATTTAATTTTTAGTGAAAATTGAAAGAATGATTTATTTAAAAATAAATTTCTTTTTAATAAATAAATTATTTAAATGTTTCAATTTTTGGGATTATTTTTTAATAAATCATATTGATTATTTGGTTACATTATATGCACTTAATTATATTTTAATCGTCTTTTAATAATATTTTTTATATAAATTTATTTTAGGGTTTAAAAATGGTATTTTTTAAAAACAACTTGTCAATACATAATGTTTCTCTATTTAAATTAATTAAAATAAAACCTTATATGGAATATATTAAATTAAATATATATATATATTATATTAGTAAATATTAATTCATTTTCATGAAACAATAATTACTAATCCATGAGTGAATATAGAAATCTCTTTTTCCTAAAAAAATACTCTTCTTAATAACCTGTTATATAACTGCATCTATGAGATTTATATTATATTAAAATTTTCAAATTCTATATATTTATTTTTGAAAAATGAATTTCATATTAGAAGTCATCATAATTTATAATTTTTAATATGTCAAACTTAATTTTTCACCAATGTGATGAGGGAAGACATTTTTAATTAATAAAAGTGATTAAGGTAAAAATGAGTTTACTTAGTGGTTAGTCGTAGAAAATAAGTTGCAATGAAAACCCAAAAAAATTATAAAAAAAATTTTATCAAATCATATCGATCATTAAAACTATTATTTTTGATAATGTTCAGTTTTTAACTTGTTTTGCATATGAAAAATCCAGGTTGGATTATCACTATATAAAATTTACAAATATTACACTCACCCATCTTATAAATGGAAACCCCATACCCCCCTATATTCACATGACAGAATCCAAATTTTTTGGAAAATATCCTCTCAAATCATTTGCCAAACATTATACCCTAATCCTAGAATCATTACTATTATAATTAATCCATCCATGGAAGGCCTTTTCTACAAACCAAAATGAGTTATTCGGGGAATGGATACCATTTAACAAAGTGCAGTTATGTTATATTTCATTCTCCACCCATCCATTATTATTATAAAATTATTATATAATAAAATTAGTACATTAAATATAGTGCTACTTCATTATGGTGACAACCTAAACCCATAAAAACTTCCTTAAAATTGGGTATAAAATCATCAATCAAATTATCAGAAGGATACTACCTCACGAAAAGATGCCATTTTTTTACATTATCACCCCTAATAGTTGGGTATAATGATGTATATAAAGTTTAAATTTTATATTTATAAAATTATAACACCTATATAGTATCTTTATCCTATAAAACATTTTTATATTAATTTATGTAATAGATACGGCAATGTCACACATTTGTATGGAGGACTACATTCTATCAATATAATGTTGAGTATTTTCACTAACACATTACATGTAATGTAATAAGGGAGTATATAATGAATATATATGATAAAAATGAAATAATAATGATATTAATTACAGAATTATATTAATTTAATTATAATATATCATTTCATTTCTTACCATTCCACAAACTGAAGAAGTGTTAACATCATTCCTGAACGTGTGGACTACTATCTCCTAAAACTGATGGAATTAGTTTTTTACATCATAAAATCACAATGATTATATATATAAGTACATGTAATTAAACATAATTATATTAATAATTTAATAATAGTATTTTAAGTAGGAAATATTACATACCTTCTTTCCATAACGATCATTGAAAAAACAAAATATTGCACATGCATACCTATAACCTACAGTCTCCATGATCATATCATTGATGCATTTTCAAAACTATCATTCATGATTGATTTTAAAATAATTATAATAATATATATATATATATATATGATAATTATTTCAATATTATAATTATTAATATGTTTAAAAAATTTCCACATTGACAATTGGCGTCCGACCAAAGTTATTATTGACACATAAACATTATATGATTAACACATTCTACATAAACATAATTGATGACGTAAATATATATAAAATGTTAATATGTGAAATAAAAATAATAAAAAATTTCAATAATGTTATAAATAAATTAAATAATTAACATAATTGTGTTATTATCGAATATAATGACACACATGGCTATTCAGACATATGATAAGGGACTTTGTCTTAACTACCTTTCATTGAGGCATATTTTAATGTTATACTAATATACTATTTTAAGAGGTGTATATATAGATTCTTTGTCATGTTATATCTTAAATTTTTCTATTATTATTTTATTTATATTTTTTAAATACTGTTATCCCATGGGTATTATGATTCAATTATTTCCATTGGGATAAGTTCCATTTGGTTAAAGGAAAAAATGCTCTTTAGGGATATCCTTCCAAATTATCCATTTCCTGTACACATATATAAACTGTTTTCATGAAATTTTTAATGTGTATGTAAAATATTTATGAAGTAGGTGTCATGTCCTATTTACTTTATTTAATTTATTTTCAAAACGAATCATTAAACTTGTTTTATATGGAACGTATGATTGATGAAAAAATTAATGTTCTATTCTTAACGTATACAATAAAATTACCCTTCCACTATCATGAACGTTTTCTAAATTCTACATTCCATTATTGGATTTCATTTTTTATTAAAAATATACAGTTTATCATTTTTTCAGAATTTTGGTACTCAAAATTTTCTTTGATAAGAAAATGGAATTATGTTATTGAAAATGGATTTTTTTAATGAAAAGGCACTCTTGATATCGAAAAGTGAATTTACAATGGATTTAAAACTATTTTAATACATTTTTATAATTTTAAATTTCATTAATTAATTTAATTTATTCTTTATATTTTACTAGGGAATTATATGATGGGGAAACCCATATATCATTGTGTGAGCATGATATAGCTTATATGATTTAGTAGTGATATTCATACATGGTGACCTAATTAGAGATTTTGAAATGGGATATCCATTATAGTTATAGGTGAGCCTATTATATAATATATGATAGGGAATCCCATATAGCGGTGGGTGATACCATTCTATCTTAAATTCTGTATTCACCCCAATATTGCCTCAATTAATTTGGTAATGATAATTTTTTAAGTCAACCATATGTTAATTCCAATTAAAACAGTTTCAAGTTTATTTATGGATATGATATTCTAAGTCACAAAAATAGGGTTATATGTTATGTATTTTGTTTTTAATTACATTCATTAAGAATAATTGTCTTTTTAAGTTAAATTATTTTTTCTTTGTGTTCAAATAAATTTGAATAGAAAGTTAAATTTTATATGAGTTTTCATGTTTTTAATTGACAATGATATTCTTTTATTTTATATCGTTTAAGGATATTTGATTTCTAATCTCGTGTGTTTAATTTTTTTTCACATGTTGCGTAAGGGAATGGATAATTTCATGTTTAATGTTATGATGATTTTTATTGAAATAAATTTTTTCCCTTTTAATAAATTTTAAATGGTGGAAAAAAATAGCTTCTGATTTGAAGCATCTACTTTTTATTATATGGTATTGTCATGTAAGATCGATGGCCTAAAACTATTAAACTCTAAACCTTAAAATATGCTCAATGAGAAATAATATAAATTCTTGACTAATCCACAATATTATGAAATGTAATAGTTCTTGTCCTTATATTGACTGCCTACACATATTGGATTTCAAGATACCTAATAATTTTTTCATAGATCTCTTTAATTCCACAATAAAAAGTGTTCATT
Organism: Viscum album; assembly: GCA_963277665.1. NCBI lineage: Eukaryota > Viridiplantae > Streptophyta > Magnoliopsida > Santalales > Viscaceae > Viscum > Viscum album. Next base: position 1,615,038,231 of record OY728152.1, on the reverse strand, counting down.
TAGTTTAAATGATAATTATTAATTGATTAATAAAGATAATTGTCATATATAACTCTATGAATTTATTATCTAACTTCATTTGGATATCGGGCATGAAACCCTACAGTCCTTATGTAGAATAAAAGGAAGAAAAAGGAAAAATTATACAAGACACACACAGAATCTAAGATTCTTTCATACTATACCACCATAAAATTGAATTTCCGAGTACATGAATGTAAAAAAAGAAACTATATTTTACATGTGTTATTATAGGTATCATTAAGAGAAACTACATTAAGTTAAATAAGAAAGTAGAATATTTTTGTGCATTTGTTGTTATGTGTAATCATTCCATATCTAATATGTTTTAAAAATGCTTCTTGTGGTACTCACAAGTGTATCCAAATGAAAAAGACAAGTTGATTCAAAAATATTTTCATAAGTAGTGTTTGATCTTAAGATATCAAATAGAACATGCTTTATAACCTTGTCTTTATGAGACATCCACTAGAAATTTACAATAAATAAGCACTTGGTTTTGAATGACTGTAACTATTCACCCAGTATTAAGAAGGAATTTTATTTCTTTACTAGATACATATGGTTTTATTTTAAAAAATTAAAATATGTTTTCCTTTTATTAATATATAATTTTTTATAGTATGAATCATTTAAATAGTTATTTTAAAGATGAAACATTTAAATAATTGTGTTTTTGTATTATACTATGATATCCACGTATTGATAATTAAAATCAAATGATGATCACATGACTCATATCATACCCATATATGGAATCATTGACATGGCCATGTATATGATAATCAATTGAAAACCCTTTATTCATAGATATTTAGATATAATCAAACCAAATCCAGTTGATATATGTCCTTCAAATTCAAAATAAAATTTCCCATTACATATTATAGTGGGTATGGTTGAAGAAATAATGAGATTCTAGAAAAGGTTCACACTATCATTTGAGGACCATTTCTAGTATAATGTATTGTAGGGTCATTTTACTCATCTATAGATGAGTAAATGTAGTTAGGTATATATAAATATAAATGGTAATAATCCATGTATTCTAATAAATTTTGAAAACTCAAGAATGATGTAGAGAGTTAATATGTTATGAAAATAAAGAATCTGTGATCGGATCATTGTGGAGAGTATCTTAACCAAGAATTCAATGAATATATATAGTATTTTTGGATTCTATTTTAAGTCATTCAAAATTTTACCCCATAGTGAAATTGTACCTATAAATATAAGAATAGTTCCATGTATGATATGATTTGGTTGATAAAAATTCACACTAATATTCCCTTATCTATCTGGGGGTATGAATTACCTAATATAACATACACTCCAAATTTAGATCAAAATGAAGTAGAAAACAATTATATTTGAAATCTAGTGTGAAAAAATGTGTTAGGTCATATATTCATGTCTGTGGTTGTGATGTCCATATTATGGACAAATCTAGAAAAAAAATTAGCACCCAAATAATATAGTATATAATCATGGGGTATTTAGAGGAACTGATGGGATATATATATATATATATGAATATAAGGAATATAATTTCATTATGGAACAATATCCCATATTTAAAAAATATATATATACTAATAAAAATTTTGATATAATAACATTCCATATGTCGACATGGAATATGTCTTTTTGACACAATAATTTCATAGGAAAACCTGAGAAGTTAGATAAATAAAATTATATTATTTTCATGTCAATGAAAATGGTCACTCATTAATGGCTGACAACAAAAAACCAATTTCTAACATTGAGGTAATAGTTATCTCAAAATCTATAAGATGGAAACACACCATGATTTCATAGTTGGATTCCATGTATTAGAAAAATGTATGGGAACAAGTTGAATTTCTAGATAATGTATTGTCTACATGGAGAAAAATGGTATTGGAGAGAAATATGGTCAGGAAAGGTAAAATGGTAAGATATAAATAGAAACTATTTTCCAAAGGGTTCAAAAATTATCAATTAACAAACAATGATATATCATTTCATCTGATAGTCTTGCGTAAATACATGAAATTTATTCTTTTTAACAACAGATTTCTAGAAAAAGTATATTTAGGTAATTTATATCAAATGATATTTCCATAATGGTATCCCTATGAATAATTTCCATATTATTGAACAAAATTATTTTTTGACTAAAAGAATCCAATTAGATATATATGTTTCAAAGTCTAATTAATGGATTTAGGAAAAAATAGAAGTCTTTTATTTTTTGGGTTCAAAGAAGAAATTAATGAATTTCCATTCATAAGGAATGAATGTAATCCATGATAGTAGTTATGAATAAAATGGAGTCAAATCATACTCACAATATTATATATTAATGTCATATTAATTATTGGAAATAATAAACATGTCTTATAGTGTGTTATACTGTAATTGAACACATCCAACTCTATAAACGATATAAATTAAACCACCAATATTTGAGGTATCATGATAATTTAGGATTCCCCCTTGAGGTAACTTGAGATATGTCAAGAATCATACATTTACCAAATACTAGTCAGAGAATTTAGAAAACAATCAAAGTGGGGATTGGTTCTATTGTCACAAGGTATTCATATCTCCAACAAAACGTATTCATTGACCCAATATAGGAGAGAGATAGATGAAGATTATGATAGAAATATAGGATGAGTGTTTTCAAATACAATTATATAACTGTATCGATCATTAATAACATGTTTTATATGAGGCTTAATGTTTCTTACACTGTGATCATTGTAGATAGACATCAAGATGATCTAGGAGAAAAATATTTGTGTGGTGACAGGGCAATACCTAGGTATAAAATAGGTTTAAAGGATATATTTCTAGTACTTGGATGATATGAGGAATTTTTTAGTAGGGGATTAAAGGATAATAGTTTCTAATCCAATTAAAATGTTATGAAGTCAATTTTATGATATGTACTTGGTACTAATAGAGTAAATATGAGCTAGAGGATCTAAAACAACTCAATTGTATCTTATTATATAATTATTTTATGGTATATTACAACATTTCATTACACTAATAAAGTGGAATGTATATGTACGTTTATCCATGATATTTATTTGATGCCTTCAGATTGATATATTAAAAAATAAATTTTTTATAATACATCAACGGTTTCTCTTGCAATTGTTCCAAGATAACATCTATAGAGAATAAAACTACATCAAAAGTATGACCAATGGTGTGATTTTTCATATAGGGTTGACGTCATTCATAGAAAAGTATTACTATAAGATAATATGAATGAAAATTAATAATATCCATATATTATCAAATGTATGAATGTCACGTGGTAGATTACGAATGAATAGTTGTTAGCAGTTGGCTCTACGGAATGTGGGAGCCTTTTGTAAATGGTAATATAGATATTACGTCGATATAATATTTTATTACATATATTCAAGATTTACTTAATATTGATAAATACATTATAAAACCATTATCTGTCATTAACATTTCATTATATGTGATAATTTTATAAGGGCACATGTTTCATTCGATATTCAATGTAGATTCCCACTATGATGAGTACACATAAGTGCTATAAAATATTCTAAAATATAAATTCTTTAATTAGATGATAATATTTTATAGGAAATAATTGATAATTTATTTTATGGTATGTGGTGTCATAATACATTAAGAAATATTATCAATAAAATCATATTTGGTAATATGAAGTCACGTAATGTTAAATACATTGTCCATAACAATAAAATCCACATTTATTTGTGTTGTTAAATTTTTGTATCTACAACTAGGTGTAATGGTCCCTATAAATTAATATTATTACTAATTTATTTTGTTGATTTTTCATATTGATGTATTATTGAAAACCATGGTGACATGTGTTTGTGGAATTGAAGGATGTGCTTGGTGTGGCATTATTGACATTGCTTTAATTAATAATGAATACATGTATTTTTATATCCTATTCATAAATAGATGTAAATATCCCAAGAATATTAATGGATAATTGACTACATGATTAAAAACATGTCTTAAGTGTTATATCATATTGCTCATTTCATGATATTCAAAAAAATTGACAGAGACATTTGGGTTAATAATAGTCGTACAAAACATACTTTATTAGATATATCATGACCAATGCATCTTATTATAGAATGTACAATTTCATATTGTTATTTTAATTTCAACATTTAACATTTTTCTGTATGGGTTCAACGGCGGGTTTCTAGTTGTTGACCTTTGATATATTTTGTAACAACATAATGCTATTAAGAAAGAGGACAAGAGGGTCACACAATGAGTGTATCTAGAAACTCAGATAAATAACATTTGAATATAATATGTTGAATAAATCATAATATTTTACTTTATTTGATAATTTTTTATTTAGTTTTTTATCAAAAATATTCCATCACTTATTATTTGATTTATTTTAAATTTGTGATATATAATAAATATTCATTTATTATCAATTTTTATGAATATGATATATGATTATTTATTGGAAAATATTGAAGTTTTATTTATAAACTAAATAAATATTCCTTATTTATGATCCAATGAGTATTCATGATGATGTAGTTTTGTTTAAAGTCCTGATGAGAAATTACATATGAAATATTATTACCATAATTATTGAATTATTTGTATTGGAAAAGCGATATTTATTTTTTCATTAAGTATAACACATGTTATGTAAATTATAATTATATTATTATTTTATAAAAGAGATATTATAAGTTTTTATAAAATAATTAGCAACTAGATAAAATTATTAGATTTTTATCCATATATATAATTTATCATGTCATTCATATACCAAGTCATAATTTGTATAATAAAATTCTAGAAATACTTCTCTCAGTCCCCATATAATTTTTTTTTTCAACGTTCTTCAGTGTGTAGAGAATTATGCTTCACCCACCTATCATAACTTGGGATATCAAGTAGAGTACTTCTACACAAATTTATTATTTTGGAAATCTATAATAAACGACTCATGCATCAAAATCATCCATTCTAAAACATATGGATTTATATGGAATTGTTTGGTGGTTCACATTGCATGGGAGGATCAAGAAAAGAGGGTTTGAACATATTGATATTCTCAGTAGAATGATGGAATGATAAGAAGTTCTCAAAATATTAACCAATGATGAAACAAAATTAGTATAATGGTTCAATTAATAAAATATTAATTATGAATAATATGTGATCAACCAAAATATAGTGTTACAATTTTCATGTCAGTTAATATGAATATTAAATTATTTTCATATTACCTTTTTTTCATGGTAATCAATGATTAATTTAATATTATTAAAAAATCAGAGATGGCTAAAAGATAGTATGAAACTATGTTGTTCCCCAAACCATCAATGGTGATGTAACATTTCGACCTGGTAGCGACTAAATTGGTTCTCTAAGCCGGTTCTCTGCAAGAAATCTACCATGAATCCTCATATTCCAGAAGAGACCGACTTGAATTTGGGGTCTAAAGGTAAAAAAATGAGGAGACTACACACCCATATTAAAGGGAAAAACAATAAGTAAGTAACAAAACACACACTCAACAGATAATAAATAATGATAAATCTACTAAATATATGCATGTTGTAATAAAATGATTTATAGAGATGTTTTGAATTTCCATGTCATACATTCAACCATGATCACCCACTAGATCGATCCCATGTACAAGAAATAAAAATTGAATGGTAAATACAACTGATTCTACTGGAAACACAAAGACAAAACACATATTCGATCTCCTTTACCCTATCAAGATACTCTACCATGAATTGTTGACACCACACAAGAATCCCTCTCAACAGTTCAATCTAGGACTTTCATTCTATCAATCATTAATTTATTCCCAACATGAATGTAAAAAACGTTGTTCGTATGAACATTGTGGTGCATTTATAGGGGTGAAAAAAAATCATAGTTGGCCACCCCCACCTGTTAACCATTAAAATTATTCTATAAGTGCATGCTCGACAAATATGGCCACCATAGACAATAAACAATAGGGAAAAAATATAAAATAACAATCATCGATCTATAGGATCAAGACATCAGTCAATCATACCTGCTTCACCCAATGCTAGAACATCTATAAGATCATCTGAAGGATGGTGTATAAAAAAACCTACAGGCTCTATACCCATGGTTGCCACAACCATCCTAACTATACCATGTACCCATCCTCTTATATTAATTTCACCCAGGATACTGGTCTATGTCATCCCATACCATGTCCTTAAAACTAGATATTGTACCATACTTTGATCCTTGACACATCTTTCCAATTTCCACACAAGATCACTACCAAAACCTGACCATTTGTCGGACATCTATCTCAAGTAACATACGCATAGTTCATAAGGTATCATTCCACCCCATAAACCATATATATGTAACAAAAAATTCCTGGAGCATTAGTCAAGAATAATAACTGTGGATCTAGTGTGTTGTTACACCATCCATCCAAGCTGAAAAAAAAACGCCCAGAGCCTTGGTCTGGAGCACTATAACTGAGGTATACTATCATTGTCTAGAGCATCTATATGATAGACTCTCAGTAGTATACTTTATATGTTCAGAAACTCAGTCATGATACCATAACATTTAGTGGGTCCATAGCATCAGTCAGACCGAAACTCGAAGAGAAGGAGGACCATTCCCATTACTTTATTCTACGTGGCATGCCATCTATCTACAGAGAATCAGTGTATTTCACTAACAATTGATCACATTATAATTTTCTAAATCTTTATCCTGAAACCCTCTCAGAAGTATACTTCTTGTGCTCGAAACCTCATTCCATAACCAAACCAAAAATATGTGACATCACACTACTATACATGAAACTATTACATAGCATGCCTGGGACATCAATTCTGTACTCAACCCATAAAAAACTATCGGCATCAAGACAGAGCATCATTATAATAGCCAAAATCATGGATATCTGGAACCAAATCAATGGATCTTCTATCCACCAATATCTATAATCAAAATATATACCAAATAAATGGATTTCAAAAACACTGTTACCCATCCATATCAATGTTTCCCATGGGTAATATTGGCCACAATCTCAAGGAACTAAAAAATAACAATATATATATATATATAAATATGTCCATATAAACCAATAACATCTTACCCCATTGACACATACATCCTCATGGATCCAAAGGAACACCAATTTTTGAACAACATAATCACACACCCTTTCTATGGGTCTTCCTATCAATCAGGCCCACATATGAACCTCTAGATCCATATATAAACTAAGTCATCCACTATTGGATCCTTAGAAATAGTAATAAAGAAAATATATACTCTATAAACCCTAGTAACCACTAACTGTCGTGTAAATACATAAAATAGTAAACAGCCTTATGCATCCCTAAATGGAATCCAAATAAATCCACGATACAATAAATTCCACCAAGGCATCTAATATCTATCTCATGCCACCCATGCATTCTAATCAATCATCTACGTCATGAAGTGATCACTTAACAAGAAACCATTCCTATAATGGTGTCACCAAGAGTACCAATGGCTCAACTAGACAATACAATGACACTCGAGCATAAAAACAATCATATGGTGTCAAAATAGTTCTATTGGTCACAACCATCAGTATACTCAAATGTTGGATATAATCCTCAACATCTCTATCCTCGAGAATCTAGCCCTGATTTGTAACAACAACCTAGATTATCTCATAGATAATTCTAAAATCTAATCATATATTATTCATCTAAGTAACTTGATGAAAACAAACATATTACACTCATGTAATATCAAACACAGTGCTTAGAATCGCCACACGAGTCTCATATATCAAAATGCAATATACAAAATGGATTCTGAAGAAAAACGTTAAGGAAATCCTATTTATAAAACAGCAGAACACCATTTAGATAAAATAAATATATAAAAGGATCCACCCATTATGATATACATTAAGAAACACTTATAATGGACTACTCAGAAGCCCAATTCTGACTCCAGGCACAAAATAAACCAAATCACTTTTGTGGAAAAGAAAATTGTGTGTACATTAGTGTAAAATGTGTGTAATGTAATTTCTCATTTTTAAAATTCGATTTTACATGGATATAGAAACATGGGTATGCTTGTGTAAATGTACATGGCGTGTACATAAAGTACATGGAATGTACTTTCCAAACCCATATTTCCATTTTATTTTTCACACGGATGGACACATGACCATGGACCACTAAATGTAGTGTTTTAAGATTACAATGCATATTTTTATGAGAAGTATCTCTTACCCCAAATGGGAGAACACATGGTGTGTGTTCATAGAACCACATGCTGTGTAGATGATATTTCTGAGGGAAAACCCCTCCAAACCATGCTGAATCCCTCATTCTTCCCCAAATAAGTTTAGATATTCCCTCATGGGGTCATCAAAAATCATAATTAGGCTTCAAATATTGAAAATGAATAATATGTGTGTATTTGGGGCACAAAACACAAGCCATAATTCCTCATAATGTAAACAATGAATCATTGGGTTTAAATTCACTCCCAGAAGCTGCTCTACTTTGATCTAGTCATGAACTACACCATAGATGAACTCTCGTGACATCCCCCCCTGACATCCCTCTTTGATATGGCCATCGTGTATGTGGATGAATCCCCTACCTTCCTACTCTACATGTGAACCCTAAAATGATGTGGGTGTGATTATCTTGTATTTAAATCAATCAATTAATTAAATAATTAATTACCAATTAAGCACTCGTCCCAAGCGCGGATACCTGGTGTGAGTTAATACCTCACCTATGTAATACCCCCAATTTTGGACTCAAATGAAGAGTCATAATATCAATATTAAGAACCATTCAGAATTTATAACCAACTGAAACCACCTGTCCAATTTAATAATTACTTAATTATTAAATTAATATTGGTAAAAACTCCATGTGCTCATAAGTTCACCAATATTCTGTCCTATCATAAACAGCCTATTCCGGGAATAATAGATTAGTATGCATAATTATTCAAGGCCATATACTATATTAAAATACTAATTTTCCTCTTATAATATCCGAGAAAAAAAATCAAATTTCTACAAGAATTTCAAACTAATGGAAGCACAGGTCTCTACAGCCTCCCCGCCATAAACCTACTCGTCCCCAACTTGCCTAGGTGGTCTTCCAACAACACATATTGACACAAAATGGTTATAAAAAAGAGCTTAAATTGTTTATTTCTACCCAAATATGCCAATTGGTTATAGCCGTAGAACTCCATAGTGAGGGCATACAACCCAACAACGGACATGCCACCCCTTTCCACCATTAACAAAGCCCATGGATAATGACTAGCCATACTCATCCAAACAAATATATCACATCATCTTTAAAACTCATGATAACATTCATTGTGAGAGCCACCATAAAACATAACCCACATCTACTAATTTTGAACCACAATTTTTCTGATTGTTGAAGTCCCCTTTTTAAGAGATGTTATCAGCAATCAACCAACCCCCTCAATATTTTCCTCACTGTATCCTCGATCCTTCCAAAACTATGGTCACACCATCACACCAAGTTTCTTATGCCCACCCTAGTCGTATCTATATTGTTTCTCCAAAAAAATCTATTTTTCTCAGATCATTACTCAATCATGACCATCCCAGGAGCTGGACATGTCCACCTTTCTCTCAACAGAGCCACAAAACCAACAACTACTATTGCTAATTTTTTTCATCCATGAACTTCACGCACGATATCTATCAATATCTAACCCATCAGATAGAGCTCATTCAAAAAAGGTTGATGGTGCAATCCCTATCATGAGGTTCCAAACAATTGTCTTTCTCAGAAAAAACTCATATGAGTCCCCTTACCATCCCAAGGGAACATCTAAAGAGCATTTCATACTGTTGGACATCTTTTAGAATACTCAGGATGATGTCATGATATTGGGAATGATCATCTCTAAACTGTGAGTATACTAGGATGTCATTGATGAATACCACCACACCCTCATCCACCCAAAACATCACAATTCAACCCCGAGGCCTCAGGTCACCCATTCCACAATCCTCTAATCACACCTGCTATAATTTCTCATCCTACTCATGGTCCAAATCCCAACTATAGCACCTCGTACATATTCTCTTGTAACTTATAATCCAAAAAACAATTGATACATTACATGAACTATTATTGAATCCCCATGTTTACAATATCACATACCTATTACATTCTCATGCATAATGTAGTCGTCGAACCTGATATAACTACTACATATAATATATCAAAAAGAACTAACTCACAAGCCTCTACCAAGAAAACTTGAGTGATTTTTATGCTATCAATTAAACCCAACGACAATATGATTAACTCACCTTCATAACCAATACCTATAAAGGGAGAATTAACAAACATTACCTCATGAAACCAACCACTATGCATAGACACTGGCACACAAGCACACCATCTATAACAATAGGCTTTCATCTATCCTAATAATAAAACCCAGTGGCACACATCAAGCACTAATTTCAAGAGTCCAACATAACCATATATGCCTTGCACTCTAGAAGGCTCTCATATCTCGATTGAACCCTATCACTATTCACTCTAAAAATTAAATCATCCGTGACATTATACTATATAATCAAATCAAAAAGGCCAATATGCTATCCCATGTAGCCCTACAGATCATGTCTCATATCATAAATCTCGGTCTAACCATCCAACTCTAATCCAACTCACATAAGAAAACAACTTAGGGGAATCAATATGAAAAAAACTCATCATGAAACAACATCATGTATATATAACACCCATATCTATGGTATGACAATATAATGGGTTCATACACCAACCAATAGAATGGAACTAAGGTGTCCATGCCTTGCTCCTTGGAGGACTCAGACATATTAAAAACCACAATAAAAACCACCTACAAGGGGTCCACATCCCAACACATATATAATATTGACCCAGAAAGGTCACTACAACAACCTCCAACATAACCAAAACAATAACCCCACAATCGAACTTCTCACTCTCACCAATAAAACCTACCATCCAAAAGAAATTCATAAAATCACACAATAAAAGGCCTATAACCTTTGGATTCTACATTCATATAATGAAGCATGAGACACATATTGCCTATGTAGTCCTAGGGTCATAATCAACTCAAATTACTCTTACAAATGGGAGAATATCCTTAAATCCATCATAAAAATTAAAATACAAACAAAATGTTCATCACTCAATGAGAAAATCAAATTCAATCGTAACCTCAAAAATACAGAACGTCAATCACAATCCATGGTAACCATGAATTCCTACCGGAACTAGTGTTCATGATGTGCCACCCTAGTATCCAACACATGTTATGAAACATTACAATATATATTGTCTAAATAAACCCCAAATAGTAAAATAAAAAAAATTAGCACCACTACTTCCACTTTGTAACATCTTGTCCCAGTATCCACTAAAGCAATGCTCTGATTTGGTTCGCCACAAGACCTCAAGCATACCTTCTCATACACTAGAGGCTTCCAACTATTAGCGGGGGTCAAAACAAGATATTGTGAGGATACTATACCTGTATATTAGACTGAACGAAAAAAATTACCTAATAAACTGATAATCATTTGATAAATCATATTGATAGATAAAAGAAAGCTAATCATGTTTTAATAATATGAACTACAAGAAAGGCCTAAATTACAATGTCATACGTTCAACCATGAACAACCTCTTGGATGATCCCATTTACATGAAATAATAACATAAAATTTAATACTATTGACTCTATTGTAAACTCTAGGTCATAACACATACCCAATCTCCAATACAATGTCAAGCAGGTAAAACCCGACCGGTCGACTACACACAAGAATCCCTCTCTTCTAGGAAATCCTAGGTATCCCCCCAATTATTTTTATATATGTGAACAAAATGAAATTATATATGACGTCATTAAGCATGCTAAGGTGAGAATACAGGGGTGAGAAAGAAATCACAGTAGGCCATCACCAATGGTGATCTTATAAAGTGCTTCCATGTGTTCATTCTCATGGAAAATGTCAAACCTAGACGATATAGAATATGAAAAGTAATTAAAAATAAAAAATAGTTAATTCATATGTCCAAGACCTCAATTGACCATACCTATTTCAATAATGTCAAAACATCTCTGAGGTCATATCAAGGACCATACATCCTAAACAACCTACGAGCTTCGTACACATGGTAGCCACAACTAATCATACTATTCCAGGTACCCATCCAACTATTGTCATTTCACCCTAGATACTAGACTAGGTCATCCAATACCATGTCCTCAAAACTATAAATTGTTCCATAGTTGAATAATTTACAAATATTTCCCATTTACACACAAGAGCACTACCAAACCCAGAATTTTAGTCTAAAATCTATCTCATCTACCATATCCATAGATCACACGGTATCATTCCATCCTATAAACCATATATATCCAATAAACCATGACTAGAGAATTAGGCTGGTAAATTAACTCTAGATATAGAGCATTGATCAACCATAAATCCCAATTGGTAAACCATAAATTCCTAGAGCCTAAATCTAGAGCACTATCACTGATGTATACTATCTGTTTCTTGAGCCTCAGTCTGACAACCTCTCAGTAGTATAATTTTATTGCTTGAAACCTTAGTATAGAAACCATTACATCAATGGTCCGCATAGCATCAGTCTGACCCAATCCCAAGTAAAAGATGTACTATTACAGTCACTTCACTCTACAAGGCTTTCCATCATTTCCAAAATCCTGAGTTTTGTACAATATCCATGAAGTACACTATATGATTCTATATCCTTAGTCTAGAACCCTATCATTAGTATACAACATCCACTCAAAAACATATTTCAGCACCAAACCCCATATATGTGAAGTCACATTACTATACTCAATATTATAATATAGGTTGCTTGAATCCTCAATAAATATCCCAAACTATAAAAAATTACCGACATCAAAACATATCCTTTGTCTACTAACTCCAATCATAGATATCCTAATCTATACCAGCAGATCATCTTTCCACCTCCCTCTATCATCAATTTCCATAAAAAACCAATTTCAAAACACTATTTTCCATCCATATCAAATTTCACCCTGGGTAATATAGGTCTCAACATCATGGAAGTAAAAAATAACATTTGATAGCTATATGTTCATATCAATCAACATCAACTTATCCCATCAAAACATACATCATCATGGGTCCTAAAGAGCACCTATAACTGAACAACATGATCACACACATCCAGTCAAGGTCATCCTATCAATTCTTCCCACACACAATCTTTTGGATCGATACATAAACTGACCCATCCCCTCTTGGATTATCAGAACATGCACTCATAAAATTAAACCTCTCTAATCCTTGGTAACCACCAACTATCGAGTCAAGATATAACAAAGAAAACATTCTAAAGCAACCCTCAACGGCCTCCAATTGATCCCTGATCAATGACATACAACAGTGGAATCATTAATCAATCTCATGCCACATATGAATTATCAACATTCATCCACAGCATGCAGAAATCACTTAACAATAACCATTCCCTCCAAGACAATCATGAAGAGTTCCTATAAATCATATAATCACTACAACGACACTTTCAAATAACCACAATCCTGTGGTGTCAACCTAACTCAAAAGGCTTCATCCATCTAGATACTAATATTCTGATATAAACCTCAACTCTACAAGCATTAAGTCACTAGATCCAATTCACAAAGTCATCCTAGATCATACCGTAGATACTATTCAAATTATATTCTATTTGATTCATCGACGATACCTTAGAATAAAAACAATGGTTCACTTAATCCATATCTAACACTTGACTCATAATCCTCATCCTATTCTCCGAGCTCAAAAACCAACCCGCAAAAGGGATTTTGAATTCAAACCTCATGGTTAACCTCCATATAAATAAATGTTTTTCCAAAACATTGTTTAGATGAACATTATATGTTCAAAAATCCCACCATTCAGATCTATGTGGAAAACCCCTCAAAATGGACTACTCAAACATCCAATTCTGACTTCACAGGCATAAAATATCTAAAATCTCTTGGTTGGAAAAGTACTTGGATATAAACACTCCCATGTACAACCCCACAGTGTGTACATATTAAAATTCATTCTTCCCCAAATGGGAAGAACACAATACGTGTGTTCATAGAACCACAAGCTGTGCAGAAGGAATCTCAGATAGGAAACCCCACTGAACCCTCCTGAAACCCCCATTCAACCCCAAATAAGTATAGATCGATCATCATGGGGTCTCCAATAGTATTAATAAGAAATTTACTATTGGAAACTTTTATTATATAGGGATTTTGTTCATAAAACCCAAAACTATCATTCCTCATGCTGTAAAAACCAATGCATTGGTTTTAAAGTATCTCTAAAAAATTGTTGCAGAATGATCCAGACCTGATCTACACCCAGGATGACACTACCACAAAACTGGGCAAGGCCGGTGCCAAACATTATCAACGCTAATGAAAAAGTGCTGATAAAGGGGTGTATGTTTATCAGCGCTTTTTTAGAACTAATAAAGGAACCCACTTTAAGAACATTTTTAGGGCTATTAAAGGGTACCCCTTTATCAGCGCTTTTTTAGTAGCGCTGATAAATGGGGGTCATTATCAGCATATTTTTTAAAATTGTTGATCAAGGGTCCACATCCAATAAAAATTCATTAAAAAAATTATATTAATATTTAAATATATATATAGTTATATTGATATAAATATAATATATAATTTTTAAATATATTTTAGATAAGTATAAATATATATTTACACTTAATATACTTAATATATAAGATATTTAGTGAAAATGGATTATAAAAAAAATTTAAAAAATATTCTTAATTAATAATTTTCTAATTATTATGGTGTAATAGTCATTTAATAACAATTTGAAGACTTAAAAAATTAAAAAAAATTAAAAAAAGTTCCAAAATATGTTGAAAACACAACTCGAACTTCAAATGACCATAACTTTTGATCCTGGTGTTTGTTTGAGCTCAACAACATTTCAAATCGAAGCATGTGATGAGCTCTATGCACTAGCTACCAAATAAATGCTTCTGTCAAATTTTTTTGAAGCCAAAAAAGTCCAGGAAGGCCTCCAAACTGAGTTTTTAGTCAAGATACCCCGATTTTTTTAACATTTTGTGGATTTTTAGCCTCGTTTAATGGGGTATTATTTCCTTTTTTTGGGAGGAATGAATTTATTCCAATGTATTACATTCATATTGATATTATGTTCTTGAAATTTTATCATTTTTTATAATGAACTGATATTTATAATCAAATATATAACAATATATACATATTTTTTATATATTCACACATACAAATTTAAATATAAATATAAATAAAAAAATATATTTACATATAAAATATATTAGCATTATCTAAATAATAACTAATATCACTTTTATTAAAAATACAAATATAGGAATATTTATATACCTATATATTAATCTAACTATATATATATATATATATTAATATAACTACATATATATATTCTTATAAAAACAAATATATTTATATTTATATAATTATAAATATATATATTAATATAACTATATATATATTGATATAAATATATATTACTATAAGAATAAATATAAATATATATATATATATATTAATCGAGATATCATGAAATGGAAAACAAATCAAAATAGAGGAGTGGTAAGGGCTTATGCGGGCCATAGGGAGGTCTCGAGTTCAGAACCTGGTGGAGGCAGGGGCGCGCGAATGGGGAAAGATTTTGGGGGGTGGGATAGCACTGATAAAGGGTGGAGGGGTGCGTGCAGGCACTGAAGGGGCTGGAAGGTGCTGTAAAAGGGGGGATCAAGCGCTATAAAAGCCCCCCGATTGGCAGGGTTTTTTTATTTAGTTTTTCATTTAATTTTTTTAGTTTTATCGGTGCTAACAAAAAGCGCTGATAAAAGTGATCTTTTATCAGGGATAAAAATAAAGCGCTGATAACGTATCCTTTTATCAATGCTTCTTTTAAGCGCTGATAAAAAAACCCATTTATCAGCACTTTTTGTTAGCGCTGATAAAAGGGGTCTCTATCAGCGCTTTATGGAGCACCGATAAAGGGAACCCCCCCCCCCTTTATCTTCGCCGGCATTAACAACACTTTTCTAGCACTGTTAAAGCCCATTTTTAGCGATGATAAAAGGGTTATTTGAAGTACTGTGATGTCCAGTGGTATCTCATCCACCATCCATGTTAGATCTTTTCATAGTACATGAGGGAGAACCACATCCCCTCATTCATTGTGATAGAACCCTTAAATGGTGGGGGTGTTCTTTTATTTTAACTAATTCTATTGTTAATTACCCATTTGACACATATCTCGTGTCCCAAAACCTGAAGTGAGTTTAAACATCAACAATGCAATACCCCATATTCCGGATTCAACTGTGAATTTAGAGTCACTATATGACACCCATTTCAGAAGTTACCATCAGTTGAAATGACTTAACAAATTTAATATTAAATAATTAAATATTAATTATTCATACAAAATTCTATGTTCTCAGAAGTCCACCAAACAACTATCCTGTAGTAAACACCCTATTTCATGACCAACCGAATGGTCATAAATATTATATTATGGTATATAATATTTTAAAATGGACATTATACCATTTACAAGCACCCGAGAACTAAAATAAAAATTTGTACTCAAATTTAAAAATCCAGAAAGCTCAGGTATCTAAAGCTATCATTCGACCATATTGATATGGTGGATACCATATCATTTTTCTCCAAACACATTTTCTGAGTCATTGTTTTGAAATATGTTCTAGTATTTAATCCAATAATAGTATATATAATGGGTTTTCTATTATGTATTTCATTTGTCTAAGATAAATTAGTGGATGAATCATTACATGTTTTAAACATGTTTTTTTCATTTTCATAAGCCTTTTTTTAAAAACCAATATATAAAATATATCTCAAACCACATATTTTTTCATCAACATTTGAATATTTAACGTTAGTGTTTTCTAAAATCCCTATAATAATCAATAAAAGATGACATTTTAGATTTATGTATTTCTACTGTTCATTAATAAAGTTCACTTAATCATCATATTCCTTTTTTTAATATCTAATTTCTTCTTCAATACCATGAATCTTATCTTGTAATTATTTATCATGTTACTTCACTCTATTATCCATGAAATAAAACTAAGAATTAATTATATTATCTATTTTGTGTGTGTGTATTCTTGTGCACTTATCACATCAAGAAAAAAAATATGAAATACAAAAAAATTGTAAATACTCATTTGTATATCTTCTTTAACTAGATAAAAACATTCATTGCACTTTTATAGAGATTATCCCATCAGATAAATTAGTTATGAGAGTGTTACATTTTCGTATCCTTGTCAATAATTATTTCATTATATCAAAAATTTTCAAATAATTCAATTATTTTTTCATAATTAGTTCAATTGATAACCACAAATATATATGTGAACAATTCATTGGGAACCATGTTTAAAATGACCTTTAATTCAATGTAGAGTTGTTAATAATTTTCAGTTATCTCATTTTAATCAATATCTCAAAAACCTAATCTCAATTAATAAAAGGATTATAATCAATAAATGAGAATATTTTCCACCGATTTAATAATTTTAAGTAGTGTGGTATTCCTATTTTATATTGAATTTTTTTTAGAATCCTAGACAATACTTTCTTCATTGTCAAAAAATTGTTTTCTAAAAATTCGTCATTTATATCTACAGGAAAAATAAATTATATCACTTCAATGAAAGATAATAATAATTGGTGATGATTTTATCTTTTAAAATAAACATAGATATCTATTATACAAATTGATGTTCTCATTTACATATATATATCCAATAATCTAGTGTTAAATTACTAATTATCCTTTTTATAATTTTACTTATTAAATCATTTTATTTGATAGCTGAAAGAATAGAAAATATAATTTTTAAAAATATCAACCATTCCAATATGTAAATAAATAAATAACAGAAACGTACATGATAATTTTATATGATTTGGTTCAACTATATGAAACTCATACTTATTGTGTTTTTGGTGAGTCCAAGACATAGATTTTAACAAGTAAAATTGAGAGACTTTAATATAGACTCTCTCATGAAAATTCCAAATACCAATGAATATAGAAGATGAAATTATAAAAATTATCCTTATTCATCTAAATATTGGTTTGTTATGCTATTAGAAACTATTGTTAGATTTCTCTAAAAATTACGAACTAGTATTTTGAATATTTATTTATACAATATCCTAGCAATTAAACAAAGGATAAATGTAATGAACCAATTAATAGGACTCCAATAACTTCTTTCTTCAAATTTAGCAACAGAAGACATTTTTTCTCATTCATATCCACAAATAAATATATTTTTAGGACTAGAATTAAGATCATGGACTTTCTAACTACTAATCCCCTACATATCAGTAATATCATATGATATTTGGATATCACTGTATTTAAATTATTCTATTTATAATTCTTTATCTACAATCTAGTCTATCACCCTACCGAAATGCAGTTAAATTCATCCTCCAATACATTCAAAATATTCAGTAGAACCTCTATTATACTCTCTTATTTTATATCATCATCTTTTCTTAAATTTTTACTCTTATAAATAATTCAATAATATTTTCCATATTCAATTATAGAATCACATACTTGATTATTTATATTAAGTGACCATTTCTTCCTTTTAAACTATTTAATAATATTCTCTAACTATTATCCCATTTTTCTCATTAAACTCTCTATCAATTTCAATTTAATAATATTCCTTTAGAAATTATATTTAAACCCTCCACATTATATTAAAATTTTCACCATATTTATGTTCTTCACTAAATCAAAATCAATTAAATCCATAGTTTCATGAATTATTTCATAAATTGATTTTATTGGAATGGAATTTCAACATGATGTAAAAATATCTCTTTAAAAAACTATCTCATGATATTATAATTGAAAAATATTCTACTTATGGTATAACATCATTTATTCTCTTAGAACAAACATCATCATATTCTTCTTCTAAGACAGTTTCAATGAATATTTCTCCATCTCCATGAAAATTTTATATCTCTATTATAAAAAATATTCTGGAATCCCAATTCTCTTTGTGTTCATTTGATATTTATTTATTCAAATAAATTATTTCTCATTTGATGATTTAGTTCAATATCAATATAAAATTTTTCATAAATATAGTATCAAACATAAGATGTATAAATTTATATGTATCAGTATTTGAGATCCAATTATTTATACATTCATTTGAAATTCTTATAGTCAAAATTATTCTTTTTTACATTCAATCATTATTTTCCAATATAAAAAATGTCTCTTATATTTTAAAAATTTAATCCAACATAGTAATTTTTTGAAACATCTCTAACCATAATTTCCAAAATTAATTAACTCAAAAATTAATTTTTTTTATTCCATGGAAAATATATTATGTATTCATGTATGATTATTTGCATTTCCCATTTTCGAGATATCCTTAATAATTATATCACACAAATAGATAATATATTATTTATGACTACTAAGGATAGATACTTTTTCAAATAATAACTACAAAAATATATGGCATATCCATTAACATTACAAATTTTAATAATGATATTAAACATAATATATATTTTATGTAAAAATGATTTGTGTCAAAAAATTATGATAAACGTTTTATGTTTTTAACACCACTTCAATTCCAAAACACATATCTAATAGAAAAAAAATCACCTATAACATATCAAGATATTTCAATCACAATAAAATATCATATAAATTATTTTATTCACCGGATTGAATAATTTTCAAACTCAATACTCAATAACTGCTCTCTCTAGACATCATCTAGATTTCATCTTCATTAATATTATCTCTTTATGTTTTCATAGTATCCAAATATTAAAAAATTGAATTAAATAATATTTAGTCATTGAATTAGTCATCAATAATCATATTATAATTTTTATTTAAAACCCAGATCAACAATGACAACATGAAAGCAAATCCTCCCTTGAATATCCTACCTAAGATCATCATGTATTATCTCATTTCCTTTTCCCATTTTTTGTATGAGTGGAATCTCATGTTATGTCCCTTGAACATTAAAATATCCCAACCTCATTGGAAAATAATGATACTAACCCAAATTGTTATTCATTAATTAACCAAAATGAGAAATAAGTTATCTTTATTCATTATTTATATTTTTTAAAAAATATAAATCTATTGTATAATGATCATGTATTTATTCAACTAATTTTTATAGTTTTATACAATAAATAACTTCCTTGAATATAGTGGATTGTACCAGGTTTACAAATTTAGATACATAGTAAATAAATCCTAAAAAAACATACATTAAATGATGGACACTACATTTGTGTATCTATTTTTTTACATAGTACAAAACATTTAAAAAGTATCATTTTTTCATTACTATAAAATCTGTAAAATATTTAACATGAAATATTATTTTTTCATACGCATATTTAAAAACAATTAATTTTTCTTAAAATGTGAGATTTGAATATAATGATCATTAATGTATAAAAAAAGAAATAAATACAAGTTATTCTATTTTAAAATAATGAGATAATAGAAATAAATTTATAATGACAAAAATAAACTTTTAACTCAAATAATATTTTAATTATTAATGAAATCATATTTACTGAAAATATATTTTCATAAAATGATTTAAAAACCATTAAAGTAATAATCATAGTCATTATTGTATCATAAAAACCATGAGATACCATAAAATATATATTCTTTGAAAAATTTCTGTGAAAGGATATACTATTTCTTTAAAAAAGATCATTAAACAAACCTTTGAAATCAAATGATATCCATGAAAGCGCATTATAAATCATATAAAAGTAATTTAAATTCCTTGGGATAGAAAATTCATAAAAACCATATAGGGACACATACATGAACACTTAAAACTTGAATAAACATAAGTTCAAATTACAATATAATTTTTTTTTGAGGAATAGCATTAGTACACAATGAATTAGAGAGCTATACCAAGATCAACTGATAATAAGCTATTTCTAAATATAATAACATATATTAAAACATATATTATTTAATTTAAATCATAAAACATGTAAAAAAAGTATTTTAAACCCATAAGAAAAACCATTTTAATTCTTTATATTAAATATAGGAATTGACCATTTCTTTAGATAAAATTAAATAACAAAAATTAATAAAATCTAAAGAAAATGGGTTTCATTTAAAATAAACTTGTAAACCTATAAATAATTCCCTAATTAAAATAATGGTTATGATGATTAGAAAATATTTTCATGTCATATATGATAAAATAGAACATTTATTTTTCATTTTTTTGTAAAAAATTTCAAAACCATCTATGTGATACATGAAAGAAGTTAAAATTAGAAAACCATTGAATAATAGTAATAAATAAAAATTTAATATTAATTATAAATCATTTATGTCTATATAATAAGAGGTATATTTTTTTTACATTATGCATATAGAAGAAAAAGATTTACAATATAAGTAGTAAAAACATTTTAATCATATTTTTATATTAATGTGTCCCTTAAATAAAGATATAAATTATTCCACTTTAAAAAGTTGTAAAAAAGGTGAAATATGTTTAAAATTTTCAATCATCATAAATCAAATCATAAAAAATTACTTCCTAGATTCATTTTTATAAAATTGATAAAAAATATTTGGAATGAAAATATTAAATGACTATTTTTAAAATAAATTCCCTTACCTCGAGTACAACTCAAAAATACTATTTTTATCTTATTAATAAAAAATAATATTAGATATTTAATAAATAAAAATAAATTTTCTATTTTTTATACATTTGATATTATTTATTACAATTTTATTTTCATTTATATATTAATTTATGTTCATATCGATTATTTTAGAGATGTCATATTTTCAAAATGATGATGATAGCTAAAATATTATAAAATTTGTCATCATTCTTTCATATCAAAAATAATTATTTCATAATTATCATTTATTTTAAAAAATTATACATTTTAAACCAGTCATGATTGATTGTTGTTAAAAATGAACTATGATTCAATCATAGAAATGGGTGGTCATGCATTGGCATGACTAAAAATTCCATTTTCCAATGACTTTGATGGAAAAAAGATAATAATTATTTTATAAATAAATAACGATAATTATATCATATATAATAAAATATTACTTTATGTAAAAATTTATATATGATCAATTTGATTAGGTTGTGAAAAAGGAGTCACGACACTTCATGTATGTCTTAGTCTATAGCAACGCGTGAAAGACTTCGTAATTTATCAATGGAAGAAATAGTAAAAATATATATGATATATTACATTTATGAAATATATATAACATTAATATGATATATAGAAATATAATTGATGGCCATCTCTATACATGAAAAAATAAGATGAAGAACATATTATATTATTTCAGGAGAAGGTAGTCCAATTTACATACAAACGATGGTTTCATTTCCCATTTGATTGATGAAGTGTGTGATATAGGTAATTACTTTAACATAATAACATATAATGGTATTTAATATAGTTATTTTATTATTTAATAATTATGGAATAGTATTTAAATTAGTTGGAAGAATAAATAAAATGTGAATTCATCCTTAATAATTATTCCACTTTTTCCGATAACCACTTTAGGATTATAACTAAATCAATCCAAGGTTTGTTTAATGAAGAAAAAGAGTTCTAAAACAAGCCGATAGATAAAATGAAGATATTATGGTTTTTTTATCTAACAAAAAAATTTATTGATGATTTTATTTTAGATTATTATGAAATCCCTCATTTTTTTAAAATAATTTTTCATTAAATAATAAACATTAAACAATTCATAAGATCTGTTAGGTTTACTACCTTGGAAATTTGTTATTTATTACATGAATTACATAAGGATAACTTAAAAATCAAAATTAATTAATTTTTTTGAACAATCATTTGTTATTCATCCTAAAACATATCACAACATCTCATATCTCTGAGAGAAACATCAAATAATGGGGTGAGCATAAGGCCAGACAATGTAATAATCAAAAGAAACAATTAATTTGTTAGAAATAATCATATAAATAGAAACAATCATGTGAATAAGGGTCATATAATTAAATATAGAATATTAATCAAAACATAAAAATGAATATACAACATTAATTTTGACATTCAAAGTAATATCACCAATATCCATCCCCAATGCATCATAAATCAAAATTACCAAGGATATTCACCAAGGTATCATAAAATAAGGCTTATCATGATATTAAATTCATTACAAAATTAATTGGTGTACTATTAGGGTGCACCATTAATATGAATTAATTAATATGGGACACATATATCATAATAAAAATTTTATAAATAACCTGTCAAGAATAAAAGAAATGGGTTTCATTTAAAAATATTAGTATTTCAAAAGTGCTTAAAAACATTAATATTATGACATTTTCAACCCTTTAAAAATGAATGTGGGATTAGTGTATATTAATATTTTAATAAAAAAATATTTTTTACATTTAGGTGAATACCATTGAAAAATAGAGAGAATTATCTATTCACTAAAATAAGATAAAAAGGAATTTCATTAGGATAACACTGGAATTTTGATATGTAAATTCGGCAGCATATCCAGAATAAAACATGGTGTTATTATAGTGTATAAAAAATGGAAAAAGGGAATCTCATTGTTAAAAAAAATTAATTAATGGAATGATATACTAGGAAATATAACAGAGTAACCATAACATTTATTAGACATAAATGAAACATTTTTCTTGAATCAAAAAGAAAATAATGGTAATTCCCTTAACATGACCAGTTACTCCGAAATATTGATGAATAGAACCTTGGGGTATTTCAGACTCCATGGTGGGATATAATTTGTAGGTAAAACTACTAGGGAGTCCTGGATGATGAATTTGGAGAGAATTTTAATAGGGGAATTGATGGCTATTTATAAAAAAACTAGAGGATTTGATTTTTCATTACCAAATATAGGACATGGAAATATATGTTGTGGAAAAGGAGATAGTGGGGTATTTTCCATGTTTTTCACCCCAGTTTTGACTTTTGGATATATATAATGGAATTTTAATCCACAATAGTAGATCATCATTTTATACTACTTCTATTTCTATAAAAATGTAATGTTTCCACCTAAATAATGTATTTAATTTTATAGTTTCCATTTTAGACATTGGAAAGTAAAATATTGTTTTAGAAATATATTAAAATCAATTAAAATCCATTAAAGAAATAAAATATCTTATTTTATGTTTTGTATTTTTTTTAAATAATTATTACACCATTAAAAAATATTTATGAAGTTATAAACATACAAAAAACCGAATACTATTTTTCTACTATTCATGAAAATACAAGTTATTTTATAAAATTATCATAAATTCACACTAACCTAACATGGACATGATGATTTCAAAATTAATGTATATTTTATAATAATAATAATCAAAATATGATATTTTTAACTTCTAAATATAAAAATCCTTATTTATTAAAAATGATAGCGTGTAGAAAATGCATAGTAAAAATTCAAACATAAAAATTATAAAATTATTTTATAATTTATATTTCAATAATTATTTTTAATTTACTATGTCATTATAATAATTATTATTCATAATAAACTAGTATATTATAAAATTTTATACATTTTATAAATGGTAAATTTTTTTCCAAATACCAATTTTTCAAATTCCATCCCAAAAAAACATATTTGTTTAAGAAAAACTATTTGTTAATATATATAACCCATTTTTTTACATAGTTTTACAAGTCACATTGTATGAATGGTTTATTATGGTCTCATGAAATAAAATTTCATTAAATTGGGTTTTAATGTAAAACATTACAAAATATTATTTGGGGAACAATGATTCATAAATAATATAAGTTCATTTTTCAGGTCGTTACATTTTTTCACACTTAAATAAATTTCATCCTCGCAGTTTTATCATATTCATCGACACTATTAATTGTAAAGGAAACAATAATCATAAAAGTTCCCAATACCATGTAACTAGGATTCTATACTTAAATATTAATTAATGCTTTATATTATCTTTATATCCATCACAATGGTTTGTATAGGCATATAATTAACTAAATAATATCCCTAAAAGTTCAAAACTAGGACTGCAGTAATTCCCATTGTGGTTCCCCAATTCCCATTCAAGTATATCTCAATGTGGAGTTTTTGGTTGTTACCTCTTGGTATATCTTTTTCAAAGACCCATATAGTTGTTTGTATCTAGACATGGATTTCATTTATCGGAAACCACATAATATTTCACAATAAATCCTGATGTTTTCCTATATTTAAACATGTCCATAAGGTTCTTACGAATGTTTTAAAGTCACCACATGGATAGAAAAAATTTCCATTCATTTGATACCATCTAAAGAATCACCCCATTTTATTACATACCTTTTCATTATATAATACATTTCATGAAATTAAAAAGATCTTTTATGCATTCTATCATGGAAATTAATAATATATTACGTTATTTACATGTCAATAAATTAAAAAGAATCATTAAAAAATTATTTTGAATACTTTTTAATGGAATAACATCACTGAAATGTGTGAGCAGAAATCCAAGCAAGGGATTATATCAAAGAAATAGTTATCTTGTGAGAATTAAGAATATAACAGCAATGAACATATGAAAATGAGGCATACCATAAAATAAATTACAATAATCATTACTGGAAAATGTGGATACAATATTTTATCAAAAAATTCAAAATAATATCGACGTGTTTCATCCCCAAGGTGTCCTAAATCATAATTACATAGCTTATTCACTAAGGCATCATAAAACATGTCATCTCTAGTGATAAATTATTTAAATAATGAATTGGAAGACTATTAGGGATCACCCATTATATGAATTAATTAATGTTATACATATTGATCATAAGAAAACATTTTATAAAAAATCCCATAGAGACTAAAATACGGGGGTTTCAAATCAATGTCACTGCATTTCAAAAGTAAGTAAGAACATGATTATAATTTCATTTTCAACCCCCAAAAAATTATTTTTGGTTTCATGTATGTTATTCCAAGAATAAAATGAATTATATTTAAATATAGTTTATTTTCATTGGAAAATAATTACAATTTGATATATACAAGAAGAAAATAAAATGGAATTTCTTGAGGAGAAGAGGGAAATTTGGAAAAGTAAATTCAGCAACATAATAGGTATGTAACATGGTGTTTGAAAATAGTAAAAATATGTTTGACATGGATTTTAAATAGATAAAACATAAATTTTATGTATGGGTATGAACATATGTGTAATATAATATAGTAACCATAACATTTAGTAGACAAAAATCAAAATAGGTTCTTGAACTGAAAGGAAAAGAAGGAAAATTACCTTACCTTGAAGAGTTACACCTAAATCATGAGGAATATATTCATACAGGTCTGAGGAAAAATTGCGGTATCCTTGGGAATTAAAAATTAATTTGAATCATTTATGATTCATTTGTAGTGTTAATAAATGGAGAAATGTGTGGGTAGTATATCAAAAGTGAATGTTTTGCTTATTAATTTACAAATAAAGGCTACGTAAATCTAGGTTGTGTAAAATTAAAATTGTGTAATTTTCCATGGATTTACCTTGGTTTTTTACATTTGGGACTGGTTTTATGTTATTTTAATTCATATGTGTTGATCATAAATTTATATTACTTATTTTATCATGAATAAAAATTTCTTAAAAAACTATTTATTTTAAAGTCAATGTTTCCATTTTTTGACTTTGGAAAGGTAATTATTGGATTGTAAATTTATTTTTATGTATCAAAATAATTTATATTGATAAAATAAAAAAAAAATTAGTAATGGTATTTTGTTAAATAATTATTCCGTTATTTTGACAAAATTATGGTGTCATTAAACATACTGAAAACCCAATAGTTTATGTTTACTAGTCACAAAATGTTTTTTCTAAAAATTCACTTAAATCCCTTTAACATAATTTCAATGTGTTGATTTCAAAAAATATATTTTTATCATAATAATTAGTTAAATATGATAATTTATACTTTTAAACATTAGAACCCATATTTATTTAAACTAATAGGGGTTAGAAATACAAAGTAAAATTTCCCACACATAATTTTTTTAAATTATTTTTTCATTTAAATTTATATTAAAACTATTTCTATCATACTATTTCATTAAAATAAATACTATTCATAATATAATAGTTTATTATTAAAAATTATATGCTTTATGAAAGGAAAGTTTTGTTTAAAAAACCATTTTATCAAATTTTGTCTCAAATAAACGTATATTTTATTTGGAAAAACTATTTTTAAATCTCTATAGCCCGTTGTTGTTCATAGTGGTACTAGTCAAAATTTATGCATAATGAATGATGTTCTCATGAAGTATAAATTTGTTATGTGGGTTATTATTATAAAGCATAATAAAATTTATTAGGAAGAATTATATCATTTTTGAGAAAGGCAGAGGTTGTGCCTCTCTTATTAAACAATAAAAATAAAGAAGTCCAAGGGATAACTAGAAAACAAAGAAAAAACACCAAAATGAATCTAAATGCTAAGATTTTTCTTCAATCTTTCAGTTAGTTGCCTTTACTCTTCACTAACTTCATGCCAACCATCTCTGCCATGTCCTCAACCACGACCTTGGCCACGAGATCTCCCCCTACTTGTAGGAATGGAATTAAGCTGCTCAAGTAGTGTCTCTGCATTAGTATTATCAGAGCCAGAGCTATCCTCTGGTTTCTCCTCACATTTTTCTTGAGATGTATCTCCTATCGATGAAGTCTTCATCCCCTCCCCCTTTAGTGCTTCAGTTGGAGCGGATCCCAAAGTAGTATCATGTTTCTCCATGGAATAATCAATAATTTGAGTGGCAGGATTACCCTTTGACAATTGCAATGAGGTTACAATCGGAGACTTCTCCTTCTTATATGAAACAAGATGAAAGCCATCATTATCCACAACTGGTTTAGGACAAGATTTTGAAATGATTGGAAAGTCAGATTCTAAAATTTTCTTACCCTTCCGAAAGAAAACCAAACATTCATGTGAGAGCTATTTATCATCCTCCTTTTGAATTTATTACTAATTTTATTTCTCAACCATCAATTCATTGTCACTTCCTGGTGTCCGAGAGGCCGAGAGTTGCTGCAAGTCAACATTTTTACCTTTGTGAGAAGTTTCTTCATTTTGGACATTTGCCTCTTCTGAAAAAATGGCAGCCCAAGACTTCGTCGTGAGCCCAGGATTTGATTCAGGTGGCCTACCATCTTCAGTCCTTTTATTGACAACATCTTCCGAAATATGTCATAGCACATTTTTTCTGGACATTATCAATTGCAGTTCCAATATCGTCATCATTCTTGGAAGGGCCAATACTCTCCTTATCTATCCGAGGAAGAATATTAGACTTCATGGGAGGATTTCTCTTCTTAAGACAGTTGTTGGCATCATGTCCGCACAGTGTACATAATCTACATATTATAGATCGTCTATAGGAAGTTAATTCAAGTTCAATGACCTTACATTGATTTCAGAACTTTGTAATTTTTTATAGATGATATTTAACTCAATAATATCATCTTAAGTGGCCAACATTACCTTGTCAACTAGAGTCATGCCGAGTTCAACCTCTACCAAGAACCTTGAGAAGTGACCAAAGTGAGCCAATTCCGTTTCCTTGTCCATTTTAATTTTCTTATTTCTTTGATTCTCCTAAATTCATATGGTCTTTTCAAAAATTACAAACTTGGTGAAAAACCTTCTCTATAATTTAATGTATCGAATTTTTTTATTCCTTGTATGAATTTTTTCATGAAACTAAATAATTTCAGGGATAAAATAGGAGATTCATCCGCTTTATATTTTCCTAAAAAATTAAAATTCATTTTACACCAGATATAAACTCAATAGTGGGACACTATTTACATAAATGATCCAATTTTTTCTATGATTTAATATTTTCCAATGAACTATGGAAATAAAATTATTTATTCCAAAAATTGAAAACACTTTTACATGGATATATATTAATAAAATCATGATTACCAACTTTAATGAAAAATGAAATTTTTACTTGATTTCCACATAACTTATATTAATAATTTTTCATGTTCTTAAATGTCAATGAATCGTATTTAAATTTTCAATCCATTTCTTCAACCATTTTTTGTCTGAGAAAAATTATTTTTAACTTCATAATTCCATCAAGGTGCAGTAAAACCCAAATTTCCATATAATCCACCAAAATATTCTATCTATATATAAGTATAAATATTGATATTAGAAGAAAAATCAAACAATGAAAGTCGTTAATCCCGAATTCAATGGTAATCCATTGATAAAAATGAAAGCATGCCTACCAAGGCATGAATCATTTGATATGATTGTCCATTAGATCTTTGATAAAAATATGTATTGAAATATAAATTTATTCCCAATTAATTATGATTTCCATTACAAAAATTAAAAGTTATCTAGGGATATAAATCACATACAATAGAGAAATGAACTCCATGATTCATGAATATCTTCTTAAGACATTTCCATGAATGTTTCTATATAGATAGATCATCTCAAGCACATGAGCCTCAGCCCAGTTAGTGTGGTATCCTTAAGTGCATCCATGAAAACCAGGTTCAAAACTAGTCTGATGCATATTTACGTGCTACTGTAGCAGTACTATAATAGGTATTATTGGAGGTATTGTATCAGTACTATAGCTGGTACTATAGAAGGCACTATTCAGCCCTCTAGTAGCTAGAACTATTCATCATGGGAAAATGTTTTGGTCTTGGGGTCCTTAAGGCCTTCGAGTCACCCAGGCATTCAGGTCAGTAGGGATTTCAGATCACCATTATGGCCTTCAGGCCACCTGAAGGCCATCAGGCCACATCGTTTTCCCGAGACAAAATCTACAAAGAAGGAGTATCCCAAGAGGAGGATTCATAGAAGTTTCAATAACATGAGAAGAACCAATGGATTTGGAATAATTAGAGGGTATGGAAATTCCATCGGGACCAGCCTAGGCTAGAATGGGAATATTAGAAAGATGGCCATGTGAAGGTGGAGAGCTATTTCATGATGCAGATACTAGAGAGGGGTAATTCCATATAGTTATAGTCTGGTTGTATTCCCAAAGATTGTCAGGTAATGTAATGTCTCTTAGACTTCTGGCCATGTAATCTCTAATAATATTTTCCTTGTAAGGGTTCCCCCATATCCCTTGAATGGGGGTGGGTTATCAAAATCAAGAAAAATGAAGGCATTCTCGAAACATGGGGTGAAAGATAGATTATCTCAAATTGGAAGGCTTTATGATGATTTAAATAATTGGTAAAAAATAATTCAAAATTAATTATTACATTGATATGAATTGAAAAATCCCATTATTAAATACAAAATTATTTTTTCCAATATCTACTCTGGCATCGGAAAATAAAAAATTATACTCCAAGTAATTTTTGATCCACTTTCTCCTAATAAAATGTTAAAAATTTTATCCAAAATTCGACAATAACTATTTTTTTCAATCTAAAAAGTAATAATAATGATGGTATTTGTACAAAATATTGCTACCAGTATGAACTAAAAATATTAAACTATGAGCTTCAGTCAGAAATTATTTCTTCAACTGGTAGTCATATTGCACACATTATCTTTTTCAAAACATGATATCACATTTTTCATCAACATTAATCTATTTATATAAACAATTATATAAATATTATATTTTTTATTTATATATCTTGATCCAACCATGATGTATCCTAATTCATTTATATGTATACAATTATATTGACACCAGATGAAAAAATGAGATTGTTCTAGAAAGAAATATTTCTATGAAAAATTCCATCAAATCATAGACAAATTGTTCTTGTAAAAATATTACATGGTTATTGTTGAATTATATTTTTGAATAAAAGAATAAAGTAATTTTAATCATGGATTTTAATAAATCATAAAGTCATAATCCATTAACAATTTAATCTAACTCCTATGTCTCATGTTCAAATCATCATAATTGAATATATAATTCAAATGATAATGATCAGTATATATCTCAAACTTCACTCTATAAAAATAATATCAAAAATTTTTAATGAAAAATTATTATAATGTAATACATGATAATAAATAGTATAATTTAACCCATGCCTATTTAGATTGAGAGATTTTTTTTTAAAATTTCATAATCATTATTCATTCGAAAAAAATTGGCTCTTAAATGGAAAATCCATATAGGTAAAAAATCACTATTTGTAAAGGGAAGGGCCAAAATAGGATCATTAAAACAAATTATTTTCATCACCTAGAAATAATTTTCATACACATTTATCCATAATAACATAACAGAATTTGATGTTAAAATATTTAGTGGTCTAGAAAACCAATCAATTTTTTCAACAAACCACATAATGTAATCAATTAATCTGAGAAATATATGAATCACTAAGACATTTTTTCAACATAGACATTAATAATTCACCATAAACCTTAGTTTTATTATTTTCTTTAGTTATTCCATATTTAGAAACAATATTCATGAGGAAGGAAATTTTTTGCCCACATAATTTATAATTAATAAATTATATATATTATTTATTTTAATTCAAGGCTTCCAAAGCAATTTTTTTTGTCATTCATGCTTCTAATTAAATTTATAATATACTAAGATATAACCAATGAAGAGATGAAAAGAATTATCTAAATAGTAATGAAAAAACTATTCGTATTTAAAATAAATACAACTTGTATATTAGAAAACCCATTTGGATTTACTATAAATCATGATGATAGTATCACATGCGAATCATTTCATTCAGAATATATTCCTCCTTTATATTCAACTAATAGTCTCTAAAAATGATACTAATATTTCAACATCTATTTCCTCATTTGTGCCCATCAAATACACCATCGATATGTGTAAAATAATAGTTAATATTAAGTGTGATTAAAAAATAACTATAATTATTAAAAAACCTTATAAATACATATCTTTTTTTAACTAAAAATGTGAGCACACTATAGTGGTGTTCTAACAAAATTAAACCTTTATGTTTCTATATATTAAAAAAACATTTTATATTTAAAATTTTGTACATTATTCATTTTTTAGGGTTGGGGGGGGGGTGAAATAAGATTTTCATCCATCACCAATTCAATTGTAAAATAAACATCCCAATAAAGAATAAAGATATGAAAATAATTAAGAAATACATCTACAAATTCATTGATCACATCAACATCAGAAATTTAAATAATTTATTTACATCTATAAACATGAGATTGGTAACTTTCACATCCATCTATAATCAGTTTGATAGCATCTTGGTAGGTTATCAAACGTATGAAATCATTGAATAAAACATTCATGGTTTTTCAATCTTTCATAACATGATAAATTGAAAGCCAATCTAGAAAAAATTGATATCAAAATCCACATATGGTGGTTAAATAAATTTTATAAGGAATATTATGCCACTAACAATGATATGAAAAATAAAATAAATATTATACATTTTATTATTTTCTCAAAAAATTCACTAAAACATTTACCCCCTTTACATGAGGTGATATTTCCATTTTTTAGTAAAATATCTTCAAAAATAATGAATTCAATGATACAAAGTCGAATTTTTTATTAGTGTACATGAAATAAAAACATAACATATTTTTCGCAACAACATTTGATTTCCCATCATCAATAATAATATAAAATTATTTTTTTCCTCATTTACCCATACTATCTTAATGATTTTCACCCCGAGTGACTGAATTTATATAGATGATATCATATTTTCACAACATAGTTTGAATAAAACATCTCAAAATCAGAATTTCATTATGTGTCTGATTATTTTTATTAGAGTAATGAGCCAAATTTCCAAACATTCCACATTAAAACAACATCACGGATTTTAGAAGATATTCTATATTTTTATTTTTACCACACATATCACAAAATGGGAACATTATTTTCTCTCCTAAAATATTTATTTCTTAAATTTTTTCTAATTTCCTACCATATGGATCTTTTATTTGCCTTATCATCATAGAATACATTGTTATTTGAAAACAATATTTTTAATTTCTGGTCACATAAATATATATTATGAAAATATTTTAATTCACAATAATCCAATTCCCTTAAATATAATGGATTCAATCCTTAGTAAAACCAAATAATTTTACTACCATGATCCCAACTAATATCTGGTGTATACCTATCCATTGGAATAAATATTGATTTATATGTATCCATTTAATTTCCCTCAATATATCTCTATTCAAAAAATAGTTTTTATACCATAATAATAATAGATATATTAAATAATATTTCATATAATTATTTTTAATTTATCATATTCCAATGTCTAATTATCTTATATTTCACTAGTATCCATAACCATTAACCTCTTTTGGTCGGTGTCACCTTCAAAATGGTAAATAGAAATAGATAAATTCTGATTCTCAAAGAAACCAATAACATCTAATATCTTTTCCATTGATTTAATCAATCACCCACATACCACAGGGTTATATGATTCAATCTATATTGGAGGGTCATGTTTCATACATTGGTCCACTATAGAAATTTATCATTTTTAGTGAATGTGGTCAATCTCTTTCATTGATACCACCATAATTTATTAAAAGTTTCAAATAAGAAATAATTATAATAAATTTATTAATTCTATTTCATACCATTCCGAAGAACCAATTTTCTAGTTCATCGTCCTCTTAGTTCATTCCTACTACATCATACATGTGTTGTCAATATAAAACCATTTTAGACATAGAGATTTTAGAAGAAACCACATGTTGATATACTGATTCTATAAAAATAATAATTTTGATTCTCTAAAGGGTATTTAATTTCATTAGAATATAATAATAAATTATCTAAACTGACATTTGTAACAAACTATAAGGACCTATTCATTATTGAACTCATAAATTATTTTCAAATGAGTATTAAATTTCCTAAATTTGAAGGATTGAATCTTATATATTGTTTTGTTTAATTAGGTTATAGAATATACAATAAATCCCACTCCAATAAATGATTATTTTTTTCTTTTTAATAATTTTTCTAACAATACATCACTTTTAAAAAGTAACAAGTATTATTTTATGACAAATATTTAGGATTTTCAGTATTATGTCTTCATTTTTCATACATAACAGTGAAAATAATAAAAAACATTCACATATTTGGGATGATAACAAAATTCTCATTTTGGGACATAAAAAGAATAATGAAACATATTAGTTATTTATATAACAATAATTTCATAAATTTTTTTTCCTTCAACCAAAATATACATTTGGATCAAATAATAAATTTCCTCACTCATTAAATAACATTTTCAACCAAAATAGTTTCATAAAACCCTTAATATAAAATATAAATGAAAAATAATGATCATGTTGGTTTCTCAGAAAACATGTGAACCTATGAAAAGATTTTTCAAAAAATAATACCATTTTAGCATGAAAGGGAATAATATTTCCATTAAAAGGATCATTATCATACCATATAATAAAAAATTATGTCAATGAAAAATCATCAAAAAGTTAAAAAAATGTAATCTAGGATCCCCTAGAAAAAATATTCATATAACCCATACAACAAACCTCAAAAAAACTATTAAAATTGGGATACCCTTAGAGTCAAATTCCAAGATAATTCTCCAAATAACATAATCATTACATAACACATTATTGAATTATTTAAATATCACACCATCATAAATAGAATCTAAGGACCATATAGTTTATAAAAAATATTATCATCCACTTTCATCCTCAAAAATATTAAAAAATATAATTTATCCCATCAGAAAAAATAACATTATTAGTGTTACTATAAAATTATGAACATATAATTTTTTCATTTTATACCTTTTGAAAAAAATTATCCAAAATATTGTGAAAATTATTTTCATTTGAAAATAATTATAAACATTAAATGGAGTTCTCAAATAAAATAGAGGTCATGATGGTTGGAAAACTCATTCATTTTTAATATGATAAAAATGATCATTCATTTTTCATTTTGGTAATGAATTTTAAAAGTTTTATATAAATACATAAAAAATATTGCATTTGAAAACCATTGAAAAATAATAAAATGAGATATAATTTTTTTATGTATTTTAAATTAATATAGGAACATTTATAAATATTATTATGAATAATATTTACCTGGAAGAAAAATATTTATAGAATAATTCCTTATAACAATTAAATCGTGGTTTTCAATTTAAAATATAAAATATAGAAAAACCAAAAATATTATATTTTACAAAATTTTGATGAAAATAAGGTATGGTTTGAAATTAACTTTATCAACAACTAATGAATAAATATTAATTTTCATTAATCATTTAGAATAACATGGATTACAATAGTGTGAACGGACACATTAAAAGTTGATTTTAATAATAATGTCTCTTACCTTAAGTCTGACTTGTCACATATATTTATTATCATCCAGAATAAGAAAATATTATTAATTATTTACTTATTTTAGAATATTTATCATATATAATATTAATACTATATAATTATTTCCTTGTTATATTTAATCACATAATAATTTATATTCCTGATGTTCATTTTAATGATATTAAACTCATATTTCATTATTGACTGTGGTAGGTTGAGTATGGTTGAAGAGGTTATTATTTTTTATTCTATAGAATAATAATGAAAATATTATACTTTTTATACTTTAATTGTACATTTAAAACCAACTGTTAATGTTGTATTTGAATACTAAATTATTTTACATTCATGTAGATAGTAGATCATATATGCACATGAGCAGCATTTACATTTTATAATGATCATGATGGAATGAAGATAAATATTTTTAAATATTTGATGAATTTTAATTATATTAGAAATATCATAATATTTATTTAAATAAAATCCTATATACAAATCACGAGTTTAGGTGTTGAAACAAGAATCATATCGCTTCATGGAGGTAGTAGTCCACTCATTCACATGAGCGATATTATCATTATTCATTGAATATAACTGTAATAAAATACATTATATATTAAATTTCCTGAAATAAAAATATTTCATGAATTTCTTATATATTTATAAAATCAATAATTCTATCCATTCATTAGTGGGGATGAAGGAAAATTAATTATATCTCTTCGTGATGTTGAATTATTCCTTAGAGACAGATGATAAGTTCACTTTCCTTTAGTTGGAAGTGGATATGGATATATGTTATTACATAATAAAATTAAAATATTAATTAATTGAAGATAAAAATGTTATAATTTATTAATTCATGATTAATATTTGATGGAGGATGAAGAATAAATCAAATGTAAACACATGGAAAAGAACTATAAATACTATTCAGAAAACCAGTATATGATTATAACTAAATCCTTCATTGGATGGTTATACATTATAATAATGGAATATAAGAGGTGGGAATGGTTGTATATAATTTATTTTTTATGTTTTTACATTATCCCAAATGATAATTATGTGTATATATTATAGGATAGTGGGTGTCTATTTATAAATGCGTTAGAGGACACACATGATATTTTAAAAATGAAAAAAAATATTAATGGATTACTCAATACAAAGAGATACAAGATGGATTATTTATTAATATAAATGATATAGGGTCTAAATATTTCCAAATTGTTTTTACATAGATACTATTATTTTTACTTTAATCCATTATATATTTTGATTATCCTCTAGAAAACAGATATTTACTATAAATGTGTTAACTAATTTTAATATATTTTCTTATTTATTATGAAGAAAATTTATTTGAAAATATAAAATAATATTAATATTTCTGATATGGATTTTTTCATTATAAAATTAAATTAAAATAATTGGTAGAAATGAATATTAAAGTAAAATTTCAAAATATGATGAAAATGAAGATTTGAAAACAATTTAAACTTATATATAAAATTGTCTATATACCAAATAAAAATATTATATTAATCTTGTATACCATAATTGAATTATTTAATATATAATTTTAATTATTTTTTTATTAAAATATATTTCAAATTTTTATATTTTGATATTCCTAATATGAAATGATATTTTTTAATAAAAAATAGTTTTCATACTAATCTTTGAAGAAGAATACATTTAAGTTAATATTCAAAAATAATTTCTATTATTTTAAAAATTATTAATTAAAATTTGATTTTAATTTTATAAAATAAATAAAATAAATATTTTAAATAAATCGATTTAGTTCATGATATCCAAATTTGGTTTCAATTAATGCATTATTATTTTGACATAAAAATTACATAATATTTTAATATTGAATATAAAAATATAAGATATAACACAAGAACAATAATATGGAATGAAATAGATATACTATTAAAATTTTCATTATTTTTAGATATTTTAAATAATATTCATAATAATATTTGTCTCACTAAAAATGGATATGATAAAAACAATAAAATCAATGTCAATCTGAGTAAACTTGACCAGAATGAAATATAATTAAATTGTTCCAAATATAATTGAGATTAACCAAAAAAATGAACTAACTCATAAGGAATCAAATAAAAATAAATATAAAATACATAACTCGAAATAAAAAAACTTATTGACCAAAAATAAAAAAAATGTATCTATATTAATGATGTACCAAATCTAACATATCTATTTCAAACAAAATAAAAAATGATAAAAACTGAAAAAAAAAATCAATCCAAACCAAAAGAACCCATTCAAATATTATTAAATAGGAAATACAAATAACAACCAAATAATATGGAAATAAAAATACCTGAATGGAATAGAGTCACCTGAACATAACGTTAAAAAACTATGTCAAACAATAAAACATAAACAATTATTGATTTTTTTATTTAATTGATACTATTTAGCATGTTTAAATAAACCTAAATAGATAATAACTACAATGAGAAAATCAAAAAAAATATTCCATGAACAAAATATAGTTGTATTAAAATAAAACAAACCCATCAAATTTTAAATATAAATATATTTATTTATAAAGTATAAATAAATTAAACAATCTGAAACTAAGAAATGATAAACTAAAATAATGTGAAAAAAATCGACGAACACGAAGAAAACCAAAACAATAATAATTATAAACCATACAAACTCATACCATGCTTACAAAACCAATTTTAACTCCCCCAAAATTGATCATCCAGAAAAACCTAACACAAATCAAACCTAACCCAATAAAATTATAATGAATCATTCTAAATAAACCCAAATTTCCATATTTTGAATCAAATTTACATTAAATTACCATGTGGGAACAAAAAAATATCAAAATATAAACATAGAATAACATGATATAAATTTAAAAAATGATTCTCAACTAAATGAAATCAAAATAAAATAAGATTAAATAAATATAATGAAATATATAAGTTAAAAATATTTTGAAATTGATTAGGATAAATAATAATAATAGAAATAAAATCTTTAAATATTAATTGTATAAATAATATCAAATGAGATAAATATAAATGGGAGAACTAAAATTGAAAAAAAATTCACTATATTAAACAAAAGAAGAATTTTAAAAATATAAAGTGAACTATGTAAAAGTAATTAATATGGAACTAGATCACTATATGTGTAATTGAATTAAATATAAAAATCATTTAACCAACTAATCTAAATTTAAAAATTCAAGAAAATGTTCAATAAAATAAAACTGATGCAAATAAAACATACCCTTAGATGAATCATCTCACTCGAAATGATAGGTATTAATGTTAATATAAAAAATTTATAAAAATAAAATTAACTGAAATAAAAAATAACATATTAAAAATAACTGATCTAAATGAAATTAATTTAATCATATTTACCAAAATAATATTCAAATTATCACAAAATAATTAATGACTAACATAAACTATCTCATGGATAAAAAAATTTAAAATAAAAAATAAAATCAGTAAAATACAATAAATTCATATAATATCAAACTGAATCAACCCAACAACAACAAACAGTTGTTTATATGACTTGATTCACCTATTGAACTATCATGATAGATTTATCCTAACTTGAAAAAACTTATAATCCATCTAAGAAAATGGAAACACCCCCTAACCACTAAAGGAATTACAAATATTTTAAAAAATCAATAATATTTCATAAGGAATAGTTTGAAACCCTAAAACACAGAACCTTCATATACCAATTAAATTGAAAATTTATAAAATAAAATAAATAATTATGTAATAAATATGAATAAATTCAATAAAATATACAATATATTAAAAATAAATCATTATAACAATAAATGAACCACTATTGACGATAAGTACCCCACTAGCCTCCCTTAGAAATGATATACTACTCTATTCAATACAATTATATATTTCCTAACAAGAAACATATGTAAACCATTATATTCATCCAATCCATGAAAAAATGTCCGGAAAAACTAAGTTACATTTCTGTTGTGCTCACAATTCACCCAATTAAGGTTAAAACAAACTATCTCATACATATTTTATGTAAACAATCCTCATCCCAAGATAACTAAAATATTGAAATAAAAAATAACTATCCCTAAAAACAAATAAAAACATTGGATAATAATCCAAAATATTTTAATGCAGTTAAATATAAATCAAACAACTAATACACACCTCTCACATCTAGTCCATGGTGATCCGAATCCCATTCCATAAATGCAGAGTTACTTCAACTAAATTCATTCATTATCTTATAAAAAATACCCTACAGTAAATTTCGTTAAAAAAAAGCATCAATATATATGTCAAAAAGTATAAAACAAACCAATCATATTTCTACACAACACTAATGAAAAAATGATCTACCAAAGATACCAATCACTTCAATCAACATCCAATAATATAAATATATAATAAAATATTAACTATAAAAAAATAAAATAATTAATAATATTTTTATCAAATTATACATTTTTAGGGAAATTATAATATTCATATTATGTCAATTTATTTCATTAAAATAGTGAGTAACTGGAACCACTAATCATAATTCATCACGAAAATGAGTCATTAAAAATAGTTAATTTAAAAAACATTCCAACCATAAAATCTATCATACAATAGCGTGTAAAAGTAAAATTTCAGAAAATACCTCCACTGATTCCAAAATAAGGGAAAAACTCATCTCAATTTGAATCAACATTTCTCTCCATATTTAAGGATTTCAGCATACATACCCAAAAATCTGTTATCCAATCCAAAATACCCTATAGTTTTGGATATTTTAAGTATTAATAAAAAAACTTGTAAAAAATAAACATATATGATCACTATATTGAGATGTGATAAAAAAATTAGAATAATAAACTATGATATGAGTGGATCAACTTTTATTAGTGATGTTTTGAGGTGAATAAATCTTCCATGAATCCAAAAAAAGTCACCAATGATGGTACTCTTCAATGTGACAATTGAAATGAGAATGATATATTGTGTTTCTATTAAATCCATAAAATAATTAATGATTTTTATAGAATACATATAGAAACCTAAGTCATTTTTTCAATTTATTTTATTTTTATAACATAATGTCTCTTAAATTAATATCCATGTATCTAGTGGACTTAAGTCAATAGTTGGTTAAATATAAAAGAAAAAATGATAGATATAAACAAAAAGATATTATTTAATTCTCAAAAAAATTTCAAAAATACAATTTTTCATTTATTACAGGATTTTTTATTGTATGGTAGTTTATAAAGGGGAGGAGGAATATATAAATCACACTATATAAATAATTAGAGTAAATCGTGATTGAATGTAAAAAATAGGAAAAAATAATTTTATGATAAACAAAATGAGTAGTATAATATAAGATTTCATGAAATAATATCATGGAGATAAATATACCATATTACACTAGAGTGATAGTAATGTGGAAGAAACATAATAAAATACATCATAAGCATCATGAATTTATAAGTATAAGTCATGCTTCCCCACAAAAAAACACAAAAAACCATCCTAGGCTTATAACACATGCCACATATATTGTATCTAATAATAATTAAAGATTATAAAATAAATTGGGGGATTTTATAATACACGTACTTCCCATAAAATTCATAAAAATAAAAAAACATGTCTTCCCTATATATAAATCTTACATTAGGTATAATCATAATAAATACTCAAGAAAATAATATTGATTATATAATAATCTCTTAGAGCATACCTTAATTGAATATCATAAAATAATCCCATGAATAATTCTATTAAATAATTATTTTTTGTTTATAAATAATATATGATCCATGGGTCGTAAAAATTATTATACAATTAATTTATTTTTAAAAAATCGTCGAGAAGAATGTTTGGAAATGATTATTTTTAGCAGGGTTTTACGATAATGGGTGAAAAGTCATTAAATAGTGTAAAATATTAATATATTTCATAAAAACAACCACTAAGAAATTCTTTTACCTAAATAACTATTTTAGTTTCAAACTATATATTTTTTACAGAATTATATTTCATGTTACATGAAAACATATATATAATATGCATGTTCCCTTTAAAAAATTTCAAATAAGAGGAATAAAGAAGCAAACATAAAGAATAATTAACGAAAATATCATAGGCATAAAAAAATAAAAACATATATAATTAGGTAACATATATTTATAATTTTTAAAAATTATATAAAAATATGATATATAGAGATATGGAAAATAAGATTAAATTAGTAATTTAATTATAATAAGGGTTATTCAGATGATCTATTATCTCGAGTCATTGACTTATTTACCTGTTCATCTATCCTTCTAAATAATTAAATAATTCTTACAAAATAAGTCATTAATATGTTCATACACACACATATATAAATATTATTTCACTTTTATGTAATTTGATAATAAATATATAATAATACTATGATTATTTTCACCTTCCATCAATAGTTTGTTACACAGTTCTACGGTCGTAGTGTTTTATTGATAATTAAAAAAGTAATATTATGTTTGAGTAAATTGACCCAAAATTTTTATATAATTATATTACTCTAATTAAAAAATTTTATATGGTTATATATCTCTACATGTATAATGAAAAAGATATGGATCATTTTATAAACATTTACGATATAATGTTTATCTATCTATTTGGTTTTATGACTATGATCAGATTATTTGTTTTTATTTAGAATTATCTGTATTTATACATTACAAGATATTAAAAAATAAGCTATTGTTATCTTGATAATTTTTTACCGTAATAAATAAATTTCACCATCAATGTCAGCGGTGGAGAAAATTGGAAGACATTGTTCATAGAGGTGGTGGATAGACCATAATATGAACAATGTTTTCTATTTGAATTTGTATTAAAAGTTTAAAATAATGAATGTTATTCTAGTATATTAACATTTTAATCATATTAATAAGTATTTTATTATAATAATCGTAGGGGTAAAATATATTTGACGATGGTATAAGAAGAATAAAATTTAAGAGATTTAGGCATTGAACATTACCACTTAAAAATGATGTTCACTCTTAAGAAACCTTATATTGAAACATAGAATGATATTTTTGTGAGGTAGAGGATTCTATGACATGGGGAGAGGGTTGGATAAAATTTTTGAAAAATATTTGGTAAGGTAAGATGTTTTCAAAGTGATGAGAATTTGGGGTAGAATGTTGATATTCACTACAGGTGGAACGGGGTGTCTGTAATAAAATATTCATTAGTTTACTAATTTTTCTCATGACTGAAAATAAATTTGGGTATTGTGACACTATATATTAATTGGGGCATGTGATTCTAAAATAATGATGGAATAAATCATCCCATATGTAATTAAAATTTTATTTAACTTATAATAAAATATAATGTTTTATGTTTTATTTTAGTATTCAAAAAAAATAACTATGTTTTACAAAAATATTAAAAAAAT
Organism: Viscum album; assembly: GCA_963277665.1. Classification (NCBI taxonomy): domain Eukaryota; kingdom Viridiplantae; phylum Streptophyta; class Magnoliopsida; order Santalales; family Viscaceae; genus Viscum; species Viscum album. The sequence continues at coordinate 1,614,994,974 of OY728152.1, read as the reverse complement.
TCTAAGATAATTTAATAATTTGGATTCCCAAAAAGACTTACTTTTTAAAAAAATGTAAATAGTGTAAATATCATTAATAAAAAATATTCATTTAATTGAAAATACATTATTTTTTAAAGATTCCAAATTCTCTTCTCTTTTAATTTCCCAATGGATATCATAAAATTATATTAACATTTATATATATATAAATTTATTTTTATAATAAAAATTAATGTTAGTAAATTCTATATATAATTATAAATTTTATAGAAAAATATATTTTAATGAAAATAAAACATATATATTTTTTAAAAAAATTAACATTTTTCATTCTTTGTCTTGTCCAGATATTTTATCATATTAAAATTTTCGATAAGTTGTTTTATGAAATAAATTATTTTTTTTCTAATTCACAAGTTCCCTAAAAAGTATTTTACTTATCTATTTTTCTTTTTTTTCTAACGACCATGTAACTATTCATAATTGTAAGATTACTATTCATTATTTCCATGATACAATTCTATTTATCATATTAATTTCAATAAATACATTTTAATTACTTTATTAATCAATCAATTCAATTACTATTAGGTTTTTATATTATATATTTTGAAAATTTCAATTGTTTTATTTTTATAGTTTTGTTTGTCGGTGTGATAATACACGTAGAGATAGATGATCTAAATTTCATCATTCTTGCTATTTTTTTATACCATTCTAATAATATTAATTTCTTGGTTTAATTGTTAACTAAATATAACATTCTCTATTTTTAATGACATGAAATTCTAGCCCCTATAAATATAATGTTATGTTCCATAACATGAATTACAAGATAAACCCATCCTAAATTAACCACTACATATTTTAATAAACATATTAATAAATAAATAATAATCACTAATATTGTATTTAATTATTAGGTATTTCCTTAATAAGATAAATAATTTATAAGAGTTAATTTTGAATAATTTTATTTTCAAAAAATGTTTTTTCTCTTTATAATATATATTATATTTGAAAATTTATATTTATATATTTTATAATTTAATGATAATGAATATAAATAAATATTTCAATTAATCATTTAATATAATATCATTAACACTTTTTTTCTTAGAATATTTATTTTTACTTGAAATATATGTTTTTGTTGAAATTTTAATGGTTATGATATTATCATTACGTAAGTATATACCATAAGATTTAGAAACACATTTATATAATGAAATATTTAATTGAGTAACACAATATTCCTTTATTAACATTATTTAAAATATTAAATCAAATATAGGATAAATTAGAACAAAATTGAAGTAATGATACTATAATAAAAAACAATTTCAACCCATTATTATAAATAAATGTTTTAATTGTGAATTTATATTTTTTATTTCATTTAAATAAATATACATTTTATAGGATTTATAATAAACCAATTTAGGTTATAAATATTTTTTTTATGATAATCTTATCTTGTACAGAAGTTTTTAACTTAATAATACAAATATTTCAAAGAAAAAACAATTTTTTCACATTATGTTATTTTATTTTAAAATTAAAATATGAAACCATTATAAAAATTAACTAGATTTTTTTTTTAAAATGACTAATAAAAAATTTATTATTATTTAAAATTTCTAACCATATTTTTTTCCATTCGTATGTATTACTACGGATGAAAATGTTTTACCAATGTAATAGTAAATTAGGGTATAAGATAAAAAGAAAAATGACAAATCCTAAAAAAACATAATATATCTTATATGATTGAATGACGAGAATCTAAAATCACTATATGTTAAAACATACTTTTAAATTTTTGAACCAGTGACATTTTAATAATTGCATGACATATTTCAAAATGTAATAATTCCTTCCAAAAATACACATCTCTTCACTTCTAATATATATATCTTTGACCACTTCATTACTCCCACTTCCATCCAATATATTATTCAAAATATTTGACATATATCCTCATTGGACACCATCACACTAAAATAATATTATTGTCACCATTTATTACATAAGGATATCAATTCCATAGAGTTTTCCAAGTGAAAACACAATCTACCAACCTGAGTATTACTTCCTCTTTGTCATTTATTTTACACTAACCCTTCTTAACTAATATCTAAATTAATTAATTTAATTATATATTTATCATTATTAATCATAAATTTTATTATATTAATTGGAAAATAAGAATTCAATACCATATATTTAATAATTTTCTATAATAGTATTGATCATGCATATGTGGAGACAACCACATCCAGAAAGTTATTTTGTTCATTTTTTAAGCACCTTTAATTGATGGTATCAAGGATTGTTTTGATGAATAATAATTTTACATTTCTAAAATTTATAGATAAAAATTATAATTGATCATATACAATTATTACATATATTCATTTAGAAATGTGATTTTTAATCTTTTGTGCATGCATATTATCGCCTCTACAAACAATGGATTTAATTTTTCATAACTACCCATCATTGAATTTTTTACAAATAGATACATTTAGTATGTGTAGGAAATATGGTATGTTTAATATACTTAATATTTGATACTATAATTACGGGAAAACATATCATTAATCATGAAAAAATTATAATACATCACCACTTAACTTTGTTTAAACAAGTTATGTATTTAATGTTGTAAATATTTTCATCCCATAAGAGATTTTTGGCCACTATATCTAGTATAAAGATTATAATTATAACAAATAATGTCATATATTAACAAAAAACAGACCTCATGACATACCATAAATGATGTTAAGGTTTATATTGTATATCAGATCATTTCAGTCATATAACTATTCATGTTTGTATAAGTCTAAACAATATTATAACTTATTCCATATGTGTCATTATGGGTATTAATGTTTCCTGACATTGATGTAATATAAAATAGATAAAACATGTACAATTATCTTAGTATGAGTCACTAACACCAATAGAAGAATCGAGTCACCGACAAAAAAATGACTAACCGACACAGACGACCTACCAATGCATATGACTTACCGATACAGATTAACTACTAATGCATATGACCTACCGATGTAGATGACATACAAATCCATATGACTCACTAATAATAATGACTCACTAATACATATGACTTACTAACGCAGACGACCTACCAATGCGATTGACCTACCAGGACCGACCAATGCAATTGACAATCCATCATTACAAGTGACCTAATAATGCATGGTGGTACCAACTCAAGGACTCGCCGATAGTTAAAATTACTCACTAATTTAATCACTCATTGATGAATGAAAATATCAATATAATGAATTATAGATGGTTTGAGTTACCGATAGAAGTAGATACTGATAGATGAGTCCCCAATAGATTAACTCACTGAAAAACGAGTCACTGATAGACTATATAAAATATCATTTATTTATATTATTTATAATATTCATATTTGAGACATTTAATGACTCAAACATATTAAATTATATTATCTAGGACTGTTAGCATAAAATATTAAGTACGATAAACCTAGGCACTTAGAGATAACATGCTCCTTTTTGGACTTCAAGTATAAAAAGTATTTTTTTAAGTGAGAAGAAAACACACAATTCACATAGAATAGAAGAGAATTGTGGTGTGCCCACAAGTGACAGATACTGAATGACATATGTGACCTTCATGCATCTACAATGAACTCACGGATGAACACACGAGGAAATCTAAATTGAACTGAACATTGTAGTGAAATACTTATTCGGTATATCCAAGAAGGAGAAGGATATACCTACCTACCCACACATGTACCTGGAAGCTAGAATAAGACATTCTAATTTAATGTCAACTTCATTAAAAAGACTCAAACATCATCACATCTACATCAAAAGAGAGTAAAGATGCATTTCAAGACACATTAATCCTTTTAAATCCTGTTCCATATTTATCTTTTCTGTCATGTTATTTTTACAAACTTTTGAGCAGTCTGTATAACTTTTTGTAGGGAACACACTATCTCTGATATCAAACTAAAGGATACAATATATCTATACAATCGTACCCTCTTAAATATATATACTCTGATGTATATGTGTAAAATAGGTCATTATGTAACCTGGTGGATTGTATCCATGAAGAAATGTGGTATATGTCTTGTGACCTAGACATCTTGTGATCTCTTGTGAACACCGATCCACGGTCCGAATCAAAAAATTTATTAATTTAAACTTCATGGTGCCATGTTATCATCATATAGAGAGGACATGGTCAGTACTTAAGACTAAACCACTTATTTCATTTCTGTTGTGTTTTTTAATTTTTGTTTTACTCAGTTTTATGACATATTTATTTAATCTAAAGTGAAATCTGACAGTTATAAAAATTGAATATAACTATATTAACTAATTTGGTTTGTTTAAAATGATTTAATTATTATAAAAATGATATAACTAAGAACTAATCAATATTTTATGCAATTACTCGAATAGTCATGATCATATAAATTCACCACTGGAAAACTCATTTATTGAATTCTAAATTTGGGTAACTTCAAATAGTAAATTTTTAATTGAAATTTTTATAGATACTCAATTCAACCCCTATTGAGTACACAACATTGATACATTTTTTGTTTTAGAGAAATAGAATTTTCAGTTTTCAAATCATTTTCAATCTTTTTAACTATGATTGTAGTTTTATTTAAGAGATCATAAAATATCCGTTAATAATAAATTTTTATCTCTTTTATGTCACTTTCTAAAATTTATTTATGGATAATAGAATGTAATTTTTTTTCTACTAACTGACCTCCATTCATTAATGGAACTAATTATGAAAATTGGATAATAAAAATGAAAACACACTTAGAAAGTATGGGTTTTGAAATTTGGTCCCTAATTGTCGATGAATATAAGATTATTGCTACTTCTAGAACAACTTCGGATGAACCAACTAAGACAACATATAATAATAATTAAAAATCCATTAGTTCCTTATATTTTTCTTTATAATATGTATTGTTTCACAAAAAAAAATCTTGTAAAACAATCCATGAAATTTTGGACACCTTATCTGTTTCACATGAAAGAAAATCTAGTTTCAATGAAATGAGACCTAACACATATACCATTAAATATTATAACATTAAAATAAAACTAGATGATCCTATTTAGGAAATTTATATGAGGATTAATGAAATTGGGAACACTATGATCTTTTGGGAAGATATTTTACTACCAAAGAGAAAATTAGGGGGATTCTTAGATGTATAGTAAATAGATGGCGAGGATTGCTTGTGTCCATTTGAGAATCAGGAGACATCAGAAAACTACCTATCAATGTACTCATTAGGAAACTAATGATGTAGGAAGAATAGGTAAAAGATAACAAAGGAGAAGAAAATGAATCTATGAGAAAATATGTAGCCCTCAAGACTATTACAGCTAAAAACAAGGAAACTGAGAGGCTTATATTCTATTTTGAAAGCTCCAGTAATGATGAATCAACATCATACAGTTATGGATAGATGCCTCAACTGGCCAGAATATTAAAGAAATTCTTTGGGACGAAGAATATCTTCGGGAATCCCAATTATAAATGAATATATGATAAAAATGGAAACTAAAAAAAGGAATGGAAAGGAAATGAAAAATAAGTAGAGAATCTATGGTTTGAATCGAAGAGGATGGGACCTTTCAAAGCTAACTGTCTAAAATTAAAACACAAAAAGAAGAATGAAAACAATGACAAGAAGTTTACGAATGGTATTAATGCCACATGGAGTTCCTATGTGTACAGATCCATTGAATAAGCATCATCTCATGATGAGAGATATGACATTGAAAATATGAGTTCATGGAAAAAAATATCTGAGGAAACCTTGGACTATTCTATACACAATACTTATTATTATAGAGATTAAAGTGATTATGAAATTATAATTGGTGATGAACTATTTGAATATTGTAACATGATGGAAGAGAAATGTAATGAATTGAAAGATAAAGATAATTATTTAATGAAACATCATGATCTCACTGTAAGAATTATGTCTGAACAAACTAATGATGAGGAAAATAATTCTGAACTACTCAACGAAACTAATGAATTAAAAATACTCAATGAGTAATTGAATAAATATTTAAAAAAAAAAATTCCAATGAAAAAAATACTCTTACTCATATGCTTGGAAAACAGATAGCTACTAAATACACTTATGGTATGGGATATCATCCTGGACATAGAAACCTATCTAAAACACATTTATAACTAATTCTAGAAGATTTGTATTTCAACCTAAAAAAACAACTGTTGCTAGTTGCAGTTATGGAAATTCTTTTACTACCTTGTGTTTTTATGGGCTTCATAGAGTCACTTTTTCAAATATGTTACATAATGCATATAAAAACCCCCTAATAGAAATGTGTGTACCTAAAGCACTGATTATAAATGTTACTGGACCCAAACAAGTCTGTGTACAATAATCAACATTTGATTGATTATTCGATAGGAATGTTGTCTGTAGAGCTCTTGCCTGAGTCAGTGGTTCTTGGATAATGGATGTTCAAGACCTATGACCAGAGAGTACTCAAGAATCAAGAACATAATCATGATTTATAGTGGATATGTCTGCATTGGTGAAAATTATAAAGGAAAAATATATTTATTAAGGCCGAATTGTAACTCTAAATTTGATTTATTTTCTAATGTACTTTTTCTTGATGGACTAAAATATAATTTTCACAATATTTCGTAATTATGTGATGATGGAATTCATGTTATATTTGATAATGATGTGTGCTTTAATTTAAACTCTAAAAAAGAAATATTATTTACATATCTTAAGAATAAAAATATATATATTATTTAATTATATTCTTTAATCTCTCAAAATGTCTCATGATTAAGTGCATTTGATAGAGGGTCATTCATTTTCATATATGATTATGACATTATAATGTCCACACTCATTAAAAGATTACTCAAAAAAATAATAGTCCCGGATCCACCCATATGTGGGTTTTCAAATGACAATGTCAATAATTCTTGTTAAAATGATTAATAACACGTGATATTTATCCAGTCCATGAAATAAATTTCAACTTCTCAACCTCATGAGTTGGTTCACATAGACCTTTTTGGACAATCCCTATTTTATAGTTTAAATTGGAAGAACTATGTTTATGTTATTTTAGTTGAATATTTTAGGTATACATGGAGTTATTTCATAGATCACAAATGTGATGTATGTAGTTACATAACCATGTATGATAAAATAGTGGAATATCTATGTGGACATAGAATAAAATCCTTAAGAAGTGATAATGGTCGTGAATGTGAAAATTAATACATTGAATCCTTATACTATAACCGTGGTTATAATCATAATGTCTGACCTCATAGAACACCATACCAAAATGGAGTCTCGGAAAGAATAAATATAAACTTACTTGAGGTAGCCTAAACAATTCATAATGAATATGATTTCCCTATTTACTTTTGGGAAGAGGCTATGTATACAGATTGATACATAATTAATGCAGTCTTAATTAGACCTATCCTTAAGAAGACTACTTATGAATTTTGGAAAAATAGAAAACTGAAAGATAATTAATTCAATGTTTTCAGTTTCAATGTTTATACACTCAATACAATGGATAATATTGAAAAACTTTCATCCAAGAGTGATGAAGGAATCTTCTTAGGATACTCAGTATCTATTAAAGACTATAGAGTCTTTCATAAAATAACAAGGTTTGTGGGAGAATCTATGCATATCAAATTTGATGAAAAATATCCAAATAAACATATTTCTTCCCAATAAATACTTTAAGATGATGTGTCAAATATAGAAATTAATGAAAAATAATCTAATCCACTCGTAAAGAAATCTGTTCATTCAAATTGTTCTAGAACATCTTCAGACTATGGACATGATGAACCTGAACCTATAGATGAACCTAAAATTACTAGTCCCTCCTTTTCTAGACCAACTAGAACTATTAAGAAGCATCCTTTATATTATTTTGTTGGAGACTTAAATAAAGGGACACAAACTAGAGATTCTCTTAGAAACCAAGTTGAACATCAATCCTTTTTATCACAGCTCCAACCTTAAAACATTAATGTTAAAATTAATTAATAATTTTGGGAGAAGGATACGAAAGAATAAATTAATCAATTTTAATGAAATAATGTTTCGAATATTGTTGATAGAACCAATGTCAACATGACAGTCGGAACTATGGCGGTGTTTCGGAATAAAGTAGATGAGTCTGGAAGTGATGATAGAAATGATTCCATATTTGTTTCACTAGCATATAGTAAAGAATAAGGCATTGACTAAAAATAATGTTTTACCATGTTTCAAGACTAGAGGCCATCAAGAATCCTACATTGAAATGTTGCCCATATTAATTTTGAATTTTATCAAATTGATGTTAAAAGTCCATTCTTAATGGTATATATAGTATAGATTATTTTTTAAAAACATCCAAGTTTTATAGAACCTCATATTCAAAATCGTGTTTTCAAGTTAATAAACATTATATGGTTTCAAACAAACTCCAAGAGATTGTTATGATATAATAAGAACATGTCTCATTACAAACGGTTTAACAGAATGAATTGATAATCCTACAATCTTTATAAAATTAATTTATAATGATGTTTTAATAGTTCTAATTTATTTTGATGACATTAATTTTGGATCTTCATGTAATTATTTATGTATTGGTTTTTCAAAAACTGATGCAATGTGAATTTGAAATGAATTTTATGGGTGAACTCAAATTCTTTCTTGGATTTTATTTTTTCCAAAGTAAAGAAGTTTTTGTATTAAAAAATAAATACAAAAAAGTCCATTTAAAATTATTTGTCTTTAATCAACTAATAATTAGTGAAACTCTAATGAGTACTACATGTAATATGGATCTTGATGAAGATTGTAAATCTGTTGATCAAACCACTTACAGAGGTATTATTGGAATTTTTCTATACATGACTACTAGTAGGCCACATATAATGTATATTGTATGTATGTGTGACCATTTTCATGTTTCTCCCAAATAATATCACTTAATTAATGTTAAAGGTATTTTCAAATACCTCCATCATACTATTAATTATTGTTGTTTTACTGTAATGGAAAATCATTTGACATACTGAGTTATTCTGATGCTGATTTTCGTGGATGAAATTTTGATAGAAAAAGAACCTCTGATAAATGTCACATTAAGTGAAAGTATTTGGTTTCATGGTGTAATAAGAATCAAAATCCAATTTCATTATCTACTACTGAATATGAATACATAGCTTCTGGTAGCTATTGTGCTCAGATATTGTGGATAAAACACACTATTGTACACTATGGATATCATTTTTGACATGAAGTTATAAAATGTTACAATTAAAGTGCTAATAACATTTATATGATCCATTTTTATCAATATAGATTAAAACATTGTGATATAATACACCCTTTTTTGAGAGATCATTATCAAAAAGGTGATATAACATTAGAATTTATTAGCAGTTAATATCATCTTGATGACATATTCACTAATCCATTTAACTCTGAAAGAATAAATTACATTAGAAATGAGTAAGTAACTAACAATATATAATATTGTGTGTTTCTACTCCTTTGACGTTTTAAGTGATGTTGTTATAACAACACTATTTTCAGGCCAAAAACGTTGTTATGTCATGCCGAAACAGTTATCATGATGACATTGATGTATGTCATGCCGACACAATTTTATTGCTGACAGCCACACTATTTCTTGTTGACACAGTTGTCATACGAACACTTATTCTAGGTCATGACGACACAGTTTTCTAGAAGACAATGATGCCTTTTCTTGTTGGTACCATTAGTTTTATGGTAAAATTTTCATACCGAAACTGATGAAACATTGTTTTTATATGGTTTATGAATTTATCAAAATTAAAATTTTTCATTAATTTTTTTTAACCCAATTCATGATTTCATAATTTTGTAGTTTCAAAATCCATAAATTTTATAAATTTGAATTGACCCACTCTTATTCTTTACCCATAAACACTCTCATCCTTTTTTCTCTCTTTACCCCCAACCTTTCATCTTTTCACCATCTGACTGAATGGATTAGAATGGCACATTTCATGTGGTCTTTGATGATGGAGAGTCTCCTTCTTCTTTGAAAAAGAAAGTTGAATCGTGTAAATCTTTATCAATTGTAAATATTTCTCTGGAAAATTGTATTATATCTCCTGAAAAAGAAGTTCTTTTTGAATGGCTATTAACAAAAGTCTCTACTGCTCAAGGTACCACATCATCAAGGTGGTCTAGAGTGGTTCTCAAATAATTAATGATGCATTTACCCAAACCTAGTTCATGTTTTTTACATGAATATGGAGTTTTAGTTGGATGGTAGTGATGTTACTTGAATAAAATACATTCTAAATGGGAATATAATATTTTTCTCATCATTAAATTTGGTTGAAAGTGTTGATGTTACTCATGAAGCTGTATTTGATTATAATCAAGGTACCTATCCACCAGAGAGTGGTATGTTTTTATTTGAGATATCATTAAAAGAAATCACTAATAATGATCAACATAGATGACCCATTTATACAGTGTAAAGTGGAAAATATAGAATTTTGTTTATATTTATCAAGAATGAAATTTATCCTTGTAAATGGGAATTTGTTTCTTCGAAATATAATGATGTCTACATGGTTTACCTGTTGAGTAAAAGGATCAAGGTAAATATCTGTAGATACCTTACATCCCATATGAATGGGATGATCAAACATTATAGAAAAAATAATTCCATTTTTTAAGTAAGTATTATCGTAGCTATTCAGAAAGAAAAAGGTTTTTTAGATGAAGGTGAAGAATTAATTTTTGAGTGTGATGGGATCTTCCTTAGTATAAAAAATTTTAAGAGAATGAGAATCAACTTGAATCCATGGAATAGAGAATGAGTTTGATATGAAGATACGATATATGACATGTTCAATCCAATGGATCATCCAACAAGACAAATTACTATGGTATATACTGGATTGGGTCCAAATGTGGAAGTTGATTATTCATTTTAAGAAGAAGGGAATGTCACCACAGTTAGTGATCCAGAATCAAACACTGATGATCAGAGTGATCCGGAAGCAATTGGACCCCACAAATGTTTTTATTCAGACCTTGTATTCCTTCATGTAACATACCCTTTGAAGATCCCACTATAGAATATAATGGAGATGAGGCGATAAAATTCTCAAGAAGATTGTAATATGTAAGTAGAAACAATTGCACTGAAGAAGAAGAACAAGAATGTGAAAATGTTGAATGTGGCAGTGGTAGTGATGAATAAGAAGGTGAATAAGATGATGATGAACATAAAAATAAAGAACGTATCTTTGGACATGATAATGATTAATATATTTTAAATGATAATGATCAATGTGAAGATGTTGAAATGTTTGATGTCGTGGATCAGGATCGATTGGAGGAACCTCCAGATGTTTTGGTTGATGTGAGTGAATATCCTGAATTTGCAGCTAAGGTGGAAGCTCGTGATATTCATGTACCTCCATTGGTTTAAGAACGATTAAAACATAATGCTGAAGATGAGCTACTAGTAAATAAAGCTCAAATTTTGGGGGAAAGTCAATAAAGAGAAAGTTGTGATAATGAATAGAATCAACTTGGAAGAGTGATGGTTGATACACTTACTCATCTGGATGTTGATATAATGGCTTAATGGGTGAGATTGATGAATATAGAAGAGAAGACATTGTGCTGACATATAACCTTAATGCAATCTGGTCTATGGTTGATGGTGTAAGGAAATCTAGAACATCCAGTTCTACTTCTACCTCAGAAAGTGGATCTCAAGCTAATACTTTTTTAGTCTTATAGATCGTGAGAAAGTAAATTCAGCAAAATATGGTTACATATGAATAATCCATTTTGGTATGCAACACCAAGAATTGGGAATGAGAAGAAGAAGTTAACTATTGGAATCAATTTGTTAACCACTAAGTATATAACTACAATAGTGAGTGTTATAAAAGACCTTGAAGGGCTTGTCTCTCATCTTAATGTTCTTAATTTTACCAAACTTATAAAGGAAGTAAAAGACATTATGAAATCTGATTCATCCTCGACTCCAAATGTTCCTCCTTCCATGTACGGTCTGGCCTCTCAGACAATGGATACTGAGGAGATATTAACTATTCTAAAAGGGGAGCTTAAAGCTCTAATTGTTTTATATGTCTTGGGAACCCATGAAAAGATTGAGAAGAATTGTGATCATGTGCATGATATGGTCAGATTATATATGAAGGAAGAATCATCTAATCAGGATGAACTTATAAAGATATAATTTTCTATTTCACCAATATTTACTCTAAGAACCAGTTGAAAATTCATTTTATGTATTTAGAAAAAAATATAACTTTACTCACAATAATAAAATATTTCAATGAACAAGTCATGAAATTTAAGGACATCACTCTTCTATTGGATAAATTAATAGATATTAAGGTTGAATTTACGAAATAAGTAAAATAATTTGGTGATATTATTGAGGATTTCCTCAAACTGTTAAAACCATATCTCTGTGTTCAGAGTTAATCCATTGTTGTTCCATCTACTACATCTCTTCACTCTGCACAGAAAAATACTTCCTCTACAATGTTAGTTTCTCAATCCTTGACCTAAATTTGGTATGTAATCAAAGAACAATCTCAACCTTGGCTTTTCTCCTAGTAAAATCTATGCCTGGCAGCAACTGTTCCAGTATGAATTCCATTTCCTCCACTCAATATTTCTTTTGATGCTTCTGTTTCTCCACCTACACCTACTATAACTACCATTGAATGATATGATTATGATAATGAACCAGTTAACACTCTGAAGAAGTGAGGAGTGACTATTTTTTGATAGGGATGATTACTTTTAATAGTTTTTACATTTATTGTGCTTTTATTAAGAATGAAAATTCACTGTTTCCCCTTTTTTCTAGTCACACAAGGGGGAGATCGTTATTATGCATTATTATTATTTTATTTTACACCGATAAATTTCACTTCCCATAATTATTTTTAATAATTTTCATTTATATGGGAGCTAATATTCAGAGGAATTTCAAAAATCATTCACTAATGATACATAATAATGCCATGATTAATGATCTTCAAAAAGGGGGAGACTTTTGGTTCATAAATTATTTTTGGAAACTATCTCTGACATTATTTATTTTTATTATCACTAATAATTTTATATATTAAAATATATCATACCTTATGACAGACCCAAAATTATTTAAAAGTTTTTCATATAAATCATATAATATCAATCATATAACTATTAATGTTTTTCTAAGTCTAAAAATTCTCATAACTTATTATCTATGAGTAATTATGGGTTTTTGACACTTTCTGGAAATATTTTACTATAAGACATAGAGAAGATCTAAAATTATCTGTATATGAGTAATTGAAATTGACAGAAGAACTGGGTCACTAATTGACAAATGAATCAATGACACATAAGACATATCGATGCATATGACTTACTTATGTTCAAATCCTACTGATGTATATGACTTACCGATGTAGAAGAACTACTGATGCATATGAATCACCAAAACAAAGGACTCACGGATTCTTATGACTTACCGACGTAGATGACCTAATGATGAGATCAACCACCCAAGACCTACCGATGCAATCAAACTAAAGTTTGTTAGTGTGACCAAGAGATGCATGGTCTTACCAAAATTTGAAATCGCCTATACATAAAATGAATCATTGATGTAATTACTCACCAACCTATGTTAAGACCAAGAGAATGACATACCAATTGGTTAACTCACCGATGGAAGGTGGTACCGAATGATAACTCACCGATAGACTAACTCACTGACAGACGAGTCACTAATATACTGTTTATATGGAAATTTGTATATATTATATATAACGGTCATATTTGAGTTATTTAATGATAATAAAATTTTTAATAATCATTTTTAAGAATTTTAAAAGACAGGGTGAGGTATGATTACTCTATGCACATAGAGATAAAATTCTCATTGTCAGCCATCATGTATAAAAATTATTTCTAAAGATAGATGAAAACACAGACATCACATATAATAGAAGTGAAGTGTGTATTTACCATGTGTGATACATACTAAAGAACATCTATGACCTTCATGCACACATTGTGAACTCAAGGAAGAACAGATGTGGAAATTTAAATCTAGATGAACATTGAAGTGACAATCTACTCTAGTAAATCAATGAAAGGGAAGGACATACCTATACAAGCATACTAATAACTGTAAGATAGAATATGGTACTCTATTTTAGTGTCAAATCCCATAATAGGACTCAAAACTTGTCTCAGCTACATCTGAAGAGTCTACAACGGCTTCTCAAGACACATGGAGCCTTCAAAATAATTTCTCATAAGTATTTTCTCTATCATGTGCCTTTTACATACTTTTGAGCAATGTGTGTATCTTTCTGTAGATAAAACACTATCTCCAATATCAATATGAAGGATACAAGATATATATCCACTCACACCTGCTTAAATTTTTCTTCTCCGAAGGATATTTTTTTAATAGGTCCCTCTGTGACTTGGTGGATTTTACGCAGGATGTACTGTGGCAGAGGTCTTGTGACCTGGAAAGCTTGTGTACAGTTCTGAACCATGATCCAGGTGTGGATCAAACTGTTTATTAATTTAAACTCCTTAATGATAGGTTTTCACCATGTGGTGAGAATTAGGTTTTTTCTTAGGTTTGAACCTATTTTTTCATTCTATCTGCGTTTTTTAGTTTTTCTCTGTTTTATCATATATTTTATAAAACTAAATTGAATACTATTGGTTAGACATAGCAAGTGCTTATAACAATATATAATTATTATGCTAGATTAAAAATTTGTATTAATTATCAAATTGATAAAACTAAGAATGAATCAATATCTTGATAAATTAATCGAATATTCATGCTCTTATATGTTCATTACTGGATAACATATTTATTTAATTTTAAATTTTGGGGAATTCAAATAATATAATTTTAGCACAAATTTTTATAGATACTCAAATCACCCCCTCTTGAGTATTGTACTCCGACCAAAAAATATTATATTCTTAGTGATTAGGGGATATCATATAATGGTAATATAAATTAACAATGAAAATTTTAAAATATTTTAATGACTATTTAATGGGATTTTCTTAACATGTTTATTTATACGTCATATTCCAATAATCCATCATGTCAAAAAATTGTTTACCTTTATTCCCATTTTTTCAAGTGATGTTCATGTATTTCATATAATGAGGATTATACATAAGTTATCATTGAAAAAAAATTATCATTCTAACTTGATTTATTTGATATTTATGAACATGAAACCACTTGTCGAGAATCAATCTCATCTTCATAAAGAATTAATGAAATAAAAAAATAATTTTGTTCTAAATCTTGATAATGATAAAAAACATTAACGTTTTATATATTTGTAATATATGGGTGTTAAATAATTATAAATATAGTCTAATGTTAAAATTTAAAGTTATGTTGTAAGTTATGGGGATATTTATTTTCATTATTCAGTATTTTTTTAATGTGGTTAATTAATTAGGAATGCACGGTAAGTGATTCATATCACAATATTTCCCCCATTGTGAAATATTTCTTTTCAGAAACCATGATTTAATTTAAAAAAATTTATCCACTACCCCTATAATATTTATATCATGTTTCAATTTTATTTAATGATATAAAATTTTCTATTTGATTTTTTATATTTCATTGGTTTTGGGATCAAATTTTCTGTAGTTATAAGGGATTCCCAAATTCCTATCATTGAAATATTTTATTATAATGTTAATAATTGATTTTATATTGTTTATATGAAATCTAACTGAGATATTATATCCAAATATACCCTATATTCATTATAATTGATGTTCAATTTCATTGTCACAAATTTAAGCATATTTCGAGTTAAATTCTGCTAAAATTTTAAGGGTTTTCATTAATCACATCACTCCCTTGGGTAATTGTCACCTTTATTTGACTATTATTATTATAGATAGATCTATTCTAAACATTTATAATTTAATGTTATATATAAACCTTCTTTTTTCAGGGAAAATTGATTACAAAAAATTTATTCTACCACAGAGATATTTTTTCTAAAAAGTTATTTTTCTAATATAATTTTTTTGATGGATCTTTCTTCTATATACTTGTTTTTGAGTCCCAACAATGTTATCATTTACATTTTTCAAGATAAAATTGTTTTTATATACCATTATTATTTAATTTCTCATTTTTTTAATATAAGGGTGTCCATATCCTTTTAATTATTATGTTTTTTTTTCAAAAAATAAATTTATCAATATGTAATTGGTTTTTCCTTTCGAGGATATTAGATTATTACCTTATACAATACAATTTTAGATATTTTTTATTTCTTATAAATGATAATTTTTTATAACTTATTTGGATGTATGTTGAGAAAAATTATCAACATATTCAAAAGGAGATTTTGTGAAAGTGACATGAAAATAAAATAATTTTTCGATGATATTGAGAATATGAATTTTAAAACAATAGTTTCATTCGTTACTCTTCCATTATCGAATAATTCTTCTCCAAAGGAGGAATGGTTCATAAGTTACACTATATGTAATACTTCTAAATATTCCTTTTATGTGATCTTTTTTTATACCAGATGTTATTTTTTAAAATATGATACCTTTTCGACAAAAAAATAATCTCATTTTATTGTCATGGTTAATTTATTAGATAATGAAAATTTTAAATTTTAGTGGAAAAATATGTATTGATGATAAATAGGTGGGGTCTTATATCTCCATCAAATGCTTAGTATATTTTTATATCTGAAGAGTTATAATAGTAACATGACTGAATTTATACCATTCCAATGGGTACATGGGAGTATTTAACGAAAGAAAAGGGTTTAAGAGAGGATTAATACTTAGAAAACACATAAAAAATAAGAATTTTCCCAATTTAAATGGTACATGGTATCACTTAACCAAATAAAAATTGTATATGTGTGGATTTATCAAAAAAAAAAGAATCAAGGAAGATTTAATCTTATATCAAAGGTAAAAAGGAATTATATATTCCATTCCAATGTATAGAAGTGAGGATCTATATCGATCTAAAGGGTGTACTTGGGGATTTATCCTAATCTAAAAAATATACGGTCTAATTTATCCCATTTTAAATTATAAAATGGTGAATTTATACCATGGAAAATCTATACATTATAGGATTTGTCCCAATCATAATGAAGAGTAAGAGGATTATCCCATTCCAAAGATAGAACACAACTAATCAGAATAAGGCTATTATTTATTGATTTTCATCGATTCTAGAATTGACATATATTTTAATTATTTTTTATTCCAAAATTTAAGGATTTTATATTTTTATGTTTATACCACTAACCATGTTATTCCCTCATGGATCATGATTATATACTAATTTTTCAATAGTTTTTGTATTCATGTATTATATTTTGTAAATCCTTATGAATGACTCAAGAATTTTGATTATTTCATTGTTGAATATGTATTTTTTATGTCACTTTAATATACCTATATTATAATATTATCCTCACATAAGATCAGTTTTTATCACTTTTGGTTTTCTATTTTTAGAAATCTGAGGCCACCCTTTTCTTATTTTTACATACCATCGCTTACGAATATGTGTGTAATATATCTAAATTTTTTGAAGTGATCTAGTGTTTTATGATTATAGAGAAATGATCAAAAGTTATAAAACATAGTAATTCAATTTAATTTATCCTCAACCACAATGAAATTTCAATTTTCATTATTGTGAGCTTATTTTTGACATGCAATGTTTATATTATAGAAATTCTGAAATATAAATATATGTATAAATTGGGTCTCTGTACATTGAATTAAATCAAAATTTATTTATATTCTAGTATTTGTTAAGTTGTTTTATGGAATTTTATAATATTAAATTAGTAAAAAATATATAGATAATTATAAGGGATATATCTTAATATATGATAAAATTAACAAGTTTTGGAAAATTATAAATTATTAATTAATCATAATAATGAAATCCCATCCATGATACTATATATGGATTATATCTGAGGAATAGATATACCTAGGGGTAATAACCCTAAAAGGGGAATTTTTTTTACTTAATCATTACATGCTACCAGATATAGTGGCTTAGGTATAAAATTCATTTGATTTTCCTAGGGGATATTCATTGGTTAATCACACTCACTTTACAGGAAATTATGATAGATTTATTATGTTATGGAAAATGGATACATAGTATAGGAGAAAAAATGATAACGAATCCTAGAATAATGAATTAATGATATTTGTAGAACTAATATATAATTTAATTTCTTAAAGATAAAATACATTTGAGGTTTATTTACTCCACTTTATTATAAGATATAGTTCTCTATATATAAAATTTATTTCCTTGATAGCATTCTTTATAAACAACATTGAGTATAAACGAACTAAAATATAGTACTAAAATATTATTATTTGAGGGGATAGTTAGTTCCTAACAGAGGGATTAATGAATATTAATAGGACTAAGGAAATTATGAATAATGTATAGTTTATACAAGAATAATTTTCTTTAATTAGTTATAAATATATTTGAAATAAAATTAATTTCTTTTGAATGAAATAAAGGTATTTTTCTGGAAAAATGTTTTTATGCAAAATTGGGTTCTTTAGTTAATAAATTATATTAAACTTTTTTGTTGAATAATTTTACAAAATTATATATATTTTATTTTTATTATTTTTTTTAAAATTGATTTTATTATTTTCCTAGTCTTGAGGAAAAAATATTTCATTGATTTATACTTAAAAAATTTTATATTCTAAAAAAAGGATTTTCATCACATTTTGAACCCTTATTTTAAAATAATTTTTTGATAATAAATGAAATTTAACCATGAAAAATGGATATCATATTTAAAATCATAATGATAAATTTTTTAAAATAGTTATAATTAATTTTTTTCCATTATGAGTTTTAGTCTTGGTAAATATTTTCATCTTGCTAGGTGTAATATTTTAAATTAGTGTTAATAATTTTTGATATGTCTATAAAATTTATATGAAAATTGTTTTTACCTAATTTCATGAGTTTATTTCATAAATTTTCAATCATTTATCATATATAAATCCACTTGGTTCCATTTTTCATTGATTATGACCATTATATTAATGAAAAAACAAATATGAAATGTTGTTCCCCTAACTTTATTACCCCTAATATTTATAAGTATGGATGAAAACATGATATCATTGATTAAGTATACTTATTTGGATGAAAAATTATATGTTTTTTAAAAAATATTTCTTTCTATCTTTTATTAGTGGAACAATTACATTATTGATTATATAATAAAAACCATATATTTATTCAATTTTTACAAAATAAAAAAAGAATTATAAATGATAAAAATAATTCAATAGTTATAA
This sequence comes from Viscum album, assembly GCA_963277665.1. Classification (NCBI taxonomy): domain Eukaryota; kingdom Viridiplantae; phylum Streptophyta; class Magnoliopsida; order Santalales; family Viscaceae; genus Viscum; species Viscum album. The sequence continues at coordinate 1,614,975,449 of OY728152.1, read as the reverse complement.
ACTATTTGGATTCAAAAATTTAAATGATTAATAAATATAATTTTTTTTAAAATTATTATATTTAAATTATGTCATTTTATTGATGTTTTAAATGTGAAATTATGTAAATTTGAGTCAAAAATGGAATTAAACATTTTATATGAAATTAATATTTTTCTTAAATTATTAAAAAATAATAATGAAAAAAGTTATGTAGTCTATTGTACGGTCAGAACTATCATACATTGTCCATTGATGAAGTAATTTTTACATTATAATTAATATTATAACCCATTAATATTTTAAATTTCATTACAATTGTTGGGATTAAAATTTGTTGATAAAGGCATTAAACTAAAAGATATGGTTAAAAATAACACCATAACCATTCTAAAATTAAATTGATGACGATATTACAAAATTATAGTTTTTTATATTAATCTATAACCATTTATAATCAGATTTTCAGAAAATGATAGAATTTTATAATAACCATTTTGGTAATTCCTTGTGTGTCCTTTACCTTTCTTATTAATGGAAATCCCTTCTCTCATTTCATCATAGGAAATAAAATTACCTAGATTACCCAAATCCAATAAAATACCTCTCAATAATCCCTAAGAATTTTCTTTTGGTTTTGTTATTCACAAATATCCAAAACTGGGGTCATTATGTAGATATCTCGGAGAAATCCATCACAGACGAGGAAATATCCCTAACCGGTTGATTTATTATTTATTATTGTTATATATCATATATATATTTATTAGGAATAAAAAATATCATAATATATTGGTTATCATAATTGTTATCATGTCCATGAAACCATAATGATCTACCTACTTTTTTATAAAATTGATATTGAATGTATCGCTTGTGCGTATGGGTGGCCAACCACCCCTAATTATGATATATTTCATTTTTCTATAACCATATTTATTGAATGATTATTATGGGATGATTAATGTTAATATATGATATTTATGATATAATTATTCTTATGTAATTTTTATTTCATATCTACCTTATTACATTCCAATCCATTATAAAATGATTACATCGCTCGTGTGTACATCTGGACAACCACCTACAAAAAGTGATATTATTTGTTTTTCAATTACTCTATAAATGGATGATAATAAAGAGATATTTAATATATTTATATGATATTTATAATATAATAATTATTTTTAAATGTTATTTTTTATTTTCATTAATTAATTTCATCTTTCGAAAAGTGAATGCATCATTTATGCGTTTGTGCATCTTATCATCTCCTTAGATGATGTAATTTATATTTATATCTCTATCATATTTGGATGGATATATATTTTATTATATTGAATATATATCATAATTATATCCATATTAAAATTTTATATATTATGTAACCATGATCAATGTATATGTAAATGAACTACTAAATTTAAATACTCATGAATAACGAAATAGTTAACACCCAAAAATGATGATTTTAAAAACGAATTTTTAATAAATGGGTGATGAAACATCATTTCTAAATAATGTTTGAAATTATATTTATGTAAATTAATCATTTTAATATTAATAAATAAATTTATAATTTATTATAAACGGTGATAATGAACCTTTTAAAGAATTCGAACTTGTGGTAGGGGTTTTATGTTATAATATCATTTTTATTGGGATTGTTTCTGAATATGATTCAGAAATTGAAATTTTATAATATACAACTCAAGAAAATAATAAAAATTATCTACAAGATTATTTAAAGATATTTCATATTTTACATTTATTTTCCACTTATTAAGATCCCGTGATACAAAAAATATATTATTAAGGAAATCATACTTTATTTCTCTATTAGGTCAAAAATCCATCTTCCTACTTGTCCATGTGTTATAAAATTGTTTACAATAATTTTTAAATATTATCCTATGGTTTTTTAAAATAATTTCTATCAATTATATTTTATTAAAATATGGGAATATTTTTGTTGCTTTATGTGTGAGTTTCATTTGATAGTTTATTAAAAATTTCATTAAAATGTTTCTTTTAACAAAAACGACATGAGTTGAAATTACTATTGTCATGACCAATAAATCTTATTAAAATTAATTTAAAATATTCAATGATTCATTTCAATGAAAATTACATATTAATATTTTTTAATCATTTATTTTAAATAATTGATTTCAAAATGAAATGTTTATTTTTAATATGAAAACATCCAGGGGATATTTTAAAGGAACTATCATCTATAATGAATTCATTATATGTTACTTATGATTTAATGGGGATATTAAAAATGATAAAATCCGTATTATTTATCAATATGACTTATAATTATGATGAAAATGTTTTTATGAAACATGTTTCTTTTTCGAAGGTTTTTCTATAATGAAATTGTGAAATGTTTATGATATCCATTTCATTTCCATGGGTTATGATATGGTGAAATTTTTATCAAATATATTTTCATTATGATTAATATTATTTGATGAATGTATTATAAAAATTTGGAACACGTATATAGGGTTTTTATTAGGTTATGTGTGGACATAGAATTATATATTCCTCCAATGAATAAGATAATGGTTGATCTCCCACGAGGTAATGAAGATTGGAAAAGGGAGTGAATTAAGTTCAGCAAGGGACTGTATTCACTATAAAATTTTTTGGCGTGAAAAATGAATAAATATATATAATGTGGAGTGAACCCAATACACTATGAAAGTCTCATCAGTGATTTTTTAATACTAATGAAAATATTTTTCATGCTGATGTGTATTCAAAATAAAATATAACTTATGCTCATGTTATATCATTTTGGAACATTTTATTTGATTCCGTTGTGATTCACGTCTTATGGACTACCAAAAATTATTCCATAACTTTAGAATATAATTAATGATATGCAGGTCATGCACTTCAAATTTTATGAATATGACCTAATACCCTTATATTCATGTTATGTTTAAGTGATCATTGGAATATCCCTTTTTACCAATGTAGAGTATTTTATCTCAACCTTTATATGTTTTCATTTACCCATTTTTTGAATAATGGTATTAGGTATGAAGTTTCTAATATGGTAGGTGGTAATGAAGTACTAAGTGGGAGATGACTTATATAATTTATGATCTTGTTAGTTATCTGTCCATGATTCCAAAGATAACAAACCTATAAGATTATAGAGTAAATTTCTTTTTTATGATATGAATATTCTTTTATTATGATTTAATATCAATGTTTGACAGGTACTTGTCACTATAGATTGTATCCGAGAAAGGATTAATGAACCATTAGAAAATGGTATGATAATACATATTAAATACCCTTATTATAGTCATATGTAACATAGAATATACAACTTTATTGAAGATAATGTTCTTTTTTTCTAGAAAATATCCATGTATTGGAAAATTGAGAGGATAATGATTCCAAATAAAGGAATATAGGTGTAATAAACCCGAAAAAGGGTTGTTGAGGGTATCTCATATATGATTCTTTTGTATAGTGATGGTACCGAAACTACACACTCAGTTTGATAATTTTGTGTAAAATATTTGGTTTAATTCAAAAAAATTATTTACCATCTGAAATGAATTTGAAAAATGATGTTCATAGATAACCTTGGTTAATCCATTGTTTTAATTGATTTAAAATTAGTTTTCATGATTTAGACATCATATGAATACTTTTCATCATTAACAACATTTATCGTATATTCGTAATGGTCATGCTAAACATATTTGTTTAATATGGTATTGAAAATTGAGTGATAGAGTGCAGTTTGTTTTAATTATATAATAATATTGATGTTAAATTTGTGAGAATAGTTATAAGAATTCATCTATATCATGCAATATTTTAGAGAATTTAAATTCATAACCTTAATGAACTGATTATAAATTACAAGTGACGTACAATAATGTTATAATGATAATATCTAATGTCTTTGATTCATTTACAAATTATGTTTATGTGATTTTGATTCCTACAAATATTACTATTCTCCAAATAGTTTAATTTTATTTTATCCTTCCATGATTTTTCATTATGTATATAAACGAAAAATGAATTATCAAATAAGGAAAGTCATGTTTGATAATCTGAAAAAATGAATGATAATATATCAGTGTAAAGATTAATTTGACCTTCCTATTCCAATAACATCATTTATATGGATCTTTTTTTTCAATTCAATGGGGGTGATTATCTCTGATGGATAGAGTGAATCTCAAAATCAATGATATTCTTATTGTGTTGATGATTTTTGATGTTTCAGGAAAAAATATTTATATAATTCAATATAATCATAATGTTGTGTTTTTATATGAACTCATATATATTGATACAAATATTTCAAAGACAACATGTATAATGGAATTGATTTAGTTACAATAATAAAATAATAATGTCTTGGATAATATTGATAGTTGATTAAATTGGCCATGAGTGTTATATTAGGGTTCCACAGTTATTTTCATTATGTAGAAATATATGTCACTGTTACTCTACATTGATTATAGATAACATAACAATATCATTATCAAGAACATTTAAATCCCAAACAACATCATTAATTTCTACGAGATTTTTCAAATTTAGTAATTTATAATAACAGAAACTAACAAAAATTGTTGTACCTCGTACGTTTGAGTGTCGTACCAATAGGTATAAGTTTTATGTTCTAAATTAATTAATGAAATTGAAATTGAAATTGTTTTTTAATCCGAAAGAATGTGAAATACAATAGTGATGATTGGGATTGAATATCCAGATAATAAATAGGATAGGTTAAATTATTTTCATGTACGTGTGCTAGGGATATAAATTATAATAGAATTGTTCATGTTTGGTGTCAGAATTGGTTCAATAAGAATCCTTAGACTGTATATCCTTCACTAATACTATGATTTAACCTTTTAAATAGTCATCTACTAGGTGTAAACATAAAACTAGGTGACCAAAACCATATTTAAACATAACTACCCAAGATTTATTAAAGTTAATATTCAAAATAGGTAAATAAAAATATTCAATGAAATAAAAATATTAAAATCACAATCAATGGTCATGTAATTTAAAAATAGAGGAAGATTTTAACTGATAGAAAGTTTGAAATAATTCAAAAGGTAAATAGTAAATGAAAATAATCCATAACAAAACTTCCACTACAATATAGATACAAAGAAAAAATAGAACTACTCCCTCATTCTAAAAAGGATTATAATGAGTATCATGGAAACTTAAAGTAGAATGGTGGTGATGAACGGTAGGAATCAAGGCTTAAAATCATAACTCTGTGAATCTGGAGGTCATATGTTGGAATTTATTGGAATCATCTTGTTCCAGACTGCCCTCAATATGTATATGAGGGAAAATTATTATAGAAAAACCCTATAAAACCTTAATCACTTCTGAAATTATTTTTCTGTCCATTAATAATTACATAACGTGTAACTGACGTTCACATTTTCAAATATCTTGATTTTATTAGTTTCAAAGGATTCAATTATTCTAGAAGTAGATATATCATTGATTAATTGACAATGGGTCACTAACATAAATGGAATTAATGTTGTGGTCTTCATATCTTGTAATGGTTCCATTGCTTGTCCTATGTGGAGACTTATTTTGAAAACTCACAATGTGTAATTACATTACATGGTGTGAAACAATTCTTGTCCAGTTTTCTATCTCATCTTCAATATCAAAAATCTAGTTTTCAGTTCATTTATAAGATTTACCATTGTTATGGATATCATTAATTAATGTCCAAAAAGTATGATATAACTAAGATAACATTCCATAAAAGTTATTAAATCTATGAATTTAAAATGATTCCATTTGGTTTTTCTATTTCCCCTGATATATTTATAGATTTGATGCATTGAGTATTTAGAGATCACCTTGATCAGTTGGGGGTAGGCTTTATAGATTACAGACATATGTAATAATGGAAAAAAGAATAACATGATTATCATTTTAGAATTATGCTGAACAATTATTATAAGATATGTTGTTTGAAAATATTACCATGTGTGAACTTTCCCAAAAAATTATTCCTTTTTATTATATAAAATCATGTGTTGGTATATTGGAAGATCCTTCAAATATAGATGTTATTAAATGGTGGACCATTACAAACACATTGAATGTGATCTAATATTTTCATTGTTTGGATTGATATTACAGATTCATTATGGAAAATTTTTATTAATGTCTTATCGAATCATAATGTTATCCTAGAATAGATCAATGAACATATGGATATATTAATGTGTGGAAAATTTCATGGAAGAAGGGAGAAGGTTTTTCAACCCACTTAATCTCACAATACCATGAAGTATAGAGGGGTTTATGTTCTATAAAAATTCATTCAATAAGGGAATTTGGTATTCCCTCATGAAGAATTATTTGATGATAACTTATTATACTAGTTAATTGAGGATTCATAAATGTTATTAAACAACCCATGCCTATGAGTTAGTTGGGGTATCTTTTGAATTAACGAAATGAATGAATTATATTATTAGAAAAATGTGTGATATATATATCGATCATGATGGTATTAGTTATATATTCACTAGAAAATAGAAGAATATGTTCCTTAGAAGATGATGGGATTTGATTAATGATTAGCACCAGTTAATACAATATCAACCCTAAAATGTGAATGAGGTATTTGATGCATTATAATGAATGTATCATTCCGACTTATATATGATTATTATCAAATAATATCCATTGTTTGATTATTTCCATTTGAAGGATATAGAAATTATAAATAAAGGGGATAGACAATAAATTTATAAAAAGATTTTTCAACATTATATCCATATATGGATTAAAGAGACATAAAAGGATGATATAGAACTATAGAAGATGTCCAAAAATGATACTATGTTTTTTTATCATTATGATGGATTTAGAAGGTTCTATAACCATGTATGTGTTTTGTCCATACAATAATTTAAAAGGTATATGTTTGATGAAGCTCATTGTTCATCCTTATTTATTCATCCTTATTTATTCACCCTTGATATAAAATGATTTAAGGATCCCTCAATGAGTATTTGTTGGGGGACAACCTGAAAAGTGATATTGTGTTGTGTGTATCATGGTTCTTCGAATTTTGAATATTTTATTCTGAGATATATATGTATATCAATAAGTTAAAATCATTACCAATACTAGAACTTAAAAGGGAAACCTCAAAATGGATTTTGTCCTCGGACTCCCCAAAAATAACTAAATCCTATAATTCACTTTGGGATTTATTCTATCTATTAAGATATTATGAAAAATTAATTACCACTAAGGAAGAATTATATATAGTTAATTTTTATATAATATAAATTATGGTAGTGTTAAAGCTTCACGGATTACTAAATTAGATATTATCTCATCAGAATTGGTGATTTACTTAGATGTTTTGGAAAATTATTCTACATGTTCTGGGTAAATTATTCTGTTTTAGTACAATAAATTACCCATAGATAGATGGTCAGTCTGAGAGAACCATTTGTAAAGTCCAATGAATATTATGATACTTTTTTATATGTATTTCCATGGTGGTTAGGATAAAAACACTTATCTTGATGGGTTTTCTTACAAAAAAACTTTCACCAAATCATTCTGATGGCTCTTTATTAATCCCATGATGTAATGAAGTGTATAAATATAATGTGCTGGGGAGAAGTTTTATAATGGAATAAATTGGGATATAATCAACTTGGTTAAATGACAGTGAAATGTTAGGGCCATTTTGATTCACATCATGGAAACTAAAAGTCAACATTAAAGTTATTCTAATAAATATTAGTGAAATATAAAATTCAAAGATGTAGAAGAGGTATTACTAAGAATTTTCATCGGAAGAAGGTTGTGATACTTATTGATAAAGGTGTGATTATCCCATGATATGTTGGGACCATCGATATTCATGATCAATGGGGAATATATATTATATATTTTCACTTCCACGGAAAAGATCTCACATTCACATGGAGTTTCATATAGCACTCCAAAATAAGTACATACTTGATCTATTACATGTACTAAGAACAGGAGTCCTAGAAATTTATCACGATAATTCATATGAATAAAATCTAGTGAAAATTTGGTACCACAAAAATATAGTTCAATAGAACAAGACTATTCACCTAGTTAAGAAATTTTATTGGAATTATAATTTCGACTAAGCTACATTAGAATCTAATGATGATATGACATAGAGACATCACCATTTTTTTGTAACGATGTAATATAATTTAGATTCAGAATCTCATTTCAAGGTAGGTTTAATATATAAACCTTTTAATTTATGATATAGTTATCAAAAATGATATTTTATTTATCTGATATATTTCGTCACAAACAACATGGAGTTTTCGAAAAAATCGAGGTACTAATAATATATTATTATATATAATGATAATTATTTAATATCCAATGGATTGGTAGGTATAAATATGAATAAATAAATTATAAAAAATTTATGACTTATAGATTTATAAAATTTATTCATTGATAATATATTCATTATATATTTAAATAAACATATTTTTAAAATAAATTTTTTTTATGAATCAATATTTCATTGCATAGAGTGTTTTATTTTATTAAACCAAATTAATCAATATGGGGGAATAATTTTAATGAAATTTATATATTATATATTCAATAAAATATTTTAACATTCGTCTAATGTTTATCTTGGAATGAGATAAAATTATATATCTATTTTTATAATAGTAAATATATGTTTCTGAAAAATGATTTCATCAAATTTTTATACATATTTAAAAATTATTCTAATACCTATATAAATTGAATCTTGAAAAAAATATCCCATATTTGGAATCATTTGGATCAAATTCAGAAATAATTTCTATAATTGTTTGTCATTATTTATAGTAACATTGGTAAAAAATCACAATGGTAAGGGTAAAATGGGAAAAATAGGAATTAAAATTTCGTATAATTATATAAAATTACCTATTTATTAATTTTACATAATTGGATGTGTTGAGATCGGAAATGTACATCCATGTCGCAAATATATAGCGACTAGAGCCATTTTACTAGGATTACGATCATTATATTAAATGAAATAATAACACATAATCTTACTTCTTTAAATTTGATGTCTCCAAAAAATTTACATAAGAAATAAATACGACACAATTTATTGTAAAAATTTAATTGAAACATGAATTAAATTATTTATTCATTGAAATTTATTTCTACATATTAGTAGTAGAATAATTACCCAATGTATTTATGCAACACTACCATAATATTTATTCATTTAAAAAAATTAATAAATTATTTTTATAATATTAAAAAAAATGATGAAATATAATGTCCCATAAATTATATACATTAATATATCATATTGTTTTGTTTTAAACAATTATATTGAAATTCTATTTTAAATTTCATTTAAGTCAAATTAAATAAAAAGTGTTGAAGTTGACAGAAATAATATATTATGAATATAATATTTTATAAAGTAATATAAAAATTAAAATATTAAAATAGATAAATTAGTACAATATGTGGTTGAAAATTTAATATCATTACTGTTTAAGAGATCATTTTTACCTCATATATATAATTATGACCATTTGTTACTATAATTCATCCCAATGGTTAATATAAAAATTGATTAATAAAGGGGCTAAACTAAAGGATAATGTTTAAAATTACACCCAATCCATTATAAATTTCACTGGATGTTGTTATTTATACCTTATCAAATTTTTCCTAAAATTTATTTCCATTTAGAAGATTTTTTTCTAGATAATGAATTGATTTATTATAATCATTTAATAATTACTATTATGTTTTTCCCCTCCGTTGTAAAAACACACCCCGATCACTTTTCATTATACATTTTTTTGATATAATCATAACGAAACCATAAAAAATCCATCCAAAACATCATTATATATTTTTGGAGGTTCTTGTATTCCCTAAAATCCAACCGTAGGGTTTTTACAAGAATACCTAAAGGAAATATTTTAAAGAATAGGTTACCACCCTAACCAATCAATGTTCTTTTTTGTACTTCTTGTAATATTTGCTAAAAATATTTTTTATTAATCATTAAATAATAAATTAACTATTGTAAATATTTTTAAATATTATTATTATCCTAAAACCACCATTATCCACCCTCTTTAAAATCTTATGCGATGTAAAATCATTGCTTGTGCATAAGTGTCGACTACCGCCACCACATAACGATTCAATTCATTTTCTATCACCATCAATAATGGATTGATTTTTTGATGTATCAAATTTTTTTGTATGATATTTTTGACATAATAATGCATGAGTAATATTAATATAATATCTACCTAATTACCTTCCAATCCATTTTAAAATGATAATGTCACTCATGCGTACGTGTGCACTTCAACTTCCAAAATAGTTTATGATTTTTTTTTCATTTAACAATTAAATGAATAGTTATATAGAGATATTTATTTTACATATACGATATATATGATATAACAATGACTCCAGAAAGTTAATTATTATTTACCTTTCCTTTTTTATAGTTTTCAATAAGTGAAGACATTGTTCATGTATATGTACGGCCAGCCATCTCCATGAATGGTGTAACTCGTTTTTTTATCATTATCAATTTTAGATAAATAAAAATACATATATAATGAATATATATTATATTTATATTTTCATAAAATTTCTAGAGATGATGGAACCATGATCGCAATATAAGAACTATAATTACCACAAATGAAATACTCCTGAAATATAAGAAATATTAATTTTATGTCATAGGTTAAGTTAAGTACCACTGAGAGTGGCGTGGCTGAATCATTTGTACATAGAATTAAAAAATTAAATTAATTTTGATTTATCCTATATGACTAGGTAAGGTATTGATCCCTCACAATTAATCCTTGGCCTTAACTTATAATCAATTATTACCATGAAATCACATCACATAAGTTTTTACAGAATTCAGAACAAAGTCCTACACATGTCCATATTCGTTATACGCCTGACATGGATTCCCGAATATAAAAGAAGGTGATTCCAAAATTAAGATCTTATAACCCCCACCCCCACATTACATATGTTTTATACCCAAAAACATCAATAGTCCATAAAAAAAAATTTAAAACCCAAAACCATGCATTCTTCACAGTGATGGGTTAGTCCTCCCAGTCACAATATTTTGCAAATAGGTAAGAACACACCAGATGAAACCATGTTATTCAGATGGATTGATACACTACATAATGACATTTATGTGGAACTTTTATATGAGAATACAAGATAACACTAACTAATATATAACATAATGTACCTTTTCATGGATGTTTTCCTAGCCTCATAAATTTCTCATCATATATTATATTTAGCATCCTCCCAGAAACACTACTCGGGAAATAATATTTTCTATTTGCTGATGACCTGAACTCACTGAATAATGATAACACATTTGCGATTTCCTATTAAAATATTAGTTGAAATTTTTTCCTTTCTCCACTCTCAAAACAGTACACACTAACTATGAATGGAATATTTCATGTGCTAATATTCAAACTTCATTCATGTATTAAACACACAACATGGTATTCCCAACATAATATTTGAAACATTAAATGTGCATAAACTACACACTTTTAGTCATTCATTATTTCATTTTTATTCATGTCTAACGTAATGAAATAACACTACACTACCTCATTTACTTCTTCACTACCTCATTTTATGTGTTATGCAAAATAACATATACAATGTATTGTTTTTTTTGTTTTATGTTTTTATGTAATCATGTGCACATGAACATACTCAAATTTATTAACACACTACTAAATATAGAATGAATGAGTATAATTTCATGGCATTATTTCATTACAAAATTTTAATCCACAGAATTGTTTCCATACTTCTGATATACTGTGTCTATTGGTGCAAGAATATCACGTGATATTACTTCACTATTCCTCCATCAAAAAAATCAATCACAAGTTCTCATATTATTCACACAAATGATGATATTCTTACTCAAATCATCCAAATAATAGTCTAAACTAATAATGTCCTCACAAATAGTATGCATGTGCATCCCACACTCACTATATATTCTCAAACCACAATTTATATAGGATCTCTTATATAAAATAAATACGGTTCATATGTTCCAGCTTCACATGAATGATCATGCAAACTTATATCTTCTTCATGTATTAAATTATATCATGTGATGTTCTGCGGCACTCAAACCATCATCATGTGATCATGAGGGAAAAAAGTCACCATGAATTAATAGAAACTTGTCCAAGAAAATAGAGAAATACCTATAGTCTATTTCCCCTTTAAAATCACTATCAGATTTATGATTAGATCATTGGAACTAATAATACCTTCATATGTATTTATATTCAAACAATAAACCAACTCATTTCTCTAATAATAATTGACATCCACCCATTTATTAACTCATTCACTCACTACATCATTTCCCAAGATATCTGAAATCTCATTCTTCATAAAATAATTTGCTCAAATAAATTTTTCATTGGATTGATCTTCTTTAAATTATGAAAACAATTTTTCATGATGATTTGAGTGATTTAAAATAATTAGGATAATAAAATGGTTCATGTAATTATTGTTTTTATCTCTCAGATATCTTTTCATGGAGGAACATTGATGCATGACAGATCCTCAGATGAATGTATGATAGAAAATGATCGATATCCATGATCGAACATCTAGGAGTGATTGAGTGAGATTGAAATAGTTCATTACATATCAATAATGATGGGGTTATTATAATAGGTATGTGTGACTCCGACATTGTTTTTTTACTTTGGTAATTTGATCCTTTATAATAAATATCATATTGGTTAGTCATATAATTTGGAAACACATCTCCTCCACAATACAAGCTAAAAACTACACATGTTTGTATGTTACTCTGTTGTCATGATTCCCCCACAGTGGCTCACCCACACTGTTGCACCTATGTGTGTGTGTGATATACTTGCCAATGGTCATTATGCTAACTAACTATTATATAGTTTATCCTACTAACCACCTATGTAGTTGTGCACATAGATCACATATCCAATTGGTTGGAAGGACTTATTATTTATAGGTTGCAATATATATAGTTTATTTGAAATCATAAATACCATGCACCAAACAAATATATTATTAAAATCATCAACATGAAAAATATATATTTTACAGGGTATCTAATAAACCCTCTTTCTTTTAACATCCAAAATCATCAATTCAAATGGTGTTATGAATTTTCACTGTGATTATGAATTTGGTCCTATGTTTTAGTCATTAAGAACCACTCTATATTCAACACATTTAATAATTCCAACACATATTGATAACTTCACACCAATACTTATTTGTGTTAAATTAAATTCACTGAAAGGGAACATTAATATCCCCCATTTTTTTCAATACTCTTATGTCAATATAATTTCATTTATTTCAGGAAATTATTTAAAATGAATAAAATGGTGTATTTAAGAGTTCATTATATAACCAAATTCTCAATCACTCCAATTAATTCACAATGAATAAAACCACAATCCAAAAAAGTAATGATATTAAATTTTTTTACCTATTTTTCTAGGTGGAAAATACTAGTTTAGAAAGAAATAGATATGTCACCTATGTATCAAGGATATTCAAATTATATAATGATATACCATTCAAAAAAATGATTTAACAAATTCAAAATAGGGAGTATTTATGAAATGTTCTTTATCATATTTCCTACACAAATCTCAAAAAATACATCTGAATGGTCAACTATATAACACATAGCTCCCTTTTGTATAGCTGGGTATATACTCTGTTGTGGTAATAGTTTTTCAAAAACATTTAGATAATGAATTTAAGAGTTTTATTATTTTCACAAAATTTTAAATTTTGATAGCTTGAAATGATCCATTATAACCCTCATGGGATGCATGTATCACCTTTAATTCCATACATGTCAGTATAAAGGATTTTAATAAGGGAATAAGGAGAGACCTATTTGATCCTCATAAATGTCACTCAATATGAGAGTTTCATATTAGGAATGTTTTATATTCTTTCTTTTATGCACGGTTTAAGAAAGTTTCTCTTCATCTATTGTGTTGTTAGGAGTGTCAAAAAATGTTTAGATTCATGCCAATTATTTTCACACCATTCAGAAATAAAAATTTCAAGTAATCATTACAATATGAATCCTTATAAACGTGGTATTCTCCAGCATTCAACAGTTTCTTTCATTTTACTTTGAAATGGTTTTAACCATATTAAATTTTTATCAACTTATCACAAAATTCACTTGTGACTATAATATTCTTCACTGTCTAACTTATCATATCATTTTACTTATATGGAATGTAACTTGATAAAAAACACTACATTTCACATATCTTTGAATGTATTGGACAACTGTAACTAAAACATCATTCAATATATCATATAAGTTATGCGTTGATAGTTTAGATGATGTCTTGGCAATTGGATTCTCAACCAGATAATCTGATCTCATATACTCAGCATTTCCCCCCCACGATTCATGCCTTTTTTAGGGTAGTGATATGTTATACCATCATAAATAAAATTTATAACCAAATACTCAATAACACCAATATTATCCTATGGACCATTATCTTCAATACAGATTGTATTTCGTCTCCAAAAGTATTAATTTTTTCATAGATTTTGGATGTATATTATTATGATTAACGCTTCTAGGTAAATTATTACAGTCTCCCTTTGGGGAAGATATTTTCTTTTATCGTTGGTTGTTCCTGTTGGATCCATTATAGTATTTCACAACATCTCTATAATAAATTAAAAATAGAAATTATGATTATTTTTTTTAAAATTAAATATTTCGTTTGGACCCTTCTTCTATGTAGCGTTAGAATATGCCCCCCCCCCCCAATGCTCAAAATCTTTGGTGAAGTCTTATTTAATATTCTTCATCTCACATTGAGATACAAAGAACATATAATTTTTCTTATATAATTCATCAAAATTATAAATATGTATTTCTTCATGATCATTCAAAATATTGACAAATTCTATTAATTTGAATCCATTATATTTATTTTTTTCAATTAGTGACTATTCTTCCTTGTCAAAATCATACTTCCAGAAGTTTTCATATTTTATTATAGAAAATATATATTCATATTATTCGATATTATTTAATTAATTTGCGTATCCTCCTTTAAATCATGTTCATTTTTATAAAAAAATATCATATAAATTTATATATTTTGTTTTTTACCATCTTGAGTTACATGTTATATCCAAGAGTTTATTTCCAGATTTTCATGACACATATATTCTAATTCAGTTCTCTCAACTCCTTCATCAACAAAAAATGAGTGTCTAGATTTCTTTGATCTTACTATATGTGACATATGATTCATAATATATTATCAATCTTATGAAACACTACCTGATGATGAAAATTCATCAATTTATTTAATTATCATATTTATCTTCATAGAAGTGAGATTTTCATATGAATCTTCCACATCCTTTTCTCTTACTTCATATTTATTTTATCTGAGATATAGTCATCAACATTATTTTTTAGAAAATTAATAGACAATTGAAAACTATTTCATAAATTATAGCACATAGCTGGTTATTTTATATTTTATGTTCTATATAACCCATTTGAAAATTCAGGTAAATAGGACTATCATTTGTATGATCTTATATTCAGCTTAAACATCCTGAATATCACCTGATTCTGGTTCTTTATTGATTCTAGTTTTAAAGTTTATCATCTCATCAACGTCCATCTCATCTTTATCATATTTCATGAATGTGGGAACATTTCTCATTTCATATTATATTATAATATTATGAATTTAATCCAATTATAGACCATCTCACACATCTAGAGATGATATATTTAAGTCAAATATATTAGGGAAATTTCATATAAGCACCACTAAAATAATATAATTATTCATACTCTCATCAAAACTTATAGTATTTCTAACAATACTAATTAATCTTGGAATGTGGTCCTAAATATATTAATCATAAACCATTTAAATATCATCAATATTTTTTATCTATATTTACAACATAGAGTATTTTAAATTAATATGTCCTTCAGAATGGATTCTCAGTCTATCATAGGTTTGTTTTTTAGAATTGAGACCCATCAATTTGTGTATACATTTATTGATAAATCCCCGAGGACTGATTTATAAACCATTCTATTATCTTATAGATTTATTTTTTAAGATTCAGTTAGAGAAACATCATTATCAATAGGTTTAAATCCCACAATTTCTATATCTCTAACTTCCAGGATAAGATATATACCATAAAGAATAATCTAAATTCTCCAATTATGGTAGTTCATGTCATAAAATATGAAATTATTCAATTGATTAATGAATTCAAATTATCCAATTTTTAGAATGATTCTAATATCTAAATAGGGGACCGTTATCTAAAACCAATTAGAGTTTCCAATGATCTGTTATATACCCTTGAGAGGGTGGGGGTGAATCATTGGTATAATATTTTTTGAAATTCATTTACTATTAATTCAGTTATTGTGTCTTATTAATGTCATTATCCCTCATATATTATATCATAATCCTTACCATGTATGAGATAATAATAAAGAAATCATAGTACATATTTATTTACAAGGATCAATATAAATAAAAACATTCTACTATGTTTGTTTGACCCCCAACATGGATTCCCCAATATAACTATTGATGCCAAATTTAGGGAAAATCCAGAACAGAGGGATAGCATTAGGGGATGCCTCACAAAGACCACATGCATAGCCGACGTGGCCCTGGGGCCGCCGTAGAGAACCCCTTCATGGACTGGCCACTAAGAAAAGAGGCGGTACGCACTACGAACTAATTTGACGTTCACAAACCCGCTTCGCCGGAAGGAGGCAGGATGCTCAGCCAACCGATTTGACCTTCGCTAACCCACTGTGAAGCAAGGAGGTGGGAAGCTCCGCCAACCTATTTGATGTTTGCGAACTCATCACGGATAAATGAGGTGGTATGCTCCACGAACCAAATTTACATTAATGAACCCACCGTGGAGCATGGAGGGAGGATGTTCTGTGAACTCCTTTGACATTCACCAACCCACCACAGTGAAAAGGGGCGGGATGCTCCGTGAACCCCTTTGAGGTTCATGAACCCACCACTGAAAAAGCATTGTCTTCATATCGAGTGTTCTCTACTTCACATTGCCTCTTGCCTATAAATAACAGGATCCCCTATAACCCAAACAAAGAATCCTCCGATATTTCACCTTCTGAGCTACCACATCACGAAGCAATTTTTGCTATATGAACAATGAGATTTTCCTGGTAATTTTTCATCATTATGTTCCATCCCATTGGCATGAATTCTTCCTATCTTCAAAGAGGGATTTTCTTTCGCAGATCCCACGAGCATCCATGAAGGAAGGATATTCCCAAAGGGACTTGGGTCTTCATGGAGCACTTCTACTTCTTGATGTACCCTTCAGGAACATGAGACCTAGATGCTAAGGTAGGTTCATTGTGCTTCGAAAGGAACATTTCTTTTCAATATTACTCTTTACAGAGCACCCTTGCATCGAGAGGCCTTGCTTTGAAAATTCCTTCGCACTTCGAGAAGAACCTTCCATATGCACATATTCCTTATTCCTAGGCTAGGCCACTTCACTACGCAATGCACATCCATTCACGAAGCCCCTCCACTTCATGGAGCAACAGAGCTTCCCAAAGCATCTGCCTATGAACCCCATTTCTCTGAAACACATTTTCAGGTGCGGCCCATCAGTTTTTAATGGAGAAATTTAAAATTAACTTTGGAGTTGATTTCCTTTGCGTTTCTTCGCCTCATGATTCTGTGCATAGGAACGCTATTGACTATTTCTTTGTTTCCATAGCCCAGCTAACATGGACCCATAAATGGATCGACACATAACACCCCATCACCATGGCATTGCGGATGCCTTCCCATCCCCAAGGGGAATGAAGGTATCAGTAATGTAAGTCCTAGGGGTGTGGGTCGAACCCACATCGTCCAAGATGCAGGTCTTTAAAATGCCTTGCAACATCTTCCTCAACACATGACATTAATCTATGGCGTCTCCTCATGCCTTGATATAGGTGTGCCCCATCTCGAAAATTCTCTATGCCCACTGGTCTCCATGGGAGTTAGATCATTCCTAACATGGAATGGTATCCTCTTTATTGGAATGACGTTCGTCCGTGGAGAAAGTTAAATCACCTTGTGTAAGCCCCTACCATTTCATGCAGGAGGTAGCACCCCTGCTCCTCCTCTCATCCACAGTGAAAAATCTCTCTCCCTTTAGGTTTTGTCACCACCCAGGCCTCCACCCTGGTGTTTGTCCCAATCTTCATCTCCTTCGGCAGTAGACTGCGCGTAAGCCCATGTTTCCTCTTTAGGCCGCTAACTATATTCTAGCCCCGTTCCACTTACCAAAAACCTGCTATTATTTACATGATCATCAGGGATTTTCTACCTATAACACCCCGCCCCTGGTTAACCAAAGTCAGTGGTTATTAAATAACATTGGAATGACAAAAGGAAATCATGTCCCAAAAGACAGATCAGTTTAGTAGCCTTGGAAATACTAGATACATTAATAAGGTAAACATTACAACTTAAAAAAACAACACTAAATTATTACATTAGAAACATCAAAGCATCCTAGATTATGCCTAAAAGTCACCCATAACTATATTCTTTCACATCCTGGGAATGATAAAACATAGAAAGGGGTGACCTCAGATGCTCAGTAAGGATAACAATATAGCAGAAACTTTCATTAATATGCAAAATCATTTAAGGCAATGTATATCTAAATCAAAAGCCTTTTAAACTTGAACTTCGACATAATATGGAAAAAATAAAATGAAATAATGTCATTTACATATTCACATGGATATTCTACTAGTTGAATAATCATATGCAATATCAATAATCACTTTCATAATGATGGAATGCATAATGCCAAACTATCATAACCACATAGTCAAGGCCTTGTGCCAAGACTACAAATAAGATTTTTTCAACGCTTTGTGCAAAGACACTAGTTTGTCTCATGGGACCTACCGATGCATAAAGGAGCTACAGAGGGTTCCACCCGTCACATACTAAGTCCAATTCATTCCTCATATGAAAATTTTGAAACATAATATAAACATTCGTATTAAAACTAGCACATGAAATGTCAATACATTATCCATAAACCATGAATGGTATAAAAATAGCCCATCCACCATCAAACAAAACTCATTATATATAATATGGAATATTTTATTGTAACAAATTAACCTAAATCGTGAATAATGAAGGATATTTAGATAGATGAAAATAATAATAAAAAATATTTGAGAGAAATATCCCTCTTTTTCTTGAAAACATTTAAAAGTCACGCTACTTGTCAAAAAGCCATTTTAAAAATAGATTTTTGAATCAAAGTGTCTCATACCAATTTGAAACTTTTAAAAGGACTTTTAATTTTAAAACATTAATGTCCATATAAATAAATCCTCAAAACAATTGTTAAAACATGGACATTAATGAGAAAGATTTAGAATAATAAATCTTTAAAACATTTAAAATGATATTTTAGATGGATTTTATAACCAAAAGAGAGACACTTGAATAGAAATAATTGATGTAATAAAAAATTCCTAATATCTTGAGAATAAATGGATTAATGATATATTATGTCAAATTACATTATATACTCCATATATAAGGGATTTGGTGTATAACAACAATGATGTCTCAATTGATTGTAAATTGAGATAGAATCTATTATAAAGACGACATTCTTATGTTTTGGATAAATCAATGACATGATTATGTGTCACAAATATAAATACACTAAATATAATTTGATATTATGTGTAAATAAATAATAGGACATTCACACATATTCTTGTAAAAACAACACAAATTAATTGGATGTTTAACTCAATAAATGGAGATTGAGTTAAAATTAATCTTATAAAGTTCATATCTATGACTTGAGAATTTATCAATGGAGTGACTATGTGTATCAAAAGTATATAAAAATAATGGGGAGTGTAAATTATGACATAAGAAAATGAATAGTGATTCCACACATAATCATGGATTAAAATAATTAATGAAGTATGCGTAAAGCCGAATGGGTGGAAATTGAAATTTCAATTTCCCTTATCGATTTGGTAACATACGCAACATACACCCATGAAAGAAGGATCATACAAAAATGATGTAAATATCCATAAATTAATTTATATTACACAATTAATAGATTCATGGGATGTACACACACCACATGCAATAAATAAGTGGTGAACAATGGAATTCTCACGAAATTAAAAGGGATATAAGAATCCCCTTACTTTGTACTTTTTCCTTGGTCGAGGGCAGGTTAACCTCCTATATAATGGTGAAATAATTTTTATTGAATTATAAAATAATAATATACATGAATATTATAACATATATGATCTTTTAACATTCATTTTTTAATTATATCTTTGTATTATTGTCGTTTCCGGTGTTTACAGATTTGTTTTCCTTTATATTCATTGTTATGTGAGCCATATTTTTTATGGATGGGATGTGTATTATTAATATAGAGAATCATATCATGTTTAAAAACATTATTTTTAATCATAAAATTAATTTTAGTCTTGAATGGATATGATGGGGAATGAATCTCATCGCGTTCGTGGAGACAGTAATCCATATGTACGCACGAGCAAAAATATCATCCTTTTGATATTAAAATAATATATAATTGGATGTTATATCATACATAATGAATAATTATCATGTTGTGTTTTATTATTTAAAATTATTACATATCATTGTCATACCCATCCAAATAATAATGTATTGAATAACAATTACACCACGGCGTGTAGGCGGTAATCCGTACGTTCACACGTATATTGACATGTCATTCAAAGGATGGATATAATAATGAATATGGATGTAACATATTTATAATAACATCACAGTATGTAGAAGATACATGAGTTAATATTTTATAATGGAAATAACAAATCATGAATAAGTGGAAGAAGAAATGACATGAAACAGGGTGGTGAAATTATTACCTTTTCTTCGGGTTCTTCCATTTTATTTGATCAAAAGGGCTCCTTTAGTTGGCTTTATGACTAATGGAAGGAATCTAGGAAGAATTTAAGGAAGTTGATAGAATATTTTGGTAGGGTTGGCCAAACCAAAAGGCTTTGAAGGTGTGAATTAAATAGAAGAGGAAGTGCCCTTTTATAAGCGGGGTGAGGGGCACCTTAGAAAAAACATAAAATATTATATTATAATAAAATCATTTTCAGTTTCTAATGGACCCAAAGTGGATTATGTAAATGATAAGTTTGGTATGGGTCGCAAACCACTCAAACAATAAGTTTTAGATAGGTTGTGGTCACTATATTAATTTTAACTTTTAGATTTAACTCTTAGTTAAATAGTTTCACATTTACCATGTCTCTTTGAATTTTTATATTTTATGGTTACTAAACATATTATATACTTACAAGAGAACCAAAAGTGGTTCATTAATTATACTACTATCATTATATAAGGCCTTTGGCTAAACCTTATATTTTTAGGAATATAATATCAATTAATAATATAATATTTGATTTAAAAACTCTTTTATGTCAATTTCGACAATATTTGGTATTTTGTTTTTGCTAAATTTATAACAGCATTATTACTTCAAAATAAATTCATCTAAACATCCCTAATATGTCATATTAACCTAGAAGAGTAGTTAAATTCATAAAAAGTCTCAAATTACATTTATTTGGATATTTATAATATCAATTAGTTTAATATTTCATTAATTAGGTAATTAATGCATCATCATTGTGTCATTAATAAATTAAATTATATAATGTCTAAAAATATAAATAATATACCATTATGTGGAATATATTTTTAGATTTCTAATGATGATTTATAGTCTAATTTATGTTATGTGTTACCCTATATTAAAAATGTTTTAGTTATTAAACATTGATTTGAACTCTTTTAACTCTTCTTAGAATTAAACAATAATAAATGTCCTAATCTAATCCATATGGACCAAAGAGGTTCATATTTTATTTCTAAGGTTGGTTTTCATCGATTTATACTTATCCAATATAATAAGTACATGTGTTAGTGTAATAATAATATCATTTTTACCCTTAATTACCCCATTTACTTGTAACCGTGGTAAATAAAAGTAAAAAATTACCATTAACCAAAAATTATTTTTATCTTATTGAACCACATTTTTCTCCTTGATAATAATCGTGTCTCTCAGATTTTTAAAATTCAACTCACGGAAGTGGTAAAATAATGTTTTATGTGAATTTGCAAATTTTTCCAGGAGGTGGGTAAAAGACGATAAAAAGGTTGATAAAATTTTAAATATTTAATATTATTACAAAATGACTCCAATGAATTACATTGAACATATATAGGTATTATGTATCTATTTTGAATTAAAATAAATTTAAATAAAATAAATAATTATTTAAATTAATTTTTTTTAAACTATAACTCATCGTTTTTCACTAATCATAAAAAATTAAATGTATTCAGAAACATACCAAAAATATAGCCTAAGATAATTTTGATATTCTGAATTAAAAAATTAAGTCTATTTTACAAATTCAAAACCTATAAATTTCATTTACATGATTAAAATTAATTCTCATTGTCAAAACCAAAATGCATATTTTTAAGAAATAATAACTACCAAAAGATTGACATTTGTTTATGTCCAATTTCAACGGGAAATTACTTCCAATTAAATACAGTGTATTAAATGGTAAAAATATAATCTAATTATACATTGAAACCATTCATATGTATATTTGAATGCTGTAAATTATTTTTATTAAAAATGTTGTTTTCGGTTAATATATATTATTTTTCACTATTCACCCAAATATGAAAGTTATCAGAAAAACACCAAAATTGTATTTAACATAATTATTATTTCCCGATCCCAAAGAAGAAAATTACTTTTTCAAATTGAATATATAAAAGTTTCAAATATCGGATTTAAAAAGGATTCACCATTAAAAGGCAGTAAAATTGTTTTTTTTTTTGAAAAATACTACTTTTATCTGAAAAAATGAATTTTGTCATTATATTATGTCTAAGAATCTCATAATGTGTATTATAAAATTATAAGGGTTATAAAAATTTCATTATTTGTTTATACTATTAATAACCGCTTTTGAACTGCTAGTTTGGTAAGTCGTGGTGCGCTTGAACTCGATGTTGCTTGTAGTGTAAGTTAATGAATTACTTTGAAGAGCTAACATCCTATGAAATCTTGGGGTTTTACATTCTTCCCTCATTCAATAAATTTCATCCTCACAATTTTTAAAATTGGGCTTGGGAATATAATGTAACGTCTGACATCGGAAAAAGAGTCAATAAAACTATAACTCTAAAAGAAAGAAAGAGAAGCACAAAGGTCACCCGAGAAAACCCATACTAGGATTCAATGTAGGAAAAAATTTTATGGAAGATAAGATAAGTATCTAGTTATGATGGAGAGGGATATAAAACATGATCAAGAGAAGTATAAGAACAAAAAAACTACAAACATGTCATGGGACAAACGGTCATTAGTTTCCCAGTAAGAAAAGTAAACTGACTACGTTTTTTATGTTACATTTCATAAAGATGAGGAATTTATTTATGAGATTAACCAAGAACATAAAGAGATATACTTACTTTTTAAGTAGAGATTCATTCTTTAATAAATTTCTAGTACTAACACAATTTTTTAACCGATGAGTATTCAAGATGACATAGTCACACTGGAAGAGCAAGAATCAACATCAAGAGAATCACATGGCTCAAAAAGGTTAAACTATATATTTACTGTGTCATTAGAGATTAATCAAAACCAAAACGGTTAGTACAATATCAGATGATCCCAAAAAAGGATATTCCTTTAGAGAAAGAAACACTAATCATAATTTCTAAAATTAAACCAACAATACCCCAAAGTTAAATAAATAAAATTAATATACAATAGTACTTAAATTAATTCAATATAATCCAATCTAATATTGAAACACAAAACATAGAAGAATTGGTTTATGTAGTCTTCCACGTTAAATTGTATCTCCAAATGACATCAACTGCAATTAAAGTCACATTCTAAAAACTAATTTACCTAATCACAAATTCTCTATTATAGGATAATAATTTCCATAAAAACCCAAATCTCTATAAATACACAATAAAAACATAGATAAAAAATCCACCATTACTCCTCAAATGAAATCCCATAGTATTCTATTTTTGGCCATATAGTGCTCTGAAAAAAGTGAGCATCTTCAAAAATAACATTTATCACTTAATCACCAAATCATTTTCCTATACTAATGGTATTAATTTTATAAGACATAAGATTTCAAATCAACATATTATTGATGAATAAAATCAATTAACTAAAAACAATTAGTCACACTGACCAGGGACTTCACGCAGTCTAGTGGTAGGCGTTAAATCCTAACTGCACTCTGGTTGTGGGTTCCATTCCCATAGCTTTGTCAATGCGACGGGTTATCACACGGTATGCATGTTGTCCTTTTAAAAAAATTATTTTTTATAATATTATCTAAATTATATAAATTCCTCAAAATAACCATAACATAATTTAACAATAAATTTTATCTCATTCCTTACATTTTCATCCCAAAATATAATAACATGTAATTGCCTCAAACCCAATTATCATTTAAACAACGTGGTTATTTATAACTATATCCACAAGAGAAAAGATATGTCTTCCTAAAATATCATTTTCACATAAAAAATTCAGGGTTACAAATACAATAGAAAAATATTCCAAATTAATCCCATCAACAAGGAGCAGTAATACTTTTAATCATTTCTCCAACTATTTTTTTCCATATAGCTTATTCTTTTACAATGAAAATATCCTACAGAATAGGGCATTCACCCGGGTAATGGCCAGGTCTCCTATATTTATAGTAATTGACAGTAAATGGATTCTTGGGACCATTTTTATTTTCTCCCATAGTACACTTCATTTTTCCTAGGCAATTCTTCACTTTATGCCATTATTTTCCACACGTAAAGAATTTCATTATTCCATTGAGACACTTTCCTGGGTGCCTCCTTCCACATTTCTTGCCTAATGGAAATTGAGGATTCTATTCTCCATGGTCTCCACTGATGGAGCTCTTATCATTTATCACCATTCATTTTTTCGATGAGTTTGGGAGTTGGTTAATATATATGTTGTTGATCATGTTTTTGGAAAACTAATTTGGCCTGAACACGATATCTTTTACGCCTATCAACTTTCCATTTTGTTGCTCATTTAATCCACCTTTCCCACCTTGTACATCATGCTCATAGTTACTATTAGTTCCTAGGAATTCAGCCATTGACTAAAACCATAACGAATTGTGTGAGTAACAGTAGGCATAAAATATTTTAGAGAATATCATGACACCCTATTTTTAATTTTATAACACCTTAGGATTATCCAATGTCATTTATTATCATCTTATATTAAAATACTTCAAATTGGTTTGTAAAGAAAATATAAATTATTCTAAGAATATCCCCCAAGAGTGTCGTAACCAAGAGTTATGCAAGGCCCGTTGTCGTGCACTAGTTCCTGTTCGAGTCTAGCTCAAAGCAGTGTTTTTGGGTTTCACCCCTAGGTAAATTTGGGCCAGTTCCGCCGCTACCTGCTCGTATCCAGACAGGGATGTATTTCTTGTAAAACTCAAAAAATATCTACAATAATAAATTTTTTGAAAGTTATTCTATACGAATCCTCAAAGTATGTCTTAGGGATATGTACTCTAATCAGAGTTTATCTAAATATATTTTCCATGGTTTGTACTGAACTTCCACTAATAACAACTATAACGCCCAAGCAGCAGTTTCCTAGAGTCGGTGGAATATTACATTACATTGGAATAATACAAATAAATCATATCCCAAAAGACCAATCAGTTTAGTATCCTTGGAAATACAAGATACATTCATAAGGTAAACATTACAACATGAAAAGTAAAACAACACGAAATTATTCCATTAGAAACATCCATGATTCCTAGATTATGCTTGAAAGTCATTCATAACTAACTTATTCACATCTTGGGAAAAATTAATCATAGAATGGGGTGAGATCAGATGCTCAGTAAGGATAACAATATAGTAGAAATGATCCTTAATAAGCATAAACATTTAAGGCATTGTATAACTAAAACAAAAGCCTTTTAAACTTAAACATCAACATAACATGGAAAAAATAAAATGAAATAATAACATTTACTTATTCACATGGATATTATAGTAGTCAAATAATCTAATGAAATATCAATAACCACTTTCTTAATAATGGAATGCATATTTCCAGACTATCACAACTACATAGTCAAGGCCTTGTGCCAAGACTACAAATAAGATTGTGTCAAGGCCTTTTTCCAAGACACTAGTTTTCTTCATGAGACCTACCGATGCATTAAAGAGATATAGCTGGCTCCACCCATCACATAATATGTCCAATGAATTCCTCATATGAAAATTTTGAAACATAACATAAACATTTGTATTAAAACAAGTATAATAAATGTAAATACTTTATCCATAAACCATGAATGGTATAAAAATAGCACATCCACAGTCAAACATAACTCATTCAATACAATATACAAGATTGTCTTGTAACAGATTAACCTCAATCGAGAATAATGATTGATATTTACATAGATGAAAATAATCATCAAAACAATTTGAGAGAAATACCCCCCTTTTTCTTGAAAACATTTAAAAGTCACACTACTGGTCAAGAAGCCGTTTTAAAAATATATTATTGAATCAAAGTGTCCCATACCACATTGTAACTTGTAAATAGAATTTTAATTTTCAAACATTAATTTCCATATAAATATATCCTTGAAAACATTTTTCAAACATGGACATTAATGAGAAATAATTAGAATAATAAAATTTTAAAACATTTAAAATAGTATTTTAGTTTGATTTCCTAACCAAAAGAGAGACACTTGAATACAAATAATTGAGGTAATAAAAACTTTGTAATATCATGAGAATGAATGGATACATGATATATTATGTCAATGTACATTATATACATCATATAAAAGTGATTTGGTTTATAACAACAATGAAGTCACAATGGAATGTAAATTGAGATGAAATCTCTTATAAAGACAGAATCTAGGAGTTAAGGATAAATAAATGACCTAATTATGTGTGAAAAATATAAATAAAATTAATATTATTGGATGTTCAGTGTAAATCAATCAGAGTACATTCACACATATTCATGTAAAAACAACACCAATTAATTGGATGTTAAACTCATTAAATGGAGATTGATTTAAAATTTCTCTTCTCAAGTTCATATTGATGACTTGAGAATTTATCAATGGAGTGATTATGTGTATATAATGTATATCCACAGAAAGGGGAGTGGAAATTATGACATAAGTAAATGAATAGTTATACCACAAATAATCTTGGAGTAAAATAATCAATGAAATATTCGTAAAGCCGAATGGGTGGAAATTGAAATTTCAATTTCCCTTATCGATTTGGTAACTTACGAAACATAAAACCATGAAAGAAGGATCATACAATGATGATTTAAATATCCATAAATTAAAGTATATTACACAATTAATACAATCGTGGGCAGTACACACACCACATGCAATAAATAAGTGGTAAACAATGGAATTCTCATAGAATTAAAAGTGAGATAAGAAACCCCTTACATTGTACATTTTCCTTGGTCGAGGGAAGGTTAAACTCGTTTATCATGGAGAAATAGTTCTTATTGAACTATAAAATAATCATATACACTAATATGATATCATATATGATCTTTTACCAATGATTTGTTAATAATATCTTAGTATTATAGTCGTTTCAAGTGTTAACAGATTTGTTTTCCTTTATATTAATTGTTATGTGAGACATATTAATTATGGATAGGATGTATCTTATTAATATTCAGAATTATATCATGTCTCTAAACGTTATTTTTAATCAAAAAAATGAAATTTATTCTTCAATGGATATGATGGGGAATTAATCTCATTGTGTTCGTGGAGACGGTAATCCGTACGTTCGCACAAACAACAATATCATTATTTTGATATTAAAATAAAATATAATTGGATGGTATATCATATAAACAGAATAATTATCATGTAGTGTTTTATTATATTCATGAATTACACATCATTATCGTACCCATCGAAATAATAATGCATTGAATAACAATTACACCACGACGTGGAGACGGTAATCTGTATGTACGCACGTATGGTGACATGTCATTACAAGGATGAATATAATAATTAATATTGTTGTACCATATTTATAATAACATTCAATTATATTGAATATATTGGAGTTATTATTTTATAATGGAAATAACAAAGAATGAAGATGTGGATGATGAAAAGAACTTGAAAAAGGATGGTGAAATTAATACCTTTTTTCGTGTTCTTCCTTTTGATTTGATCAAATGGGCTCCTTAAGATGGCTTTATGGCCAAAGGAAGGACTCTAAGATTAATTGAGGTAAGTTGAAAGTATTTTTGGGCAGGGTTTGGCCGAGTCATAAGGCTTTGAAGGTGTTAATTAGAGATAAGGGGATGCTTCCTTTTATAAGAGGGGTAAGGGGCACCTTAGAAAAAACCTAAAATATTATTTTATAATAAACTCATTTTCGGTTTCTAATGTCTCAAAATAGGAATATTTAAAGGATAAGGTGGGGATGGGTCGAAAAACACTCAACCAATATGTTTTATAGAGGTTTGAGTCACTATATTTACATTAACATTTATATTTAACTCTTAGTTAAATAGTTTGACAATTACCACATCTCTTTGAATTTTTTTATTATATGGTTAATAAACATACTATATACTTCCATGAAAACCACAAATAGTTCATTAATGATACACCTATAATTATGTATGTTCTTTGGATGAACCATATATTTTTAGGAATATAATATTAATTAATAATATAATATTTGATTTAAAAACTCTTTTATGTCAATTTTGATACTATTTGGTATTTTGTTTTTGATAAATTCATAACAGAATTATTACTTCTAAAAAAACTCATCTAACCAACCCTAATATGTCATATTAATCTATAATATCAGTGTAATTCATAAAAGGTATCAAATTGAATTTATTTGGATATTTATAATATTAATTCATTTAATATTTAATTAATTAGGTAATTACAACATCATAATTGTGTCATTAATAAATTAAATTATTTAATATCTAAAAAATATAAATGAAATAACATTATATATGAAATATATTTATCTTTATAATGAATATTTATAGTAGATTTTATCTTATGTGTATCCCAATATTAAATATGTTTCAGTTATTAAACATTGATTTTAACTCTATTAACTCTTCTTGAAATAAAATAATAATAAATGTCCTAATCTAATCCAAGTAGACCAAAGAGGTTCATATTTTATTCATAATTTTGTTTTTTGTAGAATTATACTTATACAATGTAATTAGGACATGTTTTAGGGTAATAATAATATCATTTATATGCTTAATGACTGTATTTTCTTTTAACCGTGGAAAATAAAAGTAAAACATTACTATTCACCAAAAATTATTTTTATCTTATTGATCCACATTTTACTCCTTGATATTAACCGTGTCTCTAGGATTTTCAATATTCAACTCACAGAAGTGGTAAAATTATGTTTTATGTGGATTTTCAAATTCTCCTAGGAGGTGGGTAAAAGACGGTGAAAAGTTAAATATAATTATATATATATATAATATTATTAAAAAACGACTCCAATTAATTACATTGAACTTATACTGGTATTATGTATCTATTTTGACCAAAAATATATTTAAATAAAATTAATATTTATTTAAATAATAATTCTCTTTTAAACTGTAACTATGTGTTTTTACCTATTCATAAAAAATTAAAAGTTTTCAGAAACATTCAAAAAATTCACCCTAAGAAAATTTTAACATTATGAATTCAAAAATTAAGTCTATTGTACCAAATTAAAAACATATAAATTCCATTTATTTGTTTAAAATTAATTTCTGTTGTCAAAACCAAAAAGCGTATTTTTATGAAATAATAACTACCCAAAGAATGATATTTGTTTATGTCCAATTTCAAAGTGAAATTACATCAAATGACCAACATTGTATTAAATGGAAAAATATAATTTAATTATATATCCAAACCATTCATATTTATAGTTAAACACTATAAATTATTTTGATTAATAACGCTGTTTTTAGTTAAAATGTATTATTTTTCACAATTCACCCAAATATGAAAGTTTTCATAAAAACACAAAAAATTTATTGAAACTAAATTCTTATATCCCGGTTCCATAGAAGAAGTTTGTTTTGTCAAATTGAATATATAAAATTTTCAAATATTTGATTTAAAAAGTGTTCACCATTAAAAGGTGGTAAAATTGCATTTTTTTGGAAAATACTACTTTTATCTGAAAAAACTGAATTTTTTCCTTAAATAATGTCTAAGAAAATCATAATCTAGATTCTAAAATTATAAGGGTTATATAAATTTCAAAATTTGTTAATAAAATTCATAACCGCTTTTGAACGGATAGTTTGGTAAGTCTTGGTGCGCTAAAACTCTATGTTGTGTGTAGTGTAAGTTATTAAATTACTTTGAAAAACCTACGTACTATGAAATCTGGGGGTGTTACACTACCTATTGTGTATCACTCCGAGAATGACTCAAATAGGCTTAGATTAAGCATTAACTTTGAGATCCATTTTGGGCAGCGTAGTGTGTAAGCAACAAACTTCTCTCGAACTACATGGACATTGATCGTTTCCAAGGAATGGTGAGTAAGAATCCTTCCTGAGGGTCAAGCCCAACAACCATTGGTTCTGACAAGGTTCTTATCAGTTCACCAAAACAACTTGAACTACATAGACATTGATCTTTTCCATGGCAAGGTGCGTAGGAAGCCTCTCGGAGGTTCAATCCCACCATCGATTGGTTCCGAACCCTCTTCATGATGGTTCTCACTCATCCAGAACTATGTGGACATTGATACTTACCATGGAATGGTACATAGGATTACTCCCTGAGGTTCACGCCCAACAATCATTGGTTCTGACCCCTCTTCATATCGGTTCACCAAACCAACCTAAACTACCCGGACATTGATATTTGACATGGAATGGTGTGTAGGAAGCCTCCCTGAGGTTCAATTCCACCATCGATTGGTTACGACCCCTCTTCATGTCAGCTCCCACTCCACTTGAACCACATAGACCTTGATCCTTTCCAAGACAAGTTATGTAGGAAGCCTCCCTGAGGCTCAAGCCTAGCACCCATTGGTCCCGAACACTTTATGTCAGTTCACCTCCGTCCCCAATGATGTTAAATTGTATTCCGCTTTTGTCCTGCATGGCACTAAACTGTCCCCTGTCCAGCGGTAAGCTGTTGTGACCCCAATTCAGCGATAAGCCGTTTTCAACCCCTATCCAGTGAAAATCCATTGTGACCCCATTTAGTAGTATACCATTTCCAACCCTTATCCAGTAGAAAGCTATTGTCGACCCCCTTTCAGCAATAAGCTGTTGTCAACCCCATTCGGCGGTAAGCTATTGAAGTCATCAATCAACGGTAATCCATCATCATATGAACTACGAGGACTTTGATTCCCTGCCATGGTGATATGTAGAAGGTCTATTTAAGACTCAATCCAAACATCATCATCGTCTTTGAGTCCACTCCATCTAATTCCCCATCCACTTCACTTAACCAACCATTACCCATCTCGATTCCTACCTGGGTCACCACATCCTAGTGTGGTCTTTCCACCTCATTCCCCATTCCCATTTAACAACATCCAAGTAGTTAACTACGTGCTATCCCCAACATCAGTGTTTCCTCTAGGGGTTGCACCCATATAATACACTCTAGTAAGTGTTCTGATTAGTCTGATCTATATTCTCTTGACGTTAGACATGTGTCATACCATATGTTAAACATTAGAAGATGAGGAAAAACCAAAATGCATGCCTATGGAATATAATTCTCAGAATTTGTCGCGGAATGCATCGAGCTTCCATGCCCTTGAGAAGCTCTGTAATAAGGGGAAGAAACCCAGACAAACCAGTGTTCCAGTGTCCAAAAAAGCCAGTGATTTCCAACGTGAGTACTCCCCCGACTGAATGTTACTGCCCTAACTGGACCCCTTGGAATGTCCTGCTAGAATCAGTGTAATTAATTGGTTCCCATGAAGATATGTCACTAGGAAGTGTTTCACGAACAACGCATTATGACTATAATGGAGATCCATACTAGGTTATGAGTTCAGTGGGGGAAACCACGGAAGGGAGAACCAAAATCCCCTCATCCAATTTTGGTCAATGAGCTCACATCCCTGAACAGGGAACAAATGTGGCCCACCTTTTGAAATTTGGAATGTGGGGAAACAAACAGCGTCGTCACCCTCAAACAGATAGACACGCGCGCCCCGACGAAAGTGTCAAAAATATAAATGGTGACCCTGATGTGAATTTATTCTCCTCAATTTGTAGATTAGTATAATTCTAGACATCCATGGCTTAGCGTGTGATCATATCCAGCTATCCGGCACTAGGTCCCACCCATAAAATTGTAGGCCTGGCGTGAAACTCACCAGATGTTTGGGCAATTAAAACATGGGACACCCTGGTCTGCGACGGTGTCAGCCTAGATCCATCTTACCAGCCATGGAATAAAAAATGGCGTTGTTACACTATTCCTTGATTCCATTCCTTTCAGCACTAATTGGTTAATCTCCCTTATTTTCAAGAACCATGCTGTTACATGAATTCACTCAGTGACCATCCATCGACGCTGGGGCAGGGGCAATGCCAATGCGGAATTCCCGGGTGGCTCCACCACATTTGCGACAATATCCATTCATAAATAAGTAGGGTTCGCACACCCTATCTCCCCATTTTAATTCCTTCATTGGAGACTGATCAACGACCTCATATGCTGGTACGAGAAGGAGGGGATTATCCTGACACGGGATATGGCCCGCCAGTATCTAGAGGCATCTTTTACTCATCACCACCTTCCCCCCTAAGGGAGACGCATGGAGATAGTGCTCACCACTATAACTTATAATCATTTGAGGAGCCTATCTCCCGAATTCATCGGCCTCTCTCTACCCAACGCTGAAGAGGTAGGGGATGTTTGGGCCAGACTGGTAGGGATCATATTTCAGGGTCCCCCAAGGAGTTCTCCCACTAGGCTACTCCAGCACCGCCATCCAGTCCCACGAGTTGAGGAGCAGGTAAGCCCTGTGCTTGCACCGTTGTCCCCAGTCTGACTAACCTGATGTCATCCTCATGCATAAGCTAAGGAAGATTCTTGCCAAGGGGCGTCAACGTCACCAACTACTGTGGATCAGGCCATCGTCGACATATATCATCAACCACTTGTGTATGCTGAGTAGGGGAACCTATGTACCTAGACCGGATCGTGGCCCCATCCACCCCACGGGTAGGCTTGGTCGACTCTCTCGACTGTCGGTTCAGGAAGTGGCCACCGCCAGTACCGAGGCCCTCCCCGTACCTCCTCCATGGTGACTGCGGGTCTTCCCCACTTTTAAACATGACATGAAGGTATGCCTCATGCAACCCTCAGTCTGAGTGAGGGACCTCCCCTTGTTGGTGACACTCATCACGGAACCCTCTCACATGTTCATTATATCGGGTATGAATTTATTCCTCCTATATAAGTTCACCAGTGTGGGGATATAGCATGTTTAGTCAGTCTTTAGGGTGGGGTCCCTCCCCATGTTCTAACAGCAGCTGGTTAAGGTCCCCCTTGCACTAGAAATCAGAGTAATGAAGGCTAGCTTCACTCTAGCACCCATCCCGAAGGTCCTCCCCATGTGCGTCTCAACTAATATGCGGACCTTCCTCTCACTGATGTTGCTAGGGGAAACAAGCATGGAGGTACAACCCATGATCCAATCGGCACCATCAGAGGTCCTACCCGCTCCTGAACTTCCCACGGAAGGCCTCCCAGTGTCCCCTTCCATACCTGTCTTGGTGCTCCTCACACCCCAGCTTACTCAAGCGGGAATCCTCTCATCCCCAGCACCCGTACGTCTGAAGTTCCTCCTGATGAAAAAATTCATCCATGTCCAAAAGATCCATCATGGGGCCTGAGGGAAGGTCGCCGCTGCAATAAAAAGAACAATGAGAAGATTCAGACTGAGATCAAACCAGTGTGCTTCTCAAGTTCCGAACCAGAATACGACTTAGCAGTGTGACCCCCACCTAGATCATCTGTGTCAAGGGCCGAGGAAGGAACAAGGTGCATTATCATAATACTTCCAGAATGTGATTTCCATCATATTCCTGCCTCCCTCCATAGGTATATCGAGGAGAATGAAAATTTGGAAACTCATCATGTTATGGTCCTGCAATCACCATCATTCTCACTTAATGCACTATATTCCTCGACTAGATAAAACATCAAGATTTTATAGGGACCAATGGTAGACGAGCAGTTGAGTGGTCCACCGCTATTAGTCGTGGTCCCCATACCAGAAAATACGATCATTATCTTGGCTAACCGTGACGTTGTGGAAAATTCACTACACTTTTTGGAGAATAGCCCGTGATGAAGTGATTTTTCAACTCGCTCCCCGTATTCTCCACTAGCCAGCCTACCGTCCCAGTAGTCTGCTTCAGTACCACTACCTGTTCCCCAGTTGACTCTAGGTGATGACTCGGGAAATGGAGGGCCAGATCCTGAATCTGAGTTAGGGATCTTGTGGGATATCCTCAAAGTGGGAAAAATCCCTAGGATGCTTTTTCATGTTGAATCACCAAATTTTGTGCGCTAGAATCCCCCATCCAAGAAGATGTTGAGTGTTTCCGCCAGACCCTCTGGGAGACTAATTTCGGTTTTCGACATCAGCGAGTTTCTTACCCTATGATCCAGGCGCATTTCAAAGACATTTGAAAAAAATTTCATCATGTTTCTTTGGTCACACTTCTTATTGCCCCATTCCCCGAGTCATCATGTCATCGTAGGGCCCTCAAGAAATGGTGCATTTAGTTTTTTAGGGTACTTTGCTATATCATCACAGAGGCTTATCCCCACGTAAAGATCAGTGGCTAGGGGCAGCATACTGCCCTCTTCTTCAGTCATATCTGGGGTCAGCTTGAATTGGTGCGCGAAGTATATGATATGCATCTATGTAGGGTCGCGGTTAACATACCTCACATGCCAGAGGGTGGGAATGAGTTAGAGATTCTGGGAGTGGGCCTCCCCCTAAGAGATCTTCACACTTCATGGATCCATCAGGAAGAATTTATCGTCAATATAGAAACCTACTATGTCTTCCTATGCCCACTAAGGCACTATTAATCATCTGAAATCCCAACAAGGGAAAGGAACTCCTTGTAGCTGTTAAAACCTCCGACCCGACTGGCTCAGTTTAGAAGGAATAAGACCATACTGAAAAATCCATGTTGCCTATGCAACTCACCGAACACAAGAAGATGGTCGATGACCTCATTTTTGAATGTGCTACAGAGAAATGGACAAACTACAATGATCCTTGACTAGGGAACTAGGGGCATGCACATCTTCCCCTCAGCAAACAGCCTCCAGGAGACCCTGACCATCATGTCGACACAGACTGGGTTGAAGCCAGATCTTATGGCAAGAGGGAGTGATATGTCTCTCCAAATCCTCCTAAATTCCATGAAAATGCTCGGGACCCAGCTCAAGTTCCCCCTTCTTCCCCAAAAGTCATTCAATAGTCTCTCCACGGACCTTTGGCCCTATTTACCATGTTGAAGAAACTGTCAATGCACTGGTAGTTAGGGATCCCCGTTAAGATAGGAACCCCCACCCAGATGATCTAATGAAGGCACTCATAGCCTGTCTCGAGGCCATAGAGACTCGACAGATGTAAATCCCACATGATGGAATGCCTTATCTGGCGTGGGTGGATGATATTCTCGCATCCCCGGGGTTAGGGAATCCAAATGTTTTCTCTTTCAATGGGACAGGGGACCCGCCACCGCACCTAGCCCACATTATCTCAAGATGTGTCTCCATGTTGGCAACTCCAATGCAATAGGATCCCACTAAGCTCCGATGTTTGATATAGTCTTTGGAAGGGCCAACATTTGTCTGGTACAACCAGCTCTCCATAAGATTAGTAGCCGGTTGGGAAGTCCTCCGTAGGCAATTTCTCTACCAGTTCAGTTCCACCACGTGGATGAAGAGTATCGAAGTCCTCTTCAAGTGCATGTAGAGGCTTGATAAGCTTGTTCCAGACTTTGTTGCCTGGGGGAAAGGACTCACGTATTCCCTTAACACGCCACTGACTCAGAAGAAGCTACTGACGATGTGAATAGGGAATGTCATGATAGAACTGGTCCCCTCTTTGCTCACCCATAACTTCCCAGAGGATTTCGAGACTTCTTTGATAAGGCATAGTGCCTAGAGGAATCCTTGTAGCAGGCTAAGAAGACACGTCTGTTGCCACTTGAAATCCCCATGAGAAGGGACCCTAGGGCCAACCCCACTATAGTGGCTCCAATAGAGGCCCCTAGGACACTAGACTAGATACCAGTGGAGCCACCTCCACAGCATCACAGAGGCCCTCCACCTTAGGCGCAACCTCACGTCCAGTAATGCCCAACTCAAAATCAGCAGGTGCCCCGTGCAATGTGACGCCACATCCTAGGTGAGATAACCAAGATCTATCTCATCGGTAGGCTCCTCTAGCCCCCCCCCCATTAGGGGCAGGCTCTGATGCTCCCCTTCCAAGACAGGAGGAACCGGGCATACTAGTTCAACGAGGCCCAGGTCCCTTGTTATTTCAGAAGCTCGCTAGAGATGGGGATGATACGTTTGCCCATGTTCTGGAGGGTAGAAGATGAAAACATCACTGATCGGCCAAATTACTCTCCCAACAACTGGATCCTGGTGCACACCCTCAAACAATGCAATGATTTCCAAGACTGGATTCAGGACCAGGTGGATAATAAAATAGTCTTGTTAGGACCAGCTCTGGCACATGTGGCATGCATCTTTGTGAGGTCATACAATGGTATTGATAATGTAGGAGAGTTGAACCATGTCACTAGTCATGGGTCCCAAGTTTATGACGACTAGATGGATTGTAAAAAAGTTACCCACACCCATCATATTATCTGTTCACACCAGAGTTGGCTAGAGCCTTTAGAATAGACAACACCTAATTATGCATCGTCGTCTCAGTCATCCTCCTCCCAGAAGATTAAACACTGGTGCCGTAAGGGAATGAAAATTCCCTCGTCTATGCCATCATTTTCCCGTACTATTGGTGACTTCATGCCCCCAGATATGGTGATCTCTCCCAGAATCTATCCTGTAGCAGACAACTCTTCATGCGACTGTAAAGGGTACACCTCTGTTAATACCATAGATCTGGAAAATCCCTACAGGATTATTGATTATGGGGAGCACTTGGAGGATCCTACCAATGTCCCCAGCTACCTTAAGGATTGGCGGAGCTACAGAAATATGGGCCTTCAGAATGCCTCAGTCAGTACTTATAGCAAGGTTGTGCACACAACCGTAACCAGACAACAGGCCCAGTGTAGAGCTCGGTGTACGCAACCTTATCATCTTGTGACATCAGGCCCACCTGCACCATTGTTCATGTTGTTTGATCAGGAAAGGCCTCCTCGACCGTGTCGTGACCATCCACACCCTGGTATAGGTCGGTCTGAGCCCTCTAGCCCTCAAATAGAAGCCACTTCACATGATTCGACTAGTGAGAATCGGATCTTCCTAGTACCAGTCAGCTACCAGTCTAGTGGACAAGGACCACCATACCTCCTATCATAGAACGACCTCTTGTAAGTAGAAGTTCATGCCTAGCACGGAAGTACTATTCTCTTATTCATCTCTCCATCATTCCAGCGAGATTCTCAATTCTTGAATCCCTTTTCCTATCATTATATATTCTTGAGGCCCTCGCCGAGGCTTTAAGACTCTCCCTCCAGTTTAAGACATAGGTATCAGCTGCAGAAGACTTTCATACTGAGGTGGTCAAGAATGATTAGCGCCAGGACATCATCTATTTCTCTAGAGAAGATGAATGACATCCCATACAGGGGAATATTCTCTCACTATACATCCTTGGTCGGTTCAATATCGTGGTGGTTCATTGTTGTTTGTCGACACGGGCTAGGGAATCAACCTAATCCCGACTCGAACCCTGCGAAATGTGGGATAGTCTGATGATGATCTGATTCCATCTGACATTTGAATTAAAGGTTATAATAGGATGGAATGGACACTGATTAGCAAGATCTGCTTGAATACCCAGTTCGGTGGCCTACATGCTAGCATCGAATTTATGGTTGTCTTTCCGTACACTTCCTACAATGCATTAATGGGAAGTCCATGGCTCCACCAGTATGCGAAAGTTCCCTCATCATATCTCAAGTGCCACAAGTACTCCCTTAATAGTCGAGTGGATGTGCAACAAGGTGATGTGTCTCCCCTTGCCTCTGGTGAAGCCCATTATCAGGATGCTGACTACTACAATAGTATGGACAAGAAGATTCTTGACTAATGAGGTTGAGCATGCTACGTTTGTGACAGACCCGTGGGAAGATCTAGATGACCCATATGTCTTTCCAATCTATCGACTGCAGGCCAAAATGCCGAACATGGGGTAATGTTATGTTGTTTTTGGAATGAGGGGGAAGACATTCCCAGTTCTAAGTGAGGATGGAAGATCACCTCATACTGGTTCACAAACTAGGCTCAGGTGATCCCAACGCCTCCTACTGCCATAAGGTATTGGGATGTCCGCCCCATGGAAACAACAATACGTCATACATGCTTGTTTCTCTAGACTGGGATTAACTGGATCAAGCCGATGATACACTATTACTTCTATTTCATCAAGCGTGGCCCCTTGGGCCGAAGACCAGATTGGATTGGATCAATCACCTTCATTGCTATGGTCGTGGCATAACAGGAGTTCCCCGATTCAGTGTCCATTGCCGCTCAGGATGGTACTATCCTCTAATCAGGAGCTTCTGACTCAGAAGAGACTCCTCCTACCAAGGATCCCCCCCCCCATAATTGAAGAAGAGGATTTACAATATTTTCCCCCACCTTTGAGGATGGAGTCTTCTCTACGATTGACGAGTTGGTACAGGTGAACCTCTGTAGCGAGGGAGACCTAAAACCCACATTGATTAGTATCCCAACAACCCTCGAGGAGCAACAATCGTACCTAGAATTCCTAAAACAACACCGTGATGTATTCAATTGAAGTTATGATGAGATGCGAGAACTAGATCCTCAGGTTTCCATCCACCACCACAGTCTCAAGGAAAATCATCATGGGTTCATGCAGCCTCCTAGAAAGATGCACCCTACTGACGCTGAACTGGTTAAGGAAGAATTTAATAAGCTCTTCAGAACCAATTTCTCTATGGAGGTACGACACACAAAATAGCTGGACAACATTGTGCCAATATGACCGATGAACCGATAGGTCAGAGTCTCTATTGAATTATGGGATCTCAACCATCACTATCTGAAGCATGATTTTTCCCTTCCTATGACAGAGCTTTTGATCAATGCTAACACAAGGATCCAAGGACTCTATTTCATGGATTGGTACTCCAACAATAATCAAATCTGAATGGACCCCTAGGATGTGGTGTTCATAGCCTTCAGTGAACCACATTGTACATTCTGTTACTAAGTCATGCCTTTCGGTTTAAATAATGCAGTTACCACCCTCGAGCGGGCTATGCATAGCATATTGATTCCGGTCCTTGGATAATTGGTGGAATTCAATGTGGATGATCTAGTGGTCAAATATCGCCAGCGTTAGGACCATATAATCATTCTTGAGAAATTGTTTGGCTTCCTCTGTTCCCATCATTTTAATATGAACCCATTGAAGTGTGACTTCAGTGACTCCTCCGGAATGTTTCT
Source organism: Viscum album (assembly GCA_963277665.1). Lineage (NCBI taxonomy): Eukaryota > Viridiplantae > Streptophyta > Magnoliopsida > Santalales > Viscaceae > Viscum > Viscum album. The sequence continues at coordinate 1,614,935,341 of OY728152.1, read as the reverse complement.
CGACTTTGTTGTCAGATACAAGGGCATTGAGATCGACCTAGAGAAGTTCAAGGTCATCTTCCAGATGTCTCCCCCGAGCTATATTCCAGATCATCGAGGCTTCCAAGGCCACTTATCCAATATATTCCGATTCATTGTGAATTTGGCCGGAAAGTGTTAGCCAATTTATCAGCTCATAGAGAAAGGCACCGTCTATGAGTGGGACAAAGAGTGACAGACAAATTTTGAGGAGATCAATCAATATCTACTCCAGCCTCCGGTCATAATTCCACCCATCTCCAGAAATCCACTGGTCCTTTATGTGGCCACCTGGAGAGATCTCTCGGTGCCCTTCTCTCCCAAAAGAATAATGAGGCAACGAAGAATAGTCTCTACTACCTCAGTCACATGCATCTCGACAAGGAGACCAGATACTCCCCTATAGGGAAGAGCTGCATTGCACTCGTATTCATAGTATAGAGGTTGCGACATTTCATGTAGCACCATGAGGTACAACTGGTGTCCCAGGTAGATCCCCTCATGTACATCCATAATTGCCCCATTTTGACAGACCGACTAGCTTAGTGGGCGGTAATCCTCTAGCAGTTCGATATTACGTACATCCCTCAGAAGGAAATCAAAGGGAAAGCATTGGAAGACTTTCTTGATACCCATCCATCTAATATGGAGTATCCCATGGAGCTTGATTTCCCTGATGAAGTTATTCTATCTGTGGACCATGCCATGTCGTGATGGAAGATGCACATCGATGGTGCTTCCCAGAGACCCATTGGAGGAAGTCTCAGTGATCCCAGACTCAACAGAGTAAGCATGGGTATCATCTTCATCACCCTAGTACAATACATTCTTCCATACACATTCTTGTTTTTAGAAGGCTGCACCAATAATGAGTAAGAGTTTCAGGCTCTCAACACTAGCCTCGAGTTGTCCCTCGATATTGATGCACACAATTTTTATGTGAAAGGGGACTCTGAACTAGTCATCAACCATATCAACCGTGACTACATCTTCATAAATCCAGAGCTCATACAATTGTTGGAACGCACTCTCCAGCTAATGGCCCAGTTCCCATCTCGACCAAAAGTTTCTCATCTCCCTCGATCCCGGAATGGTCGAGCTGACGCCATGTATGACCAAGCAGTATCACTTGTGGAGCCTGATTCGGACGATCAGATTATCCACGTGGCACACCAAAGCGACATTTCTCTATCTCTATATGTAATTATGAAAGACTAAAAGTAAACCACCTTAACTCCGGCGCCTCTGTGTCAGGACCCCTAGGTCACCAAGATAAAGTGATTGAAGTGACTCAAGTTTGGAGAACCCCCTTGGTTGAGTATCTCTATAATGGAAATATCTCAGTATATCGGGTCGAGGGTGAGCAAATACAATTCCACGCGTTACATTTTAACCTCTAGGATGGTCTTGGTCGTGATTAAATCCTCTACATGCATGAGTTTGATGTGGTTCTCCTTCGTTGCATTAAAGAAGTCGATATTTACCAAGTCATGAAAGAGTTTAAAGCCGGTTCTTGCAGGGGTCGTCATACCAGGACAAAACTATCTCACAAGACCCAGATAATATGGTACATTTGGCCCTCTATGATGCAATATTGCATCTAGTTATCCAAGAGGTTCCACATGATCCAAATTCATGCTAACATCATGCATCGGCTTCCAGAGCCCCTCCACTCCACTAGGTACTCTTGGACATTTTTGGTGTGTGGACTCGATGTCTTGGGACCATATCCACGAGCAACAGTTCGCCAGGGAAGATTCATCCTGACAACGATAGATATCTTCTCCAAGTGGACAGATTCAGTTCCACTGAAGAATGTTAAAGCTCATTCAATCGTTGACATTGTTAGCTCCAATATCATCTACCTCTTTTTGAGTCTCTCACGCCTTCCTCACCAATAATGGCACAAACATCCAAGCAGATGATCTGAATAAATTGTATGTTATGTACAACATCTGTTCTAACTACACATATCACTATCATGCCCAAGAAAAGGGATAGATCAAGGAGTTAAAAAAGACCCTCTATAACATTCTGTTGAAAATGGTTGGTCAGAATAAGAAGAGTTGGCCAGATGAGCTCCCCAATTCCCTCTAGGTTTATCGGATGACGACTCGTAATTCCACCCAGGTGACCCCATATTCCCTGGTGTACATAATGGAGGTTGTCATGCCCATTAAGATTCAATGGAACTTACTACGCAAAAATTTCTATAACATGAAAGAGCTAGATAATGTAGCTGAAATCCATCTGGATGAGTTGGAATCACTTTACGAGAACATGCATCATGCCCTGCACAATCTGGAAAGGCATCAGAACAATATAGCTAGAGAATTCAATAAGAAAGTATGCCTCTGATACTTCTAGCAAGGTGACATTGTATTGGACATGAGCGAACCAATTTTACCATGCTGGAAACCACCCAAGATGAAGACTAAATGTGAAGGACCTTACATCATTCACAAGGTTTAATACAATGGCACATACTCATAGGATACCAAGGATGGCGAGCATACAACTCCTCCCATCATTTCCATGTTCCTCAAGTAATAATTTTCTTGATCCATCATGTCCCACATGACCATAAACATTATAGTCCAGCATGACCTTAAACTATACGGTCCTGCATGACCTCAATGTGCCAGTCCCACATGACCATAAACTGTATGGTCTCACATTAAATTAAATTGTACGGTCCAGCATGACCTTAAAGTGCCAGTCCCACATGACCATAAACTATATGGTTAAGTATGACTTTAAATTGTACGGTCCAGCGTGACCTCAAAGTGCCGGTCCCACATGACCATAAACTGTATGCTCCAGCATGACCTTAAACTATACAGTCATACACGACCTCAAAGTGTTGGTCCAACAAGACCATAAACTGTACGGTCCTGCATAACATTAAACTGTATGGTCTTGTAGGACCCCAAATAGCATGATGGTCCCACACAACACTAAAGTTCATTATGGTCCTGAATGATCTTAAACTGTCTGGCCCTACATGACCTTAAACTGTGAATTGTCACCACATGACCATAAACTGAATGAACTTTCAAGAACTACACATGGCTTTATTACCATCAACTTATGATACATAGAAATTCTCAGAGGCCTCATTTTTGGATGAACCAACATGGTGTCGTATAGGATTCTTTGGCCCCACCCATGTTAGGGTTACTATGATTGAACCATGTTCCCACCATTTTTCATCTATTCCTCCCACATCCTCACCACATGATGATAAACTGCATGGGCCTTTTAGAACAATGTATGGATTGATTCCAATCATCATGGGATACATAGGACTGCCCAGACATTTAATTCATATGCCCATCCACAAACATCAGGACCTCCCATTGGGACGAAACACATGGTGTGGTGCAGGCTTTTTCCCTCATTCAAGTCGACTTCATCATGACCATACCATGTATACCTATCCATTGAATACCTCTATCTCTTCTACTCTCTAGATATATTTGAAATAAAATGGGAACATTTATGCTCCACATACCCTATCATTTGGACTGACGTTATCTTCCACATCCGAAATAGCCCCTGAGCATTAAGGATACATAGCCTAAAGGATATCATATCGTTTTGGGACAACATCCTCGAGGGTTTTAGAAAAAAATTGTTAAATGTCCCGCATTGTGAATGTGGTCAGTAGTCGACACCCATTTGTTCATCCCATTTCATTTCACACGATATTGATCTTTTGTTTCGAATCTGGTCAGCAGCTGTCTTTTGTCGTTGTCAAAAACCCCATATGTCCCAAAAAAGGAGTGTAGTGGTTCATTATGCCCCGCCTTTTCTCTAAATCTAGGTCTTCTTCATGATGGAGTATAATTCCAACTGTCAGACCCTTACGTAATTTGAAGAGCCTAGTCCTACTCCTTGTTTCCCACACCGAGCATTGGTCACATGATGTTAGGAGCTATAAAGGAAATTCCTCCAATAGAGGTCATATGGCTACAATTGGCCGAGACTCCTAGCCTTCAACTCCTTCGAACCCTTTGTCCACTAGTCCATTTTCTCATTTATGATTCTGTGGTGCAGTATGGACTAACGTACTCAATCATGTTAGGCTATGGAACCACGCCACACATATCCCCTTGAGACATCCCACTCTTCATTTATCATCTGTCCCTCAAGCACATGCCCCTTCATGCTTATTGAGCCTCATAATTTGGGTTTCCATCACATTCTATTTCCAATGGGACCCCCGAATGGCTTGGATTGATGACCCAAGGGCCCTCCTCCCTTTACGTAATAACAAACATGAGGATTGCGAGCGAGAAATTGATACAAGTCCCGCAATGAGAATATGGATGAAGGTTGATGCTCAATTTTTGGCCCTGAATTCTGGTCATACAAGGGTGGATACATTGTTGAGAACCTGGTCAATTGTTGTCTCGAATCATTATTGATGCATTGTGGCCTTCCATAAGCACGATGATTCTACCTCTCTATCCCACACATATGAAATTAAACAAGGCATATATGGTCTGATCTCAATGAAGCTATACTAATATCTCCTTCATCCTCAATGTAAGACGTTAAACTGAAATTTTTCCACGACATTGTATTCATGGCCCAACCTTAGGACCCTATACCTTTTTGGTCCCCTAGCCCATGTTCTCACTTAGGGTTGTACTGTGTGGTGTGGGATTGTGTCCTCATTCACTTCGGGTTACTCGATGTGGAATACACACACCTCGTTGGGGTATCAATCCCTTATTTATGTCATCATTTCATCTAGAACTATGTGTGGTTTGATACCTATCTTCATGGGATACATAGGACCTCCCAAATGTCTAGTCATCGGGCACATCCCCATCTCCTAGTAACCTCCCAATTGTCTTCGCCCATTGTCACACGTTCTATCAGAAGAGGTGTATACGGTGTGTTATGAGATTATGTCTTCATTCACGTCGGGTTTATAACAACCACCCCGCACACCTCTCTCTCTCTCCCGAGTGGCCTTCGATCCCTTTACCCACTCTCATCTCTTGGAGGCGGCTACCCTTAAGTCAGTTCCATTGGCCCTCTTCGATGAATCACCAATTAGGCTATGAGTACTCTGTTCTAGAACTAGGAGTGTCAGATTCTACATGGACATGTTTTCACCATGTTTTCAGGATTCTTGTTCCTCTTCATTTGGGATTCCATTAGCTTTCACATACAAAGGGACCCCCAAATGGCACAGATGTTGGGTCTAAGGGATCTCCTACCATTGTGGTCCAACGTCGTTGAAGGTTTCTGAAAAAAAAAATTGATACATGTCTCGCATTGAGAATATGGTCAGCGGTCAATGCTCATTTTTTGTTCCAATTATAGGTAACATGATATGGATACTATGTTTCGAACACGGTCAACTGTTATCCTCCATCATCACTCAAACCCTGTCAATACGTAAATGAATATTACGCGATTATCATTATTTCCCTCTCCAACATGTCCAAATGGAATTTCGACGCTCTAGGCACTATCCCTCAGTGCACATTTTCACATTAGGGGGGAAAAGCCATGATAAGACATAATTTGGGGCTCCGACCTGACTTCCCCTTGGCATGCGTTCCAGGTATTAAAAAAACCTCTTTTGACCTTTTTTCCATCACCAAGTTTGACTCACATGGGCTTAGGAATTGGATTGAGGTTTGTGCCTACATGTAAGGATTCTACCTCTACATGGTCCGAGCTCTAAGTCCATAAACTGATATCACTTTTAGAACTATGTTCATCATGATTCCCATTCCCATGAGATACGTAAGAATACCAAGACATCTGGTCACTGGGGCCAGCTCAAATAAGAGCTAGTTTCCCCTGTTGCATATTCTCTAACATATTCTGGCCTCCTAAGCTCGATGTTTCATTATTGTAAATTCGTGTGGTTTGATATGGTATTATTTCCTCGTTCACATCGGGTAGTCTTTATAACGTCGTGCTCAATCCCTCTTGAACCTCGCCTCTCCTATGTCTGAGAATTAAGACATTATGTAATACTGCTTAGTCCCACATGACTTTAAACTATTACGTCTACACTGCATGATGATAAAAATGCATGGTTGGTCCCATCACATGACCCTAAACTGTGACATTATCGTCCTTGTCGCACGATGAAAAATGGAAATGCATCATGGTGTCCTCATTCAAGGGGACATCATGTTTGGTATTGGTCACACACCTTAACATTTTTCAATGGTTGCACATGACTTGATTCTTGTGGCGATGCCTGGACATTCTATTATATGTCCATATCATCACAAAAAAGCAACACTCATTCATCCTAATGGAGAAAAAATATCTTTCAAATGCCGTGTCTTTAGGTATAAAGGCCAGACCCGCACAACTGTATCATCCATGACCATGGTACTTTACCATGCCACCCCAAGAACGATGTATGTCTTGATTCACATCATCATGGGATATGTATGAATGCCCGTGAAATTTGTCTCGTGCCCAGCAAAACATTCATTTTTGTTCCCTTGACCTAAATCATCCCCATGGAACACATGGTGATCTAGAATCTAAGTCCTCGTTCACACAGGGTTACTTAATTACCTCACAATGTGTCTCCTGCATTCTCTGCCATCTCTAGTCTGAGTTCTATGACCATAAACTGAGATCACTCTGCTTCCATGCTGTAAGACGTTAAATGGCACGAAATCTTCCAGAACTATGTACAACTTCATTCCCATCCTCGTGGGATACGTAGGAGTACCTAGACATATTGTGCTTGGGTCTATCCCCAAGAATCTGAAATCCAATCTTCCCTCTTTTGGCCCCTAGGCCCTACCCCTTTTAGGAAATTTTGGTGTGGTGATTTCCTTGTGGGTTCTTATCCACGATAGGTTTTTCAATAAATGTACCTTGTGCCCCCTCATGTCTTTTCCCAACCAAGTCCGAGCTCTATGACCCTACACTAAGATCTCCAAAGAGGAACTACATGTTGGGTTTGGATACTGCGCCGCCCTGCACCCAGCCTAGTAAATCAATCTCCCCTTATTGGCCCATCCTATGACCATTAATTTGGGAAGTATGCAACCTCATGACCCTTGTCCTTGGAGGGGGACTCGACTCCCTCAATCTGATATGTCTTGTTGTCATATTCATTTGCACGGTGGCAATTACCAATGTGTGGAATTTTCTTATGGACATTCACTCAATCTATGTACATGATTTTGTATCCCGTTATTTGGATCCTCATCCTCTTCCACATCTGAAGAGACCCCTTTACGGTTGGGTCTCATTCCACACTAGCTTACCAACTCTCTTGGGCCAATATCCCTGATGACCCAGAACTCCATTTGCAATAGGTCCCATGTTTTACAACATGGTCAACAGCCCACCTTCATTTTCTTCCTTAATTCCAGGCCAACACAAAACAGATACTGTTTTTAGAACATGGTCAACAATTATCCCCTATCATCACACCACCATCATTGTGGTCCAAGTCTCGACAAACATGATTAACATATTTCAACTTCCTTATGTTTAAGTGGAATTCCAAAAAACTCAGCTTTACTCCTCTGTGCATCTAGGTGTGTTATATAGGAAGGTCAGCATCATTGGTATGTCATTCATCTATCATTCCATCACCCTTAATATGTGCCTTCTTGTGCTAGAAATGTCCCATCACTAATATTTGTTTCCGACATCGAGCATGACTAATATGGACTTAGCAATTCTGGCAGGACGTCTACTGGCGCAAACATGCCACACATTCCTTTCATCGTCTTGCAAGATGTTAAACATCACTCTCTGAACTATGTATTTCTTGATTTCCATCCTTGTGGGGTACGTAGGAACACCTGACTGCTTGGACTTGATCCCATCCTAACTTTCACTTTCGGTCCCTTGACCTAATGAACATTCTCCAGGGATACCTGTTCTGGTGATGACTCCTTATGTCCTCATTCACATCAGGTTTATAGCTACCACACCATGTACTCCCTTCCTTGGAGTTTCCCTTTCACTCTTTATCCTATCATATGACGTTAAACCTCATGAGTCCATATGTCCTCAATGCATGACACTAAAATGTGATTCTACACGGAATAAGTTCCAGATGCCCCATGTTAATCATGGAATGCATCAGATACCTTGCAAAAGAGTCCCTTAATGGATGTATGCTTGATCCATGATTTGACTAATACACCCACCTAATGTTCGTTCATCTCAGTGGCATGATTTCAATTATGTTGGACTCCATTCGAACAACCCATCACTCCAACTCCACACATTGTGTTCAATTCATTTAGACCCTCGTCCAATTTCACGTCTAAAGGTATCCCCATAACAGTACGCATGCTTGGCCTATGGCTTGCCTAATGTCTTGGGCCAATGTACTAGAAGACTAATGGATGACATTTCAAGGTATGCCACCTGTTTAGAACATGGTCAGTGGTTCGCATTCATTTTCTATACACATTTCAGGCTAATGCGATAGTGATAATGTGTTTCGAACACCTTCCACAATTATTCTACATTCTCATGCAATCCTATAGTGTTATGAATTCTAGGTATCAGGATTCACACATTCCACTACCCTATGTTCGGATTAATTCCAACGCCCGTGGAGTTACCCTGCTCGTGCACTATTGCACACTGGGGAAGAGATGATTCAACACATTGGAGGCCCTCATCCTCCTTCCGAGCCTATCCCATTCTTCCCAGAAATCCATATTGGTTGTTCAAAAGTCTCGGTTTCCCAATGAGTAGTTTTTAATCATAAATTTTGTGGAATAATAAGGTTGTCATCCCTTGTTTCTCATGCAGGGCCCGACCCACATGATCTTAGGGATTGATTGCTAGGTGCCCCATGAATATGAAAATAATGAAATAAAACAATACAAATAATGGAACTCAACATAAAATTGGCATAAAAACATCAAATCATGAAGGTGCATTCGATGGTTTTTAATCATTACAGTTCCCATGGGTTGATCCCTCCCATGGACGGGTTAACCCTATCAAATGAACGTTTCAGCTCTGCCACACTCTAGATTGTGGCATCCAAGATTTGTTGTTGTCTGTTATATTCTCACTCCTCCTTTCCATCGATGGGGAAAAATTTGTCAGCCACAACCTGGTCCCGCTCTACGTCGGTCTGGATTATAGTCATTTGTGGAGAGGCTTACATCATGCACTCTTCGAACCATTCCAGTTGGACCTTAAATCACAATATTAGCTCCATTTGTGCATTGTCATAGGATGAGTTCTTGTTCTCCTTGACCTATACCCGCTGAACCTCATTTTCAGCCTCTCGGGGCCTCTTTATGTTCACTACTTTCCTCCCTGCCAGTCCACACTGATGCCACATTCATACCCTCGAATATTCTCTGCCATAAGATCTCATATGAGTATGTGGGAACACTGGGCATTCACTCCCCTAGCACACAGTTCTCATAGACATGGATGATTTCTATCCATCTCATCCAGCCATTTCACTTGGGGGTGTCATCAATGAAGCACTTGATCATCTTTCACGATTGACAACAGAATATTTTTCCATCCACTTCATTTGAGGCCTTCTCATCCCATTCTGTGCAGTTGGAAAGCTCATATGCAGGGAACACCCCCATGAACCCATTAGTAGGGTCCACATCTGGTGTTTGATTGAGTATGGCAGGGATGTGCTGTCCGATCGATCCTCATCGTCGGATCCCACCTCGATGATCTCAGGCTCAACCCTGATAACGTTCCCACTAGTGATCGGGAGCACTGACGCATGGTCGGTATGGATCTTTACCCCACTATCACCATCATTCCCCTAGAAAAGGAACTTCTAGAAGTCCATTACAACCTCACTAAGGTGGACCATGCCATTTGAAGAGCTATGAATACCAAGAGGTGCACAGATGTTGTTAGCCTGTTCAATGAGTGGCAGTCATGGAATGCGAGAAGGAGACTTAGAAAGGTCGAACTCTCATTCTCATTTTAGGTCTGTTGCTTTGGGGACCCTAATACATGGAGCTCTGTATATTATAGAGAAGTATGAAAACTCCATGGGAGTTATCTCGGGTGCCCTGGCCCCTCCAGGTGCAGTAATTGACCCAGCAGCGGGCACAGATCCTGAAGGCCCTGCATCTTCATCTAATATACTGTGTGAGAAAGTTCGGTGTATGAGGTTCTCTTGAAAAAATCAAAAATAAGTGAGGAATTAAAAATGACAGGGAAATAGACCCTTAGGAAGGGGCTTAATATGTTACCTCAAGGGCCCTTGAAAATTCTTAAAGATCTGATCATTGATCACTGACTTCACCCTCCTCCAATGGACTCCCTCTACCAGCCTCCTCCCCCTAGGAGGACTCGTCTGATTCCTCCAGTAGAGTAAAGAACTCTCTCCTTTAAACAGTTAATTACTACGGAGGGGTCTTTCGATCCAACAATAACTTCACTCGATTTTTCATTGGATGTTGGGCCCCCAGGGAGTGGAAAAAATCCTCCAACTTGGTCAGGTATCGCTTTGCTTCCTCCAGGAATACTGTAATGTCGGCCCTAATATGGACAATTCACATAATGTCCATCCCGAGATGGTTCAAGTGTTTCCACATCTCTGACAGGCCAAGGAATTTCCTATTGACATACAAAATGTCCCAGGCCTTAGAGAAGGTAGGGTTCTCTGACATGTCTATGTATCACCTCCGCATCCTGAATCCTGAGTGGATATTCTACAGAATCCTCCTAGTGTCCTCCCCTCAAGATTACTCTAATCTTCTGGGACAACCTGGTCCACTGTTGTTGCAAGATCCACTACCACTACCTCCCCCGTAGCTGGTACAAGCCTCGCTATCATGAAATCCCCGCAACCATAGGATGTCCTTGGCACCTTCCGTCCCCCGCCTTGAGGTTGGGGAGGCACACCATCACTGGCCCGAATGGTTGGATGCTTCATCATCTCCCCCAGGTAGGCCACCTCCCAGCTTTTGGCATACTCCATCACCAACCCGAAGACGGTCATGGGAGGATGAAACTTGTGTTTATTCTTTCCATCTTCCTGTATAAACATGTGGAACATTTTCCTCTTCACGCACAGTTGTTCTTCGTAGCGCACCCCCAAATAGACCTTTTAGGTAAGTTGCTTCAAACACTGAAACTGGTTGTGTAATCGGTGAAGGGTGTACAGCTCGCAGAGAGGCTCACGATCTACTCTTTCCACTTGTATTCTTCCTCGAATTTCTAGAAGTTAGGACCGTGGCTCTTCCATCCCTTTTCTGTCATCAGTGAATGTGCTTGTTTGAAATTAGAACAGATGAATCTTGACTTCCTCAAACTTCCAGATACCATTCTGTAATTCTTGCACAGTCAGGTTGTCCGGAAAGCTCCCCATGTCATTTAGAATGGATGGAAAAAATATTGATCACAGGGGAGAGATTGGGTTCAAATATTCATAGACCCCAATGAGGTGTGCCAATAACCACCCATACAATAGGTGTAATGGTCTGCATATCCACTGTGGCCTCTTCCCCCTCGCTGATATTCCACAACTTCTTATACTGTTTGGAGGGAATAGAGATTTGGAGGTTCACCTGCCCTCCTGTAGTCAACATGGATTCCATGATATATGTTCTTGGTTCTACACCCATGTTCAGATCCCTCACAGGCAGGATCCATCCACAGATGAGATCCACAAGGAATGTTGCCATCCTAACTACCAGTTTCTACTTGGTGCTGACACTGAATCCCCAAGTTTTCCACTGGGTTTCCTCCAAGAGCAGCTAGTATGATTGCTCATAGTCTCATTGAGCCGCCTTCGGGCAAGTCTGCGGCCTCACCGGAAACTGTTTATCTTCCCAGATGTTCAGAAACTGCTTGAACCACCATCTAATGTGGACATCTCCCACTGATCCTTGTCTTCTCCCGGAACAGGCGGCATCAACACCATTACCAGCAGTTTCATTTTCTCCAGATCCTCCCATGCACCCATAAGGGGGAGGAATTCATCATACATCTCCCACACTGTTGGGACCCCTGAGTTCTGACGCACATCCCATAAACTGATGCCAACCTCCCTGTGGTGGAAGTAGAAGGTATTGGTCCTCGATGATCACCTGCTAAAAAACTCTGGAATTAGATGATTTGGTTGGTAGATATGAAATTGGGAGGGACAAGCCACCTCGTATAGGCCAACTCTCCTTAGCTCTACCCCGAAATCTTCCCACAAATCACCATCCCAATAGTCCTAGTCCCAGTCAATAGTGATTTTGCCTCCCTGGAATAAATCCCACTCATCGGTCCAATCCATCCCCAGATTCCTCAGGGCCACCTTCATGATATTCTGGTATTGAGGGGGGTGTATCGATGCATTTCCTTCTCGTCAACATTTTTCTTATGGTTATACATGAATCCTGCAATAAAAGGTGTGATATCCTCCAAGGAATTTCCACCAGCCACCCTGAACGATAGGCTCTAGCATAGTGTGATCTTGAACATGTAAGCTGGCTCATCCCAAATTTCTCTAGGGATGAATACGTTATCCCTTAAATGAAAACCATATAGGGGAATCCTTATACATAGAAGATAATTCAATTGGATTTTTGACATCAACTCCACCAGCGAATTGTGGTCAGAGTGGCTAGGTATCAACTCCCCTAGACCGAAGATATTAGTTATCTCCTCCCTATAGGTAGCATCCACATGGACCCCCTAGAAGACTCATGGTGAGCCTTTCAGTTTTTATGTTTGGTAATTCTTTGGGTTTGGTTCGCAAAGCTCTTTCGTGGAGTAAGATAGAGAAGACCTTTCGCAAAGGCTGTTTGCAGAGCCCAGACTCGTTTTTCAAAAAAAAGTCTCAAAGCACCCCGTCACGATGTAAAATACTCGATGCGCACCGTGAAGAAGAAGGCCTGATTCACAAAGATCATTTGAGGACTACGCATAGACTTGGAAATCAACAGTGCTACAAGCCAAAAACACAGTTAAGAGAAAAGAAATAAGAGAGGTCATCTCCCCAATTTATAGGGAAGGACCCCAGGTTCTTTGCAGTGCATCCAATCCATGGTGTAATTCACATATCACTAGGCCGAGTGACCCAGTCTACCTCATAAGCCCCCGTTGTGAGTAGACTTCATGACTGGCCGAGGAATTTTTGCAATTGAACCTCTGAATTTGACCTTCATTTATTCCTCATCTAAAAGTTTTATGGGGGGAAATTTTTTGACGCCAAAATTAGGGAAATGCAAGAACAAGGGGAAACCAGTAGGGGCTGCCTTGCAAAGACTACTCATGGTGCTATAGTGGCCCCGCAACAGTTTCAAAGCTCCCCCTTCTTGGACCAACCAGGGAGCAAAGAGGTGGGATGCTCTACAAATAGATTTGAAGTTCATGAACCTATCGCACAATAAAAAGGCAGGACGCTCTGCGAACCGATTTAATGTTCGTGAAGCCGCTGCAAAACAGGAAGGTTGGACTCTCCATGAACCGATTTGATGTTCACGAATACGTCGGGGAGCAACAAGGCAAGATGCTCCACGAACCGATTTGATGCTCGCGAACCCATGTCAGAGAAAAGAGGTGGGATGCTCCACAATACCCTTTGATGTTCGAATACCCTCCACTGAGCAATGAGTTGGGATGCTCTGCAAACCCCTTTGATGATAGAGAACCCACCATAAGGCCAGCTTCATCTTCACACCGAGCAAGTTCTGCTTCGCAACACCTCTTGCATATAAATTCCTACCCCCCCTCAAACCCAATGGATCGATCCTCTGAACATTCACCTACTAAAGTCCCACATTTCAATGTAATTTATGCTCTTTGAACCATGATCTTTTCAATGTACTTTTTCATCACGAGGTTTGTTCCCCTTTTCCTGAATTTCACCCCACGTCATAGAGGGATTCCCTTCGTGGATCTCACAGGCCTTCACAAAGGATGGAGATCCCTAAAGGGACTCAGGTCATCACAGAGCACTTGTGATTTGAGAAGTACCCATCATGCTCAAGTAACCCGAATGCTAAGTCAGGTTCACTGTGATTGTGGAGGCACATTTCCTTGCAATATTACGCTTCACGAGAGAACCCTTAATTAGAGAGGCATTTTCCATGAATTACATCCCACATCACGAAGCACCTCTTATATGCAACTATGTCCTATACCAAGGCTTGGACACTTCACTTTTCCAAGAACATCCCTTCATGAAGCCCCTCCACTTCATGGAGCACTATAATTTCACAATGGTTCTACCTATGAACCCATTTTCTCTACAACTCATTTTTCCATGTGGTCATCCAGGTTTTCACAGAGCAATTATAAAGTCCATTGGGAGGTGCTTTCTGTTGTGTTGAATTGCCTCATTATTCATTGCATAGGCATACAAATGGTTGTTGCTTCTTCTCAAATCCATGATAATGTGGACCCCTCAACAGATCGCTCCATAACACCCCCTCACCATGGCATTGCTAATGCCTTCCCTTCCCCAATGGGTGTGAGGTATCAGTTATGTTTGTCCTAGGGGTGTAGAGTGAACCCACCTTGTCCGAGCTGTAGGATGTTAAAGGGCCAAGAGACTTCGTCCTCAACACATGATGTTAAATTGGGGCCTCTCCCCAGGTCACATACGTGGGGTGCCCTGTCTCGGACATTCTTCACGCCAACAGATCTCCATGGGAGTGTGATCATTCCTCACATGGAATGCAATTATCTTTATTGGAACGACATTCCTCCACATGGAAAGGGAATCCACCTTGGTGTAAGCCCCCATCTTTTTTGGTAAGAGGTTGCACCCATGCTCCTCCTATCTACATCGATGACAAATATCTATCCCTTAGGGATTTAACACCACCTGGTCCAATACCCAAGAGTAAGTCCCAGTCACTATCTCCTCAGGTCGTGCACCACGCGTAATCCCATGTTTTCTCTTTGGGCCGCTAACTACATGCCATCCCCATTCCACTTCCCATGGATGCACCATATGTGACGTGATCATTAGGCCCTTGATGCCTCTAGTTTATCCCATCGATCATGACTCACATGGTCTTAGAGTAAGCATTGACTATGACATCCTCTCTGGGCAGTGTAGAGTGTAATCCTCAAACTCCTGCCGAACTACGTGGACTATGATCCAAGCCAAGGCAAGGTACGTAGGAAACATTACATAGATTTATGCCAAACAACCATTGGTTATGACCGCTCATTAGGTCGGTTCACCAAAACTACCTAAAATATGTGGATTTTGATCATTTCTATGGCATGGTACGTTGGAAGTCTCCCTGTGTTTCAAAGCCACCATCAATTAGTTTCAGCCCATCTTCATGTCGGTTCCCACTCCTCCTGTACTACGTGGTCTTTGATCCTTACCAAAGCATGGTACATAGGATGCCTCCCTAAGGTTCAAGCACAAAAAACATTAGTTCTGAACCCTCTTCATGTCGGTTCACCAAACCAACTTGAACCATGCAGACTTTGAACTTTTCTAAGGAAAGGCACGTAGAAAGCCTTCCTGAGGTTCAAGCCCACCATCAATTGGTTCTGGACACTCTTCTTGTCGGTTCCCACTCCACCTGAACTATGTGGACCTTTATCCATGCAAAGGAAAGGTATATAAGAATCCTCTCTGATGTTAACTCCCAGCAACCCATTGGTCTCGATCACTCCCTGTCGGTTCAAATTCATCGCCCGTGACATTAAAATGTACACCTCTTTTGTCCCGAATGACACTAAATTGTCCCCTATCCAGCAGTAAGAGGTTATGACCCCAATACTATAGTAATCTGTTGTCAACCCCTATCCAACGGTAAGTCGTTGTGACCCCATTCAGCGATAATCCATTTTCATCCCCTATCCAATGGTAAGCCATTGTCGACCCCCATTCAACGGTATTCCATTGTCAACCCCATTAAGTGGTAAGCTGTTGATGTCCCCAATCAATGGTAAGACATCATTAGATGAAATATTAAGATGTTGATTTTATACCATAGCGATATGTAGGAGGTCTCTTTGATACTCAATCCTAACATCACCTTCTTCCTCAAGTAGACTCTATATCATTCTCCATCCACATCACTTAACCATCCATTACCCATCATGATTGCTACCCAGGTCACCACATCCCAGGGGGGTCATGTCACCTCATTCCCCATTCCTTTTTTAAAAACAATATGATAGCTAAACATGTGCTATCCCCAACATCAGTGTTTTCTCCAGGGGTTTCACCCATATGATATGCTCTATTCAATGTTCTAATAAGTCGAATCCATCTCTGCTAGTCGTTAATCCTACGACATAACATGTGTTAAACAAGGGAAGCTGAGGAAAACCTCAGATACATGACTATGTCATATAATTACCCACATTTGATGTGGGATTGCTCGAGCTTCCAACCCCCTAAGAATCACTATCATAAGGGTATGAATCCCAAATGTGCCAGTGTTCCTGCGTCCAGACATGCCAGTGATGTCCAACGTGACTACTCCCCATACCGAAGGTTACTGCCCTGACTGGACCCCTTGGATTGTCCCGATAGAAGCATTTTAATTAACTGGTGTCCGTGAAGATATGGCACTAGGAAGAGTTTCTCCAAAAACGTCTTAAATCAGTAATGGAGTCTCGGACTAGGTGATGAGTTCCGTGGAGAAATCCGTTGAAGGAAGAAGTAACATCCCATCATCCCGTTTCGATCATGCAGAAAGCATCCCTAAACAAAGAATGTAATTTATTTGTCTATTAGTTGTAGACCTATTCTTCAAACCACTTAATCCAATATAGAAATATCATTATATGATCCTCCACCTTCAGCATATTTGATAACACTATGTCATGAATAACATCATGTTCCTTTTCACAACTACTGGCCATTCTGAATCAATTTATTAGAATAGTATATAATTATTTTCCACTATATTACACTACTCAATTAATAATAATTTCTTATACTGATGACCCAACCTCATGGAATACAAAAAACTTAGATATGAATTCCTTTTCGAATAATGATTGATTTTTTTTCACAGATTCAAACTCAAATCATAGTGCAATGACTAATCATGGTATATTTCTTATGAAATTCTTCAATATTCATACATGTAAGAAATACTCGTTAGGATATCTTCAATATAATATGTGTAAAAATTATAATGAATAAAGTTTACACTTTCAAAGATTAAATATTTCATGTTGACATATGTATTGAATAATGATAACACATTTCACTACCTCATTTAATTATTCACTTCCTCCTTAAATGTATACAATCTAAGAACTTATAAAATTTATTACCTTATTATTTTATTTTTTTGAATAATTTCCATCTTTCACCTGAGCTTACTCAAATTTATTCACACACTATGAAGTATGCATCACATGAGTACACATCAATATCATCCATTATACCTGAAATTAATATGTGCATGCACTATACAATCCTTTAGCAATACTACTTATCTTCATGCAAGAATATCAAGATATATTACTTTATTGTTCCTTCACAAAAATAAATCCTCCACAATATCTAAAATTCTCCACTATCATTATGTTTCTATTCATAAACTACTACACATGATTTTCTCTACATAATGCATTAAAAAATCATGATTGTACTTTATAATATCATTGTAGAGTCTTTTAAAAGAATGTATTAGTGATATATTACCTTTAAAAAAGATGGTTAACATGTTTCATCATCACATGATTGATCATGTGAGCTTCTTTATTTATCGTGTAAAAGTTCAATCATGTGAAGATCCATGGCTCTCAAACCTTCATCAAGTGATCATGAGGGAAGAAAATACACAAATATTTATGGAACAATATAAGAGGATATAAATCACTTACTCATCTATGTTTTTCTTTAAAAACCACTCTCCGATGTGAAATAATCTCATTGAAAAAAATATTCCCCTCTATGTTATATATAGATGAATACTCCTCAGACTCAGTGCTCTGGTAATAACGAATAACCACTCATGGAATCAACTCATGTGCTCACCAGCTCAGGTCATATGTTTACTAAAATCACAACCATTATAAAAATAATTATATCATTTTTGTTATAATTTTGTTTTATCATCATTAAATATGAAAATGAGATTTAAATATTAATCAATAAAATTTTAATCATTAGGAAAATCAAATTGAAACTTGATTCTTTCGTTTGATCTCTCGAAATTTTTTCATATAATAAAACCAAAATCATTGGATACTATATGATAAAGGAATGGTAGAAAATTAATCCAAACCACGATCGAACAAGTCCAAGAGTTTGCATCATATGGAATTTTTTCATTACATAACACTAATGACAAGGAAAAATTAACTAGGGAGAATGAGTCTCACATCGGGTTGGCATATGGAATTACAATCCATTATAATACAACTCATGTTATCCAACAATCGAATTAGAATTTAGTCTTCTCCCAATTGAAAGTCGGCACAACCCCATGTAGTTATATTGATCCTACATTTTTCCTCCCATCAACATGTCTTTCTTAATCTCTTATGAATCAACTTTGGAATGCTATGCATGATCTCATTAGTTATGCAAGATGACTATGATTTCGTTGATCTTAATTCCCAACTAAGTAGGGTTGAACACTGATACAAGATATTTCTGAGTGGTGAGATTTATTTTTAGTAGAGAAGAACATATAAATTTTATATCCATTCATAAATAACATTCCTCATTCAAATATATTCCTAAAATATTCATCATAATATATATATATCTTTCATGGTCTTCATTAACTCCAATTTATTTTAACTTCTAAAATAATAAATTCTAATGTTATAAATATTGTGCACTCTCCTAATGTAATTTGGAACATGTTCTGGACATTAATTTCAGTTATGAAATAGTTACATTTAAAAACATAAATATATATTGATATCTTCTCACAAATATTTATTGAAAATAAATTAAATTAACTTAAATGAAACTTCAATTAACACATATAAATAAATATTTTTATAGTTAATTTGTAATAAAATGTTATTAATGTCATATAACTAGAACATATATGATATTATAATAATTTACAGAAGTTTTCTAATGAAGTATAAAAAATTTATCTTCATTATAAAAGATTTTAGAGTGCATTGAGGGAAAATAGATCCCAAGGAATGGTTTTATGTTAGTGAAACATCCAATTTATTAATAAATGATACAATTTTATTATTTTTATCATCAATGGAATGAAATATGTATAAAATAAATAAGAATAATAATTTTTATAAAAATTACTAAATGAATGTAAATAATGAAAATATAATAACACTATTTAAAAAAATAAATATAACTAAAATTGAATTATAAATACTAAAATAATAGAATTTTTATAATTTAAGGAATTTTTTTGTTATTACATATTTCAAAATATTTTGATAAAAAATTTGTTTTTATTTCTATCCAAAATTATATAATTTTGAAATTATGATACTATACAGTTAATAGGATGACCATAAGAATTTAATAGACGATTATGTAATATTAATTGAATGTAATATAACTATAGTTAGTAAGATAAAATTTTGACATATTCAAATTAAATTTCTTATAATAATATAAACAAAATTAACAAATATAGAAACGAATTTATTTAAAATTATATTGTCTTTAATTATAAAAAATTAGAAAAAAATATATATTTGAAATGAAATTTCATTCTATATAAATAGTAATATTTAAATTAATAAAACTTAGTATGTATTTTAGATATATTATGTGTTAATAATTTTATGTAATGTGATTCAGAAATAATAATATAGCATAATTATTTATAACCATACAAGCATAGGGGAATTATTATTAACCATTTGTGGGAGTACATTCAACTATAAAGGAGATCCATCCCAAGCAGCTCATATTGTTAAATTTGTAGGTGTATGAATGGGTAGGATGTTGTAAATGAAGAGGTTCATAGGTGTTCACATGTTTCTATATGGTGGTTTTGGAGCCACTTTGTGTATAACCATGGCTGTGTGAGGTAGTGTGTGCGGTGTGATTCAAGGAGTGGACCCCAATCTGCTCAGATCTACCCTCTAATTAACAGAAAATATTATATGTGATAACACAAATAATTTCTCAATCACTGTGGGAAAATATATTTAGGGAAATATAGCACCGCATGAAAAATAAATGTAAATAAACATGCTTATTTTATTCATTCATTTTAAAATGTACAATCAATCAGAGAATCATCACCTTTTACATATGAAAAACCTAGAATCCTCGATGCCTACTTCTTCATAAGGTTATTATATGATGGTTTGAAGTACTATCCATTCTAGATGAATAAAAATGGTTTATAAGAAACCATTTTTATATTAAAAAATATTAGATTAAACATTTTCAACTTTTCCATTGATCTGTTTTCCATAGTATTCAATGGATTATCAGCAAATGTAGAATTATTTGATGATGTTTTTTCAAACACCAATGATAGAATAATCCATATTGTTTTTATCATATGTTAAAATCCATTTTTTACATATTTCATTCAAATATATATATATATATAATCTACTTTCCATATCTAATACGATTTGATTTTACAAGGCCATCATTAGAGATATGGATATTCTTATAAAACAGTATATTTCATATCAGTACAAACCATTAATCATTAAATATATTCTACTTCTCGATTTATATTCCTATGATTTTCATGTTCCTTGATAGGTTACACCAGTTACTGTGAAGATATATGTATATATATATGTATTCCGCATTTATGTATTTATACAAAACAACCATTATTTTATGATCATTCGAGATAATCCTCTTTCTGATCCCTTTATTTTGGGGTTGGATCAATTCATATAGATATATATATATAACTGTCACAATATAAATTAAATATTTTTTCCCATCATTCATTGCTAGGTAATATCTTGACCATAATGTTTAGAGGTTTCTCGGTTATTAAAATTCATGATCTTCTTCGATCTAGAGTGACTCTTTAATTTGTTCTATACAACCAATCATTCCATCCCCATATATTGGATATAGAGTTTTGATGAGATAAATATATATTTATTATGAATATGGCCATAAATGATGTTTTATTCATTCTAAAGTATAATTTCTTGAACCATCATATATAATATTTACATATTAACATATATGTAATGGGTTTCCTATTTAAATTGGAATTCCTCCATGATACAGACATTTTTATGTGTCACATGGTTATATTCAAAATGTATAATGTTTTGTTGAGAAATTGAGTATGTTTGAAGAAGGGAAGATGTAAAGTCTGACCTATGGTTTTTCCTAAGGGAAGGAAGGAATATTAATTTTATAATACTTCTATTTATTTGGGAATCCATTTTTATATTATGGAAAATAAATTTCTTAAAAATAAAGTTTTTTTTGTAGAACCCTTATTTTAGGGAAATTTAATTTTATGAAAATCAAGTTTTTTTGTTTATAAAACCCTTTGTAATAGTAAAATTTATTATGTGTCTTCTTATTTTTAATCAAAACCCATTATATAATGAAAATATATTTTTATTAAAATATATTGTAAGGTATTGTGTCTTTAAGGATATGAATTTATTTCATTCCCAACAATTCAAAATTAATATATATAAAAATTATTCAAAAGGGAATTTTTATGTCTGAATTCATGAATAATATTAAATAGATATGGTTTATTAATTTATAAATCAAATATTTTTCTATAAATGTTATTAATGATTACATGTTTATCCATAGACTGTATATGTCATTAAGATTCAATATGAGAAATGAAAATAAATTTTTTTCCTTCCATAAATTACTTATAAATATTTCCTATAAGTATATTGATTATATAAAATCACTATAAATCAATTATTTTCTATTTTAAATTCATCTATGGTATTCTATATATGTTTTGTAATAATATTATTCATTGAAATAAATTACACATATATATATATAATATGAACCGTTTTATTGGATTTATAATGATAAAATAATTTTTTTAAATATTATTTATATAAAATATGGAAAATTATTATTTTATATAATAATGATAATTGGAGAGTGAACCCACTACCACAAAGGTTAATTTCACATAATGTGTTTAGACCATTAATAATAATAGTGGGAAAAATATTAATGTTTCATAAATATTTTAATATTTCCATAACAACATTTCCATATTCAAAATAATGTGTTGAAATTTTCAAACAAGAATATCTATATTTAATATATGATATTATATTTCTAAAATAACATTCGGTTTCTAATATAAGAATTTTAAATGTTTTGAAAAAAACCAGTTTTCCATTATGAAAAACAAAATTAATGTTTATGTAAATGTTAATTGATTGCATCCATTGGATTCAAAAACCATTAGATAGTATCTTTTTTTCTTGGACTATGTTTTCAAATGACATTTCAATGGTTCAGTGATGTTTCAATGTGAAAAAGTGAATGAACTTGAAAAAATGAAAAAGATGAATAGTTTTTTAAAACTTATTTTAATAATGTTTCATATGTGTTATGATTCTCCCAATATTTTGAATCTATATACTGAAACGGTCATGTGTATGTATATTATGTTTTTAAATATTTAAAAATAAAGATACAACATGTTTTTATAACAGGATCCAAATGTGCGCATATGGGGTTTCGACAATACGTATAATAGGAATGATTTGGAAACACTTAGAGAATATGATTTTTTAGATAAGGATAATTTGTTTTTCTAAGGATATATTATCTTGTGAGATGTGTTTGTTATGTAATTTTTCATTTTTGAGGTTTAGCATTACGACATAATTATAATGATCACAAAACACTAGTCTATCTCTTTTAGATGAAATGATTTCAATCATTATTTTAAAGTCATGTGATTTTAATTTCAAAATAATCAAAATCATAAAACACTCAATCATTTAGTTATATTAAATATCATACACATCGCTTATACCCTGATATCATCATGTATCATGGGTTTAATTACGTACATTTTAAGTTTATTACATTCCCACATAAGTGATAAGGGTTGGTATCATAAATAGATTTTCAAAAATTTTAAACTATGACGTAATTTTGAATCATACCAGGATTTTATGATAGCAGAAGTATTGGGAGCCCTTGGGAATCCTATATATATAGTATAAGCATATTGTGTTTTTTGAAATACTCTTAGTATTTGGTTAGGACCGTTACTACAAGGATTTAGGAATAGTTTCAGTCAGGATATATTAAAAAAATATTGTTAAATTATATTTTTTGTAATTATATTTGGACGAAAATTACTTTTAAAAACTATTTCATTTCCATCATCGATATAACCCAAAACACCAATGATGTTTTAGACAAATGAGGAAATGGATATTGAAAGTTTCTAAACCAT
Source organism: Viscum album (assembly GCA_963277665.1). Classification (NCBI taxonomy): domain Eukaryota; kingdom Viridiplantae; phylum Streptophyta; class Magnoliopsida; order Santalales; family Viscaceae; genus Viscum; species Viscum album. The sequence goes on along the minus strand of OY728152.1, from coordinate 1,614,912,035 downwards.
TATTTCACTGAATTTTCCATCTATCATCATAAACAATAAAATAATAGAAATGGATGGATTCAATAATAATCGTATGTCCAAATAATAAATGAACTATACTGAATTTTTCTCGACACAATTTAAATTAATATATATGAATAAGGATTTATGATATGCCAAATATAGGGTACTGTATAGAATCATCAATTATGCAGTTTGCATCAAAAGAACTATCATAGTGAAATAACATTAAGGGGTAGAATGCAACATCAAATGTTTTAATAATATAAATTTTCATTCTAATTCTATCTTAAGTGTGAGGAATTATGTATAAATTAATATTAATAATAATTTAAAAAAATTATTAGTAAAATAATTTGAATAAATATATTATCATGAACAAAATTAAAAATTTACTTACAAATAAATAATATAATTAAAAATAGAAAAATTATAACTTATATTTTTATGTTAATGAATTTGTAATGCTATATTTAATAATTATTATTAAAAAATTAATATTAATTTGTAACCAAAATATTATATTTATTAAATTATGTGGTATGTTATTTAATTGGATAAATTTAAGAATTAAAAAAAATGATGTAATATATATTGGATATATAAAAAAACGTCTGGATATGATGATTAAATTTATATTCTAGAATATTATAAGGAAATTAGTAATATTTTATATATTAATTAAAATATTGTTTATGTAATTTTAAATTCTATTTGAATAAAAAATATTTATGACGGAAGAAAATATAAATTTGAAATTAAAATTTATTATGTGTATATATTTTTAGAATTATATTAATAAAATAATGTATGTATTTTAGATATGTTATGTGTTATTATTATTTTGTAAAAACATTTATAAAAAATATATAGAATTAAAAATAGCCAACTATATATGAAAAGGGGCCATCTCATCATCATATCTTTTAGCAATTTCAATCTAATGGGGGATCCAGTCTCTTCATATCGCATTAAAGCATGGGTAAGAACAAAAAATGGAAGGTAATTGTGGACATAGAGGTGTATAGTCAAACACACATGTGTGAAAAATGTTTCCGGAGCAACTGGGTGGGATGAAAAGGGAAATGTGAGGTCGTGGGTGTAGTGTGGTTTCAAGTACGAACCTTGAGATACTCGCATAGAGACTCATATGGAATGGAGAATATTATATAATATATCTTGACTGAATGCTAATATAATAGGGGAAAACATTACGTATGAACTATAGAAATGATCAATAAAAAATGTAAATAATTTTCAACAACCGACCAGATCATTTAAAACATCCTGATAATCCCAGGTTTCATCTCCTTCATCACATGAAAATTCTAGAAACCATAATTATTTCGTCTTTATCCTTATACAATTATATGACATGTTTAAATATTTTATAAGATTGATAAAAATGAAATAATTCACATGAAATAATTTTTATCTTCATACATATATTATTAAAACATTTTGATCATTCACCATCAAATTTTGGCCTTTGTTTTCATATTTTTATCATAAGATTTTAAAATATTTTACAAAGTTGTTTTAAAATAATTAGAATGAATATATTTAAATTGTTAATAATATTAAATATACAGTTATGATAAGTATATCATAAATATTTGTCTATATAAATGAAAACCAACATTCCTCCTTTTATAGTTCTCTGTTTGAAGGGTCGTTATTGGTGATATGGTAATAATTATAAAATGGTATTTTTTATATCAATACAACCAATTAATCATAGAAGATCATCTAAAATTTAGTATAGGTTCATTGGTTTATGATATTCCTCCCTGGGTGACACAATTTGTAATTATTAGGAGTGTATATATAAAATGTCCATCAATAAATTTATACCAAGCCACTATCAGGTTATGATTATGGGCAAGAATTGACTTTGACATTTCATGGTTCTGGAGTAGGAATGATATCCATATATGTGTGTATATATATATGACTATAAAAATAAAATTTAAATAAATGTTCCAAAATTACTCTGTAATCTAAAATCTCGACCTTCATGTTTATATTTTAATAGATTAATAAAATTAATGATCTCCCTTGATCCAGAGAGTCCATTTTAGTAGGTGTATACAACTATACATTCCTTCCCAGTATCATATAGGTAAGTATTTAATGAGAAAATAATATATTCAATATGAAAATCACTTTAAATGATATTTTCATAAATATATATTAGATGTACGAGAAAATTTAGAAATGTAATATTTAAATATAAATAAAAATAAAATCGTATTATATTTAATGAGATTTTTCTTTTGGATTTTTACCATTTTAAATGTCACCCAGTTATAGTCTAGAAATATAATGTTTGAGTGAGAAAGAGAGAAGGTTTTAAGAATTAATCCATTATGATATGTCATAGGGTTATTTCTATTAGTAAATAAGTATATATAATTATATTTTTTAGTTTCAATTTATTTAAACATGTTTTTATATAAGGGAAAAATGATTACGTAGACATGTAATTATTATTAAAATACCTTATTATAATGGAAGCTTATCCTTATGAAAATACTTTTTTTAAACATATATAAGGGAAAATGTTTTATTAAATTTATATTTATTTATTATAAAACCGTCTTTTAAGGGAAATATTTTTTTTTGAACCCTGTTTTCATAAGGGTAGATATATAAATAGTATAATTCAATTATTGCATAAAAATTAATATCTCAATGTTATAAATGTTCTTAAAATACAACATTTCATTATGAAATTATGTTTTACTTTAATTTTATAATGATTAAAATTTTTGGTAAAACATTTTCATATATTTTTTAAAATTTTATTTATCATTATAAGAATGGCCAAGATCATTACTAATAATTGAAATTCATTATGCGATGTGAGAAGAATTTAAAGAATGTAAATAATTTTCTTTACATTTTTCCTATGAATTTAATTATTATCACTATTACTCCTGAAAGAAAGGATTATATCCAATAAATGAAATAATTTTAATGTCTATTTGTTTTTAGAAGTTTTTTTTATTTGAAAATAAATTATATATATTTGAATTTTGAAAATGATATAATATACTTATAATGACATGGAAAATCATTACAATAAAAAAATTATATAAATTTTTTCACAAGGGAATTTTCTGTATTGATGTGAAAGGAGGAGTGAACCCCAAACCACAAGGGGTCTTTGTGATAAAAGAATTTCTAACTTCAATATGACTTATGTAACACCCCAGGTAAATAAAAAATATGACATTTTTATATTTATCCCTTTTTTTAATAAAATGTTAATATTAATTTAAAGGGAACAATATGCTTGATGGCTTACCCAATACGCAACAACGTGTTCCTTTGAAATCTTACGTTGCACTCTAATAATAAAATAAATTTTTTTTAAATGTTAGTTAACATGTAACCGTTGTATTGGCGGGAATTAATAGAAATAACTAAAATATGATTATATATGTTTGTTAAATGTTTTTTACTTTTATACTATAAAGGATAAAGGCTTAAAATACGAAAAGAATTCAATTTTAGTCATATATACTCTAATTTTCACTAAAGGTCCACTTATCAACTTTTGATGGAGAACCGTCATTAATTATAGTTTTGGTCACTCTTATACATTATATTGGACAAAATAAAACATATCTTTAGAATCGGGACATCAAAATTCACTTTGTGTAAATTTTTGGTATTTTTCCGATAAAGATCATTTTTAATGAATAGTGAAATTTTTTGTATTTTAATTCAAAACCTCTTTTTAATCTAATTTATTTATATGACTAGATTATATTTTGAATTGTTTTCAAAGTGAAATTAGAAAATATTTTTACCATTTAATCCTATAGTGTTCGTTGAAATTAATTTCATTTTGAAATTGGACTTAAACTAGTGTCAATATTTTGATACTTATTGTTTCATAAAAACACGCTATTTGCTCTGATAGCGGGAATTAATTATTAAATTAATTAATGTAACTTATATGTTTTGAATTTTTTAAAAGAGACATCATTTTTGAATTCTTAATATCAAATATATCATAGGGTAAATTTTTGGTAATTTTCTGAAAAACTTCAATTTTTGATGAATAGTGAAACCACTAAGTGGTAGTTAAAGAAACTGATTTTTCGTTTAAATGAGGCTTTACCACTTATGTGATTTGAATTTCAAAAATCCGACATACATGGTTGTCATTAAGAAGTAAAATGTGGTTCAATGGGATTAAAATAATTTTTCGGTGAATAGTAACTTTTAAGTTTATTAATCGCGATTAGAGGTAATTAGTCTAATTTTAGGTAAAACTAATGTTTTAATAATATTAAATGACCTAGAAACATGTCCTACCCTAATTGTATGTGTCAAGGCCGACCAAGACAATCTATGGGTCAACTTGGGGACCCCATGGAGCCACTTTGGTAGGAAAATGTCATTAATACCTTTTTATTTAATGTTAAAATTAAAATGTCACAAACATGTGTTGTTTTAATAAAACAATTTTTATATGGGGTTATACAAGTCAGATTTTTGACTATAAATATTCATTGGAAAGATAACAAGATTTCCTATATCATAGTAGTTTTTTATAATTTTTAGAAATTAACTAAATTAAATTATTTGTGACACCATGATGATGCAATGATTACCTCATTATTTAACGATTTAAATAAAATGGAAAGATAATGTAAAATCTTAGACCTAGACACGTCAAAAACCTATTGGAGGAGTGGATTTCGAACCCTTATAACCTTATCCTCTATTAAAATCAATTTGGAACCTTTAAAATCCGAAACGCATTCTAAAATAAAGTAACATTTCCTTACTTTCCAAGAGTGCCCCTCCTCTCCTCTTATAAAAGGCCCCCACCTCTACCTCCTTACCCACACCTCTCAAGCATTTGTCTTGGAAAAACCCTGCCCATTTTGTCTCTACACTTCCATATATTACTCCAAGAAGTCTCACTTTGGGCAGAAGTCTTCCCAAGGAAGCCTTTGAGCTCAAATCAAAAAGAGTTACCCGATTTAAAGGTAATGTCTTCTCTTGTGTTCTTTTGTTTTATTTTGCTTCTCCAACCCCCTAAACTCTTTTTATTATTTTCTTTTGCAACAACTAAAGTATCTTAAATATACTAGGATGTTTTTATAAGACTCATTCGAGCTACACTTACAAACATCTACATCTAATGGTTAATGAACATACTGTTTCTGTGGATGGCGAATTTCTGCCTCACGAAACGATGATTGTTCAACACTCATATAACACCTTCAAAGGTGGAAATTAAGATGTATATATATTTATATATGATATATAATATGTTTATGTTTTACATAATATTCTGTATTTTTCTTTTGTGGCATACCTTTATGGTTTCCATTGTGGGTAAACACGATAATTTCATTTTAGGAAGTGCGAACTACCGCCCCCTCAATGTGATTAGATTCGTTAATGCCATATGTGGGATGTATAAAGGATAGATTTAACGTTATTATATATGATGTATGTTACATATAAATGACGAATATAATTCTGTAATTAAAATATACATACCTATCATATGGTTTTAATTCCATTAATATGACATAGAAATGAAAGTAGCGTTCATGCATACGTACGGCTTACCGTCTCCATGAACGGTGCATTTCATTTCTTACGTCTAAATGATTATATATTCTTATAAATACTCGTATATTTTGGAAATATATGATATATATTATATCCAAATAATGAATATCATTCTGGATATAATGAACCTTTAACCACATGAACAACATGTAATTGTAAGAAGTCCACTTTCGACTTAAGAACCAAATATCGACAAAACAAACATTATTAACTTAAATGATTACATAATGCTTATAACATGGAAATAAGTGATATAAAAGGAATAATGAACTTGAAAAAATTTCTTAAGCAAGTGTAAATTAACTCATGTTTATAATTCAGGACGTTAAAGAACGATCGAGTCAAGTCGGACTCGAGGTAAGGGATCCAACCTCTCTCTTTCTTTTTAAGTACTCTCTTTTATGTCATTTCTTTTAAGACCATCATTATTATGTTTTGGGATGTTCTTTTATATTCCTAATACTTTAATTTTTATTTTAATATGATGGGAGACCCTATTTGATCTCATAAATACATTTTTGGATGTTTTATGTAGCCCCGTTAGGCTGTCGAGTTTTCGTAAGGGATTTTTCATCTCACTTTTATTCCCACGACATTTATGCTACGTTTTCCACTATTTACATTGTTTGGTGGATGTACTGACCATTATTATACACTTTGTGTAGTATAATTTCATTTATGGGTATTTAAATCTTCATTGTATGACCCTTCTTCCATTGGGTGTAATTTTTGAAAGTTACCCAACTCCGTAAGTGTACCTTTCACCCTCCTTTTTATAAAAGACTTCTTTTGTTATGTCTTTTAAATCACATAATATTATGTTGGGATATGTTCTTATATATCCTTATTTATGTAAATTTTATGTCCAAGTGATGAGATCCCCTTTATCTCTCTCATCAACCCTTTTTGTAAAATTTTATGTGACGCTGTTAGGCTGTCGAATTTTACCAAGGAAACTTTTTAACCCAATTTCGATTTCTTTGGGTTCAACATGTAGTTATTGAATATGTCATCCTTTGAATATGTGTGAATGACCTTTGATTGTTTTACACATAATATCAACTTTTATTGGGTTTATTTATATTTGTCACGCATAATTATGAGATTGAGTTATCCTTAATTTAAGGATACCTTCTTTATAATGGATTTCTTCTCATTTTACATTTCTTTTGAGACTTCATTGTTGTTATGCACCAATTCACTCTTATATGGTGTGTATAATGTCCTTTTACATGTTATATCATGAATCCCTTTATTCTCATGATATTATAAAGTTCGGATTAAATGTTATTCTGCAATTAGTTGTATTCAAGAGTCTCTCATTTTGTTAAAAACATTTTAACAGAAATATCGTTTTAAATGTTTTAAAGATTTATTATTCTAAATCATTATCATTAATGTCCATTTTTTCAAAATGGGTTTTAGTATTTATTTATATGGTCATTAATATTTTGAAATTATAATTCCAATAAAAGCTTCAAAGTGGTATGGGACAATTTGATTCAAAAACCTCTTTTAAATGATTTTTTAAAATGGATTGATTAATTCAATATCTTGGAATTACTTATTTTTATTGAAAATGAAATTTTGTTATTGAAATGTTTATATTTTCAATATTTTATGTGTAATGATGGTATATGGGAATTTTATAGGTGGTTACGTGATAAACCATATGACGGGTGGTGCCGTGAATACCGGGACGGGTGGTTACGTTATAACCTCCAATGCATAGGGTATGGAAGTCGGCCGTATGGATATTCCATTATTTATATGTGGAAGTCAACCGTATGGTTATTCCATTTAAGTATGTTTATGTCGCATGTTACCTTTATATGTTATGTGTTCTTTATATGGGTTTTATGGTAATCTTTTGGTTACAAAAGGGTAAGTAATGATATTTTATTCAGTGAAGAGTTTTTACTACTTCCTAAAGGTAAAAGGTATTACTTTGATAAAGTATACATGGTTTACTTGTTTCTTTGAATAACTAACAGTTTTCATTCTTTGTGAATCCTTTTCTGAGCTTTTTACACTCACCCCAAGTTTTTTTTGAAATTTTTTTCATAGGACTTAATGTGGAATAGGGTCAAGTATGGGATCAAGGGAAAGTCATGCTATCTAATACATGGAAATAGACATGTTTCTTTTTAAGAGTTTTTATTTTATGGAAATTTAGTAGAAGTGACTACTTTTTAATCTTTTGATATGTAATAATTATGTCCTAATTCTCTAAAACTCTAAACCTGAAAAGATCCTCAATTTGAATTATTCATTTAATTCAATATTAAGTAAGGTTTAAGTTCGGGGCCTTATAGTTTGTATCAAATGTTGGTTTAGATATCTTTAGAGGTTAGGGTATTCTCTAAGCATAAGTGACATTAACATAATGGTTAGGATTTCATAATGATTCCTAGTTTTAGATAAAGTGAAAGAGTAAGTATATCTTCGTGTTTATCTTCCTCATTAGTATATGATGGTTTTGTTGATATACTCACACTGACCTTTTTGGTTTTAGTAAATGGATGGATCTAGCAGGAACCAAGTTAACAGTGGATGTGAAGGAAACTGTGATTGATTTTTGAGCGAGCAACATAATGATATGGGAGCTTCAATGATAACTCTTGTGTTTATCCTCAACCAACTATCTGGAGTCCTGATTGACCTCCAAAATCTTGGTGATTTCTATAAGGCGTCATATATGCGAGAAACAAATCTCTACGGATCTACAGGTAATCATCAAAAAGGTAAGTGTGTTCAAAAACCTATGTGTCAAAGATGTGGAACGAAACACCTTGGAAAATGTTTCAAAGGGACATCAATATGCTATAGATGTGTAAATGAAGGTCATAAAGCAAGAACCTGCCATGGAAAAAGGAAGCATCTAGTTGACTCGAGGAAAGGGAAAGAAGTTCTTTCTGAGGGATCAATTGAATGTTTTAAATGTGGTGTGCATGGTCATTATGAAAACACATGTCCTATGAAGATGTTTCTGGAATGGGATCACTAAGATCGTACAAATATTCGTTTACCAATACCTAATGCCATTCTGATTGAGAATGAAGAAACTGACAATGACCAGTCAAAGGAAAATAGTATTTCAGAATAAGTTGGACAGGAATGGTTAATGGATCATGAAGAATGTTTAATGAGTAACAAGTCAACATATAAGGGCTTCAAGAGTTATGGTGAAATTATTAAGAGTATTAAGTCTCTTTTAATGATGGGGATACATTAGAAGACTTTTTATAGTATGTGTAGCCCTGATGTTTGATATATGAAAATTTTATTGAAGGAATAGTTATCTGTTCTTTTGTGGACATTGTTATAAAGAACCATTTGGGTTTATATGATCCTTAATTTTGAGGTAATTATGGGTTACTATATGTTATGATGGAAAGTGAAAGGCATGAGTTAAAATTAAGGTTAAATTATGTTATGGTTATTTTTTATGATTTTATCTATTTTTGGGGAATGATTTGAGAATTATATAGTTTGGAAAAAGGACAACACGCAGACCGTGTGACAACCCGTCACGTCGGACAAAGCTGCGGGAATCGAACCCTTGAAAAAAGTGCGACTGGTGTTTATCGCCTACCACTGGACTACGTGAAGTCCCTGGTTAGTTTGACTGACTCTTTTTAGTCAGATGATTTTATTATTTAAGAGTAAGTTGATTTTGGGTTATCTATGGAAATTTTATTCACCTATCATGGAGGATATGTGATTAGGTTAATTACTTTTCAATATGAGACATTAAGAGAAACTAAGGTTGTTTGGAGATAAATGTTACGATTTTACTTGGAAGACTATGTGACTAAATCCTTAAAATATTTGGGTTTCAATCATAGTTTGGTTTACTTTGAATAATTTTATGGAAAATTTTTTTATCGAATGGTCCTCGTTGAACTTTGGGTTTTGTTGGACAAATTTTGGAGATTAAGAATAGATTTTCTTTTTATAAAGGGTTATCCTTTTCTGGATTATCTGATCTTGTACTATCCTTTTTGGTTTTTGTTTTGGTTAAAGTCTAAAGACATGGGAAGTATATAGTTCTCTTTTGTGGATTAGGTGATTCTCTAGAAGTTTATTATAGTACTCTTAATGTGAACAAGTCTTCCTAAATACTCGTCTTTTGGAGAAAATATGAGTTTGTGTAAGAAATATTATAAAAGTTGAAAGTCAATATGATAAGTAATTATGTTTCCTTATGAATAAATTCCTCAATAAAAAGTAACTTAAAACAAAAATGTTTTCAATTAACTTTTCATACTAGGGAATCGAATACCATTTAACCCATCACAAGTTTGTGATTTTCTTGTGGTTAACTTTCTCCTAAACATGTTTTATATCACCCTCCATCAGAATATGACCCTATGTTTTCTCCTCCATGTCCATGTTTTCCTACATGGAATCCTAGTGTGGGTTAACTCGGTCGACCTCTGTACTTCTCTTTATTTCTTTAAAAGTGATTGTTTTACTGACTCTTGTTCTAATGTGGGACATTCAATGAAGTTTCTGAGCCCAATTTTAAAATTGAGAGGACGCAATTCCCAAAATGGGGGAAGGATGTAACACCCCAGGTAAATAAAGAATATGAAAATTTTATATTTATCCATTTTTTTGAATAAAATGTTAATATTAATTTAAAGGGAACTCTATGCTTGATTGCTTACCCAATACGCAACAACGAGTTCCTTTGAAATCTTACGTTGCACTCTAATAATAAAATAAAATTATTTTAAATGTTAGTTAGCACGTAACCGTTGTATTGGAGGGAATGAATATAAATAACTAAAATATGATTATATATGTTTGTTAAATGTTTTTATATTTATCCAATAAAGGATAAAGTCTTAAAATATGAAAAGAATTCAATTTTAGGCATATATACTCTAATTTTCACTAAAGGTCCACTTATCAACATTTGATGGTGAACCATCATTAAATATAGTTTTGGTCACTCTTATACATTCTATTGGACCAAATAATACTCTTCTTTATAATCGGGACATCAAAATTAACTTTGTGTAAATTTTTGGTATTTTTCCGATAAAGATAATTTTTTAATGAATAATGAAAAATGTTGTGTTTTATTTCAAACCCTCTTTTTAATCTAATTTATTTATATGATTAGATTATATTTTGAATTGGTTTCAAAGTGAAATTAGAATATATTTTTACCATTTAATCCAATAGTGGTCGTTGGAATTAATTTCAACTTGAAATTGGACTTAAACTAGTGTCAATCTTTTGATACTTATTGTTTCATAAAAACACGCTATTTGCTCTGACAGTGGGAATTAATTAATAAATAAATTAATTTAACTTATATGTTTTGAATTTTGTAAAATATACATCATTTTTGAATTCGTAATATCAAATATAACCTAGGGTAAAGTTTTGGTAATTTTCTGAAAAACTTCAATTTTTGATGAATAGTGAAACCACTAAGTGGTAGTTAAAGAAACTGATTTTTTGTTTAAATGAAACATTACCAATTCTGTGATTTGAATTTAAAAAATCCGACATAAATGGTTTTCATTAATATGTAAAATTTGGTTCAATGGGATTAAAACAATTTTTTGGTGAATAGTAACTTTTATGTTTATTAATCGCGGTTAGAGGTAATTAGTGTAATTTAAGGTAAAAATAATGTTTTAATAATATGAAATGACCTAGACACATGTCCTACCCTCATTGGATGTTTCATGGCAGACAAATACAATCCATGGGTCAACTTGGGGACCCCATGGAGCCACATTGGTAGGAAAATGACATTAATAGCTTTTTATTTAATGTTAAAATCAAAATGTCACAAACATGTGTTGTTTTACTAAAACAATTTTTATATGGGGTTATACAAGTCATATTTTTTACTATAAATATTCATTGGAAATATAAAAAGATTTCCTACATCATAGTATTTTTTTATAATTTGTATACATTAACTAAATTAAATTATTTATGACACCATGATGATGGAACAATTACCACATTATATAACGATTTAAATAAAATGGAAAGATAATGTAAAATATAAGACCTACACATGTCCAAAACCTATTGGATGAGTGGATTTCGAACCCTTATCACCTTATCCTCGAAAAAACTCAATGTGGGACATTTTAAATCCGAAACTCATTCTAAAATAAAGTAATATTTTCATACTTTCCAAGAGTGCCCCTCCCCTCCTCTTATAAAAGACCCCCACCTCTACCACCTTACCCACACCTCTCAAGCATTTTCCTCGTTCAAACCCTGACCATTTTGTCTCTACACATCCCTTTCTTACTCCTAGAATCCTAACTTTTGGCAGCAGTCTTCCCAAGGAAGCCTTTGAGCTCAAATCAAAAAGAGTTAGCCGATTTAACGGTAGTGTATTCTCTTGTGTTATTTTCTTTTATTTTGCTTCTCCAACCCCCTAAACTATTTTTATTCTATAGTTTTGTCACAAATACATTATATTAAATATACTAGGATGTTTTTATAAGAATAATTCGAGCAAAAGTTACACACAACTACATCTAATGGTTAATGAACATACTGTTTCTGTGGATGGTGAATTTCTGCCTCACGAAACGATGATTGTTCAACACTCATATAACACCTCAAAAGGTGGCCATTAAGATGTAACTATATGAATATATGATATATAATATGTTTCTGTTTTACTTAATCTTATGTATTTTTCTTTTTTGGCATACTTTTATGGTTTCCATTGTGGGTAAACACGATAATTTCATTTTCGGAAGTGCGGACTACCGCCCCCTCAAAGTGATTTGATTCGTTAATGCCATATGTGGGATATATAAAGGATGGATTTAAAGTTATTATATATGATGTATGTTATATATAAATGATTAATATAATTCTGGAATTAAAATATACATACCTCTGATTTGGTTATAATTCCATTAATATGACATAGAAATGAAAGTAGCGTTAATGCGTACGTACGGCTTACCGTCTCCATGAACGATGAATTTCATTTCTTACCTCTAAATGATTATGTAATATTATAAATAATTGTATATTCTGGATTTATATGATATATATGATATCCAAATAGTTAATATCATTATGGATATAATGAACCTTTGACCACACGAACAACATGCAATTGTAAGAACTCCACATTCGACTTAAGAACCAAATATCGACAAAACAAACACTATTAACATAAATGATTACATAATGCTTATAACATGGAAATAAGTGATATAAAAGTAATAATTAACTTGAAAAAAGATCTTAAGCAAGTGTAAATTAACTCATGTTTTTTATTCAGGACGTTAAAGAACGATCGAGTCAAGTCGGACCCAATGTAAGTGATCCAACCTCTCTCTTTCTTTTTAAGTACACTCTTTTATGTCATTTCTTTTAAGCCCATATTTATTATGTTTGGGGATGTTATTTTATATTTATCATACTTTACTTTTTATGTTAATATTATTTGAGACCCTATTTGATCTCATAAATCCATTTTTGGATGTTTTATGTGGCGTCGTTAGGCTGCCGAGCTTTCTTAAGGGAATTTTTATCTCACTTTTATTCCCGTGACATTTATGCTATGTTTGCCACTATTTCCATTGAGTGGTGTATGTAATGCCCATTATTATAAAATTTTTGTAGTATAATTTAATTAATGGGTAATTACATCTTCATTGTATGACCCTTCATCCATGGGGTGTACTTTTCGAAAGTTACCCAACTCAGTAAGGGGACCTTTCACCCTCCTTTTTTTAAAATACTTATTTTGTTATGTCTTTTAATTCACATAATATTATGTTGGGATATCTTCTTATACATCCTTATTTATGTAAATTTTATTTCCAAGTGATGACATCTCCTTTATCTCTCTCATCAACCCTTTTTGTAAAATTTTATGTGACGCCTTTAGGCACTCGAATTTTACCAAGGGAACTTCTTAACCCAATTTCGATTTCATTGGGTTCAACATGTATTTATTGAATATGTAATCCTTTGAATATGTGTGAATGACCTTAGATTTTTTTACACCTAATATCCACATTTATTGGTTGTATTTATATTTTTCACACATAATTATGATATTGAGTTATCCTTAATTTAAAGATTCCTTTTTTATAATGGATTTCATCTCATTTTACATTTCTTTTGAGACTTGATTGTTGTTATGCACCAATTCACTCTTATATTGTGTGTATACTGTCCTTTGACATGTTATATCATGAATCCCTTTATTCTAATGATATTATAAAGTTCGAATTAAATTTTATTCCACAATTATTTTTATTCAAGAGTCTCTCATTTTGTTAAAAACTTTTTAACAAAAATATTGTTTTAAATGTTTTAAAGATTTATTATTATAAATATTTATCTTTAATGTCCATGTTTTCAAAATGGTTTTCAATATTTATTTATATGGACATTAATCTTTTAAAATTATAATACCAATAAAAGCTTCAAAGTGTTATGGGACACTTTGATTCAAAAATATCTTTTAAATGATTTTTGAAAATGGATTTATTAATTCAATATATTGGAATTACTTATTTTGATTGAAAATAAAATGTTGTTATTTAAATGTTTATATTTTCAATATTTTATGTATAATGATGGTACTTGGGCATTTTATGGGTGGTTACGTGATAAACCGTATGACGGGTGGTGCCGTGAATACCAGGACGGGTGGTTATGTTATAACCTCAAATGCATTGGGTATGGAAGTCGCCCGTATAGCTATTCCATTATTTATGTGTGGAAGTCGACCGTATGGTTATTCCATTTAAGTATATTTATGTCCCAAGTTATCTTTATATGTTATGAGTTCTTTATATGGGTTTTATGGTGCTATTTTGGTTACAAAAGTGTATGTAATGATATTTTATTCAATGAAGAGTTTTTACTACTTACTAAAGGTAAAAAGTATTACTTTGATAGAGTATAAATGGTTTACTTTTTGCTTTGAAAAACTAACAGTTTTTATTCTTTGTGTATCCATTTCTGAGCTTTTTATGCTCACCCCACGTTTTTTATGAAATGTTCTTCATAGTAAATAATGTGGAATAGGGTCAAGGATGGCATCAAGGGAAGGTCATGCGATCTAATACATGGAAGTCGACATGTTTCTTTTTAAGAGTTTTAATTTTATGAAAATTTTTTATAAGTGACTACTTTGTAATCTTTTGAGATGTAATAGTTATGTCCTAATTCTCTAAAACTCTAAACCTGAAAAGATCCTCATTGTGAATTATTCATTAAATTCAATATTAATTAAGGTTTAAGGTAGGGGCCTTATAACTTATGTCCAAAATAATTTCTTAATGTTTTCTATATAACATAATAATTCCATAAAAATTTAAAAATTTCAAAATAATGCTTTTATTTTTCAAAATAAATAATCTTTAATATATCTACTATATTGTTTTTTTAAAATATATATTGGCTTTGAAAATATTTCCTTTTAATATTTTAAGAAAAATTCCTTATATTTTGGATTTTGAATACCTTAAATTCATATTTAGGAAAATTTTAAATGACTTTCCAACTATTATTAGAAAGCGTACTCAGAAATTATTTTTCTAACTCAACATTTCCCAATTATTGTTTAAAGTTTAGGTACGATTAAATGATCAACATGGAATTCCCATGATTAGTTTTCTATATTGGATAGTTGTTTTTATATTAATTTACAAAAATTTGAATTATATGATGGTTCTACAATTCCTCCAAAACAATAGTCCTAAATATTCCTTAATCAATAAATTTTTTATTTAAGGTTTCTTTAAAATATATAGAAGATTATTAGCACTAAATATATGAATGATGGTCTGTGGTTTTAGGAGTTTCAATCTCATTTATTATTAGTATTTTGTATTATATTTATGATGATGTATTATTATTACCCGCATCTCTAGAAAGCCATGAATTTTTTTATCCTTTGGTAATTTCAAGAGATTACATGTTTTATATATTCCATCAAAAATAAATTGTCTTCCAAATTCATGTTGTCAAAAATAATCTATAAAAGATTTTAATATTCTCATATGATATTTATATCCATTTCTACAAGTATTAAACTATCATAAAAATGGTTGAAAATGAATATTATTGTCATTTTTTGAATGAGGATATTTTGATATTTTACTAAAAATGATAATGGATTATTTTTATAAAAAACCCGAAATAAATAATATTTGAAATTTTAATGATCACTCAATTATTTTATTATTCCTTTAAACATTTCCATTGTTCATTTCCAAAAAAAAATTATTCCAAATGCTTAAAAAATTAGTTTCTAAATAGTAGATTTTAAGGGGAAAAGTGGATTTTCCTTGAAAATGACCTATTTAAAACCCTTATCTTTTATGTTGTGTCTCCTTTTAAATAAATCTAATACCTTAAATAGTGTGTATTGCATAAAACATTGAGTTAAAATGAATCGTGATATACTATTAATATTATTATCTAAACACAATTATTATAAACTAGCACTTACTTTTTATGGTGCTAATAGTAATGAATAAATTATGATATTTAAATAAAGGTCAAATAAATTACTAATTTATTTATTAATTGATATTAAATAAATAAACAATTTTATTTTTCACTTAATTCTGCAAAATTATGTTTCTTAAAAATGGATTTTTGTTGATTTCTAGAAGACATTATATATAATTAATTTTTAAAACTTTTGGAAATATTATATGATAAAAATAACTTCATTTTTCAAATATAAATATTTAAATTATAATATTGTGTATTTTTTTGTAATTTTCACAAAAAAAATAGGTTTTTCAGTGAATATTGATAATTACATTTTTTGTAAACCTGTGATTTTATTTATATTAAAAAACTAACATTATGATTTTATTTTTATCTGAACTTAACATATGTAATATTTAGTTAATCATATCAAATAAAATTTTATCATCCTTATACTTTATTTTTGTGAAAGTATATTTTTGAGGAAAAAAATAAATCACTCATAAAAACTATTTTTTGATGAGTTTTACGGGATAACTTCTTAATTAAATTATCAAATTTATATTCTATAAATTATTAAAAATTGAATCCACATTTGGATTAATAATTTAAAATATTATTAAATATTTTCTTTTTTATTTATGGATAATATGAAAATTTACCTTGGTAATTTTCCTTAAATTGATGATGGATAAATTTTTTAATGTATGTTAAAATACAAATTATATGATATTGAAAATGATCATAAAACATGCCCCAATTTTTTTATATGAATAATGTTGAATCTATTATTTTTAATGTTTCAGATATATGGTAATTTTTTCAATTTGGAGTTGATTATGTCCTTTATAATATTTTATTTAAGGAAATGTCAATGATATCCCATTCGTGATTTTAATATATATAAACATTTATATGTGTTGTTATTCCGAAAATATATTCAAAAATAAATTATAAATTTAAATATAAATTAATTATATTCATCATTACAAGTAATTTTTAATTTTTTAGTTATGTGATAATTTCATTAAATGATTTGAAAAAAACGATGCAGTATTTACTTAATTAATGGAATAAAATTAAATAATATTAAAAATACAAAAATAAATATAATTCTATATAATTAAGGTCATCCAAAAATTTTAGATTTGAAATTGAAATATTAGCGATTTATTAAAAATATGAAGTTATATAATTTTTATTTTTTTTAAAATTAAATGTATAGAATAGTTTCAAAACTAACAATAGTGATATTTTTGTAATATAATACACTAATAAATTATTTGAAAACCTTAAAATATTAAATAATTATATTTTGGATAATATAACATCTAAAATTTAATCCTATATTAATTTTTTGTACATTTGGATGCATTGGGATCTAAAATAGTTTTATTATATTCTAATATTTTAATAAATTCAAAAAGTGCCCCTCACTTGAATTCTAAGTAGGCACCCATTCCTTCTGTTGTATTTACCATAATGTCCCACATATCTAGAAAAAACCTCCCCATATTATTTCCCAACATCCTTATAAATGTTTTAGAGATTTTTGTATTATCAAATGTTTATCCCGGTGTCCCTATTAATAGATCTAATGGATGTTTGATGAAGAATAAGTTATCATATCTACCGACTCTTTCATGTTTAATTATTCTTATACATCAAATTAATATGTTTTTTCTACCACAAAATAGTAATTCCAATACAATATATTTACTGAGTTTTTATTATGGTTAGGAAAAAAATATTCTACCTTTTATCCATCGTAATAAAAATGAAATCTTCCCACGTGTGTATGTACAACTTATTTTCTCCACGTATTAGTGTAATTAAATTTATCACCACAAAATTACAAGGATTTTTATAATGATGTAAATAATGAATTTATATGATAAATATTACATGATATTAATTCGTTTAAATTAATATAACTTCCACTTCCTTACCCTTTCAAACATTTATAAATGATTTCATCTCGTGTGCATACGTAAGAATTTTTGTTTCCATGAAGAAATATGATTCATTTTCTATGTTCAACATTAAATAATGGTTCTACAAATGTATTTAATAATTATATATTATATTTAAAACATTAATATAATTTTTTGTATTTTTTTATATATTTTCTATTTAATATAATCAGGACATTCATGATAAAACAATCATTATAAAATAAGTCAATTAATACTCGAAACAGTGAAATAATTAAATATACTAATGAATGGGTGGTATGATGCTATAAAAGGATCGTAAATGATGTTATAAAAATCAATATGGCTCTATTATAAATAATAACATTTTAAAAACATCTATATAGTATTTTAATACATGTTTGAAAAAAATAAACCTAAGATAATGATATCTCATCTCAGTTCAGATTCAATGACATATATTATATATTCACCACTTATTAAAATTTTGAGGAGTATATACTATCCATTTGATATATTATATCTTGATTATGTTTTACATAATATAACTTAATTCTTTATTTGACGTTATTTCATTCAAGGGTCTTATGATTCAAAAATACCCCATTGGTAAGGATTAATTCCCAATATCATAATTATTCAAGATTGTTTATCTTTATATCTATATTAAAGAATATTTATAGTACTTGAGAATGTTTTATAAAAATAATTTTACTATTCAATTTTATGATTAAATTTATTTTTATCCATTTTTTATATTTTAAAAAAAAATATAAATGGAATATTTCCATAATATTCTATACAATGTACTTTATGACTTTTATTAATAAAATATGAATGGAATTTTTTTAATTATGAAGAAGGAATGGAATTTCTCATATTCACATATCCTTAAACAATTTAATTTTTGATTAATATTTTTTATATGGTTATTTTCAATTAAAATGACTTTATTATGGAATTCATATTAATTATACTACAAAAATTATTTTCAATGTAAATAAGTTATTTTTTCCAATGAAAAATTTGAATAATATACTTATAATATTTTCACATATGTAAAAATACATTTTTGAATCTTTTTTATGAGGTATTTTAATAATACCACTAATTATATTCCTTTGTACTTTTTGTGATCAGTTTGACTGGGGAAGTATTGATATTACATATTACTATATATTCCAATATGGAGAGTCATTGATTTTGTTAAGGCATGTTAATTTTTTCTAAAAAATTATTCATCTTAATAATGAATTGGTTTTGTTATGGGATGGGTGGTCTCACGTTACCCCATGATTCACTAGTATCTGTCATGAAACTAACCTGATTGGGTTTTATCTAAGGCCTTACCTGTTTATTTTTATATTTCCTGTCACAATGAAATGAATTTATTTCTAGATTTCTTATTTTAGGAATCAATGGTATATTTCCATTGTCTAATATTATTAATTCAATAGATATGAAATTATTAAATGATTTACATGTTATCTTTTCAATTCACTAGAATTACCATTGTTATGTTTTATGCATATGAAATTATTTTATATGGCATTATTTGATCATGTTTTATTCATGAATTTTTTTCATGTTCAGTTTATTTACTCAATGAATTGTTTTTTTTGTTATTTCTTTTTCGGTATTCATTATTCTTTGATATATTATGTTGTATGTATACTCTTACATAGCATCTATACTCACTCATTTCTTATTTTATTCCATATGATATAATGAATAATATTATGATTGATATATACAGATAAGCTAAGAGAATAGTAGTGTTCTCATGCGATATAATTTTTTGTATTTTATATTTTCAATTGTAGTGTAAAATTCAATTAGTATCATGTTTTCAAAAACATCTAAACTATTCATTACTTTGGGATGTGATCGCTTGTACCTTGTTGGAATGTAATAATGAAACCACGAACACAAGGATAATAGAGTTTGGGTATTTGCACTTTTCATGAGAGGATGATTAGATGAATCCATGGAAACTAAATTTTTTTTAACAGATTATAAGGAAATAGAACCTAACAATTGATAATATTCCTAGAGAAAAAATGTTTATGATTCTGAGAATATTTATATCTAAATGTTCAAATTATGTTATGTGTTACACAATTTGTTTAAAATTATTCATTATGATTCATCCCCAAATTGTGTTTTCCTATTATTTTCAAATTTAGTATAGTGGATGGGGTGGAAATGAAATCAATTCATGTAATCCGTGAAGGTAAATCCCTCCTATATAGGATATTGATGTTGGATCCGGAGCTGTGAATACAGTTGAACAACATATAATTATGTGGGGACAACATACACAGTTTATGGGAAATATCCTTACCAAAAAACAGTATCCCAATCCACTATGTGTTGTATCAATGTTACACCACTTCAATAGATAAAACCCCCATCATTTAATGGGACTAAAAAACCATTTTTAGTTGAGAAATTGATAAGATGATTAGAGATGATACTTCTATAATCAAGAAGTAATCAAAGGGATATGGTTGTCATGGATGTTTATCATCTCTATGGATATGTGGATCAATGGTGGTAAATGATTAAAAACACTAAATATGATTAGGAAATAAAAAACACAGAATTAAAGGATTTTAATGTACTTTTTCAGATAAAAGTATTTCCCTTGTGAATATTGAGCGGATATGGGGAGATAATTTTTTATTCTATGATTAAAGGAGGATGAAAATGTATCTAATTATTAATCCATCTATTCATGGATATTAAGGAAATAATCAGTCAAGATTGGTAATACAAAGAGTAATATTTAATATTACATTGATAGGGTAAAAGCCACTCCACTAAAGTGAAACAGTATCCGAAACTTTATTATCATATGAATACATTGACATATGTTCTATCAGAATAGAAAAATAATTCTATATATATTATAATATTAATGGATAACATGTGATGATGTTGGATAAGAGAACAGATTGGATAGTGGAAAGAAAAAAGGGAATTTTCCATCATGTGATACATGTGGAAGGAAACACGCTACTACATGCGTAAATGCAAAATGAGTATTCTTCATGTGTGAATAAAAAGGCCATAATTATCGTGATTTCAACGCACATAAAGAAGTTACTAATATTGAATTCGTCAGTTGTATGTATATGGGTAACCATATAAATTAAAATTCTAAGGGTCGTGGAGTCCTACCAAATAAGAGGCTATGGGTAGAATTTCAAGCTTATGTAATCATAATAACTAATGTTGATGTTCATAATAATATATTGAATAACAATTACACCACGGAGTGGAGATTATAGGCCGTACGTATGCATGTATGGTGACATTTCATTCAAAGGATGGATAAAATACTGAATATTGTTGTACCATATCTATAATAACATCATTGTATATAGAAGATACTGGATTTATTATCTTATAATGGAAATAACAAAGAATGAAGATGTGGAAGAAGAAATTAACTTTAAAAGGGTGGTGAAATAATTACATATTCTTCGGGTTCTTCCTTTTGATTTGATAAAAAGGGCTCTTTAAGATGGATTTCTAACCAAATTAGGGACTCTAAGATGAATTGAGGGAAGTTAAGATGATATTTGGGAAGGGGTTTTCCGAACCAAAAGGCATTGAAGGTATGAAGTTGAGAGAAGGGGGAGTGCCCTATTATAAGAGGCGTGAGGGGCACCTTAGGAAAAAATTAAAATATTATTTTATAATAAATTCATATTCAGTTTCTAATGGCTAAAAAGTGTATTATTTAATGTTTAAGGTGGGTATGGGTCGAAATCATTTCAACCAATAGATTTTAGACAGGTTTGGGTCACTATATTAACCCATCCATTTATATTTAACTCTTAGTTAAACAGTTTGACATTTAGCATGTGTCATTGTATTTTTATATTATAAAGTTAATAAAGATACTATATACCTCCAAGTGACCCCCAAGTTGTCCATTAAGGATAAAAATATCATTATATAAGTCCTTTGGTCTAACGTTATATTTTTAGTAATATAATATCAATTAATAATATTTGTTTTTTTAAAACAAAATCTTTTATGTCAATTATAACACTATTTGGTATTTTTTTTGATAATTTCATAACAGCATTATTACATAGAAATAAAATTAAATAACCAATAATAATATGTCATATTAACCTAGAAAATTGTTGTAATTCATAAAAAATAACAAATTACACTTATTTTGATATTTATAATATCAATAATTTTAATATTTCATTAATTATGTAATTACTGTATCACCATTGTGTCATAAATAAATTAAATTATTTAATGTCTAAAAATTATAAATAAAATACCATTATGTTATAAATATTTTTATCTTTCTAATGAATATTTATAATCGAGTTTATCTTATGTATAACCCTATATTAAAAATGTCTAGTTATTAAAAATTGGTTTTATATCTTTTAACTCTTATTTGAAATAAATAATAATAAATGTCCTTATCTAATCCAAGTGGACCTAAATGACAATATTTTATTCTTAAGGTTGTTTTTGGTCGAGATACAATTGTCTAATAGAATTAGTACATGTGTTAGGGTAATATTAATATCATTTTTACCCTTAATTACCCTATTTACTTTTAACCGTGGTAAATAAATGAAAAAAGTTACTATTCACCAAACATTATCTTCATCTCATTGAACCATATATTACTCCTTGATATTAATCGTGTCTCTTGGATTTTCGAAATTCCACTCAAAAAAGCTGTAAAATTATGTTTTATGTGAGATTCAAAAAATTTCTAGGAGGTGGGTAAAAGACGGTGAAAAGTTCAATAAAATTTTTATATATCTAATATTATTCTACACTAACTCCAATGAATTACATTGAAATTATATAGGTATTATGTATCTATTTTGACCTTAATTGAATTTAAATAATATAAATAATTATATAAATAAAAATTCTGTTTTAAACTATAACTTAGTGTTTTTCACTATTCATCAAAAATTGAATGTTTTCAGAAAAATATAAAAAATTCACCATAAGCTAATTTTTATATTCTGAATCCCAAAATTAAGTCCATTTTGAATGATAAAATTTATAAAATATCAAAAAGTGTGTATTACTATTCATAATGGATAGTTTGATTGGTTGTGGTGTGTGTTAGAACTCGAAGATGCATACAACAGACGCTATTTCATTATTCAAAGGGAAACGTACCGTGGAATCTTGGGGTGTTATATTATCCCCTCCTTCAATAAATTTCTTCCTCGAAATTTTTAAAATTGGTGTTCGGAATATAATGGAATGTCCCACATTGGAAAAATATTCAATAAAACTATCACTTTAAAAGAAAGAAAGAGATGTAAAAAGGTCAGCTGAGATAACCTATACTAGGATTCCATGTTGAAAAACATGGATATGGATGATAATCTAACAGTCATGTTCTGATGGAGAGGGATAGAGAACATGATCAGGAAAAATATAACAACTAGAAAACCACAAACTTGTCATGGGACAAATGGTCATTAGTTTCCAATTAGGAAAAGGAAACATACACCATTTTATTGTTTTAAGTTACATTATATAATGATGAAGAATTAATTTCTGAGATTTACTAAGAACATAAGAGATATACATACATTTTATGTAAAGTTTCATTATTTAATAAATTCCTACTACTAACTCATTTTTAAACGATTAGTATTCAAGAAGACTTGGTCGCACCAGAAGAGATAGGATAAACTTCTTATAGAATCACACGATCCAGGAAGGATAAATTATATATTTACCTTGTCTTTAGAGATTATTCAAAACCAAAATGGTTAGTATAAGATCTGATGATCCCCCAAAATAAAAAAACATTAGATAATGAAACAGAAATCTTAATTTCTAAAATTAAACCAACAATACCCCAAAGATAAATAAATACCATTAAATTAACAATTGTCCTTAAAATATTTCAATATAATCCCAACTAATATTGAAACCCAAAACATAGAAGAATTTGGTTATGTAGTCTTCCATGTTAAATTGTATCTCTAAATAACATCAACTACTTTTAAAGTCACATAGTTAAAATTAATTAACCTAATCACATATTATCTATTATAGGTTAATCATTTCCATAAATAACCCAAATTACTATAAATCCACAATAAAAACATAGATAAAATCTACCATTACTCCTCAAATTAAATCCCATTGTATTCTATTTACCTTGGGCATATAGTGTTCCCAAAAATTCGAACATCTTCCAAAAAAAAATTTATCTCTTAATCACAAAATAATTTTCCTATACTAAGGGTATTCACATGATAAGAAACTGGATCCCAAATCAACTTATTATTGATCAATAAAATCATTTAACTAAAAATATTTAGTCACACTATCTAGGGACTTCACATAGTCCTGCGTGTTGTCCTTTTTCCGAAACTATATTTTATAACAGTACCAAAATGAGATAAATTCCTCAATGTAACCATAACATAATTTAACCACAAATTATATCTCATACCTTGAATTTTCATCATAAAATATAATAACATGTAATTTCCTCAAACCCAATGACCATATAAAACCAAATGGTTATTTATAACTATATCCAAAAGAGAAAGGAAAACTCTTCCTCAAATATCATTCCCACATGATAAATTGCAGGGTTACACATATAAGAGAAAATTCACCCAATGTAATCTCAACAACAAGGAGAACTAATACTTTTAAATATTTTTCCATCCATTTATTTCCACATAGGTTCTTCCTTGACCAAGAGGTTATCCTATAGAATAGGGCATTGACTTGGGTGGTGCCAAGATCCCTTACATTTATGACAAATGACCGTAATTTGAATCTTGGGACCATTTTTATTTTCTTCCATAGTACTCTTCCTTTTTTCCATGGAAATTCTTCACTTTATGTCCTATTTCCCACACGTAAAGCATTTATTTGTTCCATTGAGACACAATTCTAGGTGTCTCCTTCCAAATTTCCTACATGATAGAAATTGAGGATTCTTTTCTCTATGGTCTCAACTGCTGTAACTCTTATCATTCATCACCTTTCTCTCCTTTGTTGAGTCCAGAAATTGGTTAATATATATATTTTTATCATATTTTTGGAAAATTGATTTGGCATGAAGACAATATCTTTTACGCCTATCAACATTCCATTTTGTTTCTCATTTCCACCAATGTTCCCACCTTATACATCATTCTGAATGTCACTATGACTTCCTTGGAATTTATCCATTGACTAAAACCAGAAATTATTGTGTGATTAATAGTAGTCATAAAATCATATAGAGAATATCATTTCACCATATTATCAATTTGAAACACATTATTATTAACCAAGGTCATTTACTCTCATAATACATCAAATCAGTTTGTAATGTAAATGTAAATTATCTTAAGAATATCCCCCGGGAGTGTCGTAACCAAGAGTGAAATAAGGCCAATTTTCATGCACCAATTCCCGTTTGAGTCTAGATCAAAGCGGTATTTTCGGGTTTTACCCCTAGGTACATCTATGCGAGAGCCACCTCATCCTGCTCATTTCGAGACAATGATGTATTTCTTGGAAAACTCACAAAATATATACAATACCAAAATTCTAGTAAGTTATTTTATACTAATCCTAAAAGTCTTTCTTAGGGCTATCTTCTCTAGTCAGAGTTTATCTAAATCTAGCTTCCATGTTTTGTACTAAACTTTTCTGATACCAACTGTAACACCCCAACTCCAGTTACCCAGAGTTGTTGATTTATTACATATCATTGGTATGATCACAAAAGATCAAGTCTCGGATGACCGATTAGTATAGTTGTCTTGGAAGCAGTATATATATTCATAAGTCTTACATTATAGCAAAAAGAAAAAAACCCACAACATCATCTTGTCTTCATATCCCCTCATGCTATCCCAGCATGTCATTCAAAAATTACTTCTTCACATCGTGAGATAAATAAAACATTGTAAGGGGTGAGCTTAGATGCTCAATAAGGATAACAATATAGCGGGAACTTTCATAGATAAGAATAAACATTTAAGGAAATGTATAACTAAAACAAAAGCCTTTTAAACTTGAACTTCAACATAATATGACAAAGTTAAAATGAAATAATTCCATTTAATTATTCACATGGATATTTTACTAGCCGAATAACCACATGATATATCAATAATCACATTCATAATTATTTAATTCATAATTCCAGACAATCATAACCATATAGCCAATGGCTCGTGCCAAGAATTCAAATAAGATTTTGTCAAGGCCTCGTGCCAGGATACTAGTTTGTCTCATTAGACATACAGATGCATCGAGGAGTTATAGAGGGCTCCACCAGTCACATAATAAGTCCAATGCATTCCTCATATGAATCTTTTGAAACATATAATATACATTTGTATAAAAACTAGTATAAAAAATGTCAATACATTATCCACAAACCATGAATGGTATAAAAATAGCACATCCACAGACAATCATAACTCATTCGATACAATATGAAAGATTGTATTGTATCATATTAACCTCAATTGAGAATAATGAATGATATTGACATATATGAAAATAATCATCAATACTATAAGAGGGAAATATCCCGCTTTTTCATGAAATCAGTTAAAAGTCACACTATTTGTCAAGAATCCATTTAAAAATAGGTTTTTGAATGAAAGTGTCCCATACCACATTGAAACTTTTAAAAGTAATTTTTATTTTAAAACCATAATTTCTATATATATAAATCCATAAAAACATTTTTAAAACATGGACATTAATGAGAATGATTTAGAATAATAAATATTTAAAATATTTAAAATGATATTTTATTTAGAGATTCTAACCAAAAAAGAGACACTTGAATACAAATAGATGAGGTAATAAAAACTTTTTAATATTATGAAAATAATGTGATTCATGATATACTATGTCAAAGTACATTATATACACCATATAGTAGTGATTTGGTGTATAACAACAAAGAATTCTCAATGTAATGTAAATTGAAATGAAATCTCGAATAAAGACTGTATCCTTAGGTTAAGGATAAATCAAGGAAATAATTATCTGTTGAAAATATATACACACTCAATATGATTGGATATTCAGTTCAAAAAAATAAAAGAAAATTCACACACTTTCTTGTAAAGACAACACCAATGAATTGGATATTTAACACAACAAATGGAGAATGAGTTAAAAAATTACTCTTATCATATTCATATCAATGAATTGAAAAATTATCAATGGATTTATTATGTGTATCAAAAGTATATCAACCTAAATGGGAGTGGAAATTATTACATACGCAAATTAATAGTTATTCCACACATAATCATAGAGTAAAATAATCAATGAAGTATGCGTATAGCTGAATGAATGGAAATTGAAATTTCAAATTCCCTTATCGATTTGGTAGCTTAAGACACATACAACCAAGAAATAAGGATAATAAAATGATGATGTAAATAACCATAAATTAAAGTATGTTACACAGTGAATACAACCATGGGTAGTACACACACCACATTCAATAAATAAGTGGTGAACAATGGAAATCTCATGAAATTAAAAGTGAGATAAGAAACCCCTTACTTTGTACCATTTCCTTGGTCGAGGAATTGTTAGCCTCCTGTATAATGTTGAAATAATTGTTATTGAATTATACAAGAATCATATACATTAATATGACATCATATATGATATTTTAACATTTATTTGTTAATAATATCTTAGTATTATCATCGTATCAGATTTTAACTTACTCATTTTATTTTATATGTTTTGTTACAAAAGTCGTGTTTTTTATGGATAGTTTGTATCTTATTCATATAAAGAATTATATTAAGTCGTTAAACATTATTTTTAATCAGAAAATTTGAATTATACATGTATGGATATAATGGGGAATGAATCTCATCGCGTTCGTGGAGACGGTAGTCTGTACGTACGCACGAGGAATAATATCATTCTTTTGATATTAAAATCATTTATAATTGGATGGTATATCATATATACAGAATCATTATCATGTTATAATTATTATTTACATGATTTAAACATCATTATTATACCCATACAAATAATAATACATTGAATAACAATTACACCACGACAGGGAGACAGTAGGCCGTACGTACGCATGTATGGTGACATGTCAATAAAAGGATAGATAAAATATTTAATATGGTTGTACCATATTTATAATAATATCAAAGTATATATAATATACTGGAGTTATTATTTTATAATGGAAATAACAAATAAAGAAGAAGTGGAAGAAGAAAGAAACGTGAAAGAGGGTGGTGAAATCATTACCTCTTCTTCGGGTTCTTCCTTTTGATTTGATAAGAAGGGCTCTATAATTGGATTTATGACCAAATGAGGGAATCTAGGCTGAATTTAGGGAGGTTAATAGGATATTTGGGAAGGTTTTGGCCGAACCAAAAGGCTTTTAAGGTATGAATTTTAGAGAAGGTGGAGTTCCCTTTTTTCAGAGGGGTGAGGGGCACATTAAGAAAAACTTAAATTATTATTTTATAATAAACACATATTCGGTTTCTAATGGCTTAAAAGTGTATTATTTAAAGTTTAAGGTGGTTATGGGTCGAAATAATTTAATCCAATAGATTTTAGATAGGTTTGAGTCAATATATTAACCTTATCATTTATATTTATCTCTTAGTTAAATAGTTTGATATTTACTATGTCTCTTTGTATTTTTATAATATATAGTTAATAAACATACTATATACCTCCAAGAGACCCCCAAGTGGTCCATCAATGATAAAACTATCCTT
Organism: Viscum album; assembly: GCA_963277665.1. Lineage (NCBI taxonomy): Eukaryota > Viridiplantae > Streptophyta > Magnoliopsida > Santalales > Viscaceae > Viscum > Viscum album. The sequence goes on along the minus strand of OY728152.1, from coordinate 1,614,883,261 downwards.
ATATAAGTCTTTTGGCCTAGAATTAGTTTTTTAGGAATTTAATATCAATTAATAATATGATATTTTTTTTAAAAACTATTTTATGTCAATTTTAACACTATTGGGTATTTTGTTTTTGATAATTTAATAAAATCATTATTACATCGAAATAACATTCTATAACCAATCCTAATATGTCATATTAACCTATAAAATTAGTTTAATTCATAAAAAGTCTCAAATTACATTTACTTTTATATTTATATTATCAATAATTTTAATATTTCATTAACTAGTTAATTATTGTTTCACCATTGTGTCACAAATAAATTAAATTATTTAATGTATAAAAATTATAAATAAAATAAAATTATATAGGAAATCATTTTAGATTTCTAAGGAATATTTATAATCGAATTTATCTTATCTATAACCCTATATTAAAAATATTTTAGTTATTGAACATTGGATTTATCTCTTTTAACTCTTCTTTGAATTAAATAATAATAAATGTCCTAATCTAATCCATGTGGACCTAAATGATTATATATTATTACTAAGCTTGGTTTTGGTCAAGATACACTTGTCCAATAGAATTAGTACATGTTTTAGTGTAATAATATTATTATTTTTACCCTTAATTACCCTATTTACTTTTAACCGAGGTAAATAAAAGTAAAAAGTTACTATTCACGAAAAATTATTTTCATCTCATTGAACCACATTTTACTCCTTGATATTAACAGTGTCTCTCAGATTTTCTAAATTCCACTCACAGAAGCGGTAAAATTATGTTTTATGTGAATTTCCAAATTTTCCTAAGTGGTGGGTAAAAGACAGTGAAAAGTTCAATAAAATTTTTATATATCAAAAATTATTCTAAAGTAACTCCAATGAATTACATTGAACTTATATAGGTATTATGAATCTATTTTTACCTTAATTAAATTTAAATAAAATAAATAATTATTTAAATAAAAATTCAGGTTTAAACTATAACTCAGTGTTTTCACTATTCATCAAAAATTGAATGTTTTCAGAGAAATATGAAAAATTCACCCTAAGATAATTTCGGAATTCCGAATCCAAAAATGAATTCCATTTTGAAAGATAAAATTTACGAAATTTCAAAAAGTCGGTATTACTATTCATAATGGCTAGTTTGATTGGTTGTGGTGTGTGTTAAAACTCGAAGTTGCGTACAACACGTTTTATTGAATTATTCAAAGGGAAACGTACCGTGGATGCTTGGGGTGTTACATTCTACCCTCCATCAATAAATTGCGTACTCTCAATTTTTAAAATTGGGCTTTGGAATATAATGGAAAGTCACACATCAGAAAAAGAGTCAATAAAACTGTCACTTTAAAAGAATGAAAGAGAAGTAAAAAGGTCACCCGTGATAACCTATACTAAGATTCCATGTTGAAAAACATGGATATGGATGATAAACTATGTATCAAGTTCTGATGATGTGGGATAGAGAACATGATCATGAGAAAGTTAACAACATGAAAACCAAAAACTTGTGATGGGACGAATGGTCATTAGTTTCCCAGTAGGAAAAGTAAACAGACAACAATCTTTTTTGTTTTAAGTTACATTACATAAAGATGAGGAATTCATTTCTGAGATTGACTAAGAACATAAAGAGATATACATACTTTTTATGTAATGTTTCATTCTTTAATAAATTCCTAATATTAAATCATCTTTAAACGGTGAGTATTCAAGAAGACTTGGTCACACTGGAAGAGATAGAATAAAATTCTTATAGAATCACATGATCCAGGAAGGATAAACTATATATTTACCTTGTACATAGAGATTAATAAAAAACAAAATGGTTAGTGTATGATCTGATGATCCACCAAAATAATATTCCACAAGATAAAGAAAATCCAATCTTAATTTCTAAAATTAAAAAAACAATACCCCAATGATAAATAAATACCATTCAATAAACAATTGTCCTTAAAATCCTTCAATATAATCCAAACTAATATTTAAACAAAAAACATAGAAGAACATTGTTATGTAGTCTCCCACGTTAAATTGTATCTCCAAATGACATCAACTACTCTTAAAGTCACATAGTTAAAATTAATTAACCTAATCACATATTCTCTATTATAGGTTAATCATTTCCATAAATATCCCAAAATACTATAAATCCAAAATAAAAACATAGATAAAATCTACCATTACTCCTCAAATGAAATCTCATAGTATTCTTTTTTCCTTGGGCATTTAGTGTTCCCAAAAAAGCAAACATGTTCCAAAATACCATTTATCACATAACCACCAAATCATTTTCCTATACTAAGGGTATTCACTTGATATGATGTATGATCCAAAATCAAATTATTATTGATCCATATAATCATTTAACTAAAAATAATTTTTCACATTAACCAGGGACTTCACGGAGTCCAGTGGTAGGCGATAAATCTATATCGCACTTTGGTTGTGGGTTCGATTCCCACAGCTTTGTCCGAAACGATGGGTTTCCACATAATCTTAGTGTTTTCCTTTTTAAAAAAACTATATTTTATAACATTACCAAAATGAGATAATTTCCTCAAAGTAACCATAACATAATTTAACCACAAATTTTATCTCATACCTTTAATTTTCATCAAAAAATATAATAACTTGTAATTACCTCAAACCCAATGATCATATAAAACCAAATTTTTATTTATATATATATCCACAAGAGAAATGACAAGTATTACTCAAATATCATTCTCACATGATAAATTGCAGGGTTACACATATAAGAGAAAATTCACACAATCTAATCTCAACAACCAGAAGCACCAATACCTTTAAATATTTTTCCACCCATTTATTTCCACATAGTTTCTTTATTGACCAAGTGGTTATCCTATTGAATAAGGCATTTACTTCGGTGGTGCCAAGGTCCCTTACATTTATGACAAATGACGGTAATTGGAATCTTGGGACCATTTTTATTTTCATCCATAGTACTCTTCATTTTTCCACGGTAATTATTCACATTATGTCCTTCCTTCCCACATGTAAAAAATTTCATTGTTCCGTTGAGACATTTTCCTGGGCGTCTCCTTCCACATTTCCTAGATGTTGGAAATTGAGGATTCTTTTCCCCATGGTCTCCACTGCTAGAGATGTTATCATTCATCACCTTTCTCTTCTTTGTTGAGTCTAGGAAATGGTAAATATATATATTGTTGATCATATTTCTTGAAAATTGATTTCCATGAAGACGATATCTTTTACTCCTATCAAAATTCCATTTTGTTGCTCATTTCCACCACTGTTCCCACCTTGTACATCATTCTCAAAGTCATTATGACTTCCTTGGAATCCAGCCATCGACTAAAACCAGAAAGCATTGTGTGAGTAACAGTAGTCATAAAATCATTTAGATAATATCATGACACCATATTCTCAATTTGAATCACATTAGGATTAACCAAGGCCATTTACTCTAATAATACTTCAAATCGGTTTGTAAAGAAAATGTAAATTATCCTAATGATATCCCTCAAGAGTGTCATAACCAAGAGTGCAACAAGCCCTGTTGTCGTGCACTAGTTCCCATTCGAGTCTAGCTCAAAGCGTTATTTTAGGGTTTTACCCCTAGGTACATCGGTGCCTGATCCGCCTCTACCTACTCGTATCCAGACAGGAATGTATTTCATGGAAAACTCAAAAAATCTATACAATACCAAAATTCATGGAAGTTCTTATATATTAATCCTCAAAGTCTTTATTAGGGCTATGTGCTCTAATCAGTGTTTATCTATATCTAGCTTTCATGTTTGTACTAAACTTCATCTGATACCAATTGTAACGCCCTGACCCCAGTTACCCAGAGTCAGTGCATTATTACATAACAATGGAATGATCACAAAAGATCAAGTCTCGAAGGAATTATTAGTTTAATAGTCTTGGAAACACTAGATACATTCATAAGTCTTACATTGTATAATAAAGTAAAAAAACTATAACAACATATTGTCTTCATATCCCCTCATACTATTCCAGCAGGTCATTCATAAATTACTTCTTCACATCCTGGGAAAAATAAAACATTGAAAGGGGTGAGCTCAGATGCTCAGTAAGGATAATAATATAGCGGAAATATTCATAGATAAGCATAAACAGTCAAGGAAATGTAAAACTAAAACAAAAGCCTTTTAAACTTATACTTCAGCATAATATAGAAAAGATAAAATGAAATAATGTCATTTACTTATTCAAATGGATATTATACTAGTTGAATAACCACATGCAATATCAATAACCACATTCATAATGATGGAATGCATAATGTCAGACTATCATAACCACGTAGCCAAGGCCTCGTGCCAAGACTACAAATAAGATTTTTTCAAGGCCTTGTGCCAAGACACTAGTTTGTCTCATTAGACCTACCGATTCACTGAGGAGCTATAGCGGGCTCCACCCATCACTTACTAATTCCAATTCATTCCTTATATAAATTTTTTGAAACATAAATTATATATTCATATTAAAACTAGCATAAGAAATGTCAATACTTTATCCACAAATCATGAATGGTATAAAAATTGCACATCCACAGTCAAACATAACTCATTAGATAAAATATGAAAGATTGTATTGTATCAGATTAACCTCAATTGAGAATAATGAAGGTTATTGACCTAGATGAAAAAAATCATCCAAACTATTAGAGAGAAATATCTCCCTTTTTCTTGAAATTATTTAAAACTTACACTATTTGTCAAGAAGCCATTTATAAATAGATTTTTGAATCAATGTTTTCCATACCACATTGAAACTTTTAAAATGAATTATAAATTTAAAACCTTAATGTCCATATAAATAAATACTTAAAAACATTTTTAAAACATGGACATTAATGAGAATGATTTAGAATAATAAATCATTAAAATATTTAAAATGATATTTTAGTTAGAGTTTCTAACCAAAAGAGAGACACTTGAATACAAAGAGTTTAAGTAATAAAAACATTGTATTATTATGAGAATAAATTGATTCATGATATAATATGTCAAAGTACATTATATACACCATATATAAGTGATTTGGTGTATAACAACAAACAAGTCTTAATGGAATGTAAATTGAGATGAAATCTCTCATAAAGACCGTATCCTTAGGTTAAGGATAAATCAACGAAATAATTATGTGTGAAAAATATTAATACGTATAATATGATTAGATATTCAGTTTAAAACAATCAAAGGACATTCACACATATTCTTGTAAAGACAACACCAATGAATTGGATATTTAACTCAACAAATGGAGAACAAGTTAAAAAATTACTCTTATCAAATTCATATCGAGGACCTGAGAAATTATCAATGGAGTGATTATGTGTTTCAAAATTATATCCACAGAAACGGGAGTGGAAATTATGACATACGCAAATTAATATCAATTCCACACATAATCATTGAGTAACATAATCAATGAATTATTTGTAAATCCCAATGAATGGAAATTGAAATTTCAAATTCACTTATCGATTTGGTAGCTTACGAAACATACACCCATGGATGAAGGATAATAAAATGATAATATAAATATCCATAAATTAAATTATATTACACAATGAATACAATCATGGGTAGTACCCACACCACATGCAATATATAAGTGTTGAACAGTGGAAATATCACGAAATTAAAAGTGAGAAAAGAAACCCCTTACTTTGTACTTTTTCCTTGGTTGAGGGTATGTTATCCACCTGTATAATGTTGAAGTAATTTTAATTGAATTATAAAATAATCATATACATTAATATGATATCATATATGATCTTTTAACATTTCTTTGTTAATAATATCGTAGTATTATCGTTGTTTTGGGTGTTAACTTACTAGTTTTCTTTTATATGTTTTGTTACAAAAGTCGTGTTTGTTATGGATAGGTTGTATATTATTCATATACAGAATTATATTAAGTCCTTAAACATTACTTTTAATCATAAAATAAGAATTATACTTGTATGGATATGATGGAGAATAAATCTCATCGTGTTCGTGGAGATGGTAGTCCGTACATACACACGGGCGATAATATCATTCTTTTGATATTAAAATAATATATAATTGGATGGTATATCATATATTCAGAATCATTATCATTTTATACATATTATTTACATGAATTACACATCATTATTATACCCATAAAAATAATAATATATTGAATAACAATTACACCACGACATGGAGACAGTAGGTCGTACGTACGCACATATGGTGACATGTCATTCAAAAGATGGATAAAATACTGAATATGGTTGTAAAATATTTATAATAACATCACCATATATAGACGATACTGGAGTTATTATTTTAGAATGGAAAAAACAAAGAAAGAAGAAGTGGAAGAAGAAAGGAGCATGAAAGAGGGTGGTGAAATCATTACCTCTTCTTCGGGTCCTTCCTTTTGATTTGATCAAAAGGGATCCTTACATTGGATTTCTGAACAATGGAGGGCCACTAAGATGAAGTTAGAGAAGTTGAGAGGATATTTGGGAAGCCGTTGGCCGATCCAAAAGGCTTTGAAGGTATGAATTTGAGAGAAGGGTGTGTGCCCTTTTATAAGAGGGGTGAGGGGCACCATAGAAAAACTAAAAATATTATTTTATAATAAATTCATATTCGGTTTATAATTTATCCAATGTGGATTATTTAAATGTTAAGGTGGGTATGGGTCTAAATCCTTTCAAAAAATATATTTTATATAGGTTTGGGTAAATATATTAACCTTATCATTTATATTTATCTCTTTGTTAAATAGTTTGACATTTACCATGTCTCTTTGTATTTTTATATTATATAGTTAATAAATAGAATATAAATCTCCAATAGACCCCCAAGTGGTCCATTAATGATACACCTATCATTATATAAGTCCCTTTGCATAAACGTAGATTTTTAGGAATAGAATATCAATTAATAATATAATATTTGTTTTAAAAACTCTTTATGTCAATTTTAACACTATTGGGTATTTTGTTTTTGATAATTTTATAAATGAATTATTACTTCGAAATAAATATATATAACCAATAATAATATTTCATATTAACCTATAAAATTATTGAAATTCAAAAAAAGTCTCAAATTACTTTTATTTTGATATTTATAATATCAATTATTTTAATATTTCATTAATTTGGTTATTACTGTATCACCATTGTGTCATAAATAAATTAAATTATTTAATGTATAAAAATCATAAATAAAATACCATTATGTAGGAAATATTTTTTTATTTCTATTTAATATTTATAATCTAATTTATCTTATGTATAAACCTATATTAAAAATTCTTTAGTTATTAAACATTGGTTTTATATCTTTTAACTCTTCTTTGAATTAAATAATAATAAATGTCCTAATATAATCAAAGATGACCCAAATGATAATATTTTATTCCTATGGTTGTGTTTGGTCGAGATACACTTGTCCAATAGAATTAGGACATGTGTTCGGGTAATATTAATATCATTTTTACCCATAATTACCCTATTTACTTTTAATCGTGGTAAATAAAAGAAAAAGTTACTATTCGCCGAAAATTATTTTCATCTCATTAAACCACATTTTACTCCTTGATATTAACCGATTCTCTTGGGTTTTTGGAATTCCACTCACAGAAACAGAAAAATTATGTTTTATGTGAATTTACAAATTCTTCTATGAGGTGGGTAAAAGACGATGAAAAGTTCAATAAAATTTTTATATATCTAAAATTATTCTAAACTAACTCGAATGAATTACATTTACCTTATATAGTTATTATGTATCTATTTTGAACATAATTAAATTTAAACAAAATAAATAATTATTTAAATAAAAATTCGGTTTTCAACTATAACAAAGTGTGTCACTATTCATAAAAAATCGAATGTTTTCATAAAAATACCAAAAATTCACCCTGTGCTAATTTAGATATTCCGAATCCAAAAATGAAGTCCATTTTGAAAGATAAAATTTATAAAATTTCAAAAAGTGGGTATTACTATTCATAATGACCAGTTTGATTGGTAGTGGTGTGTGTTAATCTCAAAGTTGGGAACAACACACGCTATTACATTATTCAATGGGAACATACCACAGAAGCTTGGGGTGTTACACATATCAATTTTTAGCCAGATTTTGTGGTCTTATTTTAATATCATATTTCGAAACATGTTGAGATAAGAATGTACCAAACTAGTGGTCACTTCCATTGATACGTTTCAGATGGTAGTAATAATTCCGAATCTGTTTGTAGTATACAAATGCTTCTGAACATATGGATGTTGCTTCTTCCACTATGTATTATTGCACCTTGAGATATGATTCTGTTGTGCTTTTTTATTTTGAGGATTGTAAAACAATGTAATTTAAAATCACCAAATCTATTGTCGAATAATCATTGACAAACTAATTATAATTTCTTCATATCATTCTTATAAGGTTGTTGTGTCTTCTTAATGATGTGGTGTGCTCTCTGCTGGGATAAATCTCCCACATTTTACTTCCTATCCACCAAAGTCAACGTAGTAGGAATCTAATCGCCTTAATTAATCCAAACCTGTATGGTTTTTATTTTACAACCATCAATGTTCGTAATAATAGATATAGAGACATTTGTACAACATTTTATGGATGGTACCTTTTCATTCTTAGCTACTTGTGATGAAGTCATTGTCTTTTTATCAGTTGTTGGATTTATATTAATAGAAGATTCCAATAATGAACACTGAGTACCAATATCAACTATTTCCTTAATGTTTAGGTGTCAAAATTTGTATTTTCATGATTATCCATAGAATAATTCAATTCATTACATTTTTTATTGAGGACGATTTTCTGATCTTCAATCATAATCATCTTCTCTTCACAAACCTTCTTCATTCTTTCAAATTCATCTTCATGAAGATGAGATTTGATTTGTTACCTGGAAACAAGTTAGCTTATTTTATTGGATGATTCATCCAAATATAAAACACTGACATTGCTTCTCTTCCTCATCTTATATTCATGTGAATAGATATATTTTTCCATGTTTTATTGACTCCAGATTTCAAGGCAACATCATTAAGCATTTTTTAGTAACATATTTCAAGTTCAATCTATGTTTCCTCAATGGTTCAAAACTAACTATACAGATTTAATCATTCAAAAATTGTAACATGTAGGCCCTTCTCCAAAACATTAGTTTTTTCGTCTCTTTGGTTGATATCATTGTACATACATTAATGGAATCCACAAACAACAGATACACATTTTTTAGGAATACCATGTAGAATAACTCTTAATCTATCAACTGATAAATCAAGAGAAGTGGTAGATCGATAATCACCACTTGTGCTAGCATTTTCATCTTAAGGACATTTTTACAATTTAAACACACATACCTCTTGGTCACTAAAAATAATATTTTTCCCATCATCTTGGTTGATTTTTGTACTATATTCTCACTACATTTAATGCATGATATGTCTTCATTCTCCATAGGGAATAGAGAAATAAATACATTATATTCATTAGAGAAGAGGAAGTTTTTATTCAACATTATCCTTTATTTGTTTTTCCACTTCATTCTGATCTTGGTATATATAGAATAATACTCATAGATACGAGTATATTAGTCAAGATTTCAATTCATTTTTTACACAATAATTGATCATAAATATTTAAAAGAGAATAAATTCAGTATAGAGAATCTATCTTAGTTGACCCTTGGCTCTAATACCAATTGTATAAACTATTTTTGGATATGCCTAAAACTAAAAGGGGAGGTGAATAAGAGTTTGGGAATTTAAAAAACAATAAAACTTTTTATCCATATACCTCACTGACCCATTGGGATCTTGATTCTCTTATTCCATTTGTTTTTTCACATGATAATATATGAAAGCTGCAATGATAAAACATGTTATTTTTACAAGGTTAAATAGGTAACAATAGTTTCTACATACTTGTTATGGTTTTGAAATAATCCAATACCAAACAGTGCACATTAAAATAAAACATTTGTGTAGATTACAACAAGAATTATATGACGTTGCCTTTTTATAAAACTATATAAAAAATCCAGAAGTTTGTTTTTTAAATCACTTGGATGGATCATTATACTTCTTCCCAAGACAATCATATCTTTTTCAAAGAGGTTTTAACACCAATAATGTCTTCACCTATTCATAAAAATTGGATGACATAGTGCTTCTTTTTCCTTCCACCAACTTTTTATTGACATTATTACATTCAAAGCCTCAGGAAAGTAACTACTCCGGCATGATACAAATATTAAACTAGACGCTTCACACTCAAATACTTATTCTTCTCTTCTTCTCAATTACTTCTTATATGAATATCTAAGTATTATATGTTATATTATTCTTCTTCTTCCATGAATCACAAAATAATTTTTTTATTAAAAAATTAATGAAATTATATCATAATATCATCATCACAAAAGTCCAAACCTAAATTATAATGAATCATCAGTTTTTGAGACTCCATTGTTCTTGTTGAAAAGATGATTTTCGGTTCATGTTTGGTTCTTCTTCACACAAACAATATATTTGTGTATAATCATCAATTTCTATTGTATATCAAGAGAGTATAGACACAATTTTACATTGTGAAACCTGGTAGGGGCTTTATACCAATGAAATGGTTCATAGAACCTTTATTAAAAAATTATTGGTCATGGATCTACCTCACGAACCAACCTTATAGAGCTCACAACCTTCACAAAGAACATTGATTTCATGAAATGAAATACCTTTATAATGATCACTGAGTTAATCTAGAATATCCCATCATCACAAATCACACATTACATAAATGAATTTTCATCATTCAAGAAAAAACTATTCTTTTCCCAATGCTCATGATTTTATAAAATGCTTGGCTAATAGAGATCCTCTAGCTTTAGGTAATCATAGTGATTTCACCTTTCACTAATTATTACTTCCAAAAACGAGGTGGAGTCACCCTAAATTTATAGGATCACTTTTTCATGATTCTACACTTCCTCATACACATTTTTCTAATCCCTCAAAAATATCATCATAAGGAACCTTCAATATTGATGTTCCATTAGTATTTTTTGTTTTCACGTAGATCGCCATTGAACCATCATGCGCCCGTGATTCTACACATCTCTTAATCGTAGAGATTACCTACACCATTCACGATGCTTAACATCATCTCGAATACCATCACATCCTAGATGAAACCAGTTACATTACCATTTTTAGAAAATATAATTCCCCAAAAACAACCATTCATCATTTCCAATTCTCATAATCTCATAATCTCAATCATTTCCATCAACCCTTACATGAAATTGTGAACCACCCTTAATGAAAACCATTATTCCTAAAATTAATGAATTTTTTATATTTTTATTAGGTCATCTAATTAATAAATCCTTCATTACTCTGTCCCTCATATGATTTTAACCCTCTAAATTTGGAAAACAATATTAAATGACCCCACCATAAAAATATATTTTTGAAACACAAACCATACTGATTAGTGGTCATCTTCATTCATCATGTACTTCATATATTGTGATGTATAACTTTTCATCAATCACAATAAGTATCAATATATTTTCCAAAGAAGGTATTCTAAGTTCCCATTTCATCCAGCAAATATTTTCTTTCTAATCAAATTTGAATACAATTAGTAACACAATTACTCCACTTATCCTTTGTATGTTTTAAATCTCACGTTGTAAAACTTACATATGATTTGGGATAAATAAAAATATATATAATAATCATGCTCATTTACTTCATGAAAATCAGAATCAAATGTTCTATAATGATCGTCCATGTATTTATTCAAACAGTGAAATATTGCATTACCCATAATTCCTCCTCCTTTAATTCTATTATTTTTGGAATATGATTTTTAGAGAAATATTAATATTACAATCATCCTTCTGCTCTAATGTAGACAATTTATCACATCTTGTAACTCAAATTCTTCAATAGATGTTTATTGAATTATTAGGACATGAGAAGATTATCCAAAATAAATTAACTTTGGAACTACTTCATAATATTTAAATGAATGAGATATTTATTTATAATTGATTACTATAAAAACCCAATGAATATCATTTGGGAAAAAATAAAATCGACACACAATGTAGGATCGCCAATTTTAGTAATAATATATTTTTATTAAATTACATAAAAATAAAAAAAAAATCAATAAGTGGGTATGATATTGTAGAGACCCAAAGCATGACATACATGGAAATTACATTACATTTGTGGAATACTGAATACATGACAAAAACAGATGCCCAAAGACCGTATTAATTTGTGTCTTTGGAAACTCGGAACGTAATCTTCTAATCATGGTGAAAGATCTTCAACATCTCCCATAAAGATCGTCCCCTTTGGTTTTCTTACCTAAAACCTTTCTTTATATCCAGGGGAAAAGAAATCATAAAAAGGGTGAGCTCAAATTCTGAGTAAGGGAAAGCATAGATAACATAAAACAATCCAAAAACATTTGGATGCAAAAACATTGACATAAAATCTAAACATCAAAATCCAATGAAAAGACATAAATCATGGAAGTAGGTAAGGAATATATCATAAAAGAACATAAATCATGATAAAATAGCATGGTAATAAAACATGTGATTGTGGAAACCATTAATAACATGTTATGATTTCCATAGTACCCAAGGCATTACTGCCAAGACCATCTTAGTGGACAAAGTCCTTTTCTGAATCGAGTTCACTCTTCGTTTCAGTCCTATTACACTGAACCGAATTAAATTACTGTTCCAGCCATGTCTATCTCATGAGATATAAATATTTTCCAATTGCATTGGAGCGAGATATAGGCCCCACCCATATCATAATGAAATCATTCTTTTTTGTTCCACAAAATCATAAATCATACATCATAGCGTAACCCATGTAATAGAATGGGATTCTTAAACATCAGGCCATCATAACATAATCCCTATAAAACAATAGATATAATTTCATCATAAGAAGAATCACACCATGTAAATAATGGATACATTATACTTGAAACATAAAAATATTAAATAATGTCATTTTAGATGGAAAATAGTTTTGATAAAACAATTTAAATGAATTCTTGTGGAAAATATTCTTTCTTCTTCAAAATCATTTTCTTTTCACAAAATGCCAAGCAATTTTAAAAGAAAAGGGTTTTTTTTTGAAAATAATCATGCAATATTGTAGAGGAAGCTTCATTAAAATCAGGTGTTATGAAACTGTAAAATTCTGTTCACGTCGTATAAGTTAAAAAAAACTTTCTCCTCGTACTTTTGTCGGAAAAGTAAAAAAGTTTCTCGTGTGGTAAACAAAAGTAAGATTCCTTTCATAACTTGTGGTAAAATTAAAAAATGGGTAAAAGGCCAATAAATACACATGAATACATTTTCCGAAAACAGGGACATGGATGATAACAAAAACCCCATTAAATACTTACGAATAAACAATCTCTGATAAGAGCGAGATTGGAATAGTTATCCCTTACTTTATGTCTGATATGCTTCGTATGTATTCGAACCTCCTGTATAATGATTTAAATAATGACATTGACTTATTAAAAAATAATATTCATTTTTATGATATCATATATGGTTTACTTATGACTTTATATTACCCGTTCTTTTGTAAATTTGATGTAAAAGCAGCGATTTGGGTAAAATCGTTTCATTTATTATACGTGTTTCGAATTGTTTTTCTTGATATTATTACTTATATCCTGATTTACATAATTTCATAATGTAAAACATTATTTATATATAATATATATTCAGTATATAGATATATATATATATATCATAGATCGATAAATGGAATGAAATACACCGTTCATGGAGACGGTAGGCCGTACGTACGCATGTACAATATTTTCATTTCCTTATTGAATTCAATGGAATTAAGTAGATAAAATACTCACACATATATATATATACAAAAATAAAGTATCATTATTATGTCATATATTTCATGATTAATTATTATATATACTTTATAATCATTCTTGAGTAGTTAACATGGAAATGAATCTCATCGCGTCGTGGAGACGGTAGTCCGTACGTACGCACGAGCGATGATATCATTCCCATGATTGTGGAATTGTACTAAAGTTTATGTATAATATTTCAGAATCAATATAAATTTACAATAATCATATATAGTTGTTTATTTACCCCATTATACCCATCCAAGTAAGGTGGTGGTTGAAAACAGATTACATCACGACGTAGAGACAGTATTCCATATGTACGCACGTGCGGTGATTTCGTTTTCCGTAGAATGGATAAAAGGTGAAATATTGTTTTTTCATATTTATAATAACATATCAGTATATAAGTAATACTGATGTTATTAATTTATAATTATACAACTAAATAAGAGGAAGTAGAAGAAGAAAGTAACTTGAAAGAGCCAGTAGCAGAGATAACCTCTTCCTCGACGCACCTCCTTTAAACTTCTTCATAGAACACTAGATTTGGTGTTTTGAGAATAAAAGAACCTCTATGATGTATCTATAGTGGTTTAGAAGAGGAATTGGTAGGGTTTGGCCTATCTTCAAGGCTCAAAAGGTTGTGAAGGGAGGAGGGAAGGGGTGCCCTTTTTATAAGGGGGGAGAGGGGCACCTTTGGAAAAAAAACATAAAATATTTTTTTATAATAAAGTCATATTCGGTTTATAATAGCTCAAAATTGATTTATATAGAATCTAAAGTGATAATGGGTTAAAATAATATCAACCAATAGGTTTTAGACATGTTTAGGTTACTATTTTAACCTTATCTTTTAGATTTAACTCTAAGTTAAATAAATTAACTTTTACAGTGTCTTCTTGTTTTTTACACTATATGGTTAATAAACATACTATATCCAGCCAAACGAACCCCAAGTGGTTCATTATTAATATATATAACCTTATCTATGTCATTTGTCCAAACCATAGATTTTTAGGAATATAATAAAAATTATTAATTTAATATTTGTTTTAAAAACAATTTTAAGTCAATTTTGACACTATATGGTAATTGATTTTTGTGAAAATCATAACAGAATGATTAGTTTAAAAATTTTTAATTAAATCAATAATAACTTGTCATATTAACATAGAAAAATTTAGTAATTCATAAAAAGTCTCAAATTACATTTATTTGTGTATTTATAATATCAATTATTTTAATATTTCATTATTTAGGTAATTACTACATCACTATTGTGTCATAAATAACATAAATTATTTAATTTCAAAAGATTATAAATAAAATACCATTAGGTAGGAAATAAGTTTTTCTTTCTAATTAATATTTATAGTCTAATTTATCCTATTTATAACCCTATTGTAAAAATGGTTTTGTTATTAAACTATGATTTTAACTATTTTAATTCTTCTTTAAATAAAATAATATTAAATGTCTTAATCTAATAAAAGTGGACCTAAATGGTCATATTTTATTCATAAGGTTGTTTTTGGTCGAATTAACCTTATCCAAAAAAATTAGGAAATGTGTTAGGGTAATAATAATATCATTTTTACCCTTAATTACCCTATTTACTTTTAACCGTGGTAAATAAAAGTAAAAAGTTACTATTCACCAAAAATTATTTTTATCTTATTGAACCACAGTTTACTCCTTGATATTAACTGTGTCTCTCAGATTTTAGAAATTCCACTCATAGAAGCGGTAAAATTATGTTTTATGTAAATTTTCAAATTCACCTAGGAGGTGGGTAAAAAACGGGGAAAAGTTCAATAAAATTTTTATATATCTAAGTTTATTATAAAATGACTCCG
Source organism: Viscum album (assembly GCA_963277665.1). Taxonomy (NCBI): domain Eukaryota; kingdom Viridiplantae; phylum Streptophyta; class Magnoliopsida; order Santalales; family Viscaceae; genus Viscum; species Viscum album. The sequence continues at coordinate 1,614,867,435 of OY728152.1, read as the reverse complement.
ATAAATTATATTTAACTTATATAAGTATTATGTATCAATTTTGACCTAAAATAAATTTAAATAAAAAATATTATTATTTAAATAAAAAGTCGGGTTTTAAATTGTAACATACTATTTTCACTATTCATCAAAAATTGAATGTTATCAGAAAAATACCAAAAATTCACCCTAGGATAATTTCGATATTCTGAATCCAAAAATGAAGTCCATTATGAAAGAAAAAATTTAAAAAATTTCAAAAAAATGGCTATTAATATTCATAATGGCTAGTTCATAATAATATTATAATAATATCTCATTTAGTGATAGTTGGTATTACGTACTACACACGCTATCGAAGAAAGTCATGATTGTGTGTAACACAAGCCATGTCAGGGTTGCGTGTGGTGAATGATCTATTTGGTGTTACATAATCAAAACTTATTTCATTTATACATTAAACAAAATCTATACTTAATTTTGCATAGAATAATTTCCACAAAACAAACTTGAAATTGTGTGTAACACAATCCAAGAATAGTGTTGCGTATACTACAAGCTAATGCGGTGTTGCGTATAGAATAAGATAATCTTGGTTTAGCGTATAACACAAGAAATAAATGAAATTAAAAAAGAATAATTCTCATAAAATCTCAGTTTGTTACTTTCTACACCCCTTAAAATGAATTTCGCCCTTGAAATTCATCGGGGTTATAAATGGTTTGTTACTAGAGAATTTATTTCATAGAAACCCACATTGTAAAAAGGAATACTAAAACATACTTTTAATAAGTGAAGTAAGAAACATAACGGTTACCCAAATTTGCTCATCACTATGTTTCCACATAGGAGATCAATGCTGAAAATATGGATACGGAGGAGAAATCTATCCATCAATTTCGGATGGAGAGTGGTAGAGAACATGGCTATCAAAAAGCCATAAATTTGTGATGATTTAAGGTTCCATATAATTCATCAGATATTAGAGCACTAGAACAACATTTTTGGTTTTCAAGATCATTTCCCAAATGTTGAAGAATTTTTTTAATTAAAATAAATACTTACTTGATTTCGGTTCAATCTTAGCATTGCTCGTTCCTCAAACAATTTCGACTTCATCGCTTAATGAAATAATGTTGAAATTGTCTTTCACGATGTTTTAGCAGATCATGTGATAGAATGATATGTCATTCAATCTGTCTCGAACATAAGGTTAGAAGATGTTATATTCATAAGTCCATCTATGTTGAGATTAATCATATATGGTTCCTAAAATGGACTTATACTTCATCTATCATAGCGCTTAATAAAATAAAACTAGTTCTTACTAACCAGGGACTTCTTGTAGGCTAGTGTTTGGAGATAAAGTAATGTCACACTTCGGTTGTGTGTTCGATTCTCACATACTTTTCTGACGCGACGGGTTGTCGCCCGTCCTCCAGGTTGTCTGTTTTTCTAAAACAACATTATTATAACATTCCATAAATAATATCAAAAAAAATTCTAGCCCTAAACAATAATATCTTATGTCTAACTTAATTCATTCCTATCTTTAGACTTATCCAAAATATATCTGTCCAATCTCATAGTATAATGAAATTGAATAATAGAGAGTTCATATACCAAGCATGTGAATACCATAATTTATCTCCCACATATCATAAAATATATCTTCTTGGTCATATTCCAAACATGTGAATACCTTAAACATGTATTCTTTTGAATCATGAATTACCATAGAACCTTAACAAAAACATGAATGATGTCAAATGTTAACTCATTATACATACCAAATTCCAAAATTTTCTTTATACTCAAACCTTGATATAACTTTGTCCTTATATCAGTCATGAGCTCCTGAATACTATCAAAATTTAATTTTCTCTTTATCCCTTCATTATGCGCATTTCATCTACTTTCCAAAAATATATGAATAACCATTCATGGTTTCCAGTACCATTCAACATATACTTTCAAATAGTTTAGGAAAAATAATAGTGTAACAATCCTTAGATGGTTCTTTATTATATAGTACCATTAAATTACCTATACAACATAACTCTTGATAAACAGACGATCATTCCACCACCTTCTTAAACCATTGACCATGATTCAACACTTCACTCATCTCATTTATCATTTTTAGTCTCCTCATCATCATCCACATAAAAAAACCCATATAACTATGCTGATTCTCTTCATGAGATTTTCCCTTAGGGAATTGGTTTGCATAATTCACATACATTCCACATTTAAGACATCTAATCATTGTTGATGTCGTAGCAATACCATTATCCTTATCCATGGTGTTAACTGAACCTTTTCCATTGCAATTACTGAATTTGTGCCCTTCTTTTCCGCACCCAAATCATCTTCCAGTTCCTTTGAATCATTCTCCATGATTCCTCTTCCCACATGATTTACAAGAGTGAAATTGAACTTTCTTTCCTCTATGATCATCATGAAAATCCATCTTTCTCTTATTAGTTGAGTTTGGTAACTTACCAAAGTTCAGATTATTGATCATATTTTTATATTGATGATTAGGCATTATAAAGATATGTGGACCTCTAGATCCAATTTCATTTGGTTTCTCATGACGAATATCATTCCATTTTCCATCATATCTTCCATTATCGTGAATCTTCCCATTTCCAGCCATTTTCTAAAACCCAAAAAGAATAGTGTGGGAGGCCAAAATCATCATCAAGGGGGATTAACATCAATATCAAACAGAATAAGTTAAATTATAAGATTGTTACCATAATTGTAGGACTATAAACTATACTTACACTTAACCTTATGGACATCCCTAGACATACCTTAGAAATATCTCTAGGGATCTCACTAATGTTTTCGCATCCTAGTTTCCAAAGGTTAACTAAACCTTCACTCTGATACCAAGTGGACCTAAATTGTCATATTTTATTCCTATGGATGTTTTTGGTCGAATTAAACTTATCCAATAGAATTAGGATATGTGTTAGTGTAATAATAATATCATTTTTATCCTTAATTACCCTATTTACTTTTAACTGTGGTAAATAAAAGTAAAAAGTTACTATTCACCAAAAATTATTTTTAACTTATTCAACCACATTTTACTCTTTGATATTAACCGAATCTCTTGGATTTTCAAAATTCCACTGAAAGTAGCGGAAAAATTAATTTTTATAAAAATTTTCAAATTCTCCTAGGAGGTGGCTAAAAACGGTGAAAAGTTCAATAAACTTTTTATATATCTAAAATTATTATAAAATGACTCCAATTAATTACATTGATCTTATATAGGTATTCTGTATCATTTTTTACATAGAATATATTTAAATAAAATAAATAATTATTTAAATAAAAATTCGGTTTTTAAATAGTAACCTAGTGTTTTCACTATTCATCAAAAATTGAATGTTTTCAGAAAAATACCAAAAAATAACCCTAGGCTAATTACGATATTCCGAATCCAAAAATGAAGTCCATTTTGAATGATAAAATTTATAAAATTTCAAAGAAATGGGTGTTACTATTCATAACGGCTAGTTCATAATAATATTATAATAATATCTCGTTTAGTGAAACTCACTATTGCATACTACACACGCTATCGAAGAAAGTCTTGATTGTGTGTAATGCAAGCCATGTCATGGATGCTGGTAGTGAAATCTCCATTTGGTGTTGCATAATGAAAACTTATTTCATTTATAGATTTAACAAAATCTATACTTAATGTTGCATAGAATAATTCTCACAAAAAGAACTTGAAATTGTGTGTAACACAATCTAAGAATAGTGTTACGTATACTGCAAGCTAATACGGTGTTTCATATAGTACAATATAATCTTGGTTTAGTATACAACACATAATATCAATGAAATTAAAAATAATAATTCTCCTAAAATTTCGGGTTGTTACATTCTAGCCCCCTTAAAATTAATTTCTCTCTCGAAATTCGTCGGGGTCATAAGTTGTTTGTTACATGATAATTTCATTCATAGAAACCCACATCGTAATAAGGAATACTAAAACTTACTTTTAAAAATTGAATTATGAAACATAACGGTTACCCAAATTAGCTCATCACTAGGTTTCCACATAGGAGATCAAAGGTGAAAATATGGATATGGAGAAGAAAAATAACCACCATGTTCTGATAGAGAGTGGTAGAAAACATGGCTATGAAAAATCCATTAATCACATAGCCATAAATTTGTGATGATTTAAGACACCGTCTAATTCATCCCATATTAGAGGACTAGGACAACATTTTTGGTTTTCAAGATCATTTCCTAAATGTTGAAGAATTTTTTTAATTAAAATAAATACATTCTTGATTTTAGTATAATATCAACGTTGCTCGTGCCTTGAAAAATTTCCACATCATCTCATAATGAAATGATGATGAATTTTTCTTTCGCTATGTTTTAGAAGATCATGTGATAGAATGATATGTCATTCCATCTGTCTCAAACATAATGATAGGAAAAGTTATATATATAAGTCAATCTATGGTGAGATTAATCGTATATGGTTCCTAAAATGGACTTATACTTAATCTGTCATAGCGCTTAATAAAATAAAACTAGTTTCTACTAACCAGGGACTTCTTGTAGGCCAGTGGTAGGCGATAAAGGCTTGTCGCAATTCATTTGTGTGGTAGATTCTCACAGCCTTGTCCGACGTGATGGGTTGTCGCCCGTTTTGCAGGTTGTCTCTTTTTCTAAAACTACATTATTATAACATTCCATAAATAATATCGAAAAAAATTCTAGCCTTAAACAATAATATCTTATGTCTAACATAATTCATTCCAATCTTTAGACTTATAGAAAATATATATGTCCAATCTTATAGTATAAAGAAAATGATTATTTGAGAGGTCATATACGAAGCATGTGAATACCATCATTTATCTCCCATATATCATAAGATATATCTTGTTGGTCATATTCCAAACATGTGAATACCTTAATCTTGTATTCATTTGAAACATGAATTACCATAGAACCTTAGTGATAACATGAATTCTGTCAAAAGTTAACCCATTCCACATACCAAAATCCCAAAATTTCTTTATACACATACCATTATATCACATTGTCCTTATATCTGTCATTAGATTATGAATACTATCAAAATTTAATTTTCTCCTTATCCCTTCATTATGTGAATTTAATATGAATTCCAAAAATATCTGAAGAACCTTTCATGGTTACCAGTACCATTCAACATATACTTTCAAATACTTTAGGAAAAAAATAGGGTAACAATCCATATATGTTTCCTTATTCCATAGTACCATTAAATTACCTCTAAAACATAACTCTTGATAAACATAGAATCATTCCACCAGCTTCTTAAACCATTGACCATGATTCAACACTTCTTTCATCTCATATATCATTTGAAGTCTCCTCATCATCATCCATATAAATACTACCCATATGACCATGCTGATTCTATTCAAGATATTTTCCCTTAGGGCATTGGTTTACACAATGCCCATACATTCCACATTTAAAACATCAAATCATTATTGATGTCGTAGAAATACCATTATCATTATCCACAGTGTTAACTAAACCTTTTACTTTACACTTACTACATTTGTGCCCGTCCTTTCCACACCCAAAGCATCTTCCAGTTCCTTTGAAACATTCTCCTTGATTCCTCTTCCCACATGATTTACATGGGCGAAATTGAACTTTCATTCCTCTATGATCATCATGAAACTCCATATTTCTCTTATTAGTTGAGTCGGGAAACATACCCAAGTAGATATTATTGATCATATTATGATATTTCTGATTAGGCATAATAACGATATGTGGACCTCCACATCCAATTTAATTTGGCTGCTAATGAAGAATATCATTCCATTGTCCATTATATCCTCCATTTTCGTGAATCTTCTTATTTCCAACCATTTTCTAAAACCCAAAAAAATAGTGTGAGAGGCCAAAATCATAATCAAACGGGATTAACTTCAATATCTAACATCTTAGGTTAAAATATAAGATTGTTACAATAATTCTAGGACTATAACCTATACTTATACTTAACCTTAGGGAAAACCCTAGACATACCTTAGAAATATCTAAAGGGATCTCACGAAAGTTTTCGCATCCTAGTTTCCAAAGGTTAACTAAACCTTCACTCTGATTCCAACTATAGAGACCCAAAGAATTACGTACATGAAAATTACATTACTTTTGCAAAATACCTAATACATGACAAAAACAGACGCCCGGAGACCGTATTAGTTTAGTGTCTTTGGAATCTTGAAACGTAATCTTCTAATCATGGTGAATGATCTTCAACATCTCCCATAAAGATCTTCCCGTTTAGTTTTCATACCTAATACCATTATTTATATGTTGGGGAAAAGAAAAAATAAAAAGGGTGAGCTCAAATACTCATTAAGGGAAAGCATAGAGAACATAAAACAATCCATAAACATTTAAATGCCAAAACATGAACATAAAATCTAAACATCAAAATCTTGAGAAAAGACATAAATCATGGAAGTACTTAAGGAATATATCATAAAGGAACATCAATAATGATAAAATGTCATGGGAATAAAACATGTGATTGTGGAAACCATTAATCATAAGTTATGATTTCCATAGAAGCCACGGCATTACTACTATGACCATCTTAGTGGAAAAAGTCCCTTTCTGAATCGAGTTCACTCCTTGTTTCAGTCCTGTAACACTGAACCTAATTAACTTACCATTCCATCCATTTATATCTCATTAGATATAAATCTATACCCAATGCATTGTTGGGAGATATAGGTCCCACCAATCTCATAATGAAATCATTATTTCCGGTGCCACAAAATCATAAATCTTACATCATAAAATAACCCTTGTAATAGAATGGGATTCTTAAACATCATCCCATAAAAACATAATCCATATAAAACAATGGATATCATTTACTCAAATGAATAATAAAACCATTTAAATAATGGATACATTATACTTTAAACATAAAAATATTAAATAATGTCATTTTAGATGGAAAATAGTTTTGATAAAAAACTTGAAATGAATTCTTGAGGAAAATATCCTTTCTTCTTCAAAATCATTTCCATTTCACAGAATTCCATGAAATTATAAAAGAAAAGGGTTTTTTTGATAATAGTAATGGAATATTGTATAAGAAGCTTCATGAAAATGAGGCATTATGAAACCATAAAAATCTGTTCATGTCGTATTAGATAAAAATAACATTATCCTCGTACTTTTGTCGGAAAAGACAAAAAGTTCTTCGTGTGGTAAACAAAAGTAATATTCCTTTCATAACATGTGGTAAAATAAAAAAAATGGGTAAAAGGACATTAAACATAAATTAATACATTTTTATAAAATAGGGACATGGATGATAACAAAAACCTTAGTAAATACTTAAGAATAAACATTCTCGGATAAGAGCGAGATTGGAATAGTTATCCCTTACTTTATGTCCGATATGCTTCGTATGTATCCGAACCTCTTGTATAATTATTTAAATAATATTATTGACTTATTAAAGAATAATATACATTTTTATGATTTCATATATGGTTTACTTATGACTTTATATTACCCTATCTTTTGTAAATTCGATGTAAAAGCATCAATTTGGGTACAATCATTTCATTTATTGTACGTGTTTCGACATGTTGTTCTTGATATTATAACATATATCCTGATTTAAATAATTATATAATGTAAAACATGATTTATATAAAATAAATATTCATCATATACATATATATATGATATATCGATAAATGCAATGAAATACACCGTTCATGGAGACGGTAGGCCGTACGTACGCATGAACAATATTTTTGTTTCCTTATTGAATTGAATAGAATTAAGTAGATGGAATACACACACATATATATATATAAATAAATACAATATCATTATTATGTCAAATATTTCATGATGACTTATTATATATAATTTATAATCATTCATGAATGGTTAACATGGAGAATGAATCTCATCGTGTCGTGGAAATAGTAGTCCGTAAGTACGCACAAGCGATGATATCATTCCCATGATCCTGGAATTGTATTGAAATGTATGTATAATATTTCAGAATCAATATAAATTTACAACAATATTATATAGTTATTTATTTACACCATTATACCCAACCAATTAAGGTGGTGGTCGAAAACAGATTACACCACGGCGTGCAGATGGTATTCCGTACGTACACACGCACGGTGATTTCGTTTTCCATAGGATGGATAGAAAGTTAAATAGGGTTGTTTCATATTTAGAATAACATATAATTATATAAGTAATAATTATGTTATTACTTTATAATGATATAACTAAAGAAGAGGATGTAGAAGAAGAATGAAACTTGAAAGAGTCGGTAGAAGAGATTACCTCTTCCACGACGCACCTCCTTTAAACTACTTATTAGGGCACTAGAGTTGGTGTTTTGAGAATAACATAACCTCTATGGTGTAACTAGAGAGGTTGAAAAGAGTAATTGGCAGGGGTTGGATGAGCTTCCAGGCTCAAAAGGGTGTGAAGAGAAGAGGGAAGGGGTGACCTTTTTATTAGGGAGGAGAGGGGCACCTTCGGAAAAAACATAAAATATTATTTTATAATAAAGTCATATTTGGTTTATAATAGCTACAAATTGATTTATTTCGAAGCTAAAGTGAGGATATTTAGAAATCCTCTCAACCAATAGGTTTTAGACAAGTTTAGGATGCTATTTTAACCTTATCATTGGGATTTAACTCTAAGTTAAATAATTTAACTTTTACCGTGTCTTCTTGTTTTCATAAACAATACGGTTAATAAACTTACTATAACCTGCCAAACTAACCCCAAGTGGTTCATTATTAATATATATAACTTTATATAAGTCATTTTTCTGAACCTTATATTTTTAAGAATATAATAACAATTAATAATATAATATTTTTTAAAAAAATATTTTATGTCAATTTTGAAACTATTTGGTAATTTATTTTTGTGAAAATCATAATAGAATTATTAGTTTGAAAAAAGTTACTAAATCAATACTAACATGTCATATTAACCTATTAAATTATTTTAATTCATACAAAGTCTCAAATAAAATTTATTTGGGTATTTATAATATCAATTATGTTAATATTTCGTTATTTAGGTAATTACTGCATCACCATTGTGTCATAAATAACGTAAATCATTTAAGGTCTAAAAATTATAAATAAAATAAAATTAGGGAGTAAATATTTTTAGATTTCTAATGAATATTTATAGTCAATTTTATCTTATTTATTACCCTATATTAAAAAAAATTAGTTATTAAACATTGATTTTAACCATTTTAACTCTTCTTTAAATAAAATAATATTAAATGTCCTAATCTAATCCAAGTGGAATTAAATGGTCATATTTTATTCCTAAGGTTTTTTTGGTGGAATTAAACTTATCCAATAGAATTAGGATATGTTTTAGGATAATAATAATATCATTTTTACCCTAAATTACCCTATTTATTTTTAACTTTGGTAAATAAAAGTAAAAAGTTACTATTCACAAAAAATTATTTTTGTCTTATTGAACCACATTTTACTCCTTAATATTAACCGTTTCTCTCGGATATTCTAAATTCCACTCCCAAAAGTGGTAAAATTAAGTTTTATGTAAATTTTCAAATTCTCCTCGGAGGTGGGTAAAAGACAGTTAAAAGTTCAATAAACTTTTTATATATCTAAAATTATTATAAAATGACTCCAATGAATTAAATTGAAATTATATAGGTATTAGGTATCAATTTTTACCTAGAATAAATTTAAATAAAATAATTAAATATTTAAATAAAAATTCAATTTTTAAATAGTAACCTAGTGTTTTCACTATTCATCAAAAATTGAATGTTTTCAGGAAAATACCAAAAATTCACCCTAGGCTAATTTCGATATTACGAATCCAAAAATGAAGTAAATTTTTAAAGATAAATTTTATAAAATTTCAAAAAAATGGGTATTACTATTCATAATGGCTAGATCCTAATAATATTATAATAATATATTGTTTAGTGAAACTCGGTATTGCGTACTACACACGCTATCGAAGAAAGTATTGATTGCATGTAATGCAAGACAAGTCCGGGATGCGTGTAGTGAAAGCTCCGTTTCATGTTGTATAATCAAAACTTATTCATTTATACATTAAAAAAATCTATACTTAATGTTGCGTACAATAATTTCCACAAAACGAACTTGAAATTGATTGTAACACAATCCAAGAATAGTGTTTCGTATACTGCAAGCTAATACGGTGTTGCGTATAGTGCAAGATAATCTTGGTTTAGCGTACAACACAAGGCATCAATGAAATTAAAAAGAATAATTCGCATAAAATCTCGGGTTGTTGCAGATATGGTTGAAAAATAATCCTCTATTGGTTAATATAAACCCAAGATGCATTTGGATCTATAATAATCATATTATATTTTCAATTTTTTTTTAATTTCAATAGTTTCTTGAACTTCATGTTTTAAAGAAAAACGCTTCCATCAGTTCTATACACCACATTGAGCCATCTAGATCAAAAACACCTTAACATTTATTTTAAAAAAATTAATATCAATATTTTTGAGGTATTGGTATTCTAAAAAGAAAAATCGTTTTTCCTATGATGTTTTCTAAAGGATGTTTTCCGAATAAGAGTTAATCCGCATTACCGAGTAATTACTTATAATTTATTTTTTTACATCATCTACATGTGTTGTTTCCATCCTAAATAATACATATATTATCTTATATATAAGGATATGTTATTATGGTTTTGGAAAATCCATATTATAAATTAAATCATTATAATGAAAAATGAATGCACCACATGTGCGTATGTATGGATTATCATGTCCACATAGCGGTGTAATTAGTTTCTAATAAATCATTAACATGGATGGTTATAATGTTGTAAATAATTGATATATATGATAATTATTAAATTTTAATTGTTCTCTAAAATTAATATACACTTAAATTACATACCTTTTCATCCATTTTGAAATTGTATAACCACTTGTCTGTACATACAGTTAATCGTCCCCATGTAGCGATGTCATTCATAATATACATTTAACATTCCATAGTGGTTCTAAAAATTTATTCAATGATTAAATATGATATTTATAATATTAATAACATTCTCAGTATGTTGGATATATATATCATATGAATGATAACCATGACATTCAAGACAAAACAATATTTAGAAAACAAGGCAATTAACACCCAAAATAGTGAAAATCATAAAATATTACTAATTAACGGGTGGTCATATGATATAAAAGAATCACATATGTTATTATAAATATGAATATATAAATTTTATAAATTAATAATAGGCTTATAACAATTATACATATGTTTTGTACATTTGTGATGAAAATCGAACATGTGGTAACAATTTCTTATGTAACTACTAATTCCATTAGACATATGAAATATTTAAAACATATTTATTTATTGAGGTGTAAAAAAATTACCATTGTTATAATATGAAACTGATATTTTTATCACATATTATTTAATGTTTAAAATTATTTTACTTCTTGTACAGAGCTTATGATTCAAAATATAGCTCAGTGGTAAATATTAATTCATAATATCATACATTATTAGAGATGGTTTATGATTTTATCTCAATTGAGATATATTTCCCATCCATAATCAGGTTTTCCAAAAAATAATTAAAATATTGTCTTATAATTCCAATATAATTGTTAAATGCAATTTTTTCACTTTTAATTTTTTACAAAAAAAAAGGATTCATTACATTGTTTTCCAGACAAAATAATTTTTATCATTTCTTACAAAAATGTGAAAATAATATATTTACCTTATACATAATGAATGTTGTTTCCCACCTCCATGTATCAATAAATCTTATATGGTTAATCTAAAATTCACTTGTTTATTTTTATAGAAGACAATTTCATTATTTAGTATGCAATTTTTAGATTTTATAATTTATTTTCAATTTAAAAAGTATATTTTCATCAAAAAATATTTCAGAAATATTGTTATTGGATTTTCATCTTTTTTAAAATCCTCTATCTAATATTTTATTGGTGATGTAATATAATAGTACCAGTCCTCATTTTCCTTTTGGTGGTTTATGATCGGTTTTGAATGGGATGTATTGATATTCTATATGACATTTTTTGAAATGAAGATTGGTATTGATTTTTTAAGGCTTGTTGATTTTGTTGTATTATTTTCTCTTGTGATGAATTAATTGGACATAATAAGTGAAAGAAACATCCTAATATTGTCCCAAAGTGAATCAATAATCAAAATTGGGTTTTATCTAAGGCCTTACCTATTTTTTTTAGATTTCATGGTTGAAGGCCATAATGGTATATTCAAATGGCTTAGTTGATGCCATGACAATAAATTTTAGATGCCTAAAATTATGCATTCCAACATTATGAAATTATATATTTATTTATAAATTATTATAATTTATATTTTTAGAATACCAATTAGTAGGTTTCATGATTATATGATAATTTTTTACAAATTATTTGATTAAAACTTATTCATGAAATATTATTTTTCCTGTTAATGCAATTTTATTAATGTATTTTGTTTTTTATTTAACTTTACATATGGATTATTAATTATTAGCTACCCCTATAGTTATACACATAAATAAAATGAAATCCCATAACATTCTTGTGGTTTCTCATGAAGATACAAGGATATATAATATTATTAATATTTTGGATTAACTAGGAGAATAATATTTTTATGAAAAGATTTACTATGTTTGATTTTATATTATCAATCATAATATATGATTCATGTATGACTATTGTTTTTCAAAACTAAATAAATATTCAGTACTTTGGCATGTGATTTCTGGTGTATAGCTTTAATGTAATAATGCAACCGTCAACTTTGGGATACTAGAGTCATTGTCTCTACGTTATGAGGGATATGTTAATGTTATTTGTCATCTATGATGACATCCTTTTAAGTAATAATGTTTTAATGGGGGATTTTATCCAATTATAAAATCATAATTCTATCTACAGATGCTTTATGATTATAATTAAATTATATTTATTAATACAATTTAATTTCCATATTTTATTCTATGATTAATTGATGAAATGATTATGGAACAAGTTAAATTTTGACAAGTTATGTTATAATGAAATTATTGTGAATCCTATTTCCTTTATAGGGCTGATGGTATTATTAATGTTTTATGATCTTTTGATATACATATGTATTATTTCCATTATGTGGATTGTGGGAAAAAATTATATACTCCTCCAATGTATTTGGAAACACATTATATCTCATGAGATAAATAGAAATAAAACAGAGAGTGAACCCAGTTCAGTATGGGAATTTGTTCACTATCATAGTGTTCGGGGTGAACCATGAAAAATTTAATGGAATGGGGGGTGAATAAAATCCACTATGACATACATGGCTCAGATCCTCAACTACTGAGTATATTATTTTCAATAATGATTACTCTGACACAAAATTATGTCTTATTCCAATGTTATTATCTCATCGCTCATGTTATTGGAATCCATTATGATTCACATATTATGAAATTCTAAGTTATATATAATGAATCATGAATATGATATTTTTTAATGTTGTTTATGGTTCTAAAATTTTGATCTCATATATTCATACCCTTATGGACATCTTATGTTTATATTATCATTGATATTTATCTTATTTACCAATACTGATCATCTGAGATCCCATATTTTATTTTTTATTTCCCACGGACATAATGAATGTTTTTATATATAAGGTGTTTAAAAATTCAATTTTAATTAACAAATATGTATAAAAAATGTAGATATTTTATGGACATGATATTTGTGTATGAAATTATACAAATATACTAAATTAATATGATAATGTTCAAGATCATACGATAATTACTGAATTTTCATATATTAATATTTGATATAAATGTATAGAAAATGTTAGATGATATTTTGTTTTCATAATTTCCTTATGATGAAAATATTAATCACTCATGATTTTCAAATTTTGATTTATAATTAGATGGAGTATGAATAATACATGATTATAATAGACCTAATAGAAAATATAACAATTGTCATAATGAAAACCCACATGGGATCAATGATAGCTTTCAATTCGTTAAGGTTATTCCTGAACATATTTATAGAGTATTGATTTATAACATGATTGTTTACAAACATATGAACATACAAAAAATGATAATGAAAAACATTCATATAATCCCATGTTATAAATAAGTTGAAGGGAAAAAGATTTAACTTACTACATGTAAAAAATGATTTATGGAGAACCCACATGATAGTCTCAAAATATCAATGATGTTTCTTACATGTGGATTTATTAAATATTTAACACATTATTGTTGAGATGAGATAAATTTGGTGATTAATGGAATAGATTTAAAGAACATAGAATGCCTCAAATGTATGGAGTTTGGGAATTATGAATAATTAATCCCTAACCCAATAAATAACAAGGATAATAAACAGAAGCAACCTCTAAATCTGATGAAATAATGTAAATCCTATGAAATACATAATATTAATAATATGTCAAATAAATGATTAAATTCAACACTGACCCTCTACTCTAAAATAGTGAATATCCATTTCAATGTAGTTCATACCACCAATGTAGGACTATGATGTTTTCTAAGAGAATCAATTCAACAACCAAGTTATTTGATAAAATATTCAATTATTTTTTTAATTCAATGTGAGGATTATTGAATATTATTCATGAATGAAAAATTATCCCTCCATTATATTAACTCAAGGTGATTTTGTTTATTTATTGGGCATCACAAATTATAATCCACTTTAATCAAAAAAGTAATAAAATAAAATTTAATATTTCAAACCAACTTATGATCATCTTTTAAATAAATAATGAATATGATCTATCTTGGAAAAGTATTTCCTTTTAAATGTTATTATATTTATAATATGAGTCTATAAATTAGATACCTTTTCAAATTTCAATGGTATGTGATAATTATTATTTAAGGGATATAATTTCTTTATGTGGGTGAATGTAACATCAAAAAATTACAGACCATGTGAAAATGATGTTATATTTGATAAATTGAATTAAGTGTTACATCTAATAAAAAAACAATAACATATTGAATGAAATTTATTAATAAATCTATAATAAACAATATGAGATTAAATCATCAATTCTAATGTCCTTTGGCGGATAAAATATTAAAATGAGTTAATATTGATAAATGGTTATTTTTAGAAGTAGTTGGTTTATTTATATAATTGATTTTACATTAAAAGTTATATTTATAAGTTATATAATTTAAATTTGATAGAATTATTTAATTTTTAAACTTCTCATATCATCATTTATTTTCTATGATTTTTTAATAAAAATGATGATTTTTAGTAAAATATATAGTTTTTGTGAAAATTATAATCTTTATGATTTTATCTATATATAAGCATATCATATTATATTCAAATAAAATTTAAATAATAAAATATTTATTTTAGGAATTTCATTATTTAATTTTAAACATTAATTTACCTTATAGATCTTATTCATAAGATTTTTGATACAAATTTGAAATGTTAGTTTACAAAAATATTTTAATACTTTACTTATAATTATGTTTTTTGAGAATGAAATTCAATTTTCAAAATTTTTTAAATCAACATAACATTTATTTTTTTATAATAAAACAATTTACACCATAAATATTATCATATATGATAATCTTATTTTTTAAACTAAATTTATTGACATAATTACAATCTTTTCAAAAACAAATTTTTTTACGTGTAATTTGTATTAAAATTAAAATAAATTTATAAAAATGTAAACTTTTTTTATTTTTTATAAGTATTTTAAAAATATAAATTAGATGTTTCAATTTTGGTAAATACTCCTATAATTATTTTTTTCAATAATATAAATTACTACGTATAAAAATTTATTACCAAGGTTAATGGAAAATATGATAAAAATTCCAAATTTAAAATATAAAGAAATAAAACACATTTTGTTGTTTCCAAAATAAATGATTGAGGATAAATAGAACCAAAACATACTTAATCTCAGCCTTTTATTATTTTTTGTCCATTTACGTTTGAATAGTTGAACTACATTATTCAATATTTAATGGTTTCTTGTAAATTTACCCTTATCTTCACTTCTAAAAGGGGAGAATTCCACCAAGTTATGACTAACATATACATAGTACATATTTTGGAAACATTACCATTTAGATCCTCTTATAGCCCTATCCCAAGTCCAAATGCTTATAGGGACATTATTTGTCTTAAATCCTTCATTTCCAAGGAGTATGTTATGGTAAAATTCAAGCTACCAATCTATATTTTTTACTTTCTCTTAGTCATTTAATTTAATCTATTCCTTTATAAATCATATCTAATAGAGCAAAATGTAATTTCAATGTATAGATATTACATATTATTATTTTAATATTAATTATATAACATAATTATCCATTTTGAAATATCATTCATCATACATAATTTTATTCATCACAACCTGGATATAAGGAACAATTATAATGTTTGAGGTCTGATACCAATCAAGGGTAAACAAGGGAGATATCTATGATCAAATAAAAAAAATAAACAAAAGGGTATGATAACATTATATTTTAAATTGAAAAGCATTCCTTTTATATTATAGATCATAATCGTGTGTTACTAAAACAATTTACATGTTTGTAAGACATGAATCATAAAGAATTTAAAGAACATAATCTATGAGTGAATTATATTAGAATAATACATCGATTTTAGGAAAAAAAATATGTATTTGAAATCATTTACCTTGAAGTAAATGATTATTTCCAATTAAATCATAGTGTATTGGTTTTTCTTCTCAATCAATCTTAGTAGTAATTTTTCACTCCAAGGACTATCGTAGATTACAATATACCTTACTAAAACAGGTTCTTTCCACATTCCATTCCATTTTAAATAATGAGATTTCCCTATTTACCCAATTCATTTAATGAAAATAAAACTTCTATCCATCCCATCACATGATGAAAATATTATATATGTGTGCCACAATATCATAACAATTTTATCAAATCACTACCATGAAAAGGAAAGGGAGTTCATAAACATTTTATAATAGCATAACCTATGGAAAATAATGGAGCTACGTAAACAATTATGTATTTAATCATATCATCACCCTTTAAAAAGAAGATTGTTTCATAAATACTTAATTATTCCCTCCTTGAAAAACCAATAGAAAAGGATAAGGATTCAAAAAAGAATTTCCATCATAATAATAAACAATATATATAGAGAACAAGGATCATATCATTGGAATATATCCCTATAATAAATTTATGTAACAACCAAGAATGTCATAAAAAATTATATATTCAATAAAAAATTACTTTATGTGTGTAATAAGGAATACACACTTCAAACAATGAAATCACTTATTTGAAATTTAAAAATATCCAAAATATTAAATAATTAATTTTGTTTAAAATGTAACATGGTATATTATATAGGAGGAATAAATTAATTGATGGTTCATATTGGTGTAAATTACATTAAATCTCTAAAATTTAAAATAAATCATTCCATTCACACATTTTCAAGTTGTAAAAAATGTCCCCATTTGTAATATGAAAAAAATATCTCATTTTAAACCATTTTTTTAAAAAAATAAAATCATGTGTAAAAATTATATTAAAAAAATGAATAATATAAAAAAAATTGAGAACACATTTTGTACACATGGATATGGAAGAAAATGGATTTTCTATGGAATAAAAAAATAATGTATGTTTTTCCTAAAAATTCATTTGGAACCATGAGTTCTAAAAAGATATAAAATGAATGAAAAACATATAACCTCAAGAGATAACCAGATGAGAATAAAATTATAGTGTTTCCTAGTATGTATATAATTAAATTTTATCTTCAAAAAATAATCACAAATATCCCAATAATCAATTATATTGTATAATAAATCACTTATCATGAGTTCCACATCTTTTATTGAATTGTATAATAATGTATTATACAATTAAAATAATTAGTATTAAATTTTAGAGTCATTTAAATACTATACTGACATATATATTCCCATTAAAACATCTAAACCCCACTTTCAATAATTATTTATTGAAATCATTATTTTTAGGTGTTAACCCTGTAGTTTTTTCAGAAGAACATCAGTTCAGTAGATCATTTCCCTATACATTGATCATGGATGCATAATTTCAAAAAAATTAATAATGATATAAATAAAATATTAATTCCATATATATATATATATATTCATGCAAAAAATTAAGAGATAGAAAAATAAATTACATTATTCATAGAGAATATTGATTGTATGTATGCATGAATGTTGTTTTCAATTTTTGATGAATGGAAAAAAATATGAATAATAATTCACCTTACATGAATAATTATTAATAAAAAATTTATTAAATATAATCCTTAAATTCTTTTTTATTATTTTCAATGTAAAATAAAATTGATAAATGATTCATGTTACTTTTTGGAGGTTGAAGTCCATGCATACGATTGAATGAAATTATTATTTTAATATATATTAGAAGGTACAAAGGTGGATATGATATTATTATTTCATAAGAATAATTATATGATAAATATCATATATATTCATTAAAACCAGTATAATACCAATATATAAAATATGAAGATAAAAATTAATTGTATCATAATGTGGATATGGTATCCCATTTGAATGCATGAGTGATAAATTCACATCCCATATGATTGGAACGAATATGTATTATAGTCGCTAAATTATCATAATAAAATTTTAGTAAAGTTAGGTTGCATAATATATAACCTTTTGATAAATATAGTAGAATTAGAGGAGGTAAAAGTAGTAGTAAAATAATAATGTTATTGGGTATGATGATTACGTCTTCATTGAATGAAATTCAATACATCTACTCTTAAGGATCCTAGAGTTGGCCTTTTGGTATAAACCCATCCTCTAGAATGATAAATTTTAATGGTAAATTTTTAGGCTTTTTTGAGATTTGTGGCACAATATGGTGAAAGAATAGAATGTGTGGTTCCATTTTATAAGTGAGGGGTGGAGAAATTGTGGAAATTTATAAAATATTATATGATTAAAATTAATTATCATGAAACACTATTACAAATGAATAAATTTTCTAAAAAACATATTATTTGGTTGAAATAACACAAAAAAATTAATTTTTTGACTGTTTATGTTGTGTTTTAAACCTTATGTTTTGTTTAAATAGTTAGTTAACTTTTTCTAAAATTAAATATGGTCACATATTTTCACTCTTAATTTTATATAATTTTACTTCTATAGTTAAAATATTACTAATAACAGATATATGATGACTTGTTAGACCGTATATTGTCTACCGTGCCTTATTTCACAATTTTTATGAATTTTATATAATTTACAATAATATTACTTTCCTAAAATAAAACTTCTATCATTTTTTAAACTATTTATTCAATTTGAATTTAATTACACCCATATGTGGTTTGAATTAGAATAAATTATTTAAAAAAACCACCAGTATTTTAATTACATCTATAAATTTTTTGTAACACATTATATACTTAAAATTATATTACACTTAATATGTTCATAAAACATTTATTCCTACTAACTGATGAAATTATATATAAGAATTATGTAATAATATAATATAATTATACGATCACTAAAATTTATAAATAAATTACCAATATAAATATATTTACATTATTAAAAACCCCCATTAATATTCATTTATAATAATAATTACACCTCTGTGAATGCATAATAATTATTTTGTAGTAAGAGAGTTCCAGTTTGTATTTTTATTTTTTAAAATAAAATTTTGTCCATTTTCATAGACAAGGGTCCCATTATAAAAATTATTTTCACCCTACGAAGATAAGTATTTCTTTAAATTAATTAAAAATAATTATTATAAAAATGATTTCTTTAAGAATATTTTTAACAGTTGGTTAACCTGATTTACCTGTTATTGAGTTAATAAATTTATCAACAATTTATATTCATAATTCGTAAAAATAAAAGGATCTATTTACAAAAATTCACTTCTTCATTCGAAATATATAACACATTTTCTCAATTCAAAATATATAATTTGAATAAAATTTTATTAAAATATGTCTGCAAAACATGATGAGAACCATTTTTCAGAATAATATTTTTTATGTATAAAATGAGACATATACTCTTAGGTCATTATAAGAAACATATTGGATGAATTATAATTCATTTTATTGATTTATTAATATAAAATATCCATTAAAATAAATCAATAATAGTTATAATTTTATTTTATTGTGAAGAAAAGGCATTTGAAATATTAAAACAGTTTAGCAGAAAAACTATCATTTTACATATAAAATATTTTTATTTTCATTTTTAATAAATTTTTAAAAAATGAGTTTATATTATACATATGTAACAATATATTTTTAAATATATAATTATTCCTATTCACACATTTCAAATTAACGGTTATATTATATTGGTATTCTACATTATGGATCATTTATATATTGGGATTCATGTATCACAAGGTGTCTAGAAAATCCAATTTTATTTTTAAAAATATGTCTTAAATACTAAGGGTTATACATTCTAACAACTGAAAAATAAATATAATTCTTGTTATTCTATTACTCATATACAAACAGATAATCATATCCCTATTTCATTACATCATCAAGTGCCCATGTAGCTTCATCGATTTATGGATTCCCCGAAGGAACACTAGCCAGGTGAGTTGGTATGTCCAAATAAAATTTATCTCTATGAGGAAATATTTCTTCTAGTTATTATTATAATAAATAAAAGTCTCTATTGACATAAAAATTTAATTTAGTACATGTTATCAATCAGGTTTATGATTCCTTAAGAGTGACACATAGAAAACAATGTGAACATGAGGGATGCTTAGGGGAAGTACAAAGTGATATGTCATTATACCTACTTGATCACGAATCTCAAAGGGGAGTATATATATATAGGGATCATATTTACCATAACATATAATTTTCCAAACTATTATCATGTATAAATTTATATAAAAACATTTACAGGAACATTGAACTCTAGATATTGCTAATGGTTATCAGCATAACTAATCTATAAAATCTAAGCTACCTTGATGTGATACTGAATGGATCAATATTTATCTAAAACATTCTCATCTAGATCCAAACATAGGTACATTTATTATCCCACATCATCCCTATGAATTGTATTTTAATACATGTTTCCATAGATTTCATCATATGTATCTATCTAAATGGTCAATTTAAAACTACTATTGGATTAAAACTCCACTAGAGGTAGGTGGATATCCCAAATACAAGTGAGATCCAATGTACAAGATAATATAATTTCCTGTATGGTGAAAATTTTTGTACTAGAATAACCATATATATATGGAAGATTGGCCTTACCAAAACTCAACATTCTAAACAGATCCCGCTGATGACTTCATGAGAACATTTATAATGACCCTATATCTTGATCAAATAAAATAAAATATTTTAATACATTATTCCTTATAAATTCTGTATTATATATTTTAGAAATTTAAAAATGAGTTAAATATTTTATAATAGCATATAATTGTTCAAACATTCATTAGAAATGTACTACAACCCAATATAATTATGGTCTTTATTTGATTTTGGGATTATGACATAAAAATTCATGGTCATGTTTTCCCATTTACATTTATGTATAGGAATTTGTTCTAATATACCCATAGATATATTTATCTCATATGTAACATTATTAGAGACCATGCACCATGATTTACACTCAAAAATATATATCTTTGTATTACACAACTATAAATTTCCTTTTCTAAACTCATTACATATTGATTTTTTTAGGATGAATATTGAATGATAAACTATGTGCCTAATTTAATAGATCCTTCATAAAATATGAAATTTAAAGAACTCATACATGATTCAAAATCATTATAATTCAATCACAATCAATTTTAATGTTAGATAAAATTATGAATCATTTTTATTCCACATCATCCTTCTATGGTTCTTCAATCATCACATGTATAAATCATTTAACACTCATTTGAGAAAGATATGATCTATCCAAATACATATTTATTTCTTGATATATCCTTGGAAAATATAGAAATGATGGATATTTTTTTATCTTCTTCATAGATAAGCTGGCATGATTATTTTTACTCATATAATCTTCCAGTTTGTTCACTTTCACAGGATGGTAATGTATTGAGTATTCAAAATCATTAATCAACTAAAAAAAATATTATAGGGAAATTTTTTTATCCTTTTGATTCAATAAAATAAATAAATTTTTTTGATCATTATATATATCAAATATTTCTCAATATAAATAATTATTTTATATCATTAATTAAAAAATTATTAGAACTAAATCTGTATTATGAGGTATGTTATTTTTCTCATGATCATTATTTTATATTGAGACTTAATATATAAATATATAAATATACAAAAGAAAATAATCACTTTCATTTATTCAATATGTCACATTATATTAAAAATCCTTATCCAAAATGGTGTCATGAATGTACAAGATCACTAAATAACATTCTCTTCCGTTTCTTGAAATTTCACTCACATTCATATATCCAATGGATATTTTTTACCATACTAGTTAACCTAGAATTTGTATTATAAATTATTAATAAATTGTCTACAAATCTATGAAATTTATATTTCAATATAACTAAACTATAGATCTCAATCACATTGATTATTTTGGTATAATGTTAAAAAATGTACTTTATTAATTGATCCATAGATATACCATCTCCTGAGATTATATAACCCAAAACCGAATAATAATTGTATCTAAAATTCACAATATTATAACTTTTCATATATTTCCTACATCCATAGGGTCCTCTATACAATACCCAAAAGATAGTCATGTCATTCATTACTCTTTGAATAGATAATAATATTTTCTATAAAGACTACAACAAACTCATCATGATAATTACTAAAGACTATATTCATAAAAATCACATAGATAATGGGGGAATTAGTAATACATATGTAATATCTATCTATTAATTGTTGTTATACCATTTATGGAATTTTTTATTGGTTATATCTATCTTTCTGATCATCAAGTGATGATATCCACAAAAATGATCAATCATTGAAAATTATTTATCTATATGAAATTGATCAAATATGTTATCAAAGTGAGGTATATGAATCTTATTGTTAATTTTTATATCATTAAGTTCCCAATAATCATTATAGAGTCACATTTACCCACAATTATTTATCACCAATAGAATAGGTTCTCCCTATGGTAATTAAATTTGATTAATAAATCCATTTTCACGATTGTCCTTGAGTTTCTTAATCAATTCCAGCTAATCAATTGGGTCTATTCTACACTAATTCTATGAAATTGGTTTAGAAATAATATATGTTCTATTGATAACTCAAAATCAAGATTCAATTGATTAATAAAATACTATTCAAGAAAGGATAGTATAAACTAACATACAATAGGAATATCGGTGATATTGAGTTTCTCCCCAACCATTGAAGATAAATTCACCCTTTGAATTGGAATCATGAACAAATTATTGGAAGAAATTTCCATTAGAATATCATATATATCAAATCACATATAGAATATATTATGTTTTTTTTTTGATGATCAAAAATTAATTCCATTCCCCATTAATTGATGTTTTATATATGTAAAAAAAACAAATCCATGCCAAAAATAACATCATATTAAATAAGAGGGTGAATATCTAGTATTACATGAAGCATATTCCCAAAAACCTCAATAATAGAATAGTAATGTAAATGTGATATGATTGTCATAACATTATGGGGTTTCAGTAGAAATTCAAAATCTACTGATTGAGATTTTATTATTATACAAATATTAAATTCTTCAGAAATAAAATAGTGGGTAGATACTGAATCAATAAAAAAATTTGTCTTATAGAGTGAATGATTTTTTTATCTTTTACCACTTTTTTATTTTACTACATATTGGTAATATTGATTTCTTTATATTCCCCATTATCCCTAGGATTAATATTTTTTCATGCTGGTCATCATTATTAACCTATAATTTCTTGGATTGGTTAGCATAATTCCCCTAAACCTTTCATTTAAAATAGTAGAGTGTCTGTGGTGCATTATGTGGAACTTCTCCTCCATTATTGTCATACTACATCAAATCACCATGGAATTTGATTTTCTTATGACCTTTTTTTAAATAGATAAAACATATATTTTTCTAAATAATATATTTTTCTCTTAGTTTCCTTCCACAAATTGAACATAAAGGAAATCACATATTCTTCTCCCTATGTTTTCGGAGAGTTCATTTGAATTACAAATTTAAATTCATATAAAAACGATGATATGTATATGTTATATAAAATATATTTTTTCTCCTTGATAGAATATAAAAAAATCACGAGTTCTACTAATGTATCCTATGGATAACTCCCTTCAGAGACATGGTTTTATTCCGCATAATAATTGACCAGCTTTACACTTAGGTTTGATG
This sequence comes from Viscum album, assembly GCA_963277665.1. Taxonomy (NCBI): domain Eukaryota; kingdom Viridiplantae; phylum Streptophyta; class Magnoliopsida; order Santalales; family Viscaceae; genus Viscum; species Viscum album. Next base: position 1,614,842,824 of record OY728152.1, on the reverse strand, counting down.
ATAACACTATAAACATACCTAGAAATACATGAAAATTTCCCCCATATTTACTAATCGATTCATTATCCTTTTTCATTAGCTCATTGAAATATATCTTAATTATCATACAATGAAAAAACAAAAATACTTATTGAAACATATTCTCTTAAACTCATCCCTCTCCATGGCCTCATTTTTTTTTCTTATTTCCTTATGATCTTGATAAGATTACACCATTGATCTAATTTTCATTCAAAATGATAAAAAACCCTATTAAAATATTACAGACCCTAACATTGGAGAATGGAAAATATATTTTTAGTGGAAATGGTATATTACTCAAAAAAAATAGAAGATCAGAAGACCCACTAAAAAAGGGCAGTTATTTCCTCCTGATTGATTAAATAGAATGTTGTTCCATCAATTTCTCATTTGGATGAACGAAATGATTCATATATTGAGAATGTTTCATAAGAAAAGTAAAATTATTTTTCATTATATCTCCGATAAAATCTTCTTCTTGAGGAAAATTATTGCATCATATGTATTATTTAACATTAACATTATTATGTTTGGTTGTACCCATCAACTGAAACAAAAAAGAATAGAGTGGCAGATAATAATAATAGTGGGGAACCACAGAATACTTAAAAATAGTTTATTAAATATATATGTAAATAAAAATTAATTTATATATAAATCATTTGGTTTAACCAATGTCATCCATTAACATTATGTAAACAAGTATATATTATCCTATATTAAGATATATCCCCAGGTTTGTCACTACTGTTTTCATATACAAGCTTATAAATCCATATAAACCATACTATGATAAAAACTATAGGGAGCCATAATTTTTCTACCTATATATTACATATTATTAGGTGATTATTATGTATATAACCTATTGATATAGGAAATAACATTAATGGTCTAGTTCCTTTGTAATCATGGATACATAAATAATTGGTTCAGAATTAAACTAAATTATCTCCCACTATGTTATTCATATCTATCACAATTCTCTAAAATCTCATACATAATATATCCCTCTATAACCTAGGGAAAAGGATTCTAACTAAATAATGAGCTCAAAATATCAAAATGCATAAACATTGGAGATATCAATGAAAATTTACGCATAACATCTGTATAATGTCAATGGAATAATATATTATCATTTGGAAACTATACATTTCATATAAAAAATCATAACATTGATTCATGGAACAATTCTTAGATTTTTATAAAATAGAGATCACAACATAATCAAATAGAATAAACTATTAGAGTATAATAGTTTCATATCACATAGATATTTGTCATACACATAAGTATAGAAATACATTTCCTTAGTTGTCATGGATCCCTATGAAAACTATCATTGAAGATTGGGTTCACTCCACATTTCATAAAAGTGTCCATGGATAACTATAAATACTATCATGGTAGAGTTATTAGCACATTGAACTTGTTTCATTATCTATTCATGACTTGTTTGATGAGTTATCCATCTATACCAAACACATTGTGGGGATATATAACCTCGGGAAAACATTTCTCATATAGAAAATCATTAAAATAGTATCCACAATATCGTAAATATTTCATAAAATCATCAAATTGGAAAATTAAATTGGTTTCATAAATATTTTATGAAATCATAACAGTTAGGAAATTAATTGGTCTCATACACATTTCATCATTTCTACATAGTATTATGTATGATAAAGAACCAAGTATCAAAAATTTTCATCAACTGGTCAATGAATAAACCATAGAAAAGGACTATGTTTTAGAAAAATATTTTCATCATAATCATAAACCATATTGGTAAGGAATTATTATGAAATCATTTGATCATATACCAACTATAAATTTAATTAACATCATTGGATTTCATCATAAAATAAATATAGCATTAAAATATGAATTGTAACAAGGATCAACAAAATCACCATATTCATTTTGAAAATAATCATTTGAAATATAAAAATTTTCTTAAATATCCTATACACTATTTTATTTGAAAAAAATCAAATATTTTAATAGAATCTTCAAGTCATTATGTTTTAATGATGGTGGGAATTTCCCTTCATTCTGTATATGTTAAAATAAAATATCCCTTTCTCCTTTTTTGTAATATTTATAAATGTAAATAATTTGGAAAATGAAAAGAACATTCCATTTAAATTTTTGAAGATTAAATCACGAATAGAAAATAGTTTAAATAGTCCTATAATAAAAATAAAAAACAATCCTCAAATCATCTTTCGATAACATATATAATAAATAAAATGGATTTTTGACTGAAGGGTGAAATAATATCTGGTTTTCATAAGAATTATCATTCAATATATTGATTTATTAATGAGTTGAAAGGGAAAATAAAAATTTAACCTCAAGAGAAATATGGATCATAATTAATGTAATGTTTTTCTAGGGGATTATATTATGAAATTTCAATCTTAATCATAAATAACATGAAAAAATGTGATTTTAACATAAATACATTTTCTCAATTTCAAGATTATTTGAATGTGTTCTGTCCTCCTATATAATAAATAACATTTTATACCCTTATTGAAAACATTTTTCTTAATTATAATATCATATATGATATTTTTATAACATTTATACACCCATTTATCAATAAATTTATATTAAATTCTTCTTTGCATGGTTGCAACATGGTCATTTATTGATAATAATCTCAGTTCTGTATTTCTAGTCCTTGTTCTTATATCAAGGGTCAATATTCTATAGAATTTTTATTATTATATAAATATTTTATATATTCATTATATAAATTTATATTCATCCATTAAAATTACATATACAAAAATAAATGACAATATTCATGGTGATGGTAGGCCGCACATACATTAGGACACTATTTTCACATATTGATCGATGAAATGAAAGAAAGGTAAATAATGATTCAAAATCACAAAATTGTTATTATATAATAAAAATAATATATATTCATTAAAATTTTCCTTATTATAATACACTTAATGATGAAATGGAAAAGGGGTCAAATCGCTTCTTGGAGGTGGTAGGTCACACATACACAAGAAGCGATAGTAATTTTTTCCAAAAGATTATAACGTAAAAAGGTAGATATGATATTTTCACCATAAAAAAAATTCATCAAAAATATAATAATTTATCATTAAAAAATTCAAAATACTAGTCCAAAAAATGATGATGTTAAAAATTAATTTTATCATTATAAGTATTTCGTATGTCGTACGTACACACGAGAGATACGTATACTTCTACATTGATAGGATTGAGGGATTATCATGATAGTTTCAAAAATAAAACTAATATATTTTTATAATTAACATATTGAATTTATAGTTTTATTATAAATTTAATAGATTTATTTGAGGTAAAATAATAAATAAAAAATATAATTATCCATTATGGCGATTATCAAATTTCTAAAAGAATTGGTTTAGATATACTAAAAAGGATTTTAGTGTTAGACTTTGGGAAATAAACAACCTTGGTAATGTGGATAATGATTATGATAAGGTAATTTTTAGGGATAATTCTATTAGGAAAGATAAATGTGTTGTATAAATAGAAAGTATGAGTTCAAATTTCTATGTGAGGTTAGTGGCACTCTTGGAATTTCACAAATGATTAAAACATAAAAAGGAATACTCTAGATAAGTGATACAAAAAGGGAATATATTTGAAAAAAAATTGATGTTCTTTAAATAACAACTACCGATAAAAATTTTATATTTTAATTGGTGTTTTAAATAATTAAATTTTGGTTTAACCACTTATTTGTCCAATTTTAAACATAACTATGATAACTTCATTTTCATTATTAAAGGGTTGTGATTTTACATAATATGTTAATATTAGCTTGTAAATGGAGAAGGATTGAATATTTATATCATATCTTATCGAACTTGCCCAATTTAAAAATTGTACTTATTTTTAAATAATTAAAAAATATATAATTTTCATAAAATCTTATTAAGGTCATTTTGTAAAGTAATTATTTAATTTAAAATTAAATTGATCTATACAATGATGTTATTATAATTTAATCTTTTAAATAAACAATACTATATTGAATTCTTCCATAAATTTCTAAGATCACTATAACTCACTAACATTATATTTCATTTAATATTTTTAATATTATTTATTTTATTTATTATATTTTTCTATTAATTAATGAAATGTTATATATGAAATTTATAAGCTTTTAAGGTAATTATATAATTAATTAAAATTAGAAATAAATCACTAACAAGAGGATAATTTATTTTTCTAAGAATAACCATTAATATTTATTCAAAAAATTGTCTATTCTCCATACACATAATAGGTATATAAAATTAAGGGAGTGAAATTATGTATTTTTAATTTCTTTAAATATTATATATTCCATTTTAATGAAAAATTACCCCTTAAAATGAATTAATTTTTTTTTTCATGATAATATTTGAATTACATTAATCCAATAAGAATTAGTTTTATAAATAGTGATTGTATGAAATAGTTTTATCCTAGCTTATCCACACTAAACCTTTACCGAGGTGATAAATACTATCATGGTCATTATTCATAATTCCATAAAATAAAATGGTCCTATTTACCATATTTGGAACTCTGAATTCAAAATAGGTAATCAATTTCTTACTATTCAATTTCTATTGGTAAATTTAATTCATTTGAATAAAATGTCACAAAATGCAATGCATAAATTTTTTGTGAAAAATATTTTAGTAATAAAATTAGAAATATATTTTATTGAAATCAATAGAAAAAATATATGATGTATTTTAAATCGTTTTAATGAATAAAAAATATAGAAAATTTATAAAAATTATTCACCGATACAAATCAATTTAATTTATTAATAGAAAAACACATTGCACCCCAAAAATTAGTTTTTGATAATAAAATTAATTTCTAATTACAATTAAAATTTATTTTAATTTATAATCAATTGTTAAAAATGAATTCATACATGGGTAACCGTATATTTTGGAAAATTTCTTTATTATTATTCATACAAGGAAATGTAATGGTTTGGTTATAATTTTAAACTATTTTTTTGCTGGAAGAGAGACAAACTGGACCCCTTGTTGAAAAAATAGAATGATATGATGATAATTGGGTAGTATATAATTTTTACATTGTAAAATAGACACCATGGTTATATAAGTTCACATTGAGTACACCATTTTCATTTTGAGGGGAAATATATGACCACTTTGTGTGTTTGGTTTAGCCTGATTGTTGACTGTGGGGGGTTGGTTCATTTCTTGCACAATCATTAACATATGGTAACCATTTTTGTTCTTAAAGAAAAATGCCAAAGGTTACCTTATCTATAAATAGGTACATACATACATTCAAAATCCAGGGTTTCATTTGAGGTATCAGATGAAATGACAACCAGGGACATACATTGTTTGACATGATGGGAGGTAGGGATCAATGCACCCATTTGGGGTGGGTGATGTTTCCTTTCTCTGTGTCTCTATTATATATTTGAGATATGTTGGTGAATATAATCCATATATGAATGTGGGACTAGTTAGCCTAGGAAAATGATCATATGATAACCTCCTTTATATGGAAGGGTAGGGTATCTCATTTGGGATTCTATCTGTATGTATTCAAGGTTCTTCTCGGATTCCATCTTTTGGATAACTACTCATATGTTGAATCTATATAACCATGAAAATTGATATTTACTACATTGTATGGATTCCATTAATATTCCAAGTATGGGATTGATCCATTTTTTGCATCCCAGATATCTCATTTTTGTATGAATCAAAGTCCTCAAAGATCATTAACATTATGCAGTTTAACGTCCTACAAAAATGACATATATGTATGATCAAGGGAACCATATATTTGAGATTAAAAACCAAGGAGGTTTCTTTTGGATTCCTTGTTATGGAAGGAAACATACATTTCACAGTTAGATTTAATAGGGAATAGAAACTAAGGTTTCCCTTAAGGAAATGATTAATATAACTCTCTAGGCCTGAGGGAGGCATGATCATTGTAGGAAAAAAAGGATTCAAATAATTTGTCTCGCTACTTTTGGGTGTTGGAAAGATGTTATGGGACTTCCCTTTGGCTCTTAATTGTATAGATTAGTCATTGAGAAGGAATTCTAGGTATCATGGTTATTACTAGAATTTGAGTTTTCACAATTCAATGGGACGGGTCTTACAAACTAGGGTGCCCTTATATGTGTGAAATTTTATTTTATGCCACTTATTTAGACTTACACACTGAGGATGAACAGTTTTTTATGACTAATTATTCTCATATGACATGGTTATCTTCTATTCCTGGTATGGATTGATTTTCCATTGAACATGCCTTGATTATACAATTTAACATGTAACAATATGTTAGACTAACTTGTCCAGATAAAAAAACATGATCCATCTGCCTTTTTCCATTCTATGTCACAAGACATGGATGGAATCTCTAATGTTTTTCAAGTGATCAAGGCTAACATGTATGGAAGACTTCGAAAGAACTAGGTAGCTTTTCCTGTAATCCCTCACATATCCTTGAATGACAAGCTCATAGGGCATCTCATAATCTTGCTCACATCCCATTGTGTCATTAAAAATCTATATTACATGCTTGGAAGTCATATCTAGAGTCTATGAGACATGTCTAGAGGGTTTCCTCATGTCCTTGTTGACTTGTACATGTGTCATCATGTTATATGGATGACAAGTCTATGAGACATCTCATGATCTCGCTAACATGACTGAGTGTTATTGTGAGATTTAATTGTCTTGTATTGATGTAACTATATGATATTATGGAACCATTTTGTGGAAATATGGAGGCTATCATGACAAGACACATGGGTTTTTTGATACTTGGGTGGCATGTCTGGAGGCACCATGTGATTTCTCTAACATATCTAGGGTACTTCACATGAACCAAATAGTATATTGATTAGAAAACACATGATTTGGGAGACATGTCATGGTTCTATCCCATGACCCTAGTGGTTCATGAATGGCACATGAGGATTGACATGTATGTTCTTTATATTTTTCTGTCATATATAATATTTATTCTTTAATATTTATTGAGTATATATTTGATTTTTATTGTATCAGATTTTTTTATGTCTCAAGTGTTTTAGAAAATATGTGGGATATTTTTTTTCATAACCCACCAAATGTCCTTCTCTTCATCAACGAGGTATAATTTGATGTGATTATTCATGTTTCTTGGCCTCTCAAGTTGTTTCCTAGAATTTACCTTATGGGAAGCTATTCTGATTGCGAGATGAGACGCTCCAAAAAAATCCACTCTTCTGTATTAGTGTGACGGTGAAAAATTAAAGCAATTCATCAGTCCATATTAGATTTCTCACATTTTATTGATGGGGTGGGGGATTTATAGGACTCTTCACCACGGTGACTCGCCGATTTTCATGGTTCATATATCATGAATCCAGGATGGAGCCAGTGGATGGCTCTGGTATCACACATCATCATGGGGTATTGCCGTATGTCATTATGGGGGCATCACCTAATTTCTAGTGACCATGATACCATCCCACCAACATCTCATCTATTATAATATTTCAAATTAAATGGGTCTTGATGCATTACATGGACATGATGAAGTTCTTACCTATTTTCATAGCCACGGGTCTATGTACTTGTGTGAGATTTAGATTCTCATTTAAAGGCCTTCACAATATCTCTGGTCACTGGTTTTGTGCTCTATTCATGAGAAAATAGTGGATTGCCAAGGTGTCTTCTAAGACCATGCTATGGGAATCCTAAGAATGTCATGTGAGTTTTATGATCGCAAGAGGATCCTATCATTTTCCTTGTATTTCCGTCTTTTATTTTATTAATTCATAACGATATTTTGAAATTACTTGTGTATTGTAAAATTAATACAATTATATTATTGGCGAGGCACCATATAAATAATAAATAACCTAGTTTAGATGAAAGATAATTTCAAGGGATATTCCCCCAGTTTTATTTACGTAGCCAAATGGGGAGTGAGAAACCTCCTTGACATCTCTGTGGAATTTAACATGGTGAGGATAACGTGACATTAAGAATTCCTTGGGTAAATTTTACATATCATAGGGTTATTATAGTATCTTTCGAATCACAAGGGTGTGTCATGGGAATTTTAGGAATGTAGGAGACTTATGCCTTTTCCCTTTTTCATTTCTGTAGATTCATTTTCTAGGTATGGGGATCATGTGAGGTCTACGATATTTTGTTGAAGATAATCATTTTCAATTTAGATAATGCACCATATGAGTTTATGGTCACATGAGGCTGTCACCATTTCGAAATTTTTTCCTATTTTTAAGGGATTAATGGTGGGTTCTTCAAGTGTTCACCAGTAGAAAGGTCACATGATATAGAGGATCGAATATTGATTCTACTGTGTGATTCATTATGTTGGAGGCACCTTCAAAAAACGAAAGGACATATCAAAGGGGATCTGTATGATATTCTACAGGTTATGTTTCACATGTTACCATCTGCATGACTAGCTGAAAGTCATGTAGATGGTCATGTAGTGACCTTATTTTTTATTTTATTTATGTGAAAAATAACAGAAATATAAATGGATTTCTTCATTTTTTATATTTTCAACGATCATTTGGAAGGTGTCATCAAATCCCCCCTATAGAGCACCCTCATTGGTAAAAATGAGTTTGTTCTAAGAAAAAGAAATTTCCCCAAGGGGCTTCGACACTATCGGAAATTGTTGTATTCATTTTTATTTTTTTTAAATGTTATATTTGGTGTTGTAGTACATATTTTAACACATTTATCTTTTCCATTGATGATTCAGTAAATGTAATGATCATAAAATTCTTTGTTATAATTTTTATCATTGACTTGGTAATTACATACATGGAGGAATGATCTCGGATTAAATAGATACCTCCATGTATTATATTAGAATTTTTTTCCCAAGTGCATATATGAGTTAATGAATTTCTTTTGAAAATAATTATTTCCAACACTGTTAATCTAGACCAACTCTTCCTCATGAACATGTGGGATTTGAATCAATCACATTCAATGGGAGCTATCCCAAACTGACTAGAGGAGCATCATTGTTCCCACAACATGCGGGCTAGCCCGAGTATAGGACCCCTATTTCGCTAGCCTATAGGTGTGCATAACTAGATCCAGAAGCTCAGTGGGATGAATACCACTGGAGGAAGTGATGTGTGTGGTATGGGTACTAACCCCATTTCCCATATTAAAACAATGATAATCATGAAATGGATTATATACTAGAGGAAAGGAAGTGAATGAATTCGATGCTGGAGGGGTTATTTCCACGGTAATCAAATAGATATTGAACAATATCTCCTCCCAAAAATCCTAGTTGTCAAAGTTGATCTATCTTGTTGTGAACCTAAAAAAACATCACGAACCTCTTTAATTAATACTCAAACAATACCATGTAGTGATGGACCTCCATCTTCAACCTCCTGATGACCACCCATTTGACACGGTGACTCACATATAGATTCCTAATCACTCAAGGATCAACATCACTTCCATATTCAATACATCATTTATATTTGAATAGGTTTTACATGACCAAAAAGAGCCACTACGAGATCCAATCCCTGACTGCAGATTTCTGTGAGAGCCCCTAACATTACACAAAACCATTACATGATCATCATTTGGTCATTCGGCCGATGGGAAGACCATAGATTGTGGATTCCCACTCATTTTATGATCATGAAACCCTTATTTCTCTAAAATATTTTCATAGGAAATAAATTAAATTTTTATTGATCATAAGATTCAATAGAATGTAATAGAGGCATCCCATGATTAGATAAAAATATCATGTGATGAGAACTACACTGCCTCACTGGTTCAATCGGCATTTATCCCATTTAAAAAGGATTCAAACTCATCCTATCATGATCTATATAGAACCCCTCCCATCAAGAAAAAAAACATGAATGGGAGGAGGGAAAAAATAGATCAAGAATGAAAGTATTATAGAACCGATCATGCTGGAGACCATCCCCAAAGAACACCATGGGTAATTTTGAAATCCTACTGCTTGATTGTTTGATGGTCATGAGGTCGAATGATGATCCAATGGTCATGTGACATTTGGTTCTTGCATTGCTTTTTTATAAAAGCATGAATGTTGTGTGTGTTGTCACTTCAACAAGCCTGATTTTTTTCCATTATTATGGTTCCACCATAAATATCACGATGGAAATGACCCCTTTCCAACATGGTACTCACAGGCATCCCTCGAAAATACTGTAAATACATGGTTGGAGAGTTCTTCACAGGACCTCATGGAGGTCAAGCAATTGCGCATGGGTTCCTGAAAGATCCTTAGAGGGCATCAGTCATGCGATTTCAGAGGTTCATGTCCATACAACCAATACATCATTGTATATATGCCTCATGAGGCTGAAAAATCTCAGATTCATGATACATGAACACAGCCTTGAAGTATACAACCTCATTATAAAACCCCATGCAGGTCATTAGTTTAGTGAAGGAGAACAAATCTTACTCTCATGATCTCAAATGATCAGCCTTGTGATGGATGATTTTGGACCTGTTCCGCACATTCCATGTACTCCTCACAATGAAATAATAACCATACACCATGAACATTATTGATTTTATATGATGTCCAGGTGTAAATAAAACTCATCACAAGACCTTATTATGGCCACACAGATTATGGAGGTGAGTCCATTATTGGGTGTGATGAAGGCACCCATCAACATACATGATAGGAAAAGAGACAAGCATATGGTAGTGTGCACCTTGAACCCTTACCAATTATTATGGTATTATTATGAAGTCACTGTACATTTTCATAGCCTCCCTTGTGATACCCTTTTGATTTCATGTGAATCGCATGAATAAGGGAGCATCATGCCAACATTCTCTTATTATGAATGTGAGCATAAGGACATTAACTCTTTATTCCATGAAATACATATTATGTATTCCATTAAGATGTAGACATGGGTATATATTTTTTCATATGATTCATAATGTGTTATTAAATTAGATGTTCACTTTCTGAATTAGATCATGTGCGAGACCTTAAATATTTCTATGATACACCATCGTATGAATTGTTTAAGGACAAACTATCCCAAGATTCCAAATGGGATACCAGATTTATTCAGATGACCATGAACCTAGAATATTTATCACAAGACTTGCCTTTAAAAAATGGATATGTAACAGAACAGATGGATGACATATCACCCTTGTCATGTGATAGTACATTGACAGGTTGAGTTGATCCCACGATAGCGCATTGAAAAATCTTCATTATCATTCAACGAGTCTGGGTCATTTCATATGATCATTCCCTAGGAATTTTACACCTTTTATCACGTTTATATTTCATGGATAATACAATTTTATGATGTGACAGGACTTTGACAAGTCTTCATGATCATGCAAGAGTCAATAAGAATGTCAACATTGTTATTTGATAGTCTAGAGATGATTCGTGTTTGACATGAAATAGTGCATGGTCATCTCTGCTTTGATCTTGCGTAAGACCCCATACATGAATGATTTGGTTGTACAAATTACACTGGACATTTACACTTCACTCGTGAAAAGGAATCAGATATGAGTTAGTTGATTACATGAATCTCCTTGATCATGGATACATAGGTTATGAGAAAGATAATTGTTATTTAAACATAGATCATGGGAAGCATCTTAGGCATCTCCAATAGACACCAATATAAGTTTCTTCCATGTCAGGATGATAACACAACATATTATAAAGATAATCATGATCTGTCTAGTAAGAATCCTATAATTTTAGGAAAATCCTTTATGACATGCCTACTTTGTCCGATATATCAATTTTGGACATATTCATTGTGGACCCCCTCTAAGAACCTTCTTCCACATACCCCTTAAATAAAATAATTTTACCAGATGATATATGGTTATGCACTCATGAAACCCCACTAATGTTAAGCTCTCGGAAACGTCATTCATGCTCATAACCACATATCTTTATCTTGCATATGATAAATAACGAGTATGTCATGGGCAGTCTTGGTGTGTAGGCCCTGATCAACCCTATAATAAAACATTTCCCCAAAAAATGTACAACCTCAGTGTGTAAGCCCTAAACAGATGGAATCTGTCCTGGTATATTCCCCTAACACTCCTTAAACCATGGGGATAAAAATAATACATATGAGCATGGATACTCTCCCTAACCCAACAATGGGTTAAGGGGTATGGTATCATTGATAAATTTGATTCATACCATAACTATAATATGTAGGATGCTTTCCAAAGTCCTGAGCATCAATGGAAATCCACATCAGTGTAACTCTATTCATGTGCCAGGTAATCCCTACATGGGGAAATAGATTCTCTTATTGGAATATCATTAATCATATACCATATTTGATTGAAAATAGGGGTTGTACAAGGGATTTATTTTAAAAATAAGTCCCAGTCGTTCCCTCTACCACCTCTTCATCAACATCGGGTTTGGGATGAAATGAACTACGAGAACTATGATTCTCACCTCATATAGGATATGTAGAATTCCTTCCTAAGGCCCACGATCCATACAATATCCACCAAAATATTGGTAATCATTCCACTCAAAGGTAAAAATTCATTTTTAATCCCACCATGGATGCACTCATGAATGATGTGGCCATTATACCGTTATCTCATGTTTCTCACACAATGCATAAATCATGTGTTCTTAGAGATCAAGGATAAATGTATCAAAATCATGTTGTGAAATTTCCTTATGGGGGCCCATCATTGGGATATATGTATTGATACATCTCATATCAACTTAACGGGCCACATTCTATATGAATAAATCAAGGGCAGTATCTTATGAATATGCCCCGCCTAGGGCCTCTAATTTCATATCCCTGATAACACATATGATAATAAAATGAAATAAGAATAATATAATAAATATATTTAAAAGGATATGTAGGAAGCCTCATTGTTTCCAAATCCCTATATTCACATCCTTACAATATGATGTTTACTGTATTGATGTGCCATGTCCAACAAACATAAACTATGACAAAAAAACAACCTGTGTTTTAATTCTTACATTAATAGGATATGTAGGATGCATCATAAAGGTTAAAATCCATTTCCAATTAGCTAGGAACCTCCTTGTAAGACAATAAAACCATTATTGATGAATAATTCCCATATTCAAAAGTAACACAACTAAATAATAGAAAAATAAGAAACACATGTAATTCACACCATTGTTCCAATCAATGCATGTTCGTAATAAAGTCCTTGAAATTGAGGTAACCAGCTCTATATTGTGGTTAGAGAAGGATTTCAAAAACATATAATAAATATATAATAGATTCCTAGAGTAGTTAATGATTCCTCACAAAATGGATTGATAAGTCTGACCTCCCATCCTCTTGACTGATGTGTGTTCCTATGTGTCATTGGGCTTGAATCCCAAAAGGAACACATGTATTTCGAATGTTTGTCCATAACCATTTATGTATGTGGGAACCATTTGTATTTTCTACATAATACTAAATGAATGGAATCCCCGATGAGATAAATTGATTGTGGTCATAAAACCCCTATAATCAAACCTCCAGGTGAAACCCCATTCCACGCAATGAATCCCAAAAACAAGTAAATGGCGATCTAGATGTGAATTCCATTAACTGTGTAATAACATTCGTGTGTCAGGAAGGATACATTGGAATGTTCCCATTAGAGTATTTTATGTTGTGCTCATTGCACAAAAAAGTGGTTTACTTAAAATTTTTCATTTAAAGTCAATAAATAATTTTCAAAAACAAGGTACTACCTCCTACTCCATTAAATAATAATGTTGTTTATCGAACAATTATTATTATATATGATTTTGCACTAATAAGGTGTGTTATTTTTGAATCAGGCCCTCTGATGATTCTTTTCAATAAAAATTCCATCATCAAATGTTCCAATTGATTCCAATATCATCGGACAAGATTCCTTAATCGTGAGGCCCAAACGTGCATTGTCACTGACACACCACTTTTAGTATCAGATAGTAAACATCTTGTCCCATGAGAACCGAATCAACAGATCAATCATGATTCTAGAAAAATCATAGAAAATCCATCAGTGGCTGAGTTATAACTAGTTATATTTACCATGATAGGACACTAGAGAGAAATAATCACTTTTTTCCACATTGAACATATTTTGGAACTTGTCCCTAAGGCACAACAATTAATTACTTCCCAACCTAAAGGAGGTGGATGATGTAAATTTTTAAGTCAACTCAGTCACTCAATAGTTTTCAAAGAGGGTTCCCCTACACTATGGTAATCCCCCTCAACATACACCCCTAATTCCATGAGGATCTATTTGGGAATCTTTACCTACACTAGCTGTCCATGTTTTGGCATCTATTTTGAGAGCCCTCTTAGGGTATGCAATAAATACAACTATATAGTAGGATTATATCACTACTAATGAAAATATGTATGAATTCCACCTATGTATCCAAATGGATGCCTAAAAAATCACATATCATCACTATCTAAGAGGTTCTAACTTAGTCACAACTAGAATTTGTGAATATGGAATCATAGGGAATATCTTAGACCACTAGGACAATGTGGGGTTGTTACCATATTTTATTCTATTTTCATCTCCAATATGGGAACTGACCCCTTAAATGTAGTATGGGAACTGGCCCCTAAAATGGTGTCATGGAAACTGACCCCTCAAATTGTATCATAGGAAATGACCCCTCAAATAGTATTCAAGTCACTGAACCCTCAACTAATACCTTGGGTACCAATCCCTCAAATGGTTTACTCCGTCAAGAGGGGATAACTTATAAAATTATGTCTCAGTAAATATAATAAATGTTTGATCAAAATATTCCTCATCAGATCCATATATTCATACTGCTAGAGAATATATTCATACATTCCTACATCCATCTGAGTCCCAGTAGGTTGGACAATAATTTTTCACTATCACAAGAGAAGTCTGGTTCTATGGTATCCATCATAAATCTACAAAATGTGTTACCTATCATGTTTGTATTTTAATGGGAAAGTAATGTGGATCATATGAATAGTGGAATAATTGGATTTAGTCTATGGGATCCATGTTAGAAAATCTATCCTCACCCACTCACCCTCCTACCAATAGAGGAAATGATGTTTTCACGACTCCTTCAAGCAGACCCCATGATTATGAGAATGCATTTTCTATAGAATAATATGTTTCTCAACTACAAAAAGAGAATATGTATCTCAAGGATATAATTATTTGAACAATCATGATATATCTACCAAAGGGTGACGTACCCATGATTTTTTATGAAATCCATTGTTGGAGAAATGTTCCCCAGCCCACAGGGATGGGGGAAATTTATAATGTTTCATCGCTTCATAGGGTGAAATATAAACATTGTTCCACCTCACCCCAGATGATAGGGTATATGGAATTTACATATTTTCATCCTCCTCATCAGTGATATTCTGGTAACCATCTACCCTAATATGTTACAACAAATCCTTTATGTGATTCGATATCATTTAATCATTGGGATGTTTCTATATATTCAAAGACTTTTAATACTTCAGTACGACCCCCATACTAATAAAGATCGGTCCGTTGTACCTAAGACTCCAAAATATTCCATGCACTGACACCATTTCTGGCAGATATAACATGTGAAAAACGAGTCCTACTCTCCCATCTCTTGAAGCCATGAAGAGAAAATAATATACCTTCAAGGAAAAACATGTTCCTTTTTACTATGACTATGCAATGGGAAATAGTTTGATAAATATCATAATAATGAAAATATAGGTGAGGCGTGTATGATAGGCCATGATAATAATTTCCCATAACATTGAAATTTAGGGAATAAAATAGAATGTTTCTTTTCCGGGAAAGACTCACTTTAGGAATAGATGGACATGCAGATATTCGAACCACTTACACATGAATCCAAACTCTACTAAAATGATCTCTCTAAATAGGATATATTATTTTTGAGTCAATGTATGAACCACCTTCCTCTAAGGGATAAGAAAATTGCTTTTAAATTGATAATGATAAAACTATTCATTCCATGGAAATTTGTCCCTAGTTACTTTTACTATGTCATAAGAAATTATATGATAATTCTCGTAGGGATGATAAATCCGAATGATGTATAGTTGACATATCATGGTGATTATTTTCCTTATAATCTACATCTTTGTAACTTAATAATGTGATTCATTGTAGCATCCCATGATTTTTAAAATAAATTTAAAATTGAATCGATGAATCATTGAGTCACTAAAAAACACCACATTGTTATCACCTAGCAAGTAAACCTAATTTAACCACCTCTATGATTTGAATTTTAAAAAACAAACATAAATTATTGAATTTAGTAGGATAATTGGAGCCTGATAAGAAAAACATAATTTTTGTGAATAGTAACATACCCTTAGGAATACTAATATGAATAGTACTATAACACTTATAAATATTAATTCATATTATTATTCTATTGTCTTAGGGTTATAAGAACATGAGATCTTGATAAATTTTTCAATGTGATATAAAACAAATTACTGTTTTCAAATGTGTATTTTTTGAATAAATTATGGTTTTATTTAAAAATTATATTAATCATTTTTTGTAAAATATTTTCAAAAAATGGATTTCATTTTAATGTTTTACACGTCGATAAATGGTCATGGTGATTGTTTGGGATTTCTTGAAATGATCTAATTTTTTATGAATAGGGAAATATTGTAATTTACAGTATATATACATTATTAGTTAAATTTAAAATTCCTAGCGTCATGGTACATGTATGAAAACTAGGTTTTAACTAACAGAAACTTATTACTATAGTAGTGGGAATGAATCAACACTATTGATTTTATTGAGGGATATAACCAAATAATGAATAAGATATTCACAAATCACCCCTCACATCCACTTCAAACCACCCCTCCAAATCCCATTTTTTGTATTTTATAAAAAATCACAATGAGGTGAGTGGGAAACACTTACAAATAAGAAAAGATGAAACAAATCACATACATACCAAAACACCACAAACCATCCACTTAGATTTCAAAAACTACCCACAATCACCATACAAAATTCAAATTCAAAATCACCTTCAGAAACCAGACCTCACATCGAGCCTCCACAGTCTACATTTTCATATTCACACATCAAAATCAAATGAATGAACTATTGATAAACCGACTACATCGCACCATGAGCTGAGCAGTGCGACACTCCAACAGTGTAATCATCACCACAAAAAATTGGACATATTAGTTCCCAGAACTGGAACAATGATTTGGCTCATGAATTCATCAAGTAATAGAAGTCAAAAATCATTAGAATCATAATAATCGAAATCTATTATATGCTACGAATCCTTATCTAGTTTCAACTCCTGGACTACATGTGACCACATGAATTCCACATCCCATAACCTCCAAAGATAACCCACAGAGAACTTACCTGAGGAGGAGCATTGGAATGGGAAACTAGAGCAGAGTTTTAATCAAGCACCCTACTACATTAAGGGTTAAGCCGACTGAGTCCACATCAGAGACCCCCACGGCCACCCAACCGAACAATCATCGACATCCCCAACACTAACCAGATTGCCCCATTAGTCTATCACCTCCTGAACCGCTTCATCATTCCTGAATAAATCAAAACAAAAACATCACATTGACAACCCAGAAACAAATAGCATAGAGGAAAATCGAAATACACAAGTCTGGAAGAAAAATGTCTGGCAATGTAGTAACACCCAACAATCATAACTTGCTGAAAAATCATCATCGTTGATGAGTATTAAGAGCATACGCCTACTAAAACTAGATGTGAGAAAATGGAAAAACAAAAATCCACAACCGAACAAACATATGTGATAGGCAAACCCGCACGAAACTTAGACAACGACACATTCTGAAACCAGCTTTTTAACCCCCATGATGACCATGATTTGGGTATGTCATTTTGGGACTAATAGAAATAGTAGTGGTTGATGGAAAATAGTGATAAAACCACAAGAGATTCAAGGAATGAGATGGAGGCCAAGTAACATAAAGGGTCACCATATATGCGAGAGAAGAATTTCTTAGGAGAGGGAAACATGGGAGACTCAGAGTCCATAAGAAGAAGGAATAATCTTCAACATCACTGGAGATTATGATGGAGGAGGGTATCACAGAGTCAAAACCCTAAGACCCATGGTATAGAGCTCTCCCTAGAGAGAAAAACCCCTCACCCCCGCCCCTCAATAGATCATAACATCTCTCCATACAAGACTTGTGACTTGCTTAAATGTATACCCAATCCCCTTTCTAGATCCTCCAACACATCAAAGAATCCTTTTGTGTCAAAACATGTCCAAAAATTCTCTCCTAAAGAGGATTTCAAGGAATATTACATCAATATGTAAATTCCTCTTTTCATTTTTTTTATTTCTAGTTCCTTTCATTTATATTTCATTCCTCCCCACTTTTCATCCAAATTATGTGATAACACTTGTACCCTACACATATTGAAAAATTTTATTATATTTGAATAATTTATCATCATCTCTCCTTTACCCTTATTTTATGCTAGAAATGAATATGACATCTGAAATGTGTTAATGTATCACATTTGAGGATGATGCGTATTCTATTTCTATTAACATATTCAATTATGGTCATGAAATCGTTTTAATGGTTGATACAACGCATAATAAATTTTTTTGTCTTATAAAAGGTTCTACAATCCATTTATACACATGATATTAATTTATAAATTAATATGAGTTCATTGTGGTGAAAAACCTCATATTTACTCAAAAAATTGTCATTAATGTTTTATATAATAAATCATCTTCACCCAAAATAACCAATTGTATATTATAACCATTTAATCTTCTAGTCACTGAAAAATAGCATACATCTTATTTTCTAGAAAACCATTATCATTATATGTGTTTATCCATGAATGAATATAAGTAAATTGATCATGAAGTCCAAGGAAGAAAACCCTTTCAAACAATGAAATTAAATATCTTAACCCATCGGAAGGATATGAATGAACCTAACAATGTTATACTAAATCAATTCCATGTTGAGGTGTTTCTTGAATTTTTAATTAATTAAAATAAATTTTATTTTTAATTTCATTATGATCACTTGAGAAACACCTTCATACAAAAGGAATGGGTTTTCTTCCTGAATCTCCTTTTTCAATCGAGTTACTATTATTTTCTACTTGTCTCAATTAAATTATTAATTATTTATATTTAATCCCCATATATTCTATTAGAATGGTATATATATATGTACCCAACATAATCATACTTTCATTTGTGGGGTTTTATATGTTTTAAAAGGATCATTCAATTTTTTTTCTTAAAATACAATCTTGATTCAATGGAATTTCTCAAAATTATACCTATTTTCAAGGGCAAACTATAAAATATTTTTAGAGAAAATTATATTTCTGGAAACAATGATTTTATTATGAAAATAATATATTAATTCAATTATAGTTTTATAAAATGAATTTTCAAAAGAACCATCCTTTCCAGTGTAAAAGATTATTCTTCTTAAGAATTACTCTATTATTTTAAAAGAGTATCTGCATTTTCTTCAACACCCTTGTGGATTCTGATGTATTATTGGGATTATTATTTTATTATATAATATACCATATTTAATTTAATGTTTTATGACTATTTTTATTGTGGATGTGCTATATTCATACTATCCACCAATTAACTCTGAATGGTTAGTGATTATGTTTAATTTTTGGGGAACATTATTGACATTTCATATGTTAGTTTAAATATGAATGTATATGTTGGTTATGTTTATCTCCATTCAAATGAGGAATTCATTGGACATAGTATATTTTTTGTGGAGCCCTATATAACCCCTATATGCATCGGCATGACTCATGAGATAAAATATTGTCTTGGAACATTACCCTGACAAAATAAATATTTATGGTCCTGATAGTGGACCCTAAAGTAAGGTTATGATTTCCAGCATATTTCATTTCCTCATTATGAAACTTGTAATTTAAATTTCATGAGTTTATTCGACTATCAGATTACCCTTGATTAATCATTATTATTCAATTATTTATTCGACTCTTATTCTAGACATAATGTTTTCATGTTCATTTTTTAAGGGCATGTTTTTTTAGTTATTCACAATGCCTAATATTTAATATTATGATATCTTCCACTATATTTCATACCCTTTACGAGTATTTGAGATCCTCCAATTCATATGGTTCATTTTCCCATGATATGAAGAGAAATATTATGATTGGATTGAAGAAATAACATAGGTGTTATAAATGTTGTCAATGGAGTTTCAAAATTGTTTTCCATTTAATGTAATAATGTTGAATTTAGGTATGTATCTTCTCTGAACAGCTACTAAACTACTCAGTCCTTCAGGATGCATATTCCTTGTTTATATTCCAATGTACTAAAACAATTCGTCTTCTCCGAGTATCTAGGGTCAAGTACTTATTGTTATAATCAAAGTATGTTTAGTAGAAAAATCGGAAACTAGATTTAGAAAACATATATTTGGTCAAGAAAACCTCAGATAGTCTTTGAGGAAAACCATACAAGAACAACCTAGAATTTTTCCCAAGGAATTGATTATTTGGATCATTCATGATAATAAATCAATGTTTGGAAAATAAAAGTGGACGAGGATATGGTACAAATGTACATTGGAGTAAAAAATATTGCAAGTAGTTGTGGGCTGGAACCGCGGTATCTTATTACACGACAATAGGACATAATTTTCACTGGGTTTGACACTCTCTATAGAAATGCTTTGGATAATTCACATGTTCATTACAAGACATTATGAATGATTGAAATGTAATATTTCTTCAATGAAACCATGTTTATGATAATCAGATTAGCTATGTATTGAATTTCAATTTATGTTAATTATTTTTCTACAATGAGATTATACATTTTGATTCACAACCTAATATAGTATATTCCATTATTTAGAAATTGAACCATGATGAAGGAATGAAGACCACATGAACATGCATTTCCCATGTAGGTATTTCCCTCATTTTAATGATAATGATGTTGGATCAAGTGTTGTGACTAGTGTCAAGAATCTTATAATTGTTCCCGGGAAACCGATATGGGTTATTCAAAATAACATTACATTTATAGAGAATTTGGAACCACAAAATGCGGGATGTATGTTAGAACGCATTATGCGACATCATCTAATTGGCCTAAAAAACCATTAATAGAGGAGCATCGGATATGTTCATTAGAGATTAAATTTCACACTAGAGATGTAATGAAAGAGAGAAGGTTGTCATGGTAGTATATCTATTATCATGAGATGCATATCAGTGGAGGTATTTACCCACAAAACAATAGAGAAATAAGAAATAGATGAAATGTAATGGAGGTATTTTATGTAAAAAAAATTTATATAAATACTTCTCTAATGAACATCTTGCTGATGTGGCGATGTAGTTTATGAATATGATGAAAAATGAAGATGATAATGATGAATGGATTGATCCAATGTTCTAAAGGATATAAAGACATTATTTGGACTACTTATGTAATATAAGGAGCAATAATGATCGATTCTTTGACAACTTAAAATCATTTCTCAGAATGGCTCTAGTCTCCCTAAGAATCCAATCACATGAAGATATAATCTCATTTTATATCAAGATTGAATATGAAAACATTATGTCCTATGATTTTAAAGGAATGCATGTGAAAAAGATGGCTGATAAAAAATATAGAATAGAAAATAATGAAATTGGGCCGTAGGTAAGAGTTCACCTTACATCATTTGATAATTGTGGAATGTGACACCCAAGTACTTTTTTGAAGGGTCTGGGAGTTTTTTAAAAGTTTGGAGAAAAAGGCCACCTATCTAGGGATATTATGTGGAATAAAGAAGCTATTAATGTTCAATGATACAAATTGAAGTGAGAGAGTAAATTATGAAAATGATTGTACTATATGTCATGGAGACATTCCCCAATGAAGGATAGTAGATAAGAGAAAATCTAATGCGGTCACAACAGTAGAGGTTGAAGTTCCTAATGATATGGTGGTAGGTACTTTTCTCATATCCTCAAACATAGAGAATGATTTATTTGATTCTTGATCATCGTGTTCATTTATATCATACATTTTTTCCATGAAAATTAGACATCTTCAATTTTATTTAATAAAAGAGATGTCATCCAAAACTCATCAGGGATGTATCATTGAAAAAAACGATGTCTCTATCATTCCCCGTCATGACACAAAAACATGCTATACTTGCTAACTATACAATCGTACCGATGATTGAATTCGATATAATCCTATGTAAGAGTTGAATTTCATGTTAT
Source organism: Viscum album (assembly GCA_963277665.1). Classification (NCBI taxonomy): domain Eukaryota; kingdom Viridiplantae; phylum Streptophyta; class Magnoliopsida; order Santalales; family Viscaceae; genus Viscum; species Viscum album. The sequence continues at coordinate 1,614,820,373 of OY728152.1, read as the reverse complement.
GATGCGACAATCTATAGTAAGAAGAGGGAAGTAACATTTTTTTTGAATGGTGATGAATCCCTTTTCACTAGTGTAGAAACATCACCAGTTGATTCTTCTCTTGATCTACTAATAATATCTCTACTAAATTCAATTATTAGGTAGTAAGGGAATGAAATGTCTATGAGAGATGAGAGGAATGTTCAACTAGAGGATGAACCTATTGTGTAAAAAACTCTTGATATTTCTATGGACGATTTACATGTACATCCATTAGAGTGGGAAAATATGTTTTAAATTGATTTTATTTCTGGTTCAAGTCCTATATCGAATATCCCTTATATAATTTTCACTATGGAATTAGTATAATTGAAGAAAAAACTAGTGTAATTTCGTGATAAAGGATTAATTATCCATATTGTTTCTCCATGGGGTGCCCATATCCATTATGTTGAGAAAAAAATATGGATCTCTATGGTTATTCATTGAGTACATGGAGATCATTTCTATAATAATGGAGGAAAAGTGTCACATAACTCGCATTGATGATTTATTTGATCAAAATCATGGAGCACAATATTTTTCGACGATTTTCCTTAGATATGGATATAATCTATTGCGAGTAAGAAAGTAACACATTCCAAAGACAACATTTTGAACTAGGTATGGGAATTAAGAGATTGTAGTAATAAATTTTGGAAGGACTAATACAACATATGTTTTCATGGATATAATGAATAGTGTTTTTATGGAATATTTTATGATTTTTGGTCATATTTATTGATGATATCTTTTTATACTCCAAAATATAAAAATATCATGAAAATCACATTCGCACTAATCTATAGACTCTTAAATGAAATGAATTATATGAAATATTTAGAATGTGTGAATTTTGGCTTTAATTAGTTTCCTATCATGGAAAAATTGTCTCTATGGATGGAATATCGATTAATACTAAGAAGAGAATGGATATTATAGAATGTTCTTCTCTAATGAACCTAACTAAGGTACATAGTTTTATTGGATTATAAGGTTATTATTGGAGTTTTTTCAGAACATTGAAGGTTTAACCAACCCCATGAACATGATTACATGTAAATGGGTTATGTTTGTATGGAAGAAATAATGTTAGTATTGTTTAGAATAATTGAATTAGAGATTAGTGAATTCTCCAATCCTAACTCTACCATCAATAAATGATGGGTTTGTGATCTATAGTGATGATTCAATGAAAGCACGTGGTTTTTTACTTCTGATGAATGATAATCATATTGCCTATGCATCAAGGTTCATACAATTTTATGAACAAACCTACCAAACACATTATATTGAGGTATATTCTTTGATCATTTCCCTAAAAATATAGAAACACTATCTCTATGGGGAATGAAGTGATATATATACATATTATAAGAGACTAAAGTATATATTTTCATAGAAATAACCCAACATGTGAAAATGGTGATGGCTCAAACTACTCAAATACTATATTTTTTGTATAGAATACAACACAGGAATGTAAAATAAGTATGATGATGAATTTAGCAGGAAGGTTCAGGGAGTTTTAAAAAATGAGGATTTAAAGGGATATTTTATTCATGGATCTAACAATCATGGATTTGGGAATGATCATGGAAGGTGGAACATCATTAATTTTCCAATTGGATTCCCAAATGACTTTTTTAGAAATAATTAAATGTTCTCAGCCTAATGATGAGACCCATTAAAATAAAATTTATGATGTCAATGATGAGAAGATGGATGACTTTGTACATGAAGATAGAATTATAATAATTGGGAAGAGGTTATGTGTTCCCTATATACCTGAGATGAAGAGGGAGTTATTGGATGATTCCCATAGAATAAATATATGTATACTCCCATGGAGAACTAAAATGTATAAAGATTTAATGAATCATTTCATGTTGGACAACATGAAGTGGAAAATTTATGATAACATATCAAGATGATTATTCTGTCAACAAGGGATGGTTGAATGAAAAAATCATAGAGGAGTCTAGAAATCTCTACCTATTCCAAATTAGATATGGGATGACATCACCATGGATTTTGTTACTGGATTACCCAAAAATCCAGGAAATAATGATTCAATATGGGTAATTATTGGTTGACTTGAAAAATCTACACATTTCCTCACAATAAGGTAGGACTTTACATTGGAGTGGCTAGAAGAACTCTATATTAATGATGTTTTAAAGATTCATGGAGAACCACCTACAATTGTGTCTGATCAAGATCATTGATTTACATTGAAATTATGAAAAATTAATCAGAATTATTTGGATACTGAGCTTCGTTTGAGTACAGCTTATCATCCTCAAACTGATGGGAAATCACAGTGGATGGTCCAAATATTAGAATACATATTCAGATCAATCTAGCTCGACATTAATGGTATGTGGGATCAGTATTAAGCATTGGTGGAGTTTTCTTATAATAATATTTTCCATTCTTGTATAACAAAATTGCACAATATGAAGTATTGTATGGAATGAGATGTCGTACACAAACATATTCCATTGAAGTTGGTGAATGGAAACTAGTAGTCCCAGATCTTGTGAAGGAAACGAAATTGATGGTAAATATTATTGAAGTCCATATCAATGTACCTCAATTTAGGAAAAAGAGATATTATGATAATCGAAGGAATAATTTGGAATTCCTAGTTAGAGATCTTGTTTTCTTGAAGGTATCTCCCTGGAAGGTTGTTATAGGATTTGGGATGAAAGGGAAACTGGGCCTTCGTACATAATCTCTATTGAAATTATTGAAATAATTGGAGTAATTTCATATTGTTTGGCTATGAACCCTAGCCTGAGAAAGGTACAAAATGTGTTCCATGTATCATTACCGAGAAAGTACAAGACAATCCCAAGGAATTCCCAAACTTCAGAAGGTATAAAATTGGTACATGACCTATCTTACTATTAAGATACTTTTAAAATTCTGGACACTAAAGAATAAGTGATGAATAATCAGATCACTCAACTCATAAATATACATATGAAAAATCAAAAAATTGATGATATAGCATTGGTTCTTGAGGAGCATATGACTTAGAACTACCCAAATATTTTGGTGAGGTAACATTCTGGTAATTTGAGGATGAAATTATTGTAATGAGAGGAGTATGTTACACACCATGATTTTGAAATCAAATTTAATATTTAATGCATCAATCACATACTCATTACAAAACACAGTTTTTTTATAACCTATATAGTAAAAATAATTTTACCACCTTTGTGATTTGAATTCCAAAAATCTAATATACACGGTTGAATTTAGTAAGTTATTTATATCCCAATAAGAAAAATAATGATATTTTGGTGAATAGTGTCTTAACATTATAAATAGTAATATGAATAGAAATATGAACTTTACGAATATTAAATCATATTATTATTTTATTTTGTTAGGGTTATATGACAATTAGATGTCGATTATTTTTTCAATGTGAATTATAATGTATTATAGTTTTAAAATTTATTGTTTCAAATAAATTATAATTTTATTTTCTAATTAAATTAATCAAATTTAGAAAATTATTTTTAACGAATATCATTATTTTTAGAATTGTAAACATTGAAAATTGGTTCTGGTAATTTTTTTTGATATTCTAAAAAACACAAAATTTTGATGAATAGTAAAATTCTGAAATTTACAGTATATATACATTATTAGTTAAATTCAGTATTCCAAGACTCATGGATGAAGTAAGAAAACATGGTTCGAACTCACATGAACTTATTACTATTATGGGTCATATAATCGACACTATTTTTTCTGAGGGGTATAATAAAATAAATGAAAGGATATTTTAAAATCACCCCTCTCCACCACTAGCTGCCCCAATCCCTCTTCCCATAAATTATGTGAAACATTGTGATTGGTCTAATTATTGTGTAAATAACCTATGAATATCTTACCCTTTGTCTAACATTGTTTTTTCTTGTATAAAGTCCAAAAAATTTCCTCTAAATAGGCTTTCAAGCAATATTACATCAAGAGTTAAATTCCTCATTTCATTTTTTATTTCAAGTTCCTTTAATTTTGTTTTCTTTCCTCACATAATTTTGTCCAAATGTTATGATAACTCTAGTAACATGCATTTTCTGGAATTTTGTTATTATAAATTAATAATTTATCTTCATCTCTCCATTCAAATTATTTTATGCTCGAAATGAAAATGACACCCGAGATGTGTACAGTTATCAGATTCAAGGATGAAAGTTTTTAAAATTATATTATCTATTTCAATTCTGGTCAAGAGAAAATTTTATGGTTTAAAGAGACAATAATATATGTATTATACCTTATTTAAGGTTATTGAATCCTTTTGTACAAATTATATTTATTTATTAATTAAAATGAGTTCGGTGTGATCAGAAACGTCAAATAAACCAAATCAATATTCATTAATGTTTTATATAATGAATCATAATCACTCCCAATAAAAAAATTAATTTTATAACAATATATTATTATAGTTTTTCAATAATAACATTCATCTTATATTATATAAAACCATTATCATTCGATGTGTTTATGCATACATGAATTTTAATAATTTGATCATGAAAACAACGGAAGAAAACGCTTTTATATAATGAAATTAAAACTCCTATCCCATCAGAATAACATTAATGAACATAAAAAGGTAATAATAAATGACTTAAATTTATAATATTTCATTTTATTTTTAATTTATGAACCAAAATTTTATTATTCAATTCATTTGTATCATGTGAGGGAAACCATCCTACTTAAGGTATGAGTTTTCTACCTAAACCTCCAATTTCATTCGGAATACTCTCATTCTCAACATAACTAAATTAAATTCATATTTATTCATATATAATACTCATATATTATGTTATAATGTTATATATATGTGTACCCACAAGAATCATAATTTTATTTATGTGGATTTATATGTTTTAAAATGATATTTCAAAAAAATTTCTTGAAATAGAACCAAGATTCAATGGAATTTATCATATTCATACCTATTTTTAAGGGCACTCAATAATATATTTTTAGTGACCATTATCTTCCTAAACATACTTATGAAATAATTAATATACTATATTACTTCACTTCTGGCATTATACAATAACTTTTCCAAAATAGGTCTTCTTTTATAAGTAAATTAGTATTCATCTCATGAATTACTTGATGATTTTATAAGATTATCTTCATCTATTTCAACACCCATGTTGATTATTATGTATTATTGGGATTAATCATTTAGGTTATCACATACTATATTTAATTGAATGGCTTATGATTATATTTATTGTGGATGTTCTATCTTAAATCTATTCACCAATTTACTCTTAATGGTTAGTGTTTAATCATAATGTTCGGGGGATGATATTGACATTTCATATGTTAGTTTAAATATAAATGTATATGTTGTTTATGTTTACCCCCATTTATATGTGGAATGAATTTGAATTATTATTTTATGATTGGGGCTTTTTATAGCCCCTTGATTCATCATTGGGTCTCTCAAGACAAACTACGATCTTAGAAAAAATCCTTGACAAAATCTTTATTTATAGTCTTCTCACGGTGCCTTGATGGTTTGATTATGATGTCCGGAATTATGAAATCCCTCTTAATGAAACTAATAATTCCAGGTTTGTAAGGATATTCATCATGTTAAATACCTATGATTATGCTTTGTTATGGAATTATATATTCAATTCTTATTCTTCCCGTAATGTGTTCATGTTCATTTTATTAAAGGCATGTGTTTTTACTTATTCACCATGCCTAATGTTTATGTTTATGTCATGTTATTCTGTATTTCTTAGACATAATGATAGTGAAAACTCAACACTTTATTTTGTTTCATTTTCCTAGGATATAAATAGGTATTTTTTGAATGACATAATGAAATAACGTAGGAGTTATGGATATTTTAAATGGAGCTTATAAAATGTTTCCCCATTCAAGTTTTAATTTTGAATATATATATATGATGTTTCGAAAACGACTAAACTAATCGGTCCATTGAGATTAATATTCCCTGTTTATATGACAACACAATAAAATATGGCACTGGATCTAAGACTTAAGGTTCGAGTCCTTACATTATTTTTCAACAAATATTATTTAGATGTATTAATATATATATGTTTGATATAGTCGAAATAACATGAACCTCATGAAATATGAATGAGAATTGATCAATATAATACAAAATATCCGCTCTCTTAATAGGTTATTCACCATCGTCTTTATCACAAGTCATTAAAAATTATTGTTTATGTTTATAACGATAGATGTAAAACTGCATTCATCACTTATTTACCCAATGACATTAAACCTTGTTGTTGTCATCCTTACCGAAGGATGTTAACTACATGGATTATATCCTTACCGTATAATGTTACAACTACATGGATGAAGTCATTACTGCATTACATTAAACTACACAACAAATGTTCTTACCACATGACATTAAATTGTATCGGGTTTTTAAAACTACCAATGGTTTGATTCTAATTTCCAATGCAATATGTAGGGACGCCTAGATCCCATAACTTGGACCAGCAACCACATGATACAAGATCACCTTTTCCTAGTTTTAAATTCCTCTACATGAAGATAAGAACCCTTTTCATTCTTTTTTTCAAAATGGTCATAGCTCACAAGGGATTAGGATTTTTATAAGGACTTCCCTATGCATATAAGGCATAAAAATATTCTCAAGGTGAATCGTGGTCCTGAATGAATGACCATAAATTCATAAAATGTTTCCTCACTACATTTTGGTAAACTACGAGGTTGATGTCCCTTACATGAATGAAAACTATACATTCTCATAGAAATCACCCTATAGGACTAGTGTGGTTTCTGTTGGTCTCCTACCACACTTGTATTTTAGAACTACATATGACTTGATTCTCATCATATTGAGATATGTAGGAATTGAAGGATCCTATATCCTAGTTCAATCACCCATATTAACATCATTACTTAAAGATGATAAAATACATGGATGATGTATTTTCCACATGACATTAAACTATGTGGGTTTTCCACAACTATGTATGGCTTGATTCTCACCATTATGTTATACATATAGATGCCTGGATCCAATATCATACCCCATCCACTAATATAGACTTCCTAACCATGTGATGTTAAAATATACTAAACATGTCCTTAGAGTAAGGTGTAAAACTACATAGACCCCCAACATCTATCTATATTTATCCTGGTTGATCCATGTCCTTACAATATTACTCTAAATTACAAGGAATTTCATATCCACATCTGGTTTGATTCTGACCATCCTGAGATACATTGTAATTCCTGGAAATCCACCAATGGTGCTGACCTCAATGTTTCTATTATATCACAGCGGTTTTACTTTTTCCTTACTATAATATGTAAAACTACATGTATAAGTGATATTTCTCCCTTATCCATGTCGAGTTTTGGACATCCATACCAAATGTAGCTAAACTACTTGGGTTTCTATAATAATGTATGTTTTGATTCTTATTTTAATGAGATACATATGGATTCATTGATCTTATATCTTAATAAAACCACAATGTGATTAATAATGCATGTATCATATCATTGAACTGCATTTTCACAATGAGATAGATCATTTTTGTTCCTTTTTTCCTCACACCAATCATAGCTCACTTAAGCTTAGGAATCAGGGCAAGGGATTACCCACTCAAACAAGGAATTAATGACCATGAAAGGACCATCATGGTTCTAAATGATGGACCACAAAATTCATAACATCAGATTTTATTACCTGATATTAAACAACATGTTATCTCAAGAACTTAATGTGGTTTGATGCATATCATCATAAGATATATAATGATGAATAAATCCCATATACATGGATTAACTGATACAATCAAAAGAAAAAAACAATTCCCACATCTATGTATTTTCCAGACGAGCATAGAGTGTTTCTCATTCAAAAAAAAAATTCGTTTGATTCCATACCTTCTTGAATATGTAGTGATAGTATGGTTTCCAAATCTTGTAATAGTCACAACATTTTCATAACAAACATTCCTCGTCATCATGTATCGGTCATACCTACACAAGAATCATTATTGATAACGATGTCTGTCTTGAATCTCATCCTCATGAGATATGTAGTAATTCCCATATTTCCAACCATGGGTCCAACCTAAAAAATTTTACACATTCATGATGGATTTTTTTCCCAACAACATGATGTTAAACTACATGGGATTTTAATAAAAATCTGTGTATTGATTCTTTTCCTCACAATATCTGTTTTGACACCCAAATATCTCTTCCTTGTTCTATCAATAATAACCAACTAATAACATGCACCCCATATGCATATTATTGTTGGATCATACAGCCTTAGCACATGGCATTAAACTAAAATGTCTACATCCTTACTGTATGACGTTAAACTACTCGAAAAATATCCTAGGCAAATAAAATTAAAACTACCCAAAAAATATGTCCACACTACATGATGTTAAAAATTTTTTGGCCATAACCCATTATCATTCCTTATCAGTGGACCACCAGACCATTACCCTAATAAAACAGTGTACATGGTACTTCCTGTAACATCCCCAAATGATAAAGGTTTAAATGACTAAATGATATGACTCATGTCAACAAGGTGCACATTCCTTTTCGGGAGTCTGTCTGATTAGAACTTCACAGTTAAGCGTGCTTGGCTTGGAGTAGTGATCAGGATGGGGGACCTCCTGGGAAATCTCCCAGGTTGCGTGTGAGTGATGACAAAGCACACTTGAAAGGACATGTGTTGTCCAGTGGGGACTGTCATTAGTCAGATGACCCATTCAGGCACGTGGGTGGACCTCGGGGTGGGCCCCACATGTCTGAGGGGGCAACTAGTGGTACCTGGTAGGCCAGGACCCGACGACCTTGTTAAGGAGGGGTGGTTGTGCTGTCACCAGGGCCCGGTTGTCACATTTGGTATCAGAAAAGTAACCCAGCCTTAAGTGTGGTGCACTGCCTGGGTTGAGATGTAGGGCCCACAACGAGGGTGTTTTGGTCTAAAGGGGGGGTGATTGTAACATCCCCAAATGATAATGGGTTAAATGACTAAATGATATGACTCATGTCAACACGGTGCACCTTCCATTTCGAGAGCCTATCTGATTAGAACTTCACATTTAAGCGTGCTTGGCTTGGAGTAGTGATCAGGATGGGTGACCTCCAGGGAAGTCTCCGAGGGTGTGTGTGATTGAGGACAAAGCAGACTAGAAAAGACATGTGTTGGCCTGTGGGGACTGTCATTAGTCAGATAACCCGTTCAGGCACATGGGTGGACCTCGGGGTGGGCCCCACGTGTCTGCAGGGGAAACTGGTTGTACCTGGTAGGCCAAGACCCGACGGCCTTATTAAGGCGGGGTGGCTGTGCTGTCACCAGGGCCCGGTTGTCACATTAATTGTCACGCCCGGACTTTGCCTTGAGGTATGACCTTAATTTTAAATTTCTTATTTCATAAGTAGAATCGCTCGCTTATTTAATTACTGGTGTTAAGTGCAGGTTGAACCTGAAATGAGACCTTTGTTGTGGCGTTGATAAATGCGTATTTTCTCTACACCGCTCGGTGCGCGGGCAGAGTACGAGTGTTACCGCGTGACATTTACTTTTTAGCGTGCGGCGCTCGCTACGCGAATGTTCTTTTGCCGGGCGATTAACTTCAGCTTCAAAGTATTATTATTATTATTATTTTATTGCTATTATTATTTATTTTTATTATGATTATGTTATTATTATTATTTTTTTTTATCATTATGATGATATCATTATTATTATTATTACTAATAATATTATTTTTTTTATTGAGTATTATGTTATTAGTATTATTATTACTATCGATATTATTATTATTATTATTATTATTATTATGACATTAATATCATTAATTTAATTCATTGTGTTTAAATCCCCCCTAGAAACCCTAGCCGCCACCCTCCACTCCATTTATTTATTTATTTTTTCTTTATTTTTTCTTTTTTATTCTCTTTTCCTTCCTCCCCACGTTTTCCTCCTCTCTCCCTAGTTTTTCTCCTCCATCCGCGGCGCACCCCCACACTACTTCCTCCTCCACCCCAGCCGGCTCTCCCTTGCTCCCCCTCTACCCCACGACCACGCCTCCACCTCAGGCCGACCCCACTGCTCCCCTGCTTCACCCACGTCGGACCCTCATTGGCCATGCCTCCGCCTCGGGCCAACCCCGCTGCTCCCCTACTGCACCCACGTCGGACCCGCGTCGGCGACGCCTCCGCCTCGGCCGACCCCGCTGCTCCCATGTTGCACCCACGCCAGGCCCGCGCCTCCCTGTACCTGCACACTGCTCCTCCAGCAAGCCTCCGCTCCCCTATCCCGCTCAGCCGTCCTCCCTGCTCTCACGGCTGGAGAACCACCTTCTTTCTCCACCCCAGCTTGCAGGTTTGTTCCTCTTGTTTTTTTATCTATTTCATTTTATTATTTTATCTAATAAGACATTAACATTTTTCTTTTGATTTTATTATTATTATGTTAATAATACTATTATTATCATTATAATTTGTTATTATTATTACATTATGATTATGTTATTATTAATATATTAATGTTGTTATTATTATTATTATCATGTTAATATTATTATGTTATGATATTATTATTTGGATATTATTATTATTATGTTATCATTTTTATTATTATTATTATTATTAAATTTTTTTACGTTATTATTAATATAATAATAATTATTATTATTATTATTATTATGTTAACATTACCTTTGAACCTGTTTAATGGTATGCTGTTTTAGGACCTGTTTGACAGCTCGATACGGTGCGATCGTTGCAAAACTGGAATCTTGCGCCATGTCACTTTTCCGTTCCTATTTGAGGTAGATGGTTCCATTCCATACCATCATTAGATGATTTAAATTGCTCCATAATTAAATTATAACGTGTTCTAGTGATAAATTGCGTGATGCGAATTTCATTTGGACGTGCTTCGATATGCATATTGATGAATTTGAGTTGTTTTTAAATAAATGGCAATGTTTTTCACCTGCGTTATGTTGCCAAAATTTTTAGACGTGTTTTAGTTAGTTGTTTAAGGTGTGCAAATTGTGTTTTCAAGAATTCTTGAGGTACGAATGTTATTATACTGAGTTTATCAAAAGAAGTTAAACTATTTTGACATGTTAATTTTTATTATGAACCTTGAGTGTGTTTTTGGGGTGCGAATGATGTCTTAGAATGGTTGGGATGTGCAATTGATTTTAAAATGGTTCTGGTATCTAAAATTTGTGTGATTTAAAGTGAGGTCTTTTGGTATGCATATGTGATGTGTTATTAATTGAGAAATTGTTTAATTAAGTGTCTTTTGAGATGCGGAACATGGTTAGGAAGGTTTTCGGGGTTGTTTGGCAGGTGCGAAGTGTGTATTCATGTTCTTTGAGGTGTCTGTGTAATTAAATATAGATTTTCAATGAAAATGAGTCACCTTGGGTGTGTTCGTCGTGTTGTGTACTTTTGGAACTAAATTAAAAATCTTTTGAACAATGGGAAAACATGTTTTGGTTAGTACAAGCTACAATTTTGGTTTTAAAGCGATGTTATTGTATGAAATTGAGTTCATCTTTCATATGAAAACCTTTTCTTTCTAATTTTATGTGTTTTATAAATTGTTAGTTGCACTTATTAGATTATCTTTGGAGTGTGGGAGTTGTGTTTGACTAATTACGTGTGCGTTAAGTTTTTTGAAAGGGATTATTACATGTGAAATTGGGCATTCCTCATGTGAAAACTCTTATTGTGCTATTTAGAAATGTTCTTCAAATTGTTTAAATAGTTTACCAAGTCATGAAATTGATATGAACTATGTTATAAAATGGTTTTGGTGTGCGTGTGTTTTTTTTAAATGGTGTTTGGGTATGCAAGTGGTGACTTGTATGTGTAAGGTTTTGTTTGGTTTGGGATATTTGAAAGTGATATACATTATGTGAATGTGAAACTTGATTGAGCACAAGGGAAAACCCTGGGTATCTATGTGGGCGAACTGGAACTAGGGTGCTAGTGAACCAGATGGGTATCGTCCCTGTTTCACATAGCTAGATTGACGATTGCAACACTAAATAAACATGATATCTGAGGGTCGTGGCCTTCTAAGCCACGTTTCACCGAGACACGAGATTTCTAGGGTCCCACTCGAGCTAGATGATCCTTAGGGGTTTTACCTACAGTGCTCTACCATCTATGGCGTGGTGCCTTCCGTCGGCATATGGAGGACCAACTGTGTGTGTGTGTGTGTGTGTGTATGTGTGTGTGTGTGTGCCCATAATGAATCTTCCTCTTCCTCTTTAAAAAAATCGTGTTTGTGAAATGAGTTCCTTTTTAGTGTTTTATTTAGAATTTAGCATGTAAATGTTTTCTTTAAAATCATTTTGAAAGTATAATTTTGAATAAGAACTTTGAATTGTCTTTTGATGTTGTGGTATGGAATCTTTTTCTCGGTGGCATCCTACTGGGCTTTTAGCTCACACCCTACATACACCCTTAGGTGTATGTAGTTTCTTGTTTCTTGTGTATTCCAGGTTATGCGTCATGCTCAGTGATGGTGGTTCTGGTCGTTGATGGTCTTCACGTGCAGGTTGGTGTTGTGGCGTGCGGATGCTACACCACTCTTGTCGCTTGGAGTTTTGAGTTAGAGTTTTGGTCTCTTTTGTTGTCGTTTAATTTTGGGATGTTGGCTCTAATTGTAAACCTTTAAATTTGACTTCAGTTCAATGGTCTCATTGGTTTTCAATTTCCTAGTTTCATTTTATTATCTTGTTAGTGTTTGTGTATACTATTTCAGGTAAACCGTTCCCACAGGTTACTCTTGATACCCGGGCACTTGTGCCAGCTCGTGGGGATCGGGAACGCCCTTTGGGCCTTGTCGCGGACCGGGTCGGGCACCAGGTCGGATGGCGACCCGTCCTGGTTCGTGACACATCCACCATCTTTTAAAGCACATCAATCCATATTCCCCAAATGTTGTCTTCAGTAACACAACCTACCACAAACCATTCATTAAGATGAAAAAAATAAAATATATATCTCTACCTATCCATGATATTGATATAGAATGCCTTAGACCCACCAACCAGGGACATCTTGGCCAAATATACAAGGATTTGTAATTCATCTAATCACAACATCACTAAGGAAGAACAAAAAAACATAGGGTGTTAGAGTAGATAACCAGTATGACATTCCCATATCATTTCTCATGATTTTAGGAATTCGATCCATGATTTACAACATTTCCATCTCTTAATCATAAATATTTTTGAGTAATACTGATGTGAGTTACGCTAATGTGGATCTTGTTTAATATTTCCCATATATGTTCCATGTGATTCATGTCCTTAAACTAACTTAACATTGGTCACAATTTTACAACCATAATATATACTATCTAATGGTCTAAATCCCAAGACATTGAACATCTAGCGAAAGAGACAGAAATCTTGTCAAAATGGAAATCCCATAAATGGAATCCAAGGAAAAATATAAATCTTTTCTCTCTAAAATATTCAACTTTAGAGATTATTAGAAAACTATGATGTGATTGAATTAGGAATAATGCTCAAAGGTTTTACATTGTAGCCCTAGAAAACGCACAAGTATGTTCCCTCAATCCCCTAGTCTTGAAAAAAATAGATTATTGCTTTGTCACATCTCCCCATCATGAGAATATAATCTCTAGGTGGTGAAAAAAAGTTTAGGGCACTAAAACACTTATTGAATATTACACATTTCATTAACCAACATCATTTCCTTGAAGTTATAGCTAACAAAATCTCCCCATAAAAAACTGGTAATAGGGAGTCATTCTGTTGAATGGACCATCAGATCCCTTGAATGAAACCCTTACAACTATTAGTTATCATATAGAACTCATGGAATAGAAGACGCTTTATTGAACTATACCCACCGGTTTTCATTATCCCTATTAAATTCAAATATGCATGGGACATGAATTATAATTTTAATTAAAACTATTCTAGTGGTTTCGGTATCCTTAATGTTACATCGCCATGTTTTTTACCCATTTTCAATACTGAAATGCGACACTTCATTCCATGAATTGTTTTTGTCACACACCTCATGATTTGAAACAACATGGTGTAGGGATCAGACAATTCAATTAGAGATAAAATTCTCTAGGTTGATAGAATCCTCCTTGGATATCCACCTTTCCATACCCAACTTCATCATATATCCTTTCAAGTCTTCTAAAATATTTCAAGACCATTTGAATGAATTAGAGATCATATTTTCATTGCCCACTTATTTATATAGAAGGGAGTAGACCCACCTACTAAAGGAATATTCTCCCAAAAAGAAATGATCTTCATTCCCTATTAGCATTTCCCAAACTAAGGCATAACCTAACACCTGATATTCTTAAGGGACACACCTAACATGTCTACCCCATTCCATAAAACATGGTTCAGACTTTTGGATTGTGACATAGATCACCCACTTCCCAACAATCCAGGTGGGCCTAGAAATCCATTTATTTCACCCCAAACCATATTACACACCTAAATATAATGTATCCCATAGAAAATAATAGAGATCATCATTATTGGACCTGATTTCAAGGTATAATAAATTTAACACACCAGGTAAAGCCATATCCTCCTTCAAATAGAGGAACACCAAGACTTGTGATCCATGGTGACATTATGATGATTCATAGTGACCCATAGTGTTTTGAGTCATCCTAGGGCTTCCAACCCCATATTCTACAATATATGGTATAGAAGAGCCTAATCTATAGTGATAAAAGATCATTGATCAAAGAACCAATATTAGATAACCCCAATGTTCAAAGATCGAAGACCATATATTACAACACACCAAAGATCCGTGATCAAATACCCTACATTATTTCATAATGATGGTCTAGCATGGAATACCTTTAAATAGAAAGTGAAAAAATAGTTATGACGATGAATACCCGATAAGTGCATCATGGGAAAAAGTCGTATATATTCTTGATGGACATGAACTTTGTTTGAATCAATCGACACAGAGAATATTTTAAAAGGAAGGGTAAAAAAAACATATGTGGTCAAAAAACTGTTAACAGGTGGCCTGAGAAAAATGCTTGTCCATTCCTACTAAGCCTTCCTCCATAGGATTCATATAAATAAGTTAGAGAATGATAAATAAAAATATAAAAATTTAATGGGGCCCACCATATAGAACTAGAAATAATAAATACAATCTCACTAACACTACTAACATATGAAAAAGTATGATCATTTCCAATGGAATTGACGTCAAAATTTTACTTGTAAATCAGATGATATCAAGACTGATGTAATAGGTACATCAATGAAGAATTCCATGTATGTGGGTATTTGTGGACATTTCTCAAAGGGTATCCTTTTGAAATTGAAGTACTCAAACCTAGGAAATTGCATCTATTTGATATTACACATAAATCATAATAATTAAGGATGCTTCGAGCATCATATTGACCTAATCATATCTCTTCCTAGGATTTCATCCCCAAAAAAGTGATATCCCCCTCCGATGTATGACTTAGATCAATGTATAGAAATTCATCATAGAGTTTTTTTGTCAATGAACTATTATTCCAATTAGACGAGTCTAATCTGTATACTAGTATATATTATAACAATGAAAGTCTTGATTCCCATACTCATTGGATAAATAATGAAATCAACGAATATTACATCAGATCCATCCACCTGTTTCTCCTGACCCGATACATATTCCATATTTTCATTCATTTGTGTTACAATCATAGAGTATCCAGGCCTCGAGCCAAATCCACTTCCTATCTCGGATTCATCCACGTAATCACAGTCATATGTCTCCCATGTATAGAACATCAAAATTCCTCAGTGAAATAATTAGGAAAAATCCACTCATGAAGCTCAGTATCAAATATTTTCATATATTTAAAAGTGTTTCAGGGTGATCCACATTTTCCATAGAATCATAGAATTTTCATTTTGAAGAATCTCATTATAATGGGTAATTTAGTTTGCACCATTATTTGTGTATCTTTCGAATATCCATCAATGATATCAGAATTGATTACACAATGTAAAACATTGATATAATTTTCATAAATTTCATGGGAATAACATACATGGGGGAATGAACTTAGTTTAAATGGATTCATCTAGGGACTATGTTTTTTTTTCAAAGTGGATATATGAGTTGAATAGTTTTCATTGACAAAAATTATGGCCTCCATTGGCCAGCCAGACCAATTAGACCATAGAAACTTTTGGTATTACAGTTCACCACACCTAGAGGGTTCCGACCAATAATATCTATAGGAGGAAACATAGTGACCACAACATGTTAGTAATCCAAAGTACATGGACCTTAGTACGTGAGCATTAAAACTCACAGAGACTGAGATAGAATCTCTATTGTCTAAATAACATGAGTGGAATTTCATCATATGGTATGGGTGTTAACCCCATGTCCATCTTGAAACTATAGAAATAATTGAATGGATTTTATACTAGAGGAAAAGAAGTGAGGGAATTTTAAGAAGGGTTATTTCCATGGTAATCAAACTAGAACCATTTTATCATGCCTCAAGAAATTCCTATAAAATAGATTTGATTTAGCATGTCACAATCCTCAAACAAATCATCTTGGTCCTTGAAAATTCCTACTCAACTGATTATGCACCGCCCATGACCTCTATCTTCAACATCTCGTTGATTGCTGGTTCGACATGAAGACTCAATGATAGATTTATGATCAATCAGTGATCAATATCACAACCATATTCAATACTTCACTAATATCTGAGTGAGTCTGAGATGACCATAATATGCCAATATGATATCTAAATAGTGAGTGGAACATTCAGAAAGATCCCCCACCAGTACTCAAAACCATCACATGATCATCATTTGATCATGTTATCAAAGGGATGAAAATTGATTGAGGGGTCTTGATCTTTTTAATGCCACTAAATCCTTCCACCTACAACATACTTTCAATCAATTTATATTATATATTATTGGATCATGTGATGTTATAGAATGAAATAGAGAAACCACATTATCAAGTGAAATGTTCATGCGATGAGACCTCCACTACCTCGCGGGTGCAAGGAGGTTTCATACCATGAAATAGTGGATCAAAAAAGCCTCCCTAGACCTATATAATTATTCTAAAATGTAGAAAATAAATGATATGATAGGAGGGTAGAGGTTCACTATAACACAAGGATGGTTGAACAGAGCATGCCTAAAATCATCCTTGAAGAACTTCTTGGGTAGTCGTGAAATCCTACAACGTTTTCATATAATGATTAAGAGGTCGTAAGTAAATCCAAATTTTCTGTGACTCTATGTTAATTCATGGTGTTTTAATGATAATTTAATTCCTTTGAGTTTATTTAAATCCCTAAGAAGGAGGTATTATAATGTTTATAGTCCCACCATAGATTATGTGATTCCAAGATCCCCTTTTCCTCAGGGTACTAAATTATGACCATACACAGTACACCAACTCCATGGTTAGAGAGTTTATCACAAGACCCCAAGTAGGTCATGTGATTATAGATGGGTTATTGATAGTCCATCATAGGCCATCATTAATGTGATATCGTAAGTACTTTTATATATAACTCACACACTAGGGGGTGTATGCCTCCTGATGATGTGAACACTTGGATACATTATAATAAAACATGGCCTTGATGGAAACAACCTTAGTGTACAATACCCATCATGTATTTGGTTGTTTGAAACAACCACACTCTCGGTCTCATGATGTCCCTTACTCAGCCTCATTGTCCAAGCTTTATGACATTCAACCCACATTCCATATTCATCTTACTGTGAAATAATCACCATATTCAATGACAACATTTGTTTTGGTATGGATTCCTTTTGCATATAAAAGTCATTGAATGAAATTATGAAGGACATATAGATTGTAGATTTGTAGGAATCATGTGGTGTAATGAAGACACCAATCATCATGAAGGATAGTTGAGGCGACAAGGCACTAGTAATGTGCACCACATACCCTTACCAATGATTTTTATATTATTATGAAGTCACTACACATGTTTATGTACTCCATCATGTTCCACTAATTTGTTCATAAGAATCACATGAATGAGGGAGTATCATGGAATCATCCTCTTATTATGTGTGTGAGCTTATGGAAAGGAAATCCTTTTTCAGTGCAAGCCCTATGTTGTACACAATAAACATGTAAACATGATAATATACTATTTCCCATACAAAATAAGGCGTGATCACTTTGGGCGTGCTCTTGTGGAATTCAATCATGAGAGAGACCTTAAACTCATATACGAGACCTCTCCCCATGAATGTTTTAAGGACATATGATCACAATACTCTTCATGGTTTTTCAATTTTCTGAGACAACTTTGGACCCATTGAATTGATCAAAAAAATTGATAAACCATATTGGCTTCAGAATAATAGTTTGAAGTGTCACCATTGTTAGGAAACTATATGAAGAAAATACGAGTTGATATTTCAACCTCCCATTGGCATGTCTATATTGTCATGTGACGAGTCTAGGACAAGTCACGTGATCATGTGAAGAACCTTTTATTTGTCCTCTTTTGATCATGTGATGATGTCCTTGAAAATTCAACTTGATCATGTTTTGGGGACATTAACCTCTCAAAATTATCATGCGATAGTTCATAGACTATTCCACATTCTCAATCTATATTCTAGAGTTGATCAAAGCTTCTCATGTGACCACACAATGTCATGTATACTTTGATCACACACAAGAACCTAGATATAACTACTTTTTTATGACAAGTACCATGGACATTCCCACTTAACTCACAAAAGGAATCTGGCATGAGTCATTTGATCACCTAAATCACCTTGATGATATTCCCTATGTTCTTGTGAAGGATCCATTACATGTAAACATTGATCCTATAAAGAAACATAGGAATTACAAATAGACACCCTTTGAGGTGTCAACTATGTTAGGTGGATTCCCCAACATATTGTGAAGACAATTAAGATATGTCTAGAAAGAATCCATGACATGATAGACATATCACTTATGACATTCCTACCTTGTCTAAAATATCTATTTTGGAAAAATTCCATGTGGAACCCTACTATGAACCATTGGCTGCATACCCCATTAATAATGGAAGTTTCCATGATGAGGCAGGGCCATGCACTCATTTGACCACACCATTTTTATGCTCTTTGAATTACTATTCATGGTCATGAACATGTCAATTTATCATACACATGATAAAGAATGAGTGTATCATGATCACTCATAATGTTTAATCCCCAATCATTGACATAATATAATATGTCCCCAATAGATGGGAAGCCTATGTGTGTACACCCCGATATAAGGGATTCTATCCAATTATAATTCCCTAACACTTCATAAACCATGGAAATAATAACAATGTATCTGAGAATGATTACACATCATAACCCTATTAAAGGGAAAAGGAGTATGTGAACTACGAGAACTCTGATTCCTGCTAGAACATGGAAATGTAGAATTCCATCCTAAAGAATGAGCTCCCACGATCATCCACTTTAGTTTAATTCCCATTCTGATCCAAATATTCCAAACAAGGGGAAATAAATTCTCTCATAGGTCTATTATTCATCATCGCCTATACTCGGATGAGAAGTGGGCTCATACATGAGAATTATTTAATTTATTTTCCCCATATCATACACTCAAGTACCTAAATCCATTCATCGGCATTGGGATGTACTAAACTATGATAATTCCAATTCCTTCCACATCTTAAATACATTGGAAACCTTCCTAATACCCGATCATCATACCATAGTGTCTATTAGAAGGGTAAGAATTTCCTCTATGTGAAAAATTAATGTTTCATCCATGCATGGATACACTCACACGTAATGTGACCAATCTACAAATATCTCTTATTTTTTCACACCATGAATTCCCCACGTGGGCTGGGATACATGAAATGATTGTAAAAAAATCATGTTGAGATTTTACCCATTGTGGTCCCATCATGTGGATGTAATTATGATTACATCTTATAGCCCCTAAAAGGGCCACATTCTTAAAGAAGTGATCTAGGGTAGTCTCATACGCATAAGTCATTCCTGGGGACTCAACTATCATATCTCTCAAGAAACAAATTACCAATAAAATAATTTTGTAGAAGATGCTTCCTAATTTAAATAGGATACATATGACATATAATTGTGTCTCAAGACTGATAATCAATTCCATACCATATGAAATTATACTATATGGATTGTTCTAGACATATGAACTTAAATAATTCCAAATGAACTTTTTTGGTTTCCATTCATGTTTTATTATGATGTGTATAATTCCTCACATATGTTTATTTTGTTCACCAAGATCCCAAAAAAATATTTTAAAGTTAATAAAACACATTGTTCTGAAACATGTCGATATCCCAAAATACATTAGAGAGTGATAGAAGACACATGATATTATATCAAATTTTCTATTGATTAATGATTATAATCAATTCATTGACACATGGGTAACCATATCACTATCGTTGTTTGGATGAGATTTCACAAACATATCTTAAATCTATAGAACATTCCTTTAGTTGGGAAAAATTTCCTTCAAAAGGGTCTGATGATCCTGAACTCCCATCCCGACAACCGATGTCTGTTCCTATGTGTCGTTGGGTGTGAAATCCAGAAGGACCACATTCCTTTTTAAATAATTTATGTACCTAGTTACGGATGTGGGAACCATTTTAAGTTAACTGGGAAGACTAAAAAAATAAGAAAATTGATCTGAGTAATCGAGTGATATCTTAAACCCCTATAATAAACCGTTCAATTGAAACCCCATTCCACACCGGGAATATTGATGACACATTATGTATTTCATGGGATTCCTTATAAATAGATGAATACAGAGGGATTATCCACATGCTACCATATTTATCTAGAGCACATGTACCCTTCTCCTATCAGGCGACGTCATCTCAAGAATCGCCTTCAATGATTGTTCGTCATATCTTCTTGAATGAACTAGTTCACAAGAATCCGTATATATAGTTTCTCACCTTAATTAATTATGAACAAAATATCAATAATTTTTCTAAATTTGGACATGAGTATGAGATTTTGTTGGTAGTATTACATGATCATTCAACATGATCTCAGTATCATTTGACTATTATGCGGCTCATGTGATAATTTCAAGGTCACGCAATCATGAGTCTTTGGAGGGGTCATGTTGTTTCATGAGGCCTTATGGGTTTTGTGATCCTCTAGATCATCTGGTATCTATTGATTCAACAGAACATTATGTGATTCTATTATTAATTTAGTGATTCATGTGATGCACCTTATGTTTTTGTAATTTTATTTGGCTTAATCAGGTTATATTTTATCTATCTGAAATATTCTACTTACATTTTATCAAATGGCATCCAACTCTTGGAAGTAATACTCTACTAAAAATAATCAAAAGGCCATGATTTATGGGAACCATAATAATGATCCACGATACCATGTGGATTCTAATAATGAGGTTCTAAACATGTTTATTTCATTTTATCTTAAAAATTATCCTTCATCACACCACATCCAATATATAGGATTGGAATGCTGAATGAGGTATCCCTTCCCCCATTAAAATTCAGTATGTTTCCTACAAAGTGGTAAATTCTTCTTACTATATTGAGAATATAATTTCCGTGGATGGATTACTAGTAATAGTTCAATACATGGGGCTATATCATATGTTGGAAAACTCTCCCTTTTATCCAGATGTCTCTGATTTAACATATCATCCAATTTCTAATAGTTACTCGAGTATATTCATATCTTCTCAAAAAATACATAGGTTACAGATAAATCTCAATGTGTGATTTATGTCGTGGTGATAATTTTTCTGATGATTGGGAATGGCCTTTCTAGGTCGGAAAATGCATCTTAGAGATTGTTGAAAAGTTATACAGGGTACATGTTAAATAAAAAGTACAGATTTCCTGGTTTGTTATCTAACACCATCCTGATAATCTTCAACATTAATTTATCAATTGGTTCCCTAACACAAACTCGGTTCATTTGTCCTATGGTGAGGAGGGAATCATCATATGAGATATGTACCAACTAGGATAGACCCCCCCCCCCCACTCATACGAAGAGTTACTCCATAAAAAAAGAAGTCTAGGATAGCTTTTTTCAAGCCCCAGTCTTTCTGAGGGGCATTCTAACCATTCGGAAGGATAATATGAGAAATGATAATACTATGAATTTTTTATGTCCTTGGATCAACATCTTCCTTTACAATAGTTGAGTTACGAAAATAGTTTTACAAACCCAACAATTCTCTTCTCGGTATGTTTGTGAATGTGTTGACTCAAATTAGGACATTTTAGAAGCTACATATCATACTTCATGGGAATATCATGAAATATTAAAGTCGAATCCATGCATCAGGCTAGTAGAATTTATTTCCATGTTCTTGAATGGATGGAATTTCCCAGATGGGGACATGCATTCAAAAATTTGTGTCAGTATGCCAGAAATAGAGTCACAGATATCATAGGGGAGATAACAATATATGGTGGTTTCAACCCTAGGATGTTTTTACCATCATTTTGTACATATCATGAACGGCCTGATCCAGAACAGAATCTGTGGTTCACTCTAGGATTTATTCTATAGGATATGGGATAATTTCCATTTCTATAATTATTAAATTCCACTAGGATCACCAATTCCTCATTTCTATCTTGGTTTGGGAAAATATCTAGGGATGGTTCCATGCCACTAAACACTAATAATGTTACTCGTGCACTGAGTTGACTCGATAAATTTCATTTAACCCCTTATCATGCACTGAATGGGGAGACCATTGAAAATAGAAGTATCTACCTTGATTAAATGTCATATATGATGTTCCTTAGAGATAGGGATAATACAACTTGGATGGATGATATTATCATCTAGGATCCCTAAATAACTATTCAGTTTCTTATTATTTCATCTTTTCTCAAAGGATCTGCCATCTTCCTTCAGCTAGTGTGAAAGGATAGAGTCACCCTATGATCATTCACTAGTTTTGGATGTGGTTGCAACATGAGGACACAAACATAGAGATCATTCATTAGTCCTCTGATGCTCCCAGGTATATTTCACGGTATTATGCCTAGGGTATTGTAGTGTTCTATCCGGGTGGTCTGATATGAATACTGGTGAATCATGTGGCTAGGATGCTTGCCTCTCAAATCCATTTGTCCATAAAAATGATGTATTTTATCACAATCATGGGTGAGAATTCATGGATGATCCCCCATAGTGGTGATGACTATCCTGATATTGGGACTAATTTTGTTGAGGAGATCTGCCTTGCAACATAAGTTGATGTATATGTTGAGGAGATGATGAATAGAGATTCCTATCATGTTTCCCATCCATATCAATAGGCTATTCATCCTTCTTTATTCCCCACTCCATTAGGTGGATAATCTCATGTGCAACATAGGCTGGTATGGCCGCAAATTCAGGACATGATCTTAGAGACTTCTTTGGAAACATTTCACAACTTAGAGGAACACCTTTATCAGCTATTTAACTAATTAGGTGTAGGTGGTTTTGATCAACAACCACTATTTTAAATCATGAAGAAACATAGAATAACTCTATTATAATTTTGAAACAACGAGAGGGACTATCATCATTTTTATGATGACTCCCCCCATATTATGAAGATTAATGAGGTTTTAGAGGCACTAGAGTATTGTCTCTAGCTTATTTCTTAATTAAAATCCTAGATGGATGTGAGACCTTTGACGATATAGATGTATTGGATTATCATAGATTGTATGAGGTCTGGCCATTCAACATCATCAACCTAATTAGAAACTAAATAAAGGATAGTTGAGGAGATTAATTATATATTAAAAACACTCTATCCTGGGGAATAAGAAGAAGAAGAGGTCAGATGATCACACTTTAGCATTTAATTAATGTCTATCGATAGACTCTCTATGAATTGTTTTACTCAGCCAATTAAATTATAGCATAGTTCAATCATCAATTTGTACCGAATTTTTATGTGATTATTTGGGACACACTATAATGTGGGGACTCCTCCTATCTCACATCTTTAATGGATATATTTCATAAACCTCTATCTTGTTTTTCATTTTTACTTCATTCACAATGTGTCTTATATTTCACTTATTCCGTATAACATAAATATCCAATGAAACCCATGCAATGAATAATAATAAAGTGGAACTAAATTCATGTATTTGAATATATAAATTATATAAAATTAATTTTGAGAAGTTATAATGAATTTACACTATCATGAGACCCATTTATTGATATATCCACTCCCTCTATAATGATATCACCAATGTCAAAGATGGATAATCCAGGGAGAATATATATCCCATAAGGGTAGTTCTTTTTCTTTTTCTAATATTTAAATAATTTACGAAAAGAGATTGATTTTTTATAAGGACGTATGGTGGACCTTATATGATTTTCCTTTTGTGAATACTAAAAAATTGATAATCATCATTTTAGGGTCTTTTTTCTCATAACTCCTATCACTATATTTTATAGTCTTTTAGCTCAAACCATTCATCCATTGTATATTATGGTATTTTAACTCATTTTTTGGATTCTCTGTTATTTATAGTCATTTAGGTCAATACATTGTTGTGTTTCTGTTAATGTTATTTTATCATGCATCTTTGAGGTGTTATAGTTAATGGACTTTAAGCCCAAACTTTTGATGCATTGTTGTTAATGATTTTTTATCTCTAACAATTGATGTTATGAAGTTGCTAGTATTTGAGAATGGATCATGGATCATTGATAATGAAGCATGGTTCATATATACCAGGAATAACCTATATGATACTTTATTTTTTAGTACATCTATTATGTTGCTGAGGCTTATGAGGATTATAGGTCTTCTCCTACAAGGAGTTCATTCCTTTGGTAGGTATTCAAATTCCATTATATGTCTGTAGCAATTCAAATTGTGGTGTATCTACTATTTTTCAATGGTGATGGATGATTAATTATGGGGGTAATATTGGTTGATGTTGAAATACAGGGGATTCTATTTCCACCTGGATATTTATAATATGGTTGATATAAATCTTATTGAAAAAGATTTTGTTATTGAACATGGGATGGTTCATACATGTCGAGGATGTCCTGTAACATCCCGAGGTTCCATCTTTTACCATAGTGTTGGTATAGATCACATGGATTGATTCCCCTTTTTAAGGATTATATTCCATTAGATTATAGGTCAAAGACTATATCCATCAATATCATGGCCAGGAAAAGATGATATCCATTATATTCTGAGGACCAAGAGGGATTTGTGAAGAATTAATCATCCAGATATTTTTTTGGGTTATAGAGGGTATCTATCCAGGAAGGGTTATAGCATAATATGTCAGTTCAAACCCATATTGTAATGCTCAATCGCTACTCCATGTTGTTTTGAATCACATGTTGGGGGCTATAAAATTTTTTAGAAGGATTTCAATATTATTACATTGAAATAGGGTACGATACATTGTGACATAATGACATGGATTTCAATTCATCTTTGCTAGTTTGGTATCGGTATTATAAATCATAATCCTAAGTGCTCAGGATATGATGATGATATAGGAAAATCACACATTGAATTACCCAAAACAATCTTAGGTGATGAGCTCTTGTGTGGTGATATCAAGGCTCACATGGATCAAAAATCCAATATTTCAGAGTGGTTAATTTTGTTGATGAAAATATGTGCATATGTAGAACCCATAGGTATACATACGCAGTCATCAAGAGGGAACCTTGAGGCTGGTTATCCTTTCCCTATGAACATTAATGTCTTATGGTGATCTGAGGTACAAAAATAATGATATGTTATTTATGTAAAGAGTAATAAACAAAAAGGGTTTGGTCACCTGAATTTTCTGTCACCACATAGTGAAAAAATTCATATGGCGATGAAGTATGAAAATTTATTAATCTAAATTTTTCATGAATCATGGGGTCAAGTTAGAATATATTTACATTTAATAGAGATATAGAGTAGGTCCTATGAGCTTTATTGCATTTTTATTTTTGTTAAAAAAATTCTTAAACTATGGAGATGTAGATTTTAGAAGGTGAAGACAGTAATTTTTCTCAGGCCACCCATTTTTGTTTTTCATCCTATCATGTTTTGTGTCTCTTTCAATACATATTTATGGCCATGCAATTTGGACCATCATATGCTACTATTTAAGGTTGTACATATTTTACCACTGTGCAGACAATTTATGTTCATGACGCACATGGAACTAATATAGGTGGTGATACCGAAGATAGCCATTACGATTACAAGGGTCAAGAGTACCCCTACTTCATTCTATGTATGTGATAAAAGTGTTTTAAATCATGGAATGAGGCCCTCAAGTCATGAGTAATGATATGGTACAATCATTCTAGTGATTAACCATAACACACTGAGGTTATTAGTTACACCATGTGGATTTCAAGGCTCTCAAGGATTGGAAAAACCTTTTTGTAGAGTGAAACATTCGGTTTATGTCCATACGAACATTTTTTTGATCCATCAGAATACATTAAAATTCAATAAAAGGGTCCTGTAAAATTTAGTATCATTCTACAAGGGCCAGGTAAACTTTTTGGAAACCAATGGTTCTTAATACAAGGTTTTTTATATGGCTTTACTAGATTTATTGATTGAGTAAGAACCACATACTCTGGTTAAT
Organism: Viscum album; assembly: GCA_963277665.1. Lineage (NCBI taxonomy): Eukaryota > Viridiplantae > Streptophyta > Magnoliopsida > Santalales > Viscaceae > Viscum > Viscum album. Next base: position 1,614,793,537 of record OY728152.1, on the reverse strand, counting down.
CGAGGTAAGTCTCTTGTGGTACTTCGATAGAGAATGATAATGGGTGATGGTCTACACCTTTTATCATCGTGTAGTGGATATGTATTAGTCATGTGGTTTTAAAATTATCTGACCAAGTAATTCTCTACGTAGTTTAACATCATATGATGTGGATAAATTCAATTCCTTGTAGATTAACATCATGTGGTAAGGATGTGAGGGGTAATGGAGTTTGATTTCATGTGGTTAGGACACGTTTTTTCAGACATTAAATGGGGGTATTACGGTTGGGACATTGAATATAATTCAAAGATTAGCTAGATATCCAATGTAAATATTAATCTATCCACTCATTGTTCATAAATAGGATCTCCCTACATGGGTCTAACATGTATGCTGAATGTGTGGAATTTTCTATGTTTATTTATAATTAATTTAATTGGGCTTGAAAATATAGGCATCACTACATATTATGTGATGGCATGAATCATGTAACATGTAGTTCAATAACATAAAACACATTATGAAGGTCTATACCATATGTATAGGTAGAAATTATCTCTTTTTATTATTGTATTTATGACCATGATTAGAGATTTGAGCGTCACTATGTATCTTGTGATAGAATAAATCATGCCATAAATCATTCATGAACACAATGTAGTTTAATTTCATCTAGAGAGGACATCAATGATGTAGTTTAATGACACGTAGGGATGACTAATGGTATGATTTTTACGGTCTTCTATGTAGGACCATGATAAGTCTACCATGAGTTGTATGCCTTGTCTGTTTAGGGAATCACATTCCTTGATTTCTAAACTAATTTGTGCAATGGTTAGTGTGTGTATCAAGGAATTTCTAGGGGTACTATCAAAATGAAGTGTAATTTTAGCATATGATCGGGATATTATATATCATGTATTTGATAGTGATATATATTATACCTTAGTGTCCATACAAATCTTATTGAATTGAAAATCATTTTGTATGTAAATCTAGAAACCTATGTTGTTTAGAGTCATGTTAAAAGCACATATTGCATGCATTTTAATGTCTAACAATAAAGAGACATGTGACTTGACATGAATGAAGATGAATTTTGTGGATAAATGTAGTTTTATGTCCTATGGTAAGGATAAGTACACCCCATTATCAATGAAATGGAATGTCATGCCGTGACCCCATAATGGAAATTTGGTCATCACTATACATATTGAGATGATTGGAATCAAGCCCCATTTGTTTCTTATATGTAATGATCCCATATCTAAATGTGACTCTCTCATAGAGATATAGATATTTTATTTTTCATCCACACAAATCTATCTCGTATGTGGTTATTTGTTGGTGAGAAAGTGCTTCATGTGTAGTTTAGAATTATAAGGAACGGGCGTATTCTTTGCAGTTTAATGTCTTGGGTTAAGTACATATTTATAATTTATCCTTTTGTGGTTACGACATGATACATTCTCAAATTTAAGTTCTTACTTATATGATGATAGATTCCATGTAGTTTAACATGTTTTTTCTAGGATAAGTAGGTACAATTTCTTGTCATGTAGTCAGGACATAATTGGATAGTTTTTCATCAAACTAACATGAATAAGATTTTTTGATGAATTGAATGAAAGTATTTTATGAGAAACCCTGCATTTCTATGGGGTTTTACATAATCCCCTCCATTGTGTCCAATTTGTATGATCAATTATGGTAAAACATATGTATGACATAAGGACAATCCATTTTGGGTTCTTGATTTTCATGTTTATTACCTCGTATCATTGGGATTCATAGAGACAACACCAATTATCCTTGAAATAATGAATGAAGGTGGGAAATATTATTAAATCTATGTTCTATCTGATTATGATGGGTTTTAAGGTTTTTCATTGTGTACCACATGTTATCATCAATCTATTCCATCACATCCACCTGCTTTTGTGTTTTCTCATCTTCCAATATCTATCCAAAAATTGTTATTCAAAGAGTGGACAACTGAATATCCATGGGTCATACAGAATCATTCCCATACACTGATTAGTATGGTGTTTATTGTTTAGTAGTATTCATGGTGGTATGATCCACCCATAATTCATGGAGGAGAATCCCTAGATAGAACTTCTTACCCTTGTTCGCCTTCTTCTTGATTATATTTGACATAGTATTTTTGAATAACTTTATCTATCCAATCTCCACTACATCATAGTGAGATGAGTGATTGTACTCGAAATTTTACTCCGTGTACAATCTCTTCCACTTCATGGTACATAAGTTTCTTCAAATTTCCATCAATATTGTGTGACAGACTCCGAACATGGGGATTATATGGGACTTTATGATGTTGATGATATACTTCATTATGACATCATTGAAGAGTATTTAAGCATACCATTAGGAAAAATAGTAATTATTATTAATGGAGTACATGAGCTATTACGTTGTGGCTAGAGAATATGTCCCCACAACATCCATTCAACAAAAAAATTACTATGAATAGTTGGATATATAGAGAGGATTCGAGGGTTGATAGATAATGTTTTCATGGATTTAGAAGGCATGAAATGTCCTAGTAAATTTCATATTGTCTTATATAATGGATATCAAATAATAACTCAATTTCCTAATTTTGTGAGAATTCAAGATCCATTATTAATGATAAATACATGAGACTACAATGTCTTTATACATGATGTTGGGAATCTAGAATTTTGGAATGCATATAAGTATAATTAAAACAAATCCATGTTTTTTGTGGGATTTCTTCCCAATTGGGCCATCTCTAAATGTATTGATCATAGCACAATTCTAAATCTCTTATATTGTAACTCAATATGATTAGAGAGATCCGTTTTGGAGATAAACGATTTTGGGCCTCATCCATCACTTGGTTGATGTGGGTTCATTACAATATACACTGGTGTAAACATAATTCAACTACACTATATCATAGTATATTATTGCTGATACCATTCATTAATGTGAGATATAGATGATTTATTCCTCCCTATATGTATTGACCAGGATGGTGGATGCATTTTCCAAAATGTCAGTGCTAGCTTTAAATGACCAAGGAACATGATGCATTGTGGGTTAAAAACAGAAATCATCTATTAATCCCCTGGCATATCTAGTAAGAGAATCCAATTATTCTTTTTGACTGAATGATCATAATTTATATTAAATATCATGAGTTCAAAATCCCATTTGATATTATGGTAGGATATTTTCTATTGTACATATAGTGAAAACACTAAAATTAGGGCTTGGTATTCAGCTTTTTATTCATCTAGCCTTCAGATAATGAAAAGAGTAGGGAAAACTAATTTTTCTAGATTAAATAACATTACCAATGTCCCAATATAATTGAGATGTTGATTTTTAATACTTTTACAAATTATACTCCAGAAGGATCCATCAAAATACATCTCTCATTCTAGAGGTGTGTCATGGGTATGTGTATCCTCCTCATCTGGAATCTCAGTGTCCACTAGTGTACTTTCTGTAGTAAGATGTTCCTCCAAATAAATAATCCACGGCTTATACATTCATAGACATATATGACACAAACATAATATCGTATTGCTGTAAAATGACCCACATCGAGATATGCACCATGTCATCAAAGGGTTTCAAATGATGTAATAGACTCGGACAATACAACAGACCTTGTAGAATTCATGGTGTTGTAAGTAATGCCTCAGATTATGAACCACAACAATGAGTGTGAGATAGTTCTTCTCAAAATCTATTTATCAGGTCTCAGTACCATGTATTGATTTTATGATGTAGTAGAGACATTTATAACTCTTCGTTTCATTTATATGTTCGTGGAGGTTTCCCAATGAGCATTCCAAGGTGGCCACATATAATATTAGTGGTCTCTCTTCCACTAGTGGAAGCAGGGATGGAAGGTGTGGTAGATGATGCTAGATATTATTGATGTCTCTCAGATAGACATCATTACGTTGATAAGTCATTCCCTTTTTCATTAACCAATAGAAAGGGAGATCATTTCCATACAATTATGATATCAAACACAGAATGTAGTTGAGGTTTCCTTGGATGAACATCAGTTCGTTGAAATTTCTAGTGGGTGACATTTCTCAATTTGGGATAGCCTTCTTTGTGTCAACCTAAATGCCAATGTGGCATACCAAAAAAGACAAGAAAATTACCAAATGTTACCCCAAAGTTCCATTTCATCATATTCATTTTTAAGTTATTTAGTTTCATCTTGTTTAACATTGTTAGATGGTCCACAATGTGATAACCCTGCTTTCGAGATTTGATACCCATGTCATCGACATAACATTATTCTATCATTCCCAAGATTGACATAATGATATAATTCATGGTGCATTAATAAGTGTAAATAGAATTATTTAAGCCAATGAGAATTTCCTGATGGATAAATATCACATGAATAACTCTAAAGGTAGTGGATTCATCATCATCAGGGGACATCTTTATCTTATTGTACCTTGAATACCTGTCAATAAAAGAAAGGTCCTATAAGGTATCAGTTTCATCGATCAAGAGTTATATGAATGACAGTGGGAAATAATAATTTGGGAAAAATCTTTTAAGGTATCTAAAATTATATAAAACAATAATATTTCCATTCTTATTCTTCAAATGAATGATAATGGAAATCCATATTGGGTATTTCACTTCAGGTACAATTTTTTCATTGATAAAATTTTTATCTTCCGCACCAATATTTGCAGAATAAGAGGGGTGCATAATCCAAGCATCTAGTGACAATCCTAATTTTATTTTGAAAATCTACGATTTTATAGATCCGCATATAGATTTAACCTGTGTAATTAATTATGGTTACTAGGGAACCCCATGTAGTTTTTCTTTAGAAATGAGTTGTACCTATCTTTCTCTTCAATAGGTAAAGAAAAACTAATCTGTGTAGGAAACTTGTCTTCCACTATTCCAAGATTTACTATCCTGAGCTCATCAATAGTGGTGGAGATGGCTTCCTCAAATGTGAAAGTAAAAAAATTGCGGCCATACTCACCACCTTCCACCAATGAGTCTATGGGTGCACTTTCAGACCAAGTTAAAAATCTAGGGAATTATCAATCATTATCTTGGTGAGAGAGTCCATGAGAAGAGGCATTACCATCCTATACTACCCAAATAATTGAAAATATATTTTGGACATTATCATCTTTCACATTATCTCTTGGGATATAAGTGACATGGACATCACATAATAGGTTTATTACCTCAACCAAATAAATGGGGAGCACATAGTCACTGTTGAGAATACTCCATGGTTTTCCTATGGAGGTACCCAATTCATCAGGGGAGAGAACCTGTATATCAATTTACACCATTGGTTTAATTCCTTTTCATTTATAAGAATACACTTCTTTATATGTGTCTTTGAATGTTTTGAAATGATTCACCACGTAGTATGCAAACATTTCCATCAACATTGAACATAAGTCATTGATGGAATATTGATGGAACCACATTGTTTTTAGGGATACATGACCTTACGAGTTAGAAATTATATGTAGTGCCTTTCTAGATGACCATAAAATAAAATTAAATATATGAGATCCCAAAACTGATATTTGAGATTCATCTTCAAAAAATATATTTTCCTATTCTTATCGTACATTTTACAGGACAAATTTTTGGGATATAAGTCTCATTTTAAATATCTAAAACCCCATAGGGGTCGAACATGGATGAGATTGATCCAAGAGACTTTATAAATTAGTCCTATTTATATTTTAAATTTCATAGCATGACCAAAACATATTTGGGACTGATCGTCCCTTGGATGAAAACATCTTGATCCTGGTTAGTGAAGGAGATGGTGACATTTCATTTTTATGGAATAGTATCCACTTGATATACCTCATTAGAGGTAATTCAATCATAAAAATATTTTAGGATTTGGAGGGATTTAACGATTGACTCCATGAGTTCTTTTGAATGACTGAGTAAATCAATTATTGATAGTTTATCTCGGGCAACCATCATATATTTAACATTGTTTTACATTTTTTATAGAGGTCAGTGATTCTCTAGGTGGGGTTTCTTCTAATCATGGGGATAAAGAATTGATGTTTTTGAGTAGGAAAATCTTGGTGCATCTATAGAGTTTGTGGGAGCACCCTCTGAAAGTGTCTTGAATCATGTGGGTATTCCCCACTACTCAGTTTGGTGGGATAATTTCAAACCCTCTAGATATCCATGTAAGAAAACCTAAAATGTGTAAATTCTAGAGGGTTTTGGGACATCATCACACCTTCTTTGGTCCTGCTAGAGCACTTTACCCTTGGTATCGGCTATATATATGTCCCCTAGTGGGACATTTCTGAAATATTGGGGCCAATCACATCCATGATATCCCCTATATTCGTTGTTCCACTACATATGTCCTCATATTCCTTAGTTATGTGTGGGGAATTAACATTATGTGGAATATTCAACATCAAAGTAGGGGGTTTCCTTGGTAATAAAATTGAATATTTCAAAGATGAAATCTTCAAAGAATGTGTGAAAAATATTTTGGGCCTTGGATATATATCATATTTTTATGAATGAAACTTATAAGGGTCAACTCTTATGGTAGAGATGAATATGAATCCTCCCCTTTTATTTTTTACAGTTTCAGATGATCATAGACACCTTTGGGAGGTATATCATAGGTTTCCCCATTGGTGGAGAACTATTTGTGGGTCTGTGAATCCATTATCTGATGGTTTCATCTTCTCAAGTAATAGTTTTTTGAGTCATCTAGTTTTTTGAAATCCATTAATGTCTGGATAGAACATTCTTCAAATCAACATCATCTTCTGACTAGGAAATGATTTTCGAGGCCACCTACTGTAAGGCGTTTTCTAACACCACCTATCTTGAGTCAACCAATCCATGATGGAAGTATTTGATGAAAAATTATTCCAGGATTCTATGACCACTTTTTTTTCTAAAGTGTTGTAGTTGCGATAGTAAATGAAGTTTACATCATTGGGCATCCTAGGATATGGTAGCCTGAGAATGTTATTATCCATGGCTCTAAGAAATAAGTAGGGGAATGATCACTTTTAAATGAGTATTATCTATTCAAAATCTCCTCAGGAAATGAGAAACATAATTTGACTATGATTTTTTTCAGAGGGCTATTTGGTAGTTTTCAGTGCTCGACATGAGGTGATGGGTTGTTCAAAACCTGGCTAGGTGCTGGGATGGGAAATAAATATTATTCAAGGGTAAAAATGTTTTATTTTAACTTACTAATACTTTTCCCATATGATGATGGAATTAGTCAATATTTGGATAGGGTTTTCAAAATGGAATGTAGAGATTTTTTACTTTTTAATGAATTCAAAAGAACCCACCTGGATACATCATTTTGATTAGAGGTGTCTTCAAATAATCCCATTTATTATTATAAAAGTGTTCCTAAATTTTCTATATTGAGATATGGATGTTGATTGAACAGTTTAGACCTTTTAGTATATCTATAACGTCATAAAACATTTCATTTTTTATTTTCTGGTAGTTTTGAGGTTGATGATTGTTATTTTCCTTAGCATGGAGCTGAAATGATAGAGTAATTGACAATGGATTTCATCACATCCCAAAACAGAGGCTTCAGGGAAACATATGTACCAATCCAAGGCTATACCTATCAGTTGTTGTACAAAACACATCATCCTTTTTTCCTCATGTTGATGTTGGGGGCCCATAATTTGACAACATCATGATACATGGTGTGTGATATATTTATTCTGGGTTTCCTACACCATTAATATTTTAGATGGTAGGATTTACAAATGTGGGGGGAGGTAAAGTATCATCGACCCATTCAGGATATGGATTCCCCTCAGGCTTCACCGTATTGTGTCACCCTTCCCTGACATCAATTAATGTATCCATGTACTTGATAACATTATGATTCTTTAAGCACTATTGTCTTAGTTTCCTCCTTTCTACATGAAGCATGTGGGTCTCAACAAGGTAGTCCAGCGTTTGGATCAATATAATTCTTTGTTTGTCCTATGAATGAATTATCACAATGTTGAGGTTGTGGTTTTCACCATAATATATTGGATTCATAAGGCTACCTAGATCCAGAGTATGTCTGGTTCTCAAATTCTACTCTTACAAGAGGATCAACTATAGATAAGAGAATATTTTTCTTCACTCGAAGAAGATATATAGTGGTAATACTTCCCCTGAGTAGTTCCTCATTGAGTCATCTAAAATATTGTACCAAATTCTATTAATATGAAAATCGTTCCTCTATGGAAGAAAATTCAATTCTTTGGGATTGTGATTTGGATTTAGCCACACCTATCCCCTTTTTAGTAGAAGTGTTATACTATAGATGTAGAAACATGATATTTAGAAGTGCCAAGAGTCAAAAACTCATATGGTTATAGGTGTTTTAATACTCAGTTGGTGCATCTAAATAAACATATTCTATTGGTAGGTTCCCCATGTTGTGGCCCTCTCCATTTTTATATTCATACACAATTTTTGTTTCATTGATAGTGACAAAATTTATTGTGACATCCCAAGTATTTATAGAATAAGACATCTTCATATATATTAATTATTATGAAAAAGATATTAATTATTTTTTAGAGGGTATGATGTGTTTTATTGTGTAACCGACACACAACAAGTGGTTTCTATGAAATCTTATGTTGCAAACAAAACTGAGTTATATTGAAAAATAATATAGTTTTAATATTTTAATCCTAAATGGTAGTTAACAGATAAAAGTATTGTGGAATGAAAAATATAACGAACAATATTATGTTCAAACATGTTTTTAAAATGTTTTTACATTCATCAAATAAATATTTTTGGCTTAAAATGAGAATAAAACAAATTTTTGCATAAAATACATTAATATTTTTTAAAAATATGTTTTACCACCATTTAATGGTGAAAAATTTTTATGTTCTATTAGAAAAAATAAAAATATTAATTGGAATAGGTATTTCAAATTTTAATTTTGTTGAAAATTTGGTAATTTTTTGATTAAATTGATTTTTTAATGAATAGTGAAAAATATTGCCTTTTAATTCAAAATTTCATATTCAGCTAATTTATTTGTTTTTTAGATTATCATTTTAATTGGTTTTAAAGTATATTAATATTATATTTTTATAATTAATAAAAATATTATTCATTGGATGTAATTTCATATTTAAATTTGATATAAACACATGTCAATCTTTTTATGGGATTTATTTTTTAAAAACACATTTTCTTATATTGACAAGGGAAATTAATTTTAAATTTATTAGAGAAAATGATATGTTTTTAATCCATAAAAATAGATTCCATATTTGGAATCATAATTTCCAAATTAGTTATATAGTTCAATATTATTTTTGGACATGAAGAATATTAACATTAATAATTATTTTTATTTATGACTGTTAAAGGGTAAATTATGTAAATAAGGGAAAAAAATTTATAATAATATAAAACTAACCTAAAACATATCCAAATAATATTATATGTGATCTAGTTGACATCAATAACCCATGTGATGAATTTTTCTCTTTTAGAATCCACTGGGGTGTGATTATGACACCTATATCTTTTAATTAAATGTAAAAGAAAATATGTTATAAACATAAATATACTTACGAAAAAAAATATGAATATTGGTTTATATAAGATATCACTTAGACTATAAATATTCATTATAAATCTTGAAATATTTCCTACAAAATTTTATTTTATTTATAATTTTTATATATTTAATAATTAGATTTTATTATGACATAAAAATGTTGAAGTGATAGCTTTATCAATGAACGAATAAAATAAATGATATCATAAATTTTAAAATAAATATTATTTGACATAAATTATGTTAGAAAATATTTTTATAGGTTAATATTTTAGGTTAAAATTCAATTAAATGGTTAGTTTTAACATTATCTATGGGTTTATATTTACATAAATTCCATAAAATGAACAGTGTAAAAATTAACATAATTGATGTTTTATAAATATTATAATTTATTAAATTATTAAAAATTAAGAAAAATATTTTAAAATTAAAATGTGATTGTGATATGGTCTTAAAAGTTTTTTATATTCCAATGGCATATTGACCCAATATATGTAAAATTAATATACTATTAAAAATGAAAATGGTCATACCACAATTAAAATTAAAAGAGAATAAATATTGGTAAACCAAAAATATAAGGATTATAATAAAATAAATACATGTCTAAAAACTTCCAGAAGAGAGGATTTAGAAAAACAAACATATTATCTATGACATAACATAAATTTTATCAATTATAATTCATAAATACATTTATATTAATTTAATAATTGTTTATTTTCCAAGGTGTTTCCTTCCCACTCCTATAAAATGGTACCCTCTATTCACTAATACTCGCACTCGAAGAACACTTTTACAGAAAATCCCTACACAAACCAATTCCTAGAATATCTAACCTAGTATTAGAGTCCACCCTTAGGGTATAAATCCTTATAACCAAGCATTTTGGTATAAACCAAAAGAATTTACCTGATTAATATGTAACACCTTCTATAATGATGTTTATGTTTCATTTACATTATCCATTCCATAAACTATTATTATTCCATGATTACATTAAAAAAATATTATCCTTAATATAGCATTATTTTTTATTCTATTTTTTCATACTACAGTTACATGAAACTCCATTTAATGCTAAACAGATATATTGTTTATGTGTACGGTGAACTACTCCCTCACAAAACAATAATTGATGAATATTTCTCTACCACCTTGCATGGTGGCCATTATAATGGAAAATAATTTAAATATGATATATATTATATTAATATTCTCTATGTTCTTCAATAATTTTATTTAGAAAATTCATTTTCAATTTCCACGTTCTGTAAATACGATAATTTTAATTTGAGAAAGTGGGGACTACCGCTCCCTCAAAGTAATGTGTCTTGTCCCCTCTATACAATAAATGTATAAAGGATAGTTTTATTAATCCTCTGAGACATATATGACATTAATATAACACTAGTGTTATAATATACATTTAAGTACTGTAATTATTCTATAAATATGACAAATAATTGAAGGTAGCATTCATCTGTCCTTACAGACTTCTGTCTCCAGGAATGATGAATTTCATTTCTTATATCAAAATGATTTTGATTATTCTAAATACATATATAATGGCTATATATAATATTTAAATAATGATTACTATTCTAGAGGTTATGGATCTATTACCACAAATAAAATAAACATCAAAACAAATGCATTTTTATCTCAAGTACCAAATATCTACAAAACATGTAATATGAACATAAAGAAATATGTAATTTTTAAAACATGGTAATAATTGTAATAAATGAAATAATAATATTGAAAAAGGACATCAAGAGATTAGAAATATACCTAGGTTTATTTTTCAGGAATAACATTGAATATAGAAGACGAATCAAACTTATTGTAAGGTACTTCGTCTCTATCTCCTTTCATAGAGGAATTTTTTTATAATATACACCTTCATTTTTATACAGTTTATAATCATCCCCACGGAAATTTTATTTCATTCAATAGTTTGTAAATGGAAAATTTATATACAAATCAATTTACTTTATATAGAAAATTAAAAAATTAATGTTTTTAATTTATAGGAAAACTATAACTTCTCTCATGCTATAACCATTATTGGAAATTTGGATTCCCTTATAAGAATTCATGTTTTTAAAAGAATAAATGAAATACCTTATTTTTATTATTATTTTGTTATTATAATGTTTTTGAATGTTGAATGAATATTTCTATATCTTGAAATGATTTCATGTGATTTAAAATGAAAATTTATCAGGGGAATATTGATAATTTAAATTAATAATTTTTAACGATTATGTAATGGTACATGGATACAAGACAGGTGATTGCATGATTAATCGAAGATGGATGGTTATGTAATTAACCGAATATGGGTGGTTCTGTGATAAACCATGAATTAGTTTTTATGTTATAACATATAGTGAATTGGGTATGTGATTTAGTCATATGGAAATTCCATTTAGTGAAATGTATGGATGTAGACAACATGGGTATTCTATTTTTGTATTATTATGTCACATATGACCATTTTATTTTATTTTTTGCTTTCTTTGTGTTTGTGGTAATATTTATTTAACGAAAACATTGTGAAATGAGCCTATATTCATTTAATTGTATTTACAACTTCATAATGGTAAAGAGTATTACACTATGATAAAGTATTATTGGTTTACATGTTTTCTCAAGAATAAAGAATTTCGTTATTTTTTGTATCCCTTACTGATATTTTTATTATCATCCCATGTTTTGTAATGGTTTCTATAGAATTTAAAATAGAATAAAGTCATGGATGGTATCATGGACATGTTATGATGTTTAAACATGAAATAATACCATTTTTCTTTTTGAAAGAATTTGTTTTATGGAAAAAATGGATAGTGGAGAGAACTATCTACTTTGTAATACATAAGTTGATATATATGAGTAATGGCCTAATAATCTAATGTTATAAACATGAAAATATCCTCAATTTAAATGAATTTCAAATAAATGACTTATCTCATGATAATGTAATGTTTAAAGCTAGAGAATTATATTTATAGAGTTGTATCATAAATGGGTGATTGATCCATTAAATTCAATTAAACATGATGATTCTACACTACCTTTGTTAAGGAAGTTCATTGTAACCTTTTTGATATTTGTCTATTTTTTTTACAAACCAAGCGATGTCTTATTTCATTTACCAAAGGTCCCTCATGTCTCAGTCACTGAGTGATGACATTGAGGAATCTTATAGTTGTCATTAACGAACAAGCCCAAAATAACTGAGGTTTTCCTTGTAGTGGGAAGAATGGATCATATGTCGAAAATCTATATTTAATCCCCAACCATGAGAGGACTAATTCCCACTGTGGGGATAATATGGTTGAATATACCCCCTTCCTTATGTGTTGGGTGACATTTGGGGTCGCAATGGTCATTAATTGATCTTATAGTTGAGAGTATGATGCTTCCAATCGAGGATTTAGTGGATCATAGGATGGGCATTGAGATGTTAATTTCTCTAGCCTTTCTAGGTGGGGTGATATGGATTAACTATTGACTTCTCTAGAAACATCGTAAGGTATGGTGTGCTTGGTGATAGTAATTTATATATAGTTTTTCCAACCTATGGGGATGGGGTTTGTCTAATTCTGGTGATTCTATATTCTAAATCCGCTCAGGAATTGAACATACAAGAGGTGGAGGTTGTGGTTTATATTTCTGTATCATAGTGGGTTGGGTTCACTCTTGCATTGCTACTATGTAAGATATTACTATATCTTATTTGATGTAGTGTATCTATGATCATATAATACTAGTTTTGATGGAAGACCAAGACAATGATCTATTTATTCATGATGCGGTTAAGTTAATCGTATCCATGTTTTTTTTTCTTAAATGAATCCCCATTACTATGAGGGACCAAAATAAAAAACTCATTTTCTATTCTCTCCCTTCGATCGTGATGTTTGGACATTGTTGAAGAGGGTTCATTTTGTTGTACTGACCAACTTTCTCACATGTTACAAGTTATCTTATTTTTACATAGATTAGGACATTGAATAATGACTTATCTAATGTGATCAATTTTCCTGGAAACATAGTAAAGTGTAATTATCCATATCTCACGCATCCACAAATATCCCCATATAGATATGCTCTATAAATCAGTTGACATAGGGTTGGGGTGAAGTAGTGACAAACAGTGCAGATATGTTTTTCATTCTCTTCATCTCTAGGGGATAGAACATGAAGATGATTTTTTTTCCAACAAACACTTTTCAAATGATAATTTAATCTTTTTATTCATTAGATATACATTCCTCTATCTAGTGAGACCATAAATGAAAATTCAAAGGGTTGCTTGCTGACCCGAGTGGAGTGATATTAGATGTTTATTGAGAACTATATATAGTTTACACCAATGTGATGAGGACCTATCTATATGAAGGTTTCATAAATTTTCACATCACTTTATATGAATTTGTTTAATAAATTTTAGGATTTCCTTATACGTGGGAAATATCGTTAGGGAGAGTTTTAACATGATGGATGTCAAGAGTAGAGTTTTTATGATCCATATAAACACTACCATGAGGAGGAATAAATTTTGTTACCATGTTGGATGCAGAAGGATGTAAGAATATTTTTTAAAGAGTTTTTTATTTTGTTGGAAAAATGATAAATCATTTCACGTTCTATGATACATGAAAAATTAGGTGATTATTTTCATTGGATTAATTCAAAAAATTCATAAGTATTTTGTAAAACATTTGATTCATGATTAATAAAATAAAAGGAGAGTTCTACCAATCATATTCTATTTTGGTTGGAATGAATGATGTGATATAAAGTATGGGAGTTTCTATACTTTACTTGTAATATATGATGTTTCTAAAGGTTATCAATCAATGTCCTAAAATTGTGATAGATAAGTTTCATGATCAAATCAGATGAATGCAAATCAACATGGTTGGAGTTCTCTAAAATAGATTTTTATGGTGGAATTGTTTCCAAGTGTTTTCCAAAATATTGGTCATAAAAATTGAGATATTTGTTTCAGAAAAATGAAGGATTTATGTGAGGGATAATTTACTGACCACGAAATATAGTTCATAGAACTAATAGTATTTACATGAAATAGATAATAAAAATCAGAAAAGGGATAATTTTCCATAGCTGTATTATACGGACCTTCAAGCAAACTACACGGATCGTGTATGGAAATATATATGGAAGGATTGTAGTATGTGTAAGGACAAATGTTTTCATAATCCTTGTGTAATGAATAAGAATAATTTTTCATGGGAAGGCCATTTTTTGTGGCTAATATGAGGTGAAATATTTCCATATGGAATCTGTTATAGTAATGGGAGATGTATGGTATGAAAACTGTGTAAATAATGTGGTTCATGGGAGGCTCACAAAATGTGGGAGGGTAACAATTCACTGGATGAGGATAGTCCTAGGTGAATTATGTTCCACATAGTTGTTCTGCGTAAATTGGATTAGGTGTATTTTTGTATCTATATTCATATATAAGGTCCCCTAATAATATGATTTTTCAGAGTGAATTTAATTAGAAGAGATCTATTCTGAAACAATAATTTTGGACAATTCCTAATTAGTTCGAAAAGGATACATTTTCGAAAGAGAATAGTTCTTAGATGAATCAATTCCACATATGAGATTGTTCACGGGGATCTGTTCCAGGAGGGATGAAGTTGTTTTTAAAAAATATATTTCTACAGAAGACGCATTTTGTGAGGATAACACATGGAAATCATTTGCAGGGCTCTGTAGCACAAAAAAGGAAAAGGGGGTTGTAGAGTGTAGGTGGTTCATGGTGGAATCATCCATTAATGGAGTTGGGTTATCCCATGAAAGAGAGCTCATCCATGAAGTAGGGATATTCTGAAGAAGTGAAGATGTTTTATTGAGTTGGAATAGTCCTAAAATGGAATGTCATCTGTGAAGGTGGGGTGGTTTGTGGAAATAAATATAGTTCGTAGAGAAAAGGGCTATCCATGTTGGAATAACTATTTTTTGATGCACTCTCACCTGTGATTCAACTTTGTTTCAAAGAAAACAAGATGTTCTTCAAGGATGCATATCTTTTAATTGATGACTAAAGGAAGCTCCTACCAGCTTCTCAGTAGGAAAGAGAAGAATCATTTTGAAATATAAAATGTTTGAAAGTGGATCATGAATAACCATAACATTGTATTGAATAATTTTATTCCAGAAGAATAATACAAACTATTGGAATGTTTTCGCAGTGTTAAACAAGTGTAATGTAATATCCTTTCATTTAATTCAACATCAAATGATTTTTTTTCTAATGGATTTTGTGGTATTGTGTTGTTTCGAAACCATACAATGGACATAACTACTCTTTTTGAGTAGTGAACCTTGTAAATTTCTCTTTTTGTATAGATTTTTTCTTTATTCATGATCATTAGGGAAAAAATAAATAACAAGAGGCGAATTTTGTTTCCTAAGAATGGAATCATAAAAGAAAAATACAACACAAATTAACCCCCCCCCCCTCTGGGATACTCGAATCATGACTAGGAATATTTATTTTATTGATAATTTTCATATTATTCTTAATATTTAGAATTAAAATAGCCTATGGGTGTTGAGAGTATGTCCCAAAAAACATCAATCACAGTATCATTGAGTAGATAAGGGACATATTCCATGTTATACATTGTGGTTGGAATATACTGACTTGCCTTATATAATTGTGAAAGTATATGATTTAACAGTATTATGGTTGATGAAACTTATTTATAACCATCTAGTGTTGTGGGACAGTGACCCCACTATTTAGAATCTATTGGAATATACTAATTATATTTTCCATCACTGATAGAAATATGTTCGTTCCCCTATACATATGTCATTATCACTTGGTGTTCCTCGATCATGATGTGAATATGATACCAATCATGATCGATGGGAATATACTACTTGTATTTCATGGAGGGATATGAGCTTATGCTAACGCACGTGTCACTCTAACTTGTAGATCCTTAATTGGTATTGGAATATGAACACGGTATAAATATAAATTCCATGCAATAATATATTAATAGACCACCGAAATGAGAGAATATATATGATCATCCTTTTATATTTCCATAGATGGATGCTAGGGTAGATGTTTATCAGTAGAAGTTTGAATATGTTCCTAGATTCCATGAACTTTTATAATATGGCAGGGCAATTTTCTGATAGTAATATGTACATATCCTAATGCATGTTCCATTCTTACTTGGTAATCCATATATATAACGGGGATATAAGCCCAGTCCTACATCATTACAGTAAATCGCTGGTCTTATTCGATAGGATTATGAGCCTCTCCAAAGCATGTTCCCTCTAACTTGGTGATTCCAATACATAATGGTGACATGATCATGATATTTAGCCATTGGAATATGTCTCCAATAATTTTTTATTTTCATGTTACATTATCTCAAGTCATGTTCCAATCCAACTTGGTGAGCCGTGATTCGAATAACATTATGATCCCATTACAATACATCTTTCCTTACCATAATATGGTGATAATCCACCTAGATAGGATCAAGAATGTGTGCTTTCTGGGGAGTCTCCCCTTTTTCTTGTTGATTATAGTGTTAGAATGTCTTGAATATAGGGATAGGAATTTTTAAAAGCCCTTGTATCTATACCAGTGATGTGATATTTTAGTAGAGTTCCTCAACTATCACTAAAATATAATGGAATTTTATAATGGTTTGTGTATGGAAGTATGCCTGCACATTTTGTTCCACTATATAATAGAATATGTCTTCGATTTACATAGGGATATGAGCCCACTTCTATCTTCATGAAACTTCTATAATATGCCTATGGATTTCATGTTTGGGGAAAGAGATATATTCCTCCCCTATTATTTCTACATTAGTATTATTGATGACATGTTTAGAGTGAGTATGAATATGATACATTTTATTGGTTACCACCAAAATATGTTAGAAGACTTCATCAATAGGTGTGGTGATATGACCCCACTCACGGTTACTGAGGCCTCCTCACCGGATGTGGTTCCTTATTACCTGTTCATGTGCATTAGAGGTGACAACTCTCCACGTGGTACCCTTACTAGTTGATTGATGGGTACTTAAGGGATGGTTCTCGAGATAGTGTTTGACAGGAGCCCTCTCTAGTTGACCCTAAACCAGTAGTGAGTTTTATTTGACTCTAGGTACGACCTTCAACAAATATTGATGGTGGTGGTTGGCTCACCACTATGATAATCTCTTAAATAAGTTGGATATTGAAACAATGTACACTAGTTTAGCTATAGCTTTCCCTAAACGGTGAGTAGTCATCATCTTTTATAATTGAATACCCACATGGGAAGCTTTAAGGGCCACGATTGTACCATGTTTTATGGTATTCCGATAACATCATGTTCTCCACCTCAGGTTGAATTTTTTGGGTATGCGAGATAGATTTGAATCTCATAGGGGTTGAAACCATATATTACTTGTGAAAATGGTCTCTGAATTAATACATTATCTCACATCAGGATTTTAATTATTAGGGTAGTATAATAAATAATACATACAATAATAATCAAGGTTAGTGATTAGTTGAATGTTGTAGAATTGATGATTTCTCAATTTGATATTCATTGAAAACCCAATTTTCATTTCATTAAAGATATTGTTATTTAAATGGCCTAGAATTTTCAAAAAGATGATGGACTTATTTCATAGGAACCACATTTATAGAGGTTCATTTATAATATTGTTTTAGGTTTATTAGCTTTGTTTCATACACTAACAATGTGGCATGGCTAATGAAAAATCATCTATCAAACTATTAGAGGGTTTTATGTCATGATTGTTGATATTCTGGAATATTCAAAGAAAAATGGTATGATAATTGATTAACAGATCATTGTAATATTTTATTGATTCATATTGATTTCACAATGTTTTTTTGGGAAGGAGAATAAATTGATACCTCATTGAACCATCAAAATGGTATGATGGGAACATTGTATTCTATCCTTTTTACGTTGTTAAGGAGATTACGTGATTAAATAAGTTCACGTAGGGTTCACAGTGTTTATTTAAATTGGAAAGAAAAGACCATTAGGCTCATTTTTTTATCCAGATGGTTGATTTTAGGGGGTTCATTTCCATTAAAATCATTGATGTTATGTCACCATTGTCATTTTTAATGAATAATCCCAACAATCCGCTCATCAACAACTGGGTACAGAACTACTTTCCAATGGAAGGTGGTCATTTGCGGTTTTATACCCAATGAAAATTAGGGAAACACGTTGGTCGATAGGATGAGAGATTGGGCTAATCACAAACTTTTGGGTTGGGTGGGGGGGGGTTGTTTCATACTCCGAGATTACCTTTTTGATTTCAGATATTTTTGTGAATCTCTTCCTGGTCCTGATATGTGACCTTTAACCCTTTCAAATTGATCATAAGTTAACCCATTTCTATTAGAATGAAGGGGATCTCATTAGTGATTAAATATTTATATATCTGAAGTTCACCGTCTTTTTCCCATTAATGGACTCAAATTATGAATCAATATAACATGGAACTTTGTAATAAACAACTTTTCCAGGAGGCGGTTAATATTATTCGGAGGGAATTTATCCTTTATGAGGTATCCTATGTATCCCTTTTATTGATGAAATATAAACCATTATACTTCGTTAAACCCATTCAGTTTAACATCATATGTAAAGAAAATATATTTAGGCACTAGGAAACTTGATAATTGAGTTCAAAAATTAATATGGAATCCTACGTATCCTAGTTATGCAATAAATCAGAGTTACCATAGTTCGATTGATTTTGGATTAACAATGAGGTTATGTTTAATGATATGAATATTTTGATTTCATAACCATATGTGAGTAATGATCGATGTTCGAAAAAAGTTATGGTAAATAATCAATACAACTATATGTGGTGGTGGGAAATATGTGTTGGGACTTCCCTTTTGATTTCACTATGGAGATCAGGCTTCGAGATGGTGTCTTACATATCACTGTTACTACTAGAATCATAGTTATTGTAGTTCAATTGGTTGGGGATTACACAATGTTGTTTACTGTACAGGATGGGAATAATATATTTTGCCTTTTATAGGATCTTACTAACTAAGGATGAAAAATGTTATAATATTTTTGGGTTCCCTTGTAACATACTCTTCTTTTCTTTATAGTTTCTTTGGATTGTCTTCTCAACATGCTTTGATTGAATGGTTTGACAAGTTGGAGGATGTTTTCATGAAAAATACAATGAAAATAACATGATCCACATTAATGTTTTGGAGGAAATCTTACAACATTGATGGATTATCTAAAAGTTATCACATGATCAAATACAACTTACCTGTAGGACATAACAAGACCCAGAAGGCTTGTTCCGAAATCGATATCTTGATTCTGAACGACATGCTTAGAGGGAGTCAAATTACCCCACAATAATAACAAGGAATCATCTCTAAATCAAATGAATTTTTTTTGAGGGAATCAAGAGTATCAGTTTGAAATCTATCAAGGTGTTTTACATGTCCTGGTTTATATTTCTAGGTGTCATCGCAAGAGCTGGCTGAGATGTCCAGGAGACAATGCAAGAGTTGGCTAATTTTCCCTAGTGATTTTTTGAGACTCTGCTAATATGTACTGATGAAACCATTGATCTGGTTAATGTAACTTGAAAAAACTACAGGTCTAGTATGTCAAAACTAAATAGTTTTGTGAGACTTGGGTGGCATGTCCAGGGGGATCCATGAGAATGTTGTGTAAAAATATTCATTATAAAATTTCATCAATACTTTGTGTTTTTTAAATCACAAATTAATTTTCTTATAATTCATTATATATAAAAGGAAATGTTTATGATTGATATATTTATAGCTAGGTCTTACAGTAATTTCCATTAGTCAAAAAATAACACGGATCCTTAAAGAATCTATAAATCTCATATTCAATTCATATTCTCTCAAAATTGTGATTCTGATTTCCTTTTCTCAAATCTGAATTTAGAAGGAAATGGAATCTGTTTTTTTTTCTCAATTCCAAATCGCAAAGAAAATTAAATTTGATATCGATTTCTCAGTTCTAAATTTCCCATAATTTTGATTCTGATGCTCTCAAATTTGTGAAATCGATTCACTTCCATAAATTCTAATTCACTCAAAAATGTGAATCTGATTCACAGTTTCTCAAATCTGAAACGTCTAATTATTTGAATCCAATTCACTTTTTTTCAATTGTGATTCTCAAATATTTTTATATATGATTTATATATGTCTTAATGTTTTATCATTCATTAAAAACTACATTTATAACATTCATAATGTTATGATATTTCCTTAATATATGATTTTATATCTTTCTTAAAATTAATATATTTCCATAACATAATTTATTATAAAAATATAGTAAATATTATTAATGTTTCTCGTGATAATTTTTTATGCTAAATGACATTATCTACTTAGTTATTATATGAAAATTTCTTGTTCCAGCTGTACATGTCCGTCTAATATTTTAGAAAAAAATTAAAATTTTTAGGGAATTTTGACCTTTTTTGATATCACCAATAAGTAAAAAAACAATTGAATGATATAGTAGCTTTGAAATTTTATGTTAATTGATACTCTATGAGAGCTCCACCATAATTTGTTTGTGTGAAATACTTACATAGTTTATGTTGTGAACAACAGGTTCAACATACTTAAATATTCAAAATGATTTTTTTTCATTGTGTGATCTTGATTTTTGTTTTATTAAATTGAGGTCTTCATAGCTAAATGATGTTAGAGGTTATTATTACAAACATAATAGTGGGCTTACATGTTGAAGTAACAATGAGGTGTCTATCACCATAAAAATCGAGGTATTGTTGGATTAGCAATACCGATACTGATCTTCGTATAGAGGGTTTACCCTAGTGTGGGTAATACAGACGTTGATGAATTTATAAATCATGTGACCCTTATCTAATGTGTTTTTGATGCACTATTCCTTGGATTATAGTATTTTTACACTTTCATATGAACATTTAATTACCCTTACCATTTCTTACATTGAGAAAATGTTTCTTGTAGTTTATTATTTGTTCTAACATTGATATTGGAATCTATATGCTTTAAGGTAGAATCTTGTTCTATTATACCTGTGTACTTATTTCATTACAAATCATTATTAAACTAATGTGTTTTCCGTTAATCCTAAAAAATAGGCATTAAGTGATTATTTTTTGTTTATCTATGTTTAAAAAAGTTTTCATAAGGTTAAATAATAATGTATTTAATCATAAAATTCACCCATATTTCATTTTTATATTTATATATTGCTTTTCGATTGTATGATGACTTTATCTCACATTCCTAGGGTACTTAGCAAGATTCAAATAGTATGGAGAATGAACTTCACAAGATCATGGAAAAATGTATTAGTGATGCTTCCTGAAACTGTTGGTTCATGTAAAGAACATGGGTATCAATGTATATGTTATTTACATAAGAATCCAAAACTTAGTCTTTATCCCATCATTTTTATAGAATATTTATGATATTTTTTCAGTGTTAACAGGTTTTATGCCTCACAAGTTTTAGAAAAATGGGGGATGTCCTTCTAGTAATCTTCAAAATGTCTATTTTGTAATATATGAGTGATCACACTAAGTTATTATTTATGTAACATGGCCACTACGATGGTTCCCCATAAATTACCTTATAGGAATACATTATATTTCTTAGTTCATCAAATCCAATAAATCCGCTATGGCCCATGGTTTCTTTAGTGATAAATTCCAAGACTTCATTAATCCATATTTGAGGTCCCATATTTTGTTGTTGGTTGGGGGATTTATAGGCCTCAACAACATTAAAATTATTTGTTTGTTTTTTGATAGTATCACGTGAATCCAGGATAGATTCAATGGTGGGATATGGAATCTTGATTCATCATTGGGTTTTTACACAAGACTTTCTAATTGAGTCACTTGATTTCCTGTGAATGGAAAACCATCCCATTAATGTCACATTTATTGGAATATTTCAAATTAAAGGGGTCATTGAGAATCATATATACATGTAAAGGTTATTCCATATATCTATACCTATATGTATATGTACATTAAAGAGATGATGATTCCTTTGAAAGGACATCACTTGATCTTAGGTAACATGACTGAGGATCCTTTTTGAAGAAAAGGATGAATTTTTAAGGGGAATTAGGAGACCATTCTATAGGATGCTCTAGCGTGTTTCATGAGTTTTACAATGGCAATCGGCTCATATAATTTCCCTTTTATTAAGTTATTTTACTTTTCAAATTATTATAGATATTTCGTGAATGATGGAGTGTTTTTGATGATAATCAATTATCTTATCAATGATGCACCATATGACTAATGAATGTTCCTATGCTGATGTGTGGTAATTTCTTTGATAATTCCATAAGTTTGTCCATATGGATCCATAGTGGGAGTATGTTACATCTTGAACATATATGTGGCCTTCCGTGATTCCATAATGAGGTTCCATTGAGCATTTGTGCGGCAAGGTGGGCATGTTGTTGGGTGATTATTTTATCATGAAGATTACCATGGGTGCATCGCATGACTTGTTTGACCATAAGAGGCATCAACCAATTACCTTTTTCATTTCCTTTTCCTATTTTTTCAAAGATGGTGATCTCATGAGTTGTTTTAGATTTTTTTAAGTAATTTGTTTCCTCTTTTGATGATAATAACATTATTTTTATGACCATAAGAGGCTCCCAACTATTTGATAATTTTCACATATATTTGAATTGATTTTTGAGGGTTTTTCAGGCGTTCATCGATGGAAACTTTTTGTAACCTATAGGTGCTTATACAACTACTACTGTGTGATCCACTATTTTATTGGGTAACTTCACAAGATTTGAAAGATATTTTGAAGGGTCTAGATGAGATCTTCATTGGGTTATGCATTGTATAAGACAATATGTATATGCTTTTTCTAGTCACACAATCATCTGTATCCTAAGGGTTCCCATGATCCACATAATCTTGACCACCACCTTCTTCATTTACATTGTGGGGAAAATAATTCCAATATTCAAATATGTTTTCTTTTATTAATTATCTGATGCTCATTTTGAGGGAGTCAACAACTTTATTACTGTTCATTTAAACTATTAGTTCCATTTATTCCAAGCTGTCATAAAAATAATTTTATTTATACCACTATATATTAAAATATCAATTTTTTCTTATTAATATAATTATATAATGAAATATTTATTTTTTGTATAAATAATTTATTTATATTAATTATAAAACTTTTATTCTATACTTCTCATCAACCATGATAATAAAATAGAATTAATCGATTCTATCTTCAAACTACTACCTGTATGAAGTGTTGTCTTTATTGTTTCATCACCAAATATCATGGATGGTAATAAGGATGGGTTTGATAGATTGTATTTTTTGTCTTGTTTAATTTTTAAATTTATATTATTAATTTATCATATACCATATTTTCATTCCCTTATTGAGAAATGGTATTGTTAACTATGCATACGTGTAGACTACTGCCTCCAAGAAGAATAAATTTTATATTAAATAACCAACAATATTTGGTGGTTTTATGCAAGGATTTACTGATTATGTATAACAATTATAAAAATTTTCATCTTCATTATACATAATATTATCATTTTTAAAAGATATTCCCTTAGTCGTGAGAACATTATAATACATTACCATTCATATTGATTTTTAACACCTATGCAAACAATGCTATATTGATTATGTGATAAATTAATATGGGATGTTATATAATTATAATATAATCTAATAATGATATATTTATTATTTTTTGATGGATTTTTAGTTTTTTTGTTAATATTATAAATTTTTATTAATATATTACCTTCCACTCGTTTAACATTTTATAGTAGAGTTCAACCTGATTTCCATTTTCATATGTCATATTATTTTCTTTCCCCTAATGAGATTAAGAATCATGTAATCATTGAAAATTATATTTTTATATAATGAATTTTTAGGTAATGAGGAACATTAAAAAATTATTAATAATTGATCATGTCTTCAATGATTTCTTTTGAAATAAACGACTTGATGATATAACACTTCATTCAAAAAAACATTAATTAGTAATAATATTTGTATAAATAGTTTTATAAAATATTTAAAAAAATGAAAAAAAATTGATTTTAGAGACACTTTTTTTCCTACATCGATTTTACATCTTTTCAAATTAATATTCATTACATTGAATAAATACATAACTGAGGATCAAGGAACAATAATGTCTTGGGAAACTAGAAAACATTTAAAATAATTTCAAAAGTGAGCAACATCGTCTCCCACTAATTGCATCATTATTATAACAGTTTTTAATTCTGTAATAAAAATAAATTTCTTTAAAACCTGGGGAAAGTAAACATAATAACGGGTAATATTATATTATTTATTAGTGTAAACAATGGAGATATGTAAACATACCATGAGCATAAATGTAACACCCTGAGTTTTTGTGAACATTTTTTATCTCAAATAAAATAATTGTATATGATGTATTTCATTTCATAATATAAAATGTAAAACATTAATTATGTTCTACATCATGATAATAATTTGATACATACAATACTTACATGTCTAGTGTAACACTCAACACCGTGTTTCTACAAATCCTCATTTTATTATTAACATTATTTAAATGATATTGTTATATCCTAGTTTTTAAAAACAATAATATATATTATAATATCTATATTTTAATATATTGTTCAAAATGGTATTAATTTAAAAAAATTGATAACAAAACATGTAATATTGGTAGAGTATTAATATGTTTGAAAATATTATTTTATCATGTGGATTTCGTTTTATGTCCCTATGGGAATAAAAAAAGTAAAATTTAGGAAATTTGTGATGTTAAATTTTAAAGAATGAAAATAATTATAGAATCCATATTTCTGAATTTATCTTAGGATGAACTATAGGAAAATTTCAGGAAAACGTCAATTTTGGATGGGTAGTGAAAATTCCGGAATTTTAATTCAATACTGTCTTTTCAATAAAATTATTTATAGAGTTAAATTATATTTTAAATTGGTTTTAAATATTAATTATATTAAATTTATATCAATTAATATCATTCTGGTCATTGGGACAATGTTCACACTGAAATTTGATATCATAATAGTACACACATTTAAACATTTTCACCAAAAGCCCATTATTGTGACACATCTGTGGGATTAACATTAAATTAATTTCTACCGATTATATGTTTACAATTTGGAAAAATGGAATCCATATTATTGAAGAGATTAATTAATAATTAATTATAATATAAATTTATTTTTTTTACCAAAAATCTGTGTGAAAATGTTTAAAATTAATTATGGTAATTATGAGAACAATTAGCGTAACAATGGACTAAACCATAATATTAAAGTCCAAAATGACATAAAAAGTTTGATAAAAAAATTTATGGGAAACTAAAGACATTATATTCCAATTTATTAGATTTTTATCATTATTTTATCCACATATCATATGGAAATTATGTGTGGAAATCCATTTTAAAAAATATACAAGAATGCCAGACCACCTCAACTATAAAAATGAACACACCAATCCCACATCCTCTAACCACTAAAAACATTTTTTATAAGATACTATATTACCATATAACTTATAAAAATCTATCAACTAAACCATTAATCCTCGCCATTTGTAGGAATCCATCCATGGATTCCATTTCTTTCGAAGAAAAAGGAGTTAGCTGAATAAGAGGTTACATCGTTCCTTAAAGTCGGTTGTTTTATATTCATTATACACCATCAAAAATATAATTTCAACATTATTATAATGTAAAATAATTATCCCAAAAATAATTCTATTATTTTATTATAATGGTTAAACCTAATAATACACACACTTCCTTCAAATGGGTAACGAACATAGCGTTCTTTGTACAATGCACTAATGCCTCATGAGGTGATGTTGTTCAGTTTTCCGTTTACAATGTCTCATTGTTGAGAAAATTGATGTAAAATATGTTTTATAATTATATAAATAATATTTATGATTTATTTAATCTTATTTAATTATTAAATAATTAATACCTTCATGATTTTCAGTTTGTGTAAATATGCCAATTTCATTCGGGGAAGTGTGAACTACAACCTCCTCATAGCTACGTGATTTGTTCAATCTGTAAATAGAATTAATTAATGTTGGGTTTAGTGAAATTATATGATATATCAAAAATAATTATTCTAATTTATTTATTATATATATATAACCATATATCTAATTTATTAATTTCTTTTTTCAATACAAAACTAAAATAAAAACATCATTCATGTGAACGTATAGCCTACCGTCTCCCCGAACTATTCAATTAATTTCATCTTTCAATATTTTATTGATTATTATAAATATGTATATACGGAATATATATTATTTTTATATCACGATTGAAATTATTGAAATAATGATATATGTTTGAGGACAAAAAATATAACAAATTAAGGCACATGTATGAAAAATAATGATGTTTTTTCCCAAAGCGTAACGTTTACATTTAAATGAAAATAAGAAGATAATATAATGTCATAAGATTACCCTATTTGGTTTTATATTGGATAATATGTTTCTATAATATAATTATAATAATATTATAAATATTATATAGGATGTTTCATTTATTTTGATGAGAATCAAGACATAAAATATTGGATTTCTAGTCTCACTTTTATTTTTATGAGATATAGGTATTATTCACCACTTTTTTATCTTCAGTGGTGTATATACATCCCATGAATATATTTTATAATTATTACACTTTAATTTATGGTTATTTACATACCCATTTAAATATATATCTTTTATGGGGTTTATTATTAAAAAGAAATCAAATTGGTAAAGTAGTTTTGTCTCAATGTTCACTCTACGAGAGAAAAGCCATGAATATAAAAAAACATGTTTTAAATAATTATTTCCAAAAGGTTGTTAAATTTGATAATTTAATCTCAATTTTATGTAAATAGGATTTTAAAATTGAATTATTTTTTCCAATGAATCCATTATATTTTACAAACTATTTCAGAAGAAATGGGTTTCAAAATATTTCAAATATTCCATTATAGGTTTTATATGTTTATTCAATGAAATGGTTTTAAAAAAAACATCATCAATTTGTTATATATTTTTAGTGTTTTTCAAATAAATATTGTTAAAATGATTCCATGATTTTTATATAATTTTATAAAGTGTTTTGAAAAAAAAATTAGATGATTTTTATGATCTATATATTTTTTTCATAGTATTATTAATGAAATGATTTTCCTAATGTTTTATTGATTTCATTATATGTTTCCATATTGGTTTTCAAAAAAATATATTTCAATTTTTTTAATGCCTAAAAATAATTTCTTGAATAATAAAGGATTATTTTCTCAAGAAAATTTTCTGGATGATATTTAAAATTATATTCCATCTATGATAACATATTTTGTTGTTAGTACTACCTTTCTAGAGAAATGGTCCATTGGATCTATTCATATTCATTCTATGTCTGGTTTTTGTATTGATATTATGAAACCCATTTCTCTTTCCTGGGTAATATGATTATATAACATGTTTCTATTTCATGAGTTATATGCACATGACACCCACTTTTTTTCAGGGGTTATGTTTTGAGGAAATGATTTAGAAACTTGTATCTTTTCCACATATTACAATTTTAATACATGTTTATGATAGAAATTGTTTCAGTGGTTATGATAAGATTTTTTATGATCTAGAGGCGCATGAATGTTTGATTTCATTAAGAAATGGGAGGGACCTAAATATCACTCTAATGCAATGGGTAAATATATATATCACATGAGTTAATTATGGGATTAATGTCAACAAGTGTAATAAACATTGGATGATGCAAAAACCTGATACACTGTGGGAGGATGGGGAAACCCAATCCACTATACGAAGATGGGGAAACTCTATACACTATGGGGTGATGGTGATACCCCAACCACTGTGGGAAGATAGGGAACCATATCTACTATAGGAATATGGAGAAACCAAATACCTTACACGAAAATGACTGTAAATGGGGATTGTGGTGTTTCCCACCCAATTGGGGTAGTCTCCATGAACAACACAGATTAGTTCTAGAAACACATAATGACTTATGTGGAATGATATTTCATGTTTTTTTTATTCCATAATTCCATGTCTTTCTCCGCTGTTATGATTTCATGTATTATACTATTGGATCCCTTTTGATTCATGTCTTGTGAACTCTCAATATTTATTCCATGAATTATGTTTATAATGACTGATATGTAGGGTATTATGTTCTATTGTTATTATATTGTTCTAATACCTTAATCCTCATATTTATTATTGCATTTCTCCCTTGTTTACCCTTCCTGTTCATTTGATCTCACCCAAGTTTATTTTTCATTTCCCATAGTTTATAATAACATTTATTGGGTAAGATATTTCATACAAGGGTACTAGGCCTGTAGAACCTTGTGAGAGATAATATATCTCACATATAAACTATTGTTTATGTTTCCATGTTTCCATTGGTACAATTATAATATGGTCTTTAGTCATATAGATTTTTAATATATTATATATTCTGCAAAGTAGGTATAATTTTATTGTATGAAAAGTAAGGGTCTCTATAGATGGTATCAGATAAAAGTTTTAGTTATCCTCATAAACTAGGATGAGAAAATATTTGTGAGAAATCTAAAAACCTATCTAATTATGTTTTTATTCATATGTAAAATTTATAAAAAATTTCATGGAATTTTGGTATCGTACAGAGAAAGTGATTTCATCAAAATAAATCCATGTCTTGATACTAAAAGAAGACGTGGATTTTGAATATATGTACCTATGAGAAACAACTCTGACAAGGTGAATCAATATTAACTCAATTTTTACATGGTACAAAATAATAGACCTTACTAGGAACATGGTATAACACTCCCACTGAATATTATTGGGGAATTCAAAAACTCTCCATGAACCATCATGAATGATTTAAAAATAATTTTTCTATGAATAACCTAGGACAAACCCAGGGTTTCATAGATTAAATAAGGTGTTATAATGTAGAAAACTATACGTTTTTATTCATGATTATGTTGTTCTGATCTATTGTATTTATTCCATACTCTATGTTTTTTGGTTTTGGTAAATTGATGTAATCTGAGGGAACCATTTCAATAGTGATTGTGATGGACATTGCATCAATTTTTCTCTTGATCATGTGAAGGTTGTATGAGAAGGAATGTACAACCAGGTTATTGTGATACCATATATTTTTCAATAAATGATTCATGATGACCATCCAAATTGGAAAAACGGGAACAATATTCTATTGAATCCTTCATTAGGAAACTCCCACCTTCTTTTCAATAGGTCTTCTGATACACTTATTACTAAACACTAGATATATAAAAATGAAAATACATTATCCATTATCTAGTGGTCAAATCATGTGAATGTCATTCTGACTATTCTTTTGTTCGAAGTTGAATTATACCAACGGTTAACTCTAATAATGAATATGATCAAGCAATATGAAATTGAATCCTTGGATTAAGATGAGTTCTATAACTTATTCTTCAATAAGTACTTCCCTCATATTTTATTTACAATGAAATAAAATGAGTTCCTTGATTTTAAGCAAAAGTATGACGAATCTATCAGTACTTAATGTGATAATTTCATAATACTTGTTGGGTATTCTTATAGTATTATAATCCAACTATAATTTAATGTTAATAGGTTCTTTAGTGGTTTAAAAACAATTATCAAAAGGGATTTGACCTTAAAATTATTTAGTAGATACAAATTGGTGTTTAATTGTGAAATTATAGTACAAAAGGATGTTGGAGTAACATATCAATATCATGGTTTTAACAATAAGTGGAATATTTTGTTTAATAGAAAATATAAAAATCACAGAGATAATAATATGTTAATACATTTGTTCTCCATGTGTGGAAAGATGTGTGGATGGAATTATCCTATGGGGTATAATATGTTTTTATGTGAGAAATGGAATGTTATCTAGAAAAATATTAAATAACTGATTGGAAGAAGTTGGCCAGTGATGTAAATAGAAGAAAATATATATATAATTATCCTACAACAATTCAATTATTTAGGTGTAAGGAAGATATAAATTATTATATTCATTCCCCATACCCATAGTTTGTGGATGATGATCTCTGTAATAAGTTTATAAACTAAGGAATAATGTTAAATCTCATGTGATCACCCTTTTTGATGAGGGGTGTGATAATGATATTGGGGAAGATAAATTTATCATTCACTCTAGATTAGCTAAATGTGTTATTTGATTTTATATCTACCAACTCATTCATATATAAATATTGTCCTTAGGGTATTGAAATTCCCAATAAAATATTAGATGTGAAATTATTAATGTAATTTCCAAAAGGTATGATGACTACATATCATGTCTATGATTCCTATCTAGTTGATGTTTGTGGGAATATACTTCCAACCAATCTTATAATTCTTTCCATGGTTGAATTTTGATGTCATGTTAAACATTGATTGGATTTCTATGCATAAAACCCACAACAAGTGTTGAGTAAAGGAAGTTACAGTTGATATTTCAAACCAACCAATGATAATCTATCAATGTGATGATGAGTATAAACATCATATGGGGATTACATAAAATGTATGGGTACTTATTCCAATTTAGTAGGTGGGTATATCCAAAATTTTTGGGGATAAACTCGTCATTAGGGAAATTCTTATAGATTGGGAATTTTTGGATGTGTTCCCAAATTATTTTCTAAGTCGTACAAAAAAATGATGTTTTAATCTCGATTGAACACATACCTAATCCAATTTAAATGACTCCATTGAGAATGGCCCCAATTGAGTTGCATTAATTTAAGAAGAAACTCAATGAAAACTTTGATAAGAGATTCATTCATCCATGTCTACCATCATGGGGTGTAAATATCAAATTTTTAAAAAATAATCAAAGATAAATGTAACAATACATTGATCATCTGGAGTTGAACATGATAACAATCGAGAACATGAATCCTCTTCCTCATATTTTATACTTTTTTTGATCAGATGATTAGAGTATAATAATTTACCAGGATTTACCCATTTTAGGTTACCATCAATTGATGGTCATCAATGAGGATATACATAAGAATGAATTATTTAATATTTTCGGACACAATGAATATAAACTGATTGTTTTTTGTCATAATAGTGCTCTTTCTTGCTTGATGGGTTTTAAATAATAATTTATTTGTATATTACCTCAATAATTATGTGGTAGTCATTTTAGATTACATCCATATCTATTCAATGAGAATGGAATAGAATGATGGTTACATTATTATTGTATTAAGGACCCCAAAAATGAGAATATAAATGAAAAATTTACGATGTCTGATTTTTGGCTATATAAGGTTTCATTTTTTGGTTACATAATCTCATGAGAAGGTACAATAATAGATCCATCAAGGACGAAAAATATGTAATTATTTCATAGGCCAACTATGGTGACCATGATCAGTAGATTTCTTGGTTTATCTATATGTTATCAATGGTTTTTTTAGAACATATCATGACTACCTAATCAAATGACAATGTTAACTGAGAAGGGTGCCATGTTCTTCTAGAAAGAATAATATGAGGAGAATTTGAAGAAACTAGACAGATTGTATGTCAATTCACCATTTCATACATTACCATAATGTTTATAATGGTTTATAGTGTATATTGATGCATAACTGAAGAAATTGGGATATTTTCTCATGAAACATAACATCGTTATCATTAATGTCTTGAAATAATAGATGATACAAATTTAAAATTACCTAAATAATGGTTTTTATTTATCTGTGGTAATTTTATCATTAAATATATGTTAAAATTAAAAATATGGATAATGTAGTGACATATATACTGATAATAAAATTCTGAAATATATATTCAAATAGAAATATTTGATGATATTCCAAGGAAGATGTTTTGAGCGGATATATGATAATTACTGATCAATAAATTACAAACCTGGGAACACGAACAAGGAGTAATATGCATTGATTTGAAAGGATCCTGAAAACTATCCATGAATATGATCACAAAAGATCCAATATTTCTATATTTATAATGGATTGATATTGAAATATTGGAGGAA
The DNA here is from genome assembly GCA_963277665.1 of Viscum album. NCBI lineage: Eukaryota > Viridiplantae > Streptophyta > Magnoliopsida > Santalales > Viscaceae > Viscum > Viscum album. The sequence continues at coordinate 1,614,760,677 of OY728152.1, read as the reverse complement.
TGGGAAAATCATATCATTTTCAACTGAATGTACACTCCTCTATCCTAGTGAAGAACAAATAGGCACAAAAGGAAGATATAGAGTTGTAAATTAAGGAATGATGTGTTTCATAGTGTAACCTTGATCATGATGGACTGATAAGGTTTATGAAACAGTTATGTCTTCCATCCATACAATATTTGATGTGATTGATGTTAGAGGAATCTTATATATCTCCATTATAAAGTCATCATGTATGTATGAAGATGTACAAAGACTTGAAATAATGCTTCTTCATGGATGATAAATGTGTTATACCACAGAGTTTGTATCTTGGTGCTTAGAATTCCATCATTTTAATGCTGAAATAAAAAATAAAAATGGAATGTTTCAACCATTACCCATACCATAATGGAAATTATAAAATATCACTATTTAATTTTTGTTAGACTCCAAAAAACCTATAATGGTATTATTTCTATATGGGTGGTAGTTTATTTACATAATAATTCATCACACAACATTGTTTTTATAGAAGTCTTCTCTTTTGAACATATCTATTTTATATATTTTAATGACGTGGTCACATTACATAGAGTTCCACAATCTATATTATATGATTGGGTTCCTAGGTTTACCTCAATTTTCTGGAGAAGACAATTGAAAACACGTGATATAGAATTAACTACCACCACTATATATCATCCACAAATGATTGATATATCTGATTAAAAAATTTAAACCCTAAAGGATTTGTTGAGATCTAGTTCATAGGATTTAAAATTTGGTTGGGATCAAAACCTTTCTATAGTTGAGTTTTCTTACAACAATAGATTTCAATCAATCAGCTAGATGGATCTTTATAGAGCCCTATATGGGAGGAAATGTTGATATCCAATGATTTGACATGATTTTGGAGAATGAAGGATATTGGTCCTGAGATAACTGATTGAATGATGGAGAAGTCTTAAGACATTCAAAAAAGTATATCATGGATGCTCAAAAATGGATAAAACTTTATTTAGATAACCAATGGCATGATCAGGAATTTTATTTTAGACAGAAGGTGTTTTTATGAATCTCAACCTTGAATAAGGTTATAAGTTTCAGGAAGAATGTAAAACTTTGTCCTAGGTATATCAGTGCCTTTGAAATTATTGATCATATCAAGATGGTATCCTATCACTTGAAACATCCAAAAATTATCTCTCAAGACCATGTTATGTTCCATGTATCTCTCTTGAGGAAGTAATTACCTGACCCTTCACATGTACTAATCTATGTGATCATATAGCTGGAGAAAGATATTTCTTACAAGGAACATCCAGTGGAAATATTTTATCATATAGGGAATGTTCTACAAAACAATACCACACATTTTGTAATAGTTTCGTGTAAAAATAACTAGTTATAGGATGCTACGTGGGAACAACAAGATTTGTGGAGGGAAAACTATCCTACATTGTTTTTTTCACATGGTCGATTTTCTTGGAAGAAATTAATTTAATGGGTTGTAGAATATAACACACAATATTTTTTGAACATTTTTATATCAAATAAATTATTTTTATTCTATTTCTATAATTTCATTATATGCTAAGAAAAACATTCATTATACGCTACACCTTGATAATATTATGCTATATGCAACACAAACATGGCTTGATTTATAGTAAACACCATGTTTCTATGGAATATCATTTTACTTTTATAATTATATAAATGATATAGTGAAAACCGAGCCATTAATAATAGAATGATTAATAGTGATAATTAGTTTTCAAAAAAAATTTAAATTATTTTTTATAAAAAAATTAAAATTATAATAAAACATGTAATAATGGTAAATTTTATATTTTATTGAAAATATTATTTTCTCAGCTGAATAAAATTTTAAGACATTATGTGAACAATAATAAAATTAAATTTTTAATGTTTATGAAATTCACTTTGAAAATTAAGAAAATTGATTACAGAATTTTGAAATTATATTAGGGATAATTTATTGGATTTTTTTTCTGAAAAACATCATTTTTATATGAATGGTGAAAAATACTAAATTTTTGTTCAAATAATAATATTAATATAGTTATATTATATATTAATTATGTTTTAATGAGTAATGTGATAATTATTACATAAATTATTCCAATGTTGTTCGTTAAAATCAACTTCACACTAAAAATGGATAACAAAACATTCCAAACATTTAAACATATTTTCTAAAAGCCTCATTGTCAGGAAATTTTTTTATGGAAGGAACTATTTATTAAATAATAAAAGGGAACTACATGAGTCTAAAAGAGGTAACTTTGTTACAATATTTTTCATAGACAGGGAAGAGATCAACTGGTAAAACATCACCCCACGTAACGTCTTGGTTGATACCATTGTTAGAAAGAACATCAACAACCATGTTTGCTTCACGATAGGCATGTATGGAAACGTATCTGATCCCAAGGAGCAGGTTAAAACAGTTCTTCCAACATGCTGTAAGCGGCCAAGAATGGTGTACCACTCCATTCCAAATAGCATGGATAATGGTGGTGGAATCACTTTCAATCCAAATGTTGTTCCATCCTCATAGAATAAAAAATTGGATAGCGTGAATCACCACCATCATATATTCCTCTAGGTAAGAGGCAATACCATATCTACCAAAGAAGCAGCCATGAAAAAGTCCAATAGAGTCCCTGAAAATGTCCCCACAGCCTACAAGATCTGGATTTTCTTTAGAAGCACCATCAATGTTGATTTTGATCCAACTAGGAATCCAAGCTTTCCAAAACACATAGAATGGAAACTTCGTTAGTTTGTAAATCCCATCAATTCTATGTTGTTAGAGGATCACAAAGTCACCAACCGAGTTGTCACAATAGGATTTTTGAAGCATGTCGACATCCCAAATGGAAATAAGAATTCATGTACGACATGATTTAAAATTGAATGAATAGTTATTTTGGAGAATAGCATTTATTTCATTCCAAATAACATGGAGTTGCTTAGAAAAAATGGAGAATAAAATATTTATGATTTTTTTTAAAGATGCAGTCTTCACACAACAATTTAGCATTGAACAAATAGAGTTATCACATAACCATATGTAGTCCAAGATGTTAATAATATAATTCCAAAGAGTAGTATCTATTTAACAAAACAAAAATAAATGATTGATGTCCTCCGGATGTTGATGACATAAGGGACATCTCGTGCATAGATAGACACCAACGGATTGGAGACAAACCTCAGTAGGAATACGATTATGAGTAATACTCCAAACAAGATTTATTCTAGAAGGTTTGATCCATGGATTATGAAAAGGATCTAACCAAGGGAAATTGCTTCACAGGATATAAAAAAATGGTTGTAATAACATATTGAATCAAGAATACCACTATGGTCTGGCTCCCAAAAATTATGGTATTCATCATTCGAGAAGGGATACTCATCAACAACATGATTTATTTGATATGGGAGACCTAAGATACTATAATGCATCACCTCTTTTATGGAACAGTTGATACTATCCAAAGAGGCATTAAAAGGTAGAATAGAAATATGGGGGGGTGCCAGTCCAACTTTCATGCTATAATTTCAAGGTGGAGTCTACGCTAACAATACATTTGGAATTGTGCATTTTATTGAAAAATAAGTTCCTAATGGATGGCTAGAGGGAAGAATTAGCATAACTCAAACATCGGTTTTTAGGTTTTTCTAGGAAATGATTCTTGAGAAAGGTGATTGAGTCATACTTATTGTTTATAAAGTTCTAAGTGCGTTTGGATTGGAGTGATTCATTAAAAATATTGAGATTTTTAATGCCAAGCCCACCTCTCTCAAGAGTTTGGCAACTGGTAGACTAGGGTACGAGAACATGTTTCCTTTAATGGATACATCCAGTCTAAACAATGTTTTTATTGTAGGAATTAATTTTTTTAAGAGACTGAGAGGCCACCTGTAGATCATCAGAGAGTAAAAAATTTAAGAGACAATATATTATTTCACAAGGTAGATTCTACCAGCCATAGAGATAGATTTTATTTTCTAGGAAGAACATTGGCTAATTATTTGGTCAGAGATAGCATTAAAGTACATAGATTTAGGCCTGCCACAAAAGATGGGAACTCCCATGTAAACCCCATTGTCACGACATATCATTAGGATGAGTTTTTAATTATTTTTTAAAAATTATATTAATATAACTTGGAAAAATATATTCTAAATTTGGTACAATAATAATTTATAATTTATAATATTTTCATTGATTATTTTTACTAATATGACAAGTGAATGTAATTAGAATTATATTCTAGTGATTGAGAGAAAAATTAGCTTATGAATAGACTAATCCTTAAACATAAGTGATAAAATGACCTACAAACATTTAAAAAATCCATTTTATAGATATATTAAAACCGTATTCGACATTTTATCAGATTTGGACAATTATTTGGGCCATTATTCATAATAATAACATTATTGTGATTCCCTTTTTAAAAAATTTACAATAATGCCACACATCCTCCTCTATAAAAAATAACTAACCCTCTTGCTAGAATACACCACTCACACCACATTGACTATAAAAATATCATCCCAAATAGATTCTAAAAAACTATTTCCTCATCCTAGAGTCTCTCGTTAAGATGAAATCCATCTAATGAATCCCTTTGGTAAAAACAAAAAATATTTACCTGAATAAGAGGTTAAATCATTCTCCAAGCTCTATTGTTTTATTTTCATTCAAAAACTCCTAATATGTTATTATTTAATTAATTTCTGATACCCTTAGTATCATATATAAATATCGATATTTCTTTTATAAAGATTGGACCTGAACTTAGACACACATCCATCGAATTGGCAGAGAACATACCGTTTTTCTATACAATACTCTTCCGCCTCACGAGACTATTTTGTTCTTTTTTTCAATTACCACCTCTCAAGATTTTTATTTATGATAGAAACAATATTTCTATGTGATAAAAATTATATTTATGATTTATTTAATCTTATATAATAATTATATAACACATAATTTATTTCATTCCATTTTAGGAAAATATGATAAAATCATTTGGGTATGTATGGACTACCTCCTCCTCAAAGAGATGTGATTTGTTCACACTCTACATGGAATGTATTAAAGAAAGGATTATTTATATTATATGATATATTTTATATAAAAATTCTACTTTAATAATTATATAAATTTACATATATTTAATTTTTTTAATTTTTTTCAATGTGATAATAAAACTAAATCAACATTGATGTGTATGTACGACCTACCTTCCCCATGAATGGTATACCATTTCATCATTCTATATTTTATTGATTATTATAAATATAGATATACTGAATATATATTATATTTTTATTATGTTATAGATTCTTGAAATCATGGAATAACAATTAGAACAAACACTATGACAAATTATAATACATCTAAGAAAAATAAAGTGAATATTACTCTAAGAATAACTATTGCATGGAATTGTTACTAAGAAGGTAATATATAGAAATTTAAAGAAAAAAATTGTATTAGATATAATAATATGGTTCAATAGATTATTTCTAATTAAATTATATTTATTAAACAAGAGGTTTTTACTATAATGACAAGATTCATGAAATATATTTAATGGAATTGCAGTATCACTTTTATTTCTACGAGTTTTATGTCTTTTTCACCACTTGTTTCAGTTGTGATGTGTATAGAAATTCTATGAATATATTATATGATTATTAACCATAACTTTATGTCTATTTAAATATATTTTTTAGGATATATCTTTAATGGGTTTTATGTTTCAAATGATACAAACTGGTAATTTATTGTTGTTGCAATTTTCTTTCTTTGGGACACATGCCATGAATTTTAAAAACCCTATTTTCGAAAATGTTTTAATTTTGTCAAAGAATATATTTTTATAACATCTTAAATGGAAGTTAATTTTAACAATGTTTTATTTTTATAAAAAATCCTTTATATATAACCAAATTATTTTTAGATAAATTGTTTTTAAAATGATTACATGCTTTATTTTTAGGGTTTTATTATCTTTTTAGTGAAATATTTTTCAAAATATTTTCAAAATATTTTTATAGTATATCAATGTGTTTTGAAAGAAATGGTTTTAAATATTTTTTCTAAATATTCTAGGTGATTTCAATATATTTTCAATGAAATGTTCTTCATAATATTTTCAAGAATTCATTATAAGATCTCAATTTGATTTTCAAGAAAACTGGTTTCATGATGTTTAATGTTTTATAAAATATTTTATGAATAATAAATGATTCTTTCCTCAAGATTTTTTGAAATGTAAATAAAAAATATCTTCCATCTAAGGTGACATCATTGGATTTTACTCAATCCCTTCTACTGATATTATCCCAAAGTTTCATTAATATTAATTCTAAAAAAGGATAATGTATTCATGGAAGGAAACCCATTTCTCATTAATGGGTTATATGATTAAGAAAACAATTTCAATTTCATGAGATATATTCTTATGAAATCATTTTCATTTTACATGTTTTAATTGGGTAAAATGATTATGAAACCTACCTAATTTCCATAGTGTATGATATGATTACATGTTTATCAAAACCCATTCCATTTCATGGAATATAATATAATTGATTATGATATTTTGATAAAAGTATTTATTACTCTATTAAGAGATGTTTGGGACAAATATATACCTCTAATGAATTGGGTAATGATTTATCTCTCATGATATAATGATGGTAATAATGTCGATGGGTTTGATACATTATTGATGAAGGGATACATGATCAACTATGGGATAATGGGGAAACATGATCCACCATTAGAAGATGGGAAAAATAAATCCACAACAAGATGATGGGGAAACTAAATCCACTATTGGAATATGGGGAAACCTGATCCTCTATGTAAAAATATGGTATCCATATCCAATATGAAAAATATGGGGATACCAGATCTCTTATATGTATAAGACGGTGACTAGGGTTGGTGGTGTGTCTGGCCTATTAAATGTAGTCCCCCTAATGTTCCACGATAAGTTCTTTTAAGCTGTATTTACTTATAGGTAATGATATAACATGTTTATGTTTATGCCCCTATTAAAATTATTACACCTATGTTATGACTTCATTGATTATTATATGGTATGTCTTAGGATTCAGTTATCATCAACTATTAATCTTTATGCTATGACTTTTGTTTATGATCTTTGATATATATGCTATGACCTTATAATATTATGATCTTGTTGTCATACACTTATGCTCAGGTTTATTATTACATATCTCCATTTCATACCCTTAATGAGAGTCAAATATCACCCCTTTTTATATTTTTTTCCCATGATATTATGATATGTATTTTTCATGATGTGTTTTCGATGGGTGTAATTAAGGGATAACCTAGTGTTTGATAAATTATCTCACTTTTGTACGAATTTTTATGATTCCATTTTTCCAATGGAACTAGGCCAATATGGTGTTTGGGAATCTGTTTGTGTTATGTATGTATTATTCTTAAAAGTGATGTAATTTTTATGTATGAAATGCATGGGTCTGTATAATAAGTTTTTAGGATCATGAGAAAAATATTTCACAAACACACCCTTCTAATAACAGATCATAATATTGAGTAATTTTGAGAATATTGCAATATAATAATGAATAAATAATAATGTTATCAAATAACATGAGCCAGGCTAGAATAACACTTCCACGGGATATGGATTTTTAGATTTTAGATAAGATTATAACATTGTGAACATATATAAATAGAAAAATGTTCACATAGTTAATTATGGATATGAAATCAGGGCCCAATATAAATGTAACGAACCGTTTTTTTTTTAGAGGATAAAATTCGAAGGTTTTTGAACTTTTTCTTTTATCAGCGGGTCTGTTTTAAGACCAAGATTCAGAACGAGGTCCCGAGTTCTAGAGCCGTCTTAAGCGGTGGTATCGGACTGCGCGCGGTAGGTTCAACCGTGCGGGTCAGCTGTGCGGGGTACCCCGTGTATTTAGTAGCAGGCTCGCGGGCTGCGCACGGTGTTTTAGACGGTGCGGGTAAAACCGTGCGGGTTGGGTGTGTTTTAATTTTTGATTAAAATTAAAATAAAAGAAAAAAAATTAAAACCTAATCTAACTTTCACCCTCATTCGGCAGACCCCCCCCCCTAACGGTGCACCCCCTCCTCTCCCGCGAGCTGCACGCGACCCCCCCTCTCCCTCTCCTCCTCCCTCGGCCAACCTCGTAGCAGCCGGAACACTAGCGCGACGACCCCCTATCCCTCTCCTCCTCCCTCAGCCGACCCCGAAGCAGCTGTGCAAAGCGGCTCGGACCGAACCGCTGCAGCGCGCAATAGCCCGACACGCGACCTCCTCTTTCCACGGATGATTTCATCCATTTTTCATCACCTTCCAGATTCGATTCGCCACGGTAAAGTCTTTAGGTGCGTCCTTCATCCTCACTTTGACGATTCGTCCCTTTTTTTTTGGTGCCCGTTTGGTTTGGCCTAATTAAGGGTTTTTGGTAACCCGAATTTTTGGCCTTCTTTTGGTTTTAGGGCGTGCGAATGATTCCTTGGGACTCCTTGATGCGCGTTCCGGCAACCGCCGCCGAAGGCGAGGCAGTTTGTGGTGTTTTCGGTCCGTTGGATGGTTTTCGAGGTAAGGTTTCTACCCGTTTTTGGTTTTTGCAGCCACTAAATTATATTATCAGGTTGTTTTAGAGGTTCTTGGTTGGTTTGGTTTAGTGCGTTGGAGGTTTCGGTATGTTTTCGGGTTGCCGGAGTTTAGGCGACTCACCTACGCAGGCATAGGTACGTATTTATATGTACGTGGGTTCCCCCGACGTGCGTATATTTGTCCATGGCAGTGAATATACACATGTACGGGGCTAGTTTTCCCCATTACATATATAAAAAGTGCATGTGCAGGTGAGCGGAGACATGCTTATGTGTATAAGCATATGTGTAAGGATCCTCTTGCGCACGTTCATGGCCATGTGGAGTGTGTGCATAGAGGATAGGTGTCCTTGTACATATGTGAAATCACATATTCCTCATGGGGGAGCAACTGCGGAAACTTTAGTTAGAAAGCACCAAGAGCCGGAGTGGACGGATGGATCCACCATGAGGTAGGGTCCCTCTCCTTGCCCTTTAAATTTAAGTAAAGTAATATTGACTTTAATATTGCACTTAGCATTTTAATTATGCAAGTTTTGTTCCGATTAAATGCTTCTATGCAAATCGTGTGAATTGCAGGAATAAGAAAAAAGTGGTTGCTTGGTCACTAAACTAACGATTTAATAATAAAACCCCTCTTTCGAGGTGCGCAGCCTTCAATCTAAAAATGTAGAAATAGAATTTCATGATTTCCTTCCTTACTGTTTGGCTTCTTAACTTTGTTAAGTGTTGAATGAGTTTTAAAGTAAATGCTAAATATCTCTAAATGAATTGTTTGACGAAGTAATGACATGTTTTCTAATAAAACTCCTCCAATGGAGGTGATCTTCCTTCAAAATAAACGTGTAGTAATAGATTTACTTTTTTGTGATCGCTTGCTTAAAAGTCTTATGACTCTTTATGCTTGACATTATACTTGATAAATGACATGCTTTTACTTGTACCTTACTGGTTACCTCAAATGACGTTGCTTCTTGAGAAATAATAAACGAGCCATGACACCTCCTAAGTTCAGGGCTTAACATGTAATTAGAACTTTTAGGGTAGGGTGTTTACCCCCTTCCCTTTACTTCGGCGCTTATGTCATGCCACGTCTTGTGTCGCTTGTCGCAACCTTCCGGCAATGCCTCTTTATTTATTATTGAAATGCTTGGGTGGTTCGCTCATTCTCATTGTGGCCCTCGTTTATGGTAAAGTCCACACTAGGTGCTCGCCTGGCCTCTTGGCCACCCCTTTGGGTGTGCCCCGCCTAAATGCCCCTTTTTCCTTGTTCTTTACATTATAAATTTAATGTAATAGTTTGAATTGAATGTCTTGCTTGAGAAAGTTTGTTATATTGTACCGTTTAATGTCATTAATCACCTAACATAGAGGCATGTTGATGCCATATGCTTTTGTTTACCTTCTATTGCTCGTGCAAGTTCCAGAATGTTGAACAAGGATAATTAATTATGAGAATTTATTATAAAAAGTTGAGATCTGGTTTGGATGACCAAATGTGATACGGGGTGTTAGACATGGCGATCTACACCAAACGATTATCTAGGTGTTAGACATGGCGATCTAAACCAAACGTGACATGGGGTGTTAGACATGGCGATCTACACCGAACGATTATCTAGGTGTTAGACATGGTGATCTACACCAAACGTGATACGGGGTGTTAGACATGGCGATCTACACCGAACGATTATCTAGGTGTTAGACATGGTTATCTACACCAAATGTGATATGGGGTGTTAGACATGGCGATCTACACCGAACGAATGATAATAATGATTTATGAAAAGAATGAGAGATGTGGGTAAAACCCGAGTGATCTGTGATCAAATAAAGAAAGGTAAGAATGAGTGGGTTTCCAGTCTGAGTTGAAATGATAAGTGAAGAAATAGAGTAAGTGAGAAAAATGATAAAAAGTGTTTTTATGCTTGAACCAAATTTACTTGTGTTGTTTTAAACAGGTTCTCATCCCGGCTATGGGCCGAAGCAGGTAGTGCCGCCAGGTGTCCTTTCTGGAACCTGGACGGGTGTTTATTGTTTGTATTGTGTCATTATTGTTCGAAAATACCAGCACTTTGTTTAATTATATTTCATGGTCTAGAGTGGGCTAGACCCCAGTGGTTCCAGACTACTGAGATATATATCTCACACCCTAATCGGGCCACCATTGCACTGGGGTACCCGAGTAGATTCCATTTGGTTGCAGGACCTTGTTGTTGCTGTTTCTTGTACTTGGAGTTAGGAGCAAAGGACCGAGTTGGGGCTCAGGATGCCCATGGAGATCGCCCTCGGGGCTTAAGACTTTTGTTCATTTACTTCTGCATTGATGTGTAAGTATGTCGCGTGATTTAATGCTTTCATTGTATCATTAGCATGTCATGCATGCATCTCTTATATAAACTATCGTTCGCCAATTTTATTCAAACCTTATAAATGAAAAATGTTTTCCACTGTTTTATTATTATTATTTACACTACTTCTATTGTTGTATTTTTGGTCCCTTTGTTCCACTTTGATAAGAGGGTATAGTCTCCCCCCTGACTTACCTTACACCCTCGCCGCTAGTCGTCAACCTCTAGCGTAAGGGGGGACGCGCTTGAGGCCATGTCGCGGGCCGGCTCAGGTGACCTGGGTGTCCGGTTCAGGGTCGACTTGGGTTGGTTTGTGACAATAAACTAATCTATATTAAAGATGGCCCATATGAAACTAGTGGACATCAATGTTTCGTCTATACATAACACTGTGAACATCTTGTCAGTTTTAGACATAACATTGTGAACACGTTATCAGGTTCATGCATAACATTGTGATCATGAAATTAGTTTCACACATAACATATTTACTCATGAGTTATCCATCATTACCCAATTTATTCAAGGGAAATATTGCTCCCAAAATCGAATAATGAAAATCATACATATTTGTTCCAAATGATGATAAATCATTCATCCTATCAAACCTCTTGAAAATAAATTGGTTTCCAAAATATTACATCATTGTATAAACTTATAAAAATAAAAAAGTTTATTAACTACATGATCATTTCATCAGAGAAAAACCCATTTAAATAGAAGAAGTTTTTATAAATATTTATCATGGTATAACACATAAATGAATAAAGAGTTTCATAATCAATTATCATCATAAACTTAATGAATTCATATAAATAATATGAATTTTATACTTGGATAATACACCCATTAAATAATATGTACAAAAATTAATGTTTTTATAGATGGAAAATTATTTGTAAATATCAATTAGGAAATTTCTTAAGTAATATAATCCTTGCACATTAAAAACCTCTTTTCAAAAAAAAAATAATTCTTCAATCATTTTCAAAATACATTTCATCAATAATAACATGGAAAATAGAAAATGGATTATTTAAATATTATTTACATATTACATGAGAAAAATAAAATCTACCCTTTAAAAAATACATTTTAAAATATTATAATTTTTCAAAATACAATTCATTTAAATACATATTTCTATTTGAAAATCCCCGTTTTAAAACGAGATGATCACCAAAATTTTTGCAATATCATTTTCTTTGTAAATATACTTTTATACATTTAAAAGTATATTTAATACATTGAGTGGACTATATGGTGAAAAATTATGTTCATGTCATACATGATAAAATAATGATTCCTTTCACACATTTTGTAATAGCCAAATATGATTTCTTGAAAAGAAATGTGAAGATTCATTTTAAAACACATTTTAATAGTTAAAAAATTGGTATAAAAATTTTTCAATATAAAAATTATTTATTTTTAAACATCTCTTGAAATAGTTTTTAGGAAACAAGGTTTTTGAAGATGAAATATTTTCTACCGAAGAATGAAATAAAATGGATTTTCTTAAAAACATGCATTGGTAATATTGAGTACATAAATTAATGATAATTAACAGAAAACATTCATTTCCATAAAATAATAATATGAGAATAAAATTCATTACATTAATGAGTTATTGATCATAATATCTCATTATCAATATCATAATCATAAATAATCAAGATAAAAAATGAGATTTCAACATTAAACTTGTATGACATTGGTATCATTTGAATTATTAACCCCACAAAAAATGGAACATAAAATGTAACATTAATTATAATTTAAATAAGTTACATCATGATAAATAATTTAATATGGGGTTTTAATACATCTTATTAAAGAAGGTAGGTGAAGAACCTAACTTATTTCATAAATAATAAATCATTAAACAAAATCCTCTTACTATTAGTCAATAAATGAATTTAACATGATCAAACCAATAATATAAGAAATATAATTTTTATGCATATATTGTAGATCCATAAAAAAACACACACACAGACACATATATATCATTACATATATGATTTACATATTACCATTTATTACATATTTATTATCCATTATTTGTTAGAATAACGCTTCGTTTAATTAATTGTTTTTTCAGGTATGTTTTGACAAAGTGTTTTCATAACATTTTATTTTATCATGATCCCATGATCACTAAAATTTTATCCATGACATAAATATAATATATTGTCATTATATATGTTTTTAGTAGAATAAATTAATGTTAGATACATAAAATGAGTTACACAATTAATGGATGAGGTAGGTCATATGTACACATGTACATTGATTCCATTTTTTCGATAGATGAAATGAAAGAAAGGTATAGAATATATGAACTATAATAAAAAAACTCTAAACAATATAAAAATTTATATTACGAAAATATATTCTTATTACTATTCATGTCAAATAAAATGAAAAAAATTTCACATCATTATGTGATGGAGTTAATCTAGACATACATATGTGTAATGTTAATGTTTTCCAACAGATTGGAAGGAATGAAATTAGATTAGATATTATTTTTTAATAATTATTTTTATTAAATTAATATGGGATGTATTAATTAAAATTTTCATTACCACCTTTTTTTAAAGAGTAATATTAAAAACACAAATCACATTGCTAGGAAGTAGAACACCACACACATGGGTAAAGTTATTATATACCCCACAAAATGGAACTAACTAGTGTATATTTGATATAATAATTATATATATTTAAGAATTTCATAAATATAATATAAATATTTTGAATCCATAATTTTATCCAGTCGTGATAGACGATGATGGAAAGAGAACTACATTAGTTCATGAGGAGGTATTCTACCATACCCCCGATCAACAGTTTCATTTTTAATTTGATGGATGAAAATATGGATATAGGTTATTCCATTAAAATAAAAACATAATATAATGTGGTACATGATTGATCTATTATATTGTAATATTATATAAATATTTGATGGAAGTGAAAGAAGAAATAAAACAAAAATGAATGTTTAATAATTTACCTCTTATTTGGAGAGCTTCTTTGGGGTTATACCTAATACATTTTCAGAGGGATTAAGAATAAATAAAAGGAAAAATAGTAATATAATAGTTTATTAAATAGGGAACATGGTATGGAATTTTCAATACCAAAGTAAATTTATAGTGTGATTAGTAGGGGAGAGGTTTTTAACTTTCACAGGTGGAGAAAATGACACACTGGGTAGTTTTCAAAATAATAATATATACCTATGTTTCTCAAATTACCCAATGTACAAAACTTAGATATTATCAAACCCTATTGGTTATAAGTTATATATATTTGCATTAAATTGGTATTGGTAATTTTTTGGGTCATTTTTAACCATGTTGTTTTTAGATTAACCCATTCTAAACCAATTTATACCCTAAACATTGTAATTATTTTTTAATATTTTTTTATTTATAAAGGTAAAAAATTACATTGAACTTATTATTTAAGGTTGAAAATTTATAATAAAAATATTTAACTTGTTTATCTAACTTCAATTAAATTAATTTGTTACATTTAATATAAATATATTCACATAGAGCATACATGAAACCAGTTTTTAAAAAATAAACAATTCAAATGTTTTAAAATTTTAGTATATCTACATTCAATATGAAATTTATTCCAATGAGTTAAATTGGATTAATAAATTTATAATTGAAATAATTTTACTTTTTAAAACATATTTAAACAATAGTGAAACTATTAATTCATTATTAAAATTTATTTTTTCAATAAACACAAGTATTTCCCATTGTTCATCAAAATACTAATCGTTATGAAAAAGCGCAAACATTTAACATCAGATAACTTTATCATTGTGAATTAAAAAATTAAAGAAATTATATAAAATAAAATTTCTATATGTGAAACAAAATTTTTTAATAAATTTTTTGGAAATACAACAAAATATATTTTTAAAGAAATACAGTTCTTAATAGTAAAATTGGGTTTATTCTTATCTCCTTACTAGAAAACATATATGAGGGGTTTTTAAATTTATTTGAATATATATATATATAATGTATATTAAAATAAGTTAAAAAATTATAAAATTAATTAATTGATGTAAATTTTTGTGTGTGCATAGAAATGGTTTTCCAGTAAATGACTGATTTTATTTTCAAGTGCTGTTTACTTTTATTTTCAAATAATTGGTATAAAAAATTGTATATATATATATATGTATATATATGATTAAATCATATATTTTTATAATTTAGTTAATCATGTTCACACCCAATATCATAATGGCTTGGTGTTAAATAATCTTTTAAATAATAATATTTTAGTATTGTGTCATGTTTCATTTAAACTAGTTATTTAATATAATTAAAAATCTATGAGAAATTAATTATATTTTAAAAAACATATATTTAATAAAATATCATGGAATTTAATATAAGGTTTTTACACTCTACCCATTTATCATGAATGCCTCGATCAATTGTTTTTCACACTGGTGTAGAGAAAAAAGGATACAAATGACTCACTACAACCTCAAGTCTTCAATATATTCTTGAAGATGGTTCATTTCATAGAAAATTTTTATTAGGTGTATGGTTTTCATTCATAGAACATTATCTATTAAATCTATAATATCGACTAGTTATCCCCTATATGAATATCATTCTCTAGAGTTATGTAATATGAGTTTTGTGGATGTGATGGATCACGTATGTAATTTCATAGAGATATATATATTACACGTTGTCGACTTGAGAGAGATTTATTGGGTGAAGCAATAGATAAGATACCATCCCCATTTAGTCAATATTTTCAATGATACCAACATAACTAGGGGTTATTTTACACTTCATTATTCCAAATAGAAAATCCTAGAATGACCTCCTCACCAACTTCATATTCAAAAAAACACTGATGATTATCAATATAAATTTTATCTTGAATTTATGATTCCCTCATTTAATGCTTAATGGATTTCAAATTATCATCCATTTCGTAATATATTTTCTATTCAAATAGTTTAATTTCTCCAAATTCACCACAAAATGTAGGATTCTTAAAAATAATCCCATAGAGGGATTCATAAGGGGCCATAGAAATACTTGGGTGATGGATACATTTAAATGAAAACATTACTAGATGAAGGTATTTATCCGAACCACATTTTTAGTCAATAGAAAAGGGAATCAACATATCCTCTAGAGTTTTAATTTTTCTCTTAGAATGACCATATTTCAAAGGATGATATGCATTTTTGAAACATAAAACAATATCAAGATCTCATATAATAATTCTCTATAACTTTGAGGTAAACCATAGACCATAATTAGATAAAATGGAATATGGTACTCCAGAAAACCTTACCAAATTCTTAAATTATATCCAATTATTCTTATAAAATGATAAATCATATCTGATAGTTTTTAATTGAGTTGAATTAGTAAGGGAATTAAATACAACCCTTATATAACTATGACCTCACGTCATTTTTGGGGAGTCCAATAATAATTTCCATGATGATGTTTTTATATTTCGATTTTTGTATGGGTTATGGTCATAACGTTCTCTTAAATATTTTTTCATCTCATACATATGATGTTGACATACCAAGAACTGATATACATATTCAGAAATATTTATCTTTGGGGTCTTCACTAATATATATTCTTTCATGTAGGCTAGTAGTAGACATTAAAATCTATTCACCCTTTATCTATGGGTTCACACCTCATGTATTTTCCAAATGTGGTAGGTTTCTACCTGAGATGTGGGCTGTCCTTTTATCAAAATAATATTAATATAATTCCAATTAAATTCCCAAATTTGAATAAATTCTAATTAACTGAATATTAAAGATATGATAAATGATAAAGGTTACCATTCACTTTAATCATATTTCAATAAAATGTAACAGAGGTCCGTGTTAAATTAATTTTCACTAAAAACATATTACAAAATAAGGGTTTGTCTTACTATATATGTATCCAAAAAAATATAATTAATCTTTATAAACACCCACTATATTGAAAATGAGAGGGATGTCTAAGAAATTTATTTTATTACCATTATTTTACTCACAAACCCCTAATGGTATCCCAAACACGAAATTTACCTTATATATATATACATATATGATTCCAAAAGATAAACCACCCATTATTCTTTAAATAATCTCATATATTTGAAAAAAAACGATTCAATTGGAATATTGATTCCATATTTTCACTAAGAGAATATGAAATGGGATTTCATTATTTATGAATTTATATTGAGGGTAATAATCAATTCCCAGTATCACATGAAATTTCATTAAAGGATGAAAAATAATATTTTTTCCGGGATTTTTCATACAAATTTAAACATGAAATTCCCAACATTGTACTAGATTATAAGTGTTCCCTAGTCATCCTGATTTAAATAATATGTGGTTATTTCGTAATAATTCACATTCTCCAAAGTCATGTGATGTTTCTGTCATTTATCTTAATCATTAACGTTCATATTTGTTCAGTAGTATGTGTAATTCTCGTACTCATTACATTTGAAACACTAGAATGTGGGTGGTGGATTATGTTGATATTTTTTACCATTAATTTGATGTAATGGAAACATAAAGAACTTCTATAATATATTTCTTGATGGATTGATTTCAAAATCATAAAAATAAATAATTTCTTTTAATCAGTCACTCAGGTTCTCCTTCCCATATTTTTAATAGGTACAATGGTGAAAAATTTTCTTCCATTCCAATGACATATCATTTGAGAGTCAATGAAACCCCATATTCCATTACTATCAATAGAACACTAATGGTTTCTTGAAACCATTTTTATATTGAGTGAACATTGATTGATTTCATCATAGCATCCACGGTCCCTTATGGTTAATTTCATATGAAGATGTTGTTTCAAATAATTAAAATGTAGATCAATTTTTATTTCAAGGATAATGATTAAACTAGATGCATACCTTGGAGTTCTTATAAATTTTAACACATATATACCATTGGCTTCATCATCACTAATCACAAGATTAATTAATTAAATCATCCTTTTTGTATAGAAAATACGAGGGAAGTACATATTGAGAAATTGCCCTTTAAATAAATCGTATTCCATCATGAAAATTTCATCCTCCTAACTAATATTATAAATATGATTCTTCCATTAATCTGATTTTCCTTCTGTGAAATAAATGTATAACACAACATTTTCATGTTTCAAGAACATAAGAGTGGAAAATAACTTTTCCATCATATATATCCATTTCTCATTAAATAATGGATTAGATATCCCATTTAATAATGATAAAAATTGTAATAATAAAAAATTAAGTGGCATGTTCATCCTTACTTTTTTAATTTGGTTTGTTAAACATGACCCTTCCTACCACTTATAAATTGATAGAGAATAGTGAGAATAGTCACAAAATAAGACATCATATATTCTAATATAATCATTATCTAATGATGATGTTTGTTTCAATGGACATCAAATTCATTTTTCACATCATTCCTTTAGGTTCAATCAATTTACTAAACCAGAAATTATAGAGTGAGAAAGAATATTTGTAGTAAGAAATTAGATAATGATGTTCAATTAATAGGTTGTCTAAATTGTTTCATTACCACATGAAATAATGACACCATAGGTTTAACCTAGCACACTAGTAGTAATCATTTATTCAAATCCGTCATGATAGTTTATGAGTAAAATGTTAATTAACCAATGAATATCCACTGGTAGTGTAAAACCATGTCCACATTATGGCCCATTATTGTGAACTGGGAAATGAATGAGTAATGATTGATGTTCATTTCTCAGATTTATTATCTGTAGTTATATCTATGCAAGAAGCATGTCCATATTTAGTGTCTATATAGGAATATATTTCTAGTTAAACAACATAATATCATCCTTACAAAAACATTAGGTTTTTACACTATACTAAATCTTATCATAAGGGTTACCATTGAACTGTTATCATCCTAGATTCTAAGGGATAATTGAACCTATCATTTGATAAAAACTACAGTGAACCAATCATTAAAATATATAAATTTAATTTTTTATATAAATATTCATTACATTACAAAAATAAATTCCTTAGGATGGTAATTGTATGATGTCTTTTTAACTGTTGAATCCAAATCAACTGCTTCATAAGTGAACAAAAATATCTACCACTTTGTGCTTTATAATTATAAACCTTTAAGACATGACATAAATAATACCTTTATTCACAACATGTAGAATGAAATCATATGAATGGGTGATATCAGATTCTTAGTAATGGTAAACAAGGGAGATATATAAACATACCACGGGAATAAGGGTATTATTTAAGGAGAATAATATTTGAAAAACATACCCTACATATCATGGACCATAAACTTGATTCACTGTATAATGATTGGTAGTTCATAAGACACAAATAATATGGGAATAAATTAATATTATCTAAGAGACCATAACATTGAATTTAGAAATGCATTTGTAGAATATATAAATTTATATAACATTTTGACCATTTATAAAATGAAATAGCTTCACTCATTTCATTAAGGACAAGAAATCAGGCCCTCAATAAACATATGGATTTAAATTTTGGTCCACACATAACATAATGTACAAAAAAAATGTCCTCACATAACACTATGAACATATAATTAGGTTCACACATAACATTGTAACCATGTAATATGGATCATGCATTACATTGTTTACATATAACAAGGTTCATTAAAACAAGATTTACTCATGATTTATCCATAATTACCAATTTTATTGGAGGAATATATGCATCCTAATTAACACACATTACAAATCAAATAAATGTGTAATAGGATACCTTAAAAAATAATCATATCATAAACCATGAAAAAATGTTTTTACCCACATTATATCATTAAAGAATATATGAAAAAAATACTATTTTATTAATAATTTCATCATTGAATAACTAGTCAAAAAAAAATGTTTCCTAAGAATTTTATCATGTTATAACATGTGAACGAGCATCGGGTTTCATAAACATCTTGTTATAATAAACATAAACCATTCAGAGTGAGAATAAAAATTTAATCCATGGATAATATAACCAATAATTTATAAGTAAAATGAAAATTTTCCATCATATATGTAAAGTAATTTTTAGATACCTATGAGAACATTTCATGAGGTATATATTTCATCGAAAATGTTAATCTATTTTCCTAAATAAATTATAAATATATTTCTAAATCCATTTTATTGAAAACAAACATGGAGTCTAAGTAATGTGTTTTAAATGTATACTTTATACATTTATTTAGGAAAATAATCTCTCCAATTTAAAAAACATTTTTCAAACACAAAACATTTTTAAAATATTTTTATTTGAATATAGCCTTATGAATTTGAAATTAACCATTTTTTAAAAAAAAATCAAATTAAATTTTGAAAAATAATTTTCATTGAAAAAAATTCAAATATTAAAATGGATTCATTAAAACATTTAATTGTCATAATAGTGTAAATTTCTACCTATGTCGTACACAATCAATCGATGAATCCTTTTTCATTTTCGATAAAAAACATGCATTATATAGAAAACAACATGAATATTTCATTTAAGACATGTTTTAAAAGTAAAATCATGGTTATAAATTTTTATAGTAAATATTTTTTTCACTTTTAAAATATTTCTTCAATTTTACTTAGAAAACATGGTTTTTTATGAACATTTATTTTCAATAAAAGTGAGAAAAATTTTATATTTTCTTAAAACAATTGTTGTTTGTTCTTTAGTACTTATTAAGATGAAAAGGAAGGGAACCAATTTATTTTCCCAATGTTACAATAGGTTAATAAAATTAATTTGTTTTAAGATATAAAGATAATAATATTTCATTATCATAATCTTACTCATAGAAAAATTCTGATGAACAATTAGATTGTGATATAAAACCATAAAAACATTAGTATATTTTGAATTGTTTGACCTATGAATAAAAAACATATAAATAAATTTTAATGATATTGAAATGATGTTTATTCATGATATATAATATAAACGTTGTTTTTTATACTCCTCATAATAGATTTTACGTACATAATATAACTTATTTCCAAAAGAATACAAATTAGGAAAAAAATGACTTACCATTAGTCATGAAATCCATTGTACACATATGACACTTTTCTATAATAAATATTTAATTTCTATATATATATTCCATAAACATAAATATATACATATCACACCATATATGATTTACTTATTACTTTTATTACCCTTTTATTGAAAATTCGTAATTAAAATCACATTTCAAGTAATAAGTTCTTTATTAAACTTGTTTGTTGTAATTTTGTAATTTATGTCCATTTACTTTGATCATGGTTCCATCATCTCCAACATACTTATCATCTTATAAATATCATATATATTATTTTATTATGTATTCAAATAAATATTTTGATGTTAGATATAGAAAATGAGTTACATTGTTCATGGAATTTTTTGGACGTACGCACAAATGAACACTGTTTCCATTTTCATGAAGAATGAAACGAAAAAGATATATAATATATTACTATTCCAAAATCATTTTAATTAACTTTCATTTTAGCCCCACCCAGGTAAAATGTATTCCTTATTTTTTCCTTGTTTTTTTCTCTTTATTGGTCCTAAAATATTTTGGGGATCTGTGGTTGAAAACACATGTTTATAGCAAAACTATCAAGGTACATGGTTACAAATCATGTTTACTTTATAAATTATGTAACTATGTGACATTAATATATAATATTATGGTGATGTTTTAGATGAATTTTTCATGGATTGAAAACCTATATGACATTCCCTAAGAACTGTGTGTCTTGTCTGGTGGTTCTCTTGGGGTATCACATTGTTTAAGTATGGTTTCCATAAACTATACAAAACATCATTGAAAACCATCCACCTTTTAATTGAAAGGAATGAAGCGGTGCAATATCACATATCTCTGTTAGTTTTACCCAGGTCCCTTCTATAGGAAACCCTTAAACCTACATATAAATTATTAAAATGTGTTATTTTATCCTTTTTCCTTGGTCGTTATAATGACAAAAACTCCATAATAACATTTTTGATCACCCTCAACCTTAGCCATTGCATTGGAGGTATCTCCCCTTGAATTATTGGTGGAATTAAATAATTCTATATGGGTCTTATAGAGGTATGGTTCATTTTTATTCAATTTCTCCTTTTCATTTTAGCTCTCCAATATATCTATTATCATCTCATTGTATAGAACCCAAAGTGTATTTGAATTCTAGACATATGTGGTTTTACAGAGGATTGATTTTGTTTTTTATTTATATAGGTTTGAGATAACCTAATCAACTATTCCCAAGTTGTCATTGTTGAATGAGAATTTTTCTACCTCTAATTATAGATAGGTGATGTTTATTGATGGTTAATTCATCAAATTGTTTATTTTTAATATAAAATAACATTTTGTTTTTAATTTAATTTAATTGATTTGTTTTAATGGATTTCCTGGAATGATACATGTTATTACATGGGGTTTTCCTTAAAAATGGTTTCAATGAACTATTTGTTTAATTAAATGAATAAATGTGTGTTTTTGGATTGGAAATGGGGTTTCAAAAACCAATGTATATTTCCATGGATTTGAATTTATTTTATTTATTATTATCGTGGTTTATACATTTACATTGATTATCATGACATTTAGGGAACATTGGCTGTATCAAGATAGAGACAAAGGTGACTCTAGATGTGTGTGTAACCACTAGGTATTTCTATTTGATATAGATGGATTGTGGCAGTACTTGGTATTGGATGTAACAACATTTTGATTTTTTTAATCTACTATGACAAGAACATAATCACATAGTCTATTAACCAATATGGTGTAATTTGTTATTTATGGTTATTTATCACTTGATTTATCGTTTCATGGATTGTTTCTCACATTATTTTTACATTATGTCATGTCACAAGGTTTCAAACTATGGATTATGTCATCTTTATGTGTTTACATGATTATCATATTTTGTATAGATATGAATTCATATTTTAATAGTAATACATTTTTTATTCCAAGCATTATGAATATAGAAGGATTTCATGAGAAAGTATATAAAAATTAATTAAGTTTTTTTCAGATATATGATAATGAATTGTAATATAGTTTTTGATTTAAAAGGTTGAATTATTTTATTCTTTATATAGAACATGTACAGACTATATGGTGTTATACTATTATTTTATCTTATCACATAATAAATTTTCCTTGAGGTGGTTATAGATTTTGTACTGTTGGATCCAGTCCAAGGGATAGGAATCATGTAACATGTTTGATCCAATTATATTCACTACATCCATTTTGAGATCGTTTGGAGGTGAATGTTGGTCACATGGATACTTTTTGGCCTTGTTAGGTTCATTATTTTCTGGTATAGCTAGTTTCTCTTTGTTTTAATGGATATATTATTATACATTCCTTCTTCATTGTACTTTATTGATATGTCTTCTTTTGGTAATATTCATGACTTGTGTCCTTTATCATTGTTATACTACACCATGTTGGTCTGGCTCAGGTAGATTTTCTTTGATTACTCTGGTTGTTCTATTAAAAATTTTAGTCAAAGGGATGATTAGAATATAGATATATAAAAATAAATATTTGTATTTCTATTTCACATGTATAAATTACATAGGACCTTTGTAATTACGGTAGTAAGTACAGGTGGATGCCTTTCCAACTCCCTTCCAAGTCTGAGCATGAGTTACTATTGGTGCTTGAGAATTTTTTTTCAAATTTTATGACTTGGGGTTTGAGGAAATTTTAATAAAATAGATGGACAGTTTATTTAAGTTAATTTGTACCTTCATAATGATTTCTTTTTCAATTAACAGAATTCCTAATTACATAAAAATCATGATGTTTTAATGAATAAATTTGTAATAAAGAAATTTTTTATAATATTTTGGAATATTATTTAAATCCAATCGATCATTGTGTTATTCTTAATAAATAATGTCTTCAAAAATATCTCTTCCAATTATATGAGAGGATGCTACGGGATATGATCCATAGTTAAATCCACATGTGGGACATAATTATTTTGGGACTATAATCCATATAATTGAGACACTGGGTCTTGTGGGTTTTAGGAACATGTGAAATAGGGTCGATCAAGGCTATGGATTCACTAAGAAGAATTTACCAATATTCCATGGAGACAAGGGGCCCATGGAATATTAAGAGTGGATGGAGTCGATTGATAGTCCTTTCAACTTCATGAAGTACCATGTAGACTCTATGGTGTGTTTCTCCATGTATATGCTTGAAGGAAAATGAATGATATGATTGTAACCAATTTTTAAATCTTTGTTTCATGAAGATATTACCTTTGATTATTTCAAGAATATTTTTGATCAGCAGTTTTACCTGAAGATGATACACATAGAGAAGTCATGGGAGATTCAGTCCTTGGCGTAGGGAGAATACTATTCTGAAGTATTCCACCATATTTGTTGAGCTGGTGCATCAAGCTCTACAGAATGTTACCAAATAGTACATAATGGCTTGGAGGGTTGGGATAGGATTTAGGACCAATATTCGGTTTATTTTGATGCTAACATGACTTCTTTCCTTTATAGAGTTATTTTAAATTTTTTGGATAAGGAATATATAGCTAGAATGATCATTTTGTATGGATATTTGGATTCTATAGTTGTAATATATGGTGTTTCTTTTTTCCATAAAAGGAAGCACAAGGGTGTTTAGTTTTCATATGTACTAGTTTCAATGGATTTTTCATGACATCAATTGTTTTCCTATATTTCTCATGTAATAAATGGTCCTATCAATCCTAAAATTATGGTGGTTCATGATAACTGTCATCATCGCAGATTATTAGGCCACTGAAGATTTTTTGTTAAAGAATATCCCTTGGTAGTAAGGCAGGATCCACTCCCCCCAAGGATTCATAGGTTTCTTCTGACTCTTCTGATGGTGGATGTTTTAACCCTAAAAAAAGAGGGATGTCCATGTGGATATGAACAGATGGATTTATTCCACATAGTAAATTCTTGAGGAATCTAAAGAAGCGCCAACAACAGTTTGTGGCATGGGGTTTTTTTCATCATCAGTGGTGTTATTCTTCTGTGATAAACGAGCTACCTAATATTTTA
The DNA here is from genome assembly GCA_963277665.1 of Viscum album. NCBI lineage: Eukaryota > Viridiplantae > Streptophyta > Magnoliopsida > Santalales > Viscaceae > Viscum > Viscum album. The sequence goes on along the minus strand of OY728152.1, from coordinate 1,614,735,465 downwards.
TATCATCAATAATAGTTTAGGTGGTTGGATTTTTCTTCGAGAACATATTTTTTACATGTTGTATTTTTTCACACATTTGGGATAGTGATATGAACAAGGTTTTTAGTGAATAGTGTATCAGGTGGTAATAGTCTACAATGAGGAAATATAAGACATTTTATACCTTGATATTTTCGTATTTTACCTAATACATGGAATTGAGTGTATGATCAGTGATATGTCACAAATGTAATTTAATATTTAGTGGGGTGATGTTTCATTTTATAATGGTGTCAGTCTTGTTATTCAAGTTGAGTGGGACTCTATATCAGGAAAAGAGGGGACTAATTTTTTTTATTGGTGTAATATGATGTTAATAATAAGAGATGTTCCATGATTCTTTTGAATCTTTTTTGGGTAATACGCTTCATATGGTGGCGGGGTTGTTCCCTAAGGTCATTCTATATGATTTTTCTAGTTTACCAACCTAGAGAGAGGCCAAGTTTGGTATTGACCCACTCCCTGGTACGATGTACATTATTATGCCGTCTTATCGAATGGAACCTACTGATTTGGTGGAAAATAATGTACATATTGAGTATATAGAGTCTGAGGAATTTATTCATTTGATTATTTCACCTTGGGCTTCACATTTCATCACTAATAATAATAGAGAAGGGAGTCTGATAAATTTTTTGGATTATAAAATGTGTATTTGGGTGACTATAAAAAATATATCATTTTCCTATTATTGTGGCCTTCTTATACATCTTAGAGGGTCATGTTAGTTTTCAAAGATTAAACATTAGTCAGAGTGCCACCAGTATATAGTCTGAGAACATGACACTATAAAGACATAATTTATGCTTTTATCTGGGTATTTGGAGTTTCGATTGGTGCCATTATTTTTCACCAACAGTACTACGATATTTGTGTTTTTGCTGAACTGAATCATTAATTGGTTCATAGAGACATTAATTTTTGTATTCATCGATGAAATTATGGTGTAATACATGATATATGAGGAGAATATTAAACATTTAGATAACATTTAATGAACTTAGAAGGAACAAAATATGTATGTTATCCATTCCAAATGAGAATTTTGGATATCGTAAGAGATGATTCTAGGGTATGTGATATATGTGTAAGGAATATCCGTGGATCCGGAAAAAATCCATGCAGTTATGATTTAGGAACATCATAGAAATGATATTCAAATTAAGATTTTCTGGAATTTAGGAGGTTACCAATGATGTTTTGTTCATTATTTCTCCACGATTTCATATTCTATGACAACTTTTAACCCATAAGGGTGTAGATTTTTAATGGAATGAAAATTTTCAAAATTCATTGGTGGAGTTTATGGTGATGTTGACTTTAACACTAGTTTTTATTCTTCTAGAACTGGATTTGGGTTATAATTTTATCTTAGATTCATCTATGAATGGTTTAGGATGTGTCTTGATGTAATGAAGATATATGGTGGCCTATGGCTCATTATTTGTTATTAACATAGGAAAATTACTTCCTTACCCATTATCTTGTGCTTCCATTGGTTTTTAATGAATTAAAATATAGCATGAATATTACCACTGGAAGTGGTTCACAGTGTGTTCTAATCACATGAACATGTGATAAATTTTTTACTTTTCATGATACAAAGTTGAATTAAGCATAACTTGTGGAGTATCATTATACATTGGATGTAGTTATTTCATACACTCATGTGAACATAATGTGGTTTTAAATGTATTGAGTAGAAAATTATCAACACAAGAGGTAAAGGAATTAGTTGAGGAGTGGTATTTAATTTGTTTGTTTTCTAAGATAATCCAGTGAGTAGATGATTTTATTGAATATGTGTTCTTTTATTTGATGAATGATGAATCATCTTTGAATGAGGATGTTCATCTTGAGTATGTGAATGAAACTGAGTTCAAATGATTTATTAAAGGCCTTTGTGCTATGGAGACAATGAGATAGTGGTCATAGGCTCATAGTGTAAAATTTTGCTTCCATAGTAGGTTGGGTGTTCTTATTTCCATGAGGTTGGAGTAGATGGATGCTAGAAAACAATATTATTAGACCACAGAACATGTATCTACCTATATGTTTCAAACAATGATATGTCATTATTGGTGGACATGGATGAGGCCGTTTATTTTACATTCTATTTTGAAGTGTCGTACCTATCAGAAATTTTATGTGGACAAACAGAGACCGAATGGTTAACTAATATATTTTATAATTAAATTTTCTATGTGGGATTTTTTTCATGGAATAAATTTTTGGTTTTAGACATAATACTAGTAAGTAGAACACAATTTTTGTTATCATTTGTGAACATAAAAAATAATATAAATATTTTTCTATCAAGATGTCAATAAATGTGGAAAAACATGGGGACTTGTGTGTTTGAGAGATTGTGAGAATTTTTGATATTTTTTTGGACAAGGACCTTGGTTTCCCATATAGTTTTTCTGAAGGTTAATATGAGGATATGTGTTCTTGGATGAAATTTGACAAGGCTTATCCTCTGTTGATGGATTGATAGATAGATAGAGATGTACATGTTCTTGAGGATATTCTTCGAGAATGCATGTTTAATGTTGATGAATCATGGGAAAATAATTTACACTTAGTAAAATTTTCCACTAAAAATATATTTTTGGATTTGATAAATATCTATCCATTTTAAAAAATTTATGGTTGTACATTTAGATCCCTATTTTGGTGGGAAGATTTAGCAGAGCGTCCTCTGTTTGGCACGAGTCTCATTCCAGAGATGACATAAAAGGTGTAGTTTATCTAGATGTGGTCGGTCACTATAAAGAGTTATCAAAAATATTGTATCGACCTTCTTCATCAGCTACTAGATTATATTGTTGTGGATTTTTTTCTCTTAGTTTCACATATATTGGTACATCATCATTTGGGTAATTACACTACGATGATATCTTGTTTTTAAGCCTCTTTGATACAGGGGAGAAAAATTAAAATAAAGTGTATCAATTGGACTGCCATTCTCATATGAAATAGATCCATTCTGTGGCCCATGTTTCCTAAATGAAGAGTTATCACCCAGATCCTTCCCATTTGATTGAGATGGAGGATGTTGATCTTGAGGGAGATTCCACCATTATTGACTCACTATTTCAGGTTATGGATCACCACGATATGGTACCTCATCCTCAAAACATTTATCATGGTATGGGTAATAAATAATTGTATATAGGATATATTTGATACATGGGAGTGGGATTTTTGTTATTATGTAATAGTGGCCTTATCATTTGGTAGGTCCAAAATCATGAGGACGTTATGGGGAAAATTTTATTATGGTGGGGGAAATTTGATCCCCATTCTGGTAACATGTATGTCGTAGTTGAGCCATAGATTCTCTCATTTTGGGTTGAATAATATTAATATGATAAGTGGATTAATATAAGTGATTTTAATTAAAAGTGACATGGATAGTGTTAAAGGAACATGGTTAGTTTAACTATGTGGTAACCATGTGACATTCCTCAGTGATATTCTAGTGGAATTTTATATGGTTTACACATTGTTAGAAAGACCATATAACATGCCAAAGGAATATTTCAGGGTGTTATGTGGTTGTCTTGGGGTGTCACATTGTTTGATCATGGTTTTAGAAAACCGCATGGCCTTATATGGGAAACTGTGAACCCCTAGATAGGAAAAATAGTAGGGGAATATAATTAAGGCTCAAGATTAATTTAAATATGCGACATCCACCTAAAAATTGTGTGACCCATTGTTAGTTATTAAAAACGGGGATCATATCATTTTCCCATTTTTCATGTAATAACTAATCAGCTCATGGTCTATTTAATGCTTATCCTTTTCCTTCCCCATTTCTATAAAGGTATCTCACCTTAAATTCATAGAGTAATTCCATCATTCATGATGGATCAAATTGAAAAATGTTTTGTTTTTTATCTGGTTTCCCCAATAAATTGAATAAGTATGTTAGGTATATTCTCCTATGATATTATGGACACCAATTTAGATTTTTTGGAATTATTTATGGGATTTTATTGATGATTTACATTGTTTTTATGGATCATGGATCTTGGGGACCTAATATAGTCTTCCCTGGTCACCGTTGTCGAAGGAAAATTGTAGTACCACCATTTTGAGGTTGTTGTTTCTATAAAATGGGTCAATTATTAATTTTATTATCGTTATAATAAAATATCATTGTGTTGTTCATTTAATAATCTAATTTATGTTTTCATGGGATTTCATTGGAAGATACAATATTTAAAATGATTTCCTTTAAAAATCATTTTTCCATGAAAGGTTTTTGATTAAATTATGGACTGTTGGATTTGGCATGGAAATGTTTTATTAGATAGTAAATAAAATTGGATTGGATTTTATATTGTTTTATAATTATGATAATATTTTTCAAATGGATTTTGGTATAAAGGGAAAATTGGGAACCTTGGGTGCATCTAGAAATAGACATAGGCATCCCCAGTGGTTTTGACACCGCTAGGGGTTTCGGTATAATGTAAATGGATTTTTTGGGACTCAAAATTGGTTGGTCCCATAATTATACATTTTCAGGATCTATTACGGCTATTAAAAAATTATATAGGTGGGGGGAAAATATAAATTTATTTCTTATTTATAGTTATTTATCGCATTATGGATTTTCGATGTATTTTTCCTCTCATAATTTTTACATGATTTTTTATCACATGGTTTTGCATGGTGGAATATTTCTTGGATATGAGTATACCTATATAAAATATGATTTATTTATATGAAACCACATTTTATCACTTATACTTTTCTTCCTCATGGATTAATTGATATGACTGTATTTTATGAAAACATGAAGGAAAATGATTTATAAATGGGTTGGAATATTTGAAAATTCAATTTCAAATTGATTATTAATGTTATAAATAGTTTGTTCTTAATATTATATCTTTTATAGACTTTGTGTTAATATCATAATTAGATTTGTTCTCACACACTAATATTTTATTTGGGTGGTGGTAGATGTTTTATTTTAGGATCCAAGTAAAGTGAAAGGAATAAAGAAAACTGTTTGCTTATATAGATGTCACTGGCTTTGTTTGAGATGGTATAAAAATGATAGTGAGGGACATGGACACTTTTTGAGAATTATAGATTTATAAAATTTTGGAATAGAGAATGTTTCCAAATTTTATGTATCTATTTGAATATGTTTTCATCAATGTTTTACCATCATTGTATGTATTGTTTTCAATATATTCAATACTTGTTTCCTCTATCATTGTTATACATCACCGTGACGGGATGGATCGAGTGTTTTGAATTGTTCAATAATGATGGTTTGTGTAACGTCCTAAAATTTTAGCAATAGAATTACCTTCATATAAGTATGTCATATATTATGAATCCCATAAAATCACATAGACAAATAAATAAAAACATTAAAAATGAATAAGGAATGAAAGAAAATGTATTCATATAAATTTAGGAACTGAAACTGATGGAATAGTAACCTAACCCTTTGAATAGTAATGTTATAATTAAGAAAAGTAAACAAGAAAATATTAATGTATTCTCACTTATTAAAGTATAAATATAATCCGGGTGTCTTTTAAATGAAAATATTATATAATTAATTAATTGTATAAGTAAATAAATTTTATAAAAAAGATAAATTATGTGTAGGTGTTTTTATCAAGCACAAAGGTTTATTTAAAAATTCATAATTAATATTTTGATTTAAAAGATACATTATTTTCATAAAATAGTTTCATAAATTAATATTTTGTTTTATTTTGATTATAATATAATTTTTTGATACCTTAATTAATATCTCAATGTGTCATAAAATCAGTAATAATTTTGAAATCCTTATTTTATGAATAAATTATTATATTAATTAAAAATTACATTTATGATATCTATTATTTTTTAATAAAATTGAATTAATTTTTGAATTCTCGTTTTTGAGATATATATAGGGATATGTTTTCATATTTTTCTAAAAGAGTTGAATTTTTGATGATTAGTAAAATACTATAATATAAGATATATATATATTATTCATTAGATACACTATTTGTTGGGTTATAGAGGATGTATGAACCTTTGGTTCAGACACCAATAAACTAGTTATTATTACTCCTCCCAATAATTCTCATTATTTATTGCCTTGTTCCATTTTTATAAATTAATAAATTGAATAACAAATAACGCAACTCTCATCCACTATAAACTCCACCCCTCACCTCCTCTTTTCCAGACACCTTCAAAACTATTAAGCGTATCTAAATTATTCCCAAAAATAGTTTGAAGTCCCACACCCATTTCCATCCACCTTTTCTCTCTATATAATACAATACTCAACTAACCTCAAGATGGTCCTGAAAGAGAATAAATCCCGAGGTAAAAACCTCGTTCTTTTTTCTTTTAATTTACCTTTTAATTTCATGTATTTTTTCCCTTTAATAAAATAATGATAATAATGTGACCAAAAATATATATTATATTTCATATACTATAATTTTATTCTATTAATAGAACAACACATTATCATTCTCTTCAAATTCCCCTTTGTTCTATTAATGACAGCATTGCCCGTGATGTGTTGACTTATCGTATTCAAGAACGGCGAGTTTTTAATTTCTATATCAACCTTCAAGACTGGTTATAAAACAATTTCTATGCATAAATATGATTATAATAAAAGTAGAAAATCATAGTTAGTGTTCTAGACCCTTTATATATACATAATATTATTTAATAAACCAATATTAAATCCTGATGATTGAAAAAACGCCAAAATAATTTCACGGTTATCATTACTAGTATATCTAATGAGTCATACACATATCTCTAAAAAATTGTATATAAGAAAATATTATATTCATTATTTTCACTAATAAAATATTATTTCAATTGTGGAATACTATTAGCAATTTATATTATTATTCGTACATGTATATAAGTGAATCAATCATGAAAACCATGAAAACTAACACACCCGAATGAAAAAATTTAATATTAATAATCATCAAAAATATAATATATAAACATAATAAAATTTTAATAAATCAATTAAATATACAATTGGATCCTAATTAATTAAATATTTTATATATTATGGATACCAATGACTTTACTTGTATGTTGACAATAGTTTTAGACACAAGGTATGGGTTTTCTCATCGAGATCTTATTCTTATGAGATAATCCTTATTCACCACTTTTTCTTGGGTGTGGTGTATATATAAATCCCTATGATATATAATATAATCAATATATTTACCTTAATTTCATTAAATTTATCATTGTTGATTATAATATTTTTTGGGCATAATATTTGATTGATTATAAGTGGTATGGGATCCTTTCCCAACCTCTATTTTTCCATCGGGGTATGCATTCTCGTTATTTACACCAATTTAATTCTTAATTTTTCTTATGTAATAATACTAAAATTTGTGTGTATGTTCCATAAATTTGTATTTACCTTAATTATTTTTTCATTTATATGGAAATAAAGGTTTTATAAAGTGTCCTTTTCGATTCATCCCAATAAATACTCCTGATTAAAGGGAGCATCCCAATTTCTTTCCCATTTTTATGTACCATCCATAATATATGTTAAGCCCCCATTTTTATATAAAAACACTCATTTTATCTTGAAAAATTATTTTTGTTCATTTTTGATTTTATACAAAAGTAATTCAGTTTCCATTTTTAATGACCCTTTTATGTTTTCTCTAAAACTATACCAATGTGTTTTATTTCAAAATTTCATAGACACACTTTTAAATGTTTTCACATAAATATTATTTCACATATAATGATCAATGTATATTTTCCCTTATGAATTCTCGTTTATTCGTTAAATACATTATTTCTTGTACACTATTATGATATTACCTTTTCATTCCTTACATGGTAACCCTTTTTCTTGATTCTTCATGTGGAATACATATGCATGAACATGTTATGATGGGTGAACCAAAATTGTGGTATAATACATTGGTTAATGATTATTCACATGATAGGTCTTGGAAAATGGTTAGGGATGTTATCATTGACTCATTCTCCTTCTTGTGAAATGGTCTTGGTGGCCAGCCTTGACACATTATCCTCCAATTTCAATATTTAGTGTTGTTAGACATGGCTCAAGCCACTCCATGTGAAATTGTATTAGTGTTTATCCCGAATCATACATAATTAATTTTTTTTGGTTTCAACAGTTATATGATTCATTGATTACATGATATCATGTTATATATGTTATGCTTTCATATGTTTGTTCATGTTCTATGACTTTTTATGTTATCATGTTATGCCTTCTAACCTGTGTTATTTGATTTATTTATATTCTTATTCCCTTACTAAGATTTATATATCATCCCTCTATTTATGTTTTTCCAATGTAATCATATTTAGATGAAAGTGATAAAATTAATTTTGGAGCTCATTATAAATATTAAATAAAATATGTTTTCATTAAGGTATTATGTATTCAAATTTATGTATCTAATATTCCAAAGGCACTACAATTTAGTATATTTGGAATGATAATTTGAAGGGTTTTTATACATAAAATCATTAAATAATAAGTTTAAAAGAATGAGTTCATTATAGTAGGTATCATAGAATAGTCTAGTTATTTTAGGATATTTGGACTAGAGTACATTAGTAAGAACACTATAGATAATTCTATCACCATCGATATCCTATAATAACATTTTTGATATGATATTCATTTAAATTTATATACTTCTATAATAAATTTTTTCTTTTAAAATAATTAATATTTAATTATTCAATGACTTTGATTTTATTTTTTGTTTCATTGTTAAAATATGGAAGGAGGAAGATCACAAAAAACACTTCTCTCTCTCTTCATGAAGAACTACATGAAATGATTTTCCTCAACTCATGCATAGATGACTCCAATCAAATTCCAATATCCAAGTAACAAGAAAACATCTTTACGATGAATAAAATACCTCTACCATCACCCAATTAATTCAAGGATCATGTATCATATATTTGAGAATATTTGTATATCATCTTTATTCATATTAAATGAGTGGGTAGTTCGTTCAGGGTAATTTTATATTATTCACATTATTTCAAAAATTTGAATAACTCAATGATTTTCATGATGATTTAGAAGACAGAGGCCTATATGCTACATATAAGTATCTAATTGAAGGTTTTCTTCATTCGAGAAATATAACAGCTATTCTTCCAAAAACATTTTTTTAAAATATTTGATGATGAATCAATATGATCGTTTTATAAAAAATATTTGAAGATGATGTTTCAAAATTATATATCATAAACACTTTTTTAATCACTTAACGATGATTCCATCAACATAATCCATGACTCCTGGTTTATTTTTGGATAAAGAATGTTGATGGACTTGAAAGTATCTTGAGGTAAAATTATGATGCTTGAATCCTTTATATTTTAATGAAATACCAATAAGAAATATTCAATTCCACATTGAAGTGTGGAATAACCTAAATAATGATGCTTGGATGGTGATCGTTAGGGTTTCATAGGTTAAAAAACATGATTTCAAGGACCAAATTTAATACAGGGGGAGAATATAACATCCTAAAATTTTATCAATGGAGTTACCTTCATTTAATTAGGAAATATTGTATAAATATAATAAAATAACATAGGGGAAACAATGAAAACATAATAAATTAAGAGTGAATCAAATAAGTTGTATTTGTTGAATTTGAGGAATCTAATCTAATGGAATAATGTCCAAACAATTGGAATAGTAATCATTAAAATAGAATAGTAACATCAATTATCAATGTATAAATAGAATCATGGTATCGTTTAAATTTAAATTTTATATAATTGTATCATATTATATATAAATAATTTTTTGAAAATAATAAATTAAAAGCAGGAATTTAATAAAAAAATGTTATTTAAAAATTTTATTATAAATATAATGATTTAAAATAAAATTTATTTTCTTCAAATAGATAAATAAATTCATATTTTGTTGTCTAATGATTATAAGATAATTTTATGAGACACTAATTATTTTTTCAATGTATTTGAAAATCAGTTATAATTTTAAAATCTGTATTTTTTGAATAATTTATGAATTAGATTAAAAATAAAACATATCATATTTAGAAAACTATTTTCATAAAATGGGTCCTATTTTAGAGTAATAAAAATAAAAAAATGGTTATGGTAATTTTTTGGTATTTCTCTAAATTAGATGATTTTTTGGTGATTAGCGAAATATGGTAATTGATGGTGTATAAACATTAGAACATGAATACACTATTTATTGAGCCATGGATGATATAAAACCATTAGTTCAAGATCACATCCATTTATTACATTATTTAGTAACAATAATCCTCAATATTTCTTGTCTTGTTCCACATTAATAAACTAATGAATATAATAAAAAAACACGACTCTCCTCCACTATAAATACAACCTATCACCACATATTTCTCTCACACCACCTATGTATTAAATATTACCTAGTTCTAACCAATAATAATTAATACAATATCACCAATTTACAATATCCAATGAACTCAATAAATTACCAAACTCAAGTTCTTCAATGAGGTCCTCAATGTGAAAATCTAAAGAGGTAATATCCTCTTTCTTTTTATTTCAAATTATTTTTAATTTAATTTAATTAATTTTTCTCTATTCAACTCCCTTTACCTATTGATATGAGAAAAATAGAATATTTTTATATTGGATTTGTAATTTTTTAATGTATATTCCCATCATCATTCTTTTTCCCTCACCATTTGTTCTAAAAATGAAAGCATCGTCCATGATGTGTTGGTTGATCAGATTCAAGAACAATGATTTTTCAATTTCTCTTACCACCTTCAAGACAGGTAAAAACAATTTATAAGGATAAAAAACATTATTGTGTATTCATTAATACCTATTTATTGTTATGTAACCAATAAATATATTCATAAAATTGATTAACATAAAATCCCTAGTATGTGATGATCAAAAAACATCAACAAATCAGATGGTTTTCATTAACATTCTATCAAATGAATCATCTTAATTTCTATAAAATATATATATAAGAGGATTTAAAATTATTGAAGTTAATTAATAATATATAGTTTCAAATACTGCTATCAATTCAAATTTCACATGATCATTCATACTTATATTTGAGTGAACCAATCCTGAATATCAATTAAATGATCACTCTTGAATGAAAAATATGAATCTTATAACTCATAAAGAAGACTATAAATTAAATTCATAAAATTATAATAAATTAAATAAATTTATATTTCGTTATTAATTAACAAATTAATTGACATAATATGATTATATGGGAACATTATTTTCAAGTACATAATAGTTTGATATATAAGGTAAAGGCTTTCACATCAAACTCTTATTTCAATGTGATATACCTTATTCACCACTATTTCTTTTGTGTGGTGTATATATACTTCCAATAAATATATATTTCCTTGAATATAATTATATTCATTATATTTAATGTTTAATTTTATTATTATTAATTTTATTTGGAATACGATTCGATTGATTACAATTGGTAATGGATCCCTTTTTAAGAACTATTTTTTCCTTCAAGTTATGATTTACCTTTATATAACCCAGTTTAATTACAAATTATTCTTGTGAACTACTTTTAAATTATATTTTTATTTTCCATACATATATACATATCTCAATTATTATTTCATTAATTGAGAAATACATGTTTTATAAGGTCCCCTTTTCAATTCGTTGTAATAAGAAAGCATCTTTATGGGAACGCCAAAATATCTTACCCATATTCATATACCATACACAATATATTTTAATCCACATTTATTTATCTTGAATCTCTCATTTTATCATTAAAAAACTAAATTTGTTCATTTATGGTTCTATATGAATAATTATTACTTTTCCTTTTCTTAATACACTTTTATTTTTTCCCTTAAAGCATGCAAAAATGTTTCATTTCTAATGTTTCTTAAGAACTATTTTTTAAATGTTTTCACTTCACTTTGACATCAGATATCATTATCTATTCCTATATTCATCAGTGTGTTTTCATATATTATTTAAACACATCATTTCATGGACACCATAATGATATTCCATTTTGTTGTTCCTTATGACATGACTATGATACCAAATTATTTCCATTGGTAACCCTTATCCTTGATTCTTCAGGTGGTACACATATCTAAGAATATGTTATGATGGGTGTGGCTAGATAGTGCTCCATGGAATTGGGTAATGTTTATTCTAATTAGTTTTCATGTTTAATTGTTTCGGTTGGAATCCTTGACTCATGATCCTTCATGTGAAACGGTCTTGGTGGTTATTCTTAACTCAGGATCATTTATATTTAATGGTTCTTGTGGTTATACTAAACTAATGCTCCTCCTTATAAAATTGTTGTGGAGGTAATAATTCACTCTTTCCAATGCCATTTTTTATGTTATCTTCATATTTCAAATATAATTATTAAAATACCCCAAGTTTTATATGTTATGCTTCAATATGATTATTCATTTTCTAGTCCAATTTATGTCATCATGTTATGAATTCTAACGCATGTTCTATTCCTTTTTCATATGAATATTACCTTACAGATATTTTTATCTGATACCACGTTCATGAATTCCCCAGGTTATCATATACAGATGTAAGGGCTCAAATTATGTTAAAACATCCTTATGTTTATTAAATAATGGATGTTTTTATTTTTGTTTTGTGTTTTCAGTTTTATGTATCTAATATTCAATAGGCACTAGAATTTAATTTCCATGGCAGGGTTTTGTAAGATAGATATACTTATATTCATGTAATAATATTTTTAAAAGGATATTACAATTATATTATCTTAAATAAAAAAATTTTAATAATCATTTTGCATCCATATTAATATTTATAAAAAAATAAAATGAACTACATTTCACACTACTTTGTGGAGGTGGTAGTCTACATGTTTGTACATGCAACATTGTTATTTTACAGAAGTTTAAGTTTAATAATTAAGATGTGATATTATATTAACAGGAGTATTTTTATTTAATAAATTCAACATAAATTTAATAAATTTATCCTTATAACCTTCCCGATAAGGCGTTAATTAAAAATGAATCACATCTCTTCGTGATGTGGTAATCCTCCGTACACATGAAATGTTATCATTCCACCCACAGAATTAAAATTGATAATTTATAAGTGATATAATTTTTAATTAATTATTAAAATGAAATATATATGATATTCATATGTTAAAACATTATTATATCAAGTAGTGATATGTGGTGATGGAAAATAACTACATCAGTTCGTGTGGTTATAGTCCTCCATAAACAAGAGTGACAGTTTCATTTCATATTTCATAAAATATCATATAAATATAGGTTATGAGCTAATATAAATAACAACATATTAAAATGGAGATAATATTTTTATTTTTTCATCATACTTTTGTAATATTTTATGGATGTTGAAGAATAAATAAATCAAAACACAGCATTACAAATTTTTCTTTTTTTCATAGATTCACTTTATATTTATAACTACTGACTTCATTGGATGATTTTAAAATAAAAATAATTCCTCTAGTATGTGATTAGGAAATTATTTAAGGAATTAATGAAGGTATTTCATGAAAAAAAGTTTTTGAAGGTGTGTAAATGAGAGGATAGGGTGACCATTTATATGATGGGAGAGAATATTGTTGGCCTTGTTGAAAAGAATAATGTGTAACAAAATTATTAAAATTCATAGAGCCTCCAAAATAGATCATTATATAACCATATAGGTTATAAGGTCTATTTATTCCCATAAAATATGTACTGAAGACTTTTATTTTCTTTTTTAAACACTATCATTTTAGATAACTCATGGTAGACCCATTTTTACAATAACGATGTTAATCAATTTGTAATCATCTTAAAATTCATTAAGATAAAAACTAGGTAGATTTTATTAGATAATTTTATTTATTATTATTATATATTTGAATTTCACATTTAAAACATAAATTCATTGAAGGCGAAAATTTATATTCAAATTAAATCATGAGGATGAGTTGAGAAATCGGTTTTTTCAAAGACAAAAAAAATAAAATGACAAAGAAGAGATTTATATCAAAAATCAATTTTAAAATGATTAAAATGAAGGAAAAAAATATTACTAAATATATAATTTTATTAAATTTACATTCAAAACCTAATTAAAAAAATAATACCCTATAAATTCTTTAAATGAAATGTAATATTTTTAATAAAGACACGTATTTTTCAATTTATAAATGTATGAGTGATTGTTTGTGTTTGTGTATGTGGGTGTAACACAAATATTATTGAAATTTCTTTAATCTTATTATACCCACACCTCTAATATAACTTTGATATCTATCATATTCGATAATAATATTTTAAAATTATATTGCATTTTAATTTTACACAGTGTTGTTAGTAACACAAGATATAAATGAACACATATATATACATTGAAAAAATATTTCATAAAATAACATGTCATAAAATCTTACAATGTTACATAAATGTTCGAAGATATGTTATAAAGGTCATTATATTAGTTATATAGCAGGATAAAGAATAATCGATTTATCTAGAATTCTATGTAAGGGTTATTGTCCAATATTTTTAACACTTAAGACACATTTCTTAGGATAAATCATCATTTATTTGGAATGGTGTATCAACTAACTGATTTATTTGTATATTGATTATATGTAATTTTAATTTTTTATTTTTTATAATCCAATTTCTTTCCCTATGGGGGTTTTGAATCAAATATTTTTATAGTTTTATGATATTTTCTCCACAAAATCGCCTTTTTGAAATATGTTTTGTATTATTCTACTAATTTAATTTATGTTGTAATAAGCTACCTAATTGAGATGTTACATGATGAAACATCTCTTATTATTGTTTACTAGTGAGTAATTATAAATTATATATATTCCTATATATTTTGCGTAAATTGATGCTCAAATTATAGGGGTCTTAATAACTCAAATATTTTATATGGTCCAGAATCACTCATCAATGACTATTATTGTTCATGATTGTGCTATTATAAGATATTATGATTTCATTTTATATTTCCACCTTATTTTATAATGAAATATTATTTCATATTAAATTATACATCCTTTAGGAATGTTTTGTTTCATGAAAAAGAAATGTTTTTAAAATAAATTACCATTCATTTTAATGTATTTTTCTTCAATATCAATGTACTTTCATCCAAAAAATGATCCCATTTCTCTAGTTGAAAATAAAATCATTTTTATCTGAAATGATCATTTTATTCCCCTTATTCATATTAGACCATGAATTTTTATCCTTTTAAAGATGTAAATTTTGGATAATTTTGTTTTAAAATATTTAAATGGTTTTTCCATACCATGATATTATATTTTTCTTTTATTAGTTATATTTTGGAAAATAATATATTTTATATATATTAATAAATATCTGAATTTTTGTTGAATAAATGATTTGTGTTTTTTTATCTTCATCATAATATTTTTTTTGGAATGTAAATTCAAATCATGTATTTTTTAGATGCTTTTAAGAAACACTTTTTTATGAAAAAGTCCTTTCAAGATACATCTTAAATTTCTAAAGGATTAATTTTTATATAACGAATGGTTCATAAATCCCTCTCTAGGATCCCTTCTTAAAAAATAATTTTGGGTCACCTTATTTTTTGTATCAAATGTTATTGATATTTAATGTGATCTCATTTAGAAAACTTTTGATGAACATTTTCATCTCAACGGTTATTAGTTATAAGATGAAGGATTTGATTTTAAAGTGGAAAAACATGAATGGATAATTGATGGGTGGGGTCATATAACACCCTCTAATGAATTATAAATATTTAAATATGATGTACTCAAATGGTTTCATATGAGAATTGACCCTGAGCTAACGGGTATACAAAATGATTTATCCCAAGATAGATATCACATGAGAGGATTTTTTCTAAGACCCACGGTATATGTAATTATTTACACTAATCCAATAGTTACATGGGAGGAATTAGGAAAAATGTGGAACAGAAGATGATTAATCCAAATAAAAAAGTCTACACTAAAAGATTTATCTCATGCCAATGTGTACACATGAATATTTATTCTGTTAGAAAGGGTACACAATAGGTTTTATCCAAAGACAACAGTTATATATGAAGAATTATCTCATGCCAAAGGGTACACATGATGATTTATCTCAACATAATGGGAATATGGGGTGATTTTTTCCCAAATAAAATGGTTAAACATAAGTATTTATCCCAACCCTAATAGTTTACATGGAAATTATCCCAAACACATGAATGTACATAGGTGATAATCCCATAAAAACTATGTAACCAATGAATTTTTGGGAATCCATGTAATATTATTTCAATATTTATGTTTATTCCATTATTGAATGATGAAAGTGTGTTATGATTATCGTAAGGATTATGTTATGTTTTCATGGTTCATTTTTGTTGACTAATGTTTCTAGAATCATTTTATTCATGTATTATGTTATTCTATACTTTATACCCTAAATCATGAATTTTAATCTATGAACTTTTGTTTATTATAATCATGTATATCTTGATTATAATAATATGATCTTCTTAAGAACCAAAATTATCAATTATTATCATCAATTATGTAATCAATTACCATGTTTCAAATATGACCCTTTTATTATGTTTTTCATCCCACATGTTATTAATATGCATGTAATAGATGAAAATCGTAGAATGAATCAAGTATGTTTGGATTATGGAGAAATGATCGCATTTTTTTATAATAACTATCCCATGTAACTTATACTCAATGTAACTAAAATTTCCATTCATGGGATTGTGTGACTATTTGTGTGATAAAATATTTATATTATCGTAATTATGTAATATAATGACATGTTTAGATTGGTTGACTATTTTCTTAATTAATTTAACTGTAATTATTTTAAATATATGTTTCATGTGTTTTATACTATAAAAAAATCTGAAATATGAAACACACATATATTAATAAGGGAAATTTAACTTATAAAATAATGAGTAGTGAAATTACACCAACCTTACGAAATTTATTCTTCAAAATTTCATTTCAATCATAGAGATGAAAATAGATTAGATACTTATAAATCATTTATTATTTAGGTTACCATGTTTTATCCTCATGTTTATAGTTTATATAATATATTTTTACTTTTATAGTTATCCTGTTGAAAATAATAGTGTCCCTTCATTCAATGATTTCCAAAAGATTCACCATATACAATATATCATGCTATATTTATACCATATATGGATGTAGTGTATGTGAGGGATTATGTATGTACATCCATAGAAGGGATATATGGAAGATATTTTATAACTATGATTGGTTTTGTGGGAATGTTATTCATGAATCCACAAGTTGATGTGATAAATAATATAATAAGGGATAATATTTCATGGTCATAACATTAAAATATTACAAAAACCAATAGACTTTATTTTATGTAGATATATGAAGTAAAACATTATTTATAACCTCAAACTCTAGGTATTGTAAATTGTTATCAATGTAATGTTTCTATTGAATATCATATATTCTAATGTACTATTACTATGAATTTTTTCTCCCATATCATTGACCAGTGATGTTCTCAACAACATCTTTTCATCATCTTCATCACAATACTGGTGTTTCCCATACCTCTTCCCATTTAGTTCTTCATATGGTGACCTTTAAAATATTAAGAGGAATCTATTTTGGAAATTGAAATTTAATAGGGGAATATGCAAATTAAATAATTATTTTAATCCCCTAGGTTAGCCTCACAAAATATTATAATATTTCTAGATATCTCACTAAACATGTTCATTAGGTTATGGGTGATAAGGTATAATAAATTTCAAATCAACACTCTTAAAACGTGGTATGTTTTATCTGAACATTATAGTGATACTAAAATCTTGATTAGGTACTATTTATAGTGGGGTTACATTATAACTCAAAACTACACAAATGATTTTTTCAAAATATATTGGAGTGATAAATAGTATTGAATTATTACGAAGTGACATTTTTTTTTGAAATTATCAACTAAAATCAATATGTAATTAATTTTTTGGATGATCAGTCACAAAATACATTGTGATACTCTCCCATTTCCACATTGGTATGTGTAATGGTTGCATTATCCCTTTGTAATTTTTCCTTTCATTCTTCATATAATGACAAACTACAAAGATGAATATATAATTCAAAATATATTTCATCATATTTCCAATCATATGTTCTATTGGGCATACCAATACATATTGTTTCTCCTCAGTTGGATAGTTAATGATGTTCTATGTATGTAATTCATCAGCAACTTCATTATCAATGGATTTTATGTTAATAATAGACATGACCAAAATATCATATATCCTTCTTAATAAATTGGAATTTTAATTATTTTTCTTTTCTTATATAATTAATATTTTTTTATCATGTCATCTCCATTTCTCTTTGAATAATGATATATGAAATATATTTTTCACCAATCATCTAAATAAGATTAGATGATATTCCTTATTCATCAATGTTTAAATCAATGAATATTATTTTTCATTTAAAAAACTACATCTCTATATCTTCACATCATCCTTTTAATCTTAATTATCCTACACTAATGGTATGTACTAAATTGTGAATCTATAGTAAATAGTAATCTTAAACAACCATTATTACCCAATATTGAGCTCCATTTATGTGAATATATACATCAAGAAATTATGGTCTTTATTTAGGTCACACTTTTCCCCAGAGAGATAATACCACATAATTTTATATGATAATATTTCCAAAACGAATTCCAGATATGACATTAGATAATTTTAATCATATATCAGTAATTAATGATAGTCATATACTATAACATTATCATATTGTTTGATTGAAAAACCTCGTCAATTGTTCTATGAATATTTTTCAAGCGTAAATCTATCTGCAAGACTAGATATATTTAGTTCAGATGTAGTGAATAACCTATAATTTTGTTCAATGAATATTTATTAACATTTTCATGTCTATTGTAACATAAATACCTTCCTCTGTAACAAAGATGGATGTTTTACAAATCCTGATAGATTTATCACAAATAATTGATAGTGTAATGACGTGAAATTATAATATATGATTACAATTAAATAATTCAATCTGTTTGATACCTTGTATCACATTCAACATAGAACTAAAATGAAACTGCTATATATTTAAATAAAATGTTAATATTTAAGTAGTACTATGAATATATATCCCTTTAATTTGTGAAAAATAATTGTAATAAATTATTTACTACATATATATAAATAACATGTTCAACATTTAAAATGAATAAAATAGAAATATTTTACCAAAAATAAAAATTAAGATCCTTAATTTTTTAGAAACTCATTTTTCAAAAAATGGCCTTTTATGTGATTTTCATTTCTATTGGAAGAATTTTTTTATTAATGTTGACAAAACACAATTTAAAATAATTATAGATTAATGGTGATTTAATTATTAAATAATATGAAATAATAATGAGAATTATTAAAATTTAAAAAAATTTATTTTCCTATAATTTTGTTTTATCAATTATATCTCACCGTTTTAAATAAATGTTTCAATTTAGAATTTTATACTATCTATTACATAAAATTAACATTATTTTTGGCATCATCATTATAGAATTATCTTAAAATTAATTTTTTATATTTTTTTAAAAATATATCTTTTTAGGGATATTTTTGAAATTAATTCTCCATGTACATATTAATTTTAATTTATAAAATGGATTATATATTTATAATAAAAACATTCATTTTATTTAACTATTCTATTTTTATTTTTAGTCCTTCAAATTAAATTTCTGATAATAAATAATATTTATCATTATAAATGTAAACTGTTTTTAATGTATTAATTATATATATATATATATTATCATAATGTAAAATATGATGCTTATATGATGATTGGAATGAAAGGAAAATATATAAACACTCCTTAAATTAATAATTGTTATGAAATAATAACAAAATAAATAATAATATATATAATGAATTTTTTTATAACAATAGTTTTTCCGATGGTTTTTTATAATTAAAATGTTTTTTTAATTTATTAATATAATTAAGTTATATGGATCCCAGATTAGGATTCATAATTTCAAAATAGGGCATGGAGCTCTGGTTTATTTTTTAGTAATAAATTTATTACCATGGTTAATTGTTAATCAATAATGACTAGGTAATAATGGTAAAATGAGGTATCTCAATATTTTAATAATCAAAAGGTCACAATAACATTCTATATACCATTATTATGTATAGAACTCATACCTATATGCCTCTCCTACAATTTCACCACCGTACACAACTAAAATTAACGAAATTTTATTATTATCTCTTACCTAACAATTTTTTTAAGTGATTGACCCATGTTTTGCACATATATAAGGACACTTCCTTCAACTTAAAACCTCACATATAGATAGAAATTATATTGAAAATATTTTCAAATTACATTATATATATACCCTATTCACGTGGGAAACCCCCTATCATAAACAATGTTTCTAAAGTCCTTCATTTCCTTAGGATACTTCAATGGAAGGTCTACAATTTTAGGAAAAGTATTACAAATCCATTTACTTTTATTATTTATCCATTCCATTCACCCGAATCCAAACACATTAATACCATATATATATATAATTATAAGTGTATATATAATATACTAAATTTAAATTTTATTGTTTGTATAACCATTACCAATTCTACTCCCCTTCAATTGTAAAAATCTAATCATTGTACATCCCCTTGTGTGGACTACCACCACCATTAATGACTCATTTCGTTTTTAATCACCACCAGCCAATGATGAATATAGAAATTTTATTTGGGAATATATTTTTACATAGTTTATTATTTATATTCTTTAAATAAACAATTTCAATTTTATAATGATTATTAAAAAAGTGGTATTTGTCACATTTACATTCAAAGAAACCCATACTATGTGGGAAATCATATTCATAATACTATATAATATTTTCATATCAATTAATTATTAATTAATTTTGTTGAAATTTTAATATATGTGAAAAATAAATATTTAGTTATATCATTATGCTTCTGGTATAATTATGTTATTACTAAACTAATTCATAATCATCCATTCCTCACAGTATGTTTATGTATGGGTCTATTTAAAAAACCTACTTGGAAAATACTATATAGAAATAAAATTGATGTATTTGAGAAGTTATTTACTTGTATAATTAAATTAGAATAAGTTAATAATGTTTTCTTGGTACTTATATGGTTATATCAACATTTCACTCAATAATTAATAAATAACCCATTGCACTCTAAGAATCCCTAAAACATGCTCAACGTTTATTTCAACTTCATTTATTTTAACCAATGCTATCATGAAATGATATTATATACTTTTAAAATATATTTGACAATATATTATAGTACCTTATATTTAGTAATAATGATATAATTTGACACAATAAAATATATCAACACTAATTTTGTGAAACTAGTTCCAACCGTAATTATTTCTCGCACCCGGTGTGGAATATAAGGAATAAAACCAATATATATATATAATGAATTGAAATTAAAATTATAAAATTTTATAGTTTTTAATAAGGTTATTAGATATTTATCTCATGATATTAATATAATTATTTAGGAATGTTTTTCAATTTTGGATCAAATTAGGATCGAGGTAAGGGTTTTCATATAAAATTCTCACCTTCAATAAATAATTAATATTATACAACTAATTTAATTTATGTGGTGTATTTACTAAATATTTGAGATATCATATATTGAATATTACTTTAATGATGTTATTTTATTTTAATTACAATACTACTATTTCATGGGATTGTATTAAAGTGTTACTCAAGGAATATAAGTTTTCATGGACTTGATTATGAATCTTTGAGACATATTACAAATTATAAACCATTTTTCATTTTTTATAGTGTTCTATTGATTTAATATCCATTTATTTATCTATAAATTCATTCCTTATAATTCATGGGATATACAATTCCTAATCATGTTCAGTTTTTCTAAGGAATTTTTACTTAATTGTTACATCTCTCCTATGAGTTTCCTGTAATTCAATTTTTATCGATTGACTGATGATTATTCACATGAAATTATTTCATATAATATCGACCATTCTTGCCATTTATTTTTTATGATGAATTATCTCATTTTTTATATTTTTACCTGAAATAAAAATTTTTCAATTTTATTAAACCAGGTACTTATAAAATAATTTAATTCTATTTTGTAATTAAGTATTCAAATTAATTATAAAAGTATAATTAAATAAGTGGTAATTATTATAATTAAGTAATTTATACTAACGGAATAGTAACATGACCTTAGTAATAATAAATTTACCTTTAAGAAGAGTAATATGGACAATATAATAGTAACATCACCTGAAAATATATAAATTTATCCCTAATATACGTGAAAAAAATTTATACTTATATCATTGAAAAAGTAATTAATTTTTTTTGAATATTTTAATTTAAGTATTGAAATATTTCTAAGTAATAATTATTTTATTATAATTTTTTAATTAATTTTTTTTTAAATTAGAATATAATTTCATCAAGTAAATTCATAAATTTATATTTGATTATATTATTATTATAGGATAATTTTATGAGACCTTGATTAATCATTCAAGGGTTTATAAATTCAGTTAATATTATAAATATGATATCCTTTGAATAAATAATGATTTTAAATAAAAATTATTTTTACCATATATAGAAAATTATTTTATAAAAATGTTGTTAAATTTTAAATTTATAAATATAAAAATATTTAGGATGATGTTTTGGGATCTTTCTGAAATACATGATTTTTTATGAATAGTGATATACTATAAATTATTAAATTAGCTAAAGACATGAATTATTGATTCATGAAAAATGTTCTGCTAGGGAAATAACCCTTCATTCAAAATAACAAGCACTAACTACTTTATTTAGTTATAGAATCCAAAATTATTGTTGGTCTTGAGAAAAATAATTAAATAACAATTAAAATAATGGGAAACCCCATTCTCCTCCATCATAAATACCACCCCTCACCCACTCTTTCCATAACAAATCCCAATAATTGAGGCTAGTCAAATTTCCAAAAAATTCCTCTTCATATTCCTCTTCATCACATCTAATTCTGGTTATTGTCACCAAAAATCCAAAACCAAAGGCCATAAGAAGGTTATCAAGGAGAAAGATTGAAGAGGTAGAAATATATTTCATTTTCATTCATTATTTTTTTCAATTCAATTTATTTTTGTATAATATATACACCAAAAAATATCCAAGATACATCAAAACAATATAATATTATATATACTTTAATATTAAAATATTTATGGAAAAATTAATCATCATATTTCATATCATCTCCCTCTTTTTGTAAAGATAAAAATACCTTCTCGTGATTTGTTGATTTACGAACCTCATGGAAGATGTTTTTTTAATTTATATTACTTCATTCATGGTTGATCATAAATACATATTAATTATTGAAATATAATTTAATTTTTATTATTTAACCACTTTATGTTATAGAATTATAATATATAGAATATTTAATAATATAATGAAACTTGTTCGTGATTATTGAAGAACCACCAAAATGATCAAAATAAATTTCATTAATGTTTTTTCTAATGATTCGTCATCATATCTGAAAAAATAACATATTTTATAATTTTATATTATCAAAAAAAATTAATACCATTTCATTATACTTCTAGAGTTTCTCATATATTCGATAATAAAATCCATTAAGAACTGACAATGGAAACAATGTAAATTATGCATCCGAAAAAATGAAAATAACAAAATATTAATACTAAATGGGTTGAATTATTTTATAAAATGATCATCTAAGGTGTTATAAAATTTAATATTTTTTTAAAACATTAATAAATCTGTTTTAACCATTATAAATTAGGTTGAAATTCATTTTTTATAAGATGAACCCTGGGAAATACAATTCTTAATATAATTTTAACTCTTTGGGTTAACCATATATATTAATGATTATGTGATAATAAAATAATTTTTGGAATGAATTTTTATGTTGTATTTTTCCAATTTATAGTTTATATACATAATATAATCTATTTATTAATTTATACTTCAAATTTATTATATTTTTTAGGGACATTTCCTTAAAAATAAACTTCTATATTTCTAATCGTAAACAATACAAAACAAATGTTTTTATAAAATTATTTAGGATTTATTGTTATGTTAAGGTTAATGGGAATTGATTATTATGAAGGGTAGGACCTATATATACCTCCTATGTATTGGAAATGTTGTTTGTTTTAGGTCATTTGTGTAGTAACTCCAAGTGTAACTATTATGGTTACACCATAAGGTTGGTGTGAGAATTTACATTTTGGGGTATTTGGGAGGGATAAAGTATAAGGTAGACATGAGGGTCACAAATAATAAGGTACATGTGAGAGTTACAGTATTAATTAACTAATTACCCATGTAATCTATATGTTTTTTTCTATGTTTTATCAAAATCATACTTTTTTCACAATGTAACTATATGATACAAATTTGATGAGCAGTGTGTCCTCGTGAAAATTTTTTCATATGTTTTTATGTACTTATGATCTAATGTTTTCTCTCCTTTTTATATCCCTTATTGATTTTTTTATTCTCATCACAAGATTTAATATTTTTCATATGGTTTGAATATAGGTAAGAGAAAAGAATAATCCTAGATGCTTGTTTTGAGGAAATTTCGTGAATAGATTTCCTATATTTTTTTAGAAAAAATTATTATGAAAAATTGGATATTGTTTTAGTAGTATCCACTTTGTATTACTATTGGATGATATATTTGAATTGTGTCATAAATTTATAAATATAAAATTGTTAAAATATTTTCATTGTAAAGGAAAGAATATTCGTGACTAATCCTGAAGATATTGTATAGTTTTCATGTGGGTTCTTATTGTTTGTATGAGTGGAAAGATTAGAAAAGATTAGGGATTAAGATGATGTTAATATAATTTCATAAATAATTAGTACATTATCAATTAATGTTTATATATTTTTGAAATTACTATATTTCTTCATCTATGATATATCTGTTTAGAATGTTTTTTTATAGAGTAAATTGGTAACCATAAGTGGGAATCCATAATGGGGATGATATTTGTTCAAATCTGCATCTTGGAATAGTAGGGATTGAAACAGAATTGTTATGATTGTAATGGATTAGTTGTTAGTGGCTATACGTGGTGGTGGAATCAATGCTAGGTTGAAACCATATATTCCAAAAACGAACATGACGATAGTGGAAAATTTTTTAATGTAACACTGTCATGGTTTCTGTGGATCTTCTCGCCCATTTGAAACTGAAGGGTGGATTTAATAGCTTGAATATTTATTCATTTCTCTTGGGTGTTCAGATAATGAAAATGATAGTATTTCCATTTATTATCTTTGGAGTTGAATCCGACCAGTGATGGTCAATGGTTATGAATATCAGAAATAATGAAGTGGTTGATTCTTTAGAATGGGATGAATTTAAAATTATTTACACAAAAAAATATTTTACTAAGTTGGTTTCACATAGAATGAAAAATCAATTCAATGAAATGAATTAAATGGAGTAAGACAAGGTGGTTGTGTATGAATCAAACTTAACTATATAGGAATGGTACACTTAAAATCTTATTAGGGATCCTAATATAAAAATCAATTGTTTTTACTCATAATTAAAAACAATATATCAAAGGACATTAACTTTCTATGAATGAAAAATCTATGATAAACATCCAATTTCATGAGTGGGTCTAAATGGAGTTTTCTAATGATCAAGTGTTATTTTACAATAATAAGAAGAATATGTCATCATGGAATTTGATGTGTAAGAATCAACCACTGAAATTTAATCGTAAGAAATTACAGTTTCTAGTTTGTGAAAGGTGTGGTAAAAGTAGCCCTGGGGAATAAAATAACAAAACCAGGAAGTGTTTCAAATGTGATACTTTTGGAAATATGATCTGATATTGAAATGAAAAATAACTTAATATCAATTAAGAAAAAAACTAAAATGTGTTTTAATAGATGTGAGATGGGTCATTATGAAAATACCTTCCTAAAGTAAGGTCTAAATGATCTGAAGCAACCAGGATATTAGAAGAAATGTCCAGTCCAATCCTTTAAGATTACATCATTGGATTTCGAGTTAACCAACGACATGGTATCATGTATATTTTTTATTTACTCAAATTATTATAAGGCCTTTTTTTATACGATGTCTATACATTCCTTTATTTCTATGATATTTTATATTAAAATGGAAATTTCATCTCAGGAAATTATATCAAAAAATATGGTTAAAACACCAAGGGGAAATATTATTGCAAAAATGGAATTATAATAATCATCTTGTTGTTTTCTATTGAATCTCGTTTCCTGAAAACCTTGTTTTTTGCACTTAGAATATATTTATATTATTATGGGAATGTATTGGAATTTTTTTATCATTCTATAGATTATTGTAGATCTGGAGAATTTGTTTTTCCGAAATATTTGTAGTTTTTTTACTAGATTGAAAACATAAAATTGATAACATATTAGAAAACTGAGAAAAAATTCAATGATGGGAATGATTTTTTTATTTGTCACACTGTTGATAACAAGGGAATTATTTAGATTAATGAAATTCATGTGGTAAATAAGTACCTGAATGTTTTTCATGATGAGTTTCCTTGTGATATACCTAATTGGGAATTATATTTCACTGTTGAATTCATTTTTGATCAAAAACCAATTTCAAAACACCCTTATCGAGTCGCTCAAGTGAAACATCATGAATTGAAAACTCAATTTTATGATTTTCATGGTAAATGCTTCATTTTTCCTAACACTTCATGATGGGGTTATCCTGTTTTGTTTTTTAAAATGAAAGATGGTTACATGAGACTTTTCACTTATTATCATGCTTCGAAAAACATTAATATTAAGAATTAGAATAATTTTCCTCCTATCGATGAGTTGTTTGATCTTCTTTATGGAGCACATTATTTTTCAATGATTTAATTGAGATCTGAGTACCATCAACTAAAGGTGAAGGATTATGAAATTCCAAAAACATATTTTCATACTAGATTATTATGTGTTTTTTTATTCTATTTAATTTGAAAAAGTCCCCTAATGTAATTATGTATCAACAGAATATTTTATTTTGTGAATATTTATATAAGTGACTTATTGTTTTCATATATGATATTTTGTTCTTTTTAAAAATTTGATGAGGCTCATGATAACAATTATGGATGTTTTTTGCAAACACTAAATGAAAATATGTTATATAGAAAATTTATAAAATGGTATTTTTGGTTGCAAAATCATTATTTTAGTTGGAACATTGTATATAAGAATGGAATAATATTTGAACCCACCAAAAAAGTGCTTAATAAATGTCCCAAACCTAAATATGATACAAATATTTGTAGTTTTCTTAGATTATCAGGATATTACCAAAGGATTGTTAAAAAAATCATGGTTATCTATCCTGCTATCTAGGTTTACATGAAAAGTTGTTAAATTTATTTGGATAGAATAATGTGATGTTTTTAGGAACTGAAGAGTTATTGGAGAATCATCCAGTTTTGTCAATGCCATCCATAAATGGGAAATTTTTCATCTACAATAATGCTTCATTGAATGGACATGGTTGTGTTATAATATAAAATTATTAGTTAACTGATTATTATTTATGAAAACTGAAGTCCCATGAGTTAAATTATCCCACATGTGATTTGGAATTAGCATTTGTAGGATTTTTATTTGAAAATTTGGATGCATCATTTATATAGAGGAAAATGTGAAATATATAATAACCATAAATGCCGAAATTATATATTTAATCATAAGGAATTGAAAATGAGGAATGGATGATGGCCTATACTTGTAATGTGTTGTGATTACAAAGTCAATTACTATTATAAAAAAAGAAAAAATAGTGGTGGGCACCATGAGTCAAAAAATTATGAATATTTAACAATGTTACATTTCGAACCAGGCCCCTTGATTAATGATCTGATGAAATTTTGCAAAGAAGTCATTGGTATAGTAAATTGATCTGTTTTGTTTTAGGTGTTAGTTAATTAGTCTCTATCAATTAGAATAAATCATGTGGATAATGCAGATCGTGAGTTGAAAAAAATTGCAGAGTTTGTTAAAAATAACATGTTTCCTGAACCTATTATTGATAAATATTTTGTTTTGGGATTTGGGAAGTGCTTATGTGTGCCATGTGACCCCCAAATGATGAATTAATTATAAAGTAGAGCTCATAGTTCTTTGTTTTCTGTTAATACTGGAAGTACTAGGATATATAGAGACCTTCATGTGTATTACAAGTGTAATGAAACCAAAATATATATTGCATATTTTACAATGAAATGTTTTACTTGTCTAGTGGATAAATTAAAGAGAAAATTACAATAGGGGATGCTTCTTCCATTAATAGTTCCAATATTGAAATGTTAAAATATATCCATGGACTTAATGGTGGTACTACCAAACAATTCACAAGGAAAAATGATAGTTGGGTTATTTTTGACCGAATGACTAAATCAGAACATTTCAATCCAATTTGGGATATTATGTCATTTTATCATCCATATCGACTTTACCTTATTAATATAGTCAGGTTACATCGATTTCCTCATTCCATTATATTTTACAGTCATACTAGGATCACTTTTATCTTTTGGATAAGCCTTGATAATTCATTGGGAATAGAAATTAGATTCAGTATAGCCATTCAACATCAATCTAATGGAAAATCATATTGATCAATTATGAAATTAAGGAATATTTTTTTAAATTGTTCAATTAATTATCTGGAATGTTGGGTTATCAACATCATATAACTTTATTTTCCTATAAAATCATTTTTCATTCTAGTATACCTCTAGAACCATTTGAAGCATTATAATGAAAGCAATGTCGAATTCTATATTTTTTGTGATGAAGATATAGAAAGTAAGTTGATTGGAAAAGAATATGAAAGGGATATTGATAAAAATGTGAAGATGATCTGGAAACACAAGAGGATAGATCATAGTATAAAAAACGTTATACAGATAAAAGTAGGAAGGATTTTAACTTCGAGTTTGGTGGTCGCATTTTTCTCAGAATCTCTCCATTGAAATGATTTATGAATTTTTGTTAGAAATGAATGTTTGGGCCATAGTTAATTGGACATTAATAAACCCTAGATAATGTTCAACCATTCACCTAACCTGTATATTTACTTCTGTGTTCATATCTGCTACAAAATGTTTTTCATGTTTCAATGTTGATATTGTATCTGCCAGATAATCTCATGTTTTGATCCCAGAAGTAGTTCAGCTGGAAAATAACATTTCATATGAAGAGATACCAATTCAGATTGATGATCATATAGTTAAATTAATGTTAAATAATATAATTCACCATGTTATGGTTTTTTAGAGAATCCGCATGGTTGAATAAGCAACATGGGAATCTAAAATTTCTATGACGAAAAAGATTCATCATTTATTTAATAAGTGAATAAAAATTGCGATGATAGAATTTCTAGAAAGGTTTGGAGAATGTAACAACCCAAGTAATTATACAATAATTAATTTTTAATTCTTAAATTATGTATTCAAATTCAATCTATTTTTTTTAAATAAGTGGTATTTATAAGAAATATGATATTCATACAAATAGAATAGTTAGCTCACCTTAGGAATAGTATCATGAAGAATATGAATATTAATCTAGAAAATAGAAAAGTAACCTCACCTAATAAATTATAAATTTATCATTATTTTATGTGAAAATATCTTATATTTATATAATTAAACAAGTAAATATTTTTTTCAAAATTATAAATTTTGTATTGGAAATTTTGTAAGTAATAAATATTTAATTAAAATTTAATAATTAATATAATGATTTAAATGAAAAAATAGACTCATGAAATAGATCCAATGATTAATATTATATTGGCTTATTATTATAAGATAATTTTATGAGACCGTGATTAAATTTTCAAGGTGTTATAAAATATATTATTTTTTTAAAAATGGTATTTTTTGAATAAATGATGATTTTAAATAAACATTATATTTATCATATATAGAAACATATTTTCAAAAAATGGAGTTTTTTTAATTCTACACATTAAAAATTGATAAGGGTGAAGTTTTTGGATTTTAATAATATCCTATAATTTTAGGGATTTTTCATAAATATGTGAAATTGTTGTGAATAGTGAAATGTGATAATTTACGGAATAAGCTAAATACATGAATAGTTGGGTCTTGAATGCTATTAGAATGAGGTAAACCCATTTTTTTAAACTCATATGAACTATTTGAATTATTTATTAATAGTAAAAGAAAAAATTTCTTTTGTATGGAAAAATAATAATGTTCTGATTAAAAAAATGGAACCCCCACCCTCTCCTCCACTATAAATACCCCTCTCACCCCCTCATCTCCCCAAAAATCTCAAGCATTGAGAGTTGTAAGGATTATACACATTAATCTTTCCAAGATACTTAGCCACATATAAAATCTAATTCTTTCACCAAAATTCCAAAACTAGAGACCTTTAGGACGTTCTCAATGATGATAATTGAAGAGGTAAAAATCTGCTTCCTTTTTCTTTTATATTATTATCAATTAATTTTATATTTCATACTCTCTCCACCTCACCTTAAACAAGATGCATGAAAACTTCAGTATCATATATATACTATAATTTTATATTATATTTATATAAATCCATCTTCATACTTTTTCTCTTCTCCCTCTTTTTCAAAAAAAATAAAATACATCCTATGATGTGTCGATTTACCGACAGCAGAGACAATGTGTTTTCAATTATAATTATCACCACAAAGCGTGGACATAAAAACATTTTAATGGTTTAAAAACATTTAAAATTTAACAATATAACCTATTTTATGATATGGAAATAATATGTATACATAATATTAAATTATATAACGAAACATGATCGTTATTATCAAATAATTTCTGAAATGATCAAAATGAATATCATTAATGTTTTATCTAATGATTCATCATTGTAACTGAATAAAAAATGATTAATTGTATCATTTAATATATTTGAAACATATTAATACAATTTCATTCTACTTTTTTAGTATCTCTTCCACTCAACATGTGTTAGGTCCACAAGGCTGAATACCCTGAGAGGGGTGGTGAATCGGGGTATGACTAATTTAAAATTAACGCCCGTTCTGATCTTGTTTCGCTATTAAGAAAAACAATCTTCTCTCTCTTCCCTATTGCACAATTTAAACAGAAATAAAAGCATGCACAAGACACAAAAAGTTTACTTGGTTCACCACAAAGGGCTACGTCCAAGCAGCATACGCCGACAAGTTTCCGGTTGTATCAATTCCACTAAACTTCACTAGCTGTGGATTACAATGTTTGGGATAGACCACTTCTATGACTAGGCTCACGGCCTTTACAATGTTTAGGGTCAGCTCACTGCTTCCCCAAGGGTCACTCCCTATTTCTCTCTCTCAGGCTCACTTCTGGTGGAGAGGATCACCTTCTTTCTCTTCATTTGCTCACTGCCTTTGGAAGGAATCCACTCACAGTTTGTAGACATGTATGTCTCTTCATTTGCATGAAGGAATGCATCTTCCTCTGTAAGTAGATTCTCTATTGGAGCCCAATTTTCACCCGTAGATGAATATCTTTTTTGCACTGAAGGAATCGGGAAAACATCCAGCTTCCACACAGCCCGAAAATCTCTGCTGGAAATAAACCTTACTTGGCGTGCAAGTCTATCTCGGCGCGCAAGTATCGGCGCACAAGTCACAACTGGCGCACAATTCCTCCTCAGACACTTGCGCGACTCAAGCTTCCTCAACTCTAAACCTGCGCGACTCACTTCCTTTTACGCCCAATCCAATATTGGCACACAACTCCACACTGGCACGCAGCTTCAAACACTGGCGTGCAACGATCACCCAGGTGCGCAAGTCCCACCTGCCCGACCACACACACCACTTGCGCGACCACCACACCTGCGCAATGGCAGCTCTGATTTCTCAATGAGTTGAACTCCATTCCAAAATGAAGAGGGGTGGTCCAGTATTTATAGGCAAATTGACCACCCTGTGTGACCTAGTCTCGGTGCGCAAGTCTTCTGTCCTCTTAGACACTTGCGCGACCAACTCCCAAACTTGTGCGAACCTGTTTCCTTAGCCATATTTTGATCTTCTGATCTCGAAAAACATATGGTGCGCAGGTTTCCTATACTCCATGTCCTCGGTGCACAAGCCCCTTTTCCAAAAACACTTTTCTTCATTTGTCAATTTTCAGGCCCAAAAATTTGGCAAACACTGGAAAACGGCGCCACCTTGTATCTGTTCTTTTTGTACCGCCTTCATATCATCCATTCCTTTTGTCGAAGTTCTTGAATCAAACATGTATCGTTGACCTCAGCTCTTGAACTCGATATTCCATCATGATATCATCTTTGTCAACAAATTAGTATGTCATTGTTTTTCATTCTCAACAATCACCACTCAGATGTCCACTTTGTCAACAAACACA
Source organism: Viscum album (assembly GCA_963277665.1). Classification (NCBI taxonomy): domain Eukaryota; kingdom Viridiplantae; phylum Streptophyta; class Magnoliopsida; order Santalales; family Viscaceae; genus Viscum; species Viscum album. The sequence continues at coordinate 1,614,702,719 of OY728152.1, read as the reverse complement.
ATCACCTCAAAAATGCTTCAATGATGCCATGAGGGATTTTTGCCCAACAACATGAATATCCATTACGAACTGACCAAAGAAACCAAGTAAAGAACTCACCCAAAACAAATAAAATAACAAAATATTATTAATAAATGGGTGGGATAATGTTATAAAATGATAATATAAGGTTTTATAAAAATGAATATGTTTCTATACAATATTAATAACAATAGTTTTACCATTTTACAAGATTTTTAAACATGTTTGAAATAAGAGAAACCTGTGTTAGGGAATTATTAACCAAATATCCATTATTTTTGTAAGACTTCTTCATTAATTATTATGTGGTATTATGTTTATTTGTGAAATGAATTTTTATGTTTTATTATGATTATTTATGTTGTATACATATATTTGATTGTTTTTTTTCAATTCTTATGACAAATATATGATATTTTTAATGGATGTTTATTTTAAAATAATATTTTAAATATATAGTTTTAAAAAATCAAAATTAATGTTTTCATACTAGTATTATTGTTTTATTATTATGTTATGGTTTGGAAATGGTTTATGGGGAAGGGTGGTACCAATATCTCCCTCCAATGCATTGTATATTGTTATGTTTGAGGTTGTTCATATGGTTACTTCATGCGTAACTACAATGGATACCCCACAAGGTAGTCATGAGGGTTACATTGTAAGGTAGCCGTGACAGTTACATTTTATGGTAGCCCGGAGGGGTATAAAAATTAATGTAGACACGAGGGATACAATATTATGTATGTAATTACCCATCTATCCTCTAATTTTTATTTCAAATATTCTATGTTTTATGTAACTATCTTCTTTTATATTGTACCTATATGATACTTATTGGGTGAGATATCTTTGTGAAAATATTTTCATATATTAATAAGAATTTATGAACTAATGGGTTATCTCTATCTTCATATATACCTTACAATGATATTTCAGAAGATACCATTTTTGTAATATTTTTCATATTTTTTAAGGATTGTTTAAAGAAAATTATAATCCAAAATGAGTATTGTGAAGACATTTCGTGAAAAAAGATCATTCTTTTTTATTAAAAACATTCTTATTATGAAAAATATGTTATTGGTTTCGTAGTATACATATTGAATTATTATGGGTCGATATGTATGAATTATTTACAAATTTTCTAATGATTTAAACCTAAATATATCCTCAATTTAAAATAAACAATATTCTTGACAAAAACAAAATATTATATAGTGTTTCAGGTTATGTCCTTATAAAAACCATTCATTCCAAATATAGTATTTACTGTATGGGATATTTATTATTAATGTATCATTTTCTTGAGGTAAATTATTTATTCATGAAATTATTTCATCTCTTCATAGGATACCCCTCTATAATATTTTATTATATGGTATTTCATAATCCACATTATAAAATTTTACTTATAATATAAAATATTTTTTTGTTATAATTCATACTATATGAGTTTCGAGAAACTATATTTTGAATTTAATAGAACATGTTTTCCCTTTTACATGCATATATTTTTTCCTCCTATCCATTTTTATAAAATATAATAATTCATTTATTTCTAAGATCCATTATTGAATATTCTTTCAAAAATTGAATTTTCTCAATGTGTTTCACAAGAAATTTTATTAAGTTACCTATAGTAAAGACAAGCAAAATTTTATTTAATGTCAATGTTAATTATTTTTTTTAAATTATCTTTTAAGATTTAATTTCCAGTTAACTTTGAATTTTTTATTTAATATACCATAATTTGTTTATGTTTCATGATTTTTCGTATAATATATATAATTTATCATTTTGGTGATGAATGTCACATTATTAAACAATTTTATTCTTGATGCCTTCTTTTATTATTCCTATTGATGAATTATTTTTGAAGTAATGCTTTTTATCTATCTAAAAACCCATTTATGTTTCCATTGTTACATTGGGATTATGATATTTTAAAACCATCCAACTAATTTTTCTAGATGCATAATGATCATGTATTCAAATTATTGAATTACTTATATAGTCAATGAACTATAAAGAATAAAAATCAAATTTTTATAAAGATTAAATTGGATGATGTTAAACTAGAATGAATGTTCTTCTAGTGAAATAGGGAAATTATTGAAATTTAATTTTTTTATTTAAGTACATATTATTATTGGAATTTCGACTATGTGTTTTTTTTGTATGATCCACCTTCATTCTCGGGATGGGTGATGACAATGTTATCCCTTTAATTGACTTTGGGAAGAGTTTAAATATTCATAATCAGATTAAATTATAATAATGGTTGATCATGTATTTATATTTCATATCATTCATTATATGGATGACCATATATAATTCAGTAAGAGGTTGTGTAGGGAATATTATGTAAAATATTTTTCACACTTATGGTGAATAAATTGGACATAATTGGATGATGGGTGGTGCCCAACATTATATAGCCCCTAAATGCATGGACATGTCTCCTAACATAAAACAAGCTCAGTTATTTGGTTTTTGACATCCCAATTTAGACAGATGTCTTGAATTTTATCTCGATGACATATATGTGACATTTAATAACGAATTGATAATATTTTTTTGATGTTGATAATTATATATTACATATATATATGATATAATAATTATTGATATACATGTTTTCCTTTCATTTTATGGATATAAAATGATACCAGTTTCATGTTGATTTTAACTTTATATAATTTGACTATTCATAGCAAAATATTGATGGAATTTTTATTCCATACTTTGTATAGTAATTTATTTTCCTTATAAATCATAGGATCCCACCTTTTTTTTATTATTCCATTCCAATGGATATATGGAAAAGTTTTACACATGAAATATTTAAAAGGAGAAAACATGTAGAATATTTAATGGGAGATATTTAAGACATATCATGAATTAGGTATTTTGATATATATATATATATATATATTATTAATAAATCCAATAGTTGATAAATAAATGGGTTTATTATTTTGTTACAGTTACTTTTTTTCTACATCTTTAAACCATAAAGATACAATAGATGTAACATATTCGATAATTTTTTCAGTTTCTTAATTATTTAAGGTTATATCCAAGATTTTATGTCTTGTATTTAATTTATTATGCAATGTATGTGTTTATGGGAACTATGTCGGGAATAATGGATCCATGGAGTCATATTCTATATGGAAGAAATGGTTCTGACAACATTTTTGATTTGTATTTTAGTTGAGGATAATTTTATTGGTTAGATTAGTTAAGTTGGACAATAATTTCAATGGAATAGATAACCCTTTAGGATACATATGTTATTTAATGTTAAATTAATAATTCATATTTTACTTAAGGATTGAGGTTGGGGAAACCTTGTGAATAATGTAAATATGAGTCTTCATTTTGGAGGATGTCTTCAGTTATTTTTAATGTCCTGGGTATGTGGATTTCCTAGAAATTACATCACGTTCTAGATATTACATGTAGATTTTAGAATTGAAAAATATGTACCCACCAACAATAACCCCAAAAGGGCGTATTTTGTATTACAAAAATATTTTCCTAGAAATAGAAAATTAACCTTAACTGCACACCTATTTTGAGAGTCTCGTGGGATATGATTTTTCAATCACATCCTCTTTATGAACCACTCTAAGGGATTTGAATATGATTAGGTTAAATAACCTAATAAAAAAGTGACCATGGATAACATGTATTGAAATATATATATTCATTTATTAAATAAAATATTAGTTTTTATGTTTTTTCCATGTTAATAGATAAGTCGGATTTTGAGTGCATAAATTTCAATGATTATTAGGTTTAGAATATTCTTGTAATGTTAATGTTAATTACAGATCATTATTTGGAAGATTTGCTTGAGAAGTATAAGATATCCAAACTAAATATATCATAGTATTAATCAAGTGTTATATATGTTAAAATGAGAGTGATATAGGTTGAACCATGATTGATGTAAGTAGATTTATAAGAGTTTTTAGCTTTCAATATAGTGTTTCATAGTAATATTCCATGAGTATAAATTTCCATATGGTTATTTCTGATAAATATCTGATAAGGATCATCCATATTGTTATCTATTTTTCTTTTAGTAATGGATAAATAAAAAATAAACCCTGTTATCTATGGATGTCATGGATAATGTGTAAAATCACCCAAAAATGGGATAATAGGATAAGAGATGGAGCAGGAAATCATTTGTTTATACCATAAAAGATAGATAAAATTATATATAAATACTTGAACGTTTTTGATATCAATATTATATTATTTTATATAAGGATTAAATGTTAATTAAATTGGAGTTATGAAGATGAATATGTAAAGAAGTCTCAATTCTTATACGTCCATAATTTGTTAAGATGAAAGGGGGATATTGACTAAATGGGGTAAAAAATTGTACAAGTTTGTAAATCATGTTCATTAGGATCACGAGAGTAAAGGAAAAAAGGGAATCCATAGAAATATTTTACTAAATTCCAAGAGAGGGGTGATATATGAATCAATTCCCCAATCCAAGGTACAATGGGGGAAATAGCCAAATACCACCTTATGAATAACGAAATTCATATGTAAATTCTAGAAATGAATCATATTTTGATTTATCAATCAATATTTTATAGTATCATATTTGTTTTTTTAACCCAATACTGAATACTTAGTAATTAATAAAACCCCATATTTTTATTATTATAATATAAATCTTTTTTGGGTTTTGGTAATTTATTCCTTATTGGTCTAGATCTACATCTCGTAGTAATATTTTTTTTATATTTAAAATTAGATAATTATATTTATAGTGATACTATAATAATTGTTTATAGAGACAAATCTTAGTCCACATCATAAATAAACACATGATAAACTAATAATTTATGGTTAATTATGATTTCTTTATATAATATAATATAATTTTATGTGTACAATTATGGGTACATGATCTTCTATTGGGGGTAGAATGTTACCCCCCAAAAATAATATATTATTTCCATTAAATTAGTCAATGTTTTTTATATTTTAACAAAAATGCAACCCTAAACATAAACATAACTATTCTATATTTACGAAAAATATTAATATCTATGTATGACTAATGAATCCTAGAAATTTAATTAGTTGAAATTAATAATAGTAATATTTTTTTGAAACAAATGTATAACGTAAATTAGGGATACCTTTAATTTCAATGAAAAAAATTATTTTACCTATAATTTCTAATAAATGCATTTATCATTTTTAAATATGCTTTTATAAAAATTGCATTTTCTTGTAATATATGATTTATTTTTAATAAAAATGTGATTACTGATGATAATATATATTTTATATGACTAAATAGTTAACAGTAATTTAATTAAAAAATAATATGAATTTGAATTTGACTTTTCAATATTCTAAAAGAATTATTTTCCTTTAAAACCGTTCATTCATTATATATCCACATTTATTAAATGAGAAATTTATAGAATATAGAATTTGAATTTTATTAAATCAATATAATATAAAGATTTTCATTTGTATACTGGTATAATAATAATTGTTTATATTTTTTTGAAAAATAGGTTTAATGAAAATGAAATGTTAAGTTTTAATTCCTAAAAACATATTAATTATTTTTTTGATAAAATATACAATATATTTAAAATAAATTCGTCCATATAATGTAACTAACCTAATCTTATTTTCCATCATTGAAATTAAATTTATTAATATAACAATTAAGTAACACTATAGAAGTAATATTTTTGTTTTCAAAGAAATAATATTTTATCTAAATTATTTTGATTAATAAAATTTAAATTATGAATCTTATATAGTAGCACCCTGGCTTAAGATGAATATTCCTTTATTTATGTTTTTAGTATAAAATGTGATTATGGTATATTTTTGGAGAAATATAGGGGTTCTTTTTTTAATTTTTTAATTTTCTGAGGTGAAAAATTTGATCATGGTTAGTAAAATATGTGAAACACATCTTAAGAAATCATGCATCGGAAAAAGTTATCAATGATTTGGATCATGTTTTGTATCATGGATAGGAAAAACCATGCTATCACCCATGATAAAACATGAAATGTTAGACAAAGGTGTCTAACAACATTGGTTCATGGTTTTTCTAACTGTCTAGGCCGATCATGCAAGCGGTGTTTGGAGGTAGTGGCCCAAGATCGGTTATTTCACAGTTTTCATAACTGTTCTCCCAAATCATGCACCATTAATGATTAAATCTATATTATTATGGATATCATATTATTTACCCATTAATAAAATCATTTTCACATAACTAGGTACTTTACTGAATTCCTCCCACTTACAATGATTTAGAGACAGTTACTCTTGATCTATGAGCAATTCCTAAGTGAATCTTGGTGTGTCAAAGTCTAATATTTTGTTTAAGTGATCATTTTTCATTATTTTCATTTGATTTATTTTTTATCCCTATTTTTCAATCATGTATTTAATCTATTGTCAAAAAATAAACATTGTGGTTTGTCAATAATGATGACGATTGTTTATTTTGGTTCGTGGGAATAATAACTAAGGATGCTTTTTAGAGTTTCAATATTGGGTTCTGAGCATGTTATTGTTCTTTACGTTTGTCAATGTTTTTTTAGTGGGTGGATTCTACCTCAACTCTTATTATTTAAATCTCGATGGATTTTTTCGAAAATTGTTTTAATTTAATCAAATGAATGGTGAAATTTCTGTGAAATTATTGATTTAAAACTTTTTTATTAATGGTTTTGTGAAATTGTAGGAAATGGGTTGTTTGGATCAATGTAAATAAGTTTTATGAATTAAAAATGGTGTTTTAAAAATTATGGATGTGTTTTAGTTAATCAAACATGTTTATATAATTTTTTCTAATAAAAGATATGGTTATTTAAATTGAAAGGTAATTATTTAAGCATACATTGTCTGTTTGAGTTCATGAATTCAATGTAACCCTGAATATAGTAAATAAACCATTGGGGTGTAAAATATGTTACCCTTGATAAGGGGAATATACCTATGGGAATAAGTATATTGGACACTTAGTGATGACATGGTGGATAGATGAAAAACCGATCCTGATTACGGATCTTTTACCTGGGCATTATTCAATGGTTTTGTGGTAATCATGTGATGGGTAAGAAAAAATATTATTTGATAAATATTTTTAAATAATTTTTTTCCTTCATTCCATGGAAAAAAATTAGGTTTATGAAACTATTTTGGAAAGGTAGTTATTTTGTCGACAGAAAATTTATTAAATTGTTTTAACATATTATTAAAAATTTGATAAAATGTTCTATCCTGATTGAACGTTCTGGGTTGTCATTGGGGGAAATATTATATATTTTTATACTCACCCACTGACTAAGACCTTCCGTGGATTTGAAGATTGGATATATCAAGACACATGTAAAGGAAAGGTATCAGAACTCAATAGTGTTGCATCATGACACTTTGGGATTGACATGTGGTTTATTATCTTGAAGAACATTGGGTTTATATGATTGATTACTTATCTATATTTAAGTATTTTTACCTTATTTTCATCTTTTACCTGTGATATAGATTGGGTTTCTTAATGGTTAAGTTATACTTTTAGTTTTATTTCATTGTTCTCATGCATCATATAGTGGTTTCATGGTCTTGGTTATCTTGGTTTGGTTGTTTATTTTCAATGGGAAAATTTCCCCCCACTTGTTATGAAGCCCATGGAATTTATTTCTTTCCTTTGATGTATTGGAGATGTCACCTAATGTTATCAACACTTATATCTTCTTCCCAAGATAATTGGTTAAGGCGGGGTGTTACTAATGGTATCATTTTATTTAATCCTTGATATTAGATTAGTGTCAGCCTTTCGTTTGGGATGGTAGAAAATAGTAGGATTGAATTTAATTAAAATTAAAATCATAAAAACTCATAACTACCATATTTAATATGAAATTAAATTTACATGGGAGCTTGCGTAAAATAATTTTCAGACACTCCTACGAGTCATAACCTCGGTGTGTTGGGTTTACCTGATGAAATGTGAGTGATATGAATTGATATAAATTTATTTCCACTAGAATAAAAAATTTCATTTTTATTAATGATTTATTATATTGTGAAAATATATTGATGTTTTATAATAGTTGAAAATAGTTTTATTTTCAACGTGCATAGTGGAATTTCCAATAATGGTTTAAAAGAGGAAAAATAATAATATTTCAAAAAAAAATTATGATATTTGTGTTGTGGTAATAATTTAATTTCTAAAACTTAAGTTTCTATAGATTTATACAAAATATTATTTTCATTTGGTCATAGAAAATGACATTAGGTAGGCGTCGTAGGAGCCAAATAGATAAGGATGCAAAAAATATGGTTTCACCTCAGCCATAGGTGGACGAGCAGTTAGTTCATATTATTGCCTATTTTTTATATTGTGGATATAGGTAACATGAGGGATGATTTATGTAATGTGGATCATTTCATTTAGTTACATAATTATAATGCACCCAGAGATCATTGTTATTTGGAACCCAAAAAAAGATGAAGTGTTACTAAATACGATGAATTTAAATTTAAATATCGTAATTTGACTAGATGAGCAAAATTTCAAGTTGGATATTTATATTATAGAGTATCCAATTTGAATGTGGCGGTATATTATTTTTTAGTAAAAATTATACCAATTCATTTCAATTGAAGATTTTAATGAATTTTTTAACCAAAATATCTATCCTCACAAGTTCAGAATTTCTAGAAAAGTGGTCATAGACAATTTGAAGCAGGATAACCACATAGTAGCTGAATAAGTAACTAATATCATGATTCCATTCTGCTTTACAATATAAGTTTAATGATGTTAATCCTTAAAGATTCAAATTTTTCAATCATGTTTGAGGATAGAGATTCAGCCCAAGATTTACATTATTTGCATATCATATTATACAAAGACGTCTAATAGAGAAATGATGTCTTAATAGAAAATATCAAGAACTAATTATGTAGGAAGCATTCTGATATCAATATGAAATAATGGGGACATTTATTATCAGAAAAAGAATTAGAGGGTAATTTATTTCAATGGTGGTCATATGACATAGAATCAGACAACGAGATTAGTGATTATTTCTCATAATTCAGACATTGTGTTAGTATGATTTAATGTGTTTCTTTTGTTCAAATGAAGAAATTTTTTTGACACAACATAAAGAATTCAATAATTAAAATTATATGGGAAACCATCAGTGCTATTGGCATAGTGATCTATGGTCATGTTCTAAGGACACATGTCATCTTTTTAATAAATCGTACATTTCAATGGGATGTGGACAACATAATAATTCTCATTATTAGAACTAATATAGTCATGGAGATTCAATGAAAACCATGGATCCTTAACAAATCCACATCAAAGAGTGTAATAATGACCAATGTTCAATAAGAAATAAATTTTATGGATCAGTGAAAATTATTGAGGATGATCCTTATGGACAATCAATGGTGGGAGGTATGATTAAATTGAATTATAACCATTTTAAATAATTTGTAGATATGGGTTTATCCCATTTTTTATTTCATCATCTATTATTGATATTTTTCATTTTCATTTTGAGATGATTCCTTATACTTTGAAAACTCAGACTCCACTTGGTTAATGAGAATGTTGATATTTTTTCAAATAATGTTATATAAATATCGATTAAGATTCATTAACATGGGATTTATCTATGAGTGATATGGATTTATATGACATTATACTAGGTATGTATTGTTTGAAAATGTTCAAATATCATGTCAAATATTATTCTTGAGGGGTTAGTTTTACAACTAATAATGTCATCGAGCATATCATTAGAAGATACTAGAATGTAAAGAATGATGAAATAGAATTGTTGTCAATAGTGTTTGTAACTATCTCATACTAGTAGGATTATTTGACCTTGGTCACTAGGGATGAGATCGAGAATATAGCTTTTCCACACACAAAAGACCAATTTACTAATGTGTTTTCTAACAATTTCACATGGTTACACACACAATAGATGTCTATTTTATGATTGATCCTTAATAATGGACCATTCTTATATTATATCCATATAATAAGTTGTAAAATTATAAATAACATAATTTAAATTTTATTTAGATGATATGTAAAGAAATGGGTTCATTTAGCCTAGAACATCCCCATGGAAAGCCCCTAGTTTTTTTAAAAGGTATATAGTAATTGTATACACTGTGTGAATTATTGTAAACATAACAAATTTATTATACATAATTGTTAGCCACTTCCACAAATTGATGAAATGTATGATCAATTGAGGTAATCCTAGTGGTTCTCAAAAATTGAATTTCATTAGTGATATCACTGACTCTAGATTCTAATGCAATGTATTCTACATGAATCTTTCTAATAAAAATATGGATTTTTTGAGTATGTGGTTATTCCATTTGTTAACATATATACACAATATACCTATATAAAATTTTTGGATTATATTTTTCGAATTTATCTAGATTCTTTTGTGGTGGTGTTCATGGATGAAATATTATTATATTTAAGGGAAAATGATGATCATGATAAAACCTCAAAGATAGTGTTTGGTATCTTACAAGATCATTATCTGTATTCACATATATGAATGTGTGATTTTTGGATACAAGAGGTTGTTTTCCTTGTCCTTGTTATCTCTAAAAATGGTTTCTCTATGAATCCATGTACGATAATAGTTGTAATCTCAATAAACTACCAATGAATATCATTGAGAGACACAGTTTCATAATACTATTTTTTATTATCTATTTAATTTTAATTGTTTTTCATGACTACCTTCAATATTGTTAACTTTTTAATGGAATAATGTTCCATTCCAAGGGATCTATGAATGATCGATGACTTTTAAAATGCTAAATGTTCACCTCACATGAGTAATAATCATGATATTTCTAGAATCAGGTTATGGTTATGTGGTATATTGTGATGCATTAGGATTTGGTATGGTTTTTTTTCTCAAGTAGGGAGATCGCATTATTGTTTACTACTATGAACGAATATACTTTCATGAGAATTACTACCCAACAAATGATTAATAATTAGATATTATTTCCCCTTATTTAAAAAATTGGGTGTCGATGCTTATTTTGAGAGAAATTTATGGTGCTTACAAATAATATGAAACTAAAACACAATTTCCCACAAAGAGTGTAAAATATGAGCCAATGTTAATTGATGGAGTATCATAAAAATTTGACAAGGAATTGATGTATACATCAGGTAATGGTAATTTAGTGGTAGATTCATTGACCAAAATTTCATACAGTCAGTTGGAGAAAGTAGATTAACATCAATGGTAGATAATATATGTCATAGATGAAATGAACTTGTATTTTCATGACTGATATAGTGTTATAGGTTTCATTCATGTATTCTTTGTTCCAGACTTGATAAAATTGTTTAAATATGAAAATAAATTCAATTTTGAATATGTTGAGATGAGGTCAAACCACAATAGTGGGGAGACCACTACAAGATGGATGATTGAGCCAAAATCATTTTTCTATATTTCATATCAGATGGTTCTGCCTTTGTATTATCCATCAGAACATAGTCAATATTACGACAATTCGATATGGTATTTTCTTCCTAGAATAAAAACTATTTTCAATGTGTCGAGATAATATTTTTGGTGGGATAGAATGAAAAGAAAGGTGGATGATTTTTTTCTTCAGATTCCTAACTTATTTTTATCCTATAGAATTGATCTAATAGACAACAGGTATGTTTTAATATTTACTGATTCCCTAGATAATGTTGGTGAAAATAACTATGGATTATCTAATAATTCTATAATAGATTTTTTAAAAATAGAATGATATTTTCGGGATAGTGGAATATCTCAAAACTCATCCAATTTCAACAAAATTCATTAATCATATTCAAGCAATCACTTTTAAAAATCTATATCCAAAAATATCTTAATAGTAATGGTGTACAAAAATCTATACTATCATACCATAAATGGAGGTTTGTATATCATTTAATGAAATACTTACAGTATGACCTTTAAACAATATCACTATGAGTGGGGAATAACATCCCCGGATGGATGAAAAATATGCGAAGTTGATTGAAATATTGAAATATATTATTAGGAATTTTGTAATAAATGTTTATGGCTCAGGGGAGGATAACATAAAAATTTTAGAGTTTTATTATTACAACAGTTATAATTTATTGATACATCTGAATTATTTTGAATCATTGTATATGAATCCTTATATTTATCCAATTTTTTTGTGGAACCTGGTGGGTCTCAACTTGTTGGACCAATCCTAGTGGAAGAGAAAACAAAGATGATACAGTTGATTTTAAGGATGATTAAGACGACAAAGAGTCACTAGGAATCGTATACAAATAATCCATGATGGCAATTGTCATTTGAGGTGACTGATGATGTTTTCAATAGAATTTTTTCAAGGAATGGTCATCATCATTTTTGGAACCATGGAATGTTAAATACTGGATACATTGGGCCTTTTTAGATACATAAATACTATAGTATTCAATACTTTGTGGGAGTATCCATGTTGAGGCTAGTATTTTATTACACATGTTTTGATGATGAGTTAGTTTCACTTGTTGTTCACTGTGCTTTTGCATGATTTCTTTACATTTTCATGAGAGTCTCTGCGGAGGATCCTACTGAGTATATTGTTATACTCACCCTATGTATATATAAATTTTTTTTCAGATCACAGGGTGTACTTTGGAGATCGAGATAGTTTCTACTAACATGGGGTTGAAGGTGTTGTTAGTGCTTGTGGTTGTAGCTATTTTTAGCATTCATTTGGTACTTGATGTTTTCCCCATTCAGTTGTAGTAGTTTTTCATGACACTACATATGTGTTCATGGGATTTATTTTTTCATGTTGTCTGACTTAGCGATGGTTGGTGAAATCTTTACCTTTCTCTTGAGAATGTGTTCTCTTAGAGGGTAATGCCTCCCTTCGGTGTGTTTTTTAAACCCTCAACGGTAGTCGCTAACCATGGTCATACTGGAGGCGGGACTCGGGGGTGATTATCACCCTTATCACATTTTAGACCCAAGAGGGGTACACCATGTGGGGATGGGGTCGTGAAATGAATTATAGAAACATGAGTCACCTGTAAATTTTACTTCTTAACATTTAACATAATTTTATTAAAAATAAATCCCATAAATCTAGAGTGCCATGGTCTTTGCATGATTTGAAAGATAATACAAAAACATAGACATAAATTAAATAATTTTAATTATAAATAATGTTCACCAAAATCCAACTGATCTTCTATTACTATAAAGGATACCCATGGAAAATCAAAATGTAAAATGTTGAACTATAAATCCCTACAATAGAAAATTCATATCAAAGAATAATGATGATTAATACAGATAACAAAAAATGAATATAATGATTAAAAAAGTAGAAGGATATTATGTATTCTCATAAAATAATGGAATGAATAGGATGTTATGGTAGGATCATGGAATCATAGGAATGTAAAAATAACATAAAACATGACATCATAAGCAAAACTAATGGGTCAGTTCCTTTATAACAAAACATATTGTGGTAGGTTTAATTATCATGCACTATAAATGTTATATATGGTTTTGAATAAATTACTGAATTAATAAGGGGTATATAAAACCATTCCCATTCTATATATTCATAATATGTCCATTCATATTTTCTCCACTAAATAAAGTCATACATAGGTAATTAGAATATGAAAGACCCATGAAAATGAGATGGGTTTAATTAACTAGTCTTAGAGAATAAACAGTTCGCCTAAAATATATATTTCCATGAAAGAAGGGAATAAATATTTCATGGAATTTCATAAATGGATAACAAATAAAATTTCATGAAAATTATCTCTTTGGTGATGTGATGAAAGAATAAATAGTGTGTAGAATTAAATTTTTAAACGAACCCCTTTAGTGGGATTTTATGAATAAGGGTAAACGTTCATTAATGTGGGTATAAGAATAATATTTTATATAAAAATGGTAATGACCCCAAATGATTTTACATAAAAATGATTTTTTTGAAGCCATTTAATATTAAAGAAATTATATATTGTGATACATAAAAGGATAAAATTTTAAAAAAAAATTACTTGAAAAATGCATTTATCATGGTGGAAACATTACGATCATGTATTATCCCCCAAAAATGAATGGTAAAGTAAAAAATGTATATATGGGAGGAAAATATATATATATATATAATATTGACGATAACATGTGAATATGATTTTTTAAACCAAAATATGTGCATAACTAAAAAGCAATAATGGTTGTTTGGAAGATACCTTAAATCGGGTCATTAACTTGTTGAGTATGTTTAAATATCCTCTTTAATAATAAAATTATGTTTATTAATAAATTTAATAATATTATTTTTCAATTATATTTTTTTTATTAATCATTTATATTATTTTATAATATTTTTATTATAATACATTTATTATATCCATCATTATGTGGATGTTCATTACACGGCTCAATAGTTTCATTGTATCATTGAAAATTATAAAAGTTATTTTATAACATGGTTATAACATTATAAATGCAGTGGAACATTATTAATATCATGTAGTATTTTTATATTGTCCCAAATATACATATTTTTTTGAAATTGGAATGATTAATTTAGTATAACTATAATCATTATACAATTAATTTATTAATGGTTTTTTATGGACATGATGAACTTATATAATATTTTAACCTTACGATTATTAATCCATTATTGTATATGTAAATTTTTTAAAATATAATTATTTAGATAATTTTTTACTATACTATTTAAATTTTAACCACCTTTTAAGGTGATAATGAAATATGATGTATGTTATTCCTAGAGGTGGTGAACCGACCATTATATAAAGGATATTTTGATATGAAATTTGAATAAGAGAAGTTAGATAATATATATTAAATTTGTATAAAAACATTTCACCATATAAATAATATGTATTTTACCATATTACTATGGTAAAAATATATTTTATGGTGTAACATAAGAAAATATCTTAGGATAGTCAGGCTAGGAACATTACCTTATCCTTTTTAAGTACACTCTTAGGTTGCATTAGAAGGAAAATTACATCGGTCATTTGGTGAAACCAAGAAATCTTGGAAGTGAGGACAGAGGTAGAGATATGTATTTTTTTGTATATTTTGGTCATATTATGGTTTTTTGAAAGATAAGTGAAATGGGTGGAGTAGGGTAGTATTTTCAATAAGCGGAGATTGGTGTTTCTAAATAAAATATTTAATTTTTTTAATTTTTTAAAACAATAAATATTTATGAGTCATGGGAAAATATAAAATAATTATAACATTTTAGGATGAGATAATGGATTCTTACATTATTCCATAATTATTAATCATGTATTTTTATTATAAAATAATATAATGAATTTTTTTATATTTCATTATTGAAAAATGATATTCATTAAAATTTATTAAATTCAACATATAAAATTTTGATCGTGATTGATATAAATATAATATATATTTATTATAAAAAATTCAAAATATAAGAAATACAAATTTTATTTATAGGAAAACAATATTTTTTATATCAAAATAAATTTCTTGACCAATAAATAAATAATAGGGGACTCCATAAAATTATATTATCATTCATATACAATTTTATAGTTTTGTAATAAAAATGCTATTGTAAATCAAATTTCGTTATTAATTTTAAATTTAATATAAAATTTAATTTGATGAAAATATAGAAAAAAATATTTTACATACATTTAGAATTTTTTTTGTTATGTAAAAAAATAATTTTATAATATTAACACATTATTTAATTATTTTATGAAATAAAATCATTACATTTTTGTTACATATGTTTCCTATATACTATTTAACATTTTTATTGTACATATTTATTTTCTAATTGTTATGTTACTATTATTTATGGTAAAAATAGTATTCTAAATTATTATGTTACTATAATAACTATCATCTTAATTACTACAATGTTAGGTTCATGGTTATGTGGTATTGAAATCCCTATAATCCTTTTCCAACCAGGATCCAAACCCAAAAAATCGTCTATTGAGGTGGATTTATCATTATTATGATGGTAAAATATAGGGCCAATATGAGTAAATACATCATTAGAATCATTGTATAAACAAGATGTGTAGTGTGATATGACCCGAAGGTGGAGGAGAAAGTAAACATATTGGAATCATCATGTGGGGGGATCAACAGAGAGATTGGTGCATTTGGACTTATCACCCATCCCTCTACCCAACTAGATTACTGATGTGGTACATAGGGGATGTTTATCACATAATGATTAGAATACTATAATTAATCATATATTACAGTAAAACTAGGCTGTATATACAGTAAAGAACCACACATGCATCATCTAATGGGAGGATAAAAAATGTGATGGGTGAATTTTCACCCATCATCCAATACTACTCCCACATTTAATAATTTTGTGAAATAGATTGGTGCTAGATCTTCTTGTAAGGGGGTGGAGTATCATACAATATTAAAATTGGATATGTATATTTCTAATATTTTAGGCAATGTTTAAGAAGAATAATGTCATATTGTGATGTAGGATTCTTGATTGGGCCTTTGAGTAATCCCCTCTAATTGATTTTACACCACAATCAATTTGAAATTCCATCCCTAAGACATTTTTTCCAGAAAAGACTAATTTTGTTAAAAAAAATTATTTATATAACATTTTTAATAATTCATATATTTTAATTGGATCGAGGTTTATGGTTTACATTGTTGTAAAACATTTCAATACTCAAAATTCAATGTTTCATGAAAAAATTGATTTATGTTGTGTTTTCCCTTGTAATCATAAATTAATTTATTATAAGGCCCCGACCTTAAACCTTACTTAATATTGAATTAAATGAATTATTCACATTGAGGATCTTTTCAGGTTTAGAGTTTTAGAGAATTAGAACATAACTATTACATCTCAAAAGATTACAAAGTAGAAACTTTTACTAATTTTCCATCAAATAAAAACTCTTAAAAAGAAACATGTCTAGTTCCATGTTTTAGGTTGCATGACTTTCCCTTGATCCCATCCTTGACCCTATTCCACGTTAAGTCATGTAAAAAACATTTCAAAAACTTGGGATGAGCATAGAAAGCTCAGTAAGGGATACACAAAGAATGAAAAATGTTAGTTTTTCAAAATATAAAGTAAACCATGTATACTCTATCAAAGTAACACTTTTCACCTTTTCGAAGTAGTAAAAACTATTCACTAAATAAAATTTCACTACTTACCTTTCTGTAACCAAAAGATTACCATAAAACCCATATAAAGATCACATAACATATAAATGTATCTTGGGACCTAAATATACTTAAGTGGAATAACCATAAGGTCGACTTACACACATATCACTTAATGGAATAGCCATTCTGCCAACTTCCATACATACTTAATGGAATAGCCATTCGGCCGACTTCCATACCCAATGCATTGGATGTTATAAAGTAACCACCCGTCCTAGTATTCACGGCACCACCCGTCATATGGATTATCATGTAACCACCCATAAAATGTCCATGTACCATCATTAAACATAAAATATTGAAAATATAATCATTTCAATAACAAAATTTCATTTTCAATCAAAATAAGTAATTCCATGATATTGAATTAATCAATCCATTTAAAAAATCATTAAAAGAGATTTTTGAATCAAAGTGTCCCATACCACATTGAAGCTTTTGTTGGAATTTTAATTTTAAAACATTAATGTCCATATAAATAAATAATGAAAACCATTTTGAAGACATGGGCCTTAAAGATAAATATTTAGAATAATAAATCTTAAAAACAGTTAAAATGATATTTTTGTTAAAGAGTTTTTAACAAAATGAGAGACTCTTGAATACAAATAATAGCGGAATAACATTTAATCCGAACTTTATAATATCATGAGAATAAAGGGATTCATGATATAATATGTCAAAGGACAGTATGCACACCATATAAGTGTGAATTGGTGCATGACAACAATGAAGTCTCAAAAGAAATGTAAAATGAGATGAAATCCATTATAAAGAAGGTATCCTTAAATTAAGGATAAATCAATCTCATAATTATGTGTGAAAAATATAAATACACCCAATATAAGTGGGTATGAATTTTAAAAAAATCAAAGGTTATTCACACATATTCAAAGGATGACATATTCAATAACTACATGTTGAACGCAAAGAAATCGAAATTGGGTTAAGAAGTTCCCTTGGTAAAATTCGACAGCCTAACGGCGTCACATAAAATTTTACAAAAAGGGTTGATGAGAGAGATAAAGGGTATCTAATCACTTGGACATAAAATTTACATAATGAAGTATATATAAGAACATATCCCAACATGTTAGTATGTGAATTAAAATACATAACAAAAGAAGTCTTTTAAAAAAACGGAGGGTGAAAGGTTCCCTTACCGACATGGGTATCTTTCGAAACATACACCCCGTGAAAGAAGGACAACACAACATTGATGTAAATACTCATAAATGAAATTATATTACACAATGAGTAAAATAATGGATAGTACATACACCACTCAAAGGACATTGTGTAAAATGTAGCATAAATCTCACGGGAATAAAAGTGAGATGAAAAATCGCTTACGAAAACTCGGCAGCCTAACGGCGCCACTTAAAACTTCCAAAATGGATTGATGAGATCAAATAGGTTATCTCATCATATTAAAATAATTTTTATAGAAAGAGTAATATAAAATAACATTCCCCAACATAACAAAAAGGAGTTTAAAAGAAGTGACCTAAAGGGGAGTACTTAAAAAGAAAGATAGAGGTTAGATCTCTTACGAAAAATCGGCAGCCTAACGGCACCACTCAAAACTTCCAAAATGGATTGATGAGAGAGAATAGGGTCTCTCATCATATGAACATTAAAATTACAGTAACTGTAATATAAAATAACATCCCAATAACAAGAAGGATGATCTTTAAAGGAATGACATAAAAGGGTGTACTTAAAAAGAAATAGAGGAGTAGGATCCCTTACCTCAGGTGCGACTTGACTCGATCGTTCTTTAACGTCCTGAATAATAAACTTGAGTTAATTTCTACTTGCTTAATAACCTTTTTCAAGTTCATTATTCCTTTTATATCAATTATTGACATGTTATAAACATTATTTAATCATTTAAGTTAATATGTTTTTTTTTGTCGATATTTGTTTCTTAAGTCAAAAGTGGACTTCTTACAATTACATGTTGTTCGTGTGGTCAAAGGTTCTTTATATCCAGAATGACATTCCTGATTTGGATATCATATATATCATATATCTCCAGAATATACATGTATTTATAATATTACATAATCATTTAGAGGTAAGAAATGAAATGCACCATTCATGGAGACGGTAAGCCGTATGTGCGCATGAACGCTACTTTCATTTCTATGTCATATTAATGAAATTAAAACTAAATGAGAGATGTGTATATTTTTAATTACAGAATTATATTCATCCTTTATATGTATCATAAATCATATATATCCATTATATTCACTTATA
The DNA here is from genome assembly GCA_963277665.1 of Viscum album. NCBI lineage: Eukaryota > Viridiplantae > Streptophyta > Magnoliopsida > Santalales > Viscaceae > Viscum > Viscum album. The sequence continues at coordinate 1,614,683,088 of OY728152.1, read as the reverse complement.
ATAGTACATTATATTTGAGGATAAGAAATGAAATGCACCGTTCATGGAAACGGTAAGCCGTACGTACGCATGAACGCTACTTTCATTTCTATCTCATAATTTAATGGAAAGAAAACAATAATGATATAAAGGTATCTTATAATTCCAGTATAACATCATATATAATAACTTTAAATCCATCCTTTATACATCCCACATATGGAATTAACGAATCAAATCACTTTTAGGGGGCGATAGTCCTCACTTCCTAAAATGAAGATATCGCGTATACCCATAATGGAAGCCATAAAGGTATGCCACAAATGAAAAATACAGAAGCTTAAGTAAAACATAAAAATATTATATATCATATATAAACATAGTGACATCTTAATGGCCACATTTGAAGGTGTTATATGAGTGTTGAACAATCATCGTTTCGTGAGGCAGAAATTCGCCATCCACAGAAACAGTATGTTCTTTAACCATTAGATGAAGGTGTGTGTAAGTGTAGATAGAATACTTATTATAACAACATACTAGTATATTTAAGATACTGGAGTTGTTACAAAAGAAATGAATAAAAAGAGTTTAGGGGGTTGGATAAGCAAAATAAAACAAAAGAGAACAAGTGAAGACGTTACCTTAAAATTGGATAACTCCCTTTGGTTTGAACCATAATGGTTTCTTGAAGAGCTTCCTGCATAATTTAAGGCTTCTAGGATGAGGAGAGAGATGTGGAGAGACAAAATTATCAGAGCTTGGCCGAACCAATGTCTTGAGAGGTGTGGGTAAGGTGGTAGAGGTGGGGGCCTTTTATAAGAGGAGAGGAGGGGCACTCTTGGTAAAGTATAAAATGTTACTTTATTTTCAAATGGTTTTCGGGTTTTAATCACCCCACATTGATATAATTCGAGGATAAGGTGATAATGGTTCGAAATCCACCCATCCAATAGGTTTTAGACATGTGTAGGGCTTATATGTTTCATTATCTTTCCATTTTATTTAAATCGTTAAATAATGAGGTCATCGATGCATCATCATGATGTCATAAATAATTTAATCTATTTAATGTCTAAAAATTATAAAAAAAACTACTATGATGTAGGAAATATTTTTATATTTATAATTAATATTTATAGTCAAAATTATGACTTGTATAACCCCATGTAATAATGGTTTTAGTAAAACATATCATGATTGTGTCATTTTTATTTTAACTTTAAATAAAAGGCGTAAATGTCATTTTCATACACAAGTGGCTCCATGGGGTACCAAAAATCGACCCATGGGTTTTCATGGTCAGCCATAACTCATCCAATAGAGTAGGACAAGTGTTAATATATTTTCATTTTATTATAATATCATTTTTACCTTAGATCACACTAATTACCTTTAATCGCGATTAATAAAACATAAAAGTTAATTTTCAACAAAAATCATTTTCATCCCATTGAACCGGATTTTATATAACAATTAAAATCATTTAAATTGGATTTTTGAAATTCAAATCACAGAAGTGGTAAAGTCACATTTAAACGAAAAATCAAATTTTTTAACCACCACTTTGTGGTTTCAATATTCATCAAAAATTGACGTTTTTCAGAAAAATACCAAAAATTCACCCTAAGCTATATTTTATATTCCGAATTCAAAAATGATTTATATTTTACCAAATTCATAACATAGAAGTTGCATTAATTAATTTTATAATTAAATCCTGCTGATTAAAACAAATAGCTTTTTTTTATGAAACAATATCTTTCAAAAGATTGACAGTCGTTTATGTCCAATCTTAAAGTGATATTGATTACAATGACCACAATTGGAATAAATGGTAAAAATATATTATATTTACACTTTAAAACCAATTAAAAAGATGATCTAATCATGTAAATAAATTAGATTAAAAAGAGTTTTTGAATTAAAATACAACATTTCCCCCTATTGATTAATAATTGAACTTTTTCGGAAAAAAATACCAAAAATTTACACAAAGTAAATTTTGATGTCCCGATTATAAAGAAGAATTTTATTTTGTCTAATATAACACATAAAATTTTCAAAAAGTGTATTTAAAAGAGGTTCTCCATCAAAAGGCGGTTAATCTACCTTTTAAAGAATATTAGACTGTCTACGCTTAAAATTGGATTCATTAACATTTTTAATCCTCTAACATTTATTGTAAAGAGTAAAAATATTTGACAAACATATATAATCATTTTTTAGTTAGTTCTGTTCATTCCTGTAATTACAACGGCTAGGAATTAACTACCATTTAATATAATATTATTTTATTATTATAGTGCAACGTAAGATTCCCAAGAAACTCATTGTTGCGTGTTGGGTACACCATCGAGCATAGCGTCCCCTTTAATGTCATATTAATATTTTATTCACAAATATGGATAAAAGTGAAAATGTCATACTATTTATTTACCTGGGGTGTTACATCCTTCCCCCTTTTGGGAATTGTGTCATCGCAATTTTAAAATTGGGCTTGGAAACTTGATTGAAAATCCCACATCGGAACAAGAGTCAGTAAAACAATCACATTAAAATAAAGAAATATAAGTACAAAGGTCACCCGAGTTAACCCATACTAGGATTCCAAGTATGAAAATATGGACATGGAGGAAAAAAAAGGGTCATGTTCTGATGGAGAGTGATAGTAAACATATCCCAACATAATAGTATGTGAATTAAAAGACATAACAAAATAAGTCTTTTAAAAAAAAGGAGGGTGAAAGGTTCCCTTACCGACATGGGTATCTTTCGAAACATACACCCCGTGAAAGAAGGACAATACAAAATTGATGTAAATACTCATAAATGAAATTATATTACACAATGAATAAAATAATGGGAAGTACATACACCACTAAAAGGACATTGTGGCAAATGTAGCATAAATATCATGGAAATAAAAGTGAGATGAAAAATCGCATACAAAAACTCGGCAGCCTAATAGCGCCACTTAAAACTTCCAAAATGGATTGATGTGATCAAATAGGGTATCTCATAATATTAACATAAAGTTTATAGAAATAGGAATATAAAATAACATCCCCCAACATAACAAAGAGGATCTTAAAAGAAGTGACATAAATGAGAGTACTTAAAAAAAAAGAGAGAGATTAGATCTCTTACGAAAAATCGGCAGCCTAACGACGCCACTCAAAACTTCCAAAATGGATTGATGAGAGAGAATAGGGTCTATCATCATATGAACATAAAAATTACATTATGTTTAATATAAAATAACATCCCAATAACAAGAAATATGATCTTTAAAGGAATGACATAAAAGGGCGTACTTAAAAAGAAAGAGAGGAGTCGGATCCCTTACCTCGGGTCCGACTTGACTCGATCATTCTTTAACATCCAGAATAATAAACTTGAGTTAATTTATACTTGATTAAGAAACTTTTTCAAGTTCATTATTCATTTTATATCAATTATTGACATGTTATAAACATTATGTAATCATTTAAGTTAATAATGTTTGTTTTGTCGGTATTTGGTTCTTAAGTCAAAAGTGGACTTCTTACAATTACATGTTGTTCGTGTGGTCAAAAGTTATTTATATCCAGAATGAAATTACTGATTTGGATATCATATATATCATATATATCCAGAATATAACTTTATTTATAATATTACATAATCATTTAGAGGTAAGAAATGAAATGCACCGTTCATGGAGACGGTAAGCCGTACGTACGCATGAACACTGCTTTCATTTCTATGTAATATTAATGGAATTAAAACTAAATGAGAGATGTGTATATTTTTAATTCCAGAATTATATTCATCCTTTATATGTTTCATAAATCATATATATCCATTATATGTACTTATAATAGTACATTACATTTGAGGATAAGAAATGAAATTTTCCGTTCATGGAGATGGTAAGCCGTACGTACGCATGAATGCTAATTTCATTTCTATCTCATACTTTAATGAAAGAAAAAAATAATTATATAAAGGTATATTATAATTCCAGTATAACATCATATATAATAACTTTAAATCAATCCTGTATACATCCCACATATGGCATTAACGAATCAAATCACTTTGAGGGGGCGGTAGTCCGCATTTCCTAAAATGAAGATATCGCGTATACCCATAATGGAAGCCATAAAGGTATTCCACAAATGAAAAATACAGAAGCTTAAGTAAAACATAAAAATATTATATATCATATATAAACATAGTGACATCTTAATGGCCACCTTTTAAGGTGTTATATGAGTGTTGAATAATCATCGTTTCGTTATGCAGAAATTCACCATCCACAGAAACAGTATGTTCTTTGACCATTAGATTAAGGTGTGTGAAAGTGTAGCTCGAATATATATAATAGAAACATCATAGTATATTTAAGATACTGGAGTTGTTACAAAAGAAATGAATAAAAAGTGTTTAGGGGGTTGGAGAAGCAAAATAAAACAAAAGAGCACAAGTGAAGACGTTACCTTAAAATTGGATAACTCCCTTTGGTTTGAACCACAATGGTTTCTTGAAGAGCTTCCAGCCTAATTTAAGGCTTCTAGGATGAGGATAGGGATGTGTAGAGACAAAATGATCAGATCTTGGCCGAACCAAAGGCTTGAGAGGTGTGGGTAAGGTGGTAGAGGTGGGGGCCTTTTATAAGAGGAGAGGAGGGTCACTCTTGGTAAAGTATAAAATGTTACTTTATTTTCAAATAGTTTTCGGATTTTAATGGTCCCACATTGATATAATTATAGGCTAAGGTGATAAGGGTTCTAAATACACCCATCTAATAGGTTTTTGACATGTTTAGGTCTTATATTTTGCATTATCATTCCATTTTATTTAAATCTTTAAATAATGAGGTCATCGCTGCATCATCTTGATGTCATAAATAATTTAATTTATTTAATGTCTAAAAATTATAAAAAAAACTACTATTGTGTATGAAATATTTTTATCTTTCTAATGAATATTTATAGTCAAAATTGTGACTTTTATAACCCCATGTAAAAATTGTTTTAGTAAAACATCTCATGTTTGTGTCATTTTTATTTTAACTTTAAATAAAAGGCATAATTGTCATTATCATACCCAAGTGGCTCCATGGGGTACCAAAAATCGACCCATGGGTTGTCTTGGTCGGACATAACTCATCCAATAGGGTTAGGACAAGTTTTAATATATTTTCATTTTATTATAATATCATATTTACCATAAATCACACTAATTACCTTTAATCGCGATTAATAAAACCTAAAAGTTACTTTTCATCAAAAATTATTTTCATCCCATTGAACCAAATTTTATCTAACAATTAAAATCATTTAAATTGGATTTTTGAAATTCAAATCACAGAAGTGGTAAAGTCACATTTAAATGAAAAATCAAATTTTGTAACCACCACTTTGTGGTTTCACTATTCATCAAAAATTGAGGTTTTTCAGAAAAATACCAAAACTTCACCCTAATCTATATTTGATATTCTGAATTCAAAAATGATGTCTATTTTACCAAATTCATAACACAGAAGTTTTATTAATTAATTTTATAATTAAATCCCGCTGTTTAAAACAAATAGCGTGTTTTTATGAAACAATATCTTTTAAAAGATTGACACTCGTTTATGTACAATCTTAAAATGATATTAATTACAATGACTACCATTGGATTAAATGGTAAAAATATATTATATTTACACTTTACAACCAATTAAAAATATAATCTAATCACATAAATAAATTAGATTAAAAAGAGGTTTTGAATTAAAATACAACATTTTTCACTATTCATTTAAAATTGAACTTTTTCGGAAAAAATAACAACACTTTACACAAAGTAATTTTGGATGTCCCGATTATAAAGAAAATTTTTATTTTGTCAAATATAACACATAAAATTGTCAAAAAGTGGATTTAAAAGAGGTTCACCATCAAAAGGCGGTTAATCGACCTTTTAAAGAATATTAGACTGTCTGTGCTTAAATTTGGATTCATTCACATTTTTAATCCTTTAAAATTTATTGTAAAGATTAAAAATATTTGACAAACATATATAATCATTTTGTAGTTAGTTCTGTTCATTCCCTCCATTACAACGGCTAGGCATTAACTACCATTTAAAATAATATTATTTTATTATTAGAGTGCATCGTAAGATTCCCAATAAACTCATTGAAGCGTGTTGGTTACGCCATCGAGCATATAATCCTCTTTAAAGTCATATTAATATTTTATTCACAAATATGGATAAAATTGAAAATGTCATACTCTTTATTTACCTAGGGTGTTACATTTATTCCCTATATTTTAATTAATGTTGAAAAATGGATTCAATAATTGGAATTATAAAGTATGAATTTTTTAAATTTTCCCCTTCAACATTTGATCATTATAAATTATAACCATAGTAATAAATTTTAATGGAAATAAGGGTAAATTAGTTAATTAAGGATTAAAAAAAATCCATGAAGTAAATAATGACCATAAAAAATTCTTTTATCTTATTTTATTAGTTTAATTTATCCATTTTCTGATTATTTTTTAAAACATTGAAACATGGTTCCCTATTTATTTGATTTTAATAATTAAAATATTTATATTAAAGATAATGTTAGAAATTTCACTTTCTTAAAATTAATATCAATTCTATTTTTTGGATGTCAAACAAAAAAATGTTTTTCTATTAATGGTTTTATAAATATAAATGATTTATTTAATAATGATAATTTATTTTTAATTTTTAGTCATTAAAAAATGAGATTAAATTCATACGCAATGCCGATACAATATTTATTCAATTAAATGAAAAATAAAATAATTGTTTCTAAAAAATTTAAAACTAATATAATATTAGTTAATTATTATATTAAATTTTTTTTGAATAAAGTTATAATATTATGAGAATGATTCATTGATTTATATTCATATTCATTTATTATCATGTTGTTTTCGAATCTAAATTTGTTGAATTGTTAAAAACCTATTTTAATGAAAATTTTTATAAATTATATTTTATTAAATTGATTAATGTTTAAAAAAACATCTTCAATACGGTGATTATTATATTGTTATAAATATGAACCAGGTTTAATTTATTATCTAAATTTCCTTCAAAATAAAAAATAATGACACATAAATTGTAAAGACATTTTTTTGAATTGTATTATTCAAAAGTGTTAGTGAATGGTTAAAATAAGACGATAAGGGTTAAAAATCGCCAAAACATGAAAAAGTTTATTAGAATAGTGAATTTTGAAAAAACCTCATGTTATGATATAAAAATATCAATTTTTTCCATTTTATTATTATAATTAATTCATATTAAATTAATTCTTATGGCATAACATGACATCACCTACACTATTTATGAAAGAGAACTCTCTATCTTGTTTTCAACACACAAAAAGTACTAGTTCATTATCCACTAAAATCTAAAATATGTTACCTACATTAATTTCTGGATCCTATATATATTATTTATCGTACTAATCATACCAAAAAGAGTATAACTTATAATTAAAAAGATGTTATTTGAAAAATAGGAATATATTTTGAATGAATTTTTTGAGGATTATTTATTATTCTACATCATTAAAATAATAATCAAACATGATATAAAAATTCCAATAGTAATTTCCATATACATATATGATATTTTTTGTTTTAGATATCCATATACATCTATTTTTACATCAATTTGTAAACAAAATCATCATTTGGGTGTACTATGGCTACCACCTAACAAACTAATGTCATTATTTTTCCATCACTCTATCTCAAATCTTGTAATAATGTTGTATATATTATATATATATATATATATATTATTAATTAAGAAATTAAATTATTCTAATTGAAATATATCATCAATCTTCTTAACTTTCATTCCACTAAAAAATGAAGAAAAAAAATTCATGCGTATGTTTGGATTACCACCTCCTCAATGTGTTGCGATCCATTATTCATAATGATATCATAATGATGCTATATATAAGTGTAATTAAATAATTTAATTTAAATTTAAAATATAATATTAATAATTGAAATATATAGAAACACTTACCTTCATTCCATCATGATATTTGAAAATTGGAAATGTTACTCATTCATACGAATGACCTAATATCTCCATGATTGTAACAAGGCTCGTTTTCCATAAATATATTCCATAGTTTGTTTAAAAATTTTAATTGAATTACGAAAAGAAATTTATTTCATGATTATTTTTATGGATATCATGGAATAATATCCAATTTTTACAGTCATCAAATAAAAAAATCATTTTTGACATATGATCCAAATATAATCAAACCATTTGATGCGAACATCATTTATTAATAAATATATTGTAACATGGAAAAAGGAATAAAAAATTGAATTTTTTTAATAAAAATGTAAATAATTTAAATATGATTATTATATATGTATATATAGAAATTATGTGATGATTTGGACTCAATATAAAGGGAATGTTACTTAAAAAATCCACATTGTAAATATTGTAAATATTTATTTTATAAGTGATATTATTCCATGTACATATTCGATAAATAATTTTATAGAAATATTTATAAAAAAATAAAAATTTGAAATTTTTTATTTTTTATTTTTTTCATATATTTAATTTCAATCAAAATATTTCGAAATTAATAATTTTATATATTTTTACATAAAAATTCAACTTTCTTTACAAAATCCAAAAGGAATGATCCTTTTGACATATATGATGTCAATGGTATTTCTAACGTCTATAACCATTATTTAATGTCAGGATTCAATTTTAAGAGTTCATAATTTCGTCATATAAACCCTTAAATATCTTTATTTTGGGGATCTTTATTAGTATATTAAATGTAATTGATATTTTAATATCTGGAAATTTTTTCTATTAGGTGAATGGAATATTTATATTATGTATGATTTTGAAAATTCATTCTTTCATGATATATGATTATTTTATAGTTCATGTGAATTTTTTATAGGGATGATGCATATTTTATAAATCAATGATATGTGGTACCACTATAAACAATGTATGTATGGTTACATTATACACCAAGGATGGGTGGGTTTGTGATAGTTGTTTAATGAATTGGGTTCTCCATAGAATTTTAATGGGAGTAAGACATATAGGTTCCTCTGTTTATAAGTGTGATATGGGAAACTCCATCCCATGTTTCCTACATGATTAATTTATTCTATGTATTTCTCTTTATGTAATTATTTTTGTTTCAAAAGGTAAGACAATAAGATTTTTTGTAAATAAGAATATGGTAATTACTAAGGGTGAAATGTAAAACATTTTTTTGAAATAGGTTTCATATGTATTTAAAGATGGAAATGGAACCATTATGGGTTTTATTTTTCAATTTATATTCCTAATAAAATATTTTATGAAAATCATTGTGATATGAAGTTGATTTGGTGTTTATGAAAATAAATTTTTTTGTGAATTAATTTTTTTTTAAAAAGAAAATTCTTTCTTTGTGTTTTGGGAATATTTGATTTCATTATCCCATTTTAGGTACTATTGATTGATTTTTATGATCATTTGATATTTTAATATTTTTTTCATTAGTTATTATAGATTAATAGGTAAATGGATTGGGATAAGATGAAAGTTTTCAAGATATATAAATTTTTTATCTTAAAAGTCTATTATTATCTGAAAAAATGGACACTCTGTGGAAATGTCCACTGTGAATTAATCTTTCATAATCTTGTAAAAGTCAAAATATAGAAGGTCCTTCGGTGTGTATGTGATCCAATTTTTGTACATTTTATGTTTAATGAATAAATTTTTTTCACATTTATTAGAATTGAATCAATAAATGAAAATTTCATATTTGTATCATTGGTTCATGGAATGAGATTTCATGTAATTTACACACTCTTTCATGTGGTTTTGAGTAAACTACTAGTGATTTATAAATAATTTTATTGGTCTCATTTCCAATACATTCAGTCATGATACATGGTATAAAACATGATTATATTTAATGATTTTATATTGATTAATATTCCCATGAATTTTGTATACCTTATATCCTTGTAATTAATGGGGTAAACATATGATTTTTTTCACTTAATGCGTTTTTACAATATAGTTTTTAACAAATATTAAAATTTTTGACAACACAATTTTCATCTACTAATTAATTATTATTAACATGAAAATATTTCATATATTTTGAGAAAATTATAACATTTTATTTTATTAGGTGAGACTATATCATTTTTACATTTTTTTCCACATAAACCCATTTTTAAATGTTTCAATCCTCATGTGGTATGTTTCCTATAAGGGATATTTATATCTCAAGTAACATTTAATTGAGTTATTTTGATTCATCATGAACTCATTTATTCAATTTTGGGGTTCTCACTTCCTAATATGTAATGGAATATAATATTTTAATATTTTTTGGGATATTGACTTTTCTATACAATTGAGTGTTTTATTACCATTATATAATGTGCTTTTTGAATATGGTATTTTAAAAATAACAATAAGGGGTTATTATTTCACTATCATAGGTCTTGTAATAATATCTTAATTTCTTATTGAATAAACAATATCTATTTTTAAGGATGAATTATAAGAGATAATTAATAAGTCATATGTCTTTTAAATTATTTCACACAACCTTTTTAGATGTTACCATTGCATGAAACATATATATTGTTTTATATAAATATAAAATATTTTTTTAAAATTATATTTTATTTTATGCATTTACAATACAATTTTTATATTAAAATGTATTTATCCTTATGGGGTTTATTTTTGATGAATTTATCTTTAATATATATATGTTATCATTTGGGGGATTGAACTTCATTTATCAAATAATCTGATTCTGGATCCCTTTTTTTGAGATACTGGTTGATTCATTTTTATGGATGTTTTTCATCTATGTCAATTGATATCATTATTTTCTTTATCAAACATGGTTTATGATATTTTAAAATTATCGATCTTCTGGGTATAGTTGGATTATGATCATATTATTATATTATTGACATTGATGTATATTAATTTTTCTCTATGACATGAAAATCACTTTTTTACATAATTAAAATAAGATTATGCAATCTAAGAATGAGTAAAAATCTATTTGAATGGGGCAATGTATCATATTTTTATCTCTTATTATTATACCAAATAAGATTTTTGGAATGATATCTATGTATTTTTTGGTCATCCACCTTATTCCCCTTGATTGGTTATGAAGAGGTTATCCCTTTTATTGACATTGGGTAAGGTATTTATATTGTTGATTATTATTGAATTCTTACACATGGTGATAATGTTTTGACATTATGTATATTTCATTATATTTATATCAAATTTTAATTCTATAGATGTTTCCTTCTAGAATGATATGAATAATCATGATCATTTTTATAGTGAATTCATTAGACATAATCAATTTTTGGGTGGGACATAGAATTATATATCATCTTGAAGAATTAACAAATCCCATGGGAAAAAATGTTTTGGGGTATTTTTTGTATACCTTCCCTATTCAGTAATATTTATTGAATTTAGTCATGAAAAAAGTATGTTTCTTTGAATATATTTTTAAAAATAGTTTTTTGGGTGCATAGAATTATTATTTCCATTAATGTGAGATTATAATTATTATTATCAATGTTTTTATTTATTATTATAGATATAATATGTTCCTAGTTTTATGTTTATTAGGGATTCATTTTCATTGCATATTCCTTTTATAATATTTCTAAAATAATTATTCCATGATATCCTCAAATAAATGATTTCATTGTAAGGAATTTTATTTAACCCCTTTCATATATTTCCATTTCCCAAGTTAAAATGGAACACAATAAAGATAATATTTTTATAATGATATCCCATGAGGAAAAATATTTGTTTGATGTTGAATAATTTTCATTAATTAAGTATTTTTACATATATAAGTGAACAAATATATTGGATGAAAAATACATGATATTATTAGTCTACGATGGGTCATAATTCTCAAAATTGCTATAATTGAAAATAGAAATTGGATATAAGAGATCCCTAAAATGTTATTTATTTAATTATTGATGGTTATACCATGTATTGTTTAATTATTCTCAATAAAAGTATGTTATGTGTGTGTATATGGGAAATAAATCATGTATATTGAGTCCATAGAATCATAAATAGTGTTTATAAAACTCAGTAAAACTATGTGTCTCGATTTTAGATGTTTTTTCGGGATATTATAAAATAATATTTTCCTTTAAGGGATCTAAAAACATCCCCTTACTTTTGAAATCTTTCACAAAGGCGACTACACTCTCTATAAAAATATCCCTTTTATTATTCTCAACATATAACTTATCCTTCCTAATGTTCATATGTACGGTACTCAAATGCTCTTCAAATTTATCCTTTTTAAGTATATAAGAACATAATCTATAAATAATTCCAAATGAATAAATATTAATCTCTAAATAATCTACTCCCAATGTCCAAAATTATTGTTTTATAATTAGTGATTCTAAATTAAATCACATTGAACATAGAGTGTTCATAACTTGTTCAAAAGGATGTCATTAAAATATCATCCTATCGCACCATCAACCCATGATATGATGGATGAATATCCACTTTAGTGTAGTTCTAAAACATTCATGATTAATTATAAAGATTCATAAATAAAAAACATTTGATACTTGATCATTCAATTGTTATTTCTATGTTTAGGATAATCATTGAAAGGGATAATTGAATCCTCATTCTTCATGGAAATGTGGACAAGAAAAACCCCATAGCGATGAATATAGTTGTGTGAATAACTTTTCTATATTCCCTTTTAGTTTCCTATTAAGTATATAAAGTTCAATGGTAGATGTTCTATAGGCAGTCTGGGATATTAGAAGATCACCTGATTAATGTTTATTTAGGAAACAACACTCTCATCCAGGAGGAAGTTTATAAAATTCTTTAGGGAATATATTAGTTTATTACCTAAAAGAATGAATTCATGGTTGATCCCCTTTATCATTATTATATATATATACTAGTTATAGTTTCTCAAATGGAAATAATATAAATTACTAAGAAGATTATTACAAATAATATTTTTCTATTTTATTTAAATTTGATAGGATTAGATGATTATTTGATATATATAATGTTATTTCGTTATAAAATAGTTATTGTTCTCTTAATAAAAGGAATATAAATACTTTTCAAGTATAGAATTGAATTCACTAAAAATATTTAGGTTAATGTTTTCTATGAAATTAAGATCATGAATATTTATTTGGGAGGATTCATGTGCTTGAGATAAAATAATTTCAATATATTTTATTTCATTAATAACTCAAATCCATGTGTCGAAGTGTTGTTTTAATATATCTAATAAAAATTCATGATATGAATGAAATTATAGAACTATTGATATATAAAAAAATTTATTTTAATTAATGAATATAAATTATAACACATTTAAATTGAATCTAATTATAATAATTTACAAAATTTAAATTTATTTTTAGGATTAAAATACTAAAATTAATAAATATATTTATGGGAAACTATGGGAATATAATAAATAATTTATAAATGAAATGTATACATCTGGATATAAATATTCATGGTCAAAATCTATGTAATCCATTGTGATTTTCATAATAGGTTTTGTAGATCAATTGTTTATATATTAAATCATTATATTTGATAATAATATATTAATTATTTCGTATTGGTTTTTCAAAATAATGGGGTTTAATAAAAACAACTCCCATGAGAGTGTCAAAATAGGTGTATAATAAATGATACTTATTGTGAATTGAGTGAATATCGAGTTAACAGCAAACTAAGCCTTTTTATTTTTATTAACCCTAGTAAAATATATTCTATATCCTATGTATAATTTTTTTGTATCTAGTCAGATATTTAATTTATAGGAAAATGGACACTCATTAACATTCCATAATATTTGAATGATTTCCTCTACAAATAATTATATTTATGGTTTCAAAATATTTATTCCTATAAAAATGCGCATATAAATTAGACCATTATTTGATATGAATTATAGAAACTAGATTGTCCTATATATTTTATTTCATGACATTTGAAAAAATTTTATTTAATATAAATCCGATAAATCTGGAGGCCTAAGGTATTTGTTTGATTAGAAACATAACAAAATAACACTAACATAGAAAATTAAAAATGTAATTATTTATAATGTTTTCCTAAATCCCATTGGTCTTCTATTACAATATAGGATACTCAGTAGATATAACAATTGTCAAATGTAGAGCTATAAATCCAACTAGTATAAAATTCATAGCAATGAATAATGATGATTAATAAATATGATAGAAAAATAATAATATTATTCAAAAAATAGAAGGATAATATACATTATCTTAAATAATAGAATTAATAGTTTGATATTGTAAGATCATGGCATAATAGGAATGAGAAAATAGCATAAAACCTGATAACATAAGCATATGTGAATGGTTATTTCATATATAATAAAACATATTGTGCTAGGTTTAATTCTCATGCACTATAAATTATATCAAAAGAGTTGAAAACAATACATAATTAATAATGGGTATATAATAATGTTCCCATTCTATATATTCACAATATGTACATTCATATTTTCTCCACTAAAAAATTCACACATATGTAATTAGAATAAGAAAGAACACTAAAAAGGAAATGAGTTGCATTAACATGTCTTCGAGAATAACCAGTAGGCATAAATTATATATTTCCAGGAACGAAGGGATTAATGATTTCATGGAATTACATAATTGTATAATGAATAATAATTCAGGAAAATTATGTTCTACTTATGTGATGAAATAACAAAATAGTGTTCAGAATTAAATTTGTAAATAAAAATATTTAACTAGGTTTTATGAATTACGGCAATGGTTTATTAATGTTGGTAAGGGAATAATATTTTATAAAAAACTAGTAATGGCCTAAATGGTTTTACATATAAATTAGTCTTTTGAAACTATGGAATGCTAAAAAAATTATATATTGTGACACATAAAAAGAGAAAATAAAAAAATCTTAATTTCTCATTTAAAAAAAATCATTTATCAAGAAAAAATGATTACAAACATTTATTATTCCCATCAATGAAAGGTAAAGTAAAATATTTATATATTTAAGGAATCTATATATATATAACTGATGATTACATCAGAATATGAATTTTTTGAAACAAAAGACGTGCATAACTCTAAATTAATGATGGTTGATCTGAAGACACCTTACATTGGGTCATTAACATATTTATTATATTCATCAATCCTTAAAAATAACAAAACTATCATTATTAAAAAAAATTATTGAAAATATTATTCATCTATATTTAAATTATTATTAAACTTTTATATTATTTAATAATGTTTTTATTATAATATACTGATTATGTCCAACATTCTATGGATGTTCATTACACAGTTCAATGGCTTCATTGTATCATTCATAATTATAAAATTTATTTTATAGTGAGGTAATAACACTATACATCTAATGGTGTATTTTTAATATCATTCTGTAGTTTTATATTATCCCTAATATACATATGATTTTTGAACGTTGAAAGAATCATTTAGTATAACTATAATCATTATACATTTCATTTATTTATGGGGTGTTCTGGACATGATGAAGTTATTTAATTTTAATTAACCTTATGATTATTTATCTAATATAAAATAGAGAAAAAATTTAAAATATACATAATTAGTTATTTTTAACACTATAATTTGAATTTTAGCCATCATTTATGGTGACAATGAAAAATGAAGTATGATATTTCTGGAGGTGGTGAACCGACATAATATAAATTATATTTTCATATTGTATTAGAATAATAGGAGTTAAATTATAGATATTACATTCAAATAAAAAAATTTCAACATATAAAAAATATTTATTTTATCATATTACCATGTTAAAAATATTTTTTAGGATGTAAAATAATAAAATATTTTTAGATTTTAAGGTTGTGAACATTAACACCTCCTTTTGAAGTTCACTCTTATGTTACACTTGAAAGACCATTAAAATGGCCTTTTAGTTTTTCCAAGGAATCTTGGATGTGGCTAAAAAGTTGAAGATATATTTTTGTTGATATTTATCAAGTTATTGTTTTTTGAAATGTAAGTGAAATGGGTGGGGGAGGGTAGTATTTTCAAGAGGAGGAGACATGGTTTTTTAATTAAAATAACAATTTATGTTTATATTTTATATACTATAAATACTGATGAGTATAGGGACTATATAAAATAATTAGATAATGCGAGGTTGGGATTATGGATTCATATATTATTCCACATATAATTAATCATGTTTTTATATGTTAATTTAAATTTTTTTATTTTTATAGATTTCATAATTGAAAATAATAAAATTTTCATCAAATATAATAAATTTACATAAAAATTATCATTATGATAGATATAAATATAATAATATTTTTTTAAATGATTTACAAAAAATAAGAAATAATACTTTTATTTATTGAAAATTAATAGTTTTTATGAAAAAATAAACGTTCTAACAAATAAATAAATAATAAGGGACTTCACCAAATTATATTATCATCCATATACAAATTTATAGGGTTGTATTGTAAATATTATAGTAAAAAAAATTATATATAAATTGTAAATTTATATAAAAATAAACAAAATGAAAAAAAAAATTAATTACAATTAGATTTATGTGTTCATTATGTAAAACATTAATTTTATAATGTTAACAGCTTATTTAATTATGTTGTAATATAAAATAATTAAATTTTAATTACATATGGTTCTTATATACTATTTTATTATTTTTTGTACGTATTAATTTTCTAATTGTTATGAAACAATTCTCAATGGTCATATTAGTTTTCTTAATGGTTGTGTTACTATTATATATATCATATAACTTACTTTGATTTTTGGGTCATGGTTATGTGGTTTAGAAATCCCCATAACAAATCTCCAAATAGGGTACAAACAACAAAAACACCTTTTAGGGGGGTTTATCATGACTATTATGGAAAATTATTAGGCCACTATGAGTAAATACATGAATTCGCATCATGGTATAAACTAGATGAGTGGTGTGCTATAACTGGAAAGTGGTGCAGCATGTAAACATATAGGCATAATCAAGTGGGTGTCTCAATAGAGAGATGGGTTCATTTGGACCTATCACCCTTCCCCTACCCAACAAGATTTATGTTGTTGAAAAAATGGGATGTTTAGGACATGATTATTTGAATATTAGAATAAATCATATGTTCTAATACGAGTAGGATGGAGTTGTAGTGGTGAACCACACATGCATCATCTGTTCGGAGGATCAAATGAGTGATGGGTGAATTTTCACCCATCATCCAACACTCACCCCACATTTACTAATAATGTGAGACAGATTATTGTTTTGTCTTCTTGGAAGGTGGTGGTGTAACATCCAATATCAATATTGGATATGGTTTTTTATTATATTTTGGGAAATTCATAAAAATAATAAGGTCATGGTGTGATGTGGGATACTTTTTTAGTCCCTTAGAACTTCCCCTCCATGGATTTTTCGCCACAATAAATTTTAAATTCATCCCACTAAGTCTTTGGTTAATTCAACGTAATAAAATAGTTTTGGGGGTAATTTTTATTCCATGTTTTATGGTATGAGGTGGCACTTAGTGGGGATCCTAGATTTGTAAGTTTTTTTATTTATAGCACCCTATACCAAATTAAAAAAAACACACACACACACACATATATATATATATGTTTATATATTAGTGGATGTGTGTCTATGGGGGTGTATTAATTCATAAAAATACCCGTTAATTCCTTCATTCATCAGTAATATCAATTCCTCTTATGATTTTATATTTTAAATTTTGAAAAATTCCATTTTAAATTATTTAAGGTTTTGTTCAATGGTGTGTTAAAATATACAAAGATATATTTTATTGAGATTTTCCAATTTTATTTATTTTATTTCTTAGTGATTATTTTCCCATTGTGATTATTTTAATTGTATTGAGTTAAATTGTTGACTAAATGAAGCATATTTCAGTAACAGAATTAATTGTAATCATTATTTATGTATTTCAAATTTTTTATAATATATAATATTCATAAATACTACACACACATATTTTCAGAATAGAAATATAATTTATAAGAGTATAGTGGGTAAGAATACATGGCCTCAATGTATGGTGACATATACTATACATGGGTGAAATCATTTCACAATACAACAAATTCTAGATAACATGGTCATCCCTCACAATCTCCCATATATGGTATGTGACAATGTGTTTTTTATTGTTTCTCTCATTTTTCACAATTCACCACTAAAATCAAATGAACATTTCCCAATAACCCCAAAAAGCTCTATTAACAACCACATTTTCCTAAATGAGATACTATGCAACTACCAATATACTTTATCAACATGTTATCTGAATAAATTCATTTTCATTAATTTTTTTTCAATGATTTTCCCTTGAACATGAGTAAACATGAATTGATCATAATAAATTGGAGTGACTAAATTATTTAAAATTAAACCTTATAAAACAATTACTCAAATTAAATTGAAGCAATATTATCTAAATACACTAGAATCAACCCATATTAAAACAAACCATACCAAATCATAAAATCCCAAAAATTCCATTGTCAAACTTGAGTAAACCCATTTTCATTAATTTGACCAAATAAACATGACCCAAGATGGGATGAACTGGACCAATCCACACTAAAATAAAAGAAATAGACTTGATTCATACACAACTTAAATATAAAAAACTAATTTAAATAAATAAATCCTTCCAAAACACACCCAACTCATTCAAAGATCGATAAATTAAATTAAAATGCATAAACACGAATTATCCTTATCCAACCCACTCCAAAAAGAAAATATTTAAAAGAAATCGATTTGAACCAATAAATGTAATTATACCCAATATGACATGAATTGAACTAATATAAATTGAATGTAATCAAACAAATCAACAACTAATTGAAATGATTTAGTCTAAAGGGAAACAATATAATCCAATACATATTGATCCAATAAATTAAAAAATCATATGAAACATATCCAAAACTATCAGAACTAAACATAATCATATAAATATTCCAAAAATAGTTAAATAAAAATAAAATAAAAATAACATGCCTATTTGAATTGAAATAACCTGGAATGAAGACCAACAACCAAACATCATCTAAAGAAAGAGAAACTGAAATATACTAAACTATATAGTATATGTATGATTGCAACAGAACCATATGAATTGAAATTCAACTAAATTAAACAAAATATTTCTTAACTTAAATGATAAAAATATTATTTAAATATACTAAATAGATCGTTACTAATTCAAAGTAAACCAAACATATTTGAAATTAACAAAACATACATGAAATTAACATCCAAGGAACAACAAGTACTGATTTTAATTGAAATGAATTTAGATAAAATAAATTAATCCAATAACTATAAAACATGAAAAAAAGTATGAATAATATTGAGTTTATTCAATGAAAATCAACGTAGTTAAAATCATCAAAAATTACCCATTCAAATATGTATTAAACAGAATCACTCTATCCATAAAAATTTAGAATTAAATAGAATAAATGATAGTAAATTGAAAATAAAACAAATTAAAGCATTCATGATAGAACAAAAAATAATAAAACTGAATTGAATCAACTAAATGTTACCCATTAATTTATAATTTGAATTAAATTAATGCGACAAAATATTACCGAAACTGGATATAATTTATATAAATACACTTGTCAATACCTATAAAAACCGAATCAACGTGAATTGAGTAAAAAACGTAAAATTATTAGGCGAATCCCAAAATTGAAGTGAAATTAATGTCATTAAACCAATATAAAAAAAATAAATTGAAAAAATTTAAATTAAACTATATGAGACTAATATGACCATAGATTAATTAAAATGACTTCAATCAGACCATACTAAATTTACTAAAGTAATCCACACTATATTATCCAAAGCATGACCAAACATAATTGAATAAATATAAATCAATTAAATCGAATAAAAAAGGAATAAAACTATGTGGAAATTAACATTATTAAAACATATTAAATCATACTAAAATACAAAAAAAACACTCTATCAACCTAAACTAAACATAAATAAATTAAATTACATTAGATAAACTAATATCTAATAAAATAAAAATAAACCAAATTTAAATGTAAAAATTATTCAAAAAATGATGTAAACAAATAAAATATAACTAAATGTGGGAAGATAAATGGAAATAATTTAATATAAATTGAATAGAACCTAAAAAAAATTAATATAATATATAATATCATACCAGACCATCCATAACAAAAATAATTCTATTTTCATTTGAACATACCAAGATAATTCAGATGATATTTATTAGTACTATTTCATCGTAAATCATCTATAACTAGAATGACATGAATAAAACCAAATTAAAAAACCCATCAAAAAAATAAATATAAAATTATCCCATCTCGACCCAAAAAAATGATATCGAATAAAATATAATAAAATTAAAATAATTGAAGCAATAAAATTGAATGAGAACCAAATCAAACCAAATTTATGTGACATAAATTAAATTTTTAAAAATAAAATTAAAGTGTTATAAACATGACCATTTTATCGGGAAATAATCTTTCCTTCACAATAAAAATCCACCAAATATAAAAAAAAATTATCAAACTACCACAAAACTAACTAAATTATTGTACTGATAATCCAAAAAATGAAAATCTATTTTGACTGAACTAAATCTAAATGTATCAATACAACCCAACATAAACCAGAAATTACCAAACTAAAAAATTGAAATTGAATAATACATAATAAATGTAATGTAAAGTAAGACATGTATTCCAAAATAAACCCAAAATCTTCCAATCAATCAGATGAGGTCCAAATGAAAAAAATAAAATAAAATAAATATGATTGTATCATTGTAGACTAAAATAAACATATCTAAACCATCCGAACATGAATTGATGTAACCTAACTCAACCCAATTAGAATCAAATAAAACCAAATAAACTAAACTTTACTAATGTGAAAAAAATTACATGATTTTCATAGTATAAAAAGATCCCAAATTTAATAGAAAAAATAATTTTTTAAACTGAATCACAAAAAATGAATCAAATTTTAAATAAAATAACAAAAACTAATTTTTATACAAATTTATTGAATTGAAATTGAATTGAATAGAATATAAAAATTTCTTACTAAACATAAAATATAATAAAAACACTGAAAAAAACCAAATATATTTAATATAAATTGATCCAAAATAAATTTAAGTGTCCCAAAAATAATCATGAAGGGTAAATGTGAAAAAAATCGCAATAAAATTCCATAGTGATAAAGCAATTTCTTCAACTAAACATACATTATGATGCCCTAAACCGACACTTCAAAATTCAATACTAAAACATGTTTTGTATTTTGTTATCAAAGATTACCAAAATATATATATTACATTATAATATAAAAGAAAATTTAGGGTCTATGTTCTAGATAATTAGAAAAAAACATACATACATTTCATTCAAGTTTACCGAAATAATAACAAATTTCATTCATCTTCATTAGCTCCATAAATTCCATTAGAATGCCTACAGAATCATGTGATATTTTTTAAAAAAAAATTGGATGAGGAAAAAATATTAGTAAGGTATATAAATATCAGTGAAACTGTTAGTACATAATTTATTATAAACATATGAAATCATATTCAAAAATTGATACTTCTCACCAAATATGTGCCACGTAATAACATTGTGAAACATGTGATTTATATATTGAATATAAGAGTTAAATAAAACAATAATGGTAAACTAGGAAAATAAATACTTAATATTTTATCCCCTATTCTTACCATATGATTTTTAACCATAACAGATACCTTACATTGTAACCCTCCGGGATATCATAAAATGTAACTCTCACAACTAACTTAAAATGCAACCATCACAGTAACACTTAGAGTATCCATACTGTCAACAACAAATATAAATGTTCCCAATGAATAGTAGGGAGATGTAGTCCCCAACCGTCATAAAAAAAATTCCCAAGAACCATAATCACAAAATAAGAACATTTTAATAAAAACATTCCATCTGAATTTTGTAAAACTAGAATTTTAAAATAATAATTTCAAAGATAAAGCCCCTTAAAATATCATATATTTGATGTGCTAATTGATAAAAATAATAATCGAATTATTATATACACTATAAATACACATAATTGAACATTAAATAACAAAAATTAATTATAAAAATAATCATAAAAGAAGGTAATTATTGAAGTAGAATGCGAACCAAAATAATGGAAATTAGGACAACAATTTCATTATCTCGATTTCATATTGCATAACAAGTGTTTAAAAATCATGTATAATAGTTTAATGAGTGTTATTATTATATTATATAAAAATATAATATTAATAATTACTCATATTATATTCTTATAACATATTTCTAGAGATTTATTAATAATATGTTTGAAATTTTCATTGTTTTGGGTGCATTTATTTCTAGGTTTCTCGGGTTAGTTCATTATATATTTTCATGTAAAATAGAAGAGAGATTATATAATTAAAATGAAATGGTATTGAACTATTTCTAAAACCATAAATAATTCCATATATAATTTGTTTCTAATATTATTAAAATTCATTAAATAAAACATTAATGAAAACTATTCAATTTATATTGAAGGGTTTTATGATATTCATGAACATAGAGAATATCCTTGAATATCATGTTCATATATTAGTTACATACATTATATGACATAAAATATGTACAATAAAATATTATTTGACCCTAATAACGGTTTTATGATCAACCCTTAATTTGGTAAAGGAAAATAAAAACACATAATCCACGATGTCTGTAAATCGACTCATCACGAATGATGTTATTAAAATTAAAATAAAAGGGATATGTGAAATATTCTGATGAATTATTTTTCCATCAAAATCAAAAAAAAATTAGTATATATAATACACTATAGTTTTCTTTCCTATTTAATAAGTGGTGGTGAATAGTGTATAAAAAAATAAAGGCAATTGATAATAAAATAAAAGAAAATGAAAAGGTATTTTAACCCCTTGAATTCTCCTCCTTTAGAATCTCCTTAATGCTTTTGGCTTTGTAATATTGGTGAGGATAGATGGTATTGGACAGGGGAAATATTCTTAACAATGAATTTGGGAAAAAATTATGAATTCAAAAATGAATTTTTATGTTATGTGAAGAGGGTGTGAGGGGTGGTATTTATAGTGGATGATATCGGTGATTTTTTGTATATTTTATTAACTTATTTTATTTTTTCTAAAAAATATGAATTGTTTAGGAATTATCATCCAATATATTAAAATAATGAATGTATTTTTGATATTATGATTCTTACATCATTCATGATGTTATAAATAGTACATTAAACATATAATGTATATATATATGGTAAATTACGGTATTTTACTATTAAAAAAATTAAAGTATTTGAGAAACACCCTAAAAATTCAATCTTACAATTTTTCAATATGTATAATTAAAAAACAACTCCATTATATGAGAATAATTTTTTAAATATGATAAATTTAATTTTTAATTAATATCATATTTTTTTCAAAAAATAAAAAATAAAAAATTAGAACATATTTTATTACACATTGAAATATTAACTAAGGCCTCATAAATTATCATTTAGTGATAATAAAACAAAATATTAATTTTTTAATTAGTTTATATAAACTAAATTATCATTTAGTTGTAAAAAAATTAATAAAATAATAATGAATTACAAAAATACCAACACTTAATTAATAATTTTTATAGTATTTTTTTTTTCTATACTATGATCATATTATCTAGTATATGATCCAAAAATTTTATTTAAACATTAATTTATGAGGGTTATATTCATTTGGAGATTTAATATTTATAAGGGTTATATTAGTATTCATAAAAGTAACATTAATATTCAAAAGGGTCAGGTAACTATTCTCCATTATATTAGGTTGATCTTATCCAACTCTAAATATCTTACTTATCATAACCGTGTATGTCTGTTTTTCACAATTCAACTCACAGAAGTATAAAAATTATGTTTAATGAATAGCTGATAAATATATCCTTTAAATAATTATAATAACCAAGTATTGTTTTATAGAGACTCAGAGTTTCATTTGGTACATTCTCTACTAAATTTATTTATAAATCCTTTGGGTGGTACATATATAATAAAAAATAAATCATTATAGTAGTATCGTTTCTAAACTGAACCGATTTGATGTCAAGGAAGCAACATTAAAATTAATTTAATTAAAATTATATAATAAGAAAATTGATACAAATTATACCAAAATGAAAAAAATCCCTTCCAAATAATATCTAAATTGAAAAAAAAACATGATCTATCATGAACTCGTCTCCATAGAAAAAATAATAAAAATGGACTAAAATAGTTGATCTAAACTAAAAAACTAAACTAACATGAACTAAAATGAACTGAAACAACACTACTGAATTTTTTCAAATCAAAACAGAGAAAATCATACCTACTAAATTAATATAATTGAAAATAAACCCAAAACTAATAAATCATGTTATAATTTAAAATTACCTTAACTAATGAAATAAAATATATCAGAACAACATTAAAAACTGTATTGATTTGAAATAAGTTGAGTAGATATTATCCAAATAGATTTTTATTTTCATGATTTGAACATAGAGAACAAATAAAACCCAAAATGAACCAAAACTAAATTGAAATGAACAAAGTTGAATAGGACAAGGATATAAAAATAATAATTTGAAAATATTCTTAATCATAATGAAAAATAATCATCACCATATTTAAAAAAACTAAATTATAAAATCAAAACAAAATAAAAAAACATGCATGAACCATGCGTGAACCAAAAAAAGATGAATAATAAATTTATTGAGGATAAAATTCCTAAATTAAAATGAAAATCATACAATTAACATAAAGTATCCAAGTATGAAAATAAATTAATCGATCTTATAAAGATGATCGATGAAAAAAAATGAAATGGTTATGTTGTGAACTAAACAACTGATAATTTAAATGAATAAAAAAATTTACCCGCTCTCAGCTATCCTGAATATAATATAACTAAATAAAATTTACTTTACAGAAGGAAAAAAATATTAAAAATATCAAACCTTATAAAAAAAATCCCAAATAAAAAAACCTAATATCAAATTCAACATAACCATAATATTCAATGGGATTTCTAATCACATAAAAAACCTATTAAACATATATAAAATGAAGTTTTTAGTCAATTATATTCAGTATAATTGATTTTCATAAATTTATGGTCAATAGTATTAGTTTAATTAAGTTTGGTTCAGTACAGTTTGGTTTATTTTAGACCTAATATATTTTGGTGGGATTTATAAAATTGGTTTTGGTCTGGTTTGGTAGAGTATGATATCGATAATTTTTCGGTGGTATATTCAAATTATTTATATATTACATAGAATTTAATTTTCATTATTAGTTCAAGTTTATTATGGTTAGTTATATTTGATCTAGACCACTTTAGATTAGTTCAATTATGTTTTCGTATATTTAGTTAATTTTAATCTAGATTATGTTATTTCAATTCAATTGGTTTTATTTTGAATTATTTGATTTAATCCCTTGAATTGATTTTTTATGTGTATTTCTTTTGAATATGATTAATATTATTTTTATCAGTATTGTTTCATTAAATTTAGATCTATACGATTTTATTTTTTTAAGGAAATTTCTATTAGTATGGGTTAATTCAATTCTATTTTTTTCATGTTAAAATACGTTTGGATATAATTATTAAAGAAATTATATTTAATTTATGTCCTATTCAATTCTATCCATCCCATTTTATGTTATGTGGGAATGAGATGTTTTTTTATTTGGTTTATTTCATCTTTATATTGTATAAATTGTTTTGGGTAGGTCGAGTTCGGTCATGCATATTCAGGTCTATTTATTTCATGTTGAATCACAATGATTTTTGTAGGTTCAGTTGAAGTGTACATAATTGTATCCTATCAAGAGTTCAAGGTATTAATTCTCTTCTAAAGATTATAGTGGAAATCTGGTCGAATCCTCTTTGGCAGTACAGATTATAGAGTTTATATTAATTAAATGATTGTATATTGAATGGGGTGGTTGCAGATCTTTGAAGAAATGATTGTTTAATAAAGATATATTTAACAATTTAATAATTATTCGAGTATTTTCATCATTAGTGTTTTAATCTTGTCATATCCTTTTTTTCTAAATATTTTATTAATTTAACATACAATTTAAAATATGATTTTTTATCCGAATCACTAAATGTTTTGGCTTTAATCCAAGCCTAAACTACGATATTGATCTTAATAAATTATTATTATAGGAAGTTTAAATATTTAATGATTACATATGTTATTTTAGTTCCAATAATCCATAGAATAGTCATATCAATTAAAATATTTCTTTTATCCATGACATTTTAAGTTTGATAAAGACAATATTTATTTAAAGAATATTAAACGAGAAAACGATTTCAATCATTTTACATCAAAAAATTATGACTCATCAGAATAGTATCTTTACTCAACCATTTATAGGGTTATTAATTTGGTTTATGTTATTTATGTGGAAGATTTTAACTACATTGAAAATAATGTGATAAGAAAAATTTATTGCACCAAACATGCACACAAATAGTAAATAAAATTAAAAATGGAATTTTGATTGAATGATAAAAAAAATTAGTGATTGGTTATAAACATTATTTTAACAATTTTTTGGACATTAATATTAAAAAAAACTGTGGAAGATAATATTAGATAATGATAAAGATACATCTATTGAAACATATTTAAAACACAGACACATACGAGATTACAAATTAAGAATATTACAATATTAAATCATACAAAGCATGATGGTATGGTATATAATGTAGAATCCTGATTACCGAATATCCTCCTAAGACTCTAGAAGATCATTTTTTATTCCAAGATATCCTAATTTTATTTGAAATTCAACCCCCTTTCATTGAGAATAGGGGATGAATTTGTAGCTCAATGTGGTGAATTGTTTGAATTAAAAATCTTCCCCTCCACATGGATCTACAATTTGATAATTTATATAGATAAATATATATATAGGCTTCCATAAATTTAGAGACATTAATATTATAATTTAATTTTAAAAATTGTTTTTCATTGTACTTTTTCATCCAAATTGATGTTTATTTGAATAAAAAAATTATATTTCCCATCTTATATAGACTTTTTCAAGTCCTTCATTTAAATGGAATTTTTAATAGTAATATGACCTCAAATATGAACAACTTTTTATAAAAATTATACCACCTATATATTTTACTTCACATTGAAAAATATCAAATCAATTGGATGTATATATGAGGATAAATGTAAAGGATTGTGTGCTTATTTTAAATCTCATACATAATGGTGGGTAAGACATTCAGGGATCATGTGGCACCCTTATTGGTTGAATTAGGAATTGAAACTGTTATCCATGATCCCTTTGGATAATCAAGAATATTTTAAGGAGTTTCATTAAATTTGTCTTCTATATAGAGCACAAAAATTGTATCGTCATGGATGGTACATTTTTTTCAATAGATTTGTTGGTCCTTCTTGTATTGTCTATATGGATCTTTAGTTTTATAAATTGGAAAAAGTTCTCTTTTAATGATATGTTTTAATTTTCTTCAGGAACACTAAAAAGTATGAATAACATTAGTTGGACTACTATTATGTAATATATGATGAAAACACTAAACTTCAGTTTAATTAAATGAACTCAAATAATGCTCTTCTTTTGGGTTTGTGATCAAACATGAACATTTATTAGAAATAAATCATTTTTATGTTAAAATCATATGATGGGAGTAATGAAAAATACCGAATAAATATGATATTTTAACTCTACCATACTCAAAATTGTTCATGTATTCATGTAGAAAAAAATACAAAAACATTACTAAATAATTTTCGCTCGCCAAAAAATATTAATTTTTTTTCACCAATCATGGGGTCCAGAGTAGTTTACTCATACACTAAAAATGTAACCAAATTTTTTTATAGAAATATTGATCTAAAAAAATTCATTTATAATGATCAAATATTATATGGAATATTTAAGCCCTCACAACATATTCCTCTCAAGATGATCAAAATTTATTTCTGGATGTTCACTTATTCACCATCCAAAAGAGAAAATCTTAGAGTCTAAAAGATATATCATCATACATTAAATATCATAATGTAGAAAATAATCAAGATGTGTTTTAATGTTTTTTTTTGTGGCAATGGGATGGGTGGAATGTAATGGAAAAATTATACGAAAAGTGGTGGGAAACACCAACATGGAAACATTATTTCACAATTTTTCAGATAAGAAATTGATTGTTATGGAAAAACATATTTATAAGTATATTATATTTCAAGAATTAAATCCAAGAAAAATTAAAAAGATTAAATTTATAAAAAACCCTATACTTTTCCCAACAACATAAGAAAATATGATTGAATCGTTAATTATTTATATTTTTCTAAATTTTATCTTCAAACAGATCTCACACTCATCTCCCAACATGTGTTTATCTCCTCATAAGAATAACTGTAATAGTTATAATAAGATCAAAGGATGAGAAAGTTCTATTTTTTACCCACCCAATAACCTACACATTTTTTATTATTTTTATTATTTTTTTTAATTCTTATTAATTGAAATTATTTCAATTTTTAAAAAAATTCTATAACATGTTCAAACTTAAATAAATGTTAATTCATTCCCAAAACTCCATAAATGAAAACCTATACAGATACCTTAATTGGATGCATACACTAATGTATATGATTCTATATTTAAAATCAATGATAATATACCCCAAATGAAATCCATTCCCCCCATAAATAGATTTTTAAAGATTTTTCCACAAAAAACTATTGATATTGTATGGGATACGGTATTTATATTATAATGTGGCATTAAAAACATATATTAATATGTCAAAGGGTATTTTAAAAGGAGTATTGATTCAAAGGAAATTAAAGGATATTTTGTTATTGTGATAATCTTGTGGTTCAGAAACTTTCTATGTCATATTAATGTACACTTAATTAATAAAATCAGATCAAAGGTCCAGAAACTCAAGGAAAACATTTAGCATTTAAAAACACACATTTTTAAAATATTTTATTCGGTGGCCTTAGCATGAAATATTATTATATTCTTCATGATTTGGGAAGAATAAATCTCTAAATAACAAATTGAGAATTAAAAATTTATTATTCATGTCCAAAAATTATTTATCTAATTATTTAATGAAAATAAAAAATGAGCGAAATGAAAACAAGTTAATGGACTCCCAAAATAGGGTAGAAAATTTTTCAAAATTGAATAGTCAGTAATTATGACCCTTTTATTTTTTTTTGTATTTAAAATGGATATCAACTAAAAAGAGAAAGTGGAAAAAATGTTGGATAAATAATGTGGTAAAAATGACAGTGATAGGTGAAGAAGAAGAAATAGGTAAAGGGTGTGTGAGAGGTTCATAGATAGTGATAGATAATAAATTAAAAAATGGGGGCCCCTGGTTTTCATTGTTGGGTCATCATCTCCATCTAGTGGTGGGTCAACTGCAGTAGTCAGGGAATCAATAGAAGTCGGTGTGGTTTCAAATATGTGTTTTTTCTCATGGTGATTCTTTAAAAAATGTCCATTAACCATGAATTTACTTTTGTAAGTGGGTTCTTGTAAATTCACTACACCAAATGGGTAAAAATTTGTATTAATATAAAGGTCTTCCCAATGAGAATTAATCTTAACTCGGAGAAATAGAAAATAAGAGTTGTAGAGAATTACCATTTCACCTTCATGGAATAACATTCATAGGATCTATTTTTTGGAGTGCCTTAGAATTTTTTTGGTAGATTTTAGAGTTATCATAATAATCTAGTTGAAGATCTTAAAATTCATTCAACTGCAATAATCACACTTCACATGATATTTAAAAATAATTATTATATGTTTTCCCAAGAAAAAATTACTTACGTTAGATCTCAACTGGTAAATGACACACTTTACCAAAAAAATCATAAATGGAGACATACCAATGGTAGTTTTATAGGTAGTTCATTAATCCCAAAGTGGATCAACATGTCTTTTAAGAAATATTTTCTTTTGGGCGATAAAATTCTCTCAATAACTCTTTTAACTTCGCAGTTGGAATGTTCAGCCATGCCATTTTTCCGGGGTGATATTATGTTGACTATTTATATATACCCCCACTCTTTTTTCATAATAAATTCAATGGAATGATTATAGGAATGAGTTCTTAAGTCAATTACATAAGAACATGATGTTCCAAATCAATGGAAAATGTGGGTTTTTAATAAATCAATAATAGTATGTGCATTATACTTCCTATTGGGTTTATACGTGACCCACCTAAAACATAATTGACAACAAGAATAATGTATAACAGACCATTCGAATGGTGGAATGGTCCCATGAAATTGACGTTCCAAATATCAATTATTTTTCTAAAGGTTAAGGGATTTTTTGGGCATTTCATTTCATTTTTAAATTATTCCATACATTTGTAAAGTATGATATGATTGAAATTACTCATATGAGTCCTTAAATATTGATTTCATGGAGAATCCTGAGTCAAGGAACTTTCAGGATATCCTTTTTGGTATAGATCATCCACCTCCAGGCATTTGGTGGATGAATTATATGATGGAGGAATGCTCATCTTCATCAACACATCTCCGAATTAGCATCCCATCCCTTATTTTCCAATGCATATTATCTTCCCAAAAATAGAATTTTTGATTATCCTCTCAGCTTATCTATTTTAAAATTTGAAAAAAAGTAAAATAATTAGCAACCAAGTAATTTATTATGGGGGCATTTCAAGGTAACATTTGATTGAGAGATGATATGCATTATTTGGAAATTCTAGATCAACTAGTTCAGAATGAGATGAATTATAAATTCTACTCAAGTGATCAGAAATTGAGTTTTTTTATCAAATTCTATCATTAATCACAATTTCAAACTCTTTCATCTTTAAGATCCATCTTATTAACCTTACACTATAATAAATTTTATCCAGTAAGAACATTAAAGATAAATGGTACATAATTAATATGATTTTGCAACCTATGATATAAGGATGGGATTTATAAAAGTAATAAACCACATATAATAGTTCCTTTTCATTCACATTGTAGTGAGATTGAGTTTCATACAATGTTTTTGAGTTATAATGTATGACATGAGGACTATTTTCTCTTCCCTGACCAATAACGACCCTAATGGCCTAATAAACAGCATCACACATCAACTCAAAGGGTATGGAACAATATGTGGGTTGTATTATTAGGGAAGATAAAATAACATCTTTGATTTCAATGAAAAATATCTTGTAATCCTAAAATAAATGGAATGTAAAATCATTTTGGGGTATATGAGTGAGTCAGAGTGACATCCTATTTAATTTTTGGATGAATCGCTTATTGAAACCGGAATGCCCATGGAATGAATGGTTGTGTCGAACTATTGTGATTTCAAGTTGATATTGGATCACCTTAATTTTTTTGGATCAACATGAATATAATTTTGTGAAATTATGATCTATAGAACAATACCATTAGTAAACATGAAGTGTCATTTTTAATAATTCATCATAGGGTTACGTTTGACATAGTTCTGAATGACTTGGGAGAGTGAATGGAAGCAGGATTTAAATGAATCATCATATATGGTAAAGTAATCCTTGAATAACTCCATGAAATTCTCAATTAATTGGAAATGGATAATCATCATACACCTTTAGAATGTTACGAGAGAATTTAAAATAACAAAAGGAATGTTAATATATTAATTTTTTCTAAAGGTGAATGTGAATATAGTATTTTCTTCCTCCTTATGTTCGATTGTGATTTATAAGTACTCGATGTATCTATCAAGAAAGAAATAGGGTGACTTTATAGCTAATAATTCAATAATTTTATCAAGGAAAGTAATCGGTTAGTGATATATTTGTGTCTCACCATTTAATTTGCTGTAATTTATTCCCACATGCCATTTTTTAACATGATTTGTGACCACATATCAATGTTCATTTCTGAAAGTAGTAATCCCAACCTTATTAGTTAACACATGAATTAGAATAACCAAGTAAATATACCAAATTTTTTAGATAATAACTTTCTGAAGAATATTGGTTATCAATACCCTAACTATATCATGTATGAGTGGATGAAGTATTCATTGATGTTGTATAATTGGTTTGGATGATTCTTCTTGATGGATATGATTCATATGTAGGACTTGGTTGAATTTTAGTATGTCATCTAGGGTCCAACATATGGAATATTTTTTTACTATAACACATGAACACGTTATATTTCCTCAGTTTTAGTATGTTTAGTAGAGATCATTATGGTATAAGTGTGATCATGGAAATGGAATGTATATTTCTAGTGAGTGGGAATGGGGTTCATATAAAATTTATCCTTCCATTGTGGGCTAGAAAACATAGATTCATAGAAAGGGCTCTTAGTTGGTTATCATTCATTTTCCTTAACAAATTACAAGGTGGAACAGTAGAGTTCGTAAATGAGATGGGATTGATGATAGTTTGAATGATCCTATAGATTGATGGGGTCAATGTTAGAAATATCAGCATTGTCTTCCCCATTAATGACATGGTTAATCATGGAGAAAATTTCAAAATATCCATTCTCATTATAAAATTTTGATCATCATGGAAATAGGTTCAGTAGAATCTAAAAAGTATCCTCATAATAACGGATTGAGAAGGAAGTGTGATCCTCTGATGGGTATCACAAGGTGTTAAAATGGTTGAACATTACCAGCTGGCCACTAAATTCCACGGATAATATTAATGTTTTTAAAGCATTCAATGTTCTAGATTTCTAGAGGAATGGTCTTCCTAGAATTATGTGAGATAGAAAATATATCATATCACCATCCATGTTATGGAAATTGAAATCATATGGGAGGATATGATCAATAACTCAAACAAGGATATCCTAAATTATTTACTTAGGATTACTTGTTCATTGATTGGAATAATAGATTTCATCACCTGTTGGGTGAAAGTGACCATAACAAAGTTTTAGGAATATTGATTTGGGTATGTTATTTATCGAGGCACCTAGGTCTATGAGTGAATCATCAAAGTTAGAACTCCCTATATGGCATGGAACAACAATTGTTCTTCTGTCATTTCACTTCATGGGTATAGACTGCTTGGTTGAAACATTATGATGGGTTTTATGTATTCTCTAATGGTTGAACAATTTTTTATGAATCATTTTATACATAGGGATTTATTGAAGGAATATAATAGTTTAATAGTGATTTCACCAGGTCTCAACATGACGATCATTTTTGGATCACGTTCAACAGAATTCAATGGATTAGGGATGGCATGGGGAAAATGAATTGGGTCCCTTATAGGGATAGAAGGAGGTGAGTGAGGATCTTAATGTTCTTTTTCATAATTTTTTTCTTTTCCTTTTAAATCTAATTATTTTGATTTGCATTTGAGAATCCATCATGAGACATGGAAATTTTGTTTCCCTATCTATGTTAAAATGTACTTGCAATACCCATGAGATTACATAATGATTGAACTGGGAGATGGGAAGAAGTGGATGGTTTCTGCTGGATAATGTTGGATTTAGGTTAACCAATTTAGCATTCAATTTTTTAAGGATAAAATGGATAAAATAAGAAGGATCTTCCATAGATTTGTCCCATTTTGTCTTACAATAAGAGTTATGTACCTTATTGGTATTACCTTGATTATGGTTCTTGTGAATGTGTTTTACTGGTTTGGGAATATTGAAGTCTCATTAAGTTAGTGTAATATAGGAGGAGAAAGAGGAGGATGTTTCCTTTTAGTATGATGAACAAAAGGATATGGTTGTTGGAATTTACCACCACATTGATCATATTTTAATTGGAATGGATTTTGAGGAGAGAATTGAGGGAGATGAGAAATTGTATTACCATACCTAAATCATGTGATAAAGGTAGAAGAGAATGGATTTGAGTGGGATTGTTTGATTTTTTCACTTAATTGGACTGATTTTTTAGCGTTGGTGTTCCCTTGAACATATTCTACATTGAGATATATTGGTATAGAAGATTATGATTGTTCATATTAAATCTATATAAATGTGTCTGTTTGATGAGCTGGTGAGCTACAGATTCCATAAATTATAAGAGGTTGAGAGAATGTAGATTTTCAATAATATGAGGATGAGACATTGGCGGATGAATCTTGTTGTCTCCATAGACCCATATGTTCACTCATCCACTAATCTATCTTATTATGATCTATGAATATATTATCTTGGATTTTTTTACATGATCATGTGCTCGAGTGTGTTAATGATGATTGTTTTCATCCATGTTTCTTATAAGATATCATGCACCTGCATGGGTTTTTTAAACAAGAGAACCTCCACTTACAACATCAATGATTATTTACTCCATATCCCAAAAAACCTCAAAAAAGTATTCTATCGAGATTATTTCTAGGTTTGGATGGTGTGGTAATGTTTCCACAGGCCTTTTGAACCACTTTGAGTACTGATGGGGTGATTTATTAGGGAATTTTCTTGTAACACGTATTTCCTTTCAAATAGAAGTAGATTGAGAACTTGGAAAGAATTTATCACAGAATATTCAAATCATGTCATTCTATTAATATAAAACATGGGGGATACAGTAGATTAATTACATATAGTTGTTGGATAGGAATAAATGGAATTTTAAATGTTTTATTTATTCTTTAGAAATACCATGAGGCTTAATTATGGAGTACATCACTTGGAAATCATTTAGATGAATATGTGGATCATCATCATATATCTCGTGGAAATGATGAATAAGATGAATCAAACTAAATTTGAGCTTGAAATATCCCTCGATGTTGAGATATTGAATACCAAGGTCTTGGTAATTCAAATCTTAAGCAGTGAGATCATTAAGGTTGTATTCCCTAGTATTGTCCCTGACTTGTTCAATTAGATGTCCAATGAATCGAATTGGTGTGATTTGATTATACCTAATGGTAATCCTATTTCAGAGAAGAGTTCTATCTATTTTCAATTCAAATAAGTCTGATGGATTATTTGGGTGGATATGGGGCATTTAGAAATGTATTTTAAATATGAGGATGATTTGTTTTTCATTGTTTTTTTTCATATTTTATTGTTTTCATTGAATGCTTCTCTTCTTTTTATTATAAAAATAAATAACTACCGACTACTAATTGAATCATCCCCTTCAACATAACTATTTTAGTAATAGATTTTTTTCACCAATAAACTATTAAATGGTTTGGTTCTCTACCAATGTGTATAGTGTGACTTCGGTTGAATTGTCACAGATAGTAAAAATTTTGGTGGCAATTGATTTTAATTGGTTACCTTTTTTATTACAGGGGTTGTTTTAATAGATTAGATGATATTATTGATAAATGAATAATTTAAAAAATATTTTATAATGATTGTGGTGAGTTCATAATTAGGGATTTAATCTTGTCAAATCCTTGAGCTTTTACTATACATTTAAATAAGTTAGCATCCACATCACTAGATGATCTTTGATCGAAATTCCGAATTCATTTGGTTTTAATCCAATCCCATACGAGCTTATTAATGTCAAACAATTCATGTTGATGGAAGGTTAAATATTTCATGAACCCATGATTAATTTTTCATCCAATAATCCATGTAATACACATTTCAAAAAAAACATATCATTAATCCATGATATTTTATGTCCATCAAACATAATATTAATTCGCTGAAAATTAAATCCTATAAAAGCTCTCAATAAAATAACACCACAAAATTATGACTCACACAATGTTTGATTTTATAATTCATTGATATGGATAGCAATTTGTTTTATAATTTATATGGTGACAGGTTTAAAAAAAATTAAAACAATAGGATAAGAAAATAGAATTATGTTGAACACACACCCGAACGAAAAAAAGAATTAAAATTGATATTTAATTTAATGATAAAGAAAAATACGGAGTGATTTTCAAATATAAATAAAAAAATTTATAAAATTAATATTAAAAAATATTGGGTGGATGGTAATAGTAGATAATGATAATGAGTCATTTAATAAATCAAAATTAAAACACAAGCACATTCAAGATTACAAATAAAGAAAAATGAAAAATAAAATCAACATAATCATGGAGGAATGTTAACACAAGTAAACAAATTGAGTATGGATGATCATACCAATACATTGGAAGATCATTTATCGTGCCAACCTAACCTTTTTTCAATGGAATTACAACCCATTGCATGGATAATATGGGGATGAATTTATAGCCCATTTTGTTGAATTGTTTGCATTACAAATCTACACGTCCACCTAGATTTCCAATTTGATAATTTATAGAGCCATATACAGATAATTAATCTTCTTAAAAGTTTTATATATGAATTTTGACTATATAAATTAAAAAATTTGGGGACTTTTGAATTTTTAAGACATTGTTTTGGAAATTTTAATAAACTATTTTCTTAGGTCCAATTTAATCATAAATTATTCGAAGGTCATAATGTGAATGGGTTTTTTAAAACTATGGTTCCCTAAAATCAGAATTAATTCAGAGAAAATTTATTTCACCTATATATTTGATTTCATGCTTAAAATATCAACTCAATTTGATTTCTATATCTTGATAAAATTCATGGATTGTGTTCTTCTTTTAGATCTCGGATAGAATAGTGGTCTATACATTCAGGGATCAATTGGGCCCCTTATTTGATTACTTGGGACATGGAAATTTTATAAATTATTTCTTTGGATAATAATGAATATATTATGGAATTTTGATAAATTGTTGAAAATATATTGATCCCTGAAATTGTATTATATTGTTTTGTCGAGTTTTCTCAACACATTTATAGGGCATTCTTGTGTAGTCCATATGGCCCTTCAATTGGAAGAATTTTCCAAAGATTCATTCTAATGATATGATGTAATTTTTATCAAGAACACTAATAAAATAAATTAGTTTTTATTTGTTTGTTGAAATATATTATCAAAACATGAAACTAATATTTCATAAAATTAACTCCTACAATTCTATTTTTATGTGTCTATGAATAAAACAAGACCATTATTTGAAATTAATCATTTTTAAGTTGAAATTATATTATGGTAGTAATATAAAATAATGAATGGCCATTTCATATCATTAGTGTGCTTTAGATAAATTATTATCTAAAAAATGTAGTTTCTTATAATTATATTTATTTAATTTAATTTTAAGTGAATTATAGTTTTGATTTTTTTTCTTTTTATTGGTTTTTTCGGTGTGGATCTGTTTAGATTGATTTTGGCCATTTTTAGAAGGATTATTAAAGCTAAAATTAATATTTCGTGATGAAATTGAATTTATGAATGTTTATAAATTATATTACATTTTTTTGTCTTTGTGAGATTCATTTTAATTCGATTTATTATTTTTATGTTATTTTTTTCTATTCCATTGATATGAAATTAGTTCAATTATGTATAGTATAAAATACTACATTGTTTTTTTAATTTAGTTTTCCTTTATTTGATTCACATTGGATTAATAATTTTTCTTCTTCGTAATTATTTTTTTGTTTAAATGTTTTCTATCATCATTGGTCCATGTTAGTTTGAGTTAGTTTGTTCTTCTTTTAATTGACAATTATTTAGTTTAATGAATGATTTATTAAATTGGGAATGGATAATATAAATTATTCTATTTTAGATTGATGTATTGCAGTATTATTTTGTAATGTTTTACAATTTGAGTTATTTTTATTTATGTATATTATTTTCATCTAAATAATATATATATGTATATATTTATTAAGACTAGTATCAGTTATATAGAACTAGGAAAATTCATTTTTTAGGTATCATTTTCTTTATGATAAATTTATACACCATTTAGAAGGTTTGGGTTTTGATGGGTATGATTGGTGTGCCAATATTGTTTAACTGTTATTTTTTGTGGATTTGCTGGATTTTTTTTGATAAAATATATTTATTTTTAGTTATATTAATTATTTTAATTTCTATTTAGATTTATTTTTATTCATATGGGATGATTTTGTTAGTCTAGTACATATTTCAAAATGCATGTATCTAATATTTGAAATCAATATATGAAATAATGGATAATAATTTTAACAGATAGATGGAATATTAATATAAATGTAAACCATGACGAATTTTAAATGGGTTTGAACCATCAAAAAAACGTTTTAAATGATGACACAATTCTAATTACTCAACATGACATTATCAACCAATAATAATAATCAAATTAAATTCAATGACTTTTCCATGATAATTACCTAGAGACTAATTATTTGTGATGAAAACCCAAGAATAAATCATAATAGAATCATATAAAAATAAATTCCAAAACCATCAAAGAGTATAAATAAAATAAATTCTTATTAAAAGTTGAAATATAAAACATTAAATCATGGTATCAAATTAGAAAATCCCATATAAATTTGATGCATGATCAAACAATTAAAAAATATTGAACAACATTCCTAAAAATGCCACATTTGTATATCAAATACATAATATTTGAGAATTATTTCAAAATAATTTCACAATTTATTTACTGAATATATACATATAGAGTATTTTTTGAGTAGTTAAATGAGATAATATGTAAATTAAATTTTTATGAGAGTTAGATAGGTATTTTCAAGATATGATCTATAATTAAATCCCAATAAATATTCATTATTTTTAGATATATGGTATGAATATGGAGATATGTACGAAAAGTTCTCTGAAGGGGTTTCAACTGATTATAAATTTCATGAGGGTCATGAGAGGGTCAATATTTTTGGGGTTTAAATATCAAAATAAAAAAATCCCAATAATGAATATTATTTTAAAAAAATTTATGTGGTTAGGAATGTTTGGCTATCACCGTACATGATATATGGTTGCACCCTAGTGTTGACATAAACACTATTTATCAACACAATGGAAATAGGATATCCATTATAATTATAGTGTAAGATATCCGACCACATACTATTCATTTCCTTCTATGTAACCCATACATATCACATTTTAATATTAAAAATTACATAAAAACCTCAAAAAAATTTAACCAACACCCCAAAATCTATTTTATTTGTCCAAAAATTGAATACGAAGCTCATAATCAGAAATAATCCCTTAACCGTAAACTGAAATTCAATTTTACCAAAATCTAATAATTAAATATCCAAAAAATAACTAATTATTATGGTAATTATTTTTCTATTGGTTGATCCCTTGAGTAGGATAATTTTGATGATATAGTGGTGGTGTAGTTTCTTCTGTGTTGGGTGGAATTGGTGATGACCCATCTGGATATGTATTATCATGAATATCATATTTTTTAACACGATCATATATTAAAATATATCCCTGAAATATTTATTATTCTATATATAATAGATCATGGGATGTTAAACCTGAGTATTGAAAAATATAGCTGAGGGGGGTATGATAGGACTTCGGTGGGAGGTAGCCTAATATTATCTCTCGTCTTCTTTTCCTTCTCTTCTGATGTAAGCATCATCATCTCACCCCTCGTAACACTTAAAAATTGCATTAATTTTACAATCATAAGAATTAATGGTAGGTTAGTAAGATATATTTAACTAGTGAGGAAAGTGAAATATGTTACATAAGTTCTCCGTGATTCTTATTAGGATACATTAAAATTTCCCCTCTTTATTGGGCCTTAACATTATTCCAAGGAACCATAATATGAATGGAAAATT
This sequence comes from Viscum album, assembly GCA_963277665.1. Classification (NCBI taxonomy): domain Eukaryota; kingdom Viridiplantae; phylum Streptophyta; class Magnoliopsida; order Santalales; family Viscaceae; genus Viscum; species Viscum album. The sequence continues at coordinate 1,614,643,105 of OY728152.1, read as the reverse complement.
TACAGGATACCAAAATTATAACCCTTTAATGAAAATGATTCAAATATAACATTTCACGATAACTCATTATAACCATTGAATTCCCCATATGAACATACTTATAGGTCATATCTTGATGCATGATTCGCAAGAGGGAACCCATTTGGTGGGTATTATTGTCCATTACTAGTCCACACATAACTGTATGGAAATAAACCTATAATATCCAATACATTTATGTGATATCCTTGTTAAACTGAACAAAACAAATCATCATAAATTATATTAATTACAAAATAATGGCTATAAATTCTAATAACAACACAAAAATAATCTAATGATAGAAATCAATGATAATTTTCATACCAAAACAACACATCATCACTATATTACATTAATTCCTACTAAAACTCTATCATCGAGTGTGTATACTAATCATATGGAACCAAAAAAACATGCTCAATCTGTATAGAATCTAGTGTCTCAATAAGGTACTATAGAATAATAATTTATGTCATGATTCCTATTCCCAGGTTTCAGTTTTCCATGATTCTCTTCATCTATAGTTTTTATAGAATCACATCATGTATAAGAATTTTTACTTGAGGAGTTTGAAGAGGTGTATTTACGATGAATATTATCTCCAGTATGGGTGTGGTATAAAAGACACATTTGATTGGTGTTATTAGTCAACTGTGAGGATGATATAGAGGAAGGGTAAATTAATTGATGGGGGAGTATGGATTTATGTTTTCTAGTTATTTTTTGGATATTACGATGTCTCATTCAAGTGAAGACTATATATAACTATTGGAGATATGATTTTACTTTATTTTGTGAACCATGTTCTGATAATTTTAATCGATTATAGTGGTTTTAATGGGGGTATTAAAATGGTTGTGTTTTCTTTTGGGGAAGGAGGGTTAGGGATTGGTTAAAACAATAATGGTTTTTTTCTAGATTGGAAATGTTCTATTATTTATATTAAAAATGTTATATTAATGTGTGTAGAAATAGAAATATAATTATATGAGGATAATAGAAAGTTTAATTTTTTTCGAGGAGCTAATATAGACAAAAAGATAGTCTGGGATGAGGATAAACAATCTGAGACAGATTTTAAGAGTCCTGACATAACCTATTTTAGGAACCATATATTTGAATAGATTTCATGTTTTGATGAGTGAGCCCATACTATGAATGTATTTTTCCTTAATAAAAAATGAATATTTTTAAATCATTTAAACCATTGAGTAATTGTATTGTGAAGTGGTTAGTTTTTTAATAATTTGTTTGATGTTGTATTTTAATTGTCTTGTGCATTTGAATGCATAATGTATTTTGAGAAACCATTAAAATTTAGTATACTATTTTTTAATAATACATTGTGTTAAATGGAATTCATGGACTTAGATGCATTTTAACATAATAAAACATGATTTACGTTATGATATATTTAATTCTCTTCATTTTCGTTTCATTTTATAGTTATTCATACTAGTTTTTTCCAATTGAAGGATCATATGTGGTGATTTTCTAAAGGCTAGGTAAAATTTTTCGGTGATTGGTATGAGGGATAACATGGATTTGTAGATAGAAAATATATCGTGAGCCCACATGATTGTCTGTGGGACCCATCAGCTTGCTGGGGATATTTTGGCAGTGTAAAAATCCATCAAAAATCCAACCAACTAGTAATTGAAATCCCACTGGTAGGTTGGTGGAGTTTTATAAAGCATATAAATTCTTCCTAGCAACTTAATATTTTTCGATATATCTAGATTATATCCTTTGAAACTGATTTTGGTGAGTAAATATGGTGTAATAACAAATTTCAGTTTCCTAAAACCACCTTATTAATTTTAAGTACCACTATATCACACATTATTTGATACCTACAACCTTATATGATATCTTGATGTGATTTCTGTAACATCCTGGTCATGGATTAACATAACATGTTCCCCGGGCTGATGGGTCACATGGCCTCAGTAACACCTCTTCGTATGATAGAGGCTGCTAACCAACAGCTAGGGTGTAAATTCTGTATTATGGAGATACTGTAACCCCATATCAATGTCGAACAGTGGATATAATAAATAAATTTCAATAACAAGAAAATATTATAAATAGTAAATATAATGACTAGATATTAATATCTCCTTAGAAAAAGAATATACAAATGTTATAATAATAATCCACAAATTCCTATATAACTGAGTATATGTATAATAATAAAAAATAATGAATGGATGAGTCAGAGAGCAGATGTCATGGAATACTGATGTACAATAGGGGGATATGGGACAGGCATATACATCCTACTACAAATTAATGAAATAGAACCAAATACTACTCCATTAAAATCTTGATAAAATGCTCGGTCCTCTTCTCTAATTTTCCATACAATAAGAAATTAATATAAAATATTTGTAGTAGGGAAAATTCCCTAATCCATACCAGTAGAATAGTAATATACATTTTTAGTAATGGTTCCCTCAGTAGGATGTGAGATAAAATCCCAATAGGCCCCTAGCATGCGTTTCTAGATGTAATCCAAGAAATTTACATAGATACATTAGTGTTTTGGAATTAAAAAATATTCAACAATGAATAATAAATAATCATCAGCCTTCTTAAGATCCTAAAGAACATCGGGTTTCTATACCTTCTTCATGTCAAGATGAAATAATAATCTGATTTGTAACTATATATATTTGTATTAACAATATATTTATATATATTGTATTTTTATATATTGTATCCACCCACATTAACTAGTTACATGCAGATTTAATAAGACGTATACCTGAATACAATGTGCGGGATAGACTGAGTCATAACATACTCATCCATTACCCGTCCGAACGAGCATATAATCTCAATAAATGGGTTATATTCCCTAAAACATATAATGAATTAGAGTAATAATTATCAACACTCTAGATAGGTGGGGTGAAATTTCATGTTCAACGCCAAAAATAGAGGAATATGTAATTTAAGGGCCATCTCCCAAATAAAAATATATCAGTGAGAGATGTCAGGCTCAACACTCGATGTGTGGGTGAGTGATCCACACTGATCAACAAGACCCTTAACTATCATTCCATAGAAAATCACAATGTCTTGATCATAATAACAATAATAATGTCATGTGGAACCACCACATTATAATAATATTCATCAATCCCCACACAGAAATGGCCATTATAGTTCTTACAAGAAATAGAGACAATAAAAATTCTATTGGTGTGGACATACCCTCAATTAGAATTTATTCAGTTAGTTTATTTTATTAATATATGGAATGAAAACTATCATGATGTAAGCCACTCAATTTATACAATTCATTTAACTAAAAAAGTAACATATATTCCATATCAAGGTTAAACCAAGTAGTTAAAAGAAACCAATATCAATTTGGAAATTACCTACAATAGAAATTCAATTTATAAGTCAATCCAATCACATAGGAGGTGCGTTTGTTCAATAGGCATTCACATATAAGTGGTAAAATCTTATTGCAACTCAATATGATCACTAAAGTAGTTTTCCTCTCAAATATTCAATTATTTAGTATGGGTAATTTCAAGTTGGAACAACTAAGGGGTGGATATGACTAGTGTTGGAATCCACTAAATAGTTAATAGTGGTCGTCATATGTATATTTACATGAGAAAAAATTATTTAAAAACAATAAAATCATTTATAAGAACTCATGAAAAATTATGGTTTGTGGCCCAATAGCGCAAAAATGAATACAACTCACCTTTTAGGTAAAACAAATAGACCGCATATCTTAGAGAAGTTGATGACTCCTCAAAAAATAATTCCTTCATATTCGATGTTGATTAGATGAAAAATAATAATGGTCCAACTACATGAAAAATACAAGGAATGAGATTACATATAAATAGGGGAAAATATGGGACATGAAACTGAAATTGTAAGAAGGAAAAATCAATATCATACCATGTGTTTTCCAAATAATCTAATGACACCTGATTTGGAATCCATATGTAAGAGATATTGAGGAACCTTGAATTGTATGTAAGATGTATTATAGGAGGAATACACAAGATCCATCTACTAAAATGATGATATGAAAAGATAAATATGGTTTTATGTTTCATTAGTTGTTAGAATATATTTTTACCCTCAAAATAGGGGGCCCATTGTTTTCCTGAACCTTGTGCTAAATGTTCTCACTTCACTCTCTAAAGAGGGACCCTGAATAATTTAGTGGCATAGTTTTCTACACCATGTGAAGACCTTGCAAAAATCCCAGGACATAAAAGTCTGAAATCTCACATGGTCATGTTCCTTGGGATGCATAGTTGTAGACAAACCTTGTTACCCATGTTTCTTTAAATGTATCGTGCATGTTAACCCCATACAATTATTACTGACCATTAATTATCCATGTGTCCTACCTTCATGTACCAATTCCTAGATCTATAGGCTCTGATCAATCCAAAAATTCTGATAGAACCTTCCATAAACCATAACACACATTTACAAACATTAAAAAATGGTTTTATAGTAAATAAAAAATAATCCATACCTTCGTAATAATACGATTCATTACCACCTCCCCTCCATATAGATACTCATATTTGAGTTGGCCTTCTGAGGGTAGTGATTTATCATAAAAAAAGTGTTTCGGCCTTTGAGCTTGTATACTGGTTTCTCACTCCCATGTCTCATCATATACTTTTATCTACTTCAATATCACCCATACCAAAGGATCTGACCATCCTCTGAGATTCTTCATGCTCCAATTAAAACCCGTCATTGGAAATTCATCACATGAAGAATCTATTTCCAAATCAACCTAATCAGGATAAAAAATGTGATTGTTCAGGATAATATAGATCATGGTGAGAATCATGATAGTCCATGTTCATATCCAGTATCTATAAGAAGAAATATCTTGTAATCCACTAGTATAAATCATTTCATAATCTCAAATGGACCAATAAATGTATGTTAAATCATATCATCCCTTCTTATACTATGATTTTACAACCTGGGAAAAACTCACAAGAAAATCCATCCCCTAACAACAAACTCAATTGTTCACGGATGTTTATTATCATATGATTGTGGTTTAGACTAAACTATTAGTAGGCTCTTCCTGTTCAACTGCACCATGATTATGTATCTAGAATGAGACATGCTATAAGAAGAGATACCTCCCTAGCCTCTATCCCACATAGAGGTGAATGATAAATACTATAATATAATATCCCATATGGATCCATATTTATGTTAGAAAGATAGGTGTTTTTATAATAGAACTAAATAAGGGAAATTTGTTTCACCAAGGAGCCCTTGAAATGAAAGACACATTGAAAGAGCATGTCCTCTAAAACCTAATCATGCGCTCTATCAATCATTCAGTATATGAGTGATATACCATGATCTCATGTAAATGTAAAGCCTATTCTATCTACGTACCCTATTAGAACCATGACATAAAGTGAGTTTATATTCAAAAAGTGATTTATCAAGGAGCTCTATGAAGATGTATTACCTCTCTGATGTATAGTCTCCCTAGATCTTCTACCAAGAAGGTATCTCGCATAATTAAGAAATGTGTTACCATCAAAAAACGATATATGAAAATATATATAATATCATTTCAACCAGGGGATCAAGGTAATACATTTACAAAAGATATAGAAACATCATCCCATATGATCTCAAGAATGGTATATGGATGGAATGTACTACTAGTCACTAATCTGTTGGCTTCAACTACTGACAGGTGGAACAATGATTGATAAAACTAGCTATCTACCCTTATATACTGGTACACCAATACTGGTGATGTAATTATCCATACATCATAGTGAATGTTGGACAAAAATATCATACATAGGCATGTAATTCCAACATAAAATCCTCCCTAATGTAAACTGTGACCCATACATGCCCATAAAAGCACAAAGTATCTTCCTCATCCATGGTCCAAGCAAATTAAAAACAATCATGTGTGATACATTCCCCTAGGACTAAGCCATTAAGATCAGAATGATTCCCCTTTATCACCTATTCCAATAGGGAAGATTTCACTACAAGAGATGACAGGATTGTCTATCTATGATCCTCATAAACATCAACATGCATATCTAAAAACAAGTCCATGAGATAACACATGCCACTATCTTGGTGAATATCCAATTATTGATTGTTTCGGATCCAAGAATAAACTACTACATTACCTTTGATAGATGCTTAGGAAATATTGAAATCCAAAGATTACAAGTACACAATTTATCTTCAATCACTACAAAAAAACTATGTTTTTCAAGCACATTGGATTTTACTACGCCAGATAACAACACTATTAAATACCCCCTTTGGCGGCATTAAAAAATGTTGTTAAATGCGTGGAAATTATCCGCACTTTTTTTCAAGTATTGATAAATGGGGTATTTTACCCTCATTTGTAAAAAAGAACTGATAATGGGTGGGTTTTTTTTCGGGAAATTTTTAGAAGTGCTGAGAAAGATACCCCTTTATTATGGATTCTTCACAAGGGCTTATAAAAGTATAATTAAAAAATAATATATTTCATTAAAAATAATACATAAATATATAAATATATTTTTATTGATATAAATGTAATATATATATATATATTAAAAATATTATTTAAATAATGTAAATTAGAATTTAAAATTATAGCGGCCACTCCTCGAAAATGGTAATGACGCATGTTTGAGTCTCACCACACTCAAATTTTGTTGGGTACGAGTGGCACACCAGTGGGGAATGGGGACCAGAATAAGCATGTTGTGGAAATCACCTATACCTTGTTACCCAATAACTAGTTTTCCAACGAGCATGTTCCCATGTGGTACAGGCTCCTGCTTGGCATCCAAAAGACCCAGGATCAAATCCAGGCTGGGACAAAATTACAGTACTATAGTTGGATACTATAGTAGTGAAAAATGCACTGTAGCGGTAGAGGGACTATTGTAGGATCTGTAGTGGTGGTGGTACTGTGAAAGGTACTGTAGTAGCAATGTTCATTGAGGGGTCCATCGGTCCAATAAAATGGCTTTCATGCCTTGTATTTAGGCCACATGGCCTTGAGCCTTTGGGATATGTAATGGGTCCCCCTCTACCCAGAATAAAATGATTTCTTTTCTATGATAATAAATTTTGGCTTCAGACCTAGTCTTTTAAAAAATAGTAATTTAATATCAACTTGATGATAAAAAAATGAAATCATTACTAAAATATATATTGAATAAGTTGAAAATCTAACTCAAACGTCAAAAATACATAACTATTGATCCGGGTGTCCATTTAGGCTCCACACTATATGAAATTGAAGCATAAAATGAGATATATGCCCTCAATTACACATGAAATCCTTTATCAAATTTTCATGTCCAATAAATGCTCAGAAGGCCTCAAAAACTGATTTTGTTTTTCAACATAACTTGATTTTTATGAAATTTAATGGATTTTCCATCATTTTTATGGTGGTCGATTCCCCCTTTTTGGTTAGGACTAAATTTAGTTCAAGATATTCCATTCATATTGATATTATTGTTTTAAAATTTTATCATTTTTTACAGTTTAATTTTATTTGTAATATTAAATGTAACAATATATACATATTTTTTTATATTCAAACATAAAATTTTAATTTTAGAAATAACTAATTATACATATTCATATATAAATCACATTTATTAATACGTAAATATACATCTAATCATATGTTTGAATATATGGATAAAACAATATAACAATATCTATATATATATTAGAAAATGTGAAACAAAACTATATAGGGTATTGGAAATGGAATTGATGTAAATGATGGAGTTCTAAGGTTCAAAACATGTTAGCGGAAGGGGAACACATGTGTGGTTGGGATTATATAAATTACTGATTATGGGGTGGGTGAAGTACTGATAATGGGATAGGTGTGGGAAGAACTAATAAAGGGGCGGATGAGGTCGTGAAAATATATACCCCTTATCTGTGGGGCTTTCATTAGTGCTATTTTAACTCTAATGAAGTCCACCATTAACAGTGATAAAAAATGCAGCATAATGAATCTCTTAACTGTGATTTTTAGTGTTGATAAAATCTTCGTTCCATTAACCATGCTCAAATTATCATCACATTTTTAGTGAAGATAAAGGCATATTCTAGCATAGATAATGGTCATTTTTGTAGTACTAACTATCTGAGATCATAATCATGATTTTCAAAGATATACATGAGTATTTTGGGATCTATGAATTCCATAAAATTATCATCAAGTAGATTGCATCACCAAAAGCATATATCATAATCTATAAGAGATATCATAATGTTCAGTGTTGGGTATGTCCACTCATGAGGACTAATTTGATGATATACATATGATAAGAATCGCTCATCCTATATCTGAATAGCTCCCAACCCAACACCAGATGCATCACATTAGTCTATATAACTCCATCACTGATCTGGTAGAATAATGATCAGGCCTGAAATCAGACTTCTCTTTAACATTAGAATGGCTTCTTCAAATTCTTCTAACCATAATAATTTTAAACCATTGCTTGTCAAGCCCATATGAAATGCTTCAAGTCGTGAGAAACCATTTATGAGTCATTTTTAATACCCGGATAGTCCCACTAAACATCTAATGTAAATGATATTCTTGGGATTCTCTCAAAAAAATGAAACCCTCACTTTCTCGATGACTATTGAAACTCTTTACTATGAGATGATATGACTCAATAAGTAGACTTTTTTATTGCAAAAGTGATATTTATTGAGATTATCATAATATTGATTCTATATTAATTCATTCAACACAATATAAATGTGCTTGGCATGGTCGTGTTCAGTTAAAAATTACACTAATATGTTTTCAAAAGACATTATCATGAATTAAACCACATATGGGTTGAAAACCTAATTCATTATACCCATAAAAATAGTAGGTACATTCATGAGACCAAACATTATAACCATGAACATGTAAATATCATACCCACACATGAATTTTATACAATGTATGTATGATGAACTGGCACACACCTAATGATATCCTGAACCCAAATCAATCTTATAAACACTCTCTCACCTCATATCTAATGAATTTGTTGTCTATTTGAAGCAATGGATACATTTTCTTAACCATGATCTAGTTTTGCTGACGTTAATCCATCGAAATCCTAAGGGTACCATCTAACTTCTTAGATAAAGGATGAATGAACCCCTAGAAAAGTGTCAAGGTGTACAAATCCATTGTCCTATAGATCCACTTACCGTTTCTTGAACTCCATACATTCCATATGTTTCATCCAATGAGGAATAATGGGAATTGATTCATCTCATATAACTAGAAAAATATTTAATTGTACCTCTCTCACAGAATGTATCCTAAAATTCCATCACTGAATAAGTCCTAAAAACAACCCACTATTGGAGGTAAAATAGTCGTTCATAAAACTTCATCATATAAAAAATGATAGGCAATCTGAGCTGTCACACTGCCCAGTCTCTACTGCTCGGCACCAACTCGATTCACATGAATATACAATTTTTCTTATATATACTCCTAAAACAATTTAGTGATATAAATGTAACACCCTCAAAATAGAATTAAATATGGTCTTGATAGGGAATTGACTACTCCAACCCAATGATTATGCCAAATATCCTCATGTTAGGGATGAGTGGATTCCATAATGAGAGATATCTACAAATATAAAGGGAAAATATTGACAAATATAAAAATTCTCTAATCAGAAATCTAATGGGTTATCGACCATCATCAAACCTCAAATGTGTTTGATCTTGATGATTAGACTCTGTATAACTGAATCCAATATAAATGATTGAGGCAAGCCTGAGTAATAATAAATAAGACAATAATGAGGAGGATACTAGAATAGTACCTGGAATAGTAAAAAGGTTTGGTGCTCCGATCCCCTGGCATAGGTTGCACTGCATTTAATTGTCTATTACTGTAACACCTGAATATTTTATTTTATGCTTATCTTTGAATAATACAATAGCTTGTGTTGTACACAACTTCGAGTTCTAACACACTACGACCAACTAAACTAGCCATTATGAATAGTAATACCCACATTTTGAAATTTTGAAAACTTTATTTATCAAAATGGACTTCATATTTCGATTTGAAATATCAAAAATAGCTTAGGGTGAATTTTTAGATTTTTTCACAAAACATTCAATTTTGGATGTATAGTGAAAAACACTACGTTATGGTTTAAAACTGACTATTTATTTAAATAAATACTTATTTTATATAAATTTATTTTAGGGTAAAATAAATACATAATACATATATAGGTAAAATTTAATTCATTTGAGTAATTTAATAATATTATTAGATATATAAAATTTTATTGAATTTTTTTACGTCTTTTACCCACCTTCTAGGCACATTAGCAAATTTCCATAAATCAAAATTTAACCGCTTCTGTGAATTGAATTTCAAAAATACAAGAGACACGGATTGAGTCAATAAGTACAATGCTGTTCAACAGTATGAAAATAATTTTTGGTGAAAAATAACTTTTGAATTTTATTTACCACGGTTAAAAGTAAATAGGGTAATTTAAGGTAAAAATTATTTTATAATTATAGAAACACATGTCCTAATTATATTGGATAACTTTATTTCATCAAAAATCACCCTTAGGAATAAAATATGATCCTTTTTTCCACTTGTATTAGATCAAGACATATATTTTTATTTTATTTAAAGACAAATAAATAGTGTTAAATTCAATGTTTAATAACAAAACCATTTTTAATATACTGTTATACATAAGATATATTGCACTAAAAATATTAATTAGAAAGATAAAAAGATTTTTTACATAACGGTAATTTATTTATAATTTTTAGACATTAAATTATTTATTTTATTTATGATACAATGATGATTTAGTAATTACATTAATATTGAAATATTAAAAAATTGATTTTATAAATATTAATATAATTGTAAATTGTGATTTTTGATGTTTTCCAGGAATTTTTATGGGTTAATATTAAATTATAAGGGTTTATTAAAACAATATTTTTTGAACTGATAATTTTGTTATGGTTTTCAAAAAAAACAACATACGCAAAAGATTTAAAATTGACATAAATGAGTTTTTAAAACAAATACTATATTATTAAATCATATAATATTCCTAAAATGAAGGGTTCGACCAAAGGAATTAGATAAGGATATATATTTCAATAATGAAACATGTGGGTTTCTCATGGTTTTTTATTGTAATTTTATTTTCCAATTATTATAATAATAAAATAATACATGGTAAAAGTAATACTATTTAAGTAAGAGTTAAATGTAATATATAAGGTTAATATGGATACCTAAACTAGTCTAAATAACTATTGGAAGAGAGGATTTCGACCCATATTCACCTTATCCTCGAAATAAATCATTTTGGATCCATTAAAAACCGAAATTGAATTTATAATAAAATAATATTTCAAGGATTTTCTAAAGATACCTTCACATATCTTATAAAAAGGTATTGCCCCTTATCTAAAAAACACACCTCCAAAGCGATTTGGATCAGCCAAACACTACCCAAATATCCTCCCAACTATCCTAACATCATCCTTGAGGCCTTTCTTTGAACATAATCCCAATATAGGGATCCCTTTTGATCAAATCAAAAGGAAACAGTTGAGGAAGAGATTATAATTTAACAACCACTATCAATGTTCTTTTCTTCTTCCATTTTCACTTCTATTGTTGTTTCCATACCAAAATAATAACTACATAACCATATACATAATGTGATGTTATTATAAATATTTTTTGACCATATTAATTATTCTATTCATCATAATAATTTCAAGTCACCATACGTGCATACGTACGACTTACCGTCTCTACGTCATGGTGTAGTTTTTTATTCGAACCCTACATTATTTGGATGGGTGTAATAATTAGAATAACTGATGTAAATAATAAATATAACATGGAAATTATTCTGTATATATGATATGCCATCCAATTAAATACTATATCCCCATCAATAGAATGATATTGTTGCTTGTGCGTACGTACGGATTACCATCTCCACTAACGTGATGAAATTCATTCCCCATCATAACCATTCAAGAATAATGATCATTTTATGATTAAAAATAATGTTTATGAACATAATATCATTTTTTATATAAATCAAATACATCCTATCCATATAAAAAAATCTTAAATAAACAACCATATAAAGGAAACTAATTAGTTAACACCCGAAACAGTGATACTACTGAAATATTATTAACAAAGAAATATTAAAAGATAATATATGATATCATACTTATGTATGTGGTTCATGTATAACTTAACAACAATTATTTAACTGTTATACAAGAGGTTAACATACCTTCTATCAAATAAAATTATATGGTAAGGGTTAATACTACAATCTATTCATTATTTGAGGTTGTTTATACGCGAGTATCTACTGAGTCCTCTTTATCATCCACATCCGTGTTTCTTAAAAATGTATTTCAAAACATATTTCCTTTTTCTAACCTATGGGTAAAAATAATGTATACCATTTTATGACTCATTATAAAATGTTTATAAAGTCATATTTTCGTCATTTTCCAAACAAGGCCCTTTATGACCTTTTCAAAAAAATTAAGGAAAGATTGTGTTTTAAATTAAATGGAAAGTGCGCCTATTTTCCACCATTATAATACATTCAATGATTCCATTATAATCATATAAGAATATTTTCAAAATAAATTCTTTCTTTTTTAAGTATGTGACTTTTAAATGATTTCAAAATAGAAAGAGATATTTCTTTCAAAATGTTTTGATTTCATCAATGACAACAGCTTTTGATGGTTTTTACACTTGTTTGAAGTTGATTTATTATGATACAATCTTCCATATTGTATTGAATGTTTTTTCATATGTTTTAATATGGATGTGTTTTTAATAAAATTCACGTTTTATGGTTAATGTGGTAACATTTTGTATTATAGTTACAATACAAATGATTATTTTATGTTTTAATCTTTAATTATGATGAATGCATTAGACATAGTAAGTGACGGGTGGAGCCCACTATAGCTCCTCGATGCATCGGTAGGTCTCACTTTACAAAAACGTTTCATGGAACAAGGCCTTGAGAATATCTAATTTGCATTCTTCACATGATTCATGGATTATGTGGTTATGATGTATGGCATTATGCATTCCATCCTTATGAAATTGGATATTTATATTACATGGTATTATTCAACTAGTAGAATATCCATGTGAATAAGTAAAACGGAATTATTTGATTTGTCTTTTTCATATTATACTGAAGTTGATTTTTAAAAGGCTTGTGTTATTTTATTATAAATTGCCTTAAATTTTTATTCATATATATGATAGTTTCTGCTATATTTTCATTTTTACTAAGCATATGAGCTCACCTCATTCTATGTTTTATTTTTCCCAGCATGCGAAGAAGTATATTATGATGAACCTGCAGAGATATTATAAGGGAGATGAATGTGTTAAAAGGAGACAAATTTTTTTTATTTTTCATTTCTTAGTGTAATGTAAAACTTATGTATGTATCTATTACTTCCAAGGCTACTAAACATATCAGTTTTTCATGATTTGGACCCTTGTGATCATGCCAATGTTATGTAATAATGCACCGACTCTGGGAAACTAGGTTCAGGGCATTACATTTGGTATCCTATGATGTTTTGTACAAACCATAGATAATATATTTAGAAAAACTAGAATTACAAAACATTACCCTAAGATTGAATTTCAGGATTATAATAGAAGAACATTATAGAATTTTGGTAATGTAGGTATTTTGTTAGTTTTCCATGAAACACATCATTATATAGATATGTGTAGGACGAGGCGGCACTTGAATAGATGTATCTAGGAATGAAAACTCAAACAAGTTGTTTTGTGCTGGACTCGGGGTATTATGGTATACGCCAATGGGCCTTGCTGCACTCCTGGTTACAACACTGCTGCGGGATATTCATATGATAATTCACATTTTCATTACAAACAATTGTGAAGGATTTATGAGTAAATAATTCTCAATGAAATTTTTTTATGTTTGTGGGTTATATCTGTAAAGTGTTCAAATTATGTTAAGTGTTTTAAAAGGTTGAAATTATCTATTATGATTCATAAGCTAATGTAGTGTATTCCATTTTTTAGAAATGGTGCCTATTGGAAGGAATGGAAACTGTACCAATGCCCATAATCCATGTTGGTATTTCCCTCCTACTAAAGATAATTATAGTGGGGGTGGTGATGCAATGGGTTCTGGTCAGAATATCACCACACTTGGACAACTCCCTTTGATAATGAATAATAACCTTACATGTATGGATCACCCAAATCAACATCGTGGAGGATCTATGTTAGACTGCCTTTGGAGGAAACAAACACCAACTGTCAATGTTACTACAAATACATTTGTAACTGAGCAATGTATAAGTTCCTTTTAGAAAATATTTCATGATTTTTGGAGTAGTGGAAGGGAAAAAGTTGTCATGGAAGTTTATCGCCAGAGGGGATATGTAGATCAATGGTGGACATTAATTCAAAAGACAAAGTAGTTTCAAGAAGTAAATAATATGAAATGTAGGTAGTTTAAATATATTTTCGTAGAAAAATACGTTCCTCATGACCATCAATCAGCTATGGAATGAAAATTTCTAAGTTTGAGGAAAAACGAGGATGTAAATGTCGCAATATATGTGGATCACATTACAAAGATATCAAGGCATACTATATATAATAAACATAACGAAATGAGTCATATTGATCACTTCATTGTTGGGATGGAACCATTTATTCATCGAGCAATATTCTCACAATCCTTCTCATCGTATGAAGATATTCTCTCATGTGTTATCAAGACAGAAAACGAGTTCTCTATGTCTTACAACTATAATGAAATGAAAGAGAAGAATAGATCTTCTGAACACTTTGGAAATGAAAATTAGGGGAAGAAAGGAAAATTTTAATTTCCAAACATGAGTAAATGCTGGAAGAAACACCCTAGTATATTCCTAAAGGTAATGAGAGTCTATTATAATTGTTCTGAAAAAAGGCCACCAAGCTCGTGATTGCAAGGGAAAAAATAAGCTGTCAATGTTGAATAGAACAATGGATAGCAATGGGTAATTATGAAAATGAATCTCATATGCTCTATAGAATCATATCTCAGAAAATGTCAATTGAGAAAGGCCGAGCATATGTGATCACTACTACTGAGTTTGAATCACCAAATGAAGTGGTAGTAGGTATTTTAAAGGTTTCTTCATGTTTAGCCACTGATTTATTTGATTCTCGATCCTCACAATGTTTCATATCTTCCCAGTTTGCTAATAAAAATATTTATTTCCCATTTGATTTAACGCTGGAGTTGTTGGTCAAAAATCTTAAGGGAAATTTCATTTCAACATAGTTTTGTGAATCAGTTCCCATTATGGCATATAAATATTAATTATCTACTAATCTCATAAACATACACTTGATTGAATATGATATAATCCTCGGTATGTATTGGCTTATAGACCTTGAAAAACATATTTATTTTAAGAACAAGGAGGTGACAATTTTCGATAATGACAATGAGTACCTTATCATTAGAGTATAAACGTCACCATTTGATTCCTAGCTAGATCCACCCCTAGTACCTTTATTGAATTTAATTATTGGGGAGGAAGAGAGAGAAATAACTATGGGTGAGGAAAGTAATGTTCAAAAATAGGAAGTACCTATTGTGAAAAAATATGTTGACGTGATTCCAACGGATTATCCTGGATAACGTACAGAACGAGTAATTTACTTTTCCATTGATTTAATTACTATTTAAAGGACCCTATCTAGGACACCTTATAGAGTGGCCACTATTGAATTAGTGGAACTAAATAAAAACTATAGTAATTGAGTAATAAAGGATTTAATCTCCCTAGTGTTTCTCTAGGCGGAGCACCTGTTCTTTTTGTAAAGAAGAATGATGGATCTATAAGGTTGTGCATCGACTAGAGGGAGGTCAATGCTATAACAATGATGAACAAGTATCCCCTACCTCACATTGATGATTTATTTTATCAACTTCATGTAGCTCAATATATTTAAATAATTTACCTTTGATCTGGATATCAATAGTTGTGTCTGAAGAAGGAAGACATTCTAAAAACAACATTTCGAAGCAGGTATGGACATTACGAGTTTACAGTAATGCCTTTTGAAATTATTATTTCACCCTCTTTTTTCATCGATCAAATGAAAATTGTTTTCAAGGATTATCTTGATGGATTTTTAGTGTTATTTATTAATGATATATTGGTATACTCAAAAATTATATAAGATCATGAATTACAAATGCAGACAATCATAAAAACCCTCATAAGAAATGAATTATATCAGAATTTTAAAAACAATGAATTCTGGCTTAAAAATTTTATTTTCATTTCCATATTGTCTCTAAGGATGGAATCTCTCTTGATCCTTCAAATACTATGGCAATCCCAGAATGGGCAGCACGGACGAGAATAACTGAGGTATGCAGTTTTATTGGTTTAGAAAGATATTATAAGTGTTTCACCCAAAATGTGTCCCAATTGCCTAATCCATTTACCAAGATCACACGTAAAGGGGTAAAATTCATTTGGAAAAATTAATGTGAATAATGTTTTGATGAATTTAAAAGAAGATTAGTCAATCCTCATATTTTTACTCTACCATCGGGGAATAAAGGGTTTTTTATTTATATTTATGCTTCAAAGAATGGACTTAGTTGTGTCATTTTTCCAAATGATAAAGTTATTTCATATGCATCAAGATAGCTAAAAATTAATGAACAAAACTATCCCACTAATGATCATGACTTAGTAGGTATAATATTGGCTTGGAAGATATAGAGACACTATATCTATGGTGAAAATGTGAGATATATACCGATCACATGATTTTGAAGTATATTTTCTCACAGAAAGAACTCAACATGTGGAAAAGTTGATGGCTTGACGTTCTCTAGGATTATTATTGAACTATACAATACCACCAAGGAATGTAAAATGAGGTGTCATATGCTTTGAGTAGAAAGGATCATGGATTTTGGAACAAGATGGTAGTTGAAAGTGATCATATGCTCATGTTTCTAGATAATATAGATATGGGAATAATTATAGAAGGTTAAACATCAATAATTTTTCAAATAGTTTCCAAACCATCTTTAATATAATGGATAAAAATTTCTCAGACCGATGATGACGAGTATAAAAAAAATTAATTCTATGAATGATGTGAGATTGATTGACTTCGTATATGGACATGGAATTTTGAAATTTTGGAAGGGACCTTGTGTTCCTGACATACCTGATCTAAAAATGGCATTGTTGGATTATTCTCATACCTCCAATTTCTCTATACACCCTTCTATTAATAAGATGTATAGAGATTTGATGAATATTTTTTGGTGAGACAACATGAAGAAGGAGATTCCTGATTATGTGTAAAGATGTATGGTTTGAAAATAGGTTAAGGCTGGAATACAACATCCAAGAGGAGTCATAAAACCACCTCACATACCTTAATGGAAATGGGATTACATTACGATGGACTTTGTCATGGGGCTACCAAATACTCCTAGATGACATTATGAAATATGGGTCATTGTTGATCATCTTACCAAGTCAGCACATTATCTTGTTGTAAGAGAATATTTACCACGTGAACATTTTACAAGAATATATATCATTGATGTTTTAAGACTTCATGGAGTACCCCAATCGATTATTTCTAATCGTGATTCCCATTTTACATCAAGATTATGGAAAAGTATTCCGAAGGCCCTGGTTACTGAACGTTGTTTGAGCACTACCTACATTCCTAAAACTAATGGAAAATAAGAATAGACTATTCAATCCTTAGAGTAAATGTTGATATCTTTCTCACATGACATTCAAGGAATGTAGAATCAGTATTTATCTTTGGCAGAATTTTCCAATAACAATAGCTTCCATTCAAGTATTCAGATGGCACCATATGAAGCATTCTATGGAAACAAATTTCGCACACCAACATCAAGGGATGATTTCGGTGAAATAAAAATCTTAGGAATAGAGATTGATTAGGAAACAAATAGAATAGGTGAAGATTAACCAAACCCTCATCAAAGCAACTCAATATAAAAAAAGAGCTATACCGATAACCGAAGTAAGGATTTATAATTTCAGGTTAGAGTTCATGCTTTCAAGAATATTTCTCTGTGGAAGGTTGTTGTACGTTTATTTATGAAGGGTAAATTATGTCCCAAGTACATCAGACAATTCCAAATTATATAATGAATTTTAGTGGTAGCTTACCATTTGTAAATGCCTCAAAGTCTCTCCGAAGTTCATGTTGTGTTCTACATATCACTATTGAAAAAATATATTCATGTCCCAAAGCATGTATCACTTATGAAGTAATAGAACTGGAACCTAATATTTCATATTGTGAAGATCCTGTCATGTTTCTTGATACCAGAGAACACATTTTGAGAAACCAGACAACTTGTCTGGTAAAAGTTCTATGGAGAAACCATAAGATGGAAGAAGCAACGCGGGAACCCGAGGAACATATGACGATGAACCACCTGAATCATTTCTTGTAGTAGTATTATATAAATTTTGAGGATGAAATAATTTGAAGGTAGGAGGAACACAACAACCCATGATTCCACGGTATGTTTCTCTTTGAATAATACAATAGCATGCGTTGTGTGAAACATAGAGTTCAAACACACCACAACAATCCAAACTAGACGTTATGAAGAGTAATACCCAATTTTTGAAATTTTATATATTTTATTTACAAAAAATAACTTCATTTATTGATATGGAATATCAAAATTAGATTAGGGTAATTTTTTGGTATTTTTCGGAAAACATTCAATTTTTGAAGAACAGTGAAAACCACTACGTTTTTGTTCAAAAATGACTTTTTATTTAAATGATTAGTTATTTTATTTTAATAAATTTTAGGTCAAAATAGATACATAATACCTTTATATATTGAATTTAATAAATTGGAGTCATTTTATTATAAGATTAGTTATATAAAATTTTATTGAATTTTTTAACGTCTTTTACCCACATTCTAGTCACGTTAGCAAATTTGAATAAAACATAATTTTTCTACTTCTGTGAATTTAATTTTAAAAAAACAAGAGACATGGCTAACATCAGAATGTAAATTGTGGTTCAATTAGATGAACATAATTTTTGGTGAATAGTAGCTTGTGAATTTTTTTTTCCACGATTAAAAGTAAATAGGGCAATTAAATGTAAAATTATATTATAATTACCTTTACACATGTCCTCATTCTATTGGATAAGCTTATTTCGACCGAAATCAACCTTATGAATAATATATGATATGTTTGGTCCACTATAATTTGATTAATACATTTATTATTATTTTATTTAAAGAAGAGTTGAAAGTGTAAAATTCAAAGTTTAATAACTAATCCATTTTTAATATATGTATATACATAAGATAAATTTGACTAAATTAATTAATTATAAAGATAAATATCATTCCTACATAATGGTATTTTATTTATATTTATCAGACAAAAAATAATTTATTTTATTTATGACACAGTGATGACGGAGTAATTAGATTATTATTGAAAGATTAAAATAATTGATATTATAAATAAAATATAATTGTACTCGAGACTTTTTATGTATTCAAAGAGTTTTATAGGATAATATGAAATTTTAAGGATGATTAAATATATTATTTTCGAAGTGATAATGTTTTTATCACTATATAAAAAATAAAATACCAAAATGTGTCAAAATTGGCCTAAATGAGTTTTTAAAACAAATACAATATTATTAAATGACAAAATATTCCTAAAAAAAATTAGGATCTTCCAATAGACATATATAATGCTATATATGTCAATAATGAACCACTGGGTGTTATCTTGTCATTTTATAGTATATTAATTAACAATTTATTATAATAATACAAGAGTACATGGTAAAAGTTTAACTATTTAACTAAGAGTTAAATCTAAAGGATAAATTTAATATGGTGACCTAAACATTTATAAAACCTATTTGTTGAGTGGTTTTCGATACATCACCACCTTATAATCTAAATAAATCATTTTTTATCCATATGAAACCAAAAAATTATTTTATAATAAAATAATATTTCAGGCTTTCCCTAAAGTGACTGTCACCTCTCTTAAAAAATGGTACTTCCCCTTCTCTCAAAATCACACCACCAAAGCCATTTGGCTCAGAAAAAACGTGCTCTAATATCCTCCCAACTACCCATACATAAATATATAGGCATTACATTGATCATAAAGCCAACCTAAGGCACTCTTTTTACCAAATCAAAAGGAAACACCTGAGGAAGAGTTATTAATTTCACCACCTCTGTCAAAGTTATTTTTTCCTTTCACTTACCCTTTATTTTTTTTCAATAAAAAAACAATAACTCAATTACCATATACATAAAATGAAGTTATTATAAATATGGTACAACCACCATCATTATTTTATTCATCATATGAATGACAAATTACCTTACATGCGTACGTACAGCTTACCGTCTCCACATCGTGGTGTAGTTCGTTATTACAATACTTAATTATTTGGATTGGTATAATAATTTGTAAAAATTATGTTTATAATAAATATAAAAAGTCAATTATTTTTTATATATGATATAAAATACAATTACATATGATTTCACCATCAATAGAATGATAATGTCGCTCGTGCATACGTACAGATTATCGTCTCCACGAACGTGATAAAATTCATTCCCCATAATAACCATTCATGAATAATTTTCATTTATGATTAATAAAAATCTTTAAAAACATAATATCATTCTGGATATGGGTCAAATACATCCAATCCATAATAAACAGGGCTTATATAACTAACCATATGAAGGGAAACAATTCAATTAACACCTAAAACATTGATACTACTAAAATATTATTAACAATGAAATATTATAAGATCATATATGATATCATATTTATGTATGTGGTTCTTGTATAATTTAATAACAGTGATTTAACTATCAAAAAGTTGGTTAACATACCCTTGATCAAGGAAAAGTACCAGGTAAGGGTTAATTCTACAATCTCTTCATTATCTGACAACGTTTATACATGAGAATCTACAAGGACCTCTTTATCATCTACATCCGTGTTTCTTAAAAAATGTATTTCAAAAAATTTTAAAATTTACATGACTATAGGATAAATCCATTTATAAAATTTTCTTAATTTTTATTAAATTTTTATATGGGAATATTTGGTTCGTTTTCCAAATTAGGGCATTCACGACCTTTACGAAAAAATTATGAAATGATTGTTTTTTCAACTTATACAGTGAGTGCAGCTATTTTCCACCATTATTAAGTCTAAAAAACATTTCTTACAATCATATAAGAATATATTCAAAGTTAACATTTTTTTATAATTAAATTATTATTAAATTATTTCCAAATAGAAAGAGGTATTTCTCTCAAATAGTTTTGATTTCATTTATGTCAAAATCCATTGAATGATTTTACACTTGTTTTATGTTGATTTATTTTGATAGAATCATCTATTTTTTATTGGTGGTTTTGTGATATGATTGACTATGGATGTGTTATTTTTATACTATTCATGGTTTATCGTTAATGTTTTAACATTAGGTATGTTAGTTTTAATATGAATGCTTATGTTATGTTTAAAACATTTCATACGTGGAATGAATTGGACTTATTATGTGACGGGTAAAGACCTCTATGGATCCTCAATGCATTTTTAGGTCTAATGAGACAAACTAGTGTCTTAGAACAAGGCCTGGAAAAATATTTATTTGTATTCATGGCACGAGGCCTTGACTATGTGGTGATGATGTTCGACATTATGCGTTCCATCATTATGAATTTGGCTATTGATATACCCTGTGATTATTCATCTTGTAGAATAAAAATGTGAAGTAAAATGGAACTATTTGATTTAAATTTTCCATATTATGATGATGTTTATGAATAAAAGGCATGTGTTTTAATCTTATACATTTCCTTAAATTTATATTCTTATTTATGAAAATTTCCTCTATATTGTTATCCTTACTGAGCATTTGATCACACCCCATTCTATGTTTTATTTTTTCCAGGATGTTTAGAAGAATATTATGACTGACCAGCATGGATAGTCTATAAGATATGAATGTGTTCAAAAGAGATACAATGTTTTTGTTTTTCATTTCATAATGTAATGTAAATCTTATTAATGTATCTTGTACCTCCAATAATACTAAACTGGTTAGTATTTCTGGATTTGATCCCTTGTGATCATTCCAATTTAATGTAATAATGCACCAAATCTAGGTATCTTAGGTCGGGGAATTACATGTACCGCATGATTTAGTCAAATACTGATGGCCCCGAGAAAGTTCACTCTCTTGGAAATCAGAATCACGAGTCTAACAACCTCACCTAAACTACCACCTCAACCTGAATGGACAGTGGTATTCTATCTTCCTACCTAAATATATACTAATGGATCCTCTCTGGACTACGGGGTAGGTGTAGATACTTTGTCACTAAGGACTGATGGAAAGGTCCTGTAGTAGTTCATGATATGTCCCATCCTTCCAAAACCTCTCTAATCTATTGGATACCGTAATCAATGATGTTTTGAAAGTCCCAACTTCCTACAATTTAATATTATTATGAAATCATCATCATGAACTTTCTGGCTATTGTTACCTCTTTGGATATCTTTAATGTGATCTTTGTGTCCATTAATAGAACTATTAAAGGATATAGGCATCTAGCCACCTGAAATCGCACCATTCGCTTCCCTCGGATTCCACTCTATATTAAGATATTGTTTGACTATGTTATAAATAGTTGTTATCTTGAAATCAGCTACCTCAGATCAAATGGTGAATACCATCTCATCCTTGATTCAAATGGTTTTCATAAGATCATTTCCCTCTAGAGTCGGTGTGAATCACTATAGATTAGTAATGTGATTAGAATTCCCCTTTACAGACAAAAATCCTTGTTGTAGGTTTATAAACACTCTATCATGGTCAACCCATAGAGTGTGTTGAAGGAATTTGTTATAGAAGACAGTCTACAATTCCACCCAAACCATAACACGATGCATATCATACTCAATATAAACCTACCAACATTTCTTGGAAGAATCAAAAATAATATAAGAATCATTATTGACCCTCATCTCTGGATGTGTCTCTAGATGATTGAATATTGAAAGAATAGCTTTGAACCTATACTCAGTAGCATGTGGCCTTGCATCCGACGAAAATGTTGGATGATGTTGCTACTAGAACTCCTGAGTCAAATCATCCATACTCGGGGCAAGTCGAGTAAAAACATTCATATTATTCACCATGAGGAAGAAACCCTCTAGTAACTAGGAATTAGTGACTATATCAATAATAGGAATTGGATCCATCGGTGATAGTACATAAGGGATCACTGGTGGCTCATGGCCCACCAACTCAGGTGTATGGTCACCCCCACCTTCATGACCTATGTTTAAAGAATGTCATGGAGGAATGATTCTTGATTTCCAAACATATTCCTTATAAAATAATTTAACAATTTAATTCATTTTTATAGTTAACTAGATCCAGTAAAATAATTCCTATATAAAGGATCATACTTCTCTTTCATCTCCAAAATCCATGTCTATGTAGTATGGAAGAGAATAGAATAGACAATGATAATATAAAGACACACAAAGTACCAATAATAAGGTGGTTTCTAGGTCTAGGTCTTGTATTCAAACATATAATATGTAAATTTCATTCTATAATTAATATTCCAATTTTTCATTGAACTCATTTATATATGTGAATCCCTTTAAATGTTTTAATGAGGGTGATTATAATTAACAATTCATAAGGGCTCTTACTCCTTAAAAATTGG
Organism: Viscum album; assembly: GCA_963277665.1. Taxonomy (NCBI): domain Eukaryota; kingdom Viridiplantae; phylum Streptophyta; class Magnoliopsida; order Santalales; family Viscaceae; genus Viscum; species Viscum album. The sequence goes on along the minus strand of OY728152.1, from coordinate 1,614,619,122 downwards.
TATGTGGCATTAACATAATCCTAACCATAACATGTTTTTAGCTATATTAGACATGGTTCATGTCTCAAATAGACATAATTGATTTCTTATGATGTTATCTTTAACCTATGTTGGAAAACACTAACTGGTTAAGGTAGGAAAATGAAGTGTTAATTATTTATTCTTATCCTCATAGAGAATGGTATCACAATTCCATATATAATAATCAAGGAACTAAAAATTGTAATAGAAAAAATGCATAGTAAAAATAATGGTGGAATAGAAAATATATTTCATAAATATATTATTGTTCCTATAATAATTCATGTAATGAAATACAATATTTTCAATCAAACAAACAATATAAATCATTATTTAAATTATAATTATAATTATATAATCTCTAATTGTCTATGTCACCAAAAAATGATGTTATATCAACCATAATATGAATATTCAATAACTAAAAAATCAAATCCCTAAATGTTAGGGTTTTACCCATATGTGTGTTAGCTATCACTGGATAAAAGATCATTTCCCAAACTCTTGTAAAATACCCAAAGAAAAAGGAAAATGAAATAAACTGATATGAAAAAAATTGAAATATCCTGACCCAGGATCCACAAAACATGTTCCCTAAGATAGTGGTCCACATGGACTCAGGCATTCCTCACCATATGTTAGAGGCATCCTACATGTATCAATGGTGTAAATGTGGAATGGTGGGTATACTATAACATCACATCATTGTATATCATTAGATATAAAAAATTAATGTCAACTAAAAAATTATAATATAAACAAAGACAACAATGACCAGACTAGTAACTCGTCAGAGAAAAAGCATACACAATATATATAATAATTAATTGAGGGAAAATAAATAACTAATAAATTTAATAATAATAACAAATTCCAGAAATGATTATTTATATTCATGATGTCATGGCATTCTAATATTAAAAAGGATAACTTTTTAGTAGAATATATGTCATTCTATACAAAATTACAAAAAATTACTACACTTTCATCTTGAGTGAATGCTCAGTCCACTACTCCATTTATTGATACCATAAGAAATTAATATCAAAAATATAAATAAGGAATTTTCCCTTATCCATATCAACATATTACTAATCTACTGGAATACCAACAAAATCCTGTGTAGGGTGTCTGATAAAATCCCAGTTGTCCACAACCAACAGTGTCTACACTAATAGAAATATGTGCTTTTCAGCCCCTTTACCTATAGCAACTGCCATTGGAGGTCGCTACGTTTCCCTAAAAAATGGCATCTGCACCCCCCCCCCCAAACCCTCCCTTCTCTCTCAAAGTGCCCCCCCTGATCCCTTCACCCTCCCCATCGCCCGCCCCCTCCCCGTCGTCGCGCGCCCTCCCCATCGCCCCTCCCTCCCCGTCGCCCCACCCTCCCCGCCGCCCCGCCCTCCCCGCCGCCCCGCCCTCCGTCGCACCATCCTCCAGTCGGCCGCCCTTTGTCGGCACCACCCTCCCCCGACCCCACCCTCCGTCGGCCCCCCTCCAGCCGCCCTTCGACTTCCGACCGCCCTGCGGCTGCCCTCCAGCCGCCCTCAGCCAGCCCCACCCTCATCCGGCCGCCCTCTGATAGCCCTCTTCCCTCTGGCTCCGGCCTCCCTCCACCCTGCGGCCGCCCTACGGCCTCCCTCTACCCTCGGGCCTCCCGCTACCCACCTCCGGCAGCCCGGCAGCTCTCCGGAAGCCCTCTGACCTCCATCTGGCCTTCAGCCTCCAGCCCCTCCGGCCTCCGACCTCTGCCCTCACCTCTCCGCCCCGTCGTCCCCCCCCCAACACCCCGAACACCCCCCCCCCAGCACCACGCCAACCCCCGTCCCCTTCGTCATTTTTCCCTCCCTCGCCGCACCACAGCCACTCGTTCCCACTTTCACCATCCCCTCCCTCGCCGCACCAGCTCCGGCTCCGGCTCCCCACCACTGCCTCTCCTCTCCCTTGCAGCACCGCCTTCGGCTCCCCTCCCTTACAGGTTTGTAGTGCAATCAGGTATGACATGGGCTTTCACTTACATTATTATTTTATAAATGGTTCAAAAACAATTAATTAGTTTTTATTTTAAATATATTTGATATGAAAAATGAAAATGTAACAAGTCTTGTGTAAATGTTTGTTATAGGGATCTTATTATGGATAAGAGTTGGATTGATCTTCCAAATCGAACGTGTAGAGAGTATTTCAATGGAATTATGAAGTTTATTGACTTCACCAGAGGATTTTAAAGTGACTATATTAGTGGTCCATGTAGAAAATGTGCTAACAGATATCAATTCACACGAGATACTGTGAGGGAGAACCTATTCTTTAATGGATTTCTGAGAAATTATAAGAGTTGGACTCGTCATGGAGAATAATATGTTTGTTGTGAAAATACGAATACAGTTCAGATGGATGTTGAGGCATGGATGAATGATCCAATACATGAAATGGTTACTGAAATGGTACGTGGGTTGGATCCTAAAGGCATTGACATCCAGAATCTTGAGACCGTTGAGATAAATCTTCGCTCTGGTGCAGATCGTGATTCGAGGAGGTTTTATGATGCAATTGATGATGCAAAAACAGAATTATATCCTTGATGTACTTCGTTCAATAAATTGTAGTTTATCGTGGAGTTGTTGCATTTTATGACTTGGAATCATTGGTCAAACACATCATTCGACATGTTGATGGTGTTATTGAAAAAGGTTCTTCCTGTCGACCCTAAGATTCCTGAGTAATATTTCCATTCTCGTAAGCTGACAGAGAACATAGGTTTTACATATGAGACCATAGAGGAATGTGAAAACAACTGTATGTTGTTTTGAAAGGGAACTTCCCATTTGGTTATTTGTAATGTTTGTGGTGCTTCCCGGTGGAATGAGAACAGGGGAAATCATACTCATCAAAGTCAGATTCTGATAAAGGGGAAACTGATTTCCCTAAATAAAATGTGTTACATTCCCCTTAAACCAAGGTTGAAAAGATTTTTTATGTCATTAAAGTTTCTAATATAATGAGATGTCATGCAGAAAGAGTTCAATAAAGTGCTATGTTAACCCACCCGGAAGACTCTCATGTATGGAAGGATTTTTATAAGAGACATCCCGACTTTTCCAAAGATGTTCATAATGTCCGATTGGGATTGGAAGCAGATGGTTTCAATCCATTCAAGTCTATGTCTGGTGAAACTCATAGCACATGGCCCGTGTTGTTGGTTCCGTATAATCTTCCTCTGTGGCATTTTATGAAGAAAAAATTTATATTACTTTCCACTCTTATTGATGGACCTAAAAGTCCAGGGGATAAGATTGATGTTTACCTTCATCCATTGATTGGTGAGTTGAATGAATTTTGGGGCGATGGTGTGATGACTTATGACTGTGAAACAAATGAAATGTTCAAATTGCAGGTTGCTTTATTGTGGACAATCAATGACTTCCCAGCTTATCCAAATTTATCAGGCTGGAGTACGAAAGCTTAATTTTCTTTCCCATGTTGCAACAAAAGTATAAAAATATGTATGGCTTAAGAATTCCAAAAAATGTGCATACATGGGTCACATATGTTTTCTCCCCCCTCAACACATGTTCAAAAAGGACAGAGTGGCATTTTATGGTTCTAGAGAGTTCAGCCCAGCACCAAAGATCATGACAGGAGTCGAAATGTTATCGCAAATTGAGGAAGAAAACATCCACACGGTATATGAAATTCAGGATTTGGTGGCTCCTCCGGTACGTAATATTCGAGCTGCGGGTAGGCAGCACAGTCACAATTGGAAAAAAGAAAAGTATTTTTTATAGTCTTCCATATTGGAAAACTAACATGCTGAGGCATAATTTGGATGTCATGCACATTGAAAAAAAAATTTGTGATAACATATTGTGGACCATTTTAGGTGTCAGTGGGAAATCAAAGGACCATGTTAATGCACGCCGTGATTTGGAAGAAATGCGTTTAAGGAAACAGATGCATTTACAGTTACCTTAGGGAAACAAGGAATATATGTCTTCTGCACAGTATACGATACCTACAAAGGATAAAGAGACATTTATTTCCATTTTGAAGATGATCTAGGTGCATGATGGTTACTCTTCTAATATTTCAAAGTGTTTGAATCTGACGAGCAAGACATTTCAAGGGTTGAAAAGTCATGACAATCACATACTACTTCAGCAGTTGATTCCAATCTCAATTTGTGATTGTTTATCCCCCAATGTTGTTTAGCCGTTGATTGAGATGAGTAATTTTTTTAGACATCTTTGTTTAAGAAATCAACGGATGGGTGATTTAAAAAGTTTACAGGACCGAATTGTACTTACGCTTTGTCACTTTGAGAAACTATTTCCCCCCTCATTTTTCAATGTTATGGTCCACTTGACAGTGAACCTAACTGATGAAGTAAATGATGCTGGTCCAGTGCAATTTAGGTGGATGTATCCTATTGAGCGGTATTTGAGTACATTGAAACTATTTGTACGCAATAGAGCTCGTCTGGAGTCATCAATAGCCAATGGTTATTTGATGGATGAGTGTGCTACTTTTTGGGAAGAATATCTTATGGATGTTGAAATAAAATTAGATAATCCCTCTAGGATTCAGGATGGTCCTGTTGGAGAAGGAACTACATATGATATGGACAACATTGAGTGGATACAAGCGCATCGATATATATTGTTCAATACTCCATCAGTTGCAACATTAAGGCAGTAAGTATCTTATCACTTTTATTTTTTAACTTTTACATGGTTTGTTTACATAATTTGATCATTTAAGCATTACGTTATCATTTTCAGAAAACACATTAATGAGATAAAAGAAGAGATGTATCATGTGACTGAGATGCACATTCAACGTTCTCATTATGCTTCATTTCATGATTGGTTCAAGGATTATGTACGTATAAATTGTTTTTCATTATGAGTGAAGTATTATACTAATTTCTTTCTTCATATATCATTATTTAATTCTATGAATTATGTAGGTTCATAAGCTGAGGGAGTTAGGGGACCGCACGCTAACTGAATAATTTATCCAACTGGTTGAGGGTCCATCTATAACGGCTTGCCGTTATAAATCTATAGATGCTAATAGTTTTCGATTTCTCATTAAAGATGTTGAAGACAAACGAGCAACACAAAAAAGTGGCATCAGTTGTCCATTTTTCGATTCTGGTTATTACTATGGTCAATTGATATACATCATTGGGGTTTTATAAACACACGGTTTGAAGTACATATTGTTAAAGTGTAATTGGGTTGATCCAGCGTGTGGATTTAAAGTCGATCAATATCAGTTTTCATTGTTGAATTTTAACTATATGTTATACAGAAATGAACGATTTGATAATGAACCTTTCATTTTGACATCGCTAGCGGAACAAGTGTTCTTCGTTACATTACCTTCGAATCCAAGTTGGCAAGTTGTTGTCAAAATGTCTCAACGAGGAGTGTTTTTATTCGAACAAGATGAACCCGAGACTTTTCTTTTTGTTTCCAAACAGCTTGATCAACACACCGTAGTTCAACGTGAAGAATATATTTATTGGGTCAGAGCGGCTGTTGAAGGAGAAATTGTCGATTTTCATGCTTAATGAAAGGTATAATTGTTTTCCCGCTATTCATCCTAAGATATCTTAAATTATCTAAAAAATTTATAAATCCTTGAAAGTTTTAATCCTCACTTTTGGAAGTTTATTCAGTTATAAATATTTAGGGTGATTTAACTCATGTTATATTGATGTTATTGTCGGTGTATCCTCCCATTGAGGTATTCATCATTTGGTTCATGTGCTGCTTGAATTTTTATTAATTCAATTTGAAATTTGGCTATGCATTGATTGGTTTTGTACATAAATTATATATCTGTTTTGTGAACATTCTGATTTTTTAAATTTCATTCACAACTAATTATTCAATCACTTTTTGTTTTATTAACAACTGTACAAGTTTTATTTTTTTTTTAAACAATCCAATTTATCATTTGGACACTTTGGATAGTCCCCTTAGTAATGTTTTCCATGACTGCAGGCATGTCAGGGGAAGAGGCAGAAGATCCACATCATCCATCTGAGGCATCTACGTCTCCTGGTCGAGGTATGTTGGAATTTCATTGTCTCTATTTTTTATGTAATTAATAAACATATATATATATATATTTATATATATTTATATCATCTGTCAATTTGTATATAAAATTGTTTTCAACAGGATCAGACTCGACTGCTTCTTCCTCTCGTAGGAGAGGCCCTGGTCGTGGCATATTATCATGGAATTCCGATATGACTTTTGATGTTTCATTTGATGAGGTATTTCATCATGGGGGATGGAATTCCCCTGTATTTATTCGTCAGTTGGGTCATATCATATGTGATCCACATCGATTTCCATTGACCACGCGTGACTGGGCTTCTATTCCTCAGGACACATTAGATCGTCTTTGGAGGGACGTTCAGGTAAGAAGACCATTTTACTTTATTCCCTATGTATAAAAAACAATAACATATGTGATTTTTTTCTTTAATAAACAAATTTGAAAGTATGTCCCGATGAGTTTCGGCCAGTTTGTATGAGCAAATGCCATAAGATGTGGAATGACTATAAAGGCAAAGTCAAGAGGGACCACTGGGTACCAAATGTGGGTGCCCCAGACATTCTGGAATAAGTCCCGAGAGGTGTTCTCCCGGATCAGTGGCGTGATTTAGTTTCATATTGTTCTATTGAGGGTGTTGTGGTTTGTATATTTATTTTGGTATATATATTTTCAATAATGTGTCATTTGTTTGATATTTGAATGAAATGAATGTAGGAGGTGTCTACACGTCATTCTGAGAATCGAGCATTGTAGGGACCACCTCACAGGCTCGGGACTCATCACGTGTCTCAGATCCAACATGAGGTATTTATTATTCATTTTTTAATTATTTTTAATTAATACATTTTTGTGTTTATATTCTATTCATATATAGTTGCGGGAGTAAGGTGCACCAACTGATAAAATGTAGGTGTGGATGAGGACTCGTGATCGCAATGATCCAGAGGCTGCAGCATTGATAGTAAGTGCTTCTAATCATTACCAATACATACATAAAATCTTTATATTAATATATGTATATATATTTAAATATTTCACAGGCTCAATTTGAAGCTGAATTATAACATCTACCAGAGGACCAGCGACAACTTCCCATGTGAAGGGATGAGATCATTCATCACATCATTGGTCGGGATGGGCATGGATATAGTTTGACCTATGGAATAGGGATTCCTCCTTCTGTTGTTTCACGCGCTGCGGTTTTTGGTCCTGCTGTTGCTCAGATGACACAGCAGTTGTCAGATTTCGAGGCACGGTTTCGGGCTTCCGAGGAGGCAAATGCGCAATTGGATACTGAAGTTAGAGCACTACGGGAATATGTGCGTCCAGGTGATGGTGCAGGGGATCACACAATGCAGGTTTATACTATTTTTATTTATTTAATTTAATTTTTTTATGAAAAATATTCATAATGTTTATTTGTTGTAGGCCCCTGGCCCACCGGATGGAGGTCAGTGATGAACACGCATGACACATCATATTCACGAGGTGTGTTTCTACTTTTAATGGTGGGGTTGTTATTGATATTTATGATGGGTTTCTAATGAGTTTTTTTTATTTGGGGGTATCATGTGTGTTTTGGCCACATGCAATGTTTGTGTGCACGAATTGAGAAGTAACCATGAAATTGATTATTGATTTGGATATATTTTTTCATTTAATTTTCAATGTTTAGAATTGAATGTTCTGTAATATTTTTGAAAAAAAAACACATGATTCCTAATATAAATCCTTAAACTTGTTTTTTATGAATGATCTGAGGTCACTATTTTTAGTCCCCGCCCTACCCCGGACAGACCTCCCCGCTTTCGGGACAGCCCTCCCCACACCCCGGACAAGCCCCCCCAACACCAGACAGCCCCCCATGCACCCCGAACAGCCCTCCCCGCACCCCGGACAGCCCTCCCACACCCCGGACATCCCTCCCCCACCCCGGGCAGCCTTCCTCGCACTCCGGACAGCCCTCCCCACACCACGGACATCCCGCCCGCACCCTGGACAGCCGTCCCAGCACTCCGGATAGCCCTCCCTGCACCCCGGACAGCCCCCCTGCTCCCCGGACAGGCCCCCCGCATGCCGCATAGGGCCCACGCACCCCGGGCAGCCCCCCCGCACCCCGGACATCCCTCCCCTCACTCCGAACAACCCTCCCCGCACCCCGGACATGCCCTCCGGCACCCCGGACAACCTTCCCCGCACTCCGGACAGCCCTCCCTGCACCCCGAACAGCCATCCCGCACCCCGGACAGGCCCCCCACACTCTATACAGTCCTCCCTGCACCCCGGACAGGCCCCACACACCCCGAACAGCCATCCCCGCACCCCGGACAGACCTCCCTGCATCGCGGACATGCCCCCCACCCCGGAAAGCCACCCACACCCCGGACATCCCTCCCCGCACTTCGGACAGCCCTCCCCGCACCCCGGACAGTCCTCCCACACCCCGAACAGCCTTCCCCGCACCCCGGACAGCCCTCCCCGCACCCCGGACAACCCTCCCGCACCCCAGACAGCCTTCCCCGCACGCCGGACAGCCCTCCCGGCACCCTAGACATCCCTCCCTCACCACGGACAACCCCCCCGCACCCCGGACAGCCCCCCCCCCCCCCCTCGCACCCCAGACAACCCCCTCGCACCCCGGACAGCCTCCCCGCACCCCCGACATGCCCCACCCCCACCCCGGACAACCCCCCCCCCCCCCCCCCCCACACCCTGGACAGACCGAACGACCATGGAATGCCATGAAACCGTACGACATCAGCTGTTTTGTGATTTCTGGACTGGTCGGGCATACAACATGTCAATCAGAGGTGTCGTATGACCGCGGTGACCGGAAACGCGTTTCCGGTGTCATAAAACCGCAAAAACGGTGTGAGACCGTCGACTTCGGAAAACAAAGTGCTCCGGATGAACTGAAACCACATGAAAACATAAGGAATATTATTCGTGACATGTAGGAGGAGACAGCGCACCCATCGGACGTGCAGTGCGCACGGTACAACCGATTGTATCGTTTTCAGCAGTTCGGCGCGCGCTAAAACGGCGCGTTGGGGGGTCAAAACCACCATAACGACCTCATAATTCCATGAAACCATATGACGTCATCCGTTCTGTGATTTGTGAAATGGTTCGGCAGACGGAACGTCAATTGGAGGTGTCGTTTGACCGCGGTGACTGGAAACGCATTTCTGGTGTCCTAAAACACCAAAAATGGCGTGAGATGGTCGAATTTGGAGAAAACGTGATCCTAATACCTGAAACCACACGAAAAAATTTTTAATATTATTCGTGATGTGTAGGAGGAGACGGCGCGCCCATCGGACGTGCAGTGCGCGCGGTATGGCCGATTGTGTCGTTTTCAGCAGCTCGGCGCGCGCTAAAACAGCATTTTGTGGGCTCAAAACCACCCAAACGACCTCAGAATTCCTTGAAACCGTAAAAAATCATCCGTTGTGTGATTTTTAAAATGGTCGGGTAGACGACATGTCAATCGGAGGTTTCGTTTGACCGCAGTGACGGGAAACGCGTTTTCGGTGTCATAAAACAGCAAAAACGGCGTGAGACGGTCGAATTCGGAGAAAACGTGCTCCGAATGACCTGAAACCACACGAAAACATTAGAAATATTATTTGTGACGTTTAGGAGGAGACATTACACCCATCGGATGTGCGGTGCACACGGTACGACCGATTGTGTCGTTTTCAGCAGCTCGGCGCGCGCTAAAACGGCGCGTTGGGGGGTCAAAACCACCCGAACGACTTCAGAAAGCCATGAAACCGTACGAAATCTTCCTTTGTGTGATTTTTGAAATTTTCGGTTTGACGGCACACCAATCGGAGGTGTCGTTTGACCGCGGCGACCGGAAATGCGTTTACAGTGTCATAAAACACCAAAAACGGCGTGAGACGGTCAAATTCGGAGCAAATGTGCTCCGAATGAAGTGAAACCACACTAAAACATTAGGAATATTAATCGTGATGTGTAGGAGGAGATGGCGCGCCCATCGGATGTGCGGTGCGTGCAGTACGGCTATTTGTGTTGTTTTTAGCAGCTCAGCGCGCGCTAAAACGGCGCGTTGGGGGGTCAAAACCACCCGAATGACCTCGGAATGCCATGAAACCGTACGACATCAGTCTTTGTGTGATTTTTAAAATGGTTGGATAGACGTCACATCAATTGGAGGTGTCGTTTGACCGCGGTGACCAGAAACGTGTTTCTGGTGTCATAAAACATCAAAAACTGTGTGAGACGGTTGAATTTGGATCAAACCTGCTCCGAATGACCTGAAACCACACAAAAACATTAGGAATATTATTCGTGACGTGTAAGAGGAGACGACGCGCCCATCAGACGTGCGGTGCGCGCGGTACGTCCGATTGTGTCGTTTTTAGCAGCTCGACGCGCGCTTAAACGGCGCTTTGGGGGGTCAAAACCATCCGAACAACCTCAGAATACCATGAAACCGTACGACATCATCCATTGTGTGATTTTTGAAATGGTCGGGCAGACGACACGTCAATCGGAGGTGTCTTTTGACCGTGGTGACCGGAAATGCGTTTTCGGTGTCATAAAACACCAAAAACGGCGTGCGACGGTCGAATTCGGAGAAAACGTACTTCGAATGACCTGAAACCACAAGAAAACATTAGCAATATTATTCGTGACGTGTAGGAAGAGACTACGTGCCCATCGGACAAGCGGTGCGCGCGGTACGGCCGATTGTGTCATTTTTAGCAGCTCGGCGCGCACTAAAACGGCGTGTTGGGGGCTCAAAACCACACGAACGACCTTGGAATGCAATGAAACCGTACGGAATCAGCCGTTGTGTGATTTTTGTAATTTTCGGGCAGACGACACATCAATCGGAGGTGTCGTTTGACCGCGGTGACTGGAAACGCGTTTCCGGTGTCATAAAACATCAAAAACATCATGAGACGGTCGAATTCAGAGAAAACGTGCTCTGAATGACCTAAAACCACACGATAACATTAGGAATATTATTCGTGACGTGTAGAAGGAGACAACACTCCCATCGGATGAGCGGTGCGCATGGTACGGCCGATTGTGTCGTTTTCAGCAGCTCGGTGCGCGCTAAAACGGCGCGTTGGGGGTGTCAAAACCACCCGAACGACCTAGGAATGCCATGAAACCGTACGACATCAGCCGTTTTGTTATTGGTGAAATGGTCGGGTAGACAGCACGTCAATCAGAGGTGTCGTTTGACCGCGGTGACCGGAAACGCGTTTTCGGTGTCATAAAACATCAAAAACGGCGTGAGACAGTCGAATTCGGAGCAAACGTGCTCCGAATGACCTGAAACATCCCGAAAACATTAGGAATATTATTCGTGACGTGTAGGAGGAGACGGCGCGCCCATCCGACGTGCGGTGCCCACGGTACGGTCGATTGTGTCGTTTTCAACAGCTCAGCGCGCGCTAAAACGGCGCTTTGGGGGGTCAAAACCACACGAACGACCTCGAAATGCCATGAAACCGTACGACATCAGCCGTTGTGTGATTTTTGAAATGGTTGGGCAGACGGCATGTCAATCGGGGGTGTCGTTTGACTGCGGTGACTGGAAACGTGTTTCCGGTGTCATAAAACACCAAAAACGGCGTGAGACAGTCGAATTCGGAGCACACATGCTCCGAATGACCTAACACCGCATGAAAATTGTTGGAATATTATTCGTGACGTGTAGGAGGAGAGGGCGCACCCATCGGACGTGCGATACACGCGGTACGGCCGATTGTGTCGTTTTTAGCAGCTCGGCGCGCGCTAAAACGGCGCGTTGGGGGGTCAAAACCACCTGAATGACCTTGGAATGCCATGAAACCGCACAACATCATCCGTTGTGTGATTTTTAAAATGGTCGGTCAGAAGGCATGTCAATTGGAGGATTTTTTTGACCGTGGTGACCAGAAATGCGTTTCCGGTGTCATAAAACACCAAAAATGGCGTGAGACAGTCGAATTCGGGGCAAACGTGCTCCGAATGACCTGAAATGATAGCATTTCTTAAATTGGGGGTTTTAAATTATTATACAATCATGATTTGATGTCAGATTTAATTTTATTATATGTATATAATAACTGAATAATTATGTTCAATTTACGTTTGTTTTGTTTTTTTGTTTTTTTGTCTTAATATAGGTTTATTGAAGCAGAAGATTGAAATAGATGGACCTGCTTGGATCGTTGAAGCACGTTTATCGTTTATGTTGTTCTTGATGTTTATGCTGTTTGAAATTGTTTTCCATTTTTTATGATTGTTACCTTGTTTTATCTCTGATTTTGCACCGTGAAGAAAAAAATACAATTCGTACATTTCATTAAAAAAATGAAAAATATTTTATTTAATATTATATATATATATTTCCTTAATATATATATATATATTAAAATATTTAAATCATATGATATATATATAGGTATTTAAAATATTTTATTTAATATTATATATATAAATATTTTCTTTAATATATATATATATATATTTTTTAATAAATAAATATATATATATTTCTTTCAGTACAGATTTTTTTAGAAAAACATTTCCCAGTGTAGCAACCGCCAGGCGGTCGCTTAAGGCCGGCATTTCGGCCACCTATAGCGATTGCCATTGGCGGTCGCTATTGGCCTACAACGACGAAGCTGAAGGGACCGCCAATGGCGGTCGCTGGGCGGTCTCTATAGGCCTATAGCGACCGCCAATGGCGGTTGCTAATGGCCGATTTTTTAGTAGTGCTAGATAAAACCCATGATGTGTACATTTTTACAGTAGTGTGAAGGCATTAATGAAAAATAAAAAATGTTTAATATATTATCGCCAGACTCCTCATGTTCCTAAATGAAACCTATCAGTTCCACCTTTTGTATCTACGGAAAAATTCATTATCAGATCAGTAACAACACACACACACACACATTCTAATAATATATAGTAGTGCTATATATTAAATCCATCAATATGAATTGGATACATTGGGATGTAAGCTTCCATATACCTAGTTACTAGTTTATGGCTAGGATGGGGTGTAACTCAGTCATCCATAACTAGTTTAGATAATTTATAAGCTCAAGCATGATGGTTCATGCCTTGAATATCATAATTACTGATAGTAGTCATAATCATCACTATATATATGTGGGGTGTGATGTCTTTCCCAGCAATGTAAATAGAAGAATGTGGAACACCATTCCCATTATCCATATAACAAAATAACATCGAGAGATGTCACTCTCAACACCCTATGAATGGGAGAGTGAAACACCATTCTCATTAAGTCCCTAAACCGTCATTACACAACCAACCTTAATGGAATAATCATAATAATTATAATGTCATGTGGAATCACTACTTTTTAATAATGATCATAAATCCCCATATATAAATTGGAATCACAGTTAATATATGGCTTATAAACAAGATTAAATCAATTATTATGGCCTTACCACCAATTAGAAATTATTCATGCATTCATAAATTAATCCATATAAGCAATTAAAACCATAATTAAGTAAACCATTCAAATTATATAGACAATTTAATTAACCAAGTCATGGAAATTCAATTTCATGTTTCATCCAACAAATTAGAAGGTTCCATTTTCAATTAAGAATTTATGTACCATGGAAATTCCATTTATTAATGATTCCAAAATATCAGAGGTGTTTTGGTTCAATAATCATTTAACATTTGATTGGGAAATTCCAATTAAAGCTCAATACCAATACATAGGATGTGTTCCATTAATATAAACAATTAATTACAAAGGACCATTTCAATACGGCACACCCTTGGAGTGTTTATGATTAAGGATTTCATACTATAAATAGAAAAAAACTCTCCTAAGTAGTACATTTACATGAGAACAATAAATTAGAATAAAAAACTCATTTATAGAAAACACATGAATTTTTTTTCATCGATCACAATTATGTAGCATTGAAAACAACTCTCATTTATAAAAAACTACAAGTCCACCAAACATAGTACTATTGATTTCTTCTCCACTAATATTAGCTTCAAATTAGATTTATATAGGATTAAATTGATGAATAGTATAACAAACTAAAAATATTGAATAAGATCTTTTACTGAAATTGTAAAAATGATAAAAAACAACTAAAATTTAATGTAATAGGATTCAAGATCTTACTGATAAGTATAAAAATATTCTGATTGTACCTGATTTGGTGGCCAGATCATGGAGATATTGAAGAACAGATAATTTGAATGAAAATATCTTATGGGAGGAAGAGAGGAGATCCATCTACATAAATTAATATGCGAAAAGAGAAAATACAGATTTATTTTTCATTAAGGATAAAAATGTAATTTTACAATAAACAATGGGGGGTTCATGGTTTGTATGCATGGTTTTGGGGAAACTATGCAAAAAACATTCCCACCTCACTATATAAAAAGGCACCTCACACTGTATAAGAACATGGTGTCCCTAAATGGGTTGAAACCATGAAAATAGTCACTATTAATAATGTTTGAAACCTCACACGGTTGTGTGCCTTAGATCACCTAGTTGCAGAAAAACCATGCAGCCCTTGTTGTTCAAAATGTACTAGGAATATTTAGTACTAACTATTCTTCCTACCCTATTTTCCCAATTTTCAGAGCAGTAGGCTATAAAACCCCCAGAACTACCCTTAAACATTATTTTTTCCACAACACATTTTTAAAATGATTAAGAAATTGTTTTAAATTGAAAAACAATTTATCCATAAATTCATGATAATATGGGTCATTATATGTTTAGTCCATACAAGAATGAATATACATGGATTAATGATCCAATTAAATCATATAATCTCATTTTGTAATTGTGACCTTAATCAAATAGTCATTTTTCTTTTCCTTCTATCTACCATTCCTTTATTTCTACGGATCCCTCTGTTGTTGAAAGATAATTATTGGTTCAGTCCCTTTTTCTCTCTGATCGTGGATCCCTTATTGGGTGGTTATTGATATCATGAATGAGGGGTAGGGTTTTTATATTATCTATATCAATTCAAACAATTATTTTTAATTGATTTGATAATTATTTTTAGTCGATTTATGATGTACTATTTTAGATCATTGATATATTTATTGTAACATTCTAGACCATTCACCCTTATTACATTGTGGATATTCTAGTGGTGGACATATTTGTTGAAGGTCCTGAAGAGTTTTGTGTATAAAATGAGCATATGATTCTTATATTTTCACTAAGTAGAGTTCTTCAGAAATAGATCATAAGAAGAACAATGGAGGGGAGTCACTATGGAATAAAGATGTTGGTTGTGTTGTAGAGGCTCATGGTTAAGTGTTTATAGGTTCATCGATTTTTGGAATGTATATACACTATTGAAAGGATGTGGATTAGGGTTTTTTGATCTACGATGTGGTGGATTCAAATATTCCATGTTATTCATCCAAAAAATTGGATATACTGTGCGGTGGTCACCATGTTTCTCAAATACATTTTTTATAAATCAGACTACAACATGTCTCTTCCCATTGCAGCATGGTTTTCTTTTTTATAAAATTGTACGTCATGGTGTGTGGTACTGCGATGTGGTGTTATTTTTCTAGACTATCTATAAATTCCTAATCCCCTTCAAACACTTTCATTCTTACATCATTTAATTCATTTCATGGGTGTCATTAGTGTTTCTTAATAAGGTTATTCGACCCTGAATTAATTGTTTTCTTCCCAACCAATGAGATATAAATCTTTTATGATTTTATGTGAGTTCCCCTCCACCTATCTCTATATTTTCATTATGTTTTTCATCCATGGAATGTATCTCTCTTGAAATTCACTATTTTTGGTGTTTTTTTAGTAAATGGATGATATAAGACATTTTTTCCCTGTGACTATAATAGATTATTCCTTCATTTAGTTCTCAATTTATACCTATATCTTATTATATCCTCAACTAGTGGTTCAGAATAGTTTTTAAGAGGCATGGAAACCTTCGCCTCTCTTCTAGTTGCATCACACAGGAGGGGATATTCATTTTTTATCCATTGGGAAGATGGTTTTCCCTAGATTAATGAGGATAATAAATTGGATTAATATAAATTAGAATGTGAATGGGAATTAGATACATATTTTACCAATTTTTATACAATTTTTATTGAGAGTACTCATTTGTGATGCCTTGGTAAATATTACAGCCATTATGGGTTATGTATGTATTATAGCTAAAATGATTATAGAAGCCTTGATTTTTGACTATTTAAAGTCATATAGAATAAAATTCCTTAAAATCATATATATAGGTATCAAATTTCATTCCCCTAGAAATTCAATTTTGTTTGAAAATATCCTTGAAAACTAAACCCTATTTTATAAAAAGAACTTTTCTAAATATAAAATTAATTATATAAAAAGGGGTCAGGGTGTGTGGTTGTGATGTGGGGCCATGATAAATTTTTGTGGTGTGTGTGGTGGTTGAAATAATAAGGGGTTGTGATTTGGATGTTTCAATTATAATTATTTGGGATGTGGATGTTGTGATGAGATGTGTTTATGATATATGGAGGTTGCGATGAGATATTGTTCTGGTGTCCATTGGTTGAGATAAAAAATGTTTCTAATGTGTGTTAGAAGTAATTTTGGGTTATTATCATGATGATAATTTTTATTTATATTGTGCGGTGTTGTGTTAGTTTCTCAATATAAATGCAATAATTTGTTAATAATTAATCTTATATAGAGTGGGACTAAACATGTAATGATATTTTTAATTAAAATGTGACGTTTGTCATAAATCATTATTCTAAAATGGGAAATAAAAAGGTTAGATTAATTATTGATTCTACTAATTTAGAAATAAATAAAAAATAATAATTTAAGAAGGAAGAAAATAAATTTTTTGTGGCTCTTGGATTTCTTGTATGGTGTTTTATATTTAAATTTAGTAGTGAATGTAGTGAAGATTTTGATTGTGTGACAGTGATATTATGATTGGTATAGAAATCATATTTTAAACCAATATTCCATGTTATGGTGAAGGGTTTATTATATAAAGACATTTTATATGCATGCGATTTCTATAAAAACCCCACACATATCGAGAACTATCTTCAAATAAATAATAATAATTTTGTGTTGTTTTTCGATTTCTTGATAGTGAGGATGTATCATTGGCAACCCCCACATCCTCGTTCTATCTTGTAAGAGATGTTGATATGCATGGGCTAGGATTTCCAAATGTCAAAATGGAACTATTGTGATTTTTATGAAATAATGAGATGAATATTTGTTGGGTAGGGGGTTATGCATGATAAGAGTATGGAAAGAGGTTGATTTACTTCAAATTCATGATAACCTACTATCTTGGATTTAGCTATGGTTGATATGTGATTATATATACCTTTTTTTAGCTGATATGTGATGGGATTTGATATCCTATAATCCTATTGGCATTATGTGAAGTGATGTGATAATATATGTGTTTACAAGAAATATTTTGTAACGATGATTATGGAGTGTCGTGACAAACAATGTTGGGGTGTGAAAGATGAAAACCATTCGAATATTATTGTAGGTTATACTTTTATCAATAAGATTCTAAAAAGTTATTACACAAATATGTGTTATATGGTTAGCTATCTAGAGTGTGGATGATATTGGTTAGTAAAACAATTTAGGAGCTTTTGGTTTTGCTGGTTTTCTTACTGGTGCATTAGTATTCTCTTTTCACAGCTTCGTGAATTTATTTCGGAATATTCATACTGATTGTAATGGTATAGTAATCATACCTGCATAATAACTATTTTTAATATATTCAACATGAGATCATTGACCATGTTTTACATTTCTTAATCATAATCAAGTGCTTTTCCAGTGTCAGTACCATATGATATTCGTTTGGTATTTAGTTTTCATGTTTTTTCATCTCATTACCTTATTCATACACTGTGAGATGAATTTAATTTAATTTTTTATATTATTGAACGGAGATGATTTTTTATTATTAATCATATTCCATGATCCTATATTTTAGACCGCAATTCCATCAATTAATGTGATATTTTTATACCCTCATTTCTAATTGCCAACAATGGGATGATTAATGGTGAGACTCAGGGATCATGATTCCTCTACAATCATTTTAATCCTATGATGGGTACAATTAGAGGGAAGTGATCATTATAATTTGGAAAAAGAGAATAAATATTTGGTAAATAGGATGAATTTTTAGGTTCATATATTTTGTAATTTAATTTCATATTAGGGAAAGAATGCCAATTGATTTTAGCTGTGTGAAATAGGATAGAGAAGATTGGATGGGGCATGATATTTTAGGGGCCTCTATGAACTGATGTAAGGACTCTTAGCATAATGAATGACCATGTGATTTTACACCACTATCAAAACCCAGCCCAGATGGTCCCACATGGCCATTAGTATGCTGTGTGTAATAACCCTATACCCACTTCCAATATTCGAATGGATAGAAACTAGTTCCAAGATGGCATATCAAACACATGGGTGGTTATATGCTAATGTAACTACACACACACATTTAACCAACCCTATATAATGATGAAATGTAATACTAAAACTTATACCCAATACACACATACATCCATATCCCACAATTAGAGTATGGAAAAAATCATGTGTCAAAAATATTCAAATACAAGCCCACTAAATAAAATAATTAAATCCCAACCTCTTAAGATATAGGTGAATAAATTCAAATGTAACTCTTAATATTAAATCTAGAAGAATCTATTATCCATCTACTACTTATCCATTAAGGACCTTTCCAAACTATCTATTGTTTTCATAATACACAACATATATATGATAATCCCATGAAGGGATGAGTATAAAAATACATGGTAGGATGCCCTGAAATCACTAATATTAATTCATCAATAGAGTTTTCATCTCATGATAGACCAAATTAAATTAGAATAAGAGACATACAATAATAACATCTAGTTATACTCCTCATAGACACTATGTCTTTGGATAAGATCACAACTGAAATGCCATCCTCAAAATCTTCAT
Organism: Viscum album; assembly: GCA_963277665.1. Classification (NCBI taxonomy): domain Eukaryota; kingdom Viridiplantae; phylum Streptophyta; class Magnoliopsida; order Santalales; family Viscaceae; genus Viscum; species Viscum album. The sequence goes on along the minus strand of OY728152.1, from coordinate 1,614,599,990 downwards.
GAGGCAAAATGATAATAGTCATCTGGGATAACTCACTCCATGAGAGTGGTAATACTGATTGTTCTCAACTAAGAGGTTTTTCACATTAGGTCTCACTCTAAAGAGGTAATTGAATTGTGTTTCAAGAGAAAAATATAAATACATGATCACAACCAGGTCAATGGGGGTTAGTGAAATCCCTAACTGGATTATCCTTCTAAGTAGGGGATCAACACACGTGTATGTTCGTCATAAAAATTCTGAAAACACCACATAGGTTAGAAAATATGATAGTGTTTCCCACATAGGCACATTAGTGTAATCAAAATCACTATTTAAGAATAATCTATTCAATTGGATTGAGATCCAATCATTTTGATGTAATTATAGATCATACCCTCATAGGGATGGTTTAAGGGAAAGCCCCTAAATAATCTAGATCATACTGAAGAGAAAACGGTACCTAAATCACCCTATAGAATGTATATATATTTAACAAACACTAACCAAAATGTCATTACTACACCAGGCCTACTAGTGTTCTCCCTCCCATGCATTCGTACTCTAGTCCATGCCCATGTACCTTTTCTATGCATATAAAATTGGTCATGTTCAGGAACATGGTTATGACCATGTAACGGTTTTTTCCCACGTACTATGGTCAGGAATTTGTACCTAGCCCTGTCTATGCATATGTACCACTAGGGTACATGATGAGACTTTTTGGCCATCTCAAATACAATGTGACATGTGTCACATGATTTTTGATATTACATTTCATGTGAAAACCCTAATAGTTAGAGCATAGTCCCGCATAATGTTTGTTCATTAGACTAAATAACATGTAATGTGGAATTTTCTAATTATATTGATTTATCAAGACGTTTCTCCCTAAGCCTATATTACCATTTATTAAACCATCCATCATTCCAATATATCCTAGAACTATATTCAACTACACTCATGTCATCCCCAGTTTCAATATTCAGGTCTTCAATCAACACATGTTGCCTCTTTAGTTGAAACACCATGTCAAGAAGCCAAATCGCATGATAATGGATCACTAAACCAGATATAGTCGAATTTTTTCACCATTAACCACATTTACATTGATGATCTATATCATCAAATTATAGTAAAAATCCAATGAACCAATGATTGATTGTACAATGATCATTTTCAGAGTATTTTGAAAACCACTAACCAAATCGCAAGCTAGAATTGATCACTCAACAAATTGAGAGGGAAATTCATGAAACAAAAATGAGAGGAAACAAACTCATATATTGTTCATGTTATACTCAATATAATATCATAGGAACTGTGTATAATGTCAAACAAATATAAAAATATCAAATTCTAGTTTCTAGGATGAAATAACCATATCCACACAATATAGTCATCGTCCGAATAAAATCATTAGAATAATTGATTCATTTTTTCAATGGATAATAAATTATTATATATAACCATAAACTGGTATCTAACACCATGATAGGATCAATATCTATTGATAAATGAATATGTGATTTCATCAATGGTGAGATACATGAACTATGTTTTCATTGTAAATCATTGTGGTATTCAAGTCATTGATCAATAATTGTGATGTCTTCCAGTGATCCTCCATGATATCCTCTCAATTATGAGGTTAGGAATAAAACCCTATAAATTTTATTTAACCATGTATTTATATAGGATAATTATATTTCTTATTTATATAAATATATTAATTGAATATACATAATTTATTTAATTATTTCTCCCATTGTGATAGTAAATCCAAAAGAATGATGCCGATAATGATTATGTTACATCTAGGGTGAAGCCTATATTTTAGACTCTATAATAGTAAATGATTTCCCATTTTAGTCCTCACTCAAGTGTTCATCCAAAATTTGTTGAAAAATGTGTACATGTGATATAATATATTTAATATTTTTGTAATATCAAACTCAAAGCTCATCAGGCCATAGAATATCATGTTGTATCAATTCTTGGATCCATTAATATTTGTTACCTTATTCAATTGTCCTATAATCGAAAAACCATGATGTTACATTTACCACACATTAACTAATTTTATCTTACAAAAATGAAAAAACTACTAAAATGATAATGGTATATGGATCACATCTAAGACACTAGATTTATAATGATCTCCTAAATATTTTGGTTCTACCACCATCCACACAACAATGTATTCAATCAACCCTATATGATCTTATATATATGATCATCAAACTCTACTAGGTACATCACAAAGCCATCTCAATCCTCGATTGTTATCTCTCCCCAGTCGATAATGTGTGATGGGTCGTGCATATAAATCATAATATTAGACACATAGATGAATTTGTGTAACTAGTCCAATTTTAGTTGTATATCCAACCATTACGACACATCACTAACCATACTGAATTTTTAGACAGGGTTAATGAATCATAGAGAAAACAGGTTTCCCCAACCAAATCCTTTTAATCCAAAATGAGGTCATCCCTTCAAGAACACATGCTTTCCTTCCTAAAACTCAATTGTCCTTCACCATAATATTGAATAACATTTTTGGATAACCTTTTATTTTAACATACCCTCCTGGATGATCAAAATAATCTCTATTGTACCTCACAACAACTCTATTCCCATTACTTCCGAATCTCCTAGTTCAATCTGACATAATTGTGGCCTTCATGGTCTCTATTAAAGGTCTTGAATGGTTTAATGTTGATGGTGTAATGGTAACTATTATTGTACAAAAACTCATCTAAGAGTATGTTATCATTCCAACTATGGATAAATCACAACATAGAAACCCACATGATATCTGTATCACCCTAATACTATAGAATATTTTCCTTTTATAATAAATTTAGTATTATTAATGGATTTACCACAAAAGCAACACCTTATTTTAACAAAACATTAGATAGGAATGTTTTATCCTCTTAGATAGTTCATATGGATAACATATGAATTATATTTTAAATAATTTATTTTTAAATTCCTTTAATATATTCTACAAGAATATTATAAAAATGAAATTTTACAGAAAAAGTTGTATTTTTATAAAGGTTGTTTTACTATCCATTACTAGAAAACATATTTCAAATATTAATTTTTTCACATATATTTATTAAATAATCTAATATAAACATAAATTTTGTAATATAATGATAAAAACTATGTTAGGGTAAATATTGGTTATTTTATGTGAAGTTTCATTATTAAGTGAATATATAAGAATATTGAATTTTAATTCGAAACTAAATTTACATATATTTTAATTATAGGGTTGAATTAGATTTTTAATTTGGTTTAATGAAAAATTATATCAAATATATATCAATTGACTTAATTTAGGTCATTGTGATCAATTTCACATTAAAATTGAATGTAAAAACTTGAAAAAATTGAAATTTTTAAATTAAAACATAGCATCATCATCCCACATGCGGGGTGAATTTTATGTTAATTTATACCACTGATGTAATTTTACTATTTAAAAATAGAATATATATTTTGAATCATAATAATTTATTATATCTAATATTGCTAAAAAAATTCACAAAATTATTCGTGATTTTTTTTAAATTTAATTATAATGATTAAGGTTAAATTAAGGCTAACAAAGGCCTAATCTTTAAACATACGGCCAAAAATAACATATATAATTTTAAAAAAGAAATTGGATGACCATTTATCAACCCTATACTCTATTTTCTTCAATTCTGTCCATAATTGAATCAAATTCCAACATACAAATGTGGTAGGAATTCCATTGTCAAAATATTACAAGAGTAACATTCCTCCTCCACTTTAAAATCCATCTACTAATCCCCATTAATCAAACCTCTAAACCAACTTATGTTTGTCCATTATCTTCCAAATTAAAATTAAAACATCATGTCCATATAATTTCAATCCACACATTTTTGCATCAATCCTTCCATGGTATCTCATAGGTATAAACCAAAAGGAGTTACCTGATTTTTAAGGTAATACTTTCCAACAATCAATTTTCATTCATTTACATTAACACCACCACAAATATTCTAATTCCCCATTCATATAATAACACCAGTATCCTAAAAATTCTGAGATTTTTTTATATTAAGGGTAATACGTACACTAATACACACTTCCAACTAATAATCAATGAACATTCAGTTTATTTGAATGACGAATTAGCACCTCATGAACAAATGATTGTTGATTTTTCATTTTACACCTATGATGTTGATAATTATAATGAGAAAACTAGTTATATATGATATATATTATATTTATAATATAATTATTATTATATAATTCATTTATTAACATACCTCGATAAATGCTATTCTGCGTAAATATGATAAAATCGCTTATGGTAGTGTGGACTATTGCCCCCTTAATGTGGCACAAATCGTTCACATTATACATGGAATGTACTAAAGATGATATTAATAAGCATATATTACATATATTAAATAGATATGATAATTTAATTATAATATACATAAGTACACATATCATTTACTTTTCATTCTTTTAAAATAAAAAAATGAAATTAAACTATCATTTATGCGTATATATGACATGTAGTATTTTTGAATGATGCGTTCAATTTCATATATAAAATTATTATAGATTATTATCAATACATATATAATGATAAAAATGGCTATTATATCATGGTTTATATTTTGTAGATGATGAAACTCTAACCTAATTAATGAAAATAATAAGTAATGAGTTAATACGTACTCAACAAAACAGGGCAATTAACACTCGAAAGAGTAACATTAATTAATTTATTTAACAAAAGGGTAATGAGATGATATAATAAGTTAATATATGGTATTATAAAATTGTTTATAGTTATGAAATGATTTTCTAACATTATTAAACCACTATACATGAGGCTAAATACCAGACCCCAAAATGGGATGTTAATGTATGGGGTTTCATCTCAATTTACATTCCATTGAGAATAATTTGTTCTTATACACTAATTTACTTTTATATGGTGTAAATGATGCACTTTTTCATGTAATATCAGGAATATACTTATTCTAATGATATTAATTTTTTTTTCTAATTTCATAGATTCAAGGGGATTTTTATTTAGATGATTCAAATCAGTATGAGACAGTTTTTTATGTTTAAGAATGTCCCTAAGGATTATCAATGCATTATCACTTAATTTTGTGATTGTTAAAATTCACTTGAAATAATCAATTTATTGTTATCGATTTTAATTGAGTATTTACTTGAATATAAAAACTCTCATTAGTTTTTTCTAAACTATATACCATTCTACATACGATGTTTACTTTGATAGTTATTTGATTATTTGGGGAAATGATGATAAATATGTACTATTCATTCAATATGGTTATTTGATAAGGAATATTATTTAATTTGATTATTAAATATGAGGAAATATTTGGACTAGAAATGATGGTTGGGGCTCAGTCTGTATATAGTACATCGAAGCATTGATAAGTTCTCATGAGAAGAATAAGATGGCCCAATTAAATGGGTTTATATACAAGGTTTTAAACCATGTTGGGAAATTTATTAAAGGTATATGTTTTAATGTTACTTGGACATGACATCCAATAATTAATCATTTCCCTATTTTTGATTTAGTTATTGTAAGATCAAAATGATACTAATTGTAGTATCTAAATAATGATGTAGATTCTCAATATATGGGGGAGGGGTGAATTATACACATTAATATATTCATTTGGACCTTTAAAGGATACAGATGTTTAACAAAGATAAACAAGATAAATTCACAAAACTTCTAAGTTCTATAAACTTTCCTAATTCTGGAAATGTGATTCAGATAATGTAATTCTGTAAATGTATTTCCAGAAATAAAACTTATCAAAATTTTATAAGAACAAATTTTCTACCTTATAGAATATAGAATCTTACAAATCAGTGTACAAGTATTAGAAAGTATAAGATAGTTATACTTTCCTCAACAACCAAAATATAGCGGAAAACAGGAACTATACATGTAACAAGTTGTAAATCATGTATCCCAAAGTGAAAGGTATCCACCAACATTGGATAATGGTCCCTTTATTTATAATTTCATGAATGAATGTCTTACCCACACCAGGGTAAGCCCTCGATACGAAGATCATAATCTATTTTTCTATCCCCACAAGAACTCGAACATCAAGGTAGTCGTAACCTCTATCTTCATATCTCCTGAAGACCTCTAATGTACTAAGAAACATTCAGAGTCACACGAAGCAATTCTGAAAAGGAGGTTCAGTATGTAAAAAGAATGAAAGTCTCTCTCTAGAAATCACTTCAACATCATGTAATCTCTAGAGTCATAGAAGAGTGTCGAGCTCGTTCAAATGAGCTCTTATTTATAGTAAAATCTTCAATGGTCATCTCCATCCTTCAACAGTCATATTTTTTCCTTGAATTTCTGAGGGACCCACACTAGGGTAAGCCCTCGATATGAAGATCGGAATCTGTCTTGCTATCCACGCAAGCCCTCGAACGTCAAGGTAGTCGAAACCTCTGTCTTCCTATACCTGGAAGCGATCGAATATACTCAGCAATATTTGAATTCACAAGATTCAATTATGAACAAGATGTTCTGTACACACAAAGCAGGAAGGTCACTCTCTACAAATCACATCAGCATCATGTAATGTCTAGAGTCGTATAACGGTGTTGATCTCATTCAAATGAGCTCTTATTTATAGTCACAACTTCAACGGTCAGCTCCCTCCTCCAATGGTCATATTTTCCCTTGAATTTTGGAGAGACTTTTACATGTGTCACTCAAACAATGGTTTGTAAGTAACTGGTTGAATTACATCATTTTATAACCAAAACATGAGTAATAAAAAATAAGGTTTCTTAACCAAATTCATTTTTCAGAGTGTCTGGAAAAAAAAAGTTCGGAGTCCAACCAAAAACACATTCGGTGTCCAAAATACATAAATATTCAGATTCTGTATTGAATGGAATTCGGTACATGAATTCTATATAATTCAGGAGTATGAATTTCAAGGAAATGTGGGGTCTGAATTCAGGATAATTCAGAGTCTGAATTGATAAGAATTTGGTGACTAAATTCATATGAATTCCGAGTCTGAACATATAATGTTCGGATTCTCAATTCCTTATAATTCAGAGTCCGACCTTACATAGTTTTGAGTCTAAATTCATTATAATTTAGAGTCTGAACATAGAATTTTTGGTGTCTAAAATGATTAGAATTCAGAGTCTGATCATGGAATGTTCGGAGTCAGAATTTAGAGAATTTGGAGTCCAAATTCGGATCCTAAAAATAGAATTCTCTATATCTAAGTATTTATATGATTCCAAGGTTTTAGTTATGAAACCGAATATTACATTTAAAAATAAAATAAAATATGAAAAACATGGTAAGGATAAATTTCTTTGGGGAAAGAAAATTTTCCTTATCAAGATAAAACATAAGGTAAATGAAATTATCCTTAAGATGATGTGTTTTTTATTTTCAAAACAAGAAGGAATGGAAAATTCATAAGGAAACCTTACTGACTCTACAATCTCCCCCTTTTTGTAAAGCACAAACATCCTTACAAAAAAGAACATAAGGATTAATAAAATATTATTCTGGACTTTGAAAATAAAACTTATCTCCCTTAACTCATGGGAAATGATTAATACGACTAAATCCCCTTAGGATTTGTAAACATTAAGGATCGTATTATTGATTTCTAGATTGAGGCATAGAATTTTATTGCATAAATAAATCTTCTTGGATAAGATCTCCCCATTAGATGAACTCACCCTTACTTAAGGAAATTTCTTATTTACTTAGTATTATTTTTTCCTTTCTCCCCCTTTGGGATTTTCAAAAAAGATTAAAGGGAATGGAAAAAGAAAATATGGTACCTGAAATATTTGTACTAGAAAAAAAACTTAATGAAGGGAAACCCAAACTTTCATTATGATTTAAAAAATTAGTACAAAGAAATAATACAACAAAAGATCGGTATTGAACAAAATTATCCTTCCTTTTCCTTTGGCATAATATTCATTAAAATAGTTTTGAGCTTCTTGAGATCCTTGTGATCATCCTCTGCTCATTTGAGAATCTGATCCTGATCCTCTATTTTCTTCTCTAAGGCTTTGATTTTTTCTTCCCAAGCCTTAATAATATCATCCTGATCCTTCAAGGCTTCTCCCTTCTTGACAAGATTTTATTCTATCTAAATCCTGAGAACCCATTCTCTCTTAAAACTCTGAGAAACTGAATACAACTTCCCATTCAGATCTTTTACTTCTTGAAACTGGGAATACTATTCTAGGGTAATCTTCTCCTCAAAACTATTTGTGAGATCCTAGATAATTACATCTTCGGTGTCAAAGTCATCCTTGACACTATCTTGGCACTCATCAAGAATTATCATGTCTTCTATAGTTTTCCATGACAAGCTGGTAATTTTCATGCAATATCTTTTGTGGGCTTTGTAGTTTGTGAAAATGTTTTTGAAATCATCCTCAAGCATGAAACACTTATCCATGACCATAGATATTGAATCTCATTTCTAATTCAATGAATATTCAAACATCAAGAATATCGAGTCTATGCTTGGATATATTGGGAAAGTTTAAAAAAGCTTCTTCAAGGACTGGACAACAAAATCTTGTCCAAGGGATGACGATTCTGAATCAAGAAATTTTTCATGGTGAAGATTCTTTTTCTAACTCAGCAGGCATCCTCTATGAAGAACCAGCAACATATATATTTTTTACCACAGCCTTGGTTTGTGTTTCAACTACAACCTATTTTCCCTTATCAACATTTGGAATGGATGCCTCTTTATCAGGAGATTCATTTTCAATATCAGATAGTAGAAAATTTTTTTCTTCAAATATCTCTTCTCTTTCAGCTCATGCCTCAGCATCTTCTGGGTGAATAAAATCTTTTTCGATGATTTCATCTTCAGATGGTTTTTCAACTTCGTCTTCAGCTTTTTCTTCATCCTTCCTATGAGTAGAAAGCTTTGATGGATTGACTTGAAAGTTTTAGGATGATAATTTCTAGGAAGGGCATTCCTTCACATGAATGTCCTCAACATGATTTATCAGAACGTCAGTATCGTCACTTACTTATTCTTCTTCAAATTGTTTTTCATCTACTACATTTTGTTAGACTTTTTCCGGAGTCACAAACATTTATCCTAGTGTCTCTGGAAATGTTTCTATCAAGAAGGATTCTGGTAACAGAATATTTTCAAAATCTTTCTCGGTATCCTTTAGAAGGGATAGAACTATTTCAGCATCAAACAACTTTTTCTTCTGCTTCATCTTTTTCTCTTGCATTTCAAGCTCTTCAACTGTATTTTCCTTCTAAGATTTTTCTTCCGCATGGTCCATTCCAAACATAGGATCCCCTTATTTCTAGTTATTTTTAACTTCACTCCACCTGGCTACAACTTCATCAAGATAGGTTTTTTGTTTCTTTGGCATCAGAGGTGCGGATTGGGTTTCCTTAGCCATTGGGGTTTTTCCTTCTCTTCCTCTTCCTTCAACTTCTTCTTCCTTTCACTATTTTTTTAGGTCCCAACAACGTCTAATTTCTATGAAATGGCTTCAGATTCTCCATCAGTAAAGTCATAAAACTCTTCAGATTCTATATAAAATCAAATATTCATCCTACTCAGAGTGTCATCACTTAACAACATAACATTTTAATTCCTCGAATTATATTTTTAAGGGATTTTGAAGGATTCAAGGCACTTAACAATCATCATTGAAAGAATAGCTGGATACATAATTATATGAGCCTTCATATTTCCATTATTTATGTTCTCAATCATAACCAAAATATTATTTACTAGGTTTATCTTCCTTTGGATTACCAAGAAATCCAGAATTTACATATCACTTGTCATCAAAGTATTCTTGTATCCTTTTCTCGGTATGATGAATCCTTGATCCCACAATTAGAGAATCTGTTAATTTGTATTTAGGTGAATAATATTTGAAGTCTTTACCATTGAAAAAAAATAAAACTCATTTCTTTTTCTTTAATGAAATTTCCTTGAACATCCAGGAGCTTATGAGAACAAAACACAGGTTCACCTTTATAAGGGATTCCAACCATGCTTGTATCCATTGTGTAAGAAAGATAAAGGAGCTTCCCGTAACACTTAAATGAAAACATTATTCAGCCTTCTTCCTAAAATAATGTTACTAACCCATAGAATTATATTAACAATTCCGGATATACCAAATCATATTTTTTCGGTTTTGAAAGACAAACACTTTCCCATCCATTCAACATCATATTCTTTGAGATAATAGAATCATAATTCGCGAATAACTTCAGATCAACTATACATTTTTTGTATATCTTCCATTAGAATATTGGTTTAATAGTTGACATATCTTCCTTAGAGGAGGCTACGGGAGACATTGAGAAGTAAGAAAGATCTATGAAGTTTGGAATGGGATTATGTAGTAGGGCAGAGCTTCAGCACGCACGAGCTTTTGTTTCGATGTGTGACAACCATCGAGGGTCCTTTATATAAGCATTTGGGGGGACGGTTCAGCTTCCCTACTCAATCCACTGGTGGAAAAAAACACTTGATTAAATCGAACATTTAATATGATAGCTGAATGGAAATTTTGATAGAATCCGATCTTTTGAGGTTTTTAATAAAAACATTCAGATTTAAGAAAGAGTGAATACGAAAATTTTAAAAATAGCTGAAAATACCAATAAGTAAAATATGATTATGAAAACATAAGATAGGAAACATACCTTTTATATTTCAAGGAATATTATTCGTATTGAGTAACATTCTTCTTTAAGAACTATAGTTTCTGAAAATTTTTATTACAATAAAATTTTAAAATGAAAACCTCTATTACGATAATATTATGTACAAAAATCATCATTACGAAAATTTTAAATACCAAAATCTTTAAGACGAAAATTTAGAGTACACAAATTTTTATTACGAGAGTTTCATCTACTAAAATATTTATTATGAAAATTTAGACTACGCAAAAAATTTCAGTCTATGAAAAAATTTATACTACAAAATATTTAACACTATGAAAAATTATAGACATCGAAAAAATTTTAGACTACGATATATTTTTTGAAAACACTAATAAAAAATTGTACCCCCCCCCCATGAAAAAGAGTTCCTTACTGTAAAGAGATTGGTTTCAAAAATACATTATATTGGAAGACTACCTTACTGTTATCATTCCTAACTTCTGTTTAATGTATTCAAATATATCGAATTGAAAAGATTTTGTGAAAATATTAACAAGTTGATCTTGTGTTCCGATAAATTGAAGAATGATATCAACTTTTTTTTGTGTGATCCCTAAGAAATTGATTCCTAATATCTATGTGTTTTTCAAGAGACTGATGTGAAGAGTTTTTACATAAGGTAATGGAACTAGTATTATCAACCAAAATTTGTGTTTTTGTAAAACTCATACCATAGTCTGTAACTGTGTGTTTCATCCACAACAATTGTGCACAAATACTCCCAGTTGTTACATATTCTGCTTTAGCAGAGGAAAGTTCTACTGATTGTTGCTTTTTTCATGACAAATAAACTAATTAATCTCTTAAGAAATGATAAGTTTTGGATATAATTTTCCTATACATTCTACACCCACCAAATTCAGCATCCGAAAAACTTTTTGAATCAAAATAATTTCCAAAAGTGTAAAAGATTCCTAGATCCATGGTTCCCTTTATGTAGAAACAATTCTTTTTCACTCCCTTTAAATGGGATTCCTAATGATTGGATTGATATCTTGCACATAAGAATACTGAAAACATTTTCTGTGTACGACTAGCTGTCATGTAAAGTAGACTTCCTATCATACATCTAAAAGATTCTTGATCTACTAGTTTCCCAGGTTCATCTAGATCATGTGAATTTGAGGTACCAATGGGAGTAATTATACTATAAGGGTTGTTATAACCATAATTTTTAAGAATATATTTAATATACTTATGTTTGTATATATAGATACCTTCTAGTTTTGAGAAATTTCAAAACCATGGAAAAATGTTAAATCATTTATCATACTCATTTCAAAGTCATATTTCATTAGAACTGCAAAAGAATCAGTTATAGATTTCCCAGTTGATGAAAATATAATTTCATCAACATAAATTTGAAAAATAAAAACATTTTTCATATCTTTCTTTATAATAAGGGTTGGATATTCATTTCCCTTAACATAATTGTTTTGAAGAAAAAATCATGTAAGCGTATAATACCAAGCTCGAGGGGAATGCTTAAGTCCATAAAAAGCTTTGTCAAGTATGTAAACCTGTTCAGAATTTTTGGAATCTTAATAACCAAAATGATGTTAAACAAAAACCTCCTCTTGTACAAAACCATTAAGGAAAGAATATTTAACATCCATTCGAAAAAGTTTCAAATTGAATTATACTGAAATGGGAAGTAGAATATGAATAGATTCAAGTTTAGCTACTGGAACATAGGTTTCTTCATAGTTTATTCCTTATTATTGATTAGGTCCTTTAACAACCAATCTAGATTTATTTCTTACAATGATTCCATTTTCATCACACTTATTTTTGATGACCCATTTTACTTCAATAACAGATGTTTCCTTAGTTCCTTCAACCAAGGTCCATACATTATTCCTTTTGAATTCATTTAGCTCATCCTTCATAGCACTAATCCAATCATAATCACCTAAAGCATCATCAGTTCTTTTTTTCTTCTAATTGGGAAAAGAATGATAGATTTCCTACTTCATTCTGTAAGGATATTATAGTCCTTATAGGCTGCTTTAAATCAACAATGATAGTATCACTCAGATGATTCTTTAGAATCAACTAATTTGAGTTTTAGAAAACTTATTCATCAATATAGGGTAGGAATTCTTCTGGGGTAAATGCTTCAGAAGCATTTTCATGAATATTTTCCTTATCAGAAATATCTTCTAACAATGGATGATAATTAGTTTTTGAAAACACATCCGAATATGTTGGGTGAGGTTTTTTAAAAACTAAAGGATCGGTTTCCTCAAATTTGACATGTATTATTTCTTCAACAGAACATGTATTTTTATTGAAAAATCTCTTAGCCTTAGAAGTTGTGGAGTATCCTTAGAAATTTCATTCATCTGATTTTGGTGTGAATTTGTGTAGATTATCTTTAGTATTCAGAATGAATACCTTGCAACCAAAAACTTTTAAGTAGGAAAGCCTAGGTTTTCTACCATTCCATAACTCATAAGGAGTTTTATTAAGATAATGTCTAATCAAAACACAATTTATAGTATAACAAGTAGTACTTACAGTTTCATCCCATAAATGATTGGCTACCGAATATAAACTCAACATGGTTCTTGTAATCTCTTGAAGAATTATATACCTTATTTCAACACCACCATTTTTTTGAGGTGTTCTGGGTGCTGAGATGTTATGATAAATCCCTTTTCTACTACAAAAAGATTGAAAATCATAATTTTGAAATCCTCCTCCTTGATCACTATGAATAGTTATCAATGGAATGTTTTTCTCAATCTTATCTTGGGCTCTAATTGTTTTGAAATAAGAAAACGCATCAACTTTTTTTCTAGAAAATAGACCGAGGAAAATCTAGTGTAATCATCAACTAAAAAAAATACAAAATACTTTCCTCCAATGCATTAATTTTGATTTGGAGCAAAAATATCCATATGCACTAACTATAATACATCAGTGGATGTGACAACAACGAATGATTTAATACATGATTCATGTTGCTTTCCATATTGACAAGTATCACAAACTTTTGAAGAATCAAATCTATGCTCCAGTAAATCCTTAACTAGTCTTTTCATAGATATTTTGTATAGGTGTCTAAGGATACAATGTCTTAACCTTCTATTCCACAACCATGAATGATATTCCATTACACTAAGACAAGGTAGATCATGTCTCTTATGGTCTTCTATGTTTAGTGTGTAACCATTCTCTTTCCTATTGCTAGAATGAATAAACTCTTCCTTGGAATTGTGTACTAAGAACTTTTCAATCCAAAAATACACAAGGTAACCTTCACCTCATAATTGACTTATTTTAATGAGTTTTTTTAACACCCTTAACAAATAAAACATTCGAAATCAATGTTTTTTTCTAAAATAATGATGTTACCTATACTAATAATTTATCCCTTATCATTATCTCTGAAAGTTACATTTCCTCCTCTGGTCTTGAAAACATTTTCAAAGATGTTTTTGTTACCAATCATATGCCAGGAATATCTAATATCCATGTACCAAGTATTTTTGTTAGTACTATATATTTTTTAATGAAAATAAATGAGTTAGACTTTTGGAATCAAAACATTCTTGGATCCAAAAACATCAGAAAGAAAAATTTTATATATCCACATTTTCTAAGAAAAATAAGCTTTATGAAATCGTAAAGACTTAGTTTTCATTAGGGAACAATTTTTTTGCCCAGTGCCCAACACAATGATGCTTAATAAAGAATGGAGCTCATTGAGGAAAAAAATAATTGTTACTAAAATTTGGTATTGAACTAGTATAACTGAATCCATAATTATTCCATAGAGGTCGAATTTGGGATTACATCTTCTCAATGATTTCCTTACCTAAGGTAATGTTTGAAAAATACTTCCTCAAGAAAATGATTTCTGACTTTAGTCTAATAACCATGTTCTTTCCTTCAAAAACATCATTTATACCACTAGAGTTAGGCTGGAAAACATTTTTCTTAGAAATTACTTTTTATAGATCCTTTGAAAGTTTATCCTTCTAATAATTTACATCATCAAGGGTTTTTTAGATAATTTTAAAATCAAGGGTTTTCTTATCATTATATTTAGAAATATCTAACTTTTCCTTAGTAATAATAGATATTCTGCCTTATCAAGCATTTTATTATCTTTAGAAATTTCATTCTCAAGAAGCTTAGAAAACCTAGAAACTTCATCATAGATAGGTAATGTATAATCCTCACTTGAAGAATATTCTTTATCCGATGATTCATAATATTTACTACCACTATAATTAACATTCAAGGAAACATTGGTCATAGACTCAAAATTGTGTACCTTAGCCATTAAGTAATGAATTTCAATAGGTAACATGGATAGTAAACCAAGATTCTTCTATCTAGAAGATTCGTAATCTGAGGATTCATCAGAAGAGTCTCCAGCACTAGAACTCCAGGTGTCATTAGCTTCCTAAACATTCTTAGCTTTATCATTGTAGTACTTATTTCTATTCCTCTCAGAATTATTTTACATTATATTTTTCTCTTAACCATGGGACCATCTGGCCTTATATGTCCAACACTTTTGCATTTATAACAAGTGATGTTAGATTCATTCTTGTTGTTCCTTTATTTATTCTTATATCTATACTCAAAATAGTTCTTTCCCAACTATCTTGATCATCCTTCGAACAATATTATCCAGTTCATTTTTATAGTGATCACTTTCACTTGATTTGGATTATATAACAATATTCACAGACTTAGATCCAGTAAAAATCTCAAGGGTCTTGGATTTCATTTCATTTGAATTTGTTGTAAGATCTAAACTTCAAATCCCATTGTTTTTCGTAACATTTTCAGTATCTCTCTTCATTCTAGTCCCATGTTGAAAAAGAGTTCAAAAAAGTTCATCAAGAGTAATATGTGATACATTCCTATTTTCATCTATAGTTTTTCTCATGGAATCACACTCATTAGGCATGTTGTCAATAATTTTTTCTACAAGTGCCTCATCATCCAGACCTTTTTCACCCATTGATTGTAAGCTATTGAAAATAGTCATAAATCGCTATTGTACCATACATATAGGTTCCACAAAATAATGAAAAAACCATGGAGATAAGATCTAATCATATCTCTTCTAGATTCAATAACTTTGGATGTACTATAATTTGTAACTTCAAGATTCTTCCAATTAAAATTTCATTTATCACATGAAGAAATACGGATATATATCTTCCTATTCATGGAACATAACAAAGTATTGTGAACCTTGTATTTTAGTTGATATTCTGATTTCTCTTGGTAAGTAAAAGTTCTTACTTCCTTATCAGGAATCTACAAATCTCTAGTAAGTATAAATAGGTTATCCGCTACAGTATTGATAGAAAAAGTCTTCATACGATCTCTCCAATATTCATAATCATTCCAATAAAAAATTGGTGGTCTAGAAGGATTAAGATTGTCAATCTAAATGACATTAATTCATGATATCTTAAACAAAATATCCTTCCACACAAAAATTTCATTAATAAAATTTTGCAAACAAGGATAGAAATATCCAAAGATAGAAAAATATATTGTAATGCAAAAATTGTGCAAGAAAAATTATATGTGAATATATGTATTTTAGAGACCTCCTCTGATACCAATTGTAGGATCTAAATGATATTGAGTGTAGTATCGAAATAATGATGTTGATGCTCAATATAGAATATGGGGGGGGTGAATTGTACACTTTAAAAAATTTCATTTTAAATTTTAATGATGAAGATGTTTAACAAAATTAAACAAGGTAAATTCACAAAACCTCTATGTTCTATAAACTTGCTTGATTCCAGAAATGTGATTCTGAGAATGTAATTCCATAAATTTATTTCTGGAAATGAAACTTAACAAAAGATTATAAGAACATAGATTCTACCTTAAATTGTATATAATCTTACAAATTAGAGTACAAGTGTAAGAAGATATATGATTGTTATACTTTCCTCAACTACCAAAATATGGCGGAAAACTTGAAACAATACAAGTAAAAAGTAGTTAACCTTTTAACCCAAATAGAAGGGTATCCAATAACCATGGATAATGGTCCCTTGATTTATATTTTCATGAAAGTATATCTTACCCACACCTAGGTAAGCCCTCGATACGATGTTCAGAATCTATCGTGTTATCCCCACAAACCCTCAAACATCAAGGTAGTCATCACCTCTTTATTTATATCCTTGGAAGCCCTAGAATGTACTTTGGAACATTCAGAGTCACACGAAGCAATTCTGAACAATATGTTCTGTGCACACAAATCATGAAAATCTATCTCTATAAATCAATTTAGTAGCATGTAATCACGAGAGTCATAGAGCAGTGTTGAGCTCAATCGAATGAGATCTTTTTTATAGGAATATATTCAACGACCGAATCCCTCCTCAAACGGTCATATTTTTCCTTGGATTTTTTAGGGACCCACACCAGGGTAAGCCCTTGATAAGAAGATCAAAAACTGTCTTTCTATCCTAATAAGCCCTCGAAATTCAAGTTAGTCGGAACCACTTTTTTTCTATCCTTGGAAGCCCCTGAATGTATTCTAGAACATTTGGAGTCACAAGAAGAAATTCTGAATAATATTTTCAGTATGCACAAAGCATGAATGTATATCTCTAGAAATCACTTCATCAGCATGTAATATCTATAGTTGTAGAACATGGTTGCGCTTGTTCAAATGTGCTCTTATTTATAGGCACAGCTTCAACGGTCAGCTCCCTCCTCCAAAAAAAATAATTTTCCCTTGAATTGCGGAGGTAACTGTACACGTGTCATTCAAACAAGGCTAGAAAGTAACAGATTTCACAACAACATTTTATAAACAAAACATGAGTAAGAAAAAATATGGTTTCATAACCAAATTTATTTTTCGAATTGTAAGGAAACATAAAAGTTCAGATTCTATCCAAAAACACATTCGGTGTATAAAATTCATAAATATTCATATTCTGTATTCAAAGGAATTAGGATCCCGACTTATATAGAATTCTGAAGTCTTAATATCAAGGATATTTAGAGTCTGAATTCAATAGAATTTGGAGTGATAATTCAGAAGAATTCTGTGTCAAAATTCATAATAATTCGAATTTTGATCATAGAAGGTTCGGAGTCTTAATTCAATAGAATTAGGAGTCTAAACGTAGAATGTTCAGAGTCTGAAATCATTTGAATTCAGAGTCTGAACGTAGAATGTTAAGCGTCTGAATTCATTAGAATTCAGAGTGGGAACATAGAATATTCAGAGTATGAATTCAGATAATATAGATTATAAATTCGAATCCTAAAAACTGAATTCTCTATATCTAAGTATTTATAATATTCCGATGTTTTTGTTACTAATCCAAATTTTACACTTAGAAATAAAATGAACAATGAAAAAAATGGTAAGGATAAATTTCCTTGGGGAAGGATAATTTTCCTTATCAAGATAAAACTTAGGGTAAATGAAACATTATTTAAGATAAGGTGTTTTTTATTTTCAAAACAAGAAGGAGTGGAAAATTCATAGGGAAACCTAATTGACTCAAAAGTTATTAATTTTCAATAATATTTGGTAACAACATATCTATGGATGTAATTCATTCTCATTTTATTGATATATGGAATTTGTTTCACTTTTTTAGCTTTAAATAATACTTATTCTTTATCCAGTTGTGTAAATGGAATATTTATTCTTCTATTTAACATTACATATAGTTTGATTCATTATTTCTACCATTTTACATTTCCTTACTGAGAATTTCTGATCAACCTTATTATGTTTTATTCATTATGTTATGAAGAATATAAAATTGAACAAGCTTTCATGGATGCAGTTTATTTCAGTGTATTGTGTAGCATGTTTTATTTTGTTTTACCAAAGTATTATGAGTATCATGTATTTAATATGGCATTCAAATAATTCTAAAAAAATATGACCATCATGATTTCATTCTTAGTAATAATTCCAATAAAAAAAATCATCATCTTTGGGTTTCAAGGGTTGGGGTGTTAAAGTATATATGAATGGTAGTTTAAAAACAACCATAGAAACACCATTTAGAAAAAAAATATTAATGAAACATAACACTAAGATAGACTTTTATTATGAGTAGATAATAACATCCTAGAATTTTAGAAATGTAGATATTATGTAGGTATTCATGGGAATACATCCCTATCTTGATACTACATGTTGACCTTGTTCTGGAATTGATAGTCTTATGAGTAATAACAATGAAATGGGGTTAAAGTCTTAACTCAAGGAATCCTGGTACATGACAATAGGTTGTACTTCGCATTTGGTATAACAATAATTTTGGTAATTCTTAGGATAATTCCAATTTCATTTACCTTACACTATAATGGATTTATAAGTAATGATTCCCCCAATGTAAACAATATTTATTATTTTATGATTTACGATGCATACATTTATGTTTTGGGATATAAAATATTTTGAATTATATGATATGTTATAATTAATATCATTTCATTGTTCTGAAATGGAACAAGGAAGGATGAATGGTATCAATACTGATGGAAAATTAAGAGACTACCCCCATGAGTAAACCAATACTGATGGTATTTAATGAGATAAAATTATCGAAATACTAAGGAAACATAATCAGGTTATGACCAATAATATTTATAGAATATAGAAAAATATTCAAAATAGGGAATCTCCAATTTTGGATCCATTTATGTGACAAAATCCCCCATTATTTAGTTGGACAACTGAACCAGTTGTGGATGAGAAATGGGTTAATTTCATGGTGAATATATTTACGGCCATGGGATATAGAGAAATTTAAAAGGTTACACTTTCAATATATTATCACTAAAGTGATATTAATCAGAGTCTGACCATCATTTAGAACAAACTAGAGAATGATGAAATTGACCTCATTGAATGGAGAACATTTAATGAATATTCATTCGATAAATAATTCCCTTATGATTGAAAAATTCTGATGAATATAATGTTCCATAACGTAAAGAAAAAATAATAATGGAGTGTTGTAGATTGTGAAGTATCCTTCATATGAAAATATAGGTTTTCATCAGATTATTTAAGAAAAATAGAGTGTAAGATCAATCTATTCATTAATGGTCTTAAACTAAATCGTAGAAAGGCACTGGTTTCTCAGAAATTTTAATCATATAAAGAAACAGTTTTATAAGCCTTTAAGATGGAGAAGGAATGTTATAAAATCAATAAATTACAAGGAGACTAGAAAAAAATATTCCATCTGAGAACCATAATAAATGAAATACATAAAATTAGAATACGTATGATAGATTCCCTTCTTGTGGAAATTGTTGAAAAATATCCACTGGAAATATCTATAGGGACTGAGAGTTTTCATTAAATACAAAAATAGGGTTCACCAGATTCATGATTTTAATGGGAGAAGTCTACTAATTGATATCATGTGTTATAATTAAAAGGAAATGGGACACTATGTGAAAAAATTCCTTAAATGTCATGGGAATTTATCACATAAGAAGGCAAGTGGAAATTGCCAAGAATATGTTATCATAGTAGTGGAGGTTGAAGTTCTAATGACATGGTGGATGGTACAGTAATCATATTTAAAATTTATCCAATGTACAGTTTTGATTCTATTTCATCACATTCTTTTAATTATACCACGATTTATATAAAAATTATACATTTCCCTTTTTATTTAATTAGAGAGTTATTAATCGAAACACCTAAGTGACGTATCATTATAGAATTTTTTTCTAGAAGTCATAATTATAACACATAAACATATTTATGGTATAACCTTATCATTATTCTTATGGTTTAATTTTACATAATATTCATTATGGAATGGATCTAAAAATATGATGCCAAATTTAATAGCAATATAATAAAAGCTATGATTTCAGAGAATAATATTGAATCCATAATCGTTAAAGATGATGTTTCCACACATGATTCTTATCTACATCAACATGGTAGCTATAGTTTATTAAATAATTATGGATCAAGGTAAAATATTTTCTAGTGATAAAGAAGGTAATATTAAAATATAAGATATACCAATTTTTCATGAATACATTGACGTATTTCTTATGTAATTATATGCACATCCACCGGAATGTGAGGTATATTTCTCTATTGATTTATTACCCGATGAAAGGTCAAAATCAATCAATCCCTATATATTTTCCATAATATACATTGTGGATATAAAAAACAACTAGAGGTTTTGGGTAATAATGGATTTATTAAAACTAGTGTTTCACCCTTGGGAATCCACTATCATATTCTTTAAAAAATGATCAATACATGAAGTGGTGTAGTGATTATAGGGAAATAAATGCTATTAAAATAAAAAACATATATCTACTACCTCACATTGATTACTAGTATGATCATATTCATGGTGCCCAATATTCCTCAAATATTGATCTCTATTCTAGATATCACCAAATGTGTTTTAATAAGGGATAAATTCATAAAAAACCATTCAAATTAGGTGTAGACATTGAGGGTTTACAATAATGGAATTTGTATTGACTAAATCACCCTCCAATTTTATAGAATTATTTAACAGAGTATACAAATAATATCATGATGAATTTTTTTTCATTCATTGATGATATCCCGGTATAAACTAAAATATATAAGGAACATGATAATCAGCTATGTATCATTCTTAAGACTCTAATATGGGAAGAGTTATATAGAATATTTATCATGTTTTCCTTTTAGCTTGAAGAAGTTATCTTTCATGTCAATATAATCTGCAAGTATAGAATATCATTTTATCTTACAAATACAAAGGAAGGCAAAGAATGGTCTAGAACAACAAAAATTGAGGTACATAGTTTCATTGGTTTGGATGGTTATTATTAGTGATTCATTCATAATTTTTCCTTATTTCCTAACCCATTAACCCAATACAGACAAAAAGGGGTTATTTGTCTTCGGGTGAAGTAATGTGAATAATTATTCAATGAGCTAAATAGATTATTGTTTAATGCTCTAATTTTTACTCTACCATCTATAAGATATGTGTTTCTCAAATATTGTGATGCATTTATAAAGGGACATGGTTGTGTCATTATTTTAAATGATAATGTATATTAATATACATCAATGAAATTAAGAAAACATGAACATAACTTTCCAACCCATTATCTTAGGTTTGCAGAAGTAACATTTACATTGATGATATAGAGACATTATCAATATGGGGAGAAATGTGAGATTTAAAAAGATTATAGAAGACATAAATATGTCTTTTCATTGAAATATATCAATATGAGACAAAGGATATGTCACAAAATACTCATGGATTTTGATTTCTCAATACACTACTACACAGGGAAAGCAAACAAGGTAGTTGATGCATTGTGTATAGAGAATCGTGTAGTTATAACGAAAATAAGTATTGAGGAGAATCCTTTCTTCAGGGATGTAGTAAAGATAGATATGAGAATTTATAAGGAAGGAGAGACATCAAAAATATTTCAAATTATGGAAAACACATTTTACTAGTGTGGATAAAGAATTCTCAATCTAATTATGAGTACATTCAGATGGAAATTAATTTTGTGAAAGATGGAAACAAAAAAGGCTTTGTTTGTGAAGACGGTGTTCTATAGTTTGGAAGAATGATTTGTGTTCCATCAATAATTGTGCTAAAATGAAAATTGTTGACAATTAACATAGATCAAATTTCCTTATACACAATTGTAGGAAAAAGACTTAAATGGAATAGATGGAAGACTTTTGGTGTGATAACATGATGTAAGATATTGTGTATAATGTTTCATGAAGATTGGTCTTCCAAAAATATAATGTTCTGAGGAATAATCCTAATGGATTTCTACAACATCCTCCCATTTTTTCAGGAAATGGGATGAAATTACTGTGGACATCGTCACTAGACATCCAACTAATAGTAGAAAGAATGATTAAATATGTGTTTTCACTGAAAGTATAAAAAAATATTGGAATTTCAATTCTATAAGAGAAGAACATCAACTTGATCACCCTGAATGGTTTTGTATTAATTAATTTTTAAGACTTCATGTGGATCCTCAACATGTATTCAATTTTTTTAACTATCATCAATTGAGCACTACCTACCACCCTCAAACTAATGGATAGTTTGAAATTAAAATTAAAATAATGGATTACTTGTTGAAGTCATGAAAAATAGACTATGAAGGTGTATGTGATCAATATTTACCTTTTGTGGAATTGTTTTATTATAATAGTTTCCATTCAGGTATTCAAATGTCAACATTTGAAATGTTATATGGATTAATATGGCATAATCTTAAATTCCATGATGATGTTGGATGACAGAATCTTGTTGGTTGAGAATATGTTCCTAAAAAGACCACAAAGGAGAAGGATATCCAGGAAAATATAAAAACAACTCAAATAGGAAAAATATGTATAGTGATAATTGGAAGAAATATTTGTAATTCGATATGGTAGATCATGTTTTCCAAAAGTTATCTTTGTGGAAGGTGGAAATCAGGTTTGGTAAGAAGGGGAATCTATGTCTCAATTACATATGATATTTTGATATTATTTAATGATTTAAATCTGTATATATTCATTTTTAATGTCGCCAAATCTCTCAAAAGTACACAATGTCTTCCATATATCTTTTTTAAATATATAAATGTCTGACCCAATGCATGTTCTAACATATGATGACATAGGGATGGAACTTAAGCATTCTTAATGTGATTACCCCATATAGATTCTTGATACAGGAGAGAAATTATGGAGATTTTAGACGAATCATCTGTTAATTGTACTGTAGAGGAATAATAAAATGGAACAAGAAGCATGGGAACCAGAGGATTCCCTAAATATTAACAATATATGTCATCTTTTAGAATGTGTTAGCACTAAAATTATTAGTATGAACGTTTTTTTGGATGGAATATTTTACAACCCAAAGACTTTATCATATTTTTCATTTAGAATAAATTGTATTTTATAAATAGCATTACAACACACACAAAACCAAATTACAAACAAACACTACTTATTATTGTTTTATAATTTTAAGGTTTTGTTATATAAAATTAAAATATAATCTTTTCAATAAAATATTTTGATATTAATTTAATAAATTTTTTTGGAAAAATATAAAAAAAAAACTCAATTTTACTCTTAAAATACAAAATTTTCATAATGGTATTTTTAATAAATTTAAACAGAGTAAATATTTTAAATATATATTTTTACACTTTTGTTGATTTAATATGTGAGAATAAACATAATTTTTGAGTGGAAATCATAAAAACTTGGTTAGCACTAATGGAATTCAACTCTATACCAACACCCAAATCAATACAGTTTTCTCAAAACGATGTGGATATGGTATATGTTATAGTGATTTCCAATGGTTTTGAAAAAAATGATTTAGAAGGAATTTTTATGACAACATTTTAGAATAACCATTGGAATATGTTTGTAAAATAATAGTTTATGCAAATAATTTTTATATACCATTTGTATAGAGGCTATACCCAACGGTTTTCAAAAACTATTGGAATACTTTTCTGCCAAATTAATCATTGATTCCCCCTCCCCATTATAGGTCTGATTTATTTTTCCCTTACAGTAGTGATGATCTTTCTCAACCTTTTACCACTCTTATAATAAGATATCCATCATGGTTTTAAATTGATTTTTTCGATAATAAAATGGTTTATTCCTACATTTATCCTCAAATTGGTGAGGTTTGTTTATTCTATTATTTTTGGTTTCCTCATAGGTCTACAATCACTCATCATTTAGATTTATTGACTTTGGTATATATTCTATATTTTTATACAGTAATATTCACTAATTCTATTTCATATACGACATCTGTAAACTCATAGATACACTAATTCTGTATGAATTTGTAATATTGCAATGGTATTGATAAAATGCATATTTATAAACATAGATGCTGATTTTGTTTCATAATATTCATATGTAAACATACATTACATCTATTTTGAATACATATATTGCATCAATAT
Source organism: Viscum album (assembly GCA_963277665.1). Lineage (NCBI taxonomy): Eukaryota > Viridiplantae > Streptophyta > Magnoliopsida > Santalales > Viscaceae > Viscum > Viscum album. The sequence goes on along the minus strand of OY728152.1, from coordinate 1,614,575,215 downwards.
AAATCCAGTATAGTTTTTATATGTATACATCATTTTTTTACTATTAAAATGTGAAATTAGAAATATTTGGAAATATAAATTCTATACTTGGAAATATGTTATATGTGTATACATCAGGAAATATGTAATAAGTTTTTCTATTTCATTGATCATATATAATATGTGTTAATATTCATCATAACTTTTTTTATGTAATCAATGCATACAATATGGTATATGTAATATAATTTTTCTATTATAACATCTTACAGTAATTTTTATTCAATATACACCATTCCCTATAAAATAAGTAATTTCTTCATACTGTGTAATATTTAGTTTTTATTTCTATTGAACAATGAATATGAAATTTTTTTCATTATGCATCACACACTATGATATATTTAATATGTTATGATTTAAAACTATGTAAAAGTATTCTATTTCTATAATATATTTGTTATGCTATTTCACTTTGTATGAAATATATAATCTGTTTTTTCAGTAAACTATCCAATATTAATTTGGTGAAGTATTAATTATAAATTTTTAAATATTTAAATATTCATAAAGAAACATTCATCATTTAATAGTATGTTATAACAATATGCATATGTATAATATTTTTTGTATTGGTCATTAAACATAAATTATGGAATAGTAATATGTTTTTCAATAAACAATGTAGTAGTAATCTCCAATCAGTGTATGTAATACACTGTTATTTGATAATCTACTATATTAAATAGTAATTTATCATATAATCGATTTTTCTATTATATATTGAATTGATATTTCCTAGAATTGTGTATATAATCAATTTTTGATATCTGGTATATTGTATATATAAAATATTATTGAATAAACTATATGCATTACAATACTATTACAAATTATAAAAAATGAAATAGTAGTTCAATATGTTACCTGAGTTAGGCCGGTTGGTTGTGTGACATGTGGGATTCACTAAGGATAAGTGACCTGTGTGAGGAACATTATTAAATTCATGAGTTTTCAAAAATCATTTCCGAGGCTACACAAACCACTTGTGATGGAAATAACCCATCATTGACTAGAGATATCCTTTAATCTATGTTACATTAATATAATTTCATTGGTTATAATAATATACTGTATGACTACTTCCATACATAAAATGTCTTAGAAAACTATTTATATTTTATTATTAAGATGTTAATTCATGCATCTATGAGATATTCGATATTTGTGTACAATGATATTTCCTCTTATATGACCCCAGACATCCAAAACATATGAAGCATTTGAAGAAGTACAATTTTTTCCTTTAGGATAAAAATTACTATTATATGGTCATGGATTTTGAATAATGTTCTCCTCCTAATGTGGGACATCCCTTAAAAATATTGGCATCTATTGGAGTAACTTAAATACAATACATTGGGGAATACCACACAGTTTGTTAACCCTTCAATGTCTCTTCTTATTGGGTTTATATCATTTTAATCAAGCACATATATGTTACTAGTTCATGACACCAATATGGATACCTTTTAAATAACACACCCGATAAAAAATAACATTTATCACCAACACTACTATGACACTAATGACTAAAAACATATCATTGATTATGAAATACAATGATTACATAAATTTAGACTTAATGACAACTATTTTCTCAAAACAACCCTTGAGAGATAATTCTTTATACAATGATTTTTCATCACCTCCTCCTTATTTCAATTCAATATCATGGTATTGTATTCCAAGTATTTTGTTATATATATAGTGTTTTTTTATATTATGATTCTCATATAAGGAATTTTGTCAGTAGTGGTTATATATAATGTGAAAAATTATCACTAACATAAATATATTCTTGATTAATGTTCAATATTATTGAATTTCATTCACAAAATGACTTATAAATTCTTTAAGGAATGTATATAATTTGGATGTGTGAAACATATCCTATATCAAGCGATTTGAAAAACAATTTGGAGATATTTATGTATTTTTCATTTGACAATGATTCAAATAGCGGTAACATACAATTCCCATGTTATTATTGTGCTGGAAGTCCTTGGATGAGCCATGTTGAAGTTAGGTACAATATAACAAAATATTTTTTTTGTAGAATAATATGTGCGGTATCACAATGAGGAGAAAATGGAATCTCAAAATGATGATGATCCAAATAGGAGGACTGGATTGGAGAATTTTTTATATGGAAAATTTTCAATTATTCCAAATCATGATAAAGAAATGAATATTACCTAATATGTCATAGATACAAGAACACATGATTCATACAATGAAAATGATGATGATGACAGGGTGAAAAAATCGAATGATGCTGCCATTACTCCATTATATCAGCATTGTGGTAAAATTAAAAAGATGGAATTTTTAATCTAGTTTATTCATGAGAAAACCATTTATGGGATTTATAATACTTCCATTGATATCATTATTACCATCATGAATTACTTTCTTATAGATGATTCAGATTTTCCCTCAAACCATTAAATGGCATGTAAGTAATTTGATGACCATTGTTTTTCCAAAAAAAAATTCATGCTTACCAGAAATATTGCAACTTATTCAGGGAGGAAACTATAGAAATAAGTGATCATATAAAATTTGAACATCCCAATGGAAACCAAATCATGACGGAACACCATCTTGTCTACCCTGGAATGTAATGTGGCACTTTCCATTGATACCCAGATTCTAGAATCATTTCTTATCTGATTAAACATTAATAAAAATGTTATAGAATGATATTGAGAGAAAAACTCATAATAAATATATGGATCACCCTATAGATGGATTTTGATGGTGGATATGGTTTTAATCTATTTGGGATGATTCTTACATAGCATAACAATGCCCAGTTTTCATACACATTTATAACCATCCCCCATGGTTGTGTATGAAAAACAATTAAAATTCATGATTATACTCATATTTTTCCCTTTTGATCATGGAAATGATATATAGTTATAAAAGAAACCTTTTAAAAATTAATTCAAACTTCTTTGTGATGTGGGTGTGAGCACATACGATGCATATTAGAAATACATATTTTATATTAATGCTTCGCTTTTGTGGAAGATCAATGATTTTACTAATAATGCATTGATTGGTGATGGATCACAGAGTGAGAACTATAATGTACTTTTTGTATGAATAATACTTTCTCCAAAATACTGAAATGTCATCGTTCCATTAGTTTTTTCAGATGTCAATGTTTTTTCCCATAAGCCATCTATGTATAAATAATCATCTAATATTTGACAATACCATGGTGGTTGATGATCCATGATAACATATGCAAGGAATTGATGTGAATAATGAATTAGAAAATTTCTGTTTTTCATTTTGGAAGGGTCAATTAAAATTATCAATGAGGAAGAATGTTTATAATGATACTTGATACAATTTGAAGAAGAAGGGTGTCTTTTTTGTGTTTCCTTATTTTTCAACCAATTTGTTTTGTCAGTTCATAGAAATAATGTACATTAAAATCAACATATATCATGTTTTCCTCTCGATACTTCTAAATTTTAAGGGAGATATGAAGGATGATTTACGATCTAGGCGTGACATCGTGGATTAGGGAATCATACAATAATAACATCTTTTTTGATTTACTAGAAAAAATGGAAAGTTCCATTTTCTACTTAGGGGATGAAACTTGTAGAAAAAAATCAATTTATAGATGTACTGGAGACTACTAAATTTCATGTTGGATATTCACGAAATATAACAAAATGGGTGAACTAAATAGAGTTCAAGCTGAAATATTTGAATAATCATGATTATCATGTCATTCATTGTGATACGATTCTAATAGAAATCTATCATTTTTTTCAAAAATTTAAGGGTGTCAGTTATTTGGTTGTGTGATTTTTATTGAGGTATTTATGCCATGATGTTTTCCATGTCTTTATTGATAAAATGGTTGGCATAGACATCCTTTTTTTTGTTTTTTAGTGAAAATATTTCCTCCATCTCTTTTCATATCCATGTTGCATCTTATTGTCCATCTTCCAACCAAAACATGTCTCATAGGATCCGTTTCTTTTTTTTGATGTATCTAACTAAAAGAAATATGTACACATTAAAATCGTATTCCTATTATTGGTATCATCCCAATGGTTCAATAATGAATGGTTACATTGCTCCAATGTCATGACATGCCTTCTTTATAATGAGGGAAGGGATATCAAGATGTTTAGACCTTCATTCCTCATGACGAATGAGAGATAGTATCCATCGATTCCCGCCACCAATAGGCCTTGGGTTGGAGACCAGCACCATGGGTATAAAAATTTCCCTAAAATGGGAGGAATTACCCTTTTTATAGTAACGAAGATTATGATATAAGATATATCAGACACAAAAAACTCCAACACACATATATAAAGAAACAAAAATCCATTCCACATTATTTATTAATGTAAAAATGTCTGAAATACAAAGAAAAATCCTAAGTAAAAATATAAATCTAAGTTGAAACACATCAACCATCCCCAATGTCTTAGCTAGTATTTTTCAGAATGGTTTGTATAATCTACCTTGAAACCTTAAAATAGTTTTCTATATACATAGGGTGAGCATAAAAGTATACTTATTTTTTAAAAAACAATGTCAGTCGTGCATAATTGAGGGAAGCATACTAATTACCCTGTGAGAAAACAATAGAAACATAAAAGTACCTAACAAGCTATACTATACACCCAAATATTAGAAAGATGGCACAATCAACAAATAATGCATGTAATGTATTGTAATGTAACGTAATAATAATATTGATATCATGGTACACCACACCAAATCTAACTGGTTAACTGCTCATACCTAATGGAACAATGTCCAAACTCTACCACTCTCTTCCACAAGAACAATTATCACAAAATTCCAGCACACACCATGGCCACATACAATATCCAATATTTTCTCCAAAAACATGGGGATCAGCACAAAATTCATCCTTAAGACACCTAGGAAACACACATCACCCAAAGACCCATGGGCCTCACAACTATACCACAACCTACCCGAATAGTATAGGTCTACCAATAATCTCAAGAGGGAGAGAAAAAAATCTGATAAACATCCATCCAACCTCCCATGGTTATATTTGGAAATGACACCCTTCTGAATAAAAATGGGGGTGTTAAACACATAGTACTCAGTACGAGTGGGGTGTGTAAAAATCACATGGAACAATATATATATATATAAATTTATTTATATTGGTTCCAGACACTCAACCCAACATATGGGTTTTCAAAAAAAAAAGCACACACTAAAACTAACTTTGCTACTAACCCAACATCCTTGTACGATCATAAAAAATGGTCACCTCTATATGTTGATAAATGAACCACACTTCACTATAAATCAAAACCTAAAACATAACCCGATAAAATTTATTTAACTAATTTTCACTCTACATCATATATTCTTACTTATTCCATTCCTACATGATAAACTACAAAACACAGCACACCATAATAACATCATAACCCACACACACTTCATAATGTCCCTAGAAACACATGTCTAAAGGCCAAATAATGTTTACAAAATCCTTATTTAAACAAAATGTCACCATGTACATCATCTAAATAAGAAAACCACAACACTACACATCACTACCACACTCGTCATCCCCACTACATAACAACACCACACCCAACACACCAAGAAACAAAAAAATAACCCAACCCGGTCCTATATTCCCACCGTCCAAAAATTACCGAGATGCATTACAAAATCATAACACATTCTTCCATTCCATAATCAACAAATATCTCAGCCCGAGATACCATTTCAACACCCTTACCACCCAAACACACAACAAAAATCCCAGCCAAAACACCCCATTCACATCATAGAAACGAGCCAAATAGAACCACATACATTCCACAACCACACGAACACGGTCAAATTTATTCATACATAGTAGTACTCATGCTATAATTCCATATGATAAAGCATGGGTTATCAAAGTAAAAGATAGATCAAGGGGAATCCATTTATCTAACTGAGTATATGTGGTTATCTAATTTAATAATCACTTGTCCATTAATGGAGTATCAACATCATGAATCCACAAGCCATAAACGTGGGAAAATAGAGACCACCAATGACAATGATTTTCAGATGGCATACAACCCTTACCAAACATTACATGGATCAAGGATTACATATAAAACAAGGATATCATCATCATCGTACACACAACCCCTCATTTATTATATCTTATTATCTTCATTAAATTGGTTTCAATAGTTGTAACTATAGGAAGATATCAATACACCCACCCTGTATGACACACAATGAAATGAGAGAAGAAGGAATCCCTACCTGGAACAACAGCTGATAAAAAATCCCTCTGTTCGCCAAAATTGGTTGGTCATGCATGTAGTATGAAAGTCTCTAGGGGAAAATGGAACAAAATTCTATAGCAATAGAAAATGACTCCTTGGAGAAAAAGGATCTCTATGCACCATGAAATAGCCAAAGGGTTCAATGGAATATTTGATTTCAGCTCTTGAATGGAATGATCATAAATCCATGGGGAAACTATTTTAAAGGACATTAAAGTCGAATCACGTCAATACCACGTGGTTTAATATTGAGACGAAGATTTATGTTTTAGGAGATAAATGCCATTTTAAATGGCCAAAAACACATTAAATATGACATTTAACTCATTTAACATAAATGTAAACATTAATGGGGTGAAACTAGAGAAATTGGGAAAACTGGAAATGACTCACCGATGGTTAAGTCAACTATGCGACTCACCGACAAGAGTGAGACACTAATGGATGATCCACCAATTTTGAGCCATTGATGGATGAGCCACTGACAATACTAACCAATGTCTAACTCACCGACATGACTCACTGACGCCACTCACTGATGCCACACGTAGATGCCACACACTGCAAACACAAATCATCCATACTCAATGATGATGCACCCAATAATTCCCCGAGTATCTGTCACTCGACCAACTGATTCCCCATGACATCGATGATGAGATACCAGATCCCTGAGTCACGGAGGATAATTTATCGACCTGACTCTATAAGAACTGATTCACCGATGAAAAAATTTGAAATTTGAAAAAACTCTTTAAATCATCCACTATTTCCACCCAGAACACCCCAAAACTATATTTGGAAAACGTAATGGTTAGGGGTGTCTTAGGTCATGTCATCAGATACCTCAAAAAATATTCTCTTCCTTCAGAAATCAAAAACAAACCAAAATATATTAGGGGTATGAACAACCACTCAGCATGTTTCATCTCAAGGATTAACCACCTGGGTTGTATGAAATCTAGAGTGAATCATTGACATACAAGGAAACCTCCTCCTACATCTACTAACCCACACAACAAAAGAGTACCCCTCACAAACAACCACTATCTGGAAACATGAATTATGTAATTCCTTTTTCCACAGCAATATACTAACCGCACTAGGCGACAATGACTCTCCCACACGGGTTTAATAGCATCCCAATTAATGTGTCTAAATTAGGAATCATGTCTCCAATTTTTCACATGTTTAGAATTTATCATATGTTACTGAAAAAGTATGTAACTCATCTCATATAAAACATGGATTAATAAATATTTCAGTAATCAAAACAGGAAACAACTCCTGGAATAGGGCACACTTCTGCATCTCCCTCTCCCAAGTACTGTTCTCTAGGTCGCCATTCCACTACAACCCACAAACCAAGGGAATAATACGTTCATAAAACAACATCTCTTGATGATCCTGGACCACTACTAGATGCTCCACAAAGGTTCCTTCATCAATCACATCCAATTATAAACAATTAATGACATTAGAGACATCATGAAGTCATCAATGAATCTGAGAGACAAGAAAGACATCATAGATCCTTCTCAACTATGCTGGTAACACCAAATGGTATGCCACCTCACCAACTCATCCTAACACCTCATAGGGTGCGATGAACCTGGGATAATTCTTACTCCCTCTACTAAACCTCCACTACCCATGTTGATGGAAACCATCAAGATCACATGGTCCCCGAACTCAAACTCTATGGTCAATCTCTTATGATCGACATACGTCTTCTGGAGGTCCTATGCTGCCTTCATCCTCTCACAGACAAGCAGCACATTCTCTATTGTACTCCGCACTATGTTCTGACAATGAATATATACATCCCCAACATCCATCTAGTAAAAGGGTAAATGATGTTTTATTACATATATTTCTTTAAATAGATTTGTGCCAATTGAAGAGTGATAACAATTATTGTAGGAATATTTTAACAAGGGAAAATTTCACACCCTAGACTCCCTAATGTCCCCAATGCATTCCCACAACATGTCATCAAATGTCTGTATGATCCTAAATGTTTTCTCATCTTTCTGAGGATGGAATGTAGTGTTGAGGCCTTACTGAGTGCCATACAATGCTATAATACCCTCCCAAAATTTGAGGTAAAATGAAATTCCAGACCTAAGATGATGGATCTCAGAACCCCAAATAGCCACACCACATCATTAATATTCCTTTTCGCTAATACAAACACTATGATAGACTCCTCGATTGCTATGAAGTGAGTTTATTTCATAATATTGTAACAACCCATGTTTTTTTGTCCTGCAGTTTTGAGCATAAATTTGAATTTTTGCTGTGGGACGCTCGTGAGGGTTAAAATGGTCATTTTACCCTATCATCTGATCTTAGATAATTTTTCTGACCACTCCGTTCGACCTAGAATAGGGTTTTTACCCTAGGATGGGTGTTTAGTGGATGTCTGAGATGTTCAAATTTTGGAGAAATATTTAATATTTATTATTATTAAATTAAATATTAATTTATTCGCACAAGTTCAATTGACAATATCATTTAAACAGATTTTATTATTGTGATTATTTCTGCGTCGTTGAGTCCGGAATGGAGAGTTTAGCCTAGGTGATACATAAACTCATGTTGGGTGTCAGGGTCGGCCCGTGCCCCTTTTTCTTCAATTTCTTTTCTTTTCTTTTCTTCCTTCTCTTCTTTCCTCTTCCTCCTTGTGCATGTATAAAACTCCCCTCCTTGGTCTTGTCCCATGGGAGATTTGGGAGATTGAGAAAAAGGGAGAGTTGGGATGCGTGAGGGGTACCGATTCAATGCTCTCGGCGCACTGATTCCGAGAAGGACAACAGTGAGTCGTAAAATCAAGCGGAGCTACGACGGGTTCTGCCCAAAGGTAGGGCCTTTTATGTTTTCACCATAGATCTCTGTTAAAAAGTTTTTTTTTGGATTTTAAAGACTTATATTTCTTTCTAGAATTCCCATGGGGCTCAATCCGTTGTTTTGGGGGTGAAAACGGACGAATCTGGTGTTTTTAGGGATTTCCTGTCGGAACACCCAATATACACGGCGTATGTTCCTAGGGAACACACCGTGTGCTCTTCCTGTTTGGGGAATATGATGTTTTCTTTTTTAGAGACCATGTAATTTGAGTACATTCCATTTAATTGGTGACAGTGTGGCTATCCATGGGAAATAGAACATGAAATAGTGGATTTTAAGGAGTACACGTCGTGTACTTTAAGTACACACTTGGTAGTGGTACATGGGCATGTGTTCCGGTGAAAACAGACACGACATAACTTTTGGTGAATATTACTTGGAATTTATTGTTTATTCACATGCCTTGTACAGTAATGTATATGCACTGTACTATTACACAAGTAGGCCCAATGGGTTCTGGCCATGTACATCCCCGTCTTAGTAATTTGGAGATATCTTGTGCCTCGGATGTCAGAATTGGGCGTGTGAGTTGTCGATTCTGAGCATTATTCCACGTAGATCAAAATGGTGGACTTCCTTTTACATTTACAAGTATTATAAATGGATTTTTGGGGTTTTTTATCTAAATGGATGGGTTCTCCCTCTAGTTATTGAACCCAGTCGTCACCTGAGGGTGAGACTTGGTGAGGTTTCTAGGTTGGGTGTTTGGACCAAAAAAGTTGAGACCTTTAATGTGAGTTGATATTTGAGCTATCTCCTGTAACATTTTCTTTAGAGGACTTTCTTCTTGTGAGACGTGCCCTTCTGGCCTAAGAGTCCCTGAGACCGGATGCTTCTAAGGGTCCCCTGAGGGATCCCTTGCTTGTGTGCTGAACTAGGGAGTCCTTGTAGGAACTCTCTCGTGTTTTCTTTGATAGGACCCCTATTATGGGTCTCCACTTTTTTTCTTCATTTGAGGACCCCATGTATGATTCCTCCATTCTAAGGATCCCATGTAGGATTCCTTCTCTCTAGTTATCTGGAGAATCCCGAGTAGGATGACTCCTTGGTGTTTGACTTATGGGACCCGGCGGGTGACCGTTGTCTGACCGACCTGAGTTGTTACATCAGGTTTGGGTAGAGAAGGGTTTGGGTGTCATCTAGAACCCGTGCCAAACTAGTAATCCTATGGGGTTATGTTTTTAGTATTGGGATGGGAGTTCGGCCACCCTCACTTGTTTGTTTATATCTGACATGACTTGTTGATGCTGTAGGGGTTACCATATGTTCTTCCTGGTTGGTGGCTATTGAGCCTGATGCGAAGCAACTTCTTGTTTGTTGGGATGCCTACTTTGACTTGTGCGCCTGAGAAATAGGTGGTCTAGTGTTTTAATTCATCTTTTGTGTGATTTTGTGTGTCGTTGTTCTACGAGCACATGTATGGGGTGTCATAAGGTTGATCCATTTTCTTTAATGATATTTAGAATTGTGTAGATAATCTAATGATATGTTTAAACTGTTTTTGGGATCATTTCATGGATCTAGGGCCACCCTGTGGGTGAGTTTTCCTTGTTTATCCGTTTGCCCAGGATAACTGTGGGAATGCCGTGAGGATAGCATGTTTTGAGTTTTATTTATAAGAAACATATATTAATTCTTGTTTGTATGTTGGGCTCGGCCTGGTTACATGATTTTCCTATGGAATGCCTAAAGGTAGTATTCTGTTTAGCCTGAGGGTAGTGTTTATTAGACAGATGGAAACATTTCTTATGCATGTGGGCAGTAGCTTTTGTGCCTGTGGGTGACATTTCGTATTCCTGAGAGAAATATTCGTTATGCCTGAGGGAAGGCACCTAAGGGTTTTCATTTTGGTTTGCCTATGGGAAAGGATATACATGCCTGAGTACAATGTTTACTTGAATATTCACTGTGGTGATTTCTTCTGTTGGACCTTCCAAGGTACATCATAGGATTGGAATTGTTGTTATATTTTACTTTCGGGTAGCATGTTGTTGTTTCTACTATGGAATTGGTATAGGAGATGGTTGGTCGAGGCCGAGTCTCAGAGAAACTCAGAATTTAATTTTATTGAACTAGTTTCTTGTTTTTGGATAATCTGTTCAGAGATATATTATCGGCGTTGGCCAAAGCAGGTACATGTCAATGGGGGTAAATAACCATATATCGACTTAATGATACACGTCTTGAGTGGTATGACGTCCAGCTCAATGCCCTTTCACAGGATGTCCAAGAGATCCGGCTTCAGGTCCCAAGGATCGACTGCATATGTTGTTCTTGTTATTTACTTCACATAATCATGAATATTTAGATTTTTGTATATGTGTATAAGTATAGAACTATACATGTGTACGTATTTAGATATGGACATCCATGATGGAACTTTCCCAGTTGACATGGATTACATAACCAGACTTCAACTATGGTTTCACATTTGGTTTACTTTCTTTTGTTGTGTTCTAGCTAGGCTGAGCACATTGCTGTTGAATACACTTTTAGCAGCACAGTATAGGTTGTTTTTCGGGTTGACCTAATGAGATTATTTATCACCCCTACACGTGCACATAGGTGCATGTGGAGACCATATGTCTGATTTTTAGTTTGATCACGAGTTTATTTGTGGATTGGGATGAGTCCCATTGTTGTATGATCGAGCGGAGCTGCTCGAGTGGTTCTACGGATCAGACTGCTACAGTTCGATAGTGTTTTGATATCAGGTATGTGGATTGGCTTGAAGTTATTAGGAGAGCCCAGTACTTTTACATTCATTTTCTTTTGTACATGTGTATGTATGGTCATCCACGTGGGTGACCAGTGTTGTATTGTATTGCATAGCTTTTCGGGCTTTTATAGTATTTTACTATTATAGCTTGTTTTATTTCTGTTGTTTACTTCTTCCTCACTCTGTTTACTTTCTGCTATAAATGATACATGGTTATTTCTATTGTTTTCTTACTCTGATATGTGGGCATAGTCTCCACACTACCACACCCTAGGCCCTTACTGCTAGTCACCAACCTCTGGCATACAGGGAGGCGCGCTTGAGGCCTTGTGGCGAACTAGATCGGAACAACGGTTTAGTGGCTTCCGGGTTGGGATGTTACAAAAGTGGTATCAAAAAAGTTTTCTATCCTGTACATTACTATTTGGGATATAGTAGACATGAGTATTAGGAATGTGTCAGAACCTGTGATGGATATCGGGCTGGTCCATCGAGAACACTTGTTCCGGTAAAAAGTCCTGGTTGCCAGGGTTTGAGATTTCTTTTCTGATTTTGCGATGTTACAGTTGTATATGATTTTCACCATGAGCGATGCACATGTTGTGTGATTTTAGATTAAATATAGATCTTTGGATCTTGGACATTGGTATGATTCTAGGGATGGATTTTTAATCTTGGCCGGCAATGGAAAGAGGCGCCTCATGCATAATACTAGACACATTGGATTCACATCATATAGGCCTGCTAGTGTGTGTTTTTACTGACGAATGGAACCTTTTTGACTGATTACACATACTTTTCACTCTGATGGATGGTTATGTTGACCTATGTCGAGTCATTTTTGTTGAGGATGATGACTCATTCCTTCTTCACTGGTGGTGTAGTGACCTAGTTGGTCTATGTGGCACGTGATGCCTTTCTATTCAACCCTTATTGGTTGTTGTTTCTTAGGTCTGTGGTCATCTAGTCGGATCATTCAGAATGATGTCGATAGATTCCAAGTCTTTTCTTGTGAACTGGACCTCCTTGAGGTATTTCTTTATACAGATAGCCGATGAGCGTCAGTTTAGTTTCTCTTCTTCTTGGGTTGTGAACTCCAAGGAGTAGTTCCTTCTGAGGATTCTCGGAGAGGTTCAGAGCACTTGTAGGTTGTTTTTTGGTTTTGACGTGAACTCTTGTAGGATGATGTCTGTTTTGTTCTTGGAAAACCTATGTTAGGATGGTTGAACCGTGTTTGAATCCTCGTCAGGTTTTGGCAGGATGTTAGCGTGGCTCGGAGTGAGCTGGACATGCCTATAGTGAAATATCAGTGTACTCCTATTAGAGATGATCATGCGCTATCTTGATTCATCTTGAGTATGCTGAGAGAGCTTCGACCTTACATCATGCTCTTTTTCCATTCTTAAGGTTCTTCACTGTGAGGATGTAACCAGTTGTGGTTGTGATCTAGGAGCGGTAAGGAAATCCATATGGTGGGGAGTGCACCATTGGCCGTTTGATGGTGGTTTTCCTGAATCTGGTTAAACTTCGGTTTTTTATATGAGCTTCTATACTCAGAGTATTCTTTTAAGATGAATATAAGGGTATTCTTATGGTGGGGAGTACCAAATCAGTCATTGGTGAATGTCTTCTGTGTAGAAGACAGTTTTTCATTCTGTGAGGATGGTTGTTAGTCAGTCTAGATAGCTTTGTTGTGTAGATGCTCGGGTTGGGAGCCTGGTTACTGGACCTTTAAATGGGCTTCTCGGGGACGAGATGGTTTATAGTGGAGAGTTTGTAAGAACCTGTGTTTTTTCGGACTGCAGTTTTAAGAAAAAGTTTGAATTTTTTTATGTGGGAATCTCGTGAGGGGTAAAATGGTCATTTTACCCTATTAGATGATCTCATATAATTGTTATGACCACTCCGTTGGTCCTGGAATAGTGTTTTTATTCTAGGACAGGAGTTCGGTGGAAATCCGAGATGTTCGAATTTTGGTGGAATATTTAATATTTAATATTATTAAATTAAATATTAATTTTTTCACGCAAGTTTGATTGACAATATTTTCTAAACCGAATGTCGTATTGTGATTCTATCTGCATCTTTGAGTCCATAATGGGGACTTTATCCTAGGGGAGACATAAACTCATGTCGGGCACCGAGGTCGGCCCGTGCCCCTTTTTCTTCTTTTCATTTCCTTTTCTTTTATTCCTTCTCTTCATTCCACCTCCTCCTTGTGCACGTCTCCGGCACACCTCATTTTCCATGTCCCATTGGAGATTTGGGATATTGAGAAAGAGGTAGAGTTGGGATGCGTGAGGGGTACCGATTCGAAGCTCTTGGCGCGCTGATTCCGTGAAGGGCAACCGTGAGACGTAAAATCACGGGGAGCTTCGGTGGTTTCCGCCCAAAGGTAGTTCGGTTTAAGTTTTCACCATATATCAACTTTAAACAAGATTTTTTATGTTTTTAAAGCCTTATATTGCCTGATTTTATGCCCTTGGGGCTCGATCTATTGTTTCAGGGGAGAAAAGGGGCGAATCTGGCATTTTTAGGGATTTCCCGCCAGAAAACCCAGTATACACGGCGTGTGTTCTAGGGGAACACTCCATGTGTTCATCTCTTTTAGGGAAGTTGATGTTGTATTATGTACACGTCGTGTAGTCGGTGACTGTGTGACTGGCCATGTGAAATAGAACACGAAATAGTGGGTTTTAAGGAGTACACGTCGTGTACTTTAAATACATGATGTGTAGTGGTACATGGGCATGTGTTTGGGTGAAAACGGACACGGTGTAAGTTTTTGTGAACAGTACATGTCGTTTACAGTAAAGCACACACCGTGTACTATTACACAGGCAGGCCCAATGGCTTGTGTCCTTGTACTCTGGCTATGTACTTCCACATCTTAGTAATTTGGGGATATCATGTGCCTCAGAAGACAGAATTGGGCATGTGAGTAGTCTATTATGAGAATTTTTCCACGTAGAGAATAATAGTGGACTCATTTTGACATTTAGAGGTCATCTAAATGGGTTTTTAGGGTTTTTTATCTAAATGGATGGGTTCTTCCTCCATTTATCGAGCCTAGTCTTCACCTGAGGGTGAGATTTGGTGAGGTTGGTAGGTTGGGTGTTCAGAAAAACTTAGTCGAGAACTTTAATATGAGATGAGCTGTGAGCTATCTCCCATAACCTATTATTTATAGGATTTTCCCCTTGTGAGACGTTCCCTTCTGGCCTAAGAGGCTGTGAGACCAGATGCTTCTAAGGCTCCCCTGAGGGATACCTTGCTTCTGTTCTGATCTAGGGTGTCCTGGTAAAAACAATATCATGTTTTCTTTGAGAGGACCCCTTTTATGGGTTACATCTTTTATTCATCATTCGAGGATCCCATTTAGGATTCCACTTTGCTAAGGATCCTATGTATTATTCCTTCTCTCTAGTTATCTAGAGGATCCCGAGTAAGAATACTCCTTGGTGTTGGACTTGTGGGACCCGGTGGGTGCCCATTGTTTGACCGACCTGAGTTGTTACATCAGGTTTGTGTAGAGAAGGTTTCAGGTGTCATCTAGAACTCGTGCCAAACTAGTAATCCTATGGGGTTATGTTTTTAGTGTTTGGTTGGGTGTTCGGCCACCCTCGCTTGTTTTTTTACATCTGACTTGGGTTGTTGATGCATTAGTGGTTACCAGAGGTGCTTCCAGGTTGGTGGTTGTTGAGCCTGACACGAAGCACCATCATGTTTGTTGAGATGCCTACTTATACATGTGTGCCTGACTAGTAGGTGGTCTAGTGTTTAAATTCCTACTGTTGTGTGTTCTTGTGTACCGTTGTGCTACGAGCCCATGTTTGGGTTGTCGTAAGGCTGAGGCCTTTGTTATAAAGATATCTAGAATGGTGTAGATAATCGAATGATAAGTTTAAACTATTGTTTGGGATCATTTCTTGGATCCAGGGCCACCCCATGAGTGTGTTTTCCTTGTTTACTCATTTGGACAGGATACCTGTGGGTATTCCATGAGGATAACATGTTTTGATTTTTCTTGAGAGGAAACATATATTAATTATTGTTTGAATGTTGGGCTTGTCCCGGTTAATTGATTTTCCTATGGAATTATTGAGGGTAGTATTTTGTTTATCCTGAGGGAAGTGTTTATTAGCCTGAGGGTAATATTTCTTATGCCCCTGGGCAGTAGATTCCGTGCCTGTGGGTGATATCTCGTTATGCCTAAGGGCAGACACCTGGGGGTTTTCATTTCGGATTGCCTATCAGAAAGGACATACTTTTATGAGTACAATGTTTACTTGAATATTAACTATAGTGATTTCTTCTATTGAACCTGCCATGCTACATCAAAGGCTTGGCATTGTTGTTATCTTTTACTTGCTGGTAGCCTATTTTGGTTAATGTTGTGACATTGGTATAGGAGATGGTCAGTCAAGGCCGAGTCTCAGAGAAACTCAGAATTGAATTATATTGAACTGGTTACTAGTTTTTTGTTAACTTGTTTAGAGATATATTATTGGTGTTGGCCATAGAAGGTACATTTCGATGGGGTTACAGACCCATATATCGACTTAATGATACACGTCTTGAGTGGCACGATGTCTAGATTAATTCCCTTACATAGGATGTCCAGGAGGTTGGGCTTAAGGTCCCGAGGACCGACAACAGATGTTGTTCTTTGTATTTACTTCACATAATCATGAATATTCATATTTATGTATATGTGTATAGGTATGGGACTATACATGTGTACGTATATAGATATGGACATCTGTGGTGGCACTCGCCCAGTGGACATGGATTACAAACCCTGTGTTCAACTATGGTTTCACATTTGGTTTACTTCCTTTTGTTGTGTCCCAGCTAGGCTGAGCAAATTGTTGTTGCATACACTTTTAGCATCACAATATAGGTTTCTTGTCGGGGTGCCCTACTGAGATTATTTCTCACCACTGCACATGCACCTTGGTGTACGTGTTGACATTATGTCTACTTTTCAGGTTGAGCACGAGTTGCATGGTGGATCGGGCTGAGACCTAGTGTTGCATGATTGAACAGAGCTGCTCATGTGTTTCTACAGATCAGACTGCTGCAGTTCGATAGTGTTTGGAGATAAGGTACATGGATTGGCTTAGAGTTAGTATCAGAGCCCTGTACTTTTACATTCAGTTTCTTTTTTACTTGTATATGTTTGGTCGGCCCGGTGGTTGACCAGTGTTGTATTGTATTGCATAGTTGTTTAGGCTTTTAAATCATTTTACTACTACAACTTGTTCTATTTTAGTTGTTTACTTCTTCCGCACTTTATTTACTATTCGGATGTGTATGATACTTAGTTATTTCCGGTGTTTTCTTACTCTGATATGAGGGCATAGTCTCTCAACTATCACACCCAAGGCTCTCGCTGGTTGTCGGACTCTGGTATACCGGGAGGTGCGCTTGAGGCCTTGTGGTGAACCGGCTTTGGGTTGGGAGTTCAGACACCTTCACTTGTTTGTTTATATCTGACATGGGTTGTTGATGTAGTAGTGGTTACCAGAGGTGCTTCCTTGTTGGTGGCTATTGAGCCTGAAAAAAAGCACCTTCTTTTTTGTTGGGATGCCAACTTTGACTAGTGTGCCTAAGTAGTAGGTGGTCTAGTGTTTAAATTCCAACTATTGTGTGTTCTTGGGTACCGTTGTGCTACGATCCCATGTTTGGGGTGTCATAAGGCTGAGACCATTTCTATAAAGATATCTAGAAATTTGTAGATAATCTAATGATAAGTTTAAACTATTGTTTGGGATCATTGCTTGGATCCAGGGACACCCCGTGGGTGTGTTTTTCTTGTTTAGCCGTTTGGCCAGGATACTCGTGCGTATTCAGTAAGGATATCATGTTTTGAGTTTTCCTGATAAGAAACATATATTAATTCTTGTTTGTATGTTGGGATCATCCCGGTTTCTTGAGTTTCCTATGGAATTCCTGAGGGATGTATTCTGTTTAGCCTAAGGGAAGTGTTTGTTAGCCCGAGGGAAACATTTCTTATACCTATGGGCAGTAGCTTCTATGCTTGTGGGAGACATCTCGTATTCCTGAGGGTAGTATTCATTATGCCTGAGGGAAAGAACCTAAGGTTTTTCATTTCCGTTTTCCTATGGGAAAGGATATACATGTATGATGACAATGTTTACTTGAATATTCAATGTGGTGATTTCTTCTATTTAACCGACCAAGCTACATGACATGCTTGGCGATGTTGTTGTCTTTTACATGCAGGTATCCTATGGTGGTTTCTGCTGTGGCATTGGTATAGGAGATGGTCGGTCGAGGATGAGTCTCAGAGAAACTCAGAATTGAATTATATTGAACGAGTTACTTGTTTTTTGTTAATTTGTTTAGAGATATTTTTCCAGCGTTGGCCGAAGAAGGTACATGTCGATGGGGTTAAAGAACCATATATCAACTTAATGATACATAGCTTTAGTTGCATGACGTCCAGCTTAATGCCCTTGCACATGATGTCCAGGAGATCAGTCTTAAGGTCCCAAGGATCGAATGCTGATGTTGTTCATGTTATATACCTCACATAATCATGAATATTCATATTTATGTATATGTGTGTAGGTACGAGACTATAAATGTGTACGTACATAGATACGGACATCTGTGGTGGCACTTTCTCCATTTACAGGTATTACATACCCTGAGATCAACTGTGGTTTCACATTTGGTTTACTTCCATTTTTTGTGTTCCAGCTAGGTTGTGCACATTGCTATTGCATACTCTTTTAGCAGCCCAGTATAGATTGCTTGTCGGGGTGCCCTACTAAGATTATTTCTCACCCCTGCACGTGCACTTTGGTGTATGTGTAAACCTTATCTCTGATTTTCTGGTTGTGCCTGAGTTTCATGGTGGATCGGGATGTGGCCTAGTGTTTCATGATCGAGCGGAGCAGCTCTAGTGGTTCTACTGATCAGACTGCTGCAGTTCGATAGTGTTTGGAGATCGGGTACGTGGATTGGCTCAGAGTTAGTAACAGAGCCATGTACTTTTACATTCAGATTCTTTTGTACTTGTATCTATATGGTCGACCCAGTGGGTGTCCAGTGTTGTATTTTATTACATAGATGTTTGGGCTTTTACAACATTTTACTATTACAGCTTGTTCTATATCAGTTGTTTACATCTTCCGCACTCTGTTTACTTTTCCGATGTGTATGATACTTTGTTATTTCCACTGTTTTCTTACTCTAATATTAGGGAATAGTCTCGCAACAAATCACAACCTAGGCCCTCGCTGCTAGTCGGCAGCCTCTGGTGTGCGGGGACGAGTTCTTGATGCCTTGTGGAAAACCGGCTCAGAGAACCGGTTTAGTGGCTTCTGGGTCGGTATGTTACAAATATGATCCAACACTATATAGATTACATCAAATTTTTCCTGGTCCATGGGTAATACTATGAATAAATCCATTGATATGTAATCCCCCTTCTACTCGAGGATATCTAGGGGCTGCAAAAATTCATAGGGAAAACTGTGCGCAGCCTTTACCTGCTAGAACTCTAGGCACGTTACCACAATCTCCTCCAATGCCCGCTTCATCTCAGACCACAAAAATATTTCTCCAAATCCATGTTACGTATTAGAAACTCTAGATTATATCGCTAGGGTTGATCTATATATCTCAAAGAGAAGTACCTTGTGCATCTCCACTGGAACCAATAGATTCTCATAGAACAGTATTCGACTATGACCATCCTCCAAACATCCCTCTAAAGCATCTCCCTAGTCACTGCAGTCACGCATTACCTATGCCTCCATGTTTCCCAACTAAGAATCCTCCACCTACCGCCGATGGGATGACTACACCATCATCAAAAAAGGATATCCTCTACCACATCCCATTCAATAATCTATGTGTATGATGTCCAACTCTTCCATTTCTCTCCAAGTGTCTGCATATTCCAGAACCATTTCCTTCTTCGACTTCCTACTCAAAGTATCAACCACAAAATTTCCATATCTAGAGGTGTAGGAGTTCTCAAAATTGTACACCTGGAGAAACTCCATTCACATCCACTAATTAAATATTATATTTCATGTGGAAACGATGTACCTCAATCTCTTCTGATCCATGAAGACCCCAAATCACACCACATTAAGGTAATTTAACCACATATATAGTGATAACAGAACCTATGTAAGCTGATGATCATGGATTGAATAGTTATGTTCATGGGGATGTAGCATCCAAGGTGCATAAGAGATCACTTCCCATTGGTGCATCGGTACAAATCCCAACCACAGACCGGAAGTGTCACAAAACATTTTTAACATCACATCTTCCCCAAGAAAACTATGCACTATGAAACATTCCAAATTCCCCATTAGATAACCGAACACTGACTTAAACTACTCACTCCACCCAAAATCATGTACATTTGAAGTTAGAGCCATCTAATAAGATTCTACTCAGGGGAGATGTTGTAATAATATCTAATAGTAACCTACGAGAGCAACAAAACTATACACCTCTAGAACATTATTGGTTTTCATCCATAAAATTACTTCATAGACCTTCAATGGGTCTACATATACATGATTATTAGACACAACATGCTCATGGATGTGGACCTCCCAGGTCCAAAACATTCACTCAGACATAATTTTTTAGAGCTAGTGGTGTTGAAGGACCAGTAGGATGGTTTTATGATCATATGTATGTTCCTTCTATGACATCAATGTTATCATGATGTAATCAATGAATACGAAGAATAACTGGTCCAGAAACACATGAGTGATTGATTTCATAACCCTATGAACATGTTTGGTGTGTTCATAACACCAAATGGTATAAACCCAAAGTCGATGTTCCCATAATTGTAACATAATGTAGCCTTTAGGATATCATCCTCATTCAACCACAATTGGTGATATCCAAACCATAGATCGATATTAGAGAACCAAATTTCTCTCTATAGTTGGCTGAAAAGTTTTTCTGTCCTTTTGATAGGGTAATAGTTCATGAACATTAACAGATTCATCCTTTTATATACTATATACTGGCCCATACAACCATCATCGTTCTTCATAATCAAGATAGGTGTGCCCCATGATGACACACTATGCTGGATAAGGCCCATCATCATTAGATCTTCAATCTAAATCATTTTCTCCCAAAGCATAGAAGGTACCATCCATAAAGGAACCATCAAAATTGGAGAAGAAGAGGGATTCAATCCAATACCTTACATAGCATCCCATCAAGGGGTTAGGGTCAAAAAATAATTCGGAAAAACATCCTAGAACACACCAAATACTCTAGGTGCCCCCAAAATCTCAATATCATCACATCCTACTAATAGAACGCTAAATAAAGAAATAAAAGTCTCCACACAATGACTTCACATCAGAAAACTATTCTCGCCAAAACAAACCACAAGTTTGAAATCTACATCTAAAAACATGACTCTTCTCCTGAAAGTGTCGATGAAATATTGCATGGAAAACAACTGGTCATTTCCACAGATAACATCATATGGCTTCATCTATAGAAAGAAGATACCCCCATTGTACTGAGGCATCGACAAAATCAGTCCACATCCCCAAAAATCATCAAATAATTGGTTCTGGACTTCAAATGGTGTACTCAACACCAGGTGAAAATATGGTTTATCTACATATAGACCCAAATCATTGGCTAAAAATAGTAAAGTAAAGAATTTTGAAGCTCCCGAATCAATCATAGCACAAGAATTACTACTAAAAACACTGATCATACATCAAAAAATCTATGGCTCATATGGAACTCATGACTCTGTGGTATGAAACATACCAAACACAGCTCCTTGTCCTCTTTGATATCGGATTTCCCCTAGTCCATTCCTGGGCCAAGGTCCCTATTGAATTCCCTTAGGCCAACCTCTTCCTACTTCTTCTCCCATCAGGGGATTATGATCTTTCTTTTCCTGATGCTAAAATGGCCTGGACGGAAACTACTACGGATGAAGGCAATGTACCATCCCACCTCCATAGTATTGAGCTCGAACTATGCAGTGACTTTGATGGTTCCATCAACCCCACAATCAACACACAATGGTACAATGAAATCCAGAAAAGGACAAGTTACTGATGGACGAAACGATAATATATGGTGTGGGTTCCCTACCGACAACAAACCTAGAAGGTCCTAACACCATTGATATACAACTAAAATCCATCACCTTTAAAGAAGTCAGTCAAATCCCCTATCATGGTAAAACAGCCCTTGTCTGATTCATTTACACTACCTTATCCTTCTTCTGAACCTCTATGTATGTTGGCAGTGTGAATGATGTAACCATATACTCGATATAAGGATGGGGTGCCTCCTCAAAATGCATATCCTGATACTCCTCATTTAGAAAAAGATATAGATTCTATAGAAGTAGATCCTTGAAATTGACCCCCGACTCCTATACTGAGATCCAAATATTCCAGAGGGAGAGTATCTCATGTTTCTTCTTAGCCTTCATGGTGGAATTATGGATTTCCACCAACAACTCATTCTCAATATAGACCTACAGAACAGCAGTCTAATTCTTCATCATGAGGTATATTTCCCCTCATTGATGCGTATCTCCAATTAGCTGGCTCAATACCAGAGAAACCCATTACACTTTTAGATACAAAATCAAGAAAAAATTGATAACCAGCTACTCGAGCTGACTCTATATCTCCATGTATGACACACTTAACTCACACATTCCTAGAGTTTTCCACTTTAAATTGTGAAGTTTATTCATCCACATATTTTTCTCCTCATCTTGAAAAACACTCCTCTGATAAACAAGATTGACTTGTTGATTCTCCACTGCCTGAGCCACTCATGGACGATGACTGAGTTCCATAACTAAAACGTCTACAAGAAATTCCTAAGCCTGAGTAGTATTTAATTTATTAAAGATTCATTTTAATTCATTTTCTATATTAATTTCCTAGAAACTAAAAAAAACACTATCACATGTCATCATGATTCATATACCATTTCTATGGTATGTACCACAAAATTGGTTTAGCCTCACCTGGTTTTTCAGTGAGCTCATGTTCTGTGATAATATAGAGGATATAATCGAACATGTTGGATGTTGTCGAATCAATTTATTTAATGAAATATATATGGACAACCAATTTCATAATCTCCTAGTCATTAATGTAGAATCAATAGAAATTATTTATAATCCATGGATGTGTGAAACCAAATACCACTAATGGTCATGATTTTCATAAGGCATACATCCCTACAAAACACAACATGGAAAAAGGATAACATATAAAACAAGAAAATAAACATCTTTATATTCCCATAAACTAATTTATTACATCATATTATCTCAATTAAATTATTTCCATGATTCATAACCACAAGAAGAAATCAATACACCAACACTGCATGATGCACATAAGAATGAGATATGGAGGATTCCCTACATAAAACAACAAATTTTCAACATTACCTCCTTCCACCAAAATAGGGTTTATTGTGAATAGTAGAAAAGACACCAGGGGAAAACAAAATAGACTACTTTAGCACAGGTATAAGACTCCTTGGGGAAGAAAGGTTCTTGGTGAACAAAAAGAAAGAGGAAGTTTCAAAAGGTATTGATGAATTTTTTCTAAAAGGTCAGATCCTAAATCCGCAATGAAACTATTTTAAAGTCCATTAAAGCATGATCATGATTAAGCCCATTTTATTTTGTAATCAAAGGAAACGTCAGGTTTTTATGAAAAGAATTCTATTTGGAATGGACCATAAACTCATTAAACATGGAAATTAACTTATTTATCATTAAAAGAAACATAAATTGGGGAAAACTAGAAAAAATAGGAAAACTCGATATGAATCACTTATTGTCGTGTAATTGACATGATTCACCGACACGAGTAAGCCACCTATAGATGATCCATTGATGTTGAGCCATAAAATAATGAGCCACAAACATGATTCGTTGATAGCTATTCACTGATGCAACTCATTGATTCATGACTCATTGACGTGACTAAAAAACAAGATTAACCATCACAACTCACAATTGAACTCATGGATTCCTAACATACTGACGATCTAAGCCACTAATTCCCAACATACCGATGCCATGAGTCGCCAACAGAAAGCTACAACTGCACTAATTTATTAATTATGAGACACCAATGAAACTCACTGATTCCTAACTCACTGATAGTAAAACTAGAAATTTTTAAAACTCAACATAAGATCCATCATTGTTTTCCATAACTCATCAAACACTGTATTTTCACAATGTAATAGACTTGGGTTGTCTGGGACATTACATCAAGAATGTATGGATTTCAAATCAATGTATTTATCAAATATTAATATGAAAATGAATAGACCAATGAGAAATAGAGAAGATTAGTATGAAAAAAAATAACCCATTTTTCCATCACTTCCTCAAACATGAGGAATTCTCAGATCATATAAAATGATGATATTCTTCATTGAATTGAAGGATATGGCACGTCACACAGTGTTGTTCAACTATGATTTATTTTATGACAACATCATGTGAGGATATTCAACATGTATATCTTATGTCATCTCTTATAATTTTTCATATCTATTAAATTATTTCTATACTTATCTATAGGAAACATAAGTAAATGATAAATAGAAACCATAGGTTTCATATCATTGATATGGAGAGAGAAATTATAAAAAAATATTTTTCTAATTATTTAAAAATAAATTTAGTAAAATTCTGTAATAAATAAATAAAATAAATATTTAATTATTTTTGTTATTTTTTAATATTTCATGTATCATATTTTCTAATAGACTATTTCTGTTAGAAAATATGTGCTTTGGATTTTGTTCATAATAATATGGTTCTTCAATGTAATGAAATTGTGATCAATTTTCACAAATTTATTATCACTTGAAAGAGTAAAGAACATTAGAACAGAACTTAATGGTGCTATGCTAACCGACATAATAGTCTTTTAGGACAGTGCATCAAATAATAGACCTCATTTTGAAAATGTAGCTTATTATGGAGTCATTGTAAAAATCATAATATTTTATTGTTACTATCATAGTTGAGTCATTAAGATGAAATCATAGTTGTATGATTCAATGATTATGTAGGTCACCTTTAATGATGATTGTGTATTTCAAGTTATTTTATTGACTCACAATCTTTCTATCAATGAACAATATGTATTGGAATTTGTGGAAAAGAATATATTTTAGTTCAAAGATCCTTTTCAACCTAAATTTTGTTTCATTTTAAAAATAATTCAAAGTCATGTTTTTGACAATGGTGATGAGGAATTGACACCATCCCTACTTCAATTGACCAAAATACATCTATTACTTATGATAATTCTAACATCTCAATGTTCAGAGTTTATTTTTAACCCAATGTTGTGGTGGAAAATATATAGAATCATCCATCTTGGTTCTTGATTTTTTGGTATTAGCTCGAATTGGGTTGTTATGGTTGGTACTATTCTAAATTATTTAATATTGATGATAAATTTTCTTTATCCAACATAGCATAAATGTTAGTAATAAATAATTATTTATTTCTGATTTATTTATTTCATTTTATAATATTTAATTGAACTATAATCAACCCTAGAAAACAAAACACTAATAAAATAAATAAATTGATTAAAAAAAGTGGAATTATATTGGAAATATTAAACATATTAATATGAAAATATAAACATATGAAAATAATGGCCCAATAAAAAATTATGATTAACTTACATAAAATATTTATCAAATGACATAAGAAAATGAATTCATGTGTCTTTTTTGGTTTTTTGGGATACACATTAGTTATCCTTTTTTAATTACATACATATTTTTTTTAAATCAAAGGAAATGAAAACAATTGAGGATCAGAAAAGAAAAAGGATGACAGAAAACAATCACTGAATGACTAAGATTGAAATTCCCCCATTAGTGCATGTTATGCATATATAATTTCATATAATTATATATATCAATAAGATGTAATGTCATGTGATTAATTTTCAGAAAAACTTATATAAAGGATCCATCACTTAGAAGAAATTTATTTGATGAGCAGACTATTATTCATCATAATACTATAGATAGTGGTAAGAGGGGGTGGGGGTTGTACGTGAGATAGGAACTCTAGTCGGCATACCCAATTAGACCATACCCCTCCCAAGACATACAATCCTCCAAACTTTCTGATCCCACTGTGTCGTTGGGGACACATTTGATTTTTCAGACACCCATGTATTCACCATCCTTTAAATCGTATCCTCATCAACCATATTTACTATATCATATAAATATTCCCACTCCTCATCCATATCGAGGATTTTCCGGCCATCCATTCCATATGCATTACCATCTACTTTGTTCTCCTATAGATTCCACATTCCTTATTCGACTCTAGCTAGTACATAGTCAATGCCTACGAATCATATAGTGGGACTCACTCAACTTGTACTGGGTGACATTCCTACAGTGCATGTGGATGCAGCATCACCCATTGATCATACTTTCACATTTTTATTTAAGAACACTAACCACTTTTTTTTACTATAATTTATATTCATTATAACATGTATTTACAAAATATATTTTTTCCATTTATAATAGATATATCTTCTAATAGGTGGAGGGGTAATACAAACATGCTTGATGTGTGGAACCTCTGCACATAGTTGATGGAGGACTATAAAAATTACTAACAATTGATCGAAAAATGGTTTCAATGTCATAGTTTTTTAGCGATGCATTCCAAATACTTCGACATCATTCCTATCATCACACTCTCATGGAGACAGTTTCCAAAAGAAAGTTAAGGATAATTCTTGTTTATAGATATGGGTGAACGAATTTATTGTATTTATTGTAATATTATTTTAGTATTTATAGGAATTAATATTTTGGGGTCAACTTCATTTTAATTTTCTTGATGGTGAGGGTTCACGTACGACACCTATAAATAAATCTGGTGAGCATTGGAGGCCCTATATTCAAGGGTTGTATATTTGATTGTGTGCATGAGTTAGTATAGAGTTAGAGGTTATACGTGTCATGTATGATTGTCCAATATAATAGTATCAAAAAAAAATTACTCACTGGCCGACTACCATGTATAGGGTTTTAATCACATTTGAAGTTTTTAAATGACATTTTTTTGTGTTCTTCATTAATAATAAATTTTTTATTACTGAATATTATTTAGAAATCATCCAAAACTATTATGAAAAATTTGAAAAAAAATACCTCCACACATTGGGGAGTACTACGATGGATGGTCAAGAGAGGAATCCGGTTTTACAATTGTTTATAATGTTTTTTAGGATAGGAACATTATTTTGTTTCCACAATAATTTATTCAATTTATAATATTTTGATATAATTTTAATTATGAAATTGATTATTGGTATACTATATTCAATTATTATTTCATAAATTCAAAATCAAAGCATATCCAAGTATTTAATACTGAAGGACATATGACTAAAGAAAAACTATTTTTCTCGAGTAAAAGGAAAAAATATTAAATTGTGGTTAACAAATGAACACATCACTACATTGTATATTTATATCTAGTTATTTAAAATTTATATAAACATTTTTAATATTAATAATCTATTTATATTTGTAACTGGCGTCTTTGGAGTCCCTTGATGCCCATGGACCTAACAATTATGGGCCAAATTATCACATAAATCCGGTGTTTGATGTTGGGAACTATGACATAGTACACTTCCATGATGGGAATATTATAGTATAGATGAGGTATTTTCCTTGTTAAGCTACTAGGTTTTGTGACACATTGTTTGAAAATGTTATGGAATGGGATGAAAAAACCGACAAATGGTCACAATGGTGGAATAATGGATAGAAAGGGAAAACACTGAATATATGAAACTTATGAAATTTTTATGTCCATCTCAACCACAAGATACTATTGTGTCTTGTGTGGAATATATGTCATCAATTCATTAATTATATTGTTCACCTGGAGGTGGTCCTGCAGTTGGTAGAGATTATGTCGTTCCAAGAGATGATGATGTCGAGGAAGAGGCTGAGGATGGGGATGATGATGAGACCAAGGATGAGGCTGATGTGGAAGATAAGGGTGTGGATGAGGGTGAGGATGAGGCCAAGGATGAAGATATTGATGAGTACCATGATGATAATGGGGAAGAGGATGAGGATGATTATGAAGCTGATAATGATGGTGACAATAGTGATTTTGATGTGGGAAAGATTGATAAGTTGCATTTTTTGACTGATATTAAATACATTTGACGTTTGATGATTTATTGGGACTGTATATGTGTTTGATTGTGTAGGTAAAAATATTCATGACTCATGTAGCTTAAATACAATATAGTTTTAATATTAAAACCTTTTTCCAATGTATTTTCATTATTTATGATAATGTAATTGGGGTATTTGGAAACTTAATATATTATTCAACATTAAAACGATTTTTTAGGTCGCTGTCCTTACTTTTATCATTAATTTTTTATATATAAATAATAAAATATGACCTGGAATGGTGTTATAAATTCTATGAATTCCCAATTTCCGTATTATCAATTATATTTGACAACCCTACCCATCCATATCCATGACACCCTCTCCAACACACCACCCTACCTTCAAAAACCACCCATATCCATGGCCCCTTCTAGTATCCCCTTCCATGTTATCTCCTTACCACCCTCTCACCTAAAATTGTGTTAACATAATATCCTACCCCTCTTATTGTCTCAGCCACTAAATTAGTTGTGTGTGACTACGAACATTTTAAAAAAACACATTTTGACATTACTTGAACACATCTTTGGGTTTCCACATATTCCATACCGTTATATATATATATATATATATATTCGTTAATATTTCATTTTTTAGTTTTTTTAGTATACTTAAGTGCCGCGGGTTGTTTTTTCAGTCCTATAGAACTCATTATAGCCTCTACATGACTTATGGATTATCATTTAGCTGATGAAGATTTTTCAGACTAGAGAAATATAGTAATTATATATCTTGAGGGTATAGACCTTGATTATCATTCGGTTGTAAATCCTCACTCTTTAATCCATCTGCAGTATAAGGCATGAGAATGTGATGAAATTAAAATATTTTCCATATTTGTCATTTCAATATAACTATCGGTTAATGAGGTTACCCACACAACAATTATGTTAACTTAAATATACCATATGAAAAAAATATGAAGTGTGTTTTATACACTATTCAAAATATTTTACATATTCATATGAAAAATAATTCCTTCCACATGAACTACAAATTATTTAATACATATCAATATGAGATCCTCAAACAATGTTGTATTCCATAGACACCAATTGTGTCTATAACCAAATATGTCAATAACCAAATGTAGTTATATAAGAAACTTTTATTTTCTTCATGGTCTTTCTACCCATTATGAATCCACTATGATAGATATTCTAGAAATTCCTATCACAATCAACATCTCATATTTCAATCGTTTTCATTTTGAGTCCAATATTATTTTGGATCCATATATAGTTTCTATATGATAGATAATAGTTACATGACATTATTTAAAAGACATGGTTGTGTGAACTATTCCACTAATCATGCACTTGGTTTTGGAAGTCTCCATAGACACATCATTTTACAAAATTAGGAAACCAATTCCATCACATAGACATCTTTTAGAATCTCAATCGATTCATAATGGCAAACTACACTACCCACGAATCCTTTAGTGAGTCAAAAGATCAACAATGAAAAATATCAAACTCTTATCTATGGTACTTGATCTTACTCATTGTCATTATACTATTTTTTAGTCATATTACTCTTATGAATTGTATTTTGAGGTATACATTATGGGACACCATTTTCGTCTATTCTCATTAAAATTTTCCAACGGTGATTGGTCCCCCACCATTAGGGTGATGATGATGGCTCACTTCATCCATAAGTACATGGATGGTTTCTTTAATCTCTCTTTCTTCAATCATTATACTCAATTTAATTACAATCCTTCATTTAAATATGCCTATAAATATCAGTACCTACCATCAAAAACATATTCTAAAACATAATTCAAGTGTTGTAAGTACTAAACTCATCCATCAATAATAGAAACACATCAAGAATGGATTTCCATTTCTCAGCATGATATTTGTTCTTTTTCTTTAGTGTTCACATTAATGTGTATATCACCATTATTTTGGTGTAGACATCATGCTTATTTTCATATATAATAATTTGGCATGTTGAGCTTTCATGTGTGATCTACTTCCCTACCATATTATTGTATATTATCTACATTTTCAGGTGTATTTATAGTGTAGTTTTTTTAGTTCGGCGTGTTTTAAGGTGTTGTATTATTTTTGTTTTCCGTATTTGTATTAATCATTATCCTGTAGTGTTTTGTGGATATTTGTAGAATTTTTTTTTCATTTTGTGCATTCTAGTGTGAAATTTCATTTATTATTTGCATTAGTTTTATTATGAATTATATACATTTTATTGAATGCAATGTAATTTCAATTTTATGAAATCTCAGAGGGGAGGATGTTGTATGATGCTATATAGAAATTGAGTACTCTATTCCAACGATTTCTAAACCAGTTTTATAAATCAGAAAACCATATCTAAACCAACGTTTCTTATCGAACCATTGGTAAAACACTATACCAATGGTTTAAAAATTGTTTTTATATATTTATGGATTTATATATAATAATTTTTTAGTACTATTGGTAACCATTTATTCCAATTATTACATCAAACCATTGGTGTAGAGTAATTTCTTGTGTCATTTTTCAATGGTTAATGCTCAACTTTTGGTATAGGGATAGAACCACAACTAAAAAAAATAGTTTGGAAAACTATTAGTATAGGGAATATCAACGGTTTTCTTTCATAACGAGATGATTTAAAAACGTTGGTATATCCTATGTTTCTAAAATTGTTGGTGAATATTTTTTAATTTTCGAGGAAGAATCATTTTTTAGTCAACAGTTAAAAATACAGAATTTTAATTCAAAACTTTTATTTTTTTCAAATTTAATTATAGTGCTAAAATACATTTTTAAATAGTTTCAATGTAAAATTATATCAAATATATATAAAATAACCCAATTTAGGTCATAGGTAATAATTTCACTTTGAAATTTATTGCAAAATTTTATCAATCTTTTGGTCATTTTTACTTGAAAAACCTACGTTGTCATCCAACTTATAAAATGAATTTTAAATTAATTTATGCCACATTAATGATCGAAATTTGGAAAAATGGATTCCTTATTAGAAATAATAATAATTAATAATGTATAATAAGTAAAGTTTTTGGAAAAACATAATAATGAAATTGATTGAAATTAATTACAACAATTATGTTTAAATTATGGTAAATATGGGACTGAACTTTAACCATGTGGTCCAAAATACCTAAATGTTTTCCCAAAAGGAGCTAAATGGATATATATACCCTATATTCAATTTTATCTAATTGTTTCCATAATTGATCCTCTATCATCATGAAATAAATTGTAGGAATTCTTTAATCAAAATATCACAAGAGTGTCACTACTTGTACACTATAAAATTCCAACACTTCTCCCCATTCCACACACCTCCAAAAAAACCTAGTTTCAGAAATGATATTCCTAATAAACAGCCCAAAATTTCTCCCCAATAATTTTAATCCTCCCTTTGTACAATATTCCTTTCAAGGAATCCATTTTTTATAAACCAAAAGGAGTAACCAATTTTAAGGTAACTCATTCTAACGATTCGTTTTCATTAATTTAGATTTCAACCACATAAAATAATTTTCATCCATGATCCAATAATAAATATAGTATCCCATATTTAATTATATATTTTAATATTAAGTCTTACACAGACACTCATATACACTTACATCTAATTGGTAACCGACATACTGTTTATTTGAACAAAAAACTACCACCTCATTAAATGATGATTGCTTAGTCTTCCTTTAATGCCTCTAGTGGTGGCCATTGTGATTGAAACCCTAATTATTTATATATTATATGTTATATATATATTATATATTATATCTTGATATTTATTTAATTCTTTTATATCAAATTCTTCTACACATTTCATTTGGCGTAACTACGATAACATCGCTTGTGGAAGTGTGGACTACTACACACTCAATGTGATGTGATTAATTCATGTTATACATGGAATTTCATAATGTATATATTAAATAAATTTTCAAATATATTAAGTATATAACATACCAAAATTATAATATACAGGAAAATACATATCATTTAATTTTAATTCTTTTAAAATATGACAATCAAATGGAAGTGGCGTTCATGCATACGTATGTCCTTCCCAATCCATGAGCGGTGCATTGCATTTCCTATCTCCAATTATTATATATTCTTATAAATACATATATAATGAATATATATGATAATTAAATAATGTTTTGGAATCTAGATATGATTATTCCATTATCAAATTAATGAAAAAAATATATGTTAAATCATACTTGAGAAAACTATGCCATTAACACTAGAAATAGTGAAATTAATGAAATTTTGTTTACATGTGGGAAATTATATTTTATAAGATGTTAATATATTGTATTATAAACATGATATTAATTTTTATATTAGTATCTTAGATATTTTTAACCATTATATATGAGGATAAAATCACACAACCAAAAGAAAGGATAATGTAAGGGGTTTCGCCTCAATTTACATTCCCTTGAGACTTGGTCGTTGTTATAAACAAATTCAATTTTATGTGGTTTATAGGATACACAATGAAATTTCATATCATAAATCTACTTCTACTCGTGACATTATAAATTTCACTTAATTTAATACATTCATCGGGATTATGATTTAAATGATTGTATGTGGTATGGGACACTTTAGAATGTTTAGTGATTATTTTCCTCAGGAATGTTCTTAATGATTATCATTTCAGTCTCACTTAATTTTTCAATTGTTAACTTTATATTGATACAATAACATTATTTTAATATGTTTTCATTGATTATTAACATTAATAAAAAAATTCTCATTAGTATTTTCTAAATTATATACCATTTTACATATGGTGTCTACATTGACAGTTATTTGATTATATGGGGAAATAATGATAATTATGTATAAATTATTCAATAAATTTAATTGATAAAGAATATTATGTAAATATATTATTTACTATGAGGTATACTGTGGACTATAAATGACTGGTGGGCATGAATTTTAAATATCCACTTGATACATCCACAGGTTCTCATGAGATGAAATACATGACAAAATTATATTGGTCTCTATAAATAGTTTCAAAGCATCTTTCAAAAGGACTTGGTAGTATAGGTTTTCATATACCTTAAACATGATGTATAATAATTAAGAATTTTTCTTTAATATTCAGTTATTAATTATCAATGAGATTGTACGACAACATATCAATAGATGTAATTCATTCCATGGTTGTGGATTTATTGAATTTCACAGTGTTTCATACATTTCCATGTAAATTAGGCCTTATCTACTATAGTTCATGATGATCCACCAACAATGAGCTATCCAATCCAAGCAAAGCCACCACCATTGATGCATGGGAATAATGAAGAAAAAATATACACAAAACCGTATCTGGCTCTGTGTGATTGCATACTGTGAACCACTAGAAGAATTTAGTGTCACTGTTATAACTCCACTGAGTAGAAGAATAAGACACCCTAACAGCACTATCCCTACTCCCCACAAGTAGTTCTGATAGAGAAATAAATACAAAATTAAATTGAAAAAGAGAATATATATATATTAATTATAATTATTGTTATAATTAAAATTATTTACCTATATATTTATATATTTTAATTTATATATTATAAATAATTATATATATATATAATTTTTTAACTATGTACTTTTTAATAATTATTATCATATTTGTAGTAACATCTAGGATAAATCCCACATTCTAAGGCCCAATTTAAAGACATGTTCTTGAGCTTGTTCCATTCCCCAATTCGTGTACCTGAAATAGTCACCACAGACCACTAGAAAAAATTAAACAATGATCATTCTGGAAACAATTCGTACATGATGGTGGAGAGAGGATTTTTCATCATAGTTGATCCCAACCAATGACCATGACATGTGGAACCCATGAAAATCCTTAAAATGAGGTTTATTATCACCCCCAAAAAAATAAGTTGTCACCATCTATAAATATCGCACGCACTCTCCCACTATATTGAATCATCCACTAATAATTAGGTTTATCCTCTATTTTAATTTCGTTCTTTTTATATTCAGAATTTTTGGTTGCATTATGTTCATCAATAAATCTCACTTTTTTTATCATTCCACCTCTATTTAATTATGTTTATAGCCTCTATGATGTCTTGATGGCATTCAATCTCTATTATTGTTGAGAGCTAACCCATTAAGGGTTGTGAAAAGGGGAATTGATGTAATAATAATGAATTTATACCTTTAATTATTAATCTATATTCTCTCTACTTATAGCATGATAGTGAATGTAGAATGAGGAGGTGTATATTGTCATTATACTATCGATTAACAACATAAAAATCATCCAACTACTACAAAAAAATTATCCCTCTATGTTGGACACAATTAATATGATTGGAGTTTGTGGTTCATTTGGAACATTCGTATGTGATTATATCATGTTTGTTTGAGTGAGTTTGTTTACTAGATTGGGGGATGTTCTTAACCATTCAATATGGATAATACATGTATTTACAAGTCTGTTTGAGGATCTCTTGACTAGATCAGTGGTTTCATAAAAAAATAAACTATGGAGGGTGATGAGGGGAATGATATTGATCGTATTCATTGAATTAGTTGTTTGATAAAAAAATAATTGATGATAAATCTCACTGGATTTCATCCTTATGTCCATTTTCATGTCATACATTCATTTTATGTGCATTTAATTTTTGTTCTCTACCATGTTTCATTAAAATAGAAAACTAAAAAAATTATAGAAACATTAAAAATAAGACAAACTAATCAAAAGTATATCCTTAGTAAGATTGGGAGACCTACTTATCTTTATTGCAGAGAGATGAACCTCATCATCCACAAGAATACAATAGGAGTAAAATTTCTATTCAATTTTTTCAAATCTTGTGAAAACATTATGATTAGACACACCACATCCTGTAGTATGAATCTATATATGAATAGGTTGAGTCAAATGATCAACTATAATCACTAAGTCTCAAACATGGGATTCAGAATGAAAATTTTTTCTCACAAATGCTCCTTTATGTATTTCATAAAAAAATATAAGACAGATATCCTACTTATAATCGTTCTTGAGGACTTCAGTCGTAGTCCTCAACTGCCTATATATTACCTTATCCTTGACCATTAGATCCCTCTTCCTGTAGAGTATAACAAGTCAATAAATATTCCAACTATAGATTACCCCAACTAAGATACAACTCCTTCCTCCCTACTTACATCTATAATATTTCCATGGACACATATAAGGATGCATATCCACTATATATTGCTCTTACATAAAGCGTTTTGGAAAATCCCACATGATATTTTCAAGAGTGACACAACATATCTTAAGCTAACTAGAACCATCTGGAGAGAAATGAAATATAGATCAACTATCATAGGAAGACCTACAATAATTTACTAAATTTTCATATCTCTATATATACCATTGGATACCTACTACAAATTCCTCTACTCAGGCGATCATTAAACTAGAACCGACTATCAACTTCTTCTCGGTCAAAAAACACTCCACTCCTAATTCATGATCCAACACCAAAATATATGTATAAATTCAACGAGATATAAAACTAGCCTAAGTATTTATTAACATGCCTCACACAAAATTCCTTGATTTTAAGAACATATCACATACCATATCCACTGAGTAACGTGAGAGGTTAGTCAACATCGATGAATACATAGCCTTTGTCGAGATTTCATGGTAAAGCTAAAGAACCCCATACTTGTGATTATCATCCAATAATGTTGTATATTACTCAAATATAAAATTTATTTAAATATTTTCCCTAGAAATAGTCTCCATATAAAATAATGGAATCACTATACTATATTATTTCCCTATGGATCCATGAATACAGATAGCTTCTAGGACCATCATCTAGATTGTTATGGTCCAAAAAATGAGAAAGTCTCACAAAACCACCTTGATATAGTACTCAGTAAAATGGAATTCTAGTTCACATAAGATCCTAAGTATTAACTATTTATGAAATTGATTATGTATACTTAGCCTTTGAACATAATTTTGCAGAACTCCAGGTTCATTCAACTACTAAACTGGTGGATATAAGCATATTAAACCACAAATATGTACCACCTCTTTAACATGCCACCATAGATATGATTCATTACTATGTGGTTCATCCTAATTACTGTAATATATATTCCTAGATGGATACTATCATAGACACATCATGAAAAAGAATAAACCTTATTAAAGAGATATAATGGGGGATTAATCAAGAAGTAAATGGAAACCACAACTCATTCATACATCATTCATGTTCCAATGTATTCCATATAACCAATTCATTAGCATATAAATTCAAAATTCTGGTTATTGAATACCTATGAAATGGATACATCAATAAATATACCAATACTGGAATCCATTGACTGAGTGAAGAACTAAAAACACAAAAACATTGTTACAATAATTCCCAAAATAGTTTCATAGCGAGAAAAAAATCCACACATCAATTCAATGTAGATACTCCACTAGTACCGGTAAATCATGTCACAACATACTAGGGCCCACCGGGATAGTAGTTTTCTGAATGTGGAAATCCCAAGACCACCACCAATATGACAGGAGATGATGACCATCTCTAATAAATCATGTATCAGACATGGGGGGGCTCAACCTAAATCCCATGTACGCATGAAAATATATCCAGGAGCATAAAATCATGAAATGTAAAACTAAAACTAATAAACAAGGAATTAATATATCAATATACAACAATCAATGTATGAGAAATATATTTTAATTTAATGTGTCAAAATACATGCCAACCAAAACTGTAAAAAAACTCCATCCTACCATGTTGGGGGGAAACACTACAGAATGTAACATCCGGTATGAACCCCAACCTTTGTAGCTTAAAATTATCAATGTATTCTATTAGTCTACTAAATATACCATAAATGGGACTTTTCTGTATAATACATGTCATTTATGTGTAGTGAACATGCAAGGTTGAGTATAACAATATGAGTTAGGACGACATAAAATCCGTAATCACAAAGCATCATGTGAGTAGTCCGATCATCAAATGAGAGTGTTAATTTAAAAATGATACATACAATAATATCAAGATATTATAATTATGGTTAATCTATATCTGTGAAAGATCATAACCACAAATCCATGAAATGATTATTCTCAATATTTCTTGATAATGGTCATCTGGGTGAACTAATTCCACTAGAGTGTAACACTCATGGTACTCATCTAAGATGTTGTTAATTTCTTGTGTCCCCATAAAGATGTACACCATGGAAGGCCGAAGAGAATGATAAAAATATAGTGTATCACACCCTAGGACATAGGGGAACACTGTAAACCAAACCTATACTAACACATTACGTATGTGATCAATTCCCATGTATCATGGTCACACCAATTACTATAATCCCACCCAGGGTATATGATATGATAGAAAATCCCTCATAGGGATATGGGGGACACCACAAAATCTATTTTATTCTAATACCTTAGTGGATATCATAATTACATGACAAGATTTAATTTTATAATCTAACATATTAAGGATGGATTAAAGGAATATATTATGTGGAAATTGGTTCATGTTGAAGAGAAAAATGGAATCAATCCAAGACTGAGAATTTAAATGAAATGTATTGGGAGTACATGGTGTGTCTTTCCACCCTTGATAGATCATTTTTTTCTCTAACCAATGGCCATGTATTTGAGTCCATCCATAGGTACATTGCCCATGCATGTGTACTATGCTATCTTCGAATTCCTATACAGGTCTATATATTAGGATGTCCCATATTCTATGGATATACCTATGTATACGGACATGTCTGTGAATGTGTACCATGAGGGTACACTTCAGGTATACTAGTTCAAAACACAAGGAATATGAAACATACCACACCACATTTTATATTTTTTTCACATGTAAACACTATAAGATATAGAAATTTGACACATGATGTGTGTTCTTTAGACTACTATGTGTGAAATAATATATTTTTCATAAATTCAAAACCTTCAAATAGATTTTACTTTCACCTCTATTACTATAGATTCATCCTTCCATCACACCCATATCTCCCAAATCTATTATCGACTATGCCAAAAAAATCACTAGTTGATAGAATCCATCCTTCAATATTCTCATGACTCATCATTCATCACATAAAAATACCAAAATACCAAAACCCATGAATAGGTATAAAAAACCTGAACCCGATCTATTGTCATCTATAAACATCGCACCCATGTTTTCGATCTCTACTATGAACCCATAGTGGCAATATGATGAACCCAAGATCAAGGGAACATGGATTGATTTCTGATTCAATGTTGAAAAACTGTTAAATCCAATGATAATGTTGATTCCACTAAGAATGTGATTTTAAATTCATAAAATAACAATGTGTGGAATGATTGTTACAAATGTTCAAGTTGGATTCGAACCAATTTCATTGGAATGATGAATAAATTTAATCAAGTTAACTATATCAAATTATAATATCATGTATAGAAAAACCATATATGGAAAACTTGATCAACCTATAAATAAACTTGTTTGATGAATTGCATCTCGTTCTTCATGGGAAAAAATGTGGATAAATCAACATAACAAACATCCTTCTTTTTGTTAGGATTGATAATTATAATGTAAATAATACACATTCGCTTCAATGGTGAGATCCACAAACTATTAGTTCATTACCTATCCTTGTGGTATTACGATCCTCGATCGATGTTCCCGATGTCACCCAACACACATCCACGATCTCCTGCAAACTCAATGGGTCATGTGGATCACCATAAAAATGGATATAACAATTTATTTATTTAGGATAATTATTTATTTTTATTAATTATACAGTTAAATATATATTTTTAAATTATTTAAATATTCCATGAACAATGGATATTAAGGAAATAACCCAATTCAGATTAAAATTATTTCATCCCTAAAGTAAAATCCACATTCTAGAATAATAGAAGGTATAATATTACCGATTTGAGTCTCTATTTATTATTTATTCTTCTAATTCATGAAAATTGTTCTTTCATGCTATATTATAATTAATATTTTGTATATCAACATGAGGATCATTGGTCCTTGTAATATTTCATTTTCTCAATTTCTGACTTCAAAATGATTTCATATAATATTCCAATGTATTACAATGAATAAACAAAGATGTTACTACAACTAATATGGAATAGTCTTAGGATAGGTATAAGAACAAACATATCGTTTATCATCATCTAAACTGGGAGGTTATTGGATGATAAAATGAAATAATTTTATAAATATTGATAAATTTACATAGTAGTGGAATTAGGATATCGTTTTTTTATTTATATAATGTCTCCTAGATGACGTCTACATGTGGTCCACGATGGTGGGGTACAATTGATAACATGGTTGATTGCCGATGGATTGAAAAAGTTAAAAATGATTATGTGTGGCATATGATATTATGCACCTTAAAGTTGTACACTTTAAGAAAGAATAACTGAATCTCATTTAATATTGTGATTGAGTGATTGTCTGTGGATCTGAAGATTGCCATAAATTAGTTATTGGACCAGGTAGAGGGATATGTCTCCAGGGAAGTTTTTTAGATGTGAGAGGATGCATATAATTAGGGGTAGTTTTATATTAGTGACCATATTATTGAGACGTGTTATAGTAAGACCTGCATAATGAGTTCTAAGTAGAGTTCCATCCATTTATCATTATGGAAGTAAAGTGGCTTGAGAAAATTTCTCTTCAGTACGGGGAATGTCTGTACGAGAGCATGGGACAAGTTGCCAAGGTGATTTTTTCTTCTCCCATAATATTTTTCTAATGAAGAGTCCAACATGTGGATTCCTGATTTAATATCACATATAAAAATAAGAATAATATTTTCTTAATTCATACAAGATACACAACCCCATACTATAATGAACCACCCAATATTATTTAAATAGGATAATTATACCCTATACATTGTATTTTTGTGTATTAATATGAATAAATGAGTTATGGAATAAACATATAAAATAACTACTAAACCCAAATATATTTATTAAATGTTAATAAATAATCAATAATATTTTCATAAAGTTAGTTTATTATTACAAGTTATGTTTTTTCTCAAAAATGGTTTTTTTAGATAATATAATTAATTAATCATAATTTTTGAAATGGGTTTTTATAAAACTGATTTAAA
Organism: Viscum album; assembly: GCA_963277665.1. NCBI lineage: Eukaryota > Viridiplantae > Streptophyta > Magnoliopsida > Santalales > Viscaceae > Viscum > Viscum album. The sequence goes on along the minus strand of OY728152.1, from coordinate 1,614,534,725 downwards.
TTTTTATATTATATTATATAAATTATATTACTATGAAATTTTGAGATATTTATAGAAATGTTAATTTTTCATAGTGTCGCTAAAAATTCAGATTTTCCTAAAAGTGTCATTTATTTTAACAGGTTTAAGTGAATGAAAAGTACAATTATTCATTGAATTTAGTATTAAGGTAAAATAAGACATATTTAGTTATATTTAATTTAATCAATTAAATTTTAATAAGTATTATACTTGATTTTTCTATATTCTTTTATTTCATAAAACACATATTTTTGGAAAAAGAATTTTCATAATGTTTTGCATGTATAATATAACATTGTAGTTTGAAGCATATTTAAATTTATTATTTAAAAATTTATTCCTTATCATGTATTAAAAGGAAAAAATTTGGTAAATAAGCCTCTATAATTTTGTGGTCATTTTGAGTAGTGACCTTATTATATATTGTCACCTTAATAAAGTATAAATCATGTAATTATGTTTAAAGATAATAGGACAAGGAATAAAAATTACAGTAATTTTTTTTTCAAATTGGATGAATGTGGATTTTCCATGTCCATACAATAATCTTAAAAAATGGAAACATGGTGTAATATTCCATTGATTTTTGAAATTATTATATTTATGTAAAAGATATAGACAAAAATGTCACTTCCATACTTTTAATATCTACACTATTTTTTTTGATAAGAATAAAAACCACATAACTTTGGTTTTAAAATGTTATTTCAAATATAATTGATTTATATATAACTTTTTAATTTATTTTATAATTTTAGTAATGAAATAATCACCTTAAATTCATAAGAAATGGAAATACAATATTTATTCATTTAATAGACAACTAAAATAAATGATTCATACAACATTAAAATAACATTAATATGAATGAGATTTATATTAAAAAAAATATATAAAATAAAAATTACTAGGTATTTTTGAATGAAATATATTATAATTATTTTTCTTCCATGTTGTATTCAAATACATGGTAAATGAATTGTTTCATAAATTATTTTAATGGTTCTGAACAAAAAAATATTTTATGCAGGTATTTAAAATTTATAGAAAAAATATCATCAACAAAGTGATTTTGATATGGTTTAAAATATCATCCACCATCTATTTGAGTTTCAATTTATATATATATATTTAATATATTCACCCATTAGAAAGGAAAATAATCATTATTATCAAGGTAATTGTCAAGAAAGGGGAACCATGGAATAAAAAAAAGGACATAAAAATCTAATAAACATTTCCAGTATTATTTGTCGATTGGATTTAGAATCATAATCAATTAATCATTGAACAAAACCTATTTTTAATATTATGAATATAAAAACAATTTATATTGATTTAATAATTTATGAAATTCTATGAGTGCCTCCCTCTTATAAAATAAAACATATTATCATATATTCCTCATAACTTTTGATCAATTTGGACTAAGAAATCATTTCCAAAATAAATTAATAAATACACATTAAAATTATAGTGTTCTAATTTTTTTAATAATACAATCCTTATATGGATTATGGTGTCATTTAATAGAGGTTGTCTGATTAGGAGGTACAATTCATATCCAAATACATTTTTCTTCTATTTCTTATTCTACCTCCATAATAAATTATTTAAAAAATACATTATATTAAAATTTTAATTTTTCTTATACATATTTTTTATTTTATTAATTTCATAACCCATATCTATAACCTTTTTTATCAAAATTTTAATTAAACCATCGATCGTGCATACGATAGACTACCACCGCACAAACTAATGTAGTGTATTTTCTATCACCATCTCACACAACTAGTTTTTTGGATGGATTTGAAGTATATATATGATATTAGTGAAATAATTATAATTTTATAAAATTAATATATCATATTTTTCCTTCCATTCCTTTCATTGAAAAATGACATCACTGCACATGCGTCCATGTATATTACCACCTAAACAAGGTGAGGTGAATAATTTTTCACCACCACATCACATGAATATTATATATATGATAATTTGAGGAAATAATGTTAGATATATTATATTATTATGATTATATAATGATAAAATTAAACATACATTCTTTCATTCCTAGTCATTGAAAAATTGAAATGTTACTCTTGTGTACGAACAACATATTGTCTCCATGATTATAACATAGTTGAATTTTCAGAACCAAATTTTTGGATGGGATTGAAACGAATAATTGATGTATTGAATATATAATTATATAATAGATAATATTCTATATATGATTTAATAATGAATTATTTGACAATAATTAACCTACCAATTTTATTTTGGGCATATGAGTCCAATATAGTCAATACATCTGACTTTAATTTATTTAATTATGATATTGAATACAACATGGCAATACATAATGAAAGGTAATACTAGTACATAAAAAGGATAATATGGGATAAAAAATTTCATTTACTATATTACAATGTAAGATAATGATCATATTTGATGATTCATACTCGAGGTAAGGGATATTAACTTTAATAACCTCGTTTAAAATAATTTAAATATATATTTTCTAAATATTTCACATAATTTTCAATGTAAAAAATATTTATTTATGGATATATTAGTTTTGAAATAAATTAATTATAAAACTCTTTTTTTTTGTATCTTTTTACGTTATTTAAATAGATTTCAAAATTAATCTTTTCTGTATTTTATAAATAACATTTTGAAATTCTTCACCAAAAGTAAAAAAGGAATGTTCTATTTTACCTGATATTACATGACTAAAATATCTTTTCATCATAACCATCAGTTTAATTGGAAATTATATTTAAATTTTGAATGAAAATTTTCAAATAAAATCATTTTACCTTATTTTATTAGATGTTTTTAATGGTATCCAAAGAAAATTCATATTTCCTATATTGGATGTGATAATAGAATATGATATTTCCTAGTTGTTTAAAAGTATATTTATACAATTTTAATACTTTAAATTAATTATTATTTGTTTTTAATACATGTAATGGTCACTGGACATTGTTTAGGATTTGTTGAGCCTCATATAGATCTCTATTTCATTAGGTACTGATTATTTTCTCTAGAGAATATTATTTGAAATAAACATTAATGGTTATTTAAATTATAATGGATCTGGTGAGTGTTTAATTATGATTATATTACAAGATACCAATACATTTTTATTATGCGTTCTTTGAGTTTTTAGTGGTTCTGTTGAACAAGATTTATTTCACAAGGCTCATGAATATAGATTTTCATGAATTATTCTTTTTATAAATATTTAAATAGTGTTTCATGTTTTATAATCAAGGTATTGATGGGTTTTAATTACTATTTTTATGAATATTTTCTTTTAATATGTCATCTTACACTTATCCTCATCCTATTCTCATTGATAAAATTCAATTTTAATGCTCATGTTTAACTGTATTGAGTGTTTTGGATCACCCTTCATATGTTTTATTTTCCCCAGGTTATAAGGAAATGGTTTATGTATATTATTAATTTCTAGATTAATATATGTGAAGACATTAGTAAATGATATTGAATATTTAAATCTATTAACATTAAATTTATCTAACCTCAAATAGTGGTATTTTTTATAATTCTCAAAATATCTAATCATAAAATCTCATCATGTATGTTAGTGATCCAATATTTGGATTTGATGTTATTTGATTTTTATGGATAAAATTATGTCACATTTATTGTTATCATGCAATAAATTTAATTTTTTTTTCACCAGAAATGGGATTATGGGATTGGGAGTGTTATAGTTTGTATTAGAGCTAGGATAACGAACCATTAGGGATTACAATGTCTACATATGAGGTTAAATTAATTTTTTTAATACGATATTGTGATTATAATTATAAGATGAATAATGATTTCGAATGTAACAAAATCCCCTAGTATGACTTATGGGGTGGTATTCTTATTTTATTAGAGTTATTTGGGATATATTTTATTGGGTTTATGTATATGAAGCCCAAACGATGAAAATGATGGATGTTTTCAAAATAATTATATTATATTTTTTTTGAGATTTTATGAAGAAGGGTTTGATATAATTTTTCGGATTAAAATATTATTTAATGTATGGTATATAGATTTTATTTTGAATATAATGTTATTTATTTATATAATGATCTACATTGATCCTTTGGTGTTATTTTAGAATTTTGGATATCATTTTTTTACTTTTTCTTATGAAGTGTTATTCATTTTGAGAATTATTTTACATTTCACTAACAATTTTGGTTTTCGATAATGTAAGAATATAGGAGGAATACCATATTATCCTTTGGTGTATTATGTAATATGTTATACTCTTAGTTTAGTTATAATGGAATGAAAAATTAATCTCGAATACTCATCGTTTGGATAAAAAATTGGATTGTGGTGGAAATTTATTAATGGAAGAAATTTGTCATTTAAAGTCAATTTATTTCATTATATTATTATTCTCTATAGTAATAGAATCTCTAAAATTAAGTATGTTATCATTAAAAAATGACAACATAATTACATTTTTATTACGAATTGTAGGACAATTTCAAAACTCATTGATTTTTAGTTTTATGGTATTATTAGTATCATTTAAATCAACATTATCATGATTAGTGTTCATTTTTTTCCCCGATATTATTTTAAAAATAATTTTCCTTCACGTCCCTATTTTCCTTTCCCAAAAATATTCTTCATCTTTGGATACAGATTTTTTTTATTTAAAGGGACCGTTATATTTAAGCAACCATATTTTAAAGTGAAATTTTTATCAGCTCTTTTTATAATGTGGGAATTCAAAAAAAGGTATTTTGGGTATTCAAACCCATTATTTTAGATGTAAAGTTAAAATTTATAGGATAATATTTATTACAGGGAGGAAAATATTCTATCATGATTTTAAAAAAATAATATTGTGTTTAATAGAATACGTGATACACAACATCGATCATAAAAGAACCATGAAATATTATTTAAATATAAATATTAAATCCTTTAAATTGAATTAGAGTAAATATTTTTTTTGTAAATTTATATTTAATTTCTCAAAATAACCAAAATTTACTTTATTAATTGTTAATAAATATTCACTCAATACTTAGTAATGTCATTTTCCGCAAAAAATGGTTTTCTTTAAACGAAATAATTATTTTGTGTGTGTTGATAATATAATTAATTAAAGACACTATAGTAAATGTAATATTATCATATTTATATCATTATTTAAATCATAATATCAAAATTACCATATTGAGTAATTTTCAGATTTTTCGGAATAGGTTATTCTTTCAGTGAATAGTGATAAATACTGTTTTCTGTAAAACTATCATTTATTTTCCTTATAATCAGTAATTTTAAATTATAATTTAGATTTTAAATTTTTATTAAGGATTCATATTTTATATTTAATTATATTTATTCAAGTTAATTACATATTAATTAAAAATATATTTCAATTTGGTTAATATTCATTTTTTGGTCCTAAATTGAATTTTTTTTTAAACATTTGTTACATTTTATGGGTTTAAATATATAATATATTATAAAACATCTATAAATTGATCAACAAAATATTTATTATCTATTTGAAATATAAATGTATAAATTTTGTAAAGAGGCCTATTTTTTGTCAATATAAATACTAACAATAGAAAATTTTCATAACATAGTAAATAGTAAATTGGTTAATTATGTTTAAATATAACATGATAAGTACTAAAAATGACCCTAAAAAATCCATTTCCCCCACTATATTGTAATATTTTTGTATGTTCCAACCATATTTTGATAATATGGCATCATGGTGACAAATTTCATTTATTTTGACCATTATAATAATAATGTATAAGACAATGATTAAAATATCAGTTTTTTAAATTATATATATATACAATTTTGTTATCGCAATTAAAAAAGTTCTATTAATTATTAAATATTAATTAAAATGATAAATTATTTTTTATCATTATAATTTAGTTCAAATTTTTATTGAAAAAATAATTATATTATATTGATAGAAAACCCTGACAAAATTTTTATTAAATTTATTGAAAAATAAAATAAGTAATTTTGAAAAATTTAAAAGTAATATAAATTGAATGATTTTTACTCTAACACAAATTTTGTAGAAAAAAAAATTATCAAAAAATATTGGATAGATTATGTTTAAATTATTTTACATTTCAAAGCCAAATTAAATGAATTGATCCATTATTTACATTGATGATATTTTATAATGAATAATAAAAAATTAATTGGATTAAATTTACTAAATTCCAATAATCAACCATGTGATTTGAAAAAAAATTAAAATATCATATGGGATCTAATTAATGGTTGATTTTTTATTTATAGTAACTGTATTGTCCCCTAAAAAGGAAAAGACATTGTTGGCCTAGTAATAATGAGAATGGTTTAGAAAAGGGAACCACTTCTCCTTTATTCCTAAATTATTTTGATCAAATTTGTTAATGAAATCCATAACAAAATCCATTCATAACATCATTTTCTCCCTTCTATTATTTTTGGGTAGAATACCACGCTTAAAAGTATTGAGGCATAAAATTGAACATATTTGATTTATTAGATGTGGAATGGTTATAAAATATCATGCAAGGATCATATAGGGAAAATGATTAAGAAATCATTCATATTTAATTTAGATTATATAGAATTTATGTTATGTGTTCTAGGAAAATTAGATTGTACCATTTGGTGACTATGAGTGTTCTTGATATCATTTCTTTTGAGTTGGTCATGATAGGTTCAGTTTGAGTTCTGTCTAATATAGAGAAATGATAGTAGATAAATCATCATGGTGTATATACATTTTTGAATTATTGTTTAATTTTGGTATTGTACATGTCAACCATTTAGTACATTAAACACGTCAATTATATTACCATACATTTTGTTTATGGATTTTAATATTCTAATTTTATATATATTGTTTTTCTAGTGGGGAAATATTTCACCTTTTTAATTTATTTACTCCCATGAGCAAGTCACCAACCTGCTGGAAACAAAAATTCCCTTTTGGCTATGTTTAGTCTAGATCAGTATCTAGGTTTTTAGGTTATCCATGATGGTTCATGATATATATCATGATTTAATTTTGGTGTTAAATTTTTTAGATTGATAATACATAACATCGGCATAATTTTAATAATTTTAATGGTTTATTTATCCAATTTATCTTTTCCCAATGTATTATGGTGAGAGATTTCTCACCAAGAATTATATCCTTTATCAGTGATTACTTATCTCCTTCCATGGGGACCATTAAAGGATGATATCGACATTAGTATTTTTTATTCATTCTATGACAATTCTCCCATAAAATTTTAGAACAAGATAAATGATGTTTTACTATGTGGAAAGTTTTAAATTCAACGAGGACAATGTGTTTTAGATTATACTAATTTATCATTCTTGTATAGTGAAATCCATGGAAATGTTTTCATTTTTTTCATTATCCAATCAAATAAAAACAATTTATCTCATTGCAACTACCTTTTTCTATGTTATATATAATGTTTTACTGTATAAAATGTGTAATTAGATTAGATTACTTCAATGTATCTAAAACTATCACATGTAACCAATGATTCCAATACATAACGATGATAAAGTTATTTAAAAAATAAATAAAAACCTATTTTTCTTTCCACATAGTAATATTGGTATTTAAATATTAAATATTGATATATCATAGGCTATCGAGACAAAACACAATTTAAGGACACACACCACTTGAGAGTTCTCAATATAATGTTTTAGCAACTATTAGATCACCAGGAAAGGTTATTCATTATTAATTTGAATATACATAGATCTATATTTAATGGTTTTCATGACCATAGAAGGTCTCAAATAAAAAAAATTAACTTTTTTTTGGAACAATGGAAAAAATAAAAAATAAAATAGTCCATGATCTCCCATATGTATCTCATTCCTTTTCATAATATGGTGATGATTCTTTCTGGTATCTTCATTGTATGTATTATCATTGATATATGTTTCTAACATGATATCCTCTATATAATCAACGTATAATATTATTTTAATTTAGCATTAATTACATTAATATTTATTTCTGTGAAGTACTAAAATGACATGGGTATAATATATATTAAATGTTATTATGGTTTTTAACATAGAAAATATATTGTAATTGTCAAAATTGGATTCCTATGGTCCATTATTTAATTCCATAATATAAATTATTTGCATAAATGTTTTTTATTTCATTAAAAATCATATTAGAATCATTTTTTCACTCTCTATACTTGAGTTAATTTTTTTAACTTTTCTAATTGTGGTATAAATAATTTTTTGAAAAAACAACCTCCATTTTAATATACAATTCCTCATTATATATTAATTTCTATGTTTATACCTCAATAATTTATATATTTCCTTGTAACTAAACCCATATAATAAATACTCATCATTATCTTCTTGGTCAACATATTTTCTATAATAGATTCAAATATTTCACATTTACAAATATAGAGAAATTTTCAACACATGTAAAGATATATTTGTCAATAAACTAATATGTGAGTTGACTCAGTATGTATATCCCCTATACATTGAAAATTATGGATTCCATGATAGGTTATTGTCACATGACTTCATGTTTTCCAATATTTCTGATATGTTTTTAATAAACACACGGAAAAAATTATCTATTAACATATATAAAATTTTCTATATATGAAACGATATTTTAGTATTATTTCCCCTTTTAATTTATGTCTAGGTTATTCTCTCACCGATGACGGGTGAAAAACTAAATAAATCTCACAATATTATTTAGAACACAACAAGGATTAAATCTATCAACACTGTACATATTATGTATAAGATTATAAAAATTCATTTTATATTTATATAGGAACCATTTTCCATTTATTTATATTTATTTGATGTAGATTATATATTTTTACATTAATAACAATATAAGTTAACAATGATCACGATAATATATACCATATAAAAAATATTCTCATCAACAAATCAATCCATAATGTCAATTTTCTATTATTCACTTTGGTGTCATAAATTCATTATCAAATGTTAGTAAAAAATGACATTCTATTTGCCTTTTATATCCATGTTCGTTTTGTAAATCTTCATGAGAAATATTAATAATCAGATCAAGAAAGGATTTGGAATCTTTTTATTTTAATGTCATTTCATTTCAACATCATTTGTGTAAACCGACACATTAGATAAAAAATGTTATATTTTAATATATAAAAAATAAAATAAAATAAAATGTGTTTATCCATGTCAATTATTATTAATTTGAATTGTTTTTATAAAAGGGCCTATCATACATAGATGATTGTAAAAAATACCATATCTATTAATTTCCCAATCACTAACCCTACTATGTAATAAACTATATCAAATATTGAATAAAATTTTTCTACACAAGTCTCTGGTACAATTATTGGATTTTTTAATAATTTAGTACTTATCTACTTAAAGGAAATCTAGTACATTTTATTTATTTATAACAAAATATCTCTTACCATGAGATAGGTTATGGTACGAGTAATTTATGGAAAATAATTCAAAATCCTCTAGTTCAAATTATCTTTTCCCAAAAGGACTTGATATCCATAATCGTCATGGGTTTTATAAATTTCATTATAACTTTTATCCCCAAAGAATGAATTTTTTTCCGTTAATAGAAATATATATTTTTGGAAGATTTTCATTCTTTAATAGGAAATATAACTTGTCCTTATGAAAAACTATTCATATCTCTTCACAAACCTGAAACTACAACTCAATTTCCTAGAATAAAACCCCATGTTAGTGGCCATACATGGAAAATATATCCATTAAAACAACTTGGAAATCATCTACCATTACTAAAAATATTTGATTTATATAACATTTAAAAGTGGTGGATGAATTACCCATACCCAATAACATGAATTAATAGGTGATTGTCTTATAGGGGTATAATAATTTTGAATTGATCAGAAATATAGTACCAAAATAATGGTTTCAATCAAACAATTAGTCAAGAAAATGATAATAAATATTAATTCTAAACACTAACGGTTTTTTTTATTAATAGAAGTGGAAAATGATTATACCATTTTACTTCTCCCTATATTCAAAAACATTTCACACCCTATCTCTATTTCTGTTGATATACGCACATCAACATCTTTACCATCATATATCCAAAACCCTTTAGTAAAAAATAAATACAGTTAATGAGTTCTCTATCGTAGATTGAATATATTAATAGGACATTCATGATATTAAATACCAACTTTTTCAAAAAATTATTCATTTGATATACCAACCTCTATTGTGACCACATTTTTAACAATATTATATTTTTAAATCATATGTTATAATTAAAAAATAGATTCTTTTATGCATTTTATATAAGATATTATCTATTAAATTTATATCCTAATTTATATCCACTCCACAAAAAATACGATCTATTACATTATTTAAATATGATAAGTTACCAGCCCGGATCATTTTTCATCTCCTCCTAATAATTAATAGCATAAGTTTAAATTGATTTTATTCAAATATATTATAATTTGATTTTTGATAAAAGGACCTAATTCTATAAAATATCCACTGAAATTTCATCCAATAAAATTAATCCTTCTAATTTTTGAAGTTAATCGTCATTTCCCTTGATGCTCCTTATGACATTTTTATCGATCAGGTCCATCATTAATTTTTCATCTTCCTTTTCCATCATCATTATTCGAAATTATTTATAAATGGTGATGAATTAATGATATTAATAGGGATTATATCTATTATTCACATAATTTATGTAAAAAAATTGGACTTTCTCAATTCTAACTAAGAATATCAACCAACATTACTAGATATTGTCGACGACATTCCTCGTGTCAATGATTGGTCCAATTAGAGTGATTGATAACTATCAATCTTTATCTACCTATAGAATGTATTAACCATAGTTAGTGATGAATTTCTATAATTTTACAATACAACTATAAGAATACTGATCAATACATACTGAATTATGATAGCAGTTGAAGAGAGACTCCAGTGGGGTTTAAATTATGTATCATAATATTTTAAAACATTTATACGAACAAGTATATTTCATATTTATGAATGTATCCCCCATGTTTGACTACAATGTAAAAAAATTTCTATCAATTTTTTTTTAAATATGTATCCTATTTGTTATATACTATTTTAGAGTGATGATATGTTCTATTATAAGTATGTTTCATATTTATGAATATTACTCTACACATAAGGATGATAATGATTAATTTTTTAATGTATTTTTCCAGTAATTCACCTATTGAGTTATATGTTCCTTTAATATGATACATGAATGTATTTGGATAATATTAATTCAAATTTATATACCTCAAGTATTGAAACAATTTCTAGATGGTTGGTGGTGATTTTGGTCCTTTAGGAATACAATCATGACATAGGGAATAAAATATTTTTCTTTCCCCCATTCAATATAAATTCACGGTTTTTGGTTAATGGTTTATTAACATGACCAAATTGATCTTTGAAATATTGAATAAAATGTTTGTACCTAACAATTAATTATATTATATTTGATTCATCGTTTATGTATTTGGAATATTAAAATATATGTGTAATTCAATAAATCTCTGTTTCAAAATTTTCATATAGCTCGGTTCTTACTTTAATACATTAGATAGATAGATACACCTCCACTTTCCACCATGTAGTGTATTTTATATCATTGAGGCCATCTATATATCATTATAAAAATGATATAGTAAATTATATTTAAACCACAATATAATATTTCATCAAGAAAGTTTTCCTTATCAAATTTCCACATACAACTCAAACAACCACCACTCAAGAATAATATGGAATCCCAATGTTTATGTCATGCAATAGAATCTAATACAAAACAATATTATTTGATATTTGTTTTAAATTTCATATTATTCCATTTCCAATTTTCAAATATATATTTTTTATATTGGGGAGAAAATTTTGTAACATCCCTAATGATTTTACTCATTTTCCTCGGTGAGTAGTACTTTTATATAAATTACGTCCCTATTTGATTTTATATGGTGATTGAACACTACATAAATTTTAGAAACAAATAATAATATCAATATTTCTTTGAGAGTATAAAAAATATATTCCCTTATTCATCATTCGACACCCATTATCATAGAAACTACTAGAAATATCAAAACAATATTGAATTTCTCATAATTTTATAAACATTAAAGTTAATGTAAAACACAATTGTGTTCAGTAATTTACAATAATTATTACAATTGGTCAAAATATTAGGCTTCTATAAGTGTCCACCCAATTATTGTAATGGATAAAACATATGATATTTTTCGATAATATATAAATTCCATATCTCATTATTCTAATGAGACTATTTTAATAATGCTTCCCTATTCATAATTCTAGGTGAGGTTTACTTACCCATCCATCAATGATCTTCTCCATACAAAGTTGTAGTTGTGAATATCTTTGTTGAGGTATATGGGTAAATCGTTTTTCTATGATCAGAGATCAAGATATTTTGTGTTTTCATTCATATTTTGAGGATCTAAAATAAAAAAAACAAGATCACTCATTAACATAAAAAGGAAAAATCAATGCAAAATATGAATATAAAATATTATTTTCATGCAACAAATAATATGAATTTTTTAAATTTTTATGGTAAATATATTCATATAAACTATGCTGAAAACAAAATTCATCACTAGTTATCATCTCATTACAAGGATAATGGATAATGATCAAAAATTATTTTTAAATATGATTACTAATAAAAATACTAAACTATAGTATAATAATAAAATTTTAAATTTTTATCCCTAAGAGAAAATTTGTCACAATGATTATCATATTAGACTATTAATATTTTTTATATAATAATTAAAAACAATAAAGACTAAACAAAGGATTGAAAATAAATTTAAATTAAAAAAAATAATTGATAATGAATTAAGAATAATTAAAAATTGAAATCGTGAGTTAATTTCCATGCATGGATTTTTATAAAAATAATATTTAATTATATTAGGTATAAAATTGAATGACTAAGTTACATGATTCCTTAATGGGAAATTCAAATTCACTATTATAATATTAATAATGATAATCAAATTATTTAAAATCATTATATCCAAATTAATCTAACTAAACTAATTTGACTACAATGACAATATCAATTGAAAAATGAAAATAAATTCCACCAATATAGTCCCATTATTCTATATCACATTTGAGATCCTACCTAAATCCATACACATCTAATAGAATCAATAAATAATTTATCAAATATAGATAGTACATGACATTATATTATACCAATCAATAAAATAATAAAATAATCTTTCAAATAATGATACCATTATCCTATACATAAACAAAATCCCTAAAATATTTAGTAAAAAAATATAGGATTGGAATCCCACCTGAATGACGCATTCATATTATATAATAATATAAATAAGTATATTTATGGTTAATGACTATCTCACTATGTATCTATGTCATTTAAATTCCAATATTTTTAAATTTTCTCCCTCAATAGTGACATGGATTTTCCCTTTAATGGTTGTGACTAATTATTCGATAAACATAGCAATGGATATAAAAATGTTATAAAAATATTTCATTTCAACAGTATAAACCCATATAGGGACTTCTTCCTCCATAAGATATGTACTATAATCTGTCATTCCTCCATCATCAACTCTAGTACTTCATATGAACCCTTAGGATCCAATAGAAAATAGTTCTCTAAAGGTTATCCTTGAAAATCTAGCCTATATATTTTCAATTGAGAAATTTTTAGATGTTTTTTACTAGAAGGCCCTATTTTTGAAAAATACTATGGAACATTCTTCATTTTTATTCTTCTTCTACATTGTCATCACTTAGAAAGTTTTCTCCCCAATAAAATTTTTTTTCATGAATAATTAACACTTTTTCATCCACCTCTCATCATAATCATTTTTTTATCATACGTGCTGAGGGAATGTAGGGATTATGTTAAATAAATATTTATTCTCTTTTACTACTCTATAAAGATTAAAAATAGTTAAAATCCCCATAAGTGAGATTGTGTGTTCATTTTATTATTTTCCTATACATTTCCACAAACCTACAATCATCAATGTAATTAGAGATTATTTGGTTTGATTCCATTGTGAGTGTGATGTAAAATTGACGATGTAGCATAAAAATTATATTACAATACAAATCAATACAAAATTATCCTCTCTTCTTTAGTAACATATTCTTCATTAGTTTAGATCCTCTATATTTTTATGGTAGAATAACTTTTTTATCAACCCGATTAGCCTCTATTACATTTAAAAAATTTAGGTTCATATAGGAAAATGTTATCATAGATAGAGTTATACATCACTAGATAATGTAAATGTTTCTATTGAATCATCATCAACCTTGAATTTCCAAGATTCATCTTCGATGATAGATTATATTCTGTAGAATGAGGTCCCAGTTTTGGAAGTCAATATATTGATCCCCAAACCCTAAACCATCCATAAAAATATATTCTAGATATAATATATACGATTACTAAGATCTGTTGGTTTTCTTGCCTATAATGGGATACCTTATAATTAATGAGTACTCACATAGATCTAATTTTTGTGAGAACATCCCCTATCATAGACCCCTATTAGAACACAACTCATATGTGGGTGTTGGGTAGACATGAACCACTGATGATGTAGTCCCACTGAGTAATTGAGTGTTTAATTATTTTTCCAAAAGGTTTTTTTGTATCTATATTCCACTCATCCTTTGGATAAGGATGTTTCACATATCCCTCTTGTGGAATGACAAATTCACTTGGTTGAACTTGTCCAATTTAGAATCCTACGACCTCCCTAGTAGTTTTTTTAGAAAAATATAATCTATCATTACTAATTTATCTTAATTAAATTAAATAACTATCTTTACAATTAGAATAAAATAAAATAGATATATATACTCAATAAATCTAGATAAGGAAGATAAATTTTTAGTCAACATCAAGTTGCATCACTATATAATCTATATCTTGATCGTAAACTGATAAAAATTCATATCCCAATTAAGAACTCAGTAACTAATAACCAATGTCTCAAATTCCCTTTTCTACATTATTTCTAAAATTTTCAAGTATTATCAGGGACATATTTCCCTATAAATATGTTTGTATATCATGAAAAAATAATCAAAAACTATATTTCTCTTATCATATTTATTGATTCGAAACACTAGTTAGAGTCTATTAAGGTCTATAGAGGGGAAATTATGGTGGATAATTTTATGGACACAAAACCTACTATGACCTATATTCAAATAATTTAGAATATTAATTTATAGATAGAGAATGCTAATTTATACCCCAAATATATGAAAATTAATGTTTTGATATTCCCTCTAAATTTTTTTATGACTCTCAAATAAGATAACTACTATTTAACCTAAATAATGTTCTAAAGAATGATAATTATTCATTAATACTAGCCTACACTCATGTTTCAACATAGGATACTTAAATCACATAATTGATCTTTGTATGAAATTGGAGGATCCATTTATTCTGGGAAGATGATGAATGAATATATATAAAATTTATTTCTATAACACAATATGAGGTTTTAATACTAATTTGAAAATATATCATGGTAAATATATATATATATATATATATATGAAATTATAAAGACCTAATTCATCTTCTATAGGTACTTATCAATCTACAAATGGACCACAATCTTCCCTAACTCATTAATTTTGTGCAAGGCCTAGGTTATAAAAAAATACACTTGTCTATTTATAAAATTTTGAATTTATACTAATTTCAAATAATATATTTTCATCTTCCATCATATTATTAATGGAATTATATTCATACAAATAGTCCATAATTCATATCACTAATCAATTAATTGAAATTATTTAAAGTTTCCCAAATACAAATTTATTTATACAAAATGATATCTCCTTGAGTAGTCACATATATAGTATATCTCACCCACCATCTTAAAATATTTGAAAAAATATATATTATCCAACATGACACTAGAAATCATGATTTATGAGATGATGATATTTTTTCCACACTATAAAATAAAAAAATATTCACAAAATAGATCATTCCTGATTATTAAAGGGAATATATGGAGTGATCTACAATATTTTGGGATCAATAGGGATTTATAGACACAATTTTATTCTTTATGTAAATTTTAATAATGAAATTAACGGGTAACGTCAACCATAAATCTATAATACATATTTCATACGTGAGTGTGGTAGAAACCACCTTTTATGCTTCACATTTATACTTTTTTCTTATAAGTATTTTTTCATGATGTTATAGGAGGACATCGAAGTTAATGAAATGATGACTCATTCATAGATAACATGTTATTGTCAATAATTTTAAGTATCAATGGTTTTCTAAAATACCTCCTTGATGAGGATGATATCTTTGAGGGGATCAATTGATTTATCCTAAATAGTTCCCTAGGTGAAGATTTATTTTCTAATGACAAATACATTATTTTAGAGAATAAAATCAATGAAGAGTTCACCGAATACATTGAATATTGTTTTAAAATAGGGAGGATTCACAAACTCACATATGTGATTAATTTAATTATTTTTTCAATGGTGATATAACTATTCTCCTTTAGTGGGTATCATATTATGAGTGTGTGAAACCTTAGTTAAATTATTTTGGAGACTATCCTAAGTAATAGTATTTCTCACTTTATTGACGAGTATATATCTATAGAAGATATTTGTTTTATTATGGGTAGAAGTATATAAGGGTTTATTAGTTAGGTTCAAGAAATGATGAATAATATTTTCATGAAGATTGTGTGGTAAAACATAATTATGAATATGGATATGTAGAAAACAAATAATGTCACAAATTTGAATTAGATTCTGAGATTCATGTGATGATATATTTTTTAAAATTGTGTTTGTAAACTTTTAATTCATATATATTCCTCCCCATGGTCTTTAATTTCAATTATCAGAAACTATTATTTTTATTTATATAATCATGAATCTTCCTAGAGAACCCCTTTTACCGGCCTTAGTGTCCTATTATTGGGAATTGTTGTTACAAATATGAAAAGTTCAATTTCATTCAGAAATGTGATTACATTTATGGGAATTTATATAACCCTTGGATTTATCATCTCAATTTTACATAAGTTATTCATTACTTCTAAAATTACAGACATAAATTAATTCTTGGTTTCATGGGGATCCATTGTGAGTATGAAAGTTGGATATGGAAAAGTATAATAGCCACCATTTTATGTGTATATATATCTAATTATATTGTAAAAATATGATCTAAAAATATTAAAATATGGATTGAAATCTCAATAATTTATTTTCCTTATGGAATACCTATGATCATTACCATTTATGGGTAGGATTAATAAATATAACGATTATGGGATTTTTTTAGAATCACTGGTCATACCATAAAATGGAATAGTAGGATTCATTCAATTATAGGTAGGATAAACAAAATTAATTTTTTTATCTTAATTACACATATATGTGATTTCTATCTTAGCACCCCGAGATATTATGATATAGTATATCAAATAAAATTTATTTCATACATTGTTTGTGATAGACATACCCCAAGTCTAAATGAAATTTTATATAGTATACCATTCAAACCTAGCCATTAAATAGGGGATATGAATTGGAATAATGTATGAAAAACATAGGGAGTATTCATTTATAAAATAAATTCACTAGATCACAATTTATTATAAATTAAAATAAAAAACACTTTGATGTAAAAGGTACATTTTTTTGAAAAACAATTTTTATTTGTCAAATATTGTTTTTAATTTATTAAATTAAATAGATCAGTATTGGTGAATGAAATTATTTAATTTTATATATTATTTATTTATAATTTTTTTGGAAATTAATAAAATATTTTTTCTAGTAATGATTTTCCAAATATATATTATATGTTTTATTATAAAAAATAATTTTTCCAAAAACTATTTTTCATTGAGTTCATGATGTTTTTTTAAAGTAAATTTTAAACACATAATGAAAATTAATTATTGAAAATGTATTACATATTTTTAATTATTCAGTATATATTATTTTAATAGTTCCAATTTGTTTTTAGGCATTAGGAATGGAAACCATGTTAAAATTTATGACATGGGTCGAGCATTAATCGAGCTAGCATAGGTTACGACTTAGTGTTATGTCACAATTTTTCAGCTTTATTTTTATTATTTTATGTAATTTAAATCTTATCACCTATGTAAATAAATGTAATTATTTAAGGGATAATTTTTTATGAAAAATATATATATACTATTTATAGAAAAGATAAATACTAAATATTTCTTTCATACTTATAAAAACAGCTTATGTGTTCACATAAGAAAAAAGAAAGTTATGAATAAATATTAATGGTTATTTTTAAAATATAGATACTATTTTAATGATGATAATTTATTTTCAGTTTTTATTGACTATATAATTACCATAATTTTATAGACATTACTCACATAATATTTCATCAATTAATAGAAAAATATAATAAATGATTTTTAAAATGTTAAAATTTATATAATTTAATGTAGTTATTTACATTAATAAAATTATAGATTAATATTACATATTAGTGACATGTTAAAAGATTATAATACAATTCCATCCCACTCAGGGTGTATTTAATTTCATATAAAATTATTAGATTAAAAATTGAAATTAATGATATATTTTTTTAATATAAAATTATATTTAATTATTTAAAAATAATAGAAATCTTGAGTGTGGAAATTTTGGATAATATATGGTCTAAAATTTTATCCATATTCCGTTTATTATCCAATTTTATCCAATATATAAAACAATGACCAATTAAGAGTGAAAAATAAGTTATTTCTATTGTGGTTAAAATAGGTTAACTAATGTGTTAAATCAGATGATAAGGTTTAAAACATGACATAGAGCAGTAGAATTTGTTAAATGATGAGATTTAACAATATCATTCATTTTATTTCAATCTATATACATTTTTAATCATTCTTATTGAGAATTTTTTATTTTATATATACATAATTTAACAAATTACAATAGTGAACCTCCCCTTAGTTTTAAAAGGGAACAAATTTATTCAATTCATTACACCAAATTGAGATTTATAGATTAAAAATACATACAAAATCATCTTATAGAAATCATTAGACACGTTATAGAGGGTTTTTTTTCTAAAAGAACAAACCCTATCATTTATTATAGAAGATAGAAATATGTTCTCTCAAAGAGGAGGCAATCGCCTTAATGACTAATTTATTATTTACTTCATCTTTTACCTCCTATAAATATGTGGTATTTATCAAATAATAATAATAAAAGAGTGGAAAATATTATTAAATTTTGTTATAACTATTAAAACACCATTACCCAACCACTACCACATCAAATGAGAAATTAATGTGTCGCCCATGCACAAGTTTTCATTACCATCTCCACGTAGCGATGCAATTTATTTTTCATCGCTATATTTAATAGTTTTTTATTAATATAAGTTTAATTTTTATATATAATTTTTATAAAATAAATATGGTTGTATTATAATAATAAATTACCTATCTTTTTACTATCCAATATGAGTGAAAATTATATCATTCCTCATGCGTGCGTGTGGACCACCACCACTACAATCCAATGTGATTTTTTTTATTTCCACACTACATAGATAATAATTAGGATATATTTGATGAATATATATGATTAATATTAGTTAATATTTATTAATATAAGGTGAATTATTATTTACCTTCCTTAAATTCATTCCACTAAATAGTTAAAACAACATCCATCCATATATAAACATACCATCTCCATAAACGATGTATTTCCTTTCAATATCAATAAATATTATAGATAACATTATATATTTATAATATATGTTAAAATTATATTATTGTTAAAATTAAATAGATTATGGATCAATTATCACATTAAATGTTCTAGATCTACCAAATCGAAATTTCTGTGAAAAATGAAACAGTTAACACAAGGAAACAATGATTTTAGATAATAATTTTTGATCAATGGGTGTTGAAACATAATAAAGGGATGATATATTATATAATAATTATTTGAATTATTAAGGTACAGAACTATAATGAATCATAATTTATTATACAAGATGGAAGATCAGTTTTAAGGAATGATGAAATCAAGGTATGCGTTTTATGTTAAAATATCATTGTTTATTAGTATTGTTTTTTAATATGTTTGAGATAATGATATTTCATTATATAAATATCATGAAACTCATAAATTTTCATCAAATATGGTTTTATCTATATATGTCATGTTTTACATTCATTTTACAAAATAAAATTTCTCATTAAGATAAAAAAATATTTTAAAATAAAATAAAAATTATTTCAATCCTTAGTGAAAAATACATTTTCTTCCATATCCTTGTTTCATAATAAAAATAAATAATTTTTTAACTATTTCTTAATTATTGTTTGCCTTAATATTTTATCATCATGTTCTTTCTAAAATTTTATTTAATATTTATATTCATGTAATTTCCTAAATGTTTTACTTTTTAAAGCATCATAAAATTTTCCAGAAAATATTTTATTTTAACATATATTTGATGAACATAATTTCCAAAAATAATGAACACACAATTATTATAATATTTATTTACATGATTCCATGATTATGTTCAAATAAATTTTTTTTGTTAATAATTTTAATTTTTTTTATAATTTAAATAAGTAATTTTTATGTGAAACTGATATTTTTCTCAGGACATTATTCATGTGATATTTCAATATAATTATCCATTTATGATGAAATCTTGTGATGTAATTTATATTTATATAGGGGATATTATCCAGGTATACCTTTCTAATTTTATATATTGATGGTTTTTTATTATGATGACATGATTGTAGTTAAACCCATTCATTTTCTATGGGTAGATCTATAATTAATTAATGAATTAGTTTTTTAAACCATATGTTTTAAATGGGTTATGATATAATTAAATGGGAAAATCATAATGGAAAACATTTTTTCATTTGTTTTGATATAATTCATGTTTTATGAAATTGTATTACTTTTAAAAAAAATGATATGATGAATAATATTTGAATTTTGTCACACATATCATTAGCTTTCACTATGTGATCAGTTAGACCATAATTATATACCATTTTAATGCATTGGGTAATTATGGATATTTCATAGAAAAATTTAACTAGAAAGGGGTGTGAACCAATTTCACTAAGGGACTATGTCCACTATGAAATTCATTGATGTAAATCATATCTATTATGATAGAATGGAGAGTGAACCCAATCCACTATGATAGTATTATAAATAAAACCTTTTCCACTATGGAATTAATTTCTATGATTATTATGTGAAAATAGTTCTATTCATTATGCTAATATTTTTCAATAATTAATTATTTTCAATGATTCTCTTATGATTCTTGGCTTTTGATCTACTAGGATGTGTTCATTTACTCAACACTATGAGAAATGATATGCATGTTATGGTTTTAAAATTATAAGATCATGATATCATATCTTTATTTTCATGTTATCCATATGTTATCACAAATATATCCTTTTTTATCCTTTATGTGTATATGAGCTCACACATTTTTATGTTTCCTTCACATAATTTATGGAAAATGGTATTTTTCTGATATTTTAATTAAGGGTGATAGTGATGAATAAAGTATTGGAAGAGGACATAAATATCTTATGAACAAGTTTCTTATGATTCCAAAATTCCAATGATACTTGAAGTGTATGATTTTTCCATCAATCCTGATGAAATGTAGTGAAATTTTATAAAATAATATGTCAAATATATATATAAAATATATGGGAAACTATAGTTGGTTCCAGAAAAATGATTATATTTATTTGGGAAGTAGTATATGCAAACCTTTGTGAGATCTTTTGGAATTTATATATGTATATGATAACATCTAATTGTTTGGGTAAAAATAATGGATAAACATGGTAAAACCTAATGTGTCCATGATTAAAAAGAAGTAATATTGATTAATATTTCTACCAAATAATTTTTCTTCATTATTTGGTTTCCCACTATGTCAATCATTTCTCACAATATGATTTTTGTTTTTATTTAATGGATAGAATACCGATGAAACATTTTAATGCTGAATGTGATGGAAAATAAAAGGATTTTCATCTTGATTAAAAAATGTTATGGGATATTTAATAAATAATTTTGAAACAATAATTATGTAACTTCCTCAATATGCGAATCATTGAGATATACTAAAATTATATGCAGAGGTAAAAAATATATTGATTCTTGTATGCGGACAATTCTGACTTCATTTAGTGGGTAATATGATCAAAAAGCGTAAGAGAAACGGATCAGCACCATTGGAAATATATTTTATAATTAATAAAGTATAGAACAAAAATATTTTTATTATTTTCATGGAAAATAAAATCATTGGTGGAAAATTGTCATAATCATAGGGAAATTGGACGAAATTGACTCTATAGAGTGGGATGTGATTAGGAGATAAATTTTCAATAAGAACGTTCCACAAATTCATTAGATGAAAATGATGAAAAATTACTTTTGAAAAATATGAATCATGATAAATATTTTATTATGTATGAGGAAAAGTTTACAAGACATGTCGTATATAGTTAATATTTTATCAACCATCATGAAATTAAATTTCCTCCATTTTTCAGTGTCTTAATTCCATATCTCTCAAGGGAGTTATCTATTAGAGGCATTATTATATATGAATAAATATATCTATGTTATATCATGTTTGAAATGTATATTGTATTTTCATATCCATCTAATGGTTTTTATAAGAAAATAAATATGGAATTTAATGAAAAATATAAAACAACATAAATAGAAGAATATGAGTGTTCGATTATTCTAGATGCGTCAAAGGAAACATGGTTTAAATTTTATTTAAGGGACTGTTAAATGTTTTATGTGTGGAAATAATTCTCATTGAAATTTTTAATTCCATAGTGATTGGAAGAAGTTATCCAATAATGGAGGAATAGAACAATATAATGCACCACCGATAAAATTGTATTTCAATTGAATGGTGTATGGGCATTATGCTAACAACTAATCAAACCCAAAGGATAATAAAGATGCGTGAAATTAGTATCCTCCTTATTCCAAATATAAGTTAAAATATCATTTGAACACTATGGTCAATGTGAAGAATTATAATGAAGTTGAATATTTATACTTGTCATCCAACATTGAATTGCTAATGATTTATTTGATTTAGGATCTTACAACAGTTTAATATTTGATGAATTTTCAAGGGGTATAAAAGTAATGCCTTGATGATTATACATTTAATTGGTAGTGAAAATACTTAATGGTATCTTGATAAAATAAAAATTATAGTATTATTCTTTGATTGATGATTGTGATAATTTAATTTATATAAATATTATTATTTTCCCCTATAAGAATTCACTTACATTTTGTCCTAGATTGGATTATTTTTCATAAATCACAGCTATGTTGCCAAGGAAGGAATTTTTTTGATATTAGGAACCGATATATTATTTTATATCATTATTAGGATAAATATTAACCACCAATAGAAATTTGATCTATTGTATGGGTCTTAATTCCTTTTCAAAAGTTTTGTTTATCTCAGACAGATTATAAGAAGTTAAACATTCATGATATTTCTATTATGAATGAGTTTTTTGATGTATTTCAAGTTAAATTTCCTATCCTTCCACAAAATTTCAATGTTGATTTCTCAATGGAACTCATACCAGGTAGTACACCTATTTCAAAAAGTCTTTATAGAATGGCTCGAATTGTGTTTTATTATTTGAAAATGAAACTCCAATAGAATATTCACATGGGATTTATTTTTTCATTTCTGTCAACCTGAGTTGTACCTATTCATATTTTTAAGATTTTATATGAATAAATATGACCTAATATTTATTATCACGATCATAAAAAGATCATAAATGATAATAAGTATCATTTTTATCATATTGAATAATTGTTTGATAAACTACTCAATGCTCAATACTTTTATAAGATTTATGTTCATTAAATATATCATCAATTTAGATTCAATATGGATGATATAAAAAATAAAACATTATGTATAAAGTATGGAAACTATATATATTTAGGGAAGTCACTTTGTTATAGTACTTCCCAAACTATCATTATGGATTTAATTAATAGTGTCTTTACAGATTACATTGATCAGTATGTGTTACTATATATAGAAAATATTCATATGCATTTAAGGATAACAGATAATGAAGATTATTACTTGAGGATTGTACTTTAGTCTATGAGGAAGGATAAAATTTATCAAAAATTAGAAAATTTGGATTTTTGGATAAAAAATATAAATTTTGGTCCATATAATCTCAAGATACTATATATATATGGATCCATTAAATACAGAAGTTATTGAATGTTGGAGAATCCCAACCAATGTGAATAGGATCAAAATTTTTCATGGTATAGATAATATTATCAAAACACTACAGGGAATGTTTCATGACTATTTAATAAAATCACAATTTTAAAATGGATATGATCCATGATAAATTGAGTAGAAGAATTTGAGGATGATTTCAAGGAACTAAAGGGTATTAAATTTAGAGCATCATCCCATACATTTCCCTCTATTGGAGAATCCATTGTAATCTATATTTAGGCTTCATTTAAAGGACTAAGAAGTTTCATTATTGATAATAATTTAGTAATATCTTTTGTATCATGATAGTTTAAGGTTTCTGAGAAAAATTATTGAACTCTTGATTTTTGGTTAGGTGTAGTGAATTTTTATTTAATTATATAGAGGTATTGAATTTATGGAGAATGAAGTGATATATATATACAAAATATAATATATTATATTATATATTCACTAAAAAATAGATGAAAATTTTCAGAAGAATGTGGTTGGAATTGACTAATTATTATAACTCCTCAATAAATTACAATACTAATAAATAGAATATGGTTCTAGATTCTATTAGTGTAAATGATCATGCTATCTTATCTATGACTAGGATCACATAAAATAAAATATTTTAGGATTTAATAATTATTAAACATGAAAAATATGACCGCCTTATTTATCTCTGCGGAAATTTTTTTTCGTTTATTTGGTTTTTATTTTTCATTATTTGGGTAATAAAGGGAAGTTATTTTGAGGATACTAATATTGTTGATGTTTTGGATTTTTTTGTAATTTTATTCTTAGAAAAATATTTCTTTTCTCTTTTTTTTGGAAAAAGCACATTATGTAATTATAGTACATGTAGAATTTTGAATTATGAGAATGAGTGAAGTAGATAAAAAACTTGAAATTTTTACATGTCATGTATATTTTTAATTATATTGGATGGTATAGTTCAATTTTTAATAAAAATGTTATTTGTTTTTTGAAGATTCCTACCAACAAGGATCACATGATGTGTAATTATTGGGATTTGTTTTAATTTTAAGGTGGTGTGTGGAAGATTTGAATTAATTCATCATTTCATCTGATCCCTCTTGACCTAGATCATACCCAATCGGATTTTAAGATAATAAATTCCTTTCTAATAGATACGTTCAGTGAATGGTCATCATTGGGGTTGGATTTATTCTCTTTAGTTACATAATCATTTTGGTTCACCTTGGTTCTTGGTTATAGTTGTGGTTTTGGACTTTGAGGAATTCTAATTTTTAATTGGATAGTTCTGTCTATCAATAATTTTTAGTTTTTTGGTGCAAATTTTCTTTCAAGTGACATTCTCTGAGTTTCTAGTGACTGTTGTTGAAATATGCTCAATATCTACATTAATGGGGAATGTGTTTCTATATGATAGGATAATTTGATGAATTGAATATTTTTGTTGATTAATTCATTTGGGTTTTTCATTAATGGGATGTGTTAATTCTTTTAAAATGATTTATTTTAAAGGAGTCTATTTTTAGAATGGGTTTTCTCATCAAAAATGAATATTCATGATTGGGAAAATAGGTTTGAAAACACTGAAGTAGATCAGATTTTCATTGAAATTGTTTTATGATGTTCATAGTAGGGTATTGAGATTGTATTTGGGAATATTGACATTGTGAACCTTGGATGAATCAAGAATTATACATGGGTATCTTTATAGTGTGTTACACCACTAGGTGGTATCATTTGTGATATCAACTAGTAGAACTCAATATTTTTGGGATCCAATATATTCCAATTTAGGTTTGTTAGTGTGTACTATGAATTTTTATATAGGGTAATTCCCAATATATGGTTCTTTTTAATTTTAAATTTTTGGTTAATTATTACATGATTTTTTTTTCATGGATTGTTTCTCAAAGATTATTATATGAGCTTGTATTACATAGCTTTACATGATATGTTATTTCGTGGATATTTTTTTACCTAGTTACCTATTGATGTACAGATATGATTTCTAGTTTTATAACCTCATCATTTCAATCATTCCATTTGTGAATATTAAAGTTTTTTATGAAAACCAAAGGATTAAAATGGAATTTTAATTATAAATGGTTTGGAATAATTAATATTCTTTATAAAATTATTTTGTTTTGAAAACATGTATTTTTAAATTTTTGATATTAATCCTTTTATAGATACATTGGTGGTAACCTAATTATATTTGGATCACATGATACATGTTAGATTGGTTATTTTTGGATGTTTTATTTCATGATTAAATAATGGTTTGTGTATAATGTAGAATGATATCTTCCTTAGTTTCTATAATTATCAGTTTGGGTTGGTCTGGAGGATACTTTTTGTCATGTGTGGATTTTACTTCAATTTTGGAATAGCATTATCCGGTGGCCTATCTAAATGACAAGGATGGGTTCATTAAATTTTTTATCCTAGATATTCTCAACAAAATGTTCAGTAAATCTACCTGAATTTCGGTTTATTTCATTGATAGACTGTAAATAGTATCATTATCTGTATTATAGGTGTGGAAAAATGTCCTAGCCATCTCACTTCCAGGAATGAAACCAAGTACCCATGTGTGTTGAGGGATTATGACTATTATTCACGCAATAGACATTCAAGGAGATAATAATCCCTAGTAATCTAAGGAGTTGATTGAGTGGATACTGAGGATCTTTAATTTCATGAAGACTCTTCATGAATCTTAGGAGGGTTTTTAAATATATATTCTTAAGGGATTGAGAATAAGATAATAGGAAACCGTTGTGGAAGCAATGTTTCATTAGAATCATACATGGTATTGTTTTTGAAAAATATCTAACAAGTATTTTTAATCTAATATATTCTATTTGGAGATGAATTGAGAGTTTTTTACAAATGATTAGGGGGAGTGTACTATTTCATAGTATTCTACCAATTTATTAGTCAGGGCCTTAGGAACTTGATCTTATCAAAAATGATTACCCAATGTCTTTTAGATTTTTGTTTGGACTAAGGAATACTATTATGGAGATGTTGATATTCTGGTTCCTTCTAAGAATTATTGAGGTAGTTGATAAGGAAATGTTGGATGAGGTAGTCATAACTCGGACAGTAGGATTGGTATAATCATTATTTTGACCAGTGGATAGCCAAGGTGTATCGTATGACTAAACAATAAAGTGTAATAGTGGTAAATCATCTTTAGGACTAGTATTAGGGAATTATTCATCCAAGAATTTCACCATGGGATTCACATATTCTCATTTCAAATATAAAATATGAGAGCCCTAAATATTTTATTGATTATAAGAAGTTTAATTAGGTCACCATTAAGAAAAAATATCATTTTCCAGAGATTGAAAATTTCTTTGATCAGCTTAGATGGACACATTGATAATTTTAGATTGAAAAATGTTTAAGGTAACTCTTGTTGAGATACATAGAAGTATATATACACATGATACTGTTTAAGTGTTGATATGTGTAATTTAAATTTATTGTTATGAAATTCAGTCTAGTAATTGATCCTATGAAGTTGATGGATTTTATGTACCATGTTTTTCATCAGTTCATGGAATATTTTGGTGTTGTGTTTGTGTATGATATTTTTGGGTAATCTGAGTAAAAGGATGATCACAAATACCATTTGGATTTCATTCATCAAACCCAGTAAAAACACCATATTTATGTTATGTTTTCCAAGTGTGAGTTATGGAATAAGGAATTATGTTTTTGCGGCATGCGATATTGAATAAAGGAATCTCTGTAGATCCTGAAATAGTGAATGGGATTATGTTGTCAGTGTATCATAGAATTTTTTTTGAGATCCATTGATTATTGTATTTCCTAGTTAATATATATAGTTTTATAGGAATTATCTATCGTTTATTCTTCAATGAAAACATTTACATGTAAGGGTTTAATGTATGAATGTAATGATATGCGTCCGAGATATTTTGAGGATCTTATGTTGAAGTTGAAATAAACAGCAGTATTGATTCATCTAGAAATATGATCATGAGATGATGTTTTCCTCAATGTGTCTGGAATCGGTTTAGGTTGTTTCTCAATATAGGGTAAACTATTTAGGGCATATGGATCACTCCAATACACCCTATTTGAGAATTACTAACTACTTATGATATTGATCTATAAATGGTTGTACATGACCTTTAATCATGGGGTCACAATATCATTGATAATAAATTTACAGTTTCTCTCAATTGTAATGCAGGATGTATATTTTTACTCTGAGGAATCTGAATTTTAAATAGATATTCTAGTTATATTTTTTTTAGAAATTTGATTTCGATATTTCTTAAACCCATATGAAAAGGAATGTGGTTGTTGATTCATTGAGTATAAAAACTATTGACACAAACTATGAATGAATCAATAGATATGTGATTTCGAATTAGTTTTTTTAATTGATCTTGAATATATAATTGGTTGGTGGATAGGGGTTCATGGATTCAATAAAGGATAACTCATATTATGATGAGTGAGTTATACTCAAGAAAGTGTAAAACAATTGGTTCCAACACATTAGTGAAAGCCTTTATGATTGAATTAACTCTTGATATATGTATTCAATGCATATATTTAATGGTGTTATAATATTTTGAAATGTGTAATTAGAATTATATTAATTAAAATATTTGTAAATTTTATTGGATTTATGTTTTATAAAAGGATTTATTGGTTCATTATAAAGAATAAAGAATAGATGAAATAAGGATATTTAAAACACTTCTCCCCATGAACATCACACATGGTGACACATAAATTTTTTGAAGTTAGGGACAGATGAAAAACATTAAAAATACCATTTACACCTCGTTAAAATAAATTATATGATTTGATTGTTTTTGGATAATTAATGTTTGAAGTGATATGCCTAAATTCATGACACCTTCTCTAATTTTGAAAATTATAGTAATAAATTTCTTGTACCATTTTAATGTAGTGTTAGTTTATAGGAATAGAAAATTAAAGGGTGGGTGGTCATGGGATTCACAGAAAACATTATAAAATTATACGTTTTCAACAAAACACATGTCATTTCGAACCAAGTGAAATCATCAATGTACTTATATATGACACACAAACCACCAGATCCCTATTTCACCAACATTCATATCCATAATCCTACCACGTGTATCAATGTTACTCATTCTCATTTTTACAAGAATTATTTATTATTTTAAATTATGATTCGTGATTCTATTCTAGGGGGATAGTCCGTTATGGATTGTTTTTTTTCATTTATTGGATTGAAGAAAAACCATTTATTTAATCCAATATTTATCTTTTTTCAATTGGATATCCTTTTCTTATGATTTGAGAATGTCTATTTAATTTCATAAAACTTATTTCCCTCTTTTTCATATGAAATTTATGAAGTCTAGTTTCGTTATGCTTAAATATAGTTTTTTTTCACCTATTTTTGCACATTCACTTGGTAAATTTCCTTTCCAACGGTGTAATCATAGGATTAGTGTAGGGTACCATGACTGTAAAATTCTGGGTTTTTGAACTGCGTTAAAATATGACTGTTTTCGAGATTATTTTTTTCGGTTTATCAACTGGTCATTTTTTAAATTGAGCTCTAGAATTTTATTTCCAGTGTTGGATCACCTAAAGGTGTATTTTTTGGACTTGCGTAATTACCCTATATTTTTAGTGAGTGTCCTGATGAGTCTCAAGTCTTCCAGAACTAGAAAATTCCACATTAATGGATATTTTTAGGCATCGCACGGTTGTGGTCCAACTAGTGTAGTTTACCCTGTTTAATAAATTATTTAATTTAATTAACAAATATTATATGAGAGGGTGTGATTAATTAATTTTTTTAATAATAACTATAATGATGTTATTATTATTATTGGGGTTGTTTAATTAAATGAATGTTAAAGAACTATTTAAATGACAGTTGATGATATTAATGAGGATTTTGTGTTTATTGAAGAACCATTTTAATTAACTGAAGAGTTTCAGAATTATTAAAGGACTATTTATTATTAAATGGAGGGATGTAATAATAATAATCATGTTATTATTATTATGGTGTCCTTATTTATTTTGATTCTTTGAGATTTTAATTTCATGTTAAAGGATTGTATCATTTATTAGAATTTAATATGTATTTTTAGCTTCTCAAAGTTATGTTTAATTATATGAGGGTTTACAGATTTAATGAAGAATTATTATTAAATATAGGTGTTGGCCATATCAAAGGTTTGAAAAATAATAATAATGATATTATTATTTTTTTATTTTTATGAATGTAATAATTATTATTTTTATGGAAATTAAATTAGGGGTTATATTTTGGAGTTTTTATCAAATTAATGATACTGCAATAAATTTGAGGTTTGGGTTTTAAATAAATGAGTGTTGGAATAATATTAATAATAATGTTATTATTATTTTTTGTGGTTATTTATATAGATAGATGTTAAAAAAATTTAATGGTAAACATAGAATTTTATAATTAACTATGAAAAATTTATTTGGATAATAATAAATGAAGGTAAAAAAAGAATTAAATAATTAATGTGGATTTAAATGGCGGTTGGACATAATCAAAAGTAGCGTTTTATTTTCTAGTTAAAAACAATTTAATTATGGGGTTTATCAATGTACTGTTTTTATTAAATGGGGAGTTTTGGATTTAATGAAATAAATGGAAATGATAATAATAATATTAGGACGATTATCATTAATATTATTATTTTTATTATTTTTATATTTTTATTTAGTTGTTTATAATTTTTTTACGAGAAAGACGCTATACCGAAGACGCACAACCCTCATGTTCTTATTCTTCCTCCCGGGTCAGGCGTGACACAACTGGCCCACCTCCTATGCGTGACGAACCCCAACACCGCAAAACTCCTCCTACACACTTCTCCCTTGGCCGAATAACCACCCTACAGTGCGATACGAAAGTACGCGTCCCTGGGAAAGCCTGCAGCAGCAGTGCACAACACCACCCGGGTGGAATCCCCAGTATTGCGCGACCTACAGCTGCGTGCGCGGGACCTCCTCCTTGCGGGGAATCATCCATCCAGCTGTTATTCATAGCTTGTGTGTGACCCTCGGATGACCTCTGACAGCAGTTCTCTTCGACCCCACGTAGAACCACTATAGTGTGCAACACCCCCCCTCTTCTGTGATCATCTTCCGCGAACATTTCCTATTGTCTTCTCTATAGTTTTTGATCGATCCATCAGGTATTCTGGAATCATCCACTAATGATGAGGAAAATGTTTCATTTTTTCTCCCCTCCAGCATTGAGGTAATTTCTATACATTACTATTTTTTTTCACCATCATATTAGAGTCTGAAAATTTATTTGAGTACCCGGTATATAAATATAGGTGCGTTGTCCTTGCTGCACTGGTTTTGGGTTTTTAGTTGTTGTTTTGGGGAATCATTGTTTATGTTGCAGTATGAACGCATGTGTCTAAATATATTTACATATATATACATATGTACATATGTTTATATATATATAATGTATAAAAGTTGTGTGGGTGTGACCGTGTGGTAATTTCAATTGATTACCGCTGTTAAAGTCAAACAGTTGTATATTAAAATGATTCCACCCTAATGTAGGGTCCCAAATCCCTATCACTTTATTCAATAATTGTAGCTTCTTTAAATAAATTGATAATGTGAGTTTCAATGATTATGATATATCTACGCATCATACTTTTTATGTTATAATATAATAAGGCCCACATGAGATAAATGAGGACTTGACATGTGATGATTTTGATCATGTTTTTCTAATTTGGATAAAGTGATATGATTAAAAATATACATAATTTGGATGGGAAGAATGGGTAATAGGTTAATTAATTGTAGAATTAATTATCATGTAATGAGTTGAAACAAAAGAGTGTATTTAACTGATTGTTGAGAATATTGAATATTTGACGTGTCCATATTATATATTGGAAACTGGTAATAATTAATGGATGGATTAATTATTACATGTAAATGGTAATGGTTTAATAATTGGTGATTGGTTATATAGATAAATTTTAATTAATAAATAAATTGTTGAAATAAATAAATTTCATACATTTAATTAAGATTCTGAATTGATTATTTGTCATGACTATTGGTCATGGGTACCTTTTGACCCAAGTTATATTTCGATGAATTAACATGTCTTGGATGGAGTTGTTTTATAATATGAGATGCTACAGGAGATGGTTACTAGATATATGGGCTTTGTTCAGGGAGATGATTATGATGTGCATGTAAATTGTTAAAGTCCTAGACGAATCACAGTTTGAGTGGGCGTGTTCAGACATGATGAAAAATTTGTATAAATAGATGATGGGTTAATTATTTAGTTATATTTCTAATAAAAATTAATTTTGAAATAATTATTTATATTGAGATGTTTAATGGTTAATTAATGGTTGACATTTGACGGGATATTTATGTTGTTAATTAGTGGTTGAATTAGTTAACAGATTGGATTAATTAATTTATGAATTATTTAATAGATGGTTTTGGGGTGTTAGACATGGAATTCTTAACAAATGATAAATATATATGTATGATTGATAAACGGGTTGTGAGATAGGGATTGATGCTCCAAATTCTCACTGGGTGCGAGACAAGGAATTTTACAACAAACTTGCTAGAAAATATTCTTTTATGGGTCAGGGACTTATGCTCCAAATACCCATTGGTTGTGAGACAAGGACTGATGCTCCGAATACTCACGAGGGTTCTATAAATGATGTTGTACACCCATTAATTGACATTGGACTATGGGTCCAATTGGTTTTACATTAAATGAATTAATTGGTCAATGAAAACTATTGTGGCATTATGATTTTTGAATTGAATATGAGAAAGGGTTCATACCTTAAATGAATTGGGTGAATCAGTATTAGGAGACGGACCCAGGAGCGAGTCACTATTTTTTTTAGTGGATGACCTTAGATTTAGTATATGAAAGATCATATTGAATATCGAATGATGTATTATACAAGGCAAAGCACGAGATTGCATTCAGTCTTAGCATTCATTGCCTAGATGGGTTTTAGAGACATATGTGGTGAGTGACTTATACAGGGAACTCCGAGCTGAATCCAGATCACGAGAATTATATAGTTTAATGAGGATTGAATAATTGATAAATGAAAATGATTGTGTAATGACTATTTTGTATGCAATAAAATGTATAATATACGTTCAGACACCACCTGAGAGCTGAAGCAGGTACCTGGGTATATAGTTACATTGTACTACTTTCCATAATTTTTCATGATCGCACTGTTGAAATTATTTATTGAATGTCATATTTGGGGTAGACACTAGTGGTACCGGCCTACTAAGATTTATATCTCACACCTTACTCGTGTAGCCATTGCACTAGGGTACTCGAGTAGAGTCAATTTGGTTGCATGATTGTGCAGTTTGCATTTACTCGGATGATAGGGGAAAAGGACCGAACAGATGCCTGGGATGCTCGATGAGACTACCCTGATGGCTTGGAGTCATTGTTTATATAATTTTGTAATGGAATGTTCCGAATTCTATTTTGTTCACTATTTTCCATTTTTGTATCATTAACATGTCATGCACGCATCTGCTATATAATTGATGTTTTCCATATATTTGTAAAAGATTTATAAAATCTACCTTCCACTTCTTTATCATTTTTTATAGTTCTTTTACTATTTATTGCCAATGTTTGTTATATACATTGATATACTTCTTTGGAACTCTGATAAGATGATACACCCTAGTCCCTAACGATCCGTAGACCCCTTTTGCTAGTCGGTAGCCTCTGGTGTATGGGGAGACACCCTTAAGGTCGTGTGGTGACTGGTCTGGCCACTAGAATGGTGGTGAGTTGGGTCAGAGCATTACAAATTTGTATTAGAGGATTTCTTTCCCTTTGTCTTATTGTTTTGGTGTTGGTATACAGGAGACTAGGAATGTTTCGGCACTTCAATTAATAGTAGTGCTTGTGACTGATCACCCCATGTATGGGAAATGACCATGTGGCCAGGGATGGGAATTGATGAATGTACAATTAGAGGATATAGTTGATATAATTTCACCTTGAGTGACTGTCGTATTTTCTATAGATTATTGATTGTGTGAATTTTGTAAAATAATAATTTTCTTGGCCACATATGGTAAGGAAATTTCCTACATGCATCATCTTAGTGACATAGATATTCACATGTCATGCATATAACATACCATGTAGTTGCATTAACAAGATTCCTGTTAATTTGGATTGTGTTCCTTGGGTGCAATGCCTTGTTTTTGTTAGATTTATCATGCCTCTCTAGATAGCAAGTTACAATGATAGATTTAACATGCTTGAGTGATTATATGCCATACTGCATTAGTTATTAGCGTGTTTTGTTGTTTCATCATGCTTCTGTGTTATAACATATAGTAGTGTTACTTTTATGCTAACATGATATTGATGTTTTGATATAATAAAGGGATGTTATTGTTAAAATGTTAAATTAATGTTTATTATGATAAATGGGAGCCAACTGCTAGCGATAACATGTATGGGTGCCTTATCGATTGGTATATGGCCACCCACATGACTAAACCATATAACCATAGTATGTTTTGAAAATGGTTATGAATGAAATATTTCTGAGTTTTGTTTGTAATGAACCATTATGGGGGTTCTTTTGAAGAAATCGGATTAAATAAATAAAACTTTTGGAGGTCTCCTTTTCGGTAAAAGGAATTTAGATGCTAAATTTCTTAATTATATTAGAATTACACTGAATGTGAAATGTTTAAAGAGCATGTTTTTGATATCATGCTTATTTTCTCGTAGGTAATTGGTTTGAAAACCATGTGGATTTCTGTGAAAAAGTACTTTTGTGTTAGTTTAAATTCATTCAAATGATGAACGGTTGATGTGAATTAATTAAAATGGATAAAATGAAAAAAGAATCTTTTGAATCATGTGTTTTTTGTTTTGTGTGACCCAGAGAGAGGCTTGAATATAATGATCGTAAGAGGCTAACACATGGTAGGTAGTACCCATAAAATGTTCTAGGCTATTAAAGTACGTTTGTCCCACTGCTTGAGAGGACTTCTTGGGACTCGGCTGTTTTGGCACACCGATAGGATTATGTTACAGATTTTATGATCAATGTTTGAGGTGGTGGTCGTGGTTAGGGGAATGTCACACTCATACATTAATGTGTTCTAAAAAATGCACTGGTGAGCAGCTGATCTTTTCTTGCGATGTCATGGAAAATCCTAATGTTTGTATTGTTGCATCATTTTCGATAAATGTGCCAGAAGGTGATGTCGAGCTTTTAAAAAAGAGTTGTCCTATAATAGTTTGACTGATCTTCTCAATGAATATGGTTTTTCTCTTAGTACATTCTTCTAAATACGACGAGCATGTTCCCTATCTTGACTTCACCATGGAGAAACTAAGGTAGCTTTGGTCTTACGTCGCGCTACATTGTAAATGTTGTTGGTCTTGATGAGTCGTTGTTATCTGGGTAGTACATGGGATGTGTTGATTCTTTGGGATATATTTCTTTTTGTGTTGGGGAATGGCTGTTTTAAAATATCCTTGTGATGAATTGACATGGAAATTTCACCAGAGGTCGGGTAAGGACTACATTTTACATGCGGATGTTTTAGGATAGTTTTAATAGTACATAATTAGATAAAGGATGAAATAGGGTTTTGGGTCCATGACATCTTTTGAGGAAAACATGTTAAAACCATTCTATTGATTGATAGAGATTCAACCATTTTTGTTGACAAGATCCTTCTAATTACCTAAGATATTAGATCTGTTCCAATGATTAAGCTATAAATTGAGCATTGGATCTGGTTTTAAAGGCTTATCCATTAGTATTATGAAGGGTTAAAGGTTTTTTTTGGCAATGGTAACACAAAACATAACTTATAACAAGATTAAATGACCATGGTATGTCGGTTGTTTTAGTAGTGGTCCCCGATGGCTTCTCGGGGACGAGAAGTTTTTACGGTGGGTATATTGTAAAAATATGTGTTTTGAACCCGGTTAAAATATGAATGTTTTAAAAAAATTTGGTTTATCAACATGTCATTTTTTTAACTAATCTCAAGAATTTTAATTTGAGTGTTGGATCTCCTAAAGGTGTCATTTTTGGACTTGCACTATTACCCAATATTTTTGGCGAGTGTCCCAATGAGTGTCGGGAGTACGAGAACATAAAAAGTACACTTTAATGTATATGTGCATGCATCACATGTTTTCGGTCCAATCCATGCTGTTTTCCCTGTTTAATATATTTTCTAATTTAAGTATATAATATTATATAAGAGTTTCTTATTAAATAAATGAAATTTGTAATAATATTAGTAATAAATATATTATTAATATTAATGTGGTTTTTCAATTAAATGAATGATATAGAAATAATTAAATGACAGTTCATGAAATTAATGTGGATTTTGGGTTTATCAAAGAAATATTTTAATTATATTAAGAGTATCATAATTATAATGTTATTATTATTATTATAGTGTCATTATTTATTTTTGATGCTTTGAGATTTTAATTTCATGTTAATGGAGTGTATCATTTATTATAATTTAATATGGCTTTTTAGCTTCTCAAATAATCGTTTAATTAAATGAGGGGTTTCATATTTAAGGATGATTTATTATTAAATATAGGTGTTGGCCTTATCACAGGTTTGAAAAATAATAATAATGATATTATTTTTATTTTAGATTTAAGAATGTAATAATTATTATTTTTATAGAAGTTAAATTAGCATTTATCATTTGTAGATTTTATCATATTAATGATATTGTAATAAATTGGAGGTTTGAGTTTTAAATGAATGATTGTTGGAATAATAATAATAATGTTATTATTATTTTTTGTGGTTATATAGTTAAATAAATGTTAAAAGAATTTAATGATCAATAGGGAGTTTTATAATTAATTACAAAAAAATTATTAGTAGAATACTAATTTAAGGTCAAAAATGAAATAAATAATTATTGTGGATTTAAATGGAGGTTGGACATAATCAAAAGGTGTGTTTTATTGTTTCTCTAAAAAAATTTAATTATGGGGTTTATCAATGTACTGTTTTTATTTAATGGGGAGTTTTGTCCTTAATGAAATAAATGGATGTGATAATTATAATAATATGACTATTGTAAATAATATTATTATTATGAGTGTTGTTGTTTTTTTATTTAGTATATTGTATTTTTTAATGGGAAGGCGATATACAAGAGAGGTGTGACCCTCCTGTTCAAATTCTTCCTCCCAGGTGACGCTCGAGACACCTAGTCCGCCACATGTACATGACGAACCCCAAAATCGCACAACTCCTACTGCAGACTTCTCCTTTCGCTGAAAAACCTCCCTCAAGTGCTTGTCGAATGCACGCGACCCCCGGACGGCACGTAGCAGCAGTGCACAACACCACCCGGGCAGAATCCCCTGTAGCGTGTGACCTGCATCGGCGTGCGCGAGACATCCTCCTTGCGGTGCGTCCTCCTTCCAGCCGCGATTCATTACTGGTGTGCGACCCTCATATGACCCCCTGCAGAAGTGAGCTTCGACCATGGGTATAACCACTTCAGCACACGACACCCCCCTTCCATGGTCTTCTTCTGCAGATGTTTCCTCTTGTCTTCTCCATGACTTTTGTTCGATGCATCATGTATTTTGACATCTTCCACCGAAGGCGTGGGAAATGGTTCGTTATCTCTCACCATAATCATTAAGGTATGTTTTATACAACGCTATTTTTTTCACAATCATATTAGAGTCTGACAATTTATTTGAGTCCCCAGTATATAAATATAGGTGTGTGGGCCTTGCTGCACTGGTTTTGGGTTTTCTGTTATTGTTTTGGAGAATCGTTGTTTATGTTGCAGACACGTGAATGTGTCTAAATATATATACATATATATACATATGTACATATTTAT
Organism: Viscum album; assembly: GCA_963277665.1. Taxonomy (NCBI): domain Eukaryota; kingdom Viridiplantae; phylum Streptophyta; class Magnoliopsida; order Santalales; family Viscaceae; genus Viscum; species Viscum album. The sequence continues at coordinate 1,614,496,186 of OY728152.1, read as the reverse complement.
ATATATATATATGTGTATAAAAGTTGTGTGTGTGTGACCATGCGGTAATTGCAATTGATTGCTGCCATTAAAGTCAAACTGTTGTGTTTTAAAACAATGCCACCCCAAGGTTGGGTCCCAAATCCCCATAAACTTATTTTTTAATTACAGATTCTTTAAATAAATTGAGAATGTGAGTTTCATTGAATATGATATATGTCTATGCATGACACTTTTTATGTTACAATATAATGGTGCCTACATGAGATAAATGAGGACTTGACATGTGATAGTTTTGATCATGTTTTTCTAATTTGGTTAAAGTGATACGATTAAGTTGATAAATTATTTGAATGGGAAGAATGTGTAAGAGGTTAATTAATTATTGAATTAATTATGCAGTCATGAGTTGTTATGAAAGTGTGTATTTTACTGATTGTTGGGAATATTTGATATTTGACGTGTCTGGATTATATATTGGAAACTAGTAAATATTAATGGTTAGATTAATTATTACATGTAAATGGTAATGGTGAACTAATTTGTAATTGGTTAAATCGATAATTAATTAATTAATTAATTAATTGTTAATGTAATTAATTTTCGTGTATTAAATTAATATTGTGAATTGATTATTTGTTATGATTGTTTTCCAATGATACCTTTTGATGCATATTATAATTTCATTAATTAAGTTGACTTTGATGGAGTTGTTTTATAATATGTGATGTTGTGTGAGATGGTTGATAAATATATGAGCTTTGTTCTTCTTTTTTTGAGACGGTTATGAATTTTATGAAAATTGTTAAATTCATGGATGAATCACTATTTGAGTGGAAGGGTTCAGACATGATAAATAATTTGGATAATTAAATGTTGGGACAATTATTTATTTTTATTGCCAAAAATAATTAATTGTTAATTAATTATTTACTATTGAGATGTTTAAATGATAATTAATGGTTGACATTTGACGGGCGATTTATGGTCTTAATTAGATGTTGAATTAATTAACGGATTGGATTAATTAATTTATGAATTAATTAATGGATAACTTTGGGGTATTACACATGCCTTTCTACACCAATGATAAATATATATTTAATATTGATAAACAGGTTGTGAGATAGAGACTAATGCTCAAAATACTCACGGGGTGCTAAATATCGCGGTATACACCTAGCTAGTTGGCAATTATTCTTTTGTGGGTCAGGGACTGATGCTCAAAATACCAATGGGTTGTGAGACAAACAATGATGCTCCAAATACTCACTAGGGTGCTATACATGATGTTCGACACCCATTAACTTACATTGGACTGTGGGTCCAATTGGTCGTACATGAAATGAATTAATTGGTTAATGAAAACTATTGTGACATTATTATTTTTCAATTGAATATAAGAAAGGGTTCATACTTATTAATGAACTAGGTGAATCACTATTAGTGAATGGACATAGGTGTGACTAACTATTTTTTTAGTGGAAGTGATCAGATTTATTATATGAAAGATTCAATTGAATATATTATGATGCTTTATCCAAGGCAAAGCACAAGCTTGGATTCGGTCTTAACTTTGATTACTTATATTATCTTTAGAGACATCTGTGTTGAGTGAATGATACAGGGAACATCAAGATCAGTACAAATCAAGATAATTATTTAGTTTAATGAGGTTTGAGTAAATGATAAATGAAAATGACTGTGTAATGACTATTGTGTATGCATGAAAAATGTATAATACAGGTTCAGACACCAGCTAAGAACTGAAGTAGGTACTTGGGTATATAGTTAAATTGTACTGCTTACCTTCATTATGAATTCTAGAATTGTTTAAATTATTTATTTAATGTTAGATTTGGGGTAGACACTAGGGGTCCCGGTCTACTATGATTTATATCTCACACCCTACTCGGGCTGCCATTCTACTGGGTGACCCAAGTATATTCCATTTGGTTGTAGGATTGTGCTGTTTGCATTTAATCAAATGATAGGGAAAAGGACCGAGCATAAGCTTAGGATGCTCGTGGAAAATACCCTCGGGGCAAGGAATCAATGTTTATTTAATTTTGTAATGGAATGTTCATAATGCTATTTTGTTCACTGTTTTCCATTTTTTTATCATTAGCATGTCATGCATGAATCTGCTATATAATTGATGTTGGCAATTTGTTTGTATAGGATTTATAAAATCTAACTTCCTATGCTTTATAATTTATTATAATGATTCCCCAATTTATTTCCATTGTTTGTTATTTACATTGATATAACACTTTCAAACTCTGATAAAAGGGTATAGTCTCCCCACTGACTATCCATAGACCATCGCTGCTAGTCGGCACCCTCTGGCATATGGTGAGACGCACTTGAGGTCATGTGGTGACCGGTCCAGCAACTGGTTTAGTGGCGAGCCAGGTCAGGAAGTTACAAAGTGTATAGAGGGATTTTTTCCATTTTATTACTATTTTTGGGTTGGTAGATTGGAGACTAAGAATTTGTTATAACTTCGATTAATATATTTTCTTGGAACTAATCACCCCATGTACAGGAAATGACATACTGGATAGAGATATGAATTGATGTTTATACTTTTAGATGTAATAGTTGATATAATTTCACCTTGAGTGACTGGCATATTTTCTACAGTTTATTGATATTGTGAATCTTGAAAAAAATAATTTTCCTGGCCTGATATGGCAAGGAAGTTTCGTACATGCATCATCTTAGTCAGTTAGAGATTCAAATGTCATGCATATATCATTACATGTAGTTGCATTAGTATGATGCCTGCTAATTTGGATTGTGTTCCTTGGGTGAAATGCCATGTCTTGATAATCTTTAGCATGCCACATTAGATAGAATGTTTCGATGATATATTTAACATGGTTGAGTGATTATATGCCATACTCTCTTAGTTATTATCATATTTTATTGTTGTGCCTTGCTTTTGTGTTATAGCATATTTTTGTGTTACATCTTATTCTAACATGCTAGTGATGTTTTGATATATTAAACGACTACTAAAGTTAAAATGTTAAATGAATGTCGATTATGATAAATGGGAGCCAACATCCAGTGATAAGGTGTATGGGTGCCTTATCGATTGGTAGATAGACACCCATGTGACTAATCCATATAAACATAGTACGTTTTGAAAAAAAGTTATGAATTCAATACTGCTATGTTTTGATTGTAATGAACCATTGTCGGATTTATTTTGAAGAAATCAGATTAAATAAATGGGACTTTTTGAGGTCTCTGTTTCGGTAAAATGAATTTAGATGTTAAATTTCCTATTTATATTTGAATAACATTGAATGTAAAATGTTTAAAGATGATGTTTGTTATATCATACTTTTTTTTCATCAGGCATTGTTTTGAAAACCAAGTGGCTTTTTGTGATAAACTACTTGGGTGTTTGTTGAAATTCATTCAAATGACGAAATGTTAAAATGTATTAATTAAAATGGATAATACGAAAAAAGATCTTTTGAATACTATGTTTTTTGGTTTGTGTGACCAAGAGAGTGGGTCGACGTTAATGATGGTAAGGGTCTAACCCATGGTAGGTAGTACCCATAGAATGTTCTAGGCTATTAAATAATGTTCGTCCCACTACTCTATATGTCTTCTTGGGAATCGGCTGTTTGGGCATGCCGATAGGTTTATGTTATAGAATTTATGATAAATGTTTTATGTGGTGATCGTTGTTCATTGAATGTCATACATACATTAATGTGTTCTAAAAACACGTGATGGTGAGCGGCTGATCTTTTATGGAGACATCATGGAAAATCAAAAGGTGGCTATTGTTGAATTGTTTTGGATAAACGTGTCAGCAGGTGATGTCGAGCTTTTATAAAAGAGTTGTCTGGAAATAGTTTGACTGATCTTCTTAATGACTTTTTTTCTCTCTTAGTACTTTCTTCTGAATACAAATAGCATGTTCCCTATCTTGACTTCATCATGGTGACACTAATATAGTTTTGGTCTTACACCACGCTACAATTTATAAGTTTTTGGGATTGATGAGTGGTTGTTATCTGGGTAGTATGCGGGACACATTGATTCATTGATCTTATTTTCATTTTGTGTTGGGGAATGGATATTTTCAAATATCCTTAGGATGACTTGACTTGGAAATTTTACCTGAGTTCAGGTAAGGACTTCATTTTACATGCAGATGGTTTTGGATTGTTCTAAAAGAACATCGTTAGATAAAGGGTGAAATGGGGTTTTGGGTCTATGACGTCTGTTGAGGGATGCATGTGAAACCTGTTTTGTTGATTGATCAAGATTCAACCATTATTGTGGACGAGGTACTTCTAATGGAATAAGATATAAGAACTGTTTCAATGTATACTCTATAAACATAGTCTTGGCTCTGGTTTTAAAGGCTCATCCATTATGCTTGTGAAGGCTTAAAGGTTTCTTTTTTGCATTGGGAACACAACACATCACTTCTAACAAGATTAAATGAACTTGGTAGGTCGATTGATTTAGTATTGGTTCTCAATTGCTTCACAGGGATGAGATGTTCTTAAGGTTGGTATTTTTTAAAATTCCACGTTTTTGAATCATGTTAAAATATGAATGTTTTCAAATTTCATTACTTCGGTTTATCAACGTGTCATTTTTTTTAAAACCGAGCTCTAGTATATTGTTTCAAGTGTCGGATCACCTAAAGGTGTCATTTAGGGACTTCTGTAATTGACCTATATTTTTAGACACTGTCGTGATGAGTCTTGGGAGTACCAGAACTAGAAAAGTCCACTTTAATGGATATGTGCAGGCATCGCACGGTTGCGGTCCAACCCGTGCATTTTACCATGTTTAATAAATAATTTAATTTAATTAAATAATATTATATAAGAGGTTTTGATTAATTAAAAGAAGATATTTATAACAATAATAATGAAGTTATTATTATTGTTTTTGTTTTTGTTTAATTAAAATATTTTTAAAGAATTAACTAAATGATAGTTCAAGAAATTAATCTGGATTTTGGGATTTTCGTATATCCATTTTAATTAAATGAAGACTTTCATATTTATTAAAAGGCAATTTATTAATAAAGTGAGGAATGTACTAATAATCATAATGTTATTATTATTATTATTATAATGGTGTCATTATTTTATTTTATGCTTTGAGATTTTAATTATATGTTAAAGGTGTGTATCATTTATTAGAATATAATGTGGCTTTTTAGATTTTCAAAGAAATGTATAATTAAATGTTGGGTTTCAGATTTAATGATGCTTTATTATTAGATATAGGTTTTGGCCTTATCAATTGTTTGAAAAATAATAATAATGATATTTTTATTATTTTTGTTTTATGAATGTATTAATAATTATTTTTATGGTAATTAAAATTGGGTTTCTCGTTTGTAGTTTTTATCATATTAATGATATTGTAATAATTTGGAGGTTTGGGTTTTAAATAAATGAGTGTTGGAATAATAATAATAATAATGATATGATTAATTTTTGTTGTTATTTAGGTAAATAAATGATAAAATAATTTAATGATAAACATGGAGTTTTATAATTAATTAAGACACATTTATTAAGAAAATAATAAATGAAGGTCAAAACGAATTAAATAATTAATGTTGATTAAAATGGAGGTTGGACATAATCAAAAGGATCATTTTATTGTTTCATTAAAAACTATGTAAATATGGGGTTTATCAATGTACTGTTTTTATTATATAAGGAGATTAGGATTTAATGAATTAAATGGAAATTATAATAATAATAATATTATGACTATTATCATTAATATTGTTATTATGAGTATTGTTAATTTTTTTATTTAGTATATTAGAAATTTTTTACGGGGAAGGCGCTATAAAAGAGAGGCACAACTCTCCTGTTCTTATTCTTCCTCCCAGGTGAGGAAAGACGCACCTGGCCCGCCTCCTATGTGTGACGAACCCCACACCACACAACTCCTCCTAAGTACTTCTCCATTTTTTGAATGACCTCCCTACAGTGCGAGTGGAAAGCATGTGACACCCGAACGGCCTGCTGTAGCAGTGCACAACACCAGTAGGGAGGAATCCCATGTAGCATGCGACCTGCTACGGCGTGCACGGGAACTCATCCATGCACTATGTCCTCCTTCCAGCCATGATTTATAGCTGGTTCATGACCCACTGATGACCTCTGGTAGTAGTACACTTCGACCCTGGGAAGATCCATTGTACTGTGTGACACCCCCACTCTTCCATGATCTTCTTCTGCGGATGTTTCATCTTGTCTTATCCATGGGTTTTGTTTGATTCATCAGGTATTCCAGCATCCGCCACCAATGTCGAGGTGAATGGATAGTTTTCACTCACCTCCATCATTGATCTATGATTTATACACCTCATTTTTTATCTCCATCAGATTAGAGTCTGGAAATTTATTTGAGTCCTCGGTATATAAATGTAGGTGTGTAGACCTTGCTGCACTGGTTTTGCGTTTTTGATTGTTGTTTTGGTGAATCATTGTTTATTTGCAGGACACACATAATGGTATTAATATATATACATATATATACATATTCACATATGTTTATATATTTATATGTGTGTGTGTGTGTGTGTATAAACGTTGTGTGTGTGCGACCGTGCGATAATTGCAATTGATTGTCGCCGTTAAAGTCAAACTGTTGCGTATTAATATGATGCCACCCTAAGGTAGGGTCCCTCATCCCTATCACATTATTAATGAAGTATATATTCTTTATATAAATTGAGAATGTGAGGTTCATTGATTATGATATGTCTATGCAAGATACTTTTGATTATATAATATAATGACGCCCACATGAGATAAATGAGGACTAGACATGTGATGATTCTGATAATGTTCTTCTAATTATGTTAAATTAATATGATTAAAAAGATAAATGATTTTGATGGTAAAAATGGTTAATAGTTTAATTAATTTTAGAATTAATTATTAAGTCATGAGTTGTAATAAAAGTGTGTATTTTACTGATTGTTGAGAATATTGAATATTTGAACAGTCCAGATTATATATTGAAAACCCGTAATAATTAATGGATTGATTAATTGTTACATGTAAATGGTAATGGTTAACTAATTGGTGATTGTCTAAATAGATAAGATTAATTAATTAATTAATTATTTAATTAATTAATTTTCATGCATTTAATTAACATTTTGAATTGATTATTTGTTATTATTGTTGGCCATGGGTACCTTTTGACACGTGTTATATTTCTATGAATTAAGTTGTCTTGGATGGATTTGTTTTATAATATAAGATTATGCGTGAGAAGTTTTCTAAATATATGGTCTTCATTCAGCTTGTTTTGAGATGATTATGACATGCATGTAAATTGTTAATGTCCTGGACAAATCACTCTTTGATTGGACGGGTTCAGACTTGATAAAGAATTTGGATAACAAAATCTTGGGTTAGTTATTTATTTTTCTTGATATGAGTAATTAATAGTTAATTATTTATTTAATATTGATATGTTAAATGGTTAATTAATAGTTGACTTTTGATGCTCGATTTGTGTTATTAATTAGTTGTGCAATTAATTAATGGATTTGATTAACTAATTTAAGAATTAATTAATGGATGGTTTTGTGGAGTTAGACATAGAATTATACTCCAATGATAAATATATAAGTATGATTGATAAAATTGTTGTGAGACAGGGACTGATGATCCAAATACTCACGGGGTGCTAAACATGGGGTTCTACACCCAGATTGCTAGAAAGTACTCTTTAATGGGTCAGGGACGAATTCTCCAAATACAAATGGGTTGTGAGAAAGGTACTGACGCTACAAATACTCATGAGGGAGCTAGACATGATGTTCTACACCCATTAATTGAAATTTTACTGTGGGTCCAATTGGTATTAGATGAAATGAATTAATTGGTTAATTAAAACTATTGTGACGTTATGATTATAGAATTGAATGTGAGAAAGGGTTCATACTTATCAATTAATTGGGAGAATCACTATTAGTGGACAGCCCTTGGAGCGAGTAACTATTTTTTTAGTGGACGGGCTTAGATTTAGTATATGAAAGATTAAATTGAATATCTTATGATGCATTATCCACCGAAAATAACATGCTTTGATTAAGTATTAACTTTGAGTACATAGATAGTCTTTAGAGAAATCTGTGGTGAGTGACTTATATAAGGAATGTTAAGCTCTATCCAGATCATGATAATTATTTAGTTTAATGTTGTTTCAATAGTTGATAAATTAAAATGGTTGTGTAATGAATATTTTGTATGCATAAAAAATGTACAATACATGTTTAGACAACAGCTGAGAGATGAAGCGGTTACTTGGGTATATAGTTACATTGTATTGCTTACCTTAATTGTGCATGCTCATGCTATTTAAATTATTTATTGAATTCCAGATTTGGTGTAGACGCTGGTGGTCCCGACCTACTGATATTTATATCTCACACCCTACTCAGACCTCCATTGCACTAGGGTACCTGAGTAGATTCTATTTGGTCACAGGATTGGGATATTACCATTTACATGGTAGATAGCGGCAATGGATCGAGCGAAAGATCGGGATGCTCAAGGAGACTGCCCTTGGGGCTTAGAGTCATTATTTATTTAATTTTGAAAAGGAATGTTCAGAATGATGTTTTGTTCACTGTTTTCCATTTTTTATTATTATCATGTCATGCATGCATATGTTATATAATTGATGTTGGCCATTTGTTTGTACAATACTTATAAAATCTACCTTCTACTGCTTTATAATTTATTAGGCTGCTTCTGCTATTTATTTCGATTGATTGTTATTTAATTTGGTATACCATTGTGCAACTCTGATAAGAGGGTATTGTCTCCCCAATGACTATCTTTAGACCCTCTTTCTTAGTCGGTAGCCTCTGGCATACATGGAGACGCACTTGAGTTCATGTGGTGACCGGTCTAGCCAGTAGTTTAGTGGTGAGTTGGGTCGGGACGTTACAACGACCAAAGATCCATGTCGACTAAATTATGACCCCATATATGAATAAAACCATAACCAATTGAATCCCATTCACACAAAAATGAAAATAACAAATCACGGAATAAATATCATATTGATATCAATCCCATTCATTGTATTATTTTTCTATTTCATAAAAATACCAAACAACTATTATTTTAATATTTTCAAATTAATTTAAAACATAAACAACATCATTTTCAGTTAAAAAATGGGCATTTCTAAATACTAATTTTATAATTAGGGTTTCTTCATTTTATAAATTATGAAGTTTGTGTATCCACTGAGGAAAATAATGATTCCATGTGGGTTGTCCCATCTTGTGAGTGGTCTTGGTCTCCCAGTTGTGATTTTCTATTCCGTGGAATGTGGGTTGATATGTTTTAACTAAGAAAAGATTCATTGTATAGTAAAAATTATATATTTTATTCCTTTATTATGGGTACTTCCTTGAGGTATCATGATTTGAGGCATTAGCATTTCTGGAAGTGGATGAGGCATTGAATAAATGATTTTGTTTCATGGTGCCTTAATTATTAGATAATTAAGGTGAATTAAAAGAGACATGTAGGGATTTTGAATCCATTTCCAACTATTTTATGGATGTTCGTTGACATTTCCATGGGCATCATCATTATATTTCATAGAATACTTGTTGGAATGACGTGATTTGTGTGGGCATTGATTGAATCATCAAATCTACACATTCTATACCAATCAGGGAGATGACGAAATTTGAATGTCTTGGGAACATGTATGTCTAAGATATTCTGATACTTCACATGGTTCCTAGTCATGTATTTTATAATTGGGATATGATGTTCACATTTTGGATTCGAAAAGGATTACAGGACGTGATGAATACCAAGATTAAAATTAAGAACTACATAGCATCCCAATTTGAATTTCAAGACAAAGGGGCTTAACCATGTTCTCTAGGATATGCTCTGAGTTTTTTTGTATGATTTTATAGGACATTGAGAAAAAAACATTCCTTTGGATGAACATTTATATAATATTTGTTATAGTTATTTAAAAAAATGTAACTGTATGTGCCTTCTCTACAGTAATTTTTTTTATAACACTTGATCTAGGTTTAGTTGAGAGGGAGTTACATTAATGGGATGAGTGTTATTCATGATATGATGAATATGGATGTAATCATCCATATTAATTTCATCTTGGAACATGGTTTCTAGGAATCTTATGCAGGCTGTAATCATTGGCCACTGTATTTTTAGGTCATCGATCAGTTCTTTCTGAAATTTTCACCTATCTTGGGACATCATCAGTTGGTTATGTGGGATAAATTGGTACTAAGGTATGTTGTCCATATTCATATGGTTGGATGACTAGGGAAGGTGGAATATCAGTTGATCATACCATCTATCTTGACATACATGCACTATGTGTTTCATGTCCCCCATTTGAGTAGGTATATAACAGATCCTTTCCATCATATTAGATGTGAGGATATTAATCTTTAGCCCTATTCATCTTTGGCATATCATCGAGTTCGAATTATGGATCACCACGATAATGTGATGTGCAGTAAAAACTTCACCTTAGTCTTGGTATTGTGGTAGTGAAAACAATATATCAATGAGATGTGGGAGTGAGAGTTATTATTGATCTAGCATTTACCTTTCCTTTTTGTAGATCTAGAGTCATGAGGGATTTCTGGGGGCAGAAAGCATTTATGGTGGGGATATTTTAATGAACCATTACCATATATTCTTTCATGTTATAAACTTTTATTTTACTTTTCCTCTTTCATTGGTTGAGTAATGCGATGATGGATTTTTTAGGATACTTATAATGTTGTTGTTAGGGATTTGTTGCAATTTTCCGCTTTGACATGCAGTTTATTTTTCTGTTTGTTTGGAAATTAGATGACTTGTAATCCAAGTTCACTCCACATAACAACTTCTAAGAATAATTCAAGGACCAGATACAAAACGTGATTAGTTTAAACACCACGTATAATTTTTTGATAGTTTAATGAAAAAATAAGGTATTTTATATAATGGAGATAGTTTTTTCATAAATTACATCCTTCTTGGATTACACAAAGTGTAATAGAATTACACTCCATGTAATTTATGGTAGTTTTGTTTTTAGGGTTGTGCATAGTGGATTAAATTTCATCACACTATTTTTACAATTCCTCTCAATCCAAGCTTACCCAATAAATTTTTGGGTGACTTCTTTCCATCCAGATCACTTTTTTCATGGATTAATCACACATGGGGATAGATTTATTCACTTTATGTAGTTAATACTTTATATTATTCTTGGGATTTGATTAGATATATTGTTTTGGTAATCGATTTGTTTATAAATGTGATGAGATAGTATTTTTTATTAATCCAATCAGGTTCATAGTATTCCATAACAATCAATGGATGTTCAATTTGTTTTTAGTCACTACTGTTGAAAGAATATTGATTTCTATCTAGTTCATGCAATTGTTTCAATGTAATGGGTTGTATTGCAGAATTTAATGTTGATGTTGATAAATTCTTATCAGTTTTTCATTTGTTGGAAGTGTTAAATTGTTTCAAATGATTTCTTGGAAAGGAAAATGATTTCAAACTATGGCTTCTCTATGAAAATTTATTTCATTGATTTGGAAATGAGTTATCAAAATATGAAGAAGATCATCATGGATTTGAAAACATTTTATGAAATTTTTTGATTTTTTTTGAATTTTTATTTACAAATAGACACATTGGTAACCCTTGGTGTGTCGATAAATAAACAAGAGTATTCCGAGTGTGTGTTGCACCGGTAGGAGGAAACTACATTGATATTGATTGGGAGGAATCGATATCATTCAGATACAAATTATACCTATTTAGGATTTTATGTATCATGTAAACATTTCACTATATGGTATAACCTTATAAAAGTAACTCTATCATTTCTTATTTATGGTTATATATCAAATGATTATTTTTATCTTGTATTTTTTATCACAATTTTCCATATAATGGTGTATTACATAAACAATCACGATTGGTTGATTCAAGGATATATGTTTATTGATTAATTATTGATGTATGGATATGATTTCTCCTTTTATCACAACCCCTGGTCCTATTTTTCGACTAGGAATTTGAAATTACTTATTAAGAACTTATAGAGAAAACAGGGACATGAATTAAAAATATTTTGGATTTGTGATAATTAATTTTAAAAATGTTATGATTTTAGGAGTAATAATTGTTGAATTGCTGATATGAAGAAAAAATAAAGAAAATATGTCGTTGTCCTACAAATCATTGGATCACAGCCTACATGTTCCTTTTGTCATGTATAGATGTTTTGTTTTTGGAATCAGGTAATGGGAAGATAATCATGTAGCATGTTTTGTTCTCTTGTTATGGTCTTTTTCAGTTCATGTTGGTCTAGGGGTGACTATTGGTTACTTGGGGATTTGACATACTGTCTCATATATCCTTTATTACATAGGATTGTATATAGTTTTTAGTATCGCTTTTTTTTCATTTTACTCTGGTTGTATGTCTAGTTTTTATTTTATTATATACTATTTACTTTTATCCTTTTTTATCCATATAACGTGACTTGATGGTTTAGGTGGCTTGTCTAGTTGACCCAACATGGTTCATTATAAGGAATTATAGAGGAAGGAGAGAAATGTGTTCATTATAAATATGTTTTTCAACTATATATCAATATGTGTATTAAATAATAATAGAAGAAATATGTTGATCTATCGATGAAGTTTAGAAAAGTTAATGAGTCTAGCCTTGATTGTGATGGAATTATATGCTTAGGGAGCCTTGTATATGTTCATTACATACCCGATGCTATAATGGAGCTGTTAGATGAGTCTCATAGTTAATCCTTCACAAATAATCTTAGTGTTATGAAGTTGTATCTTATTCAAATAGAGTATTTCTACATGGATAATATATATATTTATCTGAATGTATATATTAGTTATTTGTATTCATTGAAGTGATGTCTATGAGAGATAAGTTAAGATTATTTTACAACAATTATAAATAATAATATGGATGTGGGAAAACAACACTATGTTTTTCTCTTAAAACTCTCTAAGATGTAAAAAGGTCATAATGCTCTTTTGGGTAATAGTCTATCACCATAAATATCTATATAATTCATTTTTATCAATTTCTCTTGATCTTATTTCTTGAATATACATTAATGGACTTGTAAGGTTCCATGGATTACCATATTCTATTATATTTTTTCAGGATTTGAGATTTACAATATTTTTCAGGTAATGTCTTTAGTAGGGTCTAGGTACAGAATTGGGTTTAGTAAAATTCACAATCTCTAGACATATGGTCATTCCTAAAATAACATTTAAACCCCAGATGATAGGTTGACAATGTACTCTCTGGATTTTAAATGAAATTTGGTATTAACACCTTCCTCAAGTTAGTTTTTTCCCAAAAATTGTATTATATAGAGCATTCAGATGTCTCCATAAGAATCTCTTTATGTAAATAATTTTAATACTAAGACATATTTCGAATATGTTAATGAAATAATTTTATCGATACTTGAGGTAGTGGGAGAAATTATTGATAATTTCAAAGCCATTAAATAGTATGTCAATGCATCTTAGTGGTGACATAATATTTTTTATAATAGTCATTGGTGAGATCTTGAGTTTGATGATGTTGATAAGGGGTGTCTATTAATTTCTCCCTGTAATTAATGGTTGAGATTCAAAAATAACTAAAATATAATCCCTACATATTATGTCCCCTTTCAGATCCTTATGTAAGAATATGGGTTTTCACTCTCGTATAGATGCTTTACATTTTTTTATAAATCCTAACATTGGACCAAATACGGAAGCCCATTGAGTTATCAAATGTCTCAGGGGTGTCTTGGTTTTTTTCAGAGCCTAGAATAATTTTTTGGTAAAACTGTATATATTGCATGGTTGGATCATGGTTTTGATAACCTTGAAGATTGAAATTTCTTGAAATTACCACTTCTCACAGTTTGTGCATGTTCTTGGAGCCTAACCATGAAATGCTCCCTTCTTCCTAGAAAACCTCCCATTGTATTAACATGGTTTTTAAAACTATGCAGTCAAACCATGAATATTCCATTTTTCATGGTAAATTTACAATTTTTCCTTAAATGATCTATTAATCATCCTCCATCATCCTTAATCCATGATTATGCGAGGTAAACCTATTGCTCTCTCAATTTGGGGTTTTTTGAATATCCACAATTAGAATCAAATCATCTACTTCATCTAAAAACCAATCAAGATGTCATTTGTTGCATTGGATGCCCAATGGTAATTACTCAAGTCCTTGTGAGGTATTATAGTTCCTTTTTTCTCATGAACCAGATATGAGTGTTTGAGCATTTTTCTATTTATCATATATCTACTCTGATTTGATCCAAATCAATGGCCAATACCGGAGGATGAAAGTCATACAATCCTAAGGTGGGTGGTCTATAACTCAACCCTAATGTTTGTCTATTTTTGATTTGTCATGTGGGGCCCAAATATTTCATTGGGATCCATTTATACAAATAATATTCCATGCTTATACTATTTATAACCATAAGGATATTCTCTTCCCATATACGTGATTAATTATTCGTGGTTATGTCAACTATTCCATCCCATACATGTCACCGGTTATTCCATAATTGTTTCTCAGGGTATTGACAAGTTTTTTCCTCCATTCGGGTGTGCCATGGCTTGACCACTCCAAGGGAAAGTGTTTCTATGTTAATCAGATAGACTTATATTATGAATTCAATAATATAATGTACATTTTATTTGTACCTCTTGAACATCCAAAGGTATTTTTTTTCAAATTGTTAATTAAATCTGAATGATTAATTGGTTTCATATTCATAGCACCCATTACCACATTAATGGAATGTAGTGGAATGAACATTAAATTGTGGAATATGGCTTCAATTGATTCATTGAATGGATTCATTCTAATTGGTAATTCCATAGTAATGAATGGAAAGGCTTGAGCCAAATGAGTTGATAGAATGTTTGCATGATACTTGACCTTATCTCACAAATAAAATGAAATTAGTGAACCGAATGAAATATTACATAACTTCATAATAAAATAGGAATATCTGAAATCATGTTCACCTTTTATTTTGATCAAAGAATTCCATGAGCACTGAGGATCCCCATTCTGAATAAAGGATATGTCTTACATAGGTTTATACACTCCTATATTCTGATACATTACTATTCGTGGATGCCTGGTATGACAACATATGATTCATTCATATTACAAAAGTATTTCTTCGATACACTCCTAGGTTCCAGAATTGACGTGTAGGTCCCATCGTTAATTCCCATCAGGCCTTATCACTTCTCATCCTTATATTACCTTAGTCGATAACCTTGGACAAGGTAGGAACCTCATTGTGGAAGTATTTGGAAAATTATCCTTGGATTAAACTTTTACCCAATGGGAGGATATAGATATTACATAGATGTAAACCCTTGGGTTCTACGTCATCTTGGTAATTTCCTTCGGACATCACTATTAAATATTATTGATCATGGTTTCCTTATTACATCTTGGAACCATAAATATTTATACTATCATGATGTGATGTTAGTGTTATCTCTACCGTACATGACATATTTATATAAATGGGTAAATTCTTAATTAATGAATTGATTATAGGCTTAGACCCCATCAAATTGATGAAGTAGGTACTAGGGTATATAGTACCATTGAGCTTTTATAATTTATATATTTATACCTACACATTGTTAGATTTCAATTACACTGGCTTGATGTTATAGACTCTGTGGGTGGTGGCCCACTGAGATTTACCTCACACCCTTTCTAGGGACTATTTTGTATAAGGGGTAGATTACATTGTTGATGTTGTTGAAAAAGGGAAGCATACGACATCAATCACATGATTGATTACTATTTTTTTTGGATTTGGATAGTAGAGGACCTTGTTGGAAGTTAGTTTTCGTGGGAAAGTCTTTTATTTGTTTTATGATTTGTGTATCATCTTATGCCAATTGGTATTATCCATGTTTCCCATATTTCTATTACATGATATATCGTCATATATTGTTGAATGTTATTAAATTTGTTTCATTTATTATTACTATTATATCTTTTTTACTCTATACCATCTTTTTACATATATTACTTCCACTATTTAAAAATGTTTACTCTCACCCGCTAAACTCTACATTCATAATTAGGGCATAGTCTCTCCTTAGAAACAACATAGGATGTCACTTATAGACAGAAACCTATGAAATTTGGGGAGATGTGCTTAAGGCCATGTGGCCCACCGGGTATGCGGAACTTATTGGGTGGAATATGGGTTCAAGACATCACAATGTTGTATCAAATGAGTTTTTTTTCTTCCATTATGATTTGGAGAAAATAGATTGGAGATTTTTAATGCTTGGGACTTGGTCATAAGTTGTGATTTGGTGTCGCAAACCCAATTTTGAGGTGTAAACCAAGTTGCCTAAATTATAGTAGTTGTTATTATTTTTTCTATTGTATTTGATAATATTTCACCATTGAGTGATGCACATGATGTGTTGTGTTGATTATTGTTATAATGTTTGAGGATTTTATTTCCCCCTTGGTCCATTTATATGAGAGAAATGATCAATGTTACATGAATAATTATTGGCACATATAATTCACCGGTCAAGCATATTATCATGCCATATAGGTGCATTTACTAGATTTTCATTTCTCGATATGCTTGTGATTGTTGACTAATAATGTGAATGTTCTCTTTTTCAAGTATTAATATTGGTTGAAATTGGGTGATTTCATGTCTAAATTCATGTGGTGTATCAGCCATCATGTGTAGGAATGAGTAATATACCGAGTCGAGAAATTGTACTATTAAAATGGTTATTTTTTATAGTGATGTGTGTGTGGGAACTAATTCAGTAGAAATGAATATCCGTTATAAAGTGAATCATGAAATCTAAAATGAAATGGATGAACATGTTTATCCGTCATTGTCATATTTCTGAAAGGTAAAGGAGTGAACATGGAAATTAAATGAAATTCAAATGAGACATATACTTGATCACTTACCGATACATGACGGTCTATGGGGATTGTCGGGGTAGTATTCCATGGGTTTTTGAGTTTTCATAAATTTATATTATTCTAGTAATTCAATATCTATTCTTCTAATATTGTTCTGAGGAATGTACTTGGCATTTTTAGACCAAATACATCACCACATTCTTGTATTGTACCGCTGTAATGTGGGGATGACCAGCTCCATATATGGTGAAACCTGAGATACTAGTCTTTCCTTCAGGAGTTCCATTGAAGTTACTGAATTATATACATAATTTGGGTATTGAGTCACATTTTTTGGATAGTTTCTTATGTATGATGATGTTCATACATGTTTCCCCATGACTTGCACCTAGTATGGTTGATCGGACTCGTGAGTTCTAGCAACAAAAACTTCTTACCATTCTAGGGGATATGAGTCTGCAGGCTACTGCGTATTGGTATTAATCTACACTATCTATATTTGATCAACTGGAAATGCCTCTTGAGTGGATATTGTAAATTACTACTAACATGATTCAGGATTTGGCCAAGTGTTGGTTGGATGTGATTTCCCTGGCCGGTCATCATCAAGGCATGTTCTGGGTTGATGATTATATTGTTCTCTATGATAAATTTGTTCCTCATACACTATGAGCTGATAGATCCAGAGAGTTCATACATATCAGGAATCCCTCTATGATAGTAATGGAGTATTCAATGCATTTCATAGATATACATAACCTTTCACTGCTTCATGCAGGTGATGAGATTTCACATGCTATACAATCTGAGGATGGGATCCTGTAAGACATCCATAGGGAGGGGAATGTATTTTTCCTACCTACTATTTATGAAATAATTAATCAGGCTCTTATCACTGAGTGTAACCTAAGGGACAACAATAATAAAGGGTTTAATGGATCAATGTTGTGTATGGAAAGTAGTTCATCCTATCACATGATGTCTTCCCTCGAGGATTCTCATCATGGAAGTGGAAACAAGCGTGTCGGTTTTGAAAACTCCATAGTATATAGTCATTGTGGAAGATAGGGGAATTAAATGATTCAGTGTGATAGAGACCTAATGGATTGTCAGGATTGCAACAGTATGGAAATTCTTGAGTGTTTCTGTAGCATCATTCCACCAACATCGATTGGGAAATGATATGCACTAGCTCGACCTTCAAGAGACAATTATTTTAAACCCTTTCAAGCATGAATTTGGAGTATCCCCAGTAGGTCTGGCCAAGGAGGAGGTCATGGATGTTGTATCCATACACCAGATCACAAGCATTTTCAGTAGATTATTCACAATCATGGTAGTACATCTATTGCACAAGGTCGTAGATCATGCCAGTTACATGCATTATGACTGATACCCAAGGGTCAACTGATAGGATAATCTACAGTATGAGGAACCATTATAGTATCCTGTAATATAATTTCTTCTTTGTTTGATAGAGGTTCTTCAAAATCATTTATCTATGTATATATCATGGACTGTCTCAAATTAGATATACAATATCACTATGGTGTAATGACACAAGATACGTCTTTAAGTGTATGAAAAAAAGGGTATAGAAAACTTTTGGGATTGTTCCCTATAGGTATGAAGTTATTGTTTCATATAGAACCTCTTCTCTCTTGAGATGACATGCTTCGTTGTAATTCTTTGAATGTGCTGGTTAGTCTACTACAATTATTTTTTAGACTTCTATCACCATAGGATATTGTTTACATCACTGGTGGGCAGTAGTTATCTACATAACGGTGAGTATGATTTCCAGTCTAGGTGAGCAGGTCCAAATAATCATGGGCTAGGTGGGGTGAACTCCAATATTTTCATTCACTTCATAGAGGATCTGGGTTTTCATCCAATTGATTTGTCACTATTAGTGGATTGTTTCATGGATATATTTTCTGACAAATTTTTTGGTTTACCTCTTGAGATGTAGGTAGATTATATGATCGATCTTATTCGAGGAGCAACTCAAGTTTCAATTACTACATATGGGATGAAACCTAATAATATTGAGGAGCTCAAGTTGTAAATAGGGGACCTAGATGCCAGTGGATTGATATGGCCTTATCTATCCTCTTGGGGTTCACTAATGGTTTTCTTTAAGAAGGTGGATGCAACATTATTTCTATGCATGGATTATAGATAGTTAAACCAGTTTATGGAAAACAACCGTTTTCCACTCCCTCGAACATATCATCACAATAACGAGATCGGAATATCTAGGGTCTTCACTAAGATCAATCAAAAAACACACTATCATCAGGTATGAATCAGTCCATCATACATATCTCGTACAACTTTCTATATCAGGTATGGTCTATATGAGAACAATGTTATGTTTTCCATTCTTATGAAAATTCCCATCATTTTCATGGATCTTATGAATAGGGTGTTACACCCTAATATTATTCATTTGTCGTTAACTTTTTGGAAAACATCTTGGGGTATGATCCCACTCGTAGTGACCAAGAAAAACATCTTGTGATCATTCCTTGTACACTGAGAGAGCAGAAGAATTAGGCAAATCCTAACAAGTGCCACTTTTGGATAGGCACATTTCACATAATGGGTCATATAATATTATAATCAAGAGTATATGTTGACCCAGTAAATGTTTGTGATGTGGTTTTCTGGGATAAACCCAAGAACAAGTTATATATACGATGTTTGATGGGGCTAGCTAGATATTTCAGGAATTTGATAAAGGGATTATAATGTATTGATTCAGGTCATAATTGTATTTCAAAGAAGGGTTTCATGTTCATGTGGTTAGAAGCATTTGAGAAAGGCTTTTAGGAGATTAAAAGAAGGATTATCTCTACAGTCATTTTGATTCATCCATAGTCGAGAAAAGGCTATATTTACTTTTTTGATGCATCAGTCACTGACATAAGAGTAGTGCTGACGCAGGAGAATAAAATTATTGAGTACAGTTCACGGTAGTCGAGGTCTGATAAGAGAAACTACTCATCACATGACCATGAGCTATCAATTTTTGTTCATGCCTTACATTGCTGGATACATTACCTGATGGGTAAGAGATTTTTATTGTACACTGTCCATTAGCGTTTTTATACATTTGGGAAGGGAAACGTAGTTTCATATGGGCTAAGTCGGAATGGTCAAGCATAGGTAGTATGAGATTCCAGTGATGAATGATATTTAATCGAACTATTTTCTTGGATACATATAGAGTTTTTTGATAGTTATGAAAATTCCTATCTCTCACAATTGATACATACCTCTTCCCCCATTATAAGGAGAAGAGAATAAAATTTTTAGATCCTGAATGCTTGGTAATACGTTAGATTATATTGGTCGATAACCCACCTCTGAATTGGTTTGTGGAAAGAGAAGACATTATTCGTTTCTATGGATGTATATGGATTCCTATAGATGTGATGCAAGAGTTTATTAAAGTGTCAAACACCTCTTAGTGGGATTTTCACCCACACATCTCAAAGAAGTATCAAAATATGTGATACTTGTATTGGTGTCCTAGAATAAAACATTAGATACGAGGCTTTATCACTAGGTTTCCCACCTATCAGTACATGGATGTCAGAGTATCAGAGACCTACAAGATTGCTACAACTGTTTCTAGTCCCAAAATAGATATGGGAAGATGTTGTAATGGATTTCGTAGTCGGATTACCTATATCCCCGAGGGTTAGTGATGTTGTGTGGGTAGTCATTGACCGACTAATCAAATCATCCCCTATAATTCTTATTTGAGAGTCTTTCTCAATTGATTATGTGGAAATACTAAATGTTCATGAGGTCATAGGACTACATGGGGTTCCACGTATTATTGTTTCAGATTGGTATGATCATATAACATGATGGTTTTGAAAAGGATTAAAGATGTTAATGGGAACCCCTGTTCTTCTAATCACACCTTTTCACCCTTAGAATGATGTGAAATCATAATGAACAATATAGGTTCTAGAGGATATGCTCTGAGTATGTTTCCCTGATATTAGTGGTTATAGGGAGAATCATACCACTCTTTTAGTGTTCTCCTATAATAACATCTATCATGAGAAAATTCATATAGATTCTATCGGTTCCTTATATGATAGGAAATTTTGTTACCCCCTATGCTTTAGAGGGGATGGTGAGGCAGCCATATTAGGTTCTCATATCACTCAGGTGATTTCAGAGCATGTTCATCTAATCAAAAAGTGTATGACATCTGCTCAATCAAGAAAAAAATTATATGACATTCGACATAGATGAATCCTTCTGTTCGAGGCCAGGGGTTGGGTTTTTTTCAGGTATCACCCATTATAGGGAATAAATGTTTATGAATGTTGGGAACGTTATCACCTCGTTTTATAGGGCCTTTTGATTTTCTAGATACAGTCAGGGTAGTAGAAAATTAGTGGATAAAATCTCTGAGGTACCATGAAATGCATGACATCATTCATGTTTCATATATTATCAAGAATCATGAAGATCTAACTCATACATTCGATCCCAAAGATGTTGAGTTATATGATGATTTTAATTATGAGGAGTATCCAGTGTGCATCATTGACTGGAGTACGTTGCCTCTCAAAGGACATTAAATCCTTCTAATATTGGAGTAATGGTAGAACAAGTGGGTATAAGTTGATACCTTAGAGAGGTAAGTCAGGATACATACCCATTGGTGAGATTTATTTTCAGACAATGTTTCTCTACCCTTGGAGGTGAACTGATTGATGAGTTCTTTTATGGGTGGAAGATTTTCAGAACTCAATTTTTTCACATAGGTATTGATCCATTGAATTTTGGTCTAAATATTTAATTTCGACCAAAAATGGATGCCTAATGACTTTTAAAAGGTATCAAGGGTTTTTTAGGCATGTTCGGTGCCTAGAACCAATTTTTTTTAGAAAACTAGACAAATTTCAAGGTTAAGGCATGCTTGGAACAAGGTTTGGCTAACCATATAGAATCAATTTTCTTTATAGAACCACTTCAAATAGTGTGCACACAGTTGTGTGTCATAACCGTGCAGTTATCCCTTCTACCCAAAAAATTGCACGATTTTTCAAACCATACAAACAAACCATGCACATGACATTTTGGGGGTAAATTGACAATTTTTTACTTAATGATCTATTAAGAAACCTCCATCTTCATGAATCTGAGATTTTGTGGGATTAACAATTTCTCTCTCAGTTGGGGTATTTTTGTAGATCAATCATTTGAACCACATGTCTCTTTCATCCAGAAACCGATCTAGAAAATGTTTGTCATGTTGGATGCACAACGGTATGTCATTAAGTCCTCTTCATCTTTTTTCCTTCTATCTTTCCACTGACCAAGATATCAGTGTATGGTCTTTTTTTTCTTTTTGAAGATCTACCACAATAAAAGAAAATTCAATGGAAAATACGGGAGGAGTAGTATAACGACCCACACTTTACATACATTGTTAATACTTCAAAATTGAATCACACTTATTACAACATATGACAAAACCACAAAGGACCGTATAGGTATAGTGTCTTTAGAAACTGGGAAACATAAACAACTGGTTCATAAATCTTCTATAGTGTCTCCCATTTATTTCATCATATCTAGGGTCCCTTTTAGCATATTCTACTTAATATCCATCTTCCTGGCCTGGGGAAAAGAAAACATAAAAGGGTGAGCTCAAATGCTCAGCAAGGGCAAATAAAGGAAATAAAAATCATATCATATCTTTTTGAAAATTAAAACCTGCAAAAGAGATCATAATATCTTAACATGGAATAAATCATAGAAGTGAGAATGAGATCCCCATAATCATAACATAAAACTTGAATCTTTGTGGCATGCACACATAATCATGGAAAATCATTTCTTGTTAGTCATGACTCATTGCCAAGACTATCTTAGTGGACAGAGTCCCTTTCTGAACCGAGTTCACTCCTCGTTTCAGTCCTGTATCACTGAACCGAAATAACCTTCCGTTCCAGCCATGTCTATCTCATGAGATATAAAATCATTACCCAATGCATTGGAGGGAGATATAGGTCCCACCCATCTTATAATGAATCCTTTCTTATGTGTGCCACATAATCATAAAACATACATCATCGCATAACACATATAACAAAAATGGGATTCTTGAAACATCATGACATCATAAATCAATTAATATATGATAAAGGAATTCATAAACATAATTCCATCACAACATAGTCAAACCAATGTAAAAATATGGATAGAAACAGAACCCTTTATTATCTTAGATGAAAAATAATTTTGATAAAACACTTGAATTGAATTCTTGAGGAAAATATCCTTTCTTCTTCAAAAACATTTTTTCCTTTCATAACATGTCATACAACTTTAAAATAAAAGAAGTTGATTAAAAATAAACTTGAAAACTTGTAAAGGAAGCTTCTTTGAAGTAATGTTTTAAAAATCCATTCATGCCGTATAAGTTAAAAAAAAACATTCTTCGTACTTTTGTCGGAAAAGTCAAAAAGTACCTCGTACGGAAAAACGACAAAAGATTCCTTTCATATTCTTTACTAAAAACTCACCTAAGGGTAAAATTGGATTTAAACTATTTCAAGTGGATGGAAACAATATTACATATTGAGGGAACATGGATGTGGATGATAAAATACACCCCAGTAAATACTTACGAATAAACAATCTCAGATAAAAATGAGATTGTGATATTTCCCTTACCTTAGGTCCGATTTGCTTTGTTCGTGTCCGAAGATCCTGTATAATGGTTTAAATAATGTTATTGACTTATTCCAGAATCATACATATTGATATGAGATCATATATGGTCATATTATTAGCTTCTTGTTAGTAATATTTCATTGTTACTTGTTACTCGGGTCTTTATAACTTTTTGTTCTTATGCGTGTTTTGTCGAATAAATTCTTATTCTTATCTTTAGGTTATAGATAATTCATTTCCAGAATGGTATTAGTGTAGTATATACCATTTTCATTCATTCAATTCATTTATATAATCATTATGAAATGAAGATCATGTAGAACGAGTCGCATCACATCGTGGAGACGGTATTCCGTACGTACGCACGAGTGATGATATCGTTCCTATGATCGTGGAATTGTATTGGAGTATATATATATATTATTTCAGTATCAATATTACTTAATAATAATCATATATAGTTACTGATTACACCATTATACCCATCCTTGTAAGGTGATGGTGGAAAATAGATTACACCACGGCGTGGAGATGGTATTCCGTACGTACGCACGCGCGGTGATTTCATTTTTCCGTAGGATGGATAGAAGGTGAATTAGGGTTGTTTCATATTTATAATAACATATCAGTATGTAAGTAATACTGATGTTATTACTTTATCATGAAACAACTAAAGAAGAAGAAGTTGAAGAAGAAAGAAATTGAAAAGATCGGTAATGGATATTACCTCTTCTTTGGAACGCCTTTTTGAATCCTCCACTTAAGGAACTAAGATTGGTCTTTGGAGAAGACCAGGACCTCTAGGATTATTCTAGGGAAGTGGAGAAGGGAAAATGGCAGGGGTTGGCCGAGCTTGAGTGCTCAAATTGGTGTGAGGAGGAGGGGGAGGAGGTGCCCTTTTATAAGGGAGGAGAGGGGCACCTTAGGAATATCTCAAAATATTATTTTATATTAAAGTCAAAATCGGTTTATAATGGTTCCAAAGGGTCTTATTTCGAAGCTAAAGTGGGGATGGGTAGAAATCCTATCAACCAATAGGATTTAGACAAGTTTAGGGTATTATTTTAACCTTATCAATTAGATTTAACTCTAAGTTAATTAATTTAACTTTTACCGTGTCTTTTTGTTTTCTTTCACTATATGGTTAATACACTTACTATAACATGCCAAACGAACCCCAAATTGTTTATTATTAATATATATATCCTTATCTAAGTCATTTGGCCGAACCTTAGATTTTTAGGAATAAAATAACAATTAATAATATAATATTTGATTTAAAAACTATTTTGTGTCAATTTTGACACTATTTGATATATGATTTTTGTGAAAGTCATAACAGAATTATATGTTCGAACCAAGTTGATTAAATCAATACTAATATATCATAGTAACCTAGAAAATTAGTGAAATTCATAAAAAGTCTCAAATTACATTTATTTTGGTATTTATATTATCAATTTTGTCAATATTTCATTAATAAGATAATTACTGCATCATCTTTGTGTCATAAATAAATTAAATTATTTGATGTCTAAAAATTACAAATAAAATACAATCATGTAGGAAATCTTTTTATATTTCTAATGAATATTTACAATCGAATTTATCTTATGTATAACCCCATATTAAAAATGATTTACTTATTAAACTTTGATTTTAACTATTTTAACCCTTCTTTAAATAAATTAATAATAAATGTCCTAATCTAATCCAAGTGGGCCTAAATGGTCATATTTTATTCCTAAGTTTGTTTTTGGTCGAATTACACTTGTCCAATAGAATTAGGACATGTGTTAGGGTAATATTAATATCATATTTACCCTTAGTTACCCTATTTACTATTAACCGCGGTAAAAATAGTAAAAAGTTACTATTCACCAAAAAATTATTTTTATCTCATTGAACCACATTTTACTTACTGACATCAACCGTGTCTGTCGGATTTTTGAAATTCCATTCACAGAAGCGGTAAAATTAAGTTTTATGCAAAATTCAGTTTTTAACCTACCACTTAGTGGTTTCACTATTCATCAAAAATTGAAAGTTTTCAGAAAAATACCAAAATTTCACCCTAGGCTAATTTCGATATTCTGAGTCCAAAAATGAAGTCCATTTTGAAAAATAAAATTTATAAAATTTCAAAAAGTGGTTATTACTATTCATAACGGCTAGTTTTAATAGCATATTGTTGTTTAGTGAAACTCGGTATTGCGTACGACGCAAGCTATCGAGGAAGGTCGCGATTGCGTGTAAAGAAAGCCAAGAAAGTGTTGTGTAGAAAAAGATTCCTTTGATGATTTATATAACATAAAAGTCTCGGGTGTTATATTCTACCCCCCTTAAAAAGAATTTCGCCCTCGAAATTCGTCACTTTGTAACAAACAAATGAGGATACTTCTCCCTCATCATATCCTCAAGCTCCCATGTAGCTTCTTCAAGTTGGTGGTTCCTCCATAAAACCTTCACTAAGCGAGTGGTCTTGTTTCGTAGGACTTTTTCGCTACGATCCAGAATCTCTATCGGCTGTTCTTCATAAGAAAGATCTTGCTCCAGCGGTACAACTTCTGAGCTGAGTACATGTGAAGGATCTGGTATGTACTTTCTCAGGAGAGATACATGGAACACATCGTGAACTTGAGAGAGATTCGGTGGAAGCGCCAATCGGTAAGCTACCTTCCCAACACGATCCAGTATTTCAAAAGGACCGATATATCTAGGGCTCAACTTCCCCTTCTTTCCAAATCTCATAACCCTCTTCCAGGGAGATATTCGTAAGAACACTTTATCGCCCACTTCAAACTCTAGGTCTTTTCTTTGGTTGTCGGCATAACTTTTCTGTCGACTCTGAGCTGCTCTTATGTGTTGTTGAATAGATCTGACCTTTTCTGCCATTTCATCCACGAGATCAGGTCCTAATAGATTTCTTTCCCCAACTTCATCCCAGCAAGTTGGAGTCCTGCATTTCTTTCCATAGAGAGCTTCATAAGGAGCCATCTGAATACTGGAGTGAAATCTATTATTATAAGAAAATTCCACCAAAGGTAGGTGTTGATCCCAACCTCCTTTGAAATCCATAGAGCAAGCTCTCAACATATCTTCTAGGGTTTGAATTGTTCTCTCAGACTGACCGTCTGTCTGGGGATGATAAGCAGTGCTGAAACTCAACTCTGTATCCAGAGTATGCTGAAGACTTCGCCAGAACTTCGAGGTAAATATCGGATCTCGATCAGATATAATAGAAAGTGGTACTCCATGCAATCTTACCACTTCCTTTACATATATCCTGGCAAGCTGATCTAGAGAGAAATCTTCTCTAATAGCAATGAAGTGTGCAGACTTTGTAAGACGATCAACTATGACCCAGATAGCATTATTGCCTTTGGATGTTTTAGGAAGTCCTGTGACAAAGTCCATAGTGATGTTTTCCCATTTCCATTCGGGTATGGGTAATGGTTGTAACATCCCCTTAGACTTCTGTCTCTCAGCTTTAACTTGTTGACAAACCAAGCATCGAGAGACATATTCAGCAACATCTCTTTTCATGCCATCCCACCAGAAGTACTCTTTCAGGTCCCTATACATCTTCGTGCTTCCAGGATGAATAGAGAATGAAGAACTATGAGCCTCATCCAGCAGCTCTTTCTTTAATTCGGGGATGGGAGGAACACAAACCCGATTCCTGAACTTTATTATCCCATCACAATCAAGGTTGAATTCAGGAACATTTCTCACCTTCTTTTGTAACTCGACATCTTCTTTCTGTGCCTCTTTAATCTTCACATGTATAGATGGTTGAACATTCATTTGAGAAAGATAAGATTTTTCCCCTTCCATTATAATTCCAAGATCCATCCTTTGTAAATCCATAAATATTGGATCTTTTGTGATCATCATCATGGATAAACTAGCATGGTCTTGTCGACTTAATGCATCTGCCACCTTGTTTGCTTTCCCAGGGTGGTAATGGATTGAGCAGTCATAATCCTTAATCAGCTCCAACCATCTTCTTTGGCGCATATTCAGCTCCTTTTGTGTGAAAATTTACTTTAAACTTTTATGATCAGTATAAATATCACACCTTTCACCATAAAGGTAATGCCTCCAAATCTTTAATGCAAAGATTACCGCAGCCATCTCCAAATCATGTGTTGGGTAATTTTGCTCATGGATTTTCAACTGTCGTGAGGCATAAGCTATCACCATATCATTTTGCATAAGAACACACCCCAATCCCTTCTTGGATGCATCACTATAGATCACAAACCTTTCTCCACTACAAGGCAGTGTGAGCACAGGTGCACAGGATAACCTTCTTTTCAACTCCTTGAAATTTTCTTCACATTCCTCTGTCCAGACAAACTTAACTCCTTTCCGAGTCAACTTGGTGAGTGGATTAGATAATCGTGAAAAATCTTTTACAAAACGTCGATAATAACCAGCCAAACCAAGAAAACTTCGGATCTCAGTTACTGTTGTTGGTCTCGACCATCTTTCGATAACCTCTGTTTTTGCTGGATCCACAGATATCCCCTCTTTTGAGATTATATGACCCAAAAATGCAACTTTTTGAAGCCAAAATTCACACTTGGTAAATTTGGCATAAAGCTTCTCTTTTCTCAGGGTCTTCAATATAATTCTCAAGTGATCTTCATGCTCTTCCTTGCTCTTTGAATAGACAAGAATATCGTCTATAAAGACTACCACAAATTGATCAAGATAGTCTCTAAAGACTCTATTCATTAGATCCATGAAGATAGCAGGGGCATTAGTAAGACCAAATGGCATCACTATAAATTCATAGTGTCCATACCTTGTACGGAAAGCCGTCTTTGGTATATCCTCCCTTTTGACCCTTAATTGATGATACCCTGAACAAAGATCAATCTTGGAAAAGTATTGAGCTCCGCGTAGTTGGTCAAATAAGTCATCAATGCGTGGGAGAGGATATTTGTTCTTGATAGTGATCTTGTTAAGTTCTCTATAATCAATGCAGAGTCTCATTGATCCATCTTTCTTCTTAACAAATAGAACAGGTGCTCCCCAAGGTGACGCACTAGGGCGTATGAATCCCTTATCAAGATTCTCTTGGAGTTGCTTCTTCAATTCCTGAAACTCAATTGGGGCCATTCTATAAGGTGTCTTTGAAATAGGCAAAGCACCCGATACGAGTTCTATTGAAAACTCAACTTCACGATTTGGTGGAAGACCCGGTAATTCCTCCGGAAAGACATCATCAAACTCCCGTACAATGGGCATATTCTTAATCGTGAGTTTCTCACCAACTATTTGAGATAAATAACCTTCATTTAGTGGAATCAATACCCATAAGATGGAAGAAATTTCCACTGGAAGGTTATGTTCATCCTTGCATTGATAGACGATCGTAGGTTGATCTGGAATATGAAATGTGACTTCCCTTCTTTGGCAATTGATATGAGCTCCATGTAGAGAAAGCCAATCCATGCCAAGAATCACATCAAATTCCACTAAAGGAAGGATCACAATATTTGCAGGAAGCACTTTCCCACAAACTTCGATCGGAGAAGAATTATAAACTTCTGATGCGATTGATGTGCCATTAGGTGTTGTCACAGCTAACTCAACATCTAATTGTTGAGGTAATACGGTGATACCCTTAGAAAATTTTTCAGAAATAAAAGAGTGGGTGGATCCAGAATCAAATAAAACATTTGCTACTTTAGAGTGGATGGTAAGTGTACCTTTCACCACATCGTTATCGTACTCCACATCGCTGATAGAAATTGCATGTGACTTTCCTTTTTCTTTAGCCTTAAGAGTTTGTTGACGTCGACCATCATCATCAACCCTTGGATTTGGGCATTGATTGGCATAATGCCCCATCTCCTTGCACTTGAAACATTGAAGTGTAGCAGGTTCATTCTGTGTATCCCTTCCTTTGTTTGCATCATTAGACATCTTCTTCCCATTATCACGGCATTCAAATGCCCGATGACCTTCCTTTCCACATTTAAAACATTTACTTGTCCCTTTAAGACAACTCCCTCCATGTTTCTTTCCACACTTTGAGCATAAGGGAAAGTTCATCTTCTTTTCCGTGTGCTCTTTAGATTTTTCTTTGAATTCCATCTTCCTCTTCTTATCAAACCCATGTGACTGATGGGTTACTCCAATCTCCATCTCGACTTTGAGAGCACATCGAACGATTTCCTCGTAGCTATTGAAGTCCCTTATGGATAACGCCCTTCGAAGACTTGGTTTTAAGCCACTAAAGAATCGATCGATCTTACTCTCAGGTTGGATAATAATACCAGAAGCGTACCTTGCAAGTCTGGTAAAATTTGCTTCATAGGTACCAACAGATTCATCATCTCTTTGCTTCAGTTCAAGGAACTCTTTCTCCATCTTTGTTCGGAGAATACGAGGGAAGTACTTATTGAAAAATAAGTTCTTGAACTCGTCCCATTCCATAGACTCAATTTCATCCCTTTGCCTCGTATTCTTAACAAGATTCCACCATTGATCCGCATCTCCTTCCAAACGATACACTGCTAGGATGACTTTATCATGCTCAGAACATTGAAGAACTGAAAATATCTTTTCAGTAGTACTAATCCATTGTTCAGCAACTAATGGATCAGTAGACCCGCTGAAAGATGGTGGACGCTGCCTCATGAAGGATTCAACAGAATGTTGCTCCCTCCTTTGTTCGTTTGGAAATCCTGCATGATTCATAGCTTGAGAAAGTTGTGTGAGCATGGCTACAAGATTTTGCATTCCAGCTCCCATATCGTTTGGTTGCTCAGGGGGACAATCATTGCATTGCCCATCGCATTCCGCATTAACACGGTTCCTTCGGGTTCCAGCCATTGACTAAAACCAAGAAGAATAGTGTGAGCAACACTAATTATAATAGGAAACCACATAATTCAAAAAAAAATTCATGCTTATGGTCTTATCCTAGGTTATTCATGGCCATTTCTAAGATTGTGTTCTATGCTTAGACTTATCCTTAGGGTTCTTACTAAGGCTTTCACATCCTAGTTTCCAAAGGTTGACTATACCTTTCCTCTGATACCAACTATAACAACCCACACTTTACATACATTGTTAATACTTCAAAATTGAATCACACTTATTACAACATATGACAAAACCACAAAGGACCGTATAGGTATAGTGTCTTTAGAAACTGGGAAACATAAACAACTGGTTCATAAATCTTCTACAGTGTCTCCCATTTATTTCATCATATCTAGGGTCCCTTTTAGCATATTCTACTTAATATCCATCTTCCTGGCCTGGGGAAAAGAAAACATAAAAGGGTGAGCTCAAATGCTCAGCAAGGGCAAATAAAGGAAATAAAAATCATATCATATCTTTTTGAAAATTAAAACCTGCAAAAGAGATCATAATATCTTAACATGGAATAAATCATATAAGTGAGAATGAGATCCCCATAATCATAACATAAAACTTGAATCTTTGTGGCATGCACACATAATCATGGAAAATCATTTCTTGTTAGTCATGACTCATTGCCAAGACTATCTTAGTGGACAGAGTCCCTTTCTGAACCGAGTTCACTCCTCGTTTCAGTCCTGTATCACTGAACCGAAATAACCTTCCGTTCCAGCCATGTCTATCTCATGAGATATAAAATCATTACCCAATGCATTGGAGGGAGATATAGGTCCCACCCATCTTATAATGAATCCTTTCTTATGTGTGCCACATAATCATAAAACATACATCATCGCATAACACATATAACAAAAATGGGATTCTTGAAACATCATGACATCATAAATCAATTCATATATGATAAAGGAATTCATAAACATAATTCCATCACAACATAGTCAAACCAATGTAAAAATATGGATAGAAACAGAACCCTTTATTATCTTAGATGGAAAATAATTTTGATAAAACACTTGAATTGAATTCTTGAGGAAAATATCCTTTCTTCTTCAAAAACATTTTTTCCTTTCATAACATGTCATTCAACTTTAAAATAAAAGAAGTTGATTAAAAATAAACTTGAAAACTTGTAAAGGAAGCTTCTTTGAATTAATGTTTTAAAAATCCATTCATGCCGTATAAGTTTAAAAAAAACATTCTTCGTACTTTTGTCGGAAAAGTCAAAAAGTACCTCGTACGGAAAAACGACAAAAGATTCCTTTCATATTCTTTACTAAAAACTCACCTAAGGGTAAAATTGGATTTAAACTATTTCAAGTGGATGGAAACAATATTACATATTGAGGGAACATGGATGTGGATGATAAAATACACCCCAGTAAATACTTACGAATAAACAATCTCGGATAAAAATGAGATTGTGATATTTCCCTTACCTTAGGTCCGATTTGCTTTGTTCGTGTCCGAAGCTCCTGTATAATGGTTTAAATAATGTTATTGACTTATTCTAGAATCATACATATTGATATGAGATCATATATGGTCATATTATTAGCTTCTTGTTAGTAATATTTCATTGTTACTTGTTACTCGGGTCTTTATAACTTTTTGTTCTTATGCGTGTTTTGTCGAATAAATTCTTATTCTTATCTTTAGGTTATAGATAATTCATTTCCAGAATGGTATTAGTGTAGTATATACCATTTTCATTCATTCAATTCATTTATATAATCATTATGAAATGAATATCATGTAGAACGAGTCGCATCACATCATGGAGACGGTATTCCGTACGTACGCACGAGTGATGATATCGTTCCTATGATCGTGGAATTGTATTGGAGTATATATATATATTATTTCAGTATCAATATTACTTAATAATAATCATATATAGTTACTGATTACACCATTATACCCATCCTTGTAAGGTGATGGTGGAAAATAGATTACACCACGGCGTGGAGACGGTATTCCGTACGTACGCACGCGCGGTGATTTCATTTTTCCGTAGGATGGATAGAAGGTGAATTAGGGTTGTTTCATATTTATAATAACATATCAGTATGTAAGTAATACTGATGTTATTACTTTATCATGAAACAACTAAAGAAGAAGAAGTTGAAGAAGAAAGAAATTGAAAAGATCGGTAATGGATATTACCTCTTCTTTGGAACGCCTTTTTGAATCCTCCACTTAAGGAACTAAGATTGGTCTTTGGAGAAGACCAGGACCTCTAGGATTATTCTAGGGAAGTTGAGAAGGGAAAATGGCAGGGGTTGGCCGAGCTTGAGTGCTCAAATTGGTGTGAGGAGGAGGGGGAGGAGGTGCCCTTTTATAAGGGAGGAGAGGGGCACCTTAGGAATATCTCAAAATATTATTTTATATTAAAGTAAAAATCGGTTTATAATGGTTCCAAAGGGTCTTATTTCGAAGCTAAAGTGGGGATGGGTCGAAATCCTATCAACCAATAGGATTTAGACAAGTTTAGGGTATTATTTTAACCTTATCAATTAGATTTAACTCTAAGTTAATTAATTTAACTTTTACCGTGTCTTTTTGTTTTCTTTCACTATATGGTTAATACACTTACTATAACATGCCAAACGAACCCCAAATTGTTTATTATTAATATATATATCCTTATCTAAGTCATTTGGCCGAACCTTAGATTTTTAGGAATAAAATAACAATTAATAATATAATATTTGATTTAAAAACTATTTTGTGTCAATTTTGACACTATTTGATATATGATTTTTGTGAAAGTCATAACAGAATTATATGTTCGAACCAAGTTGATTAAATCAATACTAATATATCACAGTAACCTAGAAAATTAGTGAAATTCATAAAAAGTCTCAAATTACATTTATTTTGGTATTTATATTATCAATTTTGTCAATATTTCATTAATAAGATAATTACTGCATCATCTTTGTGTCATAAATAAATTAAATTATTTGATGTCTAAAAATTACAAATAAAATACCATCATGTAGGAAATCTTTTTAGATTTCTAATGAATATTTACAATCGAATTTATCTTATGTATAACCCCATATTAAAAATGATTTACTTATTAAACTTTGATTTTAACTATTTTAACCCTTCTTTAAATAAATTAATAATAAATGTCCTAATCTAATCCAAGTGGGCCTAAATGGTCATATTTTATTCCTAAGTTTGTTTTTGGTCGAATTACACTTGTCCAATAGAATTAGGACATGTTTTAGGGTAATATTAATATCATATTTACCCTTAGTTACCCTATTTACTATTAACCGCGGTAAAAATAGTAAAAAGTTACTATTCACCAAAAAATTATTTTTATCTCATTGAACCACATTTTACTTACTGACATCAACCGTGTCTGTCGGATTTTTGAAATTCCATTCACAGAAGCGGTAAAATTAAGTTTTATGCAAAATTCAGTTTTTAACCTACCACTTAGTGGTTTCACTATTCATCAAAAATTGAAAGTTTTCAGAAAAATACCAAAATTTCACCCTAGGCTAATTTCGATATTCTGAGTCCAAAAATGAAGTCCATTTTGAAAAATAAAATTTATAAAATTTCAAAAAGTGGTTATTACTATTCATAACGGCTAGTTTTAATAGCATATTGTTGTTTAGTGAAACTCGGTATTGCGTACGACGCAAGCTATCGAGGAAGGTCGCGATTGCGTGTAAAGCAAGCCAAGAAAGTGTTGTGTAGAAAAAGATTCCTTTGATGATTTATATAACATAAAAGTCTCGGGTGTTACAAGTAGAGTCGTAAAACCCTAATGTCGATGGTCTACAACTCATTCTGAATGTTCATTGATTTTTGATTTATTGTGTGGGGCCCACTGATTTCATTGGGAACCATTTATAGAAATAATATTCCATGCTTATGATTGGTAGAATCATATGAATATTCTCTTCCCATATATTTGATTAATTTTTTGTGGTTATGAGCACAACTCCATCCCATCCATGTCAACGGTTACAAAATAATTATTTCTTAGTGTATTACACATTTCATCCACCATTCAAGGTATCCATGTCTTGAACACTCTATGGGTAAAAATTTCAACAATAATTGGCTTTACATATAATGTTAATTTCATAATTCAATGTACCAGGTATGTATAAAACTTTTCCCGATTAAGGTAAGTTCTTAAAATTGATAATTAAATGTGAATGATTAATTGGTTGAATATCCATAGGACCCCTCTGACACATTAATGGATTGTAGAGAAATGAACCTTTAATTATGGATTAAACCTTAAATTATATATTAAACCTATAATGGATTAAAATAATGGTTGCATGAAACCAGGCATTGTCACACTAATGAAAGGAAAACCTTGAACCAAATGACTTGATAAAAAAGTTTCATTCTGCATTACCTTATAAAAGTAATTAATGGTAAGGATTGAAACAAATGAAATATTACATGACTTAATCATCAAATCGAAATGACGTGACTCAAGCTTTCCTTGGAATCTGATTGAAGAATTCCATGAGCACATGTGAACCCCATTTTTATTCAAGGATACAGCTTGAATATGTTGATACCGACCTAGATCATGATACTTGTATTTTCATAGATACCTAATATGACACTATAAGATCCATTAATATTTCTACATGATTCCTTGGATACACTACTTAGATCCATCATTGACATGTAGGTTCAATGGTTAAATCGAATTAGGCCTTATTTTTTCTCAACCATCTTATACAATGGTCTGTCACCTTGGACCCAGTAGTTGCATCATTAATGAATTCCTTGTATTACGCTCCTTGGATAAAAATATTTCCCCATGCCACGCTACAGTTATTACTATGTTGGCGACCCTTGAGGTCTACGTCACCTTGGTTGTTAGCTTGTTACTTCACTATTAAATAGCATTTATCATGGTTTCGCTGTTACATAATGAATCCTCCACTATATATATTATCAGTAGGTGATGTCAGTTTTGGATCGACATCACACGAACAATCAACATAAATTGTTGAATTTTTAGTTAAAAAATTCGTTACAGTCTCCAAAACCAGTGGTGGGAAGAAGAAGGTACATGGTTATTTAGTTAAATTGTAATACTTTACATTATATATGCCTACATGCACACCATTACATTCCCATAAAATGGGTTATATGTTATAGACAAAAATGGTGGTGGTCCGTTGAGATTTATCTCACACCCTCTCCAGGCACCGTTTGGTACCCCGGGAAAATTACATTTTTCCAGGTTTTGACAAATGGGAGCATACAACATCAAACACTTGATTGATTGCTATTTAGTATGAAGTTTGATTGAAGGGAACTGAGTTGGAACTCAGGATGAATGAGATAGTCTTTTATCTCCATTATTGTATTTGTAAAATGTTTTTACTATTGTTTTTATCCATTTTTTTCAACTATATACTACATGGAGATTCATTATATGTGGTTTATTGTTATTACAGTTGATTCAGTTATTATTTCTATTGTCTGTTTTTTCTTCTATGGATTCAATTTACTTATATTTGCTCCACTATTTACCTATTTTTACTCTCACATGAGGCACTAAAATATGTCAATGAGGGAATAGTCTCCCCACAGACACCCTATAAGCTTATTTTCTAGTCGTAATCCTCTATCGTTAGGGGAGATACGCTTGAGATTAAATGCTAGCTTATAATATGGAACATCCACCGAATATTTCTATTGTTCACGTTATGTACCGTGTATCTCTCAGGTGGAATTTCAATCATGAACTATCACATTTAATGAAAAATTAGGTTGAACCACTAGATCATGATCTTTTTAATACATAACAACCATTATAAATCTTGGATCATAGAGATGATTTTCTATGAATCCAGACTAATCGCTTCGAAAAAGTTCACATGAAAATTCCAAAATTCTGAGAATCCATTTAGGAATCTAAGGATGTAACTAAATAGAGATACCCTTTAATTTTATATAATATTTAATTAAAATATATGTGGATAAATTTATTTTAACATTGGTAGAATGTAACACCCCATGATTTAGTGATATATATTTATATATTAAATTTTATTTCTTTGATAACTTACGATATATGTATCTTTAGTTTTAAATGAACCTTAATATAGTTTTCCATAATTACCTAGCCATTAAACTGGAATGTATTAATAGGAATGAATATATTTTGAATATTTTATACTTCACACCAATAAAAGATAATTTCATCATCATTCAATTGATTATAAATAAAAACAAAAATCATTATTTGGTAACAGAGATGCTTTACTAAATAACTGTTTTGAAACGTGAAATGTGTTTTTATATTAATAATTTAAAATTATCACTACTTTTTAATGAATCTATTGATTAATTTTTAAATTTATTTAAAATAATGGTTTTATATTAATCCATGAATTATTCTTATAATGATATGCTAATATATATCATGTTTTATCGTAAAATTATATTTTTATAAAAAATAATATTTATCAGTTTTTCTAACTTATTTTAAAATGAATTTCAACAATATATTGAAGATAAATTTAAAAAATTTATTTTATATTTGGAATATGGAGGTTCATATATGGTTTATATGTCCCATTTATTTTTAATCCAAACTAATAGTATTTGTGGTAAAATGTTTCTCCTTAGGAAAGGGTAAATTTGGTTATCATCGGTTAATAATAAGAATTATGGTCACCATCATCATAAA
The DNA here is from genome assembly GCA_963277665.1 of Viscum album. Classification (NCBI taxonomy): domain Eukaryota; kingdom Viridiplantae; phylum Streptophyta; class Magnoliopsida; order Santalales; family Viscaceae; genus Viscum; species Viscum album. The sequence goes on along the minus strand of OY728152.1, from coordinate 1,614,458,836 downwards.
AAATCATATTTTATGAAGGAATATTGACCATTATCACCATAGAATATGTATATAATTGTTTATTTTAATAATATTTATGAAAATAACCGATATAAGATTGATAGTAAATAGGAATAAAATAAGCCACTCTTGTAAATTATAATATATCTTATGTGATCACAAAGTGGAAAAAGAATGTATTCATTTAATATTAATTATTATTTTGGGAATAATTTAATTGTTTTAATTATTTTAATTAATTTATTATATTTATTGATTATATAATTATTTCCAATGATCAGACAATGATAATATTTTTTCCAATTAATCTGTATTCCAAAATAACTTTTTTCGAAAATGTTAAAATAATTTTTTCCATCCTTATACTGGTGTCATTAATTTACAAATAAATTAATAGTGTCAAAATGAGATTAATTGTATTTTATAAAAAAACTTTATTAATAAATAATATTAAAATATTAAAAATCATTGTAAAGAAAAAGGTGGAATTTATATGGGGTAAAATTTCATCCTTCATACATTTATGAGTTAATTTTCACCTTATAATTAAAATTACAACCCTTTTGAATTAAATGATAATTTACTAAATTTATGGTTAAATTATGTTTACTATGTCGTTGCATGAATGGAATATTGATTAAAGCAAAACAAAAACATATTAAAATTTCATTGGATTTTTGGATTTAGAAAAAGTACAGTATAAAATTTCAATCTCTCTATAATTGGAATAATTTGGAAATATTGTTAAATTTTAGTATTTTAATTTATTATGATATTAAAAGTGTGGTCATCCCCTCACATGTAAAAGGTCACCCCACCATTATCATCACGACAGAAATTTTATCATTATAGATTGACCAAACCACGAAAAAATTTCATCTCAAAATAAATATCCACAATCTATTGGTATTTTTATTCCAACAAAAAGCCTTATTAACCTAAAGAGGAGATCTATAAATGATCTTTTAAATTAAATGTAATAGTCTTAAATAATTACAATCATTTTTTACTTCACTAACCACTTATAAATATGATTTATTTATAATAAAACCATACATTTAGTAACCTAATTATAATTGAAGATTAATTTTATTATGAAACATCTATTATCCACTATATTTCCCATTAAATGGGAAATATAATTATCCCTCTTGTGTTTGAAAATCATAGATTCTCCAGGCTGCAATAAAATTAATTTTTTATCATTATATTACATGAATGGGTGTTATGATGTGTTAAATATTTTAATATGATATATCTGAATAGTAATTATTCATAAATCATAATACAATTTCTATATTACTACACTCAAATTCATTTGAAAATGATAATGTTACTTGTTTGTATGTATGGACTACAACCTCCACGATGTAATGTGATTTGATTTTTTACTCATTACATGGATAGTAATAAGGATTTATTTGATGAATATAAATAATAAATATATTATAATAATTATTCTAGAAATTATAAATATTATTTTTATTTCATTCATTCCATATATTGAAAAATGAAAATAACGTTTATGTGTACGTTTGACATACTGTACCAATGAATATTGTACTTCAATTTTCTATCCATAAATTTTTTGGGTGACACTAAATATATATATAATGATTAATATATATATATGGTATTTATATCATTAATTACATTATGTTTTATATGTATCATTAATCAAATTAGAGGCATTGAATCTATCACTCCAAACTTCTTATGAAAAATGAAAAAGTTAATATCCAGAAATAATGACTTTAAAAATAGATAATTAATAATTTGGGGATAAAATGTTATAATGGATTAATATATGATATTATAAGTATTTAAATGATTCATTTATACAAGTCTAAAAAATTAAAATATAAAAAAATATATAGAGATCATTCAAATAATGTGGAATTTGATATATGGAATTTGTGTTACAATGTAATTTTATATAGGTTTTATTAATGACTATGTTTATAATGATGAATTCTTTACATATATATCACACAAATATCAGGATTTTTTTATCATATTATTCCCTCTATAGACTAAATGTTTTCCATTCATTTCACTCTCATTGAAAACTCTAGATATTGAGTGAACAGTTTTATGTAATACATTTATTATTTTTTTTGACCGAAAATAATTTTTCTTATATATCCATGTATTCCAAAATAAATTCAATTTTTTTTAATATTCCATTAAGATATTTTAATTAATTTTAAAAAATGGTTGAATTTTTTAAAATTTGTAATAAAATGAGTCTTCTTGATTTATTCTAAAGAAGGCACTGTTTGACTTTTTACAAATAATATATTGTTTTAGTTTATGTTTCATTAAATGAATAACATTTACTACCATCTAGAACAATAATTCTTTGAAGCATACCTTAATATTTTCTAAGGATAAATTTTAAGAAAATTTGTTCTAATATAATGGATAAAATTTTATATTTTAAATTAGTTATTTAAAGGTGAAAACGAGACTCTCCTAATCAGACGGTTCATGTTAAATTGAAAAGTAATTTTCCATTTCTGATGATAACCATTGATAGTACTTAAGTTTATATTGGGGATGTTATCTAATTATTCTGTCTTTATTCACTATTTAGAATATTAATTATTGTGATGAAAAGATGTTTATGAACCTCATTCCATTTCTATGGGTTATTCTTGGTTGAATTAAAGATTGTTTATGAAAACATTTTCATTACCATTAGTTATGGTAAGATTAAAGGATGAAATGATTATTAAAAAAATTTATTTTACATGGGTAATTATAAGATAAAATGATTATAAACCACTTTTCCTTTTCATGATATATGATACAATGAATGATTTATGATCTTATGAGACACATATGTATGATTTTAATTTTGTTATGGGTGGGCCCTATATTATATACACCTCCAATTCAATAAATAAATAAATATATATATATCCTCAGATAAACAATAATTGTATATGGAGTGAACATTTTTCAATAAGGTAATCTACCAACTCTGATTATTGAAACATCCCATTAAATTTTCATGTATTCCTAAACACATTTGTGTGAATATTTAAATACATTCAGTGAGAAAAAAAATGATTTATCTGTGAAATTTTGATATATTTTTTAAAGTCCATAAATTTCAGTTAACATATTGGATAGTTCAATTAATTATTTTTGGAGATTGACACTAGATTATTGTTATATTCTGAGGTCCACACCAGTTTAGTGAATATTGAATAAATATATTAAATATATTATATCATGCACAAACATTTTGTGAAAATTAATTGAATAACTCCAAAATGGTGTGTCACATAAGACATCTAAGACAATTGATACGCCTGAAATATGGTTTTTACACTTTGAGGGGTATAACATTTGAGGGTTCCATACATTTGGATGCCTCTCTCTTGAGATACAATTATTAAATAATATTTAATATATTATTTTATTAAAAATAATTAAATATCTCTTATATAGAGAAACATATGAGAAATATGAGATCATATATGGTCTAAGAATGTGGGATTTACCATAGACTAGGTAGAACATTTTTTTGTGTTAGGTGTTTGGACATCACCCTCTCAAAAATAACCTTTTTTAATTTTAATTATTTATTTATTCCAATTATTACAAAATAAATAATTAATACCTCTCAAACAGTGTCTCCTATGAGAAATATGATATCACGGTTATGTCAGGAATGAGGTGTTTACCCTAGAAAAGGTATAACGTTTATGCGCAGTATATGTTTTTTGTCATTTAATTTTAATGCTAAATAATTAATTTTATTTGTTTAATAATTTTATTTTTCATACAATTAAATAAAAAATAGTTTTATTTAACCAGTATTCTTCATCGACGCACCCTTTTCCACCATTAATAGACACACATATAACCAAAATCATTGAATTTAAAATATTTTTCTAATATTAAATATATTTGTTATTATTTGGATAATTAAAACACTCCTAAAAAATTCTTAAATTGATATTTGGATTAAATAGGGGATTTTAAAATCTATGATTTGAAACACATTTTTGGGTTCTTTGAAATAGTAGAACATTTTTCAACTTGGGTATAGGTACTCAGTTAAAATTGAATAACCTAGATCATTATTATATTGTTGAAAGATGCATGTGGTTTCTGCTCTCCTTCTTCCCTGTCTATTGCAAGATGGATCCAGGCATTCCCAATGGGGGGGGGTGGTGCGTTTCCTAGGGTTGAAGAAGGTTTTTTTATTTACCTTTTATTTATCATTATTTCAATTGTTTTTTCGTTTTCTTTTTTTTATATAATAAATCTAAATAAAATAATGGTGGATTTTAAATAAAATTATAATTATATAAATAAATAGATTATAATCCTAAAATTATCAAATTATAATTTAAATAGGTTTTGGATTATGAAAATATATTTTTTAATTAATTACCAAAAAATAATTAGGTCCTATTACCAAATTACAATTATGATGCCTTATAAAAAGATAATTTCATCAAATTATTCAAAGATTTTTATATGAGTTATAAAATTATAAATAGGGATTTATCAAAGATAATCATTAACTAAATTATGAAGTGTTAAATATGAAAAATTATTAATGATAAGTAGACCCGAAGTTAGTGTTTTGAAATTGTCATACTATAATCACACAGACTAACAAATCATAGTTATTAATATCATCTAATGATAATTTCATGAAATTTTCAAATTATGGATATTAAATAATTTTTCACTAGATAAATGGAAATATTTATTACAATATAATTTCAATATTTTATAAAAAATAATCAAGACGAAATATCAAATAGTAATTACATGTGATTACTGGGAAATTTTGTTAATTGTTTTATAGCTAATTATTCTGTAATTATAACCTAAAATACATTGTTGAAATTATCATGGTATGATTATTTATTTTATCAATGTATAATTATAATAATTATCAAATTATAATATCATAGAAATAATAATGATAATCCCTCTGGATTATCAAGTAGATTATTTAGATAAAATTATCAATGGTTTTTTTCATTTTTTCACATGTGATATTTTAATCGTTAATGTGAATATTTCTGTGAGAGATAAAATCTTATCACATTAAATATTTTAATAGATAGTTTTGAAAATTATCCAGGAGAATTAATATATCATGCCATATAAAATTTTATTTCCTTTTGAAAAGAATATCTCGGTTTTTTTTCAGTGAACACTTGATGAATATCGATCATTGGTGTGTCGACACATACGATAATAAGGTCATGAGGAGGTGCATTGAACCATGCACGGCGGACTATCTTTTCTGCATACATATCTGTCCTTTTGGTTGGTGGTTCTATCATGATTTTTCAAAATGATTAACTTTGAATTTCTGGATTTACTTCAATGGTTTATTTAAATTAAAATTCTAAAATTGCATTTATCATATGTAATAAAAATAAATTCTAGTGAATTGGATTATTTATAATGGTGTTGGAAGTAGAATTAGAAAACATTAAATTTCTTTTAATTTGAGTGTTTTATGGAAATTGGTTAATTTAAATTGTTTTATTTAATTGATGAATTTGATCGAAGTGATTTAAATTAAATTATTGAATTAAATTATAGAATTGAATTTTGAATTTATTGAATTGTTTTTGATTGGATATCAAACTTATGAATGGCGTAAAAATGTTTTGATATAAACTTAGTGGTTTTATCTTGAGAATGAGGGATGTTTTTTGATTAAAACCATGTTTTGGTTTTTAAATAGAAAAAAGACATTGAAATGGAAGATAGATATTTAATTATATTTTAAGTTTTTTGAAAATAATTTTCCCATCGTTGATTATGTAAGAGAACGTGAAATTCATTGGTAGCTAATGAGTTATTTGGACACATTGTATGCTATTACAACATTCAAAAAAACACATGGAATGGGTCACATCCCCGATAGGTTGGTGACGATTCTCCTTTGGCCAGTGTCTTTGGGGTGTGTGTATACACATTTTTTGAGTTCATGTAGATTGTGCAGAGTCCTATAGCCTAATACATTATCGTACCAATTTTGATGATGAACATGTTTCACACCTGTGATTTGTATTTGAGATATAAATGTATTCCAATTCCTTAAAATTCATTACATGACTACTGAATTTACATAAAATTTTTTATGTAACTGTTTTATTTAATCCATTTTTTTAGAAATATTACATCATTTGTAAAGGCATTTATTAATGTAATTTGCATCATTTTAAAAATATATCATGATTTGTTTAATTATTCTCAAAAAATCCAAACCTATTCAACATAAAATATCAAAATCATTACATTGGTTAATGAATTGATGGAATATATAATGAAAACCAATGTGATACTGTACATGTATTTTTTTTTTGTCACACCCAAATAGAATAATTTTTAGTTTGTAGATTATTTTCATACAGCTTCAACCAATGTGAAAGGATCACATTTAGGTGTATACATATACTAATCCATGGTATTTTTGAGTTGTGCCCTTAGGTATGTGGGTTGTGTTTTAAGTATTTTATTACTTTTTTAGTACTTTGGGGTCGTTTATGCTTTATTGTATTCTTGTAATTTACTCCTGGTGGATTTTAGTTTTTATATGCATGTCTTGTTTCTTTAATTACATCTTCATTGATAGGGGAAAAATCATTCCAACTTTCATGTTATATGGCTCCATGTGTTAGTCAACAACATGTGGGATCGGAAAATCTCTTCGTGTTATGTCAGTTTCAGCCGAGTTATTGGGTTACCTGGGTACTAATGCTTGTTTGTGACAAAGTAGTATCAAATGATGTTGATATTTTTCCATGATGTTAGTATGACCTTGTGAAATCTTGTCTAAACATAAAAGGTTGTTACAAATTGATTATCTAGCCATATCTCACTGAAATTAAACTTATTCTACCTCGGGTGGTTTGGGGATGCCATCTTGTCAAATAGTTATAGTATTTATTCCATTTTGAATTGGATAATGTGAAATCCAAATCCTATTTTTTCTCGATTTGGATTAATTTATCACTTTTTTCAGTTTGGTTAATACATAATGTCTTAAATTTTTTTTACTGATGTTGTGTAATATCATGCATTATAGAATACACGTCAATTGGTTCCAGGAGGAGGATACATCTAAAACTCAATGAGGTAATCCTGTTGTGGATCCAAATCTAGTTGATGTGAGCAAGCATACTGTCCAATTGTTGGGGCAGGTACCACCACCAGTCCCCATTCGGGATCCAACTATGTCTCCTTAGGGAGATTTTATTAGAAATCATTATAAATAGTTCATTAACCAGTATCCACATGTTTGCAATGGATACATAGATCATAAACATGCTAACGAAATGTTGGGCAGTATAGAATTTCTATTTCAGTGCTTAACGACATCGTATGAGATCATGGTAATGTGTAACATCTTCATGTTGGAGGGACCAATAAGGAGATAGTGGGACATGATAGTGATGACAATGAAACATGATGGCTTATAGTGGAAGGAATTCAAGGACCATTTCACTGACCTGTTCTATCTATATTCAAGGGTGTTGGACAAGGCTATTGGATTTTTCTATCATTAGTATGCTGACTAAACTGTGGCTCATGTGGATAATTAGAGATATTTTAAAAGTCATTACATTCCTTTTCCACTCCCCTCATTGGCACAAGATTCTAATATCCTCAAATAAATTGTTGTCTAATCAAATTCACCATGTACAAAAGGGTTCAATCCACATGAATCATGAAAAAGATTATTCACACAGTGAAAGAGTCTTCAGTGGAATCAGATATTGGTCCAGTGACTGTGATAGGTATCATTAGTATATCATCATTATTAGTGACCCCTGTTTTTTATACCGATGAATCTCACAATTTTATTTCAACATGAATCTTTAATAATCTTAATCCTCTTTTGTATATTTTATCTTTTGAAGTGGATACTATTACACCCCTTGGTGTGAAGTGATAGTAGGGTCTTCATATTCCCACTTGTGTCTTCTCTCTATCATATGTCAATATTTCTTGGATTTTTCTGGTTCTTTAAATGTAATCTCCTAACTTCATATTTGGGATGGATTGGCTCATTGACAATAAATCCTGGATTGATTATTATCTTTGATGAGTCTACCTTAATGCACCTGTTGGTGTACCACACATCATTGATGAAAAATAAAAACCCCATCTCGAGCAGAGGAGGAATATTTTATCCAAAGTTGTGGAAAGTGATATAAGTGTTATATTTTACTATGAAATGATACTAAGTGAGTGGTGATCTCCCACCCATTATGATTGATTTTCCAATCATATTCCCTTAAAAAAAAATTCTATTCTATCTCCTATAATATATGTTTTGTTTCCCATTGACTTGATACCATATACACAAAAAGTTTCAATTCCCTCATACCATATGGAACTTTCTAAACATAATTTTCTGAAGTCCAAGATAGAAAATATTCTTGAGGATGTTCTTTTCACTTTTTTTCTCGACTTTGGTGGGGTATGCAATGATCATTTGGGTATGGTAGAGTAATTATAATTAGTCCACAGTCAGAATGGATCATTTTTTGGCCACGTATGTCTAACCTTGTAAACAATCATTGTGTTGTGTAAAGATTGCGGAAATAATCTTGTTTGGACAAAGTTTATACCAAGATATAACATCTAATATTCAGTTGATTTTTTATTTAATGTTCTCATCAATGAGATGATTCATTTCTTATATTGATCATCAACGTGGACCTTTTGAATATTTAGTTGGTGATTATAGGATCTAATATTTTCTACAAAATAATGTTCTTATTTATTCATCAGTTTAGGTCTCTTATTTTAGTTAAATAAGATTTTTCCAAGATTGTGAGAAGAATAAGGTGTGTTTTGGGTGTTCTGGACATGAAAAATCTGGAAAATGATTTTTCAAGGTTTCTTTTAATTTTTGTGCACCGTTAGTGAAAACCATGTAGAGTATCCTAAGAAACTGTGGGAGGGGATGAATTTGGGACAACATATTTGAAACGATTTGCACAAAATTTGGAAAATTCTGATGGTAATCCATGATAAAGGGGGATTTTGGGACAGTGTCTCTTGCACAGATTCTGCATGATTTGGAAAACTGTGTGGGTAATCCTTGAAGGCTAGAAAATATGGAAAATTACAAAAGAAATCCATTATGGGATTTCATACCCCACCTTGGGATTATTCTACATTTCACATCCTTCAAACCTATTGATGATCATGGATGACCCAAATTTCCCAAGGGATACTGTAATTCGATTCTAAACCATCTAGTGCACCCATGGATGCAGATCGATTCCATGGGTATATCTAATTTTTCATTGGATTCTCTTTTCGATATTAAGGTTTGTAGTTTCATCCAGCTTCTTCCAAATCCTGAAAACCATTGTTTTTTGGTGGAATGTAGGTTGGGATTCAAGGGATGTTTGAATCCTAGTATAATCCTCCAATTATGAGTGTATTGATCATCATATTCGAGGTAGGTGATCTACATGTTATATCCCATCGTTTTGATATAGATTTCTGCATGTGGGTTTAGATTTTGTATTCTTCTTGTTGTGTATTTTTTACCATGAGTATTATTTCGTAAATTCGGTGTGTAAAGGATAGTTGGAAACCCACACTGTCCACATGGTATTTATTGAGGTTGAATAAAACATTTTATGGTCACCCATGGGGTCCACAGACCTTATCAGACCTAGGAATTTGTAATTCTAAGTGTGAAATTGACATGTAATAACAAAGAGAAATTTTTGAAATTACTAATATGTTTATTTGAATTGGAAAAAGAATGTTGATAGTTATTCCTAGGATTGTAATGGATTAGGGGTTTTTTTGTAATGGCATGGTAATTATTTAATTGGGTTTATGGAGATTGGGTAAAAAGGGTTATGAATTATGTTTTGTTTCCCAGAAGAATTAGTATATACATAATGATGAAGTTTTTAAACTGGAAATTTATTTTGAATTGAAGATCATGCTATTATGTTTTCATAACGGAATTGATGAATATGCAGAATGCCTAAATACATTCTAATTATGAGGTAAACCTAATGGGTTGAATGCGATAAAGTAGATTCATTTTGTGATATGAGAATATTACATTCAATTAATAAGTGAGAAATTCTTGTGAAATGATAAACATGCAAGTTGAGATAAAACAAATATATTGTTGAATGTTTGTTTAGGTGTGGAAGTATATAAAAATACATAATGTGTTAATCCATTGGAATGGGAATTGGGTCAAAAGGTCATTCAAATGTAAATGTAAAAAGTATTAATGGGTTATGGTATAGTATTATTTCTCACGTGGATTGTTGTGGACTGTTATTGAAATTTAAATTGGTTGTAATTTTTTGTTATGGTATGATTCTTATATGTATTGGTTTTGTTTGGATGTGATATGCTTTGTCTGCTAAACAGATGGATAAGTGTGTGCACATGGAATGAGGTTGTTGATGAAGAAATGTAGATCCTCCCACAGGTTGACTTGGACTGAAGCTCTAACTCCCCCCATAGTACATGAGGTAGGGAAGGGGACAAAGCCTTATTCTCCTAATAGTCGCATTCAACCTAGACCGAGGCTTCTAGGTGAGGATATTATGATGTTTTGATATATTGTCCCTAAATATTGGGAATTACATATCCCCTTATGCATAATGACAAATTCCATGAACCTGGTTTACATGATTTTAATACTTAATATATACACTTCATGATTGATGAGTAACTAGTAATAAATGATTTATAATGATTTTGAACGTGGTTATTAATAAGTATGTATTGATTGTTAACTAGAGTCCATAAACTTCCATTCCTTTCATTGTTATTTATTTATAATTATGTGCACTATAAGTTAGACTATATAATTGTAGACACTGCTTGTGGTAGCGTACTAATTGGTGCTCACACCCGACTCAGGATGCCATTGGGTACCTGAATAGATTTCATGATAGCATGCTAGGACAAGGGAAATTCCCCTATAATAGGGAGTTGTGTTGATCATCAGACATGCATAGATTTGGTTCTAGACATGGATACATGATTGTTTTGTAATTTGTACTATTTGTCTTATTTTGTGTTTTTTCACCTAGCATCGTAGCATGACACGGAATATTTACTATAGGTTATAGATTGTACCTAGTTGGGAAATAGTTATTTATACTTTTTCAATGATAAGTAAATTTTATCTCCACTATTTTATATGTTTATTATTGTGTATTACACTGACCAACATGGTATTGTATCCCCACAAGACTAACCTAGACCCTCCCAATTAGTCGGAAACCTATGGCGTATGGGGAGGCATGTTTGAGGTCATGTGATGTACTAGATCGTGTCCATGATTTAGTTGAAACCAATTATAGGATGTTAAAAAGTGTAATTATTGGAGTTTCCTATCCTTTTCCTTTTTTCACTATTTTGGGATCATAGATTGGAGGCTAGGATGTGTCCATCCTTGGTAATGACCTCATACATGGGAGTAGCTAACCCATAGATGGGGGAAAACAAAATTCACCCAATGTTTTAATTTGATTATGTGTGTTGTTATAGTTTAATGATACTTTAAAATTTGTTTATCCACATGTCATGTGAAATTACTGATTTATCCTATTTTTCTCATGGCCGTAATGGAATGTGATTTTACATTAAATAATCCTTTTTGAATCATAGGTTATAGTTCGAAAGCATCATGATATTAACACAATGGATGAGTGTATGGGTAATTGGGAGTAGAATTAATTTTACTAACTTGAAAAATTAGATGGAAAATAGTGTCTAATAATGGTAATGCATGTGGTAAAATGAAAATAATGAAAATTTATTGTTAATGAATATTGTGAATGATGAAAAATTATGAACGGTTTAAAATTTTGGGTTGTGGTAAATTATAATGATTGAATAGTGTCTAAAAGAGAAATATTTTATTTTGTGATAGTGATAATTTAATGAAATTATCCCAATGAGAGGAGTGCATGAGTTAAAATGATGATTATAATAGGTTTTGAGATGAGAAATTTTCATAATAGAAAATTAGAATGTTATAGAGGAGGAAATGGTTTATAGAGCTATTTCTTTAGTGAATTGTGATTAATTAATTTGGTTTTACACATATTGACCATGAAACGTTGTAACAAGGGTATAGGGTAGTGGAAGATATTTGATCACATCCATTAGAAATATGTATGTGGAGTGGTTAAGTGTGGGAGTAAGTGTATTATCCTTTTTCGGTCCATAGGGATAAAGATTCCTTTTAGATAATTTTTGATGAAAATATTCAGGGATTATTAGTCTAGATAAGATGGGATTTGAGATATTTGGGTAAGTATAGTTTTCTAAATCATGATCTTTTGGGTGTTCCTTGTTGTGCCTTTTTTTAGAATGTGTACATAATGTCTTAATTCTTTGTTTGATAGTGTGAGAGTAGAATTTCTTATGGGTTGTAATTTCATGAGTTGTGTGATTGAAATAAGAATGAGTTTTCTAGTTGTAATGTCATTTAAGATGGTAGTTTTTGTGGGTGTGGTGAATCATGTGTGTTCAAACAATGTGAGTTGTATCTTGGGCCATCATGTTTTGTCTGGGTCATGGTTCCAATGTATGTTTACAGTTACCATTCGTGCAGAACGTAGAGAAAATGGGCTCCTTGTGCGCTAGGCGTAGTGTGTATCATAATCGGCGTGAGAGTTCCAATCAGAAACATTGATTCGTTTTTACATCGATTTGTGTGTTAATTATGGTATTTTGTCTGTTGTGTCACCAGTTTAGGGAACATGTCTCCCTCTAATTGTTAAGTGACCTAAGATAGAGGTGAGTTGGTGTTCCTAGTGGTTTTGGGTTTGTTTCATAAGGGACGAGTTAAACCATGATAAATGGACATGGAAGATGGCATCTAGTTTGTGTTATCCTAAAGGGATAAGTGGGATGGTAAATGATTTGGTGGTTTTACTTCAGTTATGGATATATGTTGGACCTTTATAGAAGTCAAGGGTGACCTCAGGGAACACTAGCCCAGGGATGCAGGTGCTTTGGAATAGGATACCTAGAGAATGATCTATTAGATTTATCAATATGTCTATATACCTTTTTCCTTAGGTTAATGTAATCACATGTATGGTATTGTTTTTATGAATGGGTTTTTATTGGCTTTGATGCAGATATTTCATTGGGGCCCATGAGCCTGACTAACTAAGAAGCATGGTTAGGTGAGTAACTGGTTCTTGGGAAACGTCAGGCGATGGTTGGATTGAGGGGACTAAAGTCGGTATGGGTATGGTCAAAGTAAAGTGTGAAACCTTGAGTTTTATTTGTGGAATATATGTGGGAAACAACTAAAAATGAATGAATTCAAATGGGATAATTATTTTACATTCAATGAAGGCAATGGAGGAAGCATGGTCATACAAGATGCTGTTTGTTTTTTACTACTGTGGGGGACCATGGATTTCGGTCGTTAACAATTTGGGATAAAACAATAAAAAATAAATAGTGTGGATGAAGTAGTACCTAAGGAAATGTTGGTTCACAACATCTTGATATGTGTTCGTAGTGTGGTGTTAAATCTTTGTTATCCACGGCACATGTATGATGTTTGTTAAATTTTGATGAGGGGTGTGCAGTAGGGAATCATGAAATCCTCAGCATTTCCTGGTGTTCCATCATGGTAGGTGATATGAGAAATAGATAGGTTGGTTGTGGTTCCCTTTGAAGAAAACCATTGTGTACCTCAGCTAGTGTTGATCATGCCCACCATCTTTACATAGTCTTAGATATTTTGAGAAGCTCTAAATTCATGCCTAAAAACATGATGGTGTTTTAGTATGATTAGGGACATCATTGAGTTAATCGTCATGGTGACGGTATACACAATGTATGATGATAAAATGTACACCATCAATGGACTTGGGTGAGGTTCTAGGAATCTATCGGTTTTTGAAAAAAGTCATTAGTGACATTCTCATAAACTAGGAATGGGAATTTGGTTAGGTTGTTTCTTCGTTCTGATAAAATTAGATTGTCATGTCCATATTTTGGGATTTAGCTTATGATCTAACAGTGAACCTCAATGGTTTTAATCCCTTGTGGAGAGAAATGTTAATGTCTCTCGTATGGTGGGGAGAGATGAGTCAGCCCAAAATTTGGGGAGGATAACATTTAATTGTTTTTGGGAACTGAGATTCTAATTAAGAATCTGTGAGGTAGATACATGGTCTCTCAGAGGGAGAAGGATGGCCTTGATTATGGTGTTTTATTGAGACAAACATTTTCATTAGGCTTAAGGTGGTTCTAGATGGAATTTTTTAGGCATGTTTTTAGTTGTCAAAAATATTGGTGAGATATAACATTGGTTTGTGGTGGGATTGGTTGATTCCTATAACTCCTATGAAGATAAAAATTATAAACATGTAAGTGTCATTCAGTTATAGTGGAATGACATGGATTTTGAAAAGCACAATGGCCATGGTATGTAGGGTAATACCAATGGAAAATCTAATCATTCCGAGAAGTGTCAACCAGAGAAAATCAACTCAATTTTGAGCATGTGACGAATGTGGAAAGTGGAAAATCACATTTTTTGGATTATTTTGGGTGATAAGTTCATTTTAAACATTATGATGTGCTTGAGGGAGAACATAGTCTGCATAGGTTAGTGTATGAATGATAGGGGAGTCGGTGTTGTAAATGATGGATGGAATGGTGGATCCTGATAATAGTTTTGAAAAAAGTGGTCCTAAGATGAAGTGATTTTACCATAGGTTTTGGAATGTACTCAATGGGGAATCATATGTCAATTTAAAAGTCAACATGAGATTCTTGTGATCTTTCATTAGCAACAGAGGTACTATGTAACCGAAAATGGTAAAGAGAAACAAGGAATATAAATGAATGGATGACGATGTGATTATATTTTTGAGTTGGAAGGACTAGAGTGGTCACCATTCAGGTGATTTGACCCTGGTAGTGAGAAATGGCATTGGTTAAATGGAAGGGTACCATAGTTTTTTAGTCACATTTTGGTATACAGTTGTGTAATGGAATCTTCGGGAGATGAGTGGTGGATCGATGTAATTTGGGAAGTGAGGATGGGTGGATTGTGTGTGTTCCCAAGGATTCTCTTTGTTTGGTCATTGTTAGAGTTTGGAAAAGGAAGGGAAATGATGCCATGTGATGTGGGTCAGGAGCTTCATAAGGTGACCAGACCGATGGGGGTTCCTTTTGGTTCCCTAGGGGCGTATAATGTGAGATCTAATGTTTACATGTGTTTTGAGATAGAGAATATTGACATTGTTTTCCCTATGATGTTATAGTGGTTTGTTCCTATTGTGGTTGATGTATATTTGAGTAGTTTCTAGTTCATTTTTGGTTTGTGGTGAGGATGTCTTGCGAGTCAAGACCATGTACTGGTTCACCTTTTGATGTTGAGATGTAGAGATTATTGGGAAACTTGAGGAAAGAAGAATGGATAGATATTCCTAGTTTCATGACTTTCTGTTATGGAATCTCAGCGATGCTTTAGAAGATCGACCCTGGGATGATCCTTTATAAGTTGAGGAGGTTGTAAGATCCATGATTTTTTTCTATATGGTTTTTTCTTGTTTATTATTTGGTTTCAGTCTCTTATTTTAGTTAAATAGACATTCCCCAAGTTCATGAGAGGAATTGGGGGTGTTCCAGGGGTTCGAGACATGAAAAATGAGGGAATATGTTTTCGGGGCATGTTTCCCAGTTTGCGTACGGGTATAGAAAACCATGATGTGTATCCTAGGAAACCATCTGAAGGTAAGATTTTGGGTTAGTAGCTTTTTCACAGTTTGCATATGGTTTGTAAAAATGTGTGGATAAACTGTGCAACCCAGAAAAGTTGAACATTTACGAAAATACCATTTTAGGATTTTGAACCCCAACACATGATTCCGTGCCATTTTACCTCCCACAACCCCAGTGATGATCTTGGATGCTTGAAGGTTACCAAGGTCTATTCTACATCTATTCATTACTTTTTGGAGAACCGTTGGTTGCAGATCGATACCCTATGTTTGTCTAATGCTCCACTTTCTTCTCTTATCTAGATTAGGGTTTGTATTTAATCCATGTTCTTCTGAAGCACTAAAACCATCCTTCTCCTATGAATTCAAGGTATTGGATTCAAGGTGTGTTTGAATCTATGTCCAAGTATATTATTAATACTTCCTTCATCATCAGATTCGAGGTAGGTGGTCTGTAAGTTATATCTCAAAATTTTGTTATATATTTGGGCATGTGTGTTGAGATATGTCCATCATCATGATGTATATTTGTTACCATGAGTATAAATTCTAAAATTGGGTGTCTAAATTATTTATCGAGCCCCTCACAATCCACGTGGGATGTGCTGAGGATGAATCGAATGTTTTAGGGTCACCCATGGGGTGTGTTGACCTTAGTAGACTTATAAATTCGTAATATTAAGTATGAAATTGACATGTGATAATGTAGAACACTTTTTGAACATGCTAATATGTTTTGATTGATTGTAAATATACTATTTATAGTTATTACAATAATGGTAATGGATTAAGTGGTTTATTAGAATGACTTGGTAATGGTTTAGTTGGGTTAAATGTTATTGTGTAAAAATTGTTATGAATTATGTTGAGTTTTCCAAAAGAATTAATATATATGCAATGATGAACGTGTTAAATTTGAAATGGATTATGAATTTAAGAACATGTGAAGGGGATTACATAAAGGAATTGATGAATTTGAGGAATGGGTAAATACATGGGAATTATGAGGTACACATAATGGTTTGAATGTGATAAAGTAGTTTTTCCAAGCGGTATACTAATTTTAATTAAAATGCATAAGTAGGAAATTCTTGTGAATTGATAAACAAGCTAATTGGGTTAATACATGTAAATTTTTTAATGTAGGGTAAGGTTTTGAATTCAATGAACAAAAATATTTGGGCTAACTCACGGGAAAGAGAATTGTCTCAAATGGGCCTTGAAATGGAAATAGGAAAATAATTAATGGGTTATGGATTTGCATTACTTCCAATGTTTATTGTTATGGATTTTTATTTCCATTGGTATTGGTTATGTTGTTTTTGTGTGTGTGTTATTATTGTTATATGTATTGGTTATGTTGGGTTGTGATATTTTATGTGTGGTAAATGGTGGTATATCCATGTGAACATGGATTGAGGTGTGGGATAAAGGACAGAGGCTTCTCACATGGGTTGAGTTAGACTGATGCTCTAAATCCATATTTAATGTATAGGTTCATAAAGGGGGTGGATCTCTCTCCCTCTAACGATTGAATTCTGCACAGACTGAGGTTTTGAGTTGATGATATTATGATATTGTGATATGTTATTCTTAATGAGTAGGGGAATTAAATATACCCTTATGCATAATGGAAAATTCCATGAACCTACTGTGAATGATGTGAATTCCAAACGTATACAATTCATGATTGATAATGAACTAGTAATAAAAGAGATGTAATAAGTTGGAAATTCGTTTGTAATATCAACATAGGTATTGTAAACTAGTGGACCTGAATTTTCTTTCATTTTCATGGTATTTATTTGTAATTTACTACAGTATCTCTTATACTAGATAATTGTATACACAGTTGTGAAGTTACCCAGTCAGGATCCATGTATCACTGAGAGGGGGATGGTGGAAATTAGTGATATCTTTATCTGTTATGTTTCCATTACTTTAAAACAGCCTATAACTCCTATTGAAGAGTTATTTTACTGTGGAACATGCACATCCCCAGGAACACAAGATTTACAAGGTTCACATCTCAACAAGACTATCTATATCGTTGGTATGGTACAGAAATAATCCAGTACCACACAATTTACTTGAAAACAATCCTTTGATGTGGAATAATATATACCCTTTCACTCGTGTAGCACATGTAAGACATCCTACTAGCACGTGTGCACCCTGTTAGCACAAATAGGGAATAATTGTATATCAGCGCCTCTTTACAAATGAACAAGTGTATTATCTAATATACAACTCTTCCCTTTTCTTCCCTGAAAAGTATAAGAACCCCCATGTATACAATTGAATATGTGAGAACAACATATCACATCCATAGATCCTTAAGGGTAGATTATGTGTAATTCAAATGGATTGCCCAAAAAAATTCATTTTGGCGCGGAAAACCGTTTTCATGCAACTTCTTTTTTTGCCCAAATTTTCACTTTTTCGTGCAACTTCCCTTTTTCATGCAAACATATTTATTTCCACGCAACTGAAAAAGCATGTAATTTTATGACCATCAGAGCTCAATATTTCTTGAGGTGAAGATCCTTAACAAATGAGAGGAGGTCACCTCGTATTTATTGTTTTTATTAATCCTGCGCGAAAGACACTAATTCGCGCATAAAACCCTCATCATGTACTTAGATACTCTTTCACGAAACATATTTTTTTTTGAAATTTCTTTATTACTTTTCACTATTCATGACATTACCATTTATCTTCATTCAGATCTTAAAACTGTACTAGTGAAAAAAATTTTAATCTGTTTTCCTTATTGCAAAAAAATTCAATCTTTCACGGAGCCTTATTTTTCTCCCACAATGGCCAATTTTCTGAGAACTCCATTCCTTTTCCATTTTTTGTGGCTATAGAATTGAAACATGACAGGCGCACAAAATTAAAATCCATATTAAAATATGTGTGCAACATCCTTTTCCAAAAACACATTCCTTCATCTCCAGATTTTCATGCTTAAAAATTTGGCAAACAATGGAAAACAAAATCACATTAAAACATTCATTTGTGACACCTCCTGATCATTCATTCCATTTTTATTATTATCTTCACTGCATTCAACAACCATCTTTAAACTTTCATCATGATCTCAACTATTGTGATATATATCCTTTGGTCAAACATCTTTGGCATCATCATATATTCTATGTAACGTAATAAAACTTCCCTATCTTCCACCACCATCTTTCTTTACAATAAAAACTGTATATGACTTGCATCCCCATCACTCCCCCTTTCTATCAAAAGGCTTGCATCATATGTTATCCTAACATATGATAATTTTAAATAAAAATCTATAAATAATTTTCATATTTACACATCATTTACAATGTGATTTGAGTTTTCATCATTGAAATTAAATGACAACACTCTATAACTGAAAACTCTTATTACATTCTTCTCCATCTAACTTTCTCATAGAACATTTGTGGTGTCCCAATGAGGTGTACTAACATCTTACTTGGGATTCCATTGGTTACCCAATAGTTTTCCTACCTGTAGGTCAGGATAAGGGAAAAGGAACTATACTAGGGATTAGTGTTGGACATGGGACATGTATGGATATAGTTACAGACAACGTATAAGGAATGTATTGTAATTTCCATTGTTTGTCTTTTTTTATATTTTTTCTCATATAATCATAGAATGAAATGGTATATTTACTATTGGATGTGGTTTGTACCTAGTGGGGAAATGGTTATTTAAGCATGATCATTTACTAGTTCATTTTATCTTTGCAATTTCATATGTTTTCTATTATGGATTACATTGATCAAGAGGGTATATTATCCCCCAATAACTACTCTAGACCCCCCTTCTATTCGAAAATCTATTTCAAATGGGGAGGCATGATTTATGTCATGGGATGACTCGGATCGGGTCACCAATTTAGTTGAAGCCGAGTCGAGGATATTATGGTGGCCCATTATTAATGAATTTTTCATCGTAGTTATATCATCGATGGAATTGGATGAAAGGGAATATTTATCCTTGTTTTTTGGGACCTTTTTGGGTTGTTTATAAGGTGTGTAATGTTTCTTAATTTTAATCACTATCACCACAAAAAATAACAATACATAAGATGTTACATGAATGGAAACTTTGAAAGTATCACTATTATCCATATTATGTTTTGTGTTGGAGTGTACATGAGATCGAACCTAATTTATCTGTAACTAAACGACCAATTGGGTTTGTTGATTCTCAGACCAACATACTTCATCAGAGGACCATATCTGTTGTCTATCTAGTATGGTATCACGGTTTTGATTCATGTGATATTAGGGAGAGGGAGGCACTGATGTGTGAACAATGACCTCATAATTTAATTTAGAGACTTTGTTATAAGATTTTTAGGAACATAGAGATCCTATTGGGGGTAGGATGTAACATTCTGTTACTGCGTTTGGTATTTATAAACCCTATTGTGTTAAATTATTAATATATTATGTGACAAAAAATGATTTACTAGTGAACTGTCGATAAATTTGTTAAACACCTTAAATGTTAGTATACATCTTGTGATTCTCAATTAAATATTTTTGGGGTTCGACGCTGAGTTATTTTGATATTATGAGGTGTATAAATTCTGGGTGAAGATTGAATAAAAATTTAAAATACAATTTATTAAGTGCACACATTTTATTAAAAATAAATTAATAACTCAAAAAGAGTGTTTTGTATGAAAATTATGACACCAATGTTATATATGAAATATGGAATTTACCCTAGGAGATATAAATATTTGAAGGCTCCCAACATTTGGATTCCTCACTCATGTGATAAAGTTATTAAATAATACTAACCATAATATTTTATTAAAACCGATTATATATATCCCAAACGATGCATTTTATGGGAAATATGATATCATTAACGTTTCTGGAATGATGGATTTACCATAGAAGAGGTATAACATTGGTAAAAATCAGGCATTTGGATGCCAATCGTGAAAACATTACTTTTTTATTTTAAAGAATTTTTTATTCTGTTTATTAAAGAATAAATCATTAATATATATCAAATAGTGCATCCAATGAGAAATCTGAGACAATAATTTTGTTTGGAATGGGATATTCACACATGAAAATCTATAACATTGATGCCCAATGGTCATTGGGTTTTATTTATTTTTCATGTTAAATAAATAATTTTATTACTTGAATAATAATAATTTTAAATTATTTAAATGAAAATTAGTTGTATTTAACCCCTTTACTTCTTCAACACACCATGTTCCCCCATGAATACACACAAATATATCCAAATCATGAAATTGAATCCATTTTGACCGGTGTTAAATTAATTTGTAATAATGGAGAGAATTTATTAAGATAATCAATCTTTGGTCGAAATTTGGATTAAATTTTGTTTTCAAAATATATTACTTGAAACACATTTTGGGTTTCATTGAAATAACTGATACATGTTCAGCATTGGTGTAGGTTGACTTGGGGGGTTAAAAAAACAAGATCTTCATTAATTTGTAGCATGAGGTTCGTGGTTGCTACACTCTTACATCCCCATGTCAAACATGACGGATCCAAACATGCTCTATGGTTGGGTGATGCATTGTCAGGGGTTGAAGAAGGCGGTTCATTATATACATTTTATTTCTCCTTATTTCAATTATTTCATCATTTTGATTACATATATAGTAAATCTAATATAAATAATAGTGTGTTTTATATAAAATAATAATGATATAAATTATCAACTGATAATCCTAAATGGTCAAATGATTTTTTAAATAGGTTTTAAATTATTAAAAGTTAGTATAAAATTAATTGACAAGGAATAATTGGTTCAAATTATCAGAAGAAAATTATTATGTTTTATAAATTGATTATTTAATCAATAATGTGAATGATATTTATTAGAGTTATAAAAGTATGAACCCAGATTTAACAATGATAATCTTGAAGTTAATTATCAACGGTTAACTACACAATAATATTTAAGATAATTAGACCAAAAGGTAGTTTATCGAAATTGACATACTATAATTATATGGATTAACAAATGATAATTGTTAATATTTTCAAATGATAATTTCATTAAATTAACAAATTATAATTATTGAATAATTTATCACTATATAATTGTAATGAATTAATAAACTATAACTGAAATAATTTATTGAAATACATTCACGAAGAATTATCCTAGCATAATTTCATGAGATTATAGAGCTAATTATACTCAATTTTTAATAGATAATTGTTATGTAATTATCAAATGAAATACAGTATCAAAATTATCATAGAATATTTATGTATTTTATCAAAAGATAATTACCATAATTATAATGGGATAAAATAATTTATTTGTCAATGACAATACCAAAATATTATCAAATGAATTTATTAAAATAAAATTATAATATTTTGTCTATTATATTATCATATATAATATATTAATCAATATTTTGAGATTATCCATGAGAAATAATATATTATATCATTTAATATTTTAATCGTTGTTTTTGGCAATTATCTAGGATGATGAATGTATCATAACATATGTTATTTTATTTCTTTTTGTTATAAACTAGCTAATTTTGGTTAATGAACCCTTGATGATCTTTTACCATTGTTGTGTCTACCTTTATGATAATAACATTGTGGGGAGGTGGATTCAATCATATAGGGTAGTCTATCCTTTCCACTAACATTGAAGATCTTAAGGTAGGTGGTTCTATTTTGGGTAGACAAATTGATTAAAATTTAATTTCTGGATATACATCAATGGTTTTTTTAAATTCAATTTATCAAATTTCATTCATTTTATGTAAAAAAATATAATTCCATTGAATTGGAATATTTGAAATGGTTTTGGAAGAAAATTTGAAAAAGCTTTTATTTCTTTTAATTGATGTGTGTTTTATAGAATTTGTAAATTTAAATTGTTGAATTTATATTATTAATCTGATGGAAATAATTTCAATAGAAAATTTTAATTTAATTGATAAATGGAATTGTGAAATAATGGAATTGGTATTGAATGGTTTTAAAACATATGAATGGAATAAATTTTTTTTGCTAGAAACTCAGTGGGTATATCATGAGAAAGAGGCATGTTTTTTTATTAAAACCTAATTTTTGTTTTTAAATGGAAAATTGGCATTGAAATGGAAGGATGGTATTTTATTTTATTTTATGCAGTCTTAAAATAAATTCTTTTTATAGATTAAGTATTATCTCATGAAAGCTTTAGGTAGTTAGTGAGTTATTTGGACACACTATACACAATGAAATCATTATAAAACATGCTTGTAGTGGGTCACATCCCCATTGGGTTGGTGATGGGTCATCTTTTTATAGTCTCATCAGAATGCGTTAATACAAATTTTGATGAGTTCATGTAGAGAGTGAAAATTCCAATATCTCGATATACTATCACATCTATTTGGAAGATGATAATGTTTCTCTCCATTGATTAATTTTTTATATATACATGTATTCAACTAGTTTATACAGCTTTACATGCTTAACTAATTTATATAATTTTTTTTGTAACTATTTTATTTAAGAAATTGTTTTAGATATATTCCATCATTATTATAGAATTTTCTTAATGTTTTTCCGATCATTTTAACTATATAGAATTATTTTTTATGATATAGAATTCAAAACATTTTTATCATTAAAAATTGAAATATTTACATTCGTTAATTTATTGATGACATGTATTAAAGATTCTGTGGTGAGACCCTGTTGTTAATTTTAGCTCAAACACTGTTTGTCCCATTGGGTGTTTGTAGATTATCTTATTATTGTTTCTATAAAATTGAAATTATTACTTATAGGTGGATCCATCTACTAAACCATGGTCTTTGTGAGTTCTGTCTTTAGTGAATGGGGTTGTGTTTTCTATATTTTAGTACTTGGGTTTTAGGACTTTGGGCTTATTTATGCCTCCTTGTATTTTGGTACATTATTCCCTTTTGAGTTTTGTTTTTATATTAATACTATCATTCTTCTTTCATGTATGCATTATTAGTGGAAAAAGTGATCATACTTTCATGTTGTATGATTCAGGGTTCTAGTCACCAACCCTTATGGAATGGGAATTCCCTTCAGGCTATGTCAGGGTCGGTTCATTTATTATATTACAAGGGTACCTGGGTTGGTTCCTGACAATAGTCATTGGATTGATTGTTGAAAACTATAATGGAATAGGGGTGAACCCATTATAATATAATAATCATGGCAATGAGCCGTGAATACTAATTAACCAATTTTCTATGCTTATGTGTATGCAGAAAAATATTTGTATTATTTAAATTCTTTTCTCTCATTGCATGTGTTTATTGATTCCATTTTGATTACTATCTAACGAACTATTAATCTATCATCCATAAATCAGTATAATGAAATATTGAACTATTTTTTTGGTTTTAAAATTATTAAATCATGTTCACTATATGCCATGATCCTAGTTACATAGATTCAGTGCATTATTTTAATACATTGTCTTAATTACAATGAATTAAGTCCTGAAGGACTGATTTGTTTAGCAGTCTTGGAAAATAGATTACATACATGAACTTTAAATTGCATTATAAAATGAAAAAAAAACAATAGTGTCTCCATTGTCCACATTCATATCCCTTAGACTATCCTATCAGGTTAGTCATAATAAACTTCGTCACATCCTGGAAAAAATAAAACATTGAAAGGGGTAAGCTCAGATGCAAAGTAAGGATAACAATATAGCAGTAACATTCATAAATAAGCATAAACATTTAAGGAAATGATTATGAATAAAACAAAATCCTTTAAAACATAAACATCAGCTTAATATAGAAAAGATAAAATCAAATAATTCCATTTAATTATTCACATGGATATTCTACTAGTATAATAATCACATGTAATATCAATAGCCACTTTCATAATGACAGAATGCATAATGTCAGGCTTCATATACTCATAGTCAATACATTGTTCCAAGAATACAATTAAGATTTTGTCAAGGCCTTGTGACTAGAGACTAGTTTGTCTCATAAGACCTACTGATGCATCGAGGAGCTATAATAGGATCCACCCGCCACTTATTAAGTCCAATTAATTCCTCATATAAATCGGTTTAAATAGAACATAAACATTAGTATTAATACTAGCATATGAAATGTAAATATTTTATCAATAGACCATGAATGGTATAGAAATAACACATCCATAGTCAAACATGTCACAAAACCATCGGTACAATATAAAATATTTGTATCATAATAAATCATCTTCAAACATGTTTTAAATCCATTAAAGGATTTTCACATATATTAAAATGATTTCTAAAACTCTTCGAGAGAAATATATATTTTTCTTGAAAACATTTAAAAGTCATACAATTTAAAAAGGAAGAATTTTAATGATATTTTTGAATCAAAGTGTCCCATACCACATTCATTCTTTTGAATGTAATTAACATTTTAAAAAAATTCTTGTCCATATAAATAAATCCTTAATAACGATTTTGAAAACAATGACATTGATGAAAACTATTTAGAAGAATAAATATTTAAACCATTTAAAAGAATGATATAGTTAAAGAGACCCTTCCAAAAATCCTTAAAATTTTCCTCTTGAAAATATTTTAATGAATCATGGATGTGTATGATAAAGAGGTCCTAGTTGATACTCACGTAAACACAACCTCAGATAATGAAGGGATTATAGAATTAACCCTTACCATGTACTTATCTTTAGTAAAGTGTACATTAAACTAATGTGTAATAGTTAAATCATTATTATTAAATTATAAAAGAACCATATACACAAATATGATATCATATATGATCTTCTAATATTTCTTTGTTAATAATATTTTAGTATTACAGTCGTTTCAGGTGTTAACAAATTCGTTTTACTTTATATGATTTGTTACGTAAGCCGTGTTTGTTATGGATATGATTTATTTTATTAATATCCAGAATGATATTAAGTTATTAAGAATTATTTTTAATCATAAAATGAAAATTATTCTTGAATGATTACGATGGGGAATGAATCTTATCATGTTCGTGGAGACGATAATCAGTACGTATGCACAAACGATAATATCATTCAATTGAAGGTGAAATATTATACAATTGAATGTTATATCAAATATACAGAATAATTAACATGTTATATTTTTTATTTACATCAATTATATGTCAATATTATACCCATCCAAATAATGAAGTGTTTGAATAACAAACTACACCACAACGTGGAGACCGTAAGTTGTACGTACGCACGTATGGTGACTTTTTCATTCATATGATGGATAGAATAATTAATATGGTTGTACCATTTTTATAATAACATCACACTATACATGAGATAAATTATTTATTATTTTATAATGGAAACAACAATGAAAGAGGAAGTGGAGGATGAAAAAAAATCAAAAGAGGTGGTTATATATTTACCTCTTCTTCGGTTTCTTCCTTTTGATTAGAAAAAAAGGGCTCATTAGGTTGGCTTTATGACTAAATGAGGCATCTATGATGAAGGGAGGAATTTATGGAGGTTATTTGGTCATGGTTTTGCTAATACAAATGGATTTTGGAGGTGTGAAAGTATGTTTAGGGGATGTACCCTTTTATAAGAGAGGTGAGGGTTACTTTAGGAAAAACTTGAAATATTATTTTATAAAAAAATATTTTTCGGGGTCTAATGGCTCCAAAATGATTTATTTCAAGGCTATAATGGGGATGGTTCGAAAACCTCTCAACCAATAGGTTTTAGACAGGGATACATCACCATAATAACCTTATATATTAGATTTAACTCTTAGTAAAAAAGATTGACATTTACCGTGTCTCATTGTATTTTTTATATTATTCGGTTAATAAAATTACAATAACTAGAAAAGAGAACCCAATGTGTTTCTTTATTAAGATATGCATCTTTATCTATTTCCATTGGCCGAACATTACTTTTTTAGGAATATTATATTAATTAATAATATAGTATTTGTTTAAAAACTAAATTATGACAATTTTGACACTATTTTGTATTTGGTTTTTCTGAAAATCATAAAAGCAAGATTACTTTGGAAAAAATTATTATATATACATTAAAATTTCACATTAAACAATTTTTTTAATTAATATAATGTCTAAAATTACATTTATTTGGTTATTTATAATATCAATTATTTTAATCATTCATTAATAAGGTAATAATGCATCATCATTATGTCATAAATAAATTAAATTATATAATGTTTACAAATTATAAATAAAATACCATTATGTAAGAAATTTTTTTTATATTTCTAATGAATATTTGTAGTTCAATTTATATTATGTAAAACCCTATCTTTAAAATGGTTTAGTAATTAAATTTTGAATATAACTATTTTAACTATTTTTTAAATAAAATAATAATAAATTTCCTAATCTAATCCAATTGGACCAAAGAGGATCATAATTTATTCCTAATGCTGTTTTTGTCAAATTTCACTTATCTAATAGAATTAGGACATCTTTTATTTTAATTATAATTTTATTTTCCCCTTAATTTCCCTATTTACTTTTAATCGTTGTAAATAAATGTCAAAATTTAATATTCACCAATATTATTTTCATATTATTTAACCTCATTTTACTTTCTGATATCAACTGTGTCTCTCTAATTTTTGAAATTCAACTCACTAATGTGGTAAAATTATGTTTTATGTAAATGTTTAAATTCTCCTAGAAGGAGGGTAAAAGAATGTAGAATGTTCGATAAAATTATATATATCTAAAGATATTATAAAATGTATCTAATGATTTACGTTGATCATGTATATGTATTATATATCTTTTTATCCTAAAATAAATTATCATAATATAACTAATTATTGAAATAAAATGATGGTTTTAAATAATAACGCAGTGTTTTTCATTATTCATCAAAAATTTAGTGTTTTTATAAAAAAGACCAAACAATCACCCTAAGGTAATTTTTTTATTATGAAATTCAAAAATTAAGTCTATTTTACCAAATTAATAAAATAGAAGTTTCATATATTAATTTAAAATTAATTTTTTTTTACAAAACCAAAATGTGTGGTTTTTAAAAATTAAAAACTATCAAAAGATTGACATGTGTTTATGTCAAATATAAATGTTAAATTACTTATAATGACCTACATTGTATTAAATGATAAAAATATAAAATAATTATCCTTCAATACTAATCCAATACATAATATAACACTGTAAATAATTTCGACTAAAAAAATGTTATCAATTAAAACATAGTATTTTTCACTATTCATCAAAATAAGAAATTTTTAGGAAAAGTACCATATATTTATCCATATTAAATTTTTATATCACGAATCTAAAGAATAATTTAATATCATTAAATTGAATATATAATAGTGTAAAATATTGGTTTCAAAAAGAGGTCTCTAGGAAAAGGCGGTAAAATAACATTTTTTGAAAAAGACTTCTTTTATCTGAAAAAATGAATTTGTTTTTATATTATGTCTAAGAAACACATAATATGGATGTAAAAATTATATATAGTATATAAGATTCAAAATTCAGTTAATACTATTCCTATCCTCTTTTTTGAACAGTAATATTGGTAAGATGTGGTGCACTCCAACTCGGTGTAGCATGTAGCGCTAGCTATTGAATTACGTTAATGAGATAATTTACTATGATATCATGGTGTGTTACATTCCCCCCCACCTTCAATAAATTTCATCCTAGCATTTTGATACTTTTCTTTGAAAATAAAACGCTAAAAATGGAAAAATACCTTTGTGGAAACCCACCTCGGAAATTGGGTTAATAAAATTTAGTCTTAATAAGTGTGAATGGGAATGAAAAAATAACCACCAAATTTTTATCTTGATTGGGATAAAATTTTTCGCAATTAGAGACACATAATTGGAAGAAAAACCTAAATATTTATAGGGAGTGATTGAGGTCATCAATTACAAACAAGTGTAAAATTGATTGCCTTAAATCCATCAATCTATGATGAGTTAAAATATCATGAGTTCATTAAAACATACGGTATTAGGATAAAAAATTTTTGGTTTTAAGATCCCTTCCACAATGTTTAAGAATTAATTTATTCATATAATAATAAGAAAAAGATTACTTGAAAAGTAGAGTTTAATCCTCCAACTAATTCCTACCACAAACACATCTTCTACTCCAAAAGATAAGAGATTTAAAAAATATAATATTTAATCTTATCATATAGGGTTCTAAAAATAATGAATTTCTAATTAATTTTTCAGACTATTTAAGAAAAACTACATTATAAAAACTCGGAAATCACGTGTGCCAGTGATAGGTGATCCACCCTTATCACCCTTCGGTTGATGGTTTAATTCTCACGGCCTTGCCGGACACGACGGGTTGTCACCCGACCTCTGGCTTGTACTTTTTAGGGAAATCCAAAAAATATATAATGAAACGATTTAACCTTAACAATAGTATCCATTGTTATACTTAATCGATTACATCCTTTAGACTTATCCAAAATACTTCTATCCAAAATCACTGTCCAAAATTTATAAAGAAGGTAAACACAATAAAGATCTTTTTTCCATGTAATTACATGCAAATACCTTCATCATGTATTATTTTAAAACACTATAACAACATGAATTACCATAAAAACTTATTTATTACATTCATGCTTCCTTATTCCTTATAGAATACTTTATATACTCTTTCATTCCAAAAAAATGTTTGTAAACTCCAACAAGGATAGAATATTCAAATAATTAATCAGTTTTATGTTAGTCAAGAATATCAAAAATAATTTATCAAAATCAATCATATATTTTTCCTAAATCACTACCTTGGTATAAAAACCATTTTATGCATTATCTTTCTCTCAACAATATATATTTCAAAAAATTTAACTAGATATTGAGTCACATTTCTTGGTTCCACAGAATCTCAAGTCTTTAATGAAATAATACCACAGCACAAACCTTATATAATTTATAATTCCTATAATATGCAAATCATTAATACAATACTCAAATGACACAATACATTAATAACAACATAGTAACTCTAATCATTATTCTTCATCTTTGGTAGTATCATAACTTGATTATTATTTAATATCATTATTGGGGGTATATTATGATGATTTGGACATTTATTCATGTAATTTAACAACTCCTTTCAGATTAAGAATTTTACATTTGAAACATTTTTATTTCCCTTGCAATCACATACATGTTTTCCCCCTTCTCCACACTTATAACAAACTCAAATTCCCATCACGCATTTACCATGGTGATTCTTTACACCCTTGTCACATATGGGAAAATCCTTCTTTCCCATCTTCCCTTTATGCATATTTCTCTCTTCCAACCTTTTCATATCTTGCTTCCCTTCAATGCCATATGAATCTGAGAATTCATTACGTATCTTATAACACATGATACTACTTTTTTAATATGATGATAATACATGGGAGACTATTTCCCTTTTAAATGTTTTCTTAATACTGTGAAAGATATAAGACTTCTTAATATTTCTATTAAGCATATTTTTGGAATTCTCATTCCTTCTACTAGGGACCATTTCTAAACAACAACATACACTATGTATGTTTATTAATCTCAATTCATAATTCCAAACATGTAAAATACCTAACGTAACTTTATAAAATCATTCATATAATCTATAATAATAAAATATTTTTTTGAAGAAGTATTTACTCTTAAATCATTGATAATGGCTTGTAATGAAATTGTGAATTATCATAATCATATCCCCCTGGAGTTTCTTAACCAAGAGTGTAGTAAGGCCAGTTGTTGTGTACCAGGATACCCCAGTTCAAAACCAAAACGCCTTTTTAGAGTTTTCACTCCTAAGTGCATTTGGCCCTGAGATGCCTCTCCATGATCGTATCCAGATAGGGATGTACTGTTTTAAAATTCAAAAAATCTATACATTACCAAAATTTTAGTAAGTTATTCTATACTAATCCTCATAGTATATCATATGGTTATGTTATCTTATCATAGTTTTTCTAAATCCAATTTCCATGGTTATTGTTAAACTTCCTATAATACCAACTTTAACGCCCCAACCCTAGTTACCCAGAGTCAGTTCATTATATTAATGCATTGGAATGATTACATGAAATTATTTCCCAAAGGACCGATCAGTTTACCGGTCTTGGAAAATAGATTAAATACATGAAAATTACATTACATTATAAAATGAAAAACGACACCAAAATTCTCTTCATTAACCTCATTCATATCTCGTAGACTATCACTACAGTTAAGTCATTATATACTTCTTTTGCATCCTAGAAAAAATAAAACATTTAAAGAGGTGAGATCAGGTCCTCAGTAAGGATAACAATATAGCCGAAACATTCATAAATAAGCATAAACATTCAAGGAAATGTATAATACTAAAACAAAATCCATTTAAACTTAAACTTTAGCATACTATGGAAAATGTAAAATTAAATAATTCCATTTACTTATTCTCATGGATATTCTACTAGTCGAATAATCACCTGCAATATCAATAGCTACTTTCATAATGATGTAGTCCATAATGCCAGACATCATAACCACATTGGAATGGCCTTGTGCCAAGACTAAAAATAAGATTTTGTCATGGACTTTTTCCAAGACATTGGTTTTTCTAATGAGAGCTACCAAGGGATTAAGGAGCTATGGCGGGATCCACCTATCACATACTAAGTCCAATGCATTCCTCATATTAAAAGGTTTAAATATAACTTAAACATTCATATTAAAACTAGCATACTAAATTTCAATAAATTATCCATAAAATATGATTGGTATAAAAATAACACATCTACAGTTACACATATCACAAAATTTCCACTACAATATGAAATATTAGTCTCATAACAAATCAACTTCATACAAGTTTTAAATCCATCAAATGATGTTGACATAGAAGAAAATGATTTATAAACTCTTTGAGAGAAATATCTATTTTTCATGAAAACAATTAATATTCACACAATTTTTAAATGATGAAATATAAATACATTTTTGAATCAAATTTTCCAATACCACTTTGAATCATATTAAAGGAATTAACATTTTAAAAACATTCATGTCCATATAAATAAATCCTTAAAAACCATTTTGAAAAAAGGATATTAATGAGAATTATTTTGAAAAATAAATATTTAAAACATTTAAAATTATGATCTAGATAAAGAGTCCCTTCCATAAAACCATAATATATTCTGTTTTAAAATATTTTTATGAAACACGAATGTGGATGATAACGAGTTCCATGTTGGTAGTCACATAAAAACAACCTCAGATAATGAAGATATTTCAGAATTGACCCTTACCTTGTACTTATCTTTGGTCGAGGGTATGTTAACCTCCTGTATAATTGATAACTCATTGTTATTAAAATATAAAAGAACCATATAAATAATTATGATATCATATATGGTCTTCTAATATTACGTAGCTAATTATATTTTACTATTATCGTTGTTTCGGGTATTAACTGATTCATTTTCCATTAAATGTTTCTTTATGTAAGCCATGTTTGTTATGGATGGGATGTATTTGATTTATATCCAGAATGATATTATGTTCTTAAACATTATTTTTAATCATCAAATGAAAATTATTCTTGAATGATTACTATGGGGAATAAATCTCATTGCATTCGTGGAGACGGTAATCCGTACGTTTGAACGAGCTATAATATCATTAAATTGAAGGTGAATCCGTATATAATTGAATGGTATATCATATATATAAGGAATAATTAACATGTTATATTTTTTATTTACATAAATTATAAATCATTATTATGTCCATCCAAATAATGAAGTGTTTGAGTAACCAACTACACCATAACGTGGAGACGGTAAGCCGTACGTATGCACGTATGGTGACATTGTCATTCATATGATGGATAAAAGAATGAATATGGTTGTACCATTTTAATAATAAAATAAAAACAATAGAAGATACTGGAGTTATTATTTTATAATGCAAACAATAAAAAAGACGAATTGGAAGAAGAAAATAACATGAAAGTAGTGATGAAATATTTACCTCTTTTCTGGGTTCTAACTATTGATTTTATCAAAAGGGATCCATATGGTGGCTTTCTGACCAAAGTAAGGACTCTACGATGAAGGGAGAAAAGTTTTTAGTATATTTTGGCATGTTTTGGCCATGAAAAATAGCTTTGGTGGAGTGAAATTAAGAGAATGGGAAGTACCATTTTATAAGAGATTTGATGGTCACTTTAGGAAAAGCATGAAAAATTATTTTATAATAAAATAATTCTCAGTTTCTAAAGGATATTTTCTTTATTTAGAGGCTCAAGTGGGGAAGTGTTGAAATCCTCTAAACCAATAGGTTTAAGACAGGTTTAGGTCACCATATTTACATTATCTTTTAGATTTAACTCTAAGTTAAAATGTTTTGACATTTACCATGTCTCTTTGTATTTTTATATTATTTGTTTAATAAACATACTATAACAATCCAAAATAACCCCAAGTCTTTCAATATTAATATATATAACCTCATCTATGTCCTTATCCGATCCTTAGGTTTTTATGATATTATATCAATTAATAATATAGTATTTGTTTTAAAAACTCAATAATGTCAATTTGACAGTATTTAGAATTTGGTTTTTCTGAAAATCATAACAGAATGATAACTTCAAAAACAAATTATTTAATCCACTCTAAAATTTCTTATTAACTTATAAAATTAGTGGAATTCATCAAAAGTGTCAAATTACATTTATTTGAATATTTATAATATCAATTATTTTAATCTTTCGTTAATAAGGTAATTACTGAATCATCATTGTGTCATTAATAAATTAAATTTTTTATGCCAAAAAATTATAAATAAAATACCATAAAATATAAAATTTTGTTATATTTATAATGAATATTTATAGACGAATTTATCTTATGTGTAACCCTATATAAAAACGATTTAGTTATTAATCATTTAATTTAACTCTTTTATCTCTTCTTTAAATAAAATAATAATAAATGTCCTAATCTAATCCAAGTGGACCAAAGGGGGTCATATTTTATTCCATTGGTTTTTTTGGATGAATTACACTTATCTAATAGAATTATGACATGTTTTATGGTAATTATAATATCATTTTTACCCTTAATTATCCAATTTACATTAAACTGTGGTAAATAAAAGGCAACAGTTACTATTCAACATAAATTATTTTCATTTTTTAAACCACATTTTACATACAGATATCAACCATGTATCTCAGAGTTTTTAAATTCAACTCATATAAGTGGTAAAATTATGTTCTATGTAAATTTTTAAATGCTCAAAGAAGGTTGGGAAAAGACTGTAAAATGTTCGATAAATTTTTATTTATCTAAAATTTTTATAAAATGACTTCAATTAAATACATTGAACATATATAGGTATTATATATCATTTTTGACCTAAATCAAATTAAAATAAAATAACTATTTATTAAAATAAATAGTTGGTTTTAAACAATAATAGAGTGTTTTTCACTATTAATCAAAAAATTGAATGTTTTTAGAAAAATAACAAAACTTCACCCAAAGATAATTTTGGTATTATGAGTTCAGAAATGAATTATATTTTACCAAATTGAAAACATAGAAGTTTAAATTATTTATTTAAAATTTATTACCGTTGTAAAAACTAAAAATTTGGTTTTTAAAAAAGTAAAAACTATCAAAAGATTGACATATGTTTATGTCAAATATAAATGTGAAATTACATATAATGACCAAAATTGTATTAAATGATATAAATATAATCTAATTATACTTAAAAACCTATCATATAAATAAATTATCACAATAAATTATTTTGATTAAAATATTTGTTTTCAATTATAACATAGTATTTTTCAATATTCATCAAAATATGAAAGTTATTAGAAAAGTTCGAAACATTTATCCAAAATAAATTTTTATATACCTCATATAAATAAGAATTTAATTTCACTAAAATGAATATATATATGATTCAAATATTAGTTTCAAAAATTGTTGTCCATTAAAAGGAGGTAAAAATTCATTTTTTGAAAAATATTACTTTTATCTATAAAAATGAATATATTTTCATATAATGTCAATGGAACACATAATATGGACGTTAATATTATATAAAGTATAATATATTCAAAATGAATTTAATAATATTCATAACCTCTTTTTTGAACGGCTAGATTGGTAAATTTTGGTGAACTCCAACTCGGTGTTGCGTGTAGCGTAAGCTATTGAATTACATTAATGAGATAAAGTACTATGATGTATTGGGGTATTACATTCATATAAAATTATTCTCATATTATTATTAGGGGATCATTAATATCTCCCTTCTTTTCACTTAATGGTAATCAGATCTCATCATTTCTTAGGTTTCATTTTACTGTGTTATGAATAATGTTATTGAGTGTGATATTTATAATAAGGGTACTAGTTATGTAGAAGTAAGTGGGATATGGTTTATATCCCTAATGAACCAATATATTATGTATTAATGTTTCAAAGTACTCTAGGGTAATAATATTCTTGAATGGATCATAATTATATGTATAAAATATTCATCCAATAAGTTGTAATATTTATGCAAGAATGGTATGCGTTTTAATATAAATTATTAGGGTCCTCAAAAATTTCATCTAGAATATGGATATAATGACCAACTACTTCTTAATGGACTCATATTAATTTGGTATGTTACATTGGACCTTTATAACAAGGATGGACAAACCTATTGTTGAGGGAGACATCAACCGAGGAAGGATTGATGAATCCATGTAATTCAGACATTATAGGTTTCTATGTGATGCATTTTTTTGATATTCACTATTGGTGAAAATTATCAAAATGTAATATTGGAAATCACTTTATATCACATGAAACATAAGTTCCCAAACATCCCATATTTGGTGATGCCTTTTACAGCCTCTCTATAGTATCAAAAATCTATTTTGTTGTATCATAGGATGGGAATATATTTTATTTATGTGTGAATATTCAAATGGACTTATAATTTAATTCTTTGTGTATCTATATCTGAATATAAATTTTTTTGGATAAGGATTATCTAAAGTTCACTAATTTAGTACTTGGTGATGTTCAATATATCAAATTTTTCTAAATCTGACTAGTTAAGGAGATTAATATTTACATATTCACTATTTAAATTTTATAATCCTTAAATTCATCTCAAATATATAATCTCATACATGTTAATCAGAATTCAATGTTGCTGAATTTAATTTTATGAATGAAACCACAACACCTAAGAATATCATCATTGATTGGCACATCAGAAAACATTTGATTTTTACTAAAAAATAAATTCAATATAATTAGAATTTTATGTTTTCAAAATTATTATATTTATTACAATATAAACTATAAATGAGGATGTATTTATTTATAGAAGACTAGTGGGTGTGCATCTTTTGGTTATTCCTTGGAGGGAGTATTTAGATCACTATTTTTCATGGTTCCATGGAACATCTCATTTGAACCAGGTTTTTAGTAACTAATTTATATTCAAATAATTGAAAACTAAAAAGATTAGTTTTCATGACTACTTTTTGGATCATTTTGGGGGAATAAATGGTGTCTATGAACCATATTTTTTGCTCTAGTAATTCAAACATGAGATAAAATTGTCTTATAAATCTTTTTAACTTTGTTTCAAGGTCCGATGGTAAATTACACCACCTATATACCATAAAAAAGTGTAAAACTACATAAAATATCATCATAGGGTAGATATTAGTGGATACAGGGACTTGGTGCAATTGAACGCACCTTGGAAAGATCTCAGAATCCAAATATAACATTCTTATAATCATTATATAATGTATAAGGGAGGTATTATTAATTATTGGAAGGTCCCATTTATACCATCTAGCATCATATATAACCAATCTAGTGACACTCTCATTGGAGAAGCATGTTCCATGTTTATAGGTTTTATTTTTATAAAACACTACAACATTTACATCTTTGTGGATGAATCATATTCTTCATTTATAATGATATTTATACCTAGTAAAACCATTTCTCATAGGATTAATATATATTTCATTAGAATGTGTCGGTTCCGGATTATCCAAAACATAGTGATTCATTAGATAGGGATTGAGGGAAATATGGAGACTAATATATTACACACTAAATATGATAATGATGATATTCTAACAATGTAATCTAACTTTTTCACTCACTTTTTATACTATGTTACATTTTACAAGGAGATTATTATGAGATCCACAACATTGGAACTTTATAAATTTTAATGAATGATTTTTTAATTCCCATACATAATAATATAATTTTTATTTCTAATTAAATGGAACAACATAAAATATTATCAATTATAAAATTACAGTGAATTCTATAAAATCATATAAAATTCCTTACTTCAGTCATAGTAATCAAAACATTTTCCCCTCATAGTAGTATAGTTAGAGAATATAAAATAATTTAAAATTAGTTTATGAATCAAAGCACTTGAGAAAATAAAATATTTAAAGACATAAAATATTTTTTGTCAATGGACATTTGTTATTTTGTGAAATTTGTATAATATATAACACATCATATATGTTATCATTCTTATAAACATGATTATAGTGTAAACTATTTTGTTATTTAATGGTGATCCTGACTACTATTTGATTAAATTTGATTCCACAATTATTATGGAATAATATTTATGTTTTATCATGATTTCAAGATTAATATATCACCCATCACTGTCTATTTTTGGTGTAGGGGTACTATCTTGTAGAAAGTACATTTATACCTAATATGGTGAAATCTCCGTCATTATTTACTTAGTATAACGAAATACACCATAAATAAATGGTATAATTATTTACTCGATGTTATTTATATGTAATTTATTTGATGTTTAGAATACATCAACATATGGTAATAACATATTATTGGTATTTTATTTGTTGTTTGTATGAATGCACAATATGGTGATATGGTTATGGTTTTGGCATGTGACATTAAATATCAACAATCATAATAAATATGTAAAATAGAAATAATATTATTTCTTATTTTAGTTTTTGGTTTTTTATCTTTATATGAGTTCCTCTAAAATTTATCAATGTTATATTAAATATCCATTAAGTCAATAACCATTAGAGACAATAACATTATGTCATATTCGATCCAAAATCAATGATAACATTGTCTAAAAATCCTACTCCATACTGGGATATCACTTACAAAGTCAAATCAAGTGGAACTAAATAACTAATACAAATTGAGACAGACGAAACTAATAAGGCCTCAATTGAATCATAATTAACTAAATAAATGAGAATATCATGAGGTAAAAAAATACCTAAATGAATAAAAAAATCTAACATTTCTAATAAAATATATTAATACTATTCTTTCCTAAAAATAATATCTTAAATTTAAATCCATTGACTGAATAATACTGAATTTAACATATTTGTCCAAAAATAAACAAAATAGAAGTGACTTTAATTACAACAAACAAAGATAAACAAAATTAGATTGTTCTAAAGATGATATTTGCATATAAAAAATAAAATATATATAAATATATAAATGTCATACACAACAAAAAAATTAATCCAAATGATAAAACAAAATCCAATTTAATTAAAAATGATTTAAATTTTATATTTTTTAAAAAAATAAGTTAATCTATTCAAATAAAAATGATAAAAACATAATAATGTCAAACTAACCTGAACATTATCTATATAGATAATCTATTTCAATATTAAATTTAAATATTCTAAATAATATTAATTTGATATTTACAAAACGGAATTATCTCAAATACTCCCAGACCCAATTTATCTAAAAGTAGTGTAATTCCATCAAAAACGAAATTATAAAAATCAATATACATTAAATAGAAATAAATTAATATAATAATTTTTAAGATTTAATAAAAATTTATATAATGGAAACTGATCAATCACAAAAAACGTTTTCCCAACATAACCAAATCTAATAAAAACCCAAAAAAAGTAATGCTAACCTTATAAAAACAAACAAAACCAAAAGAATATTGTTTTGTATCTAGATGAAAGAAATAAATAAATAGCCAACTTACACCTGAAAAAATAAAACTAACATACTTTAACTGAACTAACCTGGTCTATGAAATTGAAATTGAGATGATTATTCCAATCCAAACAATAAACTAATCCAAAATAATTGAATTAACCTAAATTCAATGAATCATAACCATGTAAAATTAAACTAAAATACAATGAGAAAAATTAAAATTACTAAAACATAATCTATTCGAATGGGAAAAGGTAATATAATATTAATATAAATGATAAAATATAATTAAAGAAAACCGAATGGATTAAATTAAAACATATATAAAATTAACAAAATTAACCTAAGATTATTGTACTCTAGATCATAATTTTGAGATATACTATAACTAAACATACTCGACCGAAGCATCACAATTGCAAAACTAGATAAGAAAAATCATAATGAACCAAATATTGAAAAATAAAATTATATATTTAATATAATAAATAAAAATATCAAAATAGATATAAATTTAACCAATTATAAGGGATGGAAAAATAAATAAATAACAAAGAATTGTAACATCCCGACCACGGTTCCACACATCGGTGCCCCAAAATTGTTGGTCACATGACCTCTAGTGAACCTCAATGTATGCCATAGGCTTATGACTATCAGCAGGAGTCTAATATTGAAAATGGGGAGACTATAACTTCTTTATCAGAGTAATACATAGGTATAAGTAAATAAGCCATATGAAAATGAAATAACCATAATCCAAATAATTATAGTATCACTTGATGAGAAAAACTTGAATAAAATATCAAAAAATAATCATTTCATGTGACTTGAAAAATGAATGTCATATTTTAAGGGATAAACCAGATGAAAGAAATATTGGAACTCCCATGTGGGACCCGAATCTTTTTTTGGTTCTCACTTTCATCCTCCGTCCTGACTCATCCGTCTAACATCGGGCTCTTTCGATTACATTGTCTTGTAAAAATGATGTCTATTTGTGTTTTGATCTAGTATGATGTGTAGGGGTTGATTACAACATAGAAGGCTACCACCAATGATATCTAAAACAACATATAGTTAATAATAGTGAATAAAATCTATATAAAATAAAATATAATTCATATATAAATAATAATTACATTAAATTTTATTTAAATAAACCACATAATCCTCTAGGTTACAAAGGTCCCTAAACCCTCAATATATGCTTCTTCTCTAACTAGAGACTAAGAAATATCACAATTCCATGATTATCATCTATCATTTCATTTCAAATCATATCAGAGAGAACTGGGAGTATAGTCCATTGAAAATATATGGGTGTAGAGTGTCGTGTCAATCACCAGGTGGGTATTTGGACCCTAAGTCCCTATCCCACACACCAATAATAACATTAGTATTTAGATCCATATTCATTATCACATCCTCGCTATCTTATATCGGTATTTGGAACCTAATTTTATTACCCTCTACTTAATATATGATATGGTTATTTAGAGCCACATGTTATGCCCCACACCACATATATCATATTTAGGTATTTGGTTCCTAATTATATGTCCCACAATTATTTATCACATAATTATACATATATCAAATATATCACATCATTCAGGTTTAATCAATAATAAACATTTTAATCAACATGTTACAACAGAGAATACCATTAAAATTATCACAAAAAACATGGTTCTTCGATTTAGTCACATGAACTATAATAAAAAATCCTTATTAGACTATTTATCAACTTCTAACAATATAACCCCTTAATTAATTCACCAATTAATTAATCCATTCCCACAATCTCAATATCCAATTAAATAATTCAGTAATTATTTATTCCAATTCCACAATATCAATATCCCATTAATTAATTCACTAATTAATAAATCCAATTCAACAATACTAATATTCCATTAATTAATTCAAAAATTAATTATATCAAATTCCCCAATCACAGTATTCCAATTATTAATATACAAATTAATTAATACATATTAATTTAACAATTAAATAATCAATTAATTGATATATTCTATGACCCCATCTATCAAACTATTAAAAAATACATTATATAATTTATTAATAAAATTAATTAATTCAATTTAATAAATTCAATTTTTAAATATTCAATAGAAATTCTAAAATAACGAAAATAACAATTAAAATAAACACATTGAAATTCTAATAATATACCACCTTCCTCAAAAGTTTTGACAAATACATGACAAATGAAATCCAAAATTGAATAACAATGATCAAGAACATGTAGAATAACAAGATATTGATCTTAAACCAAGATTCAATATAAAAACATTCAATTTCGCTAAAACCAAGATGTAAAACCTCTCTGATAGTGGATTAAAAATTCCTTCATTATTTAGAAAGGAGATAGGGAGATTTAGATATATATCTGAGAAGAAACCATATACCTGGAGAGGTTCAGATCCATAAATGAATCATTGATTCTCCATTAAGGGAGGTTGGAAAGCCCTAAAATCTGTTCGAGAACTTCCAAAAAAGAGTAATCATTATAGGGTTATTCTAGGGTTTTCGACATATAAAATGGGAGTTCCAAAAATATTATGTGAATTTCTAGGGGATTATAATACTATATGCATGGTTTCTAGAATGGGGTGCACAATTTCCCCTAACTGTGCATGTCACTTAGGGGTGTCTCACCTTTTCTTCTGAGTACGGGAATAGTTTTAAAAAATAGGTTCCAATTGACCAAATCCCCTATTCTTAAGTACATATGTTTTTCTGTAATGGGTACATGGTTTGGGGAAACTATGCGCCATCCATGAAAATCCCCTCTTACTTCTAAAATTATAAATTTTCACCAACAAAACACTCCAATGAAAATTCTAAACCTGATATAATTAAAAAAATGAAAAATAGTAACTACAAAAAATCAATTCAAATCAAGACAAGATCGACCTCATAAATTATCCTAGAAAATTTAATTATAATTAACTTGACCAAAGGTAATTTAAGGCAATAAAACACATATATATTGATCTTGAATTAAATAAAATTGATCAAAATTTAATTAATGGAAACAAAAATGTTTAATTAATAAGAAACTAGAACCAACATAATATTCACAGCATATAAATAATTGATATATCATACATTAAAAAACCATAATTATAAGGTTATTAATTTATTATAACAAAAATGATTATAATTGAACCAACCAAAATTTAAAAAACATAACCATAATCAAATAACAGTATATTAAAAAAATCAAAAGAAAGTAAATTGATTATTTCAAAGTTAAAAAATAGATCCAAACCATAATAAATAATGAAAAATTAAAATATATTAAACAGTATCCCATGAAACCAAAAACCTAATCAAACCAACCTAATTTTGAATAAACTCTAATTAAATAAAATGAATTAAATTAAATCAAATTGACTGAATCTGAATTGTTGAAACACAAATCAAGTTTTACTTAATAGAATTAAAGGGAGAAAAATCCTAGAAACTTCATTGAGTCTAAAATAATTAAATATAAATGGGACTAACATAAAAAATATAGTAGATATATAAAAATGAACAAAAATAAAATGAGTGGAATAAAATTGAATCAAATAAAAATAAATTTAATTTTAATAATGTGTGGAACAATTTCAACAAAACCAATATTTTTAATCCTAATCCACCTAATCCCAAAAAGTTAAATAAAAGACACATTATATTCAAATTAAAAAACTATAATAAGTTATGTTAAACTGAACCAAATTAAGTTAGACGAATAAAACTAAAACTATATAATAATAAATAACTGATGTAAAACCCATCATAACCAAAATAAGAAATTACTAAACAAAACTTCTCTAAATCTAATGAAATTAAATTTAACCAATATAAATCAATACAAAATTGATGAAAATTATATTTATCAATAATAATGAATTAATGAAATAAATAAGAAAAAAATCATAATATAATGGAATGAAATATAATATAACTATTTGATATAAATATTTATTTCTATATAAACATTACCATTCAAGTTTTTATTGTTATAAAAGTATACTAAAATTGATTCCATAAACATATATATTGGTAGAATACAATATTGAAGGTTTTCATTGTATTATTTTTAGATAATGGAATAAAAAATACAGGGATGATAATTTTTTGAGATATGTTCTTATGAAAAAAAGAAAGGTAACCTATTTATGAATTGATAAATTTGTCTCCAGTTTATTTTAATGTTGAAAACTAATTATAGGGAATTATAAATTAACATAGTATACTTAATTATCATTACTAATTATAAAACATGATTGAGAATCCACCATTTTCTCCTGGAGATTATCTTAGAATTAACCATTACTCTATTAAATTAAAAAGTATTTATTCATAAGGATTACAAAATATTTTGGAATGTATAAATATGGTTTTAGTTTTTTCTTATTCAATGCTACCATCACCTCTATTATTACCGGTATTCAGTTCATGTTTTCGAGGACATCCCTCTTGTAGTTTTCAATTTATCATTTTTGGTGTTTTCTATACTAAAATGTATTTTTCTTCACTGAAATTCCCTATCCCACATTCTTAATTAATATAATTTTTTTTAATTTCTCAAAACACATAGTAAAGTATATAATTTTATTCTATCAATACATATTGATTGTGTGATTTTCGACTATCACTATCTAGATAACAATCATTAGGAGTGAAACCATTAAATATACAAATAGTATTTCATATGATGATATACAATCATATAAAGGGAATTAACATTAGTTTATTAGAGACCAATTCAATTAAAAAACCAATTCTATATTTTAAATAAATAATAACCCGATACATAACATTATGAAATAATGATGTAGGATACATGGAAAAGATATATCATCAAACTCATAAAAAAATTTAGAATGTCTAAAAAAAATCCTAATTTTCTCCTTCATAATTAAATCAATAACATGGAAATATCCTATAATACCTCATGATTTCTTTATTATATTTGATATTATTCATATATACAACTAAATGAATGTTAATTCATAATTTCTTAAACTATTCATAAAAAACAATATCAAACACAACATATTAGGATACATTGATCACATAAAAATTCGTAAAAATAGATGACGATTCCATATATTCAATGTACTACCCTTTTTGTTAAGTATAGATCTATGTGCATATACCCAATGACATTTTTATTCCATTTCTATCAATGTGTTGTTTCTAGATGGA
Source organism: Viscum album (assembly GCA_963277665.1). Classification (NCBI taxonomy): domain Eukaryota; kingdom Viridiplantae; phylum Streptophyta; class Magnoliopsida; order Santalales; family Viscaceae; genus Viscum; species Viscum album. Next base: position 1,614,414,768 of record OY728152.1, on the reverse strand, counting down.
TTGTTTTTTGGAACATTACCGAATTTTTTAGATAGTGGTGTATAAATAATATATTTTTTCACACTTTTCATTAATATAAGAAATATATATTTGGATATATATAACTATTCTTCATCTTATAGCCATTATTAAATTTTACATGCCCCTGTTGATGATTATGTAATGATGTAGTTTCTATGGGTGATATAAATTATAATTTATAATACCATGTGACGAACCCATCATTTCCTAGATGATGTTGTCATATTTATGTATACACAATTATTTGATTTATTTTCATTATATTAGTATATTCATTTGAAATTATTTGTATTCTTCAAATATTGTCTCTTTTGAAAATGAAATTTATATAAATATATCAAAAATATCAATACAATTTCATATTTTCACTGAATGAATCCAAATCACATCCGATATTGTCATGAAATCCAAATTTTGGGACAAAATATAGAAATTAACTATACAAGGAACTATATTTTCATATAGACATATGATGTTGTTTCGATGATGTCATATTCAAATTTTTATTATGATATTTGTTTTCACCTAAAGCAACATGTTTGTTAAAGTACAGAATATGATTAATATTTCACTCCCTTAAACATTATCGGGGATGGTGTATTCTTAATAGCACTATATTAATTTCTAATTTTGGGAACATACTCTATATGACACTAATTTTAATAGAAATATTACTTAATAATAAAATAAATAAATACTTATGTTCAATTTACAATATAAGAATTATGTAGAAATATGAATAAATATCTATATATTATTTTTATGTAGAATAACTAATGAAATGTTTTTGTGTATGAATGATCAATAATCAAATTTTATGTTTCAAATATGTTTAAAGTCGATTAAATTAGAAATTAATTTAATTTTTTTTGAAAATATAAATTAAAAACGATTAAATTTGAATAAGTAATCTAAAAAAGAGCTTTTAGGTATGAAAACCCCACTTTTTGTGTCCAAAATATTATTATTATTATAAAATAATATAATTCATAAACCCCAGCATTTAAAAAATACTTATCCTCATTAATAAACCATTATAGTTTATTAAATGATATCAAATAATAAAAAATATAAATATCTTGATTCATCAACCCGTAAATAAAAGATCCTCACTGGTTTTATCACACAATATGATTGATCTTATCATTATCCAATCCTTCCAAAAATATTTTGTTTATATTAAATTTACTCCATAAGTCGATAATTAAATCATGAAAAAATATATTTGATTCCAAATAATCATTTTAGATATGATACTCAATCATTCTTAATTATTTCCTCTAGTTGTTCATAAACACAAAATAATTTACATTGTATTTTTTTATTTAAAAATTTAGGTGAAACAAATTTATTTAATATTGAAAATTATATTTTTAGCTAAACCACTTTATGTACAAGGAATCCCTTGAGTTTTAGTGAAGTAACCAAGAAATTGATGAAATGATTCATATTCAACTCTCACAAATAATTTATTATTATATACATTTTGGATAATCTAGATATAATAAATTCCATTACAATGTACCAAATTTATAATTTTATTTTTTTGGATTAAAATCAAGAGAGAGTACATACTCTCAAATTTTTATTCTATATTTTTAATGTATTTAATTTTTTAAAAAATATTTACATACACATGACTACCAAAAAAATATGTACCATAATTAAAAATATTAAATTGACTTTAATCTAATATAATATACTTTTAGTAGTACCCAAATATATTTTTCCTTTAAAAGGATGCTGTAAAAAAATTTCCTTCAAAAAAAACCATCTATTTGACCATGTTATGGATTCCTTATAAAATCAATAATGGTTATCAGAAGAATATATTCTTAATATATTCATATAAATTCATTAGAAAAAAAAGTATCAAATCTTGTAATCTTGATTATCTAAATAAATGTGTTTATAAAGTCAATATTTCACCTATACATAGCCTATGTCTTCTTTTTATTATATTGATACCTTCAAGATAACAAAATAAATGAAAAATAAGAATTAAAATTCACTGAAAGAAATAGATAATTAATGAAATGTATTAATGAATCACACTGATGATTAATAATATCTCAATCCTCTAATAGACATTTGGGGATCATCTCCATATTGTTCTGATAGTATAATGGTTCATATATAATTGATGAATGGGCATTATAAAGAGGCATTTTTTTCAAAAAATAACTAAATTAATTATGGTTAATTAAAATTTAAAATAAATAAATGTCTATTTAATAATGATTTTATTCCCAAAAATAAATTGATTTTATATATCTTAAGTGATTATATTAGGAACAATAACTATTTTCCAGGTTGTGGATCTGGTTTCATCACCTATACTCACCAATTAAATGTTTCTCCACCACTCAAAATTATGAAAAGTTATAATTTTCATATTAGATACTCCATAGAAAAATCCTTCAACAATTTGTTTTAATAGTTCCATGTTGTATCCCATATCAAATGAAATGATTCATAAATTCATGTTATCCATTATATGGGAAATTATAAAATTGTTTAGGTAGGATAGTATGTTTTTGTGGGGAAACTCATTAGGTTCCACATGTAATTTAGATCTCATGGAAAAGTCATATATTTATTACTCCAAATTTTATTCATTATAGACACCATATTTTTTATGGGATATGTGTTCTGATCTCAATCAATTATTATTCTTCCTAATATTTTAATTCATATTTTCAATGTCAATTTTTTATTTTTACCTTCATGATGGTAGAATTCTGTTCCATTAATATAGTATTACTATCATCTATCACATGTTATATAGCTGGAGTAATTTTTTATATATCATCCTTAATATTTTTTCCAGATTAAATTAAACAATTATCTCAAAAAAACTTCAATTTTGTATGGGGAAGGATTATTACTATCAAATTTCATATTCTAAATCATCATTTTTCTAATACCTATACATAAAAAAATATGTTACCAAATCCTTGACATTTGAAACAATATTCCAATTTCTTATCCAAAAAAAATAATTGCAATTTCTGTTAAAAAAACATAAATTGAAAAATAAAAAATTTAATGTAATTAAAAAACAACATATAAAAAGTAATTATTATTAAAATAAGGGTTCAATGAATATATAACCGATTAATGATTGATTATGAAGGATGTAATGATAATTATTTTTTCTTTTATTATTTAAATATATATTTCAATTTTTATTTTTTATTGAATTTACAAAAGTAAAAATAGTAGAGATTTAATTATCAAATCCCTAATAACATACCTTAAAGTTAATCATTTAAATTTTATGTGATACCACCATATTAGATAACAATATAACAAAGAAAACATAGAAAATATATAATTATAAATGTTTCCTGATGGATTTCTATTGAAAAAAATATATATTTGTTTATCAAATGCATGTGAGATATCTGGATAATAAGAATGAAAGGTGACTAGATATGATTTTTAAGAACTACAGTTCACATCCACATATAGTGGAAATGTATTGTAGAGGAATTGAATAAAAAATAATCACAAAAAAATTTCACTGCTGGTGATATATTTCAAAAAATATATCAACTATTTTTTCTTAAAAAAATAATCAGAGATATCACTATGTAATTACATTGTAGATAAAAGTCCACATATGGTTGATATAGTATCAATATAATATGAAATATGTTCTCAATTCCTTGTTGTTGTGTTCTCTCCTTTCATTTATTATTATAGTTTTTCTATTTGGTTTCTCATGGCCTTTATAGTAGTGGTTGTATGTCAAACATATGTTATGTTTTAGTCCACTTACCGTCCATTACCAATATTTTAATGTTATATCTCATTTACATAATTTATAATTGGCATTCATATTCTCTTGACACTTAGTGTACCTAATTAGTCATCAATGTATAAACATTGATATGTTATGTGATATTCAAATATATTTAACACTCTTACACTCTTGGGTTATCCTATGACTATATATTTGAAATGGGTTTGAAAATATAGGGACATAATCTCATAGAATTAAAACAGATTTTTCTAATAATAGTAAAATTTAATTCAAAACCAATATCACATTAAACATTAATAAAAATCCAAGGATTAACATTGAAAAATATATAAATCAGAACAAGGTATAATTATTTTCATCGATATTGTGAAGACTCTATCCTTTATTACACATATGGTAATGTTCTTCATTATATTAGGATCACTCCCATGGAAATCGCTTCTAGTTAAGAATAATTTATCAACCACAAAATAATCTACCTTTCTTTTTTGGTAACTGAAACTTTATTTTCATCTCCATTTCTGACTCTTACCAAAAAATTTATCGACTCTTTCATTTGTTATTAGTATATAAGGAAAATACCATTTTCGAAAATATATACATATAATGATTCAACCTATAATGTGGGCATATATCTTGGTTGTACCTCAATCTATGTTCATTTGGACCATGAAATTATTTTTCCTCTTATCTTAATTATTTATCTCCACATGGTAGATTTATTAAATCCTTGGATGTCTTAGATTTACAATTGAGTATTAATATTCATTTTATTTACATAATTCATAAATATATGACATGATCTATAGGTATTTTATTATCCATCATATACAATGATGAATTTCACATGAGGATTTAAATTATTTTGTAATGATATGGAATCCATTTGTGATTTAAATGGAAATTTGAGCTAATATGTGTTGGAAATTGTGTTTCCTATATGAATATATCTTAATCATTGAAGCACTATACAATGGAAATCAATCATATTCTATAGGGATTCCAAAAACTCCATTTTAATTATATAAAATGTAACACATTTTGTTCTTCAATTCATTCTTGATTTTTAATTATAATATTTAATACATTACATAGAGTTTTTTTCATTTTTTAAAATCACCTTACATATTTGATTGGTGTTTTTATCTCGAATAATGTCATAAATAGAATAAATTTTTAGGCTTCATTATGTTTTAGATGTTGTATAACATTAGCATGTTGAAATATTCTAATGTACTAGTAACATATTCACAAGATTGTGTGGGAATATTAAATGGAACAAGAATATCATTCTCTAAATGTTACTCATTTATTGTTCAATATATGAAACATTTTCTCCCCGGTGCATTAATAATTTGTTTGAAAGTAAATATTCCCGACATGATATTGTTTGTTTCAGAAATATTTTTTTTATAAAGAAATAATTTTTTTGATGGTTATATAAATTTAAAATTAATGAATAATTTAATAAATGAATGAATTACCATAAATAATATATTATTGAAGGTATAAATAAAAAATTAAATATATATGGAGGATATTGTTGTACATTTAAATTATTTTCAAAAAATGAATAAAATTATATTTAACTTTTAATGGTTAAAAAATGTATAAATAAAACTATTAAATTGGAAAATTTATTATATATAATGGATTATTGGAATAAAATCATCTCAAACTATGAAAAACATTTTTGTGTAATATTATGAAATTTTTTACGTATTCATTAACAAACCAAAACAATAAACCACTAAACAAAACTAATCTAAATAAATTAAATGTAAAGAGATGAAATAATATTTATATAATTGAATCAAAAGAAATAAAATCAAATTATTTTAGTGTGTCCATTAGGAAACTAAAAATAAACAAATAAAACAATTTAATCCATGAGAAACTATTCAGATTATTAATGTGAAAAATGAAAAGAATATATTTTGTACCAAATTTTATCCATCCAAATTTAACTGAGTTAATATAAAATAAAATAAACTAAAATATATCAAAGGATAAAAAATAATTTAAATACAAATAAACATAATAAATTGAAAAAAATTATAATTAAATCAATCAACTTCTTATGAATTAATAAAAATTATACCAAACCAACAAAATAATATCATATCGGAATGAAAAAATACCATAAAATACAAAATAACTAAATTAAGCCAATATAAATTTATAACATTTAAAATAAATTCATGTTAATAAACAAAACATTAATAGAAAAAAAAATTATAAAAATAGAACTATCAGATCCATACCCCACAAAAGATAAAATAAATATAAAAGTAAAACATGTTAAATCCATTAATAGACATAAATTAACCAAAAAATGACAAAATAAAATAAAAAATACAAGAATAAATTATAATTGGTCAAAAATAAACCATATGAGACCAATAAAAACTATAGAAACAAAATAAATTCATGTTAAATTTATTTTATGTGATGAAAAGTAGACATAATTTATTTTTCCAGAAACATTTAGAATAAAATAAACAAAATTGATGTGATTCTAAACAATATAACCCAAATCATTTGAATTTAAAATAAATTAAACAAATAAAAAATACAAACATAATTTAAAGCAAACCAAAAACTGTGAAGCCAAATAAAATTTACCCATACAATGGTATCCTAGTAACAAATTAGGAAAAGTAAACTTAGTATACCATATCCCTAATGATGTTAAACCACCTTGATTTAATATAAATTTCGAAATATAAAAAAATTGTATATTAAAAATGAAAAAAACTAAATTTATATAAAACAAAAATTCATTATGTCCCCTCCTACCAAAAACATAAAAATAATAATTATCTAATTTAGCATCTCCTAATGTGACCAAAGTCATCCCAACCAGAATATAATGAAATATAATAACAATAAAACATACCACATTAATCTAATTTAATCCAAAAAAATCATAAAAAAATATTCTGAACAATTAAAATTTCAATTAAAAAAATACATTACAACTAAAAATTTAACCAATTATAAGAAAATTTAACTCCTTAATGACCTTATATAGACTTATAAATTTAATCTAAAAAGCAAGAAAAATATAAGAAGTGCCTAAATAATCTAAACCAACCTAAAGAAAAATGAAACAAATTCTATATAAGTCATATCAAAATGAGATTAGTTTATGTGAATAAAATAAAAACGTAACAATAAAGATATATATAAGACTAAGATATCCAAAATTAAATCAAAATAGATATACAAATACATTACATATTTGAACATAAAAAAATGGAATAAAATCTATTAAAATAAAATTATTTCAAAAAATAAATAATTTAATAATATGATATACTAATTTAATTTATTTATAATAGAAAATGAACAATGAAATTTTTTTGAGAGTGTCTTTAATATATATTAATAGAATAAAAAACAAAGATATAGCTCATGGTTTTAAGATATTTAGTCATGTAATTGTTTTTTCACAATGAAAAAAATGGAATTATACACCTACCAGTATTATATTAGTTGTGAAATCTATAATTTTTTTAAGAAAACCATCACATTTCCTTACGTAATGATAGTATACTATAATTGTTAAAGTGTAAATAAATATATAAATAATTAATCAATATATAATTAATAAGATTTATTTCAAATTGTGATTTGTAATGAGTCAATAATTTCCCTTTTCTATAATCCGTGATTAATAAGAAGACTCAATAGATACATTACTTCAATACATTCACATATGAAAAATAAAAATATAATTTTTAATATTTTAGTATTTTCTTCATCAAATGATGAATTGAAATCAGGAAACTAAAACTTATGTAGAAAAATTAATTGTAGATAACATTATATCATAAATCAAAAACACATCACATCCACTTATAAATATGGGAAAAATATATATATCTTAAATCATTATCTATAATATGTGATTTATTCTATATATATTTCACTATAATACTTTTACTATAGCCTCATAGACGTTAGAAAAAATTTAAAAAAAAGTATACAATCATATCCAAAATATTATATGTAAAACTATTCTATAATATCTCTTATTGTGGAAATTTTTTTATACTAATCAATATCATCTTTTCATAGCCTTATATGTGACCCTATATAACTCTTTAGTATTTATAAAAAATATCAATATATAATTTAATTCCATTAATAAGTAATTACCTTTATCAAAAAAAATATTACTTAATGTTTAATGATATATGAAATTTTATAAATCAAACACTGATACCTTCTCATGGTCATTTCTAATAAATGTATCCCTATTAATATTATATGTAAATTTATTTTATCAATAGTTCAGAAATTAATTAATGTCTTGATAATTGGGACATGGAAATGAGATATATATATATATATATTTAAACTCAATATTTTTAAAATCCACAATGTTTGCTAAAATTTTTCATTTAAAATGTCAAATTTCATTCATCTATGTAGATGATAAAAATAACCTCTCTTTGATAATAATAGCAAATTATTTATTTAACATATAACAATTGGGTGTAAAAATTTTATACACGTCATATGGGTGAAAAAACAATATTTGTTATGAAAAACCCCAATATGAGGTAAAAACAAAACTAATTATACACAAATTAAATAAATCGTATGATTTTAAAATAATTAGTATTAATTCATGACCTTTTATATGTAATGACACATTTTAACATCAATGAGTGAGGATTAATATATTATATGCACCATTTTTTGTTCCAATTAAATTATGTATAAATGTAAAAATAATGAATTCCAATAGTCCATTTTAGAATACAAGTTAAAATAGTATCTCTAAAATAAGCTATGTATCTAAATAAGACGTAGATAAGTAGATATAACACATGTTTTTTATATGTTTTTAACATATATATTTTTGATACATCATATGAATTTCAACCAACCCTCAAGATCAAATGTTTTCTATCATTGAGAACTAAAAAAATTATACATCATCATCTTATAACTATACAATATAATATAATCAAATACACTAATATCATCCACTTGGAAATAATTACACTCTATTTATCTATTATTATTTCCTGGGGATATGGGAAAATGTAAGGAATGAGTAATCATTAATGCTCAAGAGTGGATTCACATAAATAAGGATACATTTATGTTATATCAATAGGTATTAAAAAGTAAGTGACATGATCATGAGATAAGTGGAATGATTAAAGGAATCAAATAATGAGAGTATATGCATGGAATTCATTAGAACATAAAATTTCATAAAATCTATAAAAATATAACCTTAAAATAATAATATATACAATGGTATAAAAATGAAAAATAATAAAATAATAGTAAATAATTAGAACATATAATATACATGTGGAATTAAATATTAATAATGGGATGTGTCACATAGAAAATAATACCATCGTAGTTTCCTAATCACTACATAGTCATCATAATAATATGTTAAGTCTCCCCATTATGGGAAGATGCTGATGCAAACGACCAAGGAATCATGAACAAAGGATAATGATAACCACCAAGTAATAATAAATATAGTCACATGAGATCTAAAAAATTAGCCAATACAATGGGGGACCATATAACATAGGACCTAACCATTTATATAATGATAATTATAAACATATGTATAAAACATTAATATGAAAATAATCATCTATTAATAATAATAATAACATGATTAACACACGGTAACAAAACCATAAGTCGGTGAATTATATTATATCTCTAAATAAATACAATTTAAAATTGATAATTATGTATAATATATTTAAACAATATATAATTAATTACATATTATCTATTATGAAATTCACATTGAATCTATTGTATGAATATCTAGATGAACATCCTTCAATTAGAAAAATGTAGTATAGGGTCTTCACAACCTAAGAGCATCCAAAAAATTATTGTCATTATTCAATGTTGGTGAAATGGATAATATAAGGTAATGAAGGGTATTTATTTTATAAAAATTTATTTTCTACCTTATTTCACATAAATATGATCTTGGATAATATACCATAAAATTATTTTAAGGTATTATTTGTTTATGAGGGAAACTATTCATGGGAATATAATATATAAATTTTCAAATAGGTGGAATATATATTAGGGTATTTTATAGATGATGTTTGATTTAAAAGAATTTATGAAATATTATATATATTAAGAATAAAATTTCTTATTCTCTATAAAATATTTATGTAAATACTTAATATTCCTATTTTATTCAATACATATGAATATGATTTTATTGAAGGAAAAAATTTATTTAAAATACACATTTGTTTTAGAATACATAATATAAATAATTTCATATATGAAGAACATTTTTCGGAATATATTTAAAATATATTTGATATCATGTTATAAGACTTTATTTATTTTTTTGACCTTACTTATAAAAATAGAAAAAAATGTCACTCTGTACATTTATTTATATGCCAGCAGATAATAGTATTTTCAATGAATTTTTTTAAAAAAATTATTCTATTGATAGAAACATGAAAATATATTTATTTAAAATTGAATAAAGTTTTGGGAGAATGCAATAAAAAGAAAAGGTTGTGTTCAATAAAAATCATATGGTTTTTATTAAAAGATGATTTGGCCGATAATAATAAAAACATTAGAATTCAATGAAAAATAATTATGTGGAATAGAAAACTAGTATAATTTATGAATAAGAGAAATGGGAAAGAGAATGTGAGAGAAATATAGAGTAATATAGAATATATGTTCATAAAAAATAAATAGAGGGAACCTCCCATTCTGAACCATTGATAGTATGAACATTCACGACCCCCTCTCAAAAAATTGTACCCCTCCTGGGTCGGCAATGTGAGAAAGGAGATAATGTCCCCTAAGTCATGCCTCCTTTAGGCCCCGGGTTAGAGACTAGCACCGAGGGTATAATAAACACATATATGGGATGAATTACCCTCTAATAGAACACATGTGAAAGTGAAAGATAAGACATACACCAAAAAAATCCAAATCAGAGTACAATATAAAAGAAATCCCAAATACACATATGTAATGTCATGAAAAATTAATACAATTGAATGGAGAAAACTGAAAATATCCAAAAGAAAGTAAGAACAATAGCAACCACAATCCCAAACAGCTCCTGTAACCCCAAGCAAGTAGTAATCATCTTGATCTCCAACATACTCTAATTGACCTGAAAAAAAGATTATATAGAATAGGGTGAGTATAAAAGTATACTCAGTAGGATCCTCCCGGAAGCCCTGTGTGTAAATGTAAAGAAAGCATGCTAAAGTATAATGAACAACTAGTGAAACTAACTCGTCACCTAAACAGGTATACTATATTATCATCCTCACCATGACTACTATCACCATGTAACACATTCAAGAGTATATAATATAACAAAGAATATCAATGGTACCCTGATAATAATTCCCCATTGGTTTGCCGCTTTTCCCTAACATCACACGTCCTAAGCATCTCTCTCCAAAAAGGTTTTCACGTAGACAGCTGGGCAAAGCACCACACCATTCACCTCATGAAACAAAACCACCACGTCCACGTAAGAAAAGTAACTAGGTAGTCTCGGGGAGCCACTACAGCTCGTGTAATGTGTACCATATGTCAGGTATTAAACCTGAATCCATTTTTGTCCATAAACCGAGTAATGATCCTCAAGACATCATAGCCTATACACATTAAGCCTTTAGTATTCCATAGAAAACTATATCCAGAATATATGTGTGTGAATAACCATAAGCCATTATAGCCCTATACACACATATATGGGGAAAACTAACCATTGTGCATACCAACACAAGTAACTTACAATAGAAAAGGATGGGGCCAAAGGGGGTGGTAAGACATCCATCCTCCCACCAGAATGTGGGGGAAAACTCCCACCAGGGCTCAGAATTCCCAAGATGTTAGTTTCCCTTACTGACAGGGTGGATTAGCATAAAGAAACACAAAATGTACAGAATATTCTATACATCACAACCACACTATGATCATAACCTAGTCTTAGACTCAACTGCAGGTAACACCTCTCGAACTCCTGGGTGACACTTCTAAGACTAGGTATCCTATAATCACACAACCATTTAAAAGGATTTATTACATTACTTCATTCCCTTTTAATTAGTTTCACTTTACGTTAATTAATTCTTTAAACATTAATTATCCATTAAAATTTCCATAGTATATTTCGTTAGCATTACAGCCAAAGTCTAATTTTCCTTCAAATTACAACCTCATTATTGCGCCCTAAAAATATCCAACCCCATGGGATATAATATTTTTTTAAAATATTTATTTATTGAATTACATTCCCATATTCTCAGGCATTCTAGAAAAAAATTCTATGCTACCAAACACAATGAGGCTCAACACGGTGAGTAGATGAACTAAACTTCGAGTAATTTCCACCAATAGAAATAGAATATAACCATCCACCATTGAGAAGCTAATCATTGAAAGCAAGTGGCATACCCCATACTTATTCGCCCCATTCGGAAGAAGGGTAAGAATTACCGTCTCCCTTGAGCAGTGGAGAAAGTAATGAAAATAAACAACTAATGAGATTTAGTAAGAGTCCAAAAATTCACATCCAACCCATTCCATAATCCCTAGTGTCCTCCCCGACACCCATATGCATAAACAGATGCATCTCACCACTCTAGGTGTCAACTGCTGCCACAACCCGTAGGCCTGTCAACCCCCACATATCACAACAACCATCTATGATCAGATTAAAACACAATAACTAGGAATACAAAAATAATATCAATTGGTACCTTGGCACTTAAACAATTAAGAGGGAAACTCAGAACCCTACAAGGAAGTATCTTTTATCAAAAAAATAGTTATTTAATCCATCTTGTATTAACCGATATTCATTTCGCAGGATCCAAATTTGAGAAACCTAACTAGTAATATATCACAAATAATTAAGCATGCTTAATAAACCAATTTGATCAAAATCATATTACAAAAACAATTACCAGATTTATTTACACGCCTCTTTATCATTTTCCAAAAAAAATATCGATAAATTCTGGATTTATGTTCTTCACCAATTTACATCAAGAATGAAAAGGTAAAAAAACAAGCATAGATATCAAACAATCTAGAAAAAAAAGAGGAAATAACATATGATCAATATCAATTTATTTATCTGGTTAACATGTTAATTATTCCAATTATATTGTGATCCAGTGGGATAAATCAAGATAATTATAATGTTGTACGTAAAAGAAAAGAGAAGCAATGAATCACCTACTATAAATGGTTCTTAACGTTCTTTATACAATAATGATCCACACAACCGGTTATAATCTCCCCCCCCATGACAACAGTATCCTCCTGATAATGTTGAGATACCACAAAACCAGTCAACACCCAAGAAAACCCCATTAGGAACATGGATATAACATTCCATAAAAAGGGCATGGAGAAACAGAATGAGATGAACCCAAAAGAATGATGTTAGATCATAAATTATATTGAAGATTGATCAATACTTATTTATTGAATCAAAACCGAGTGGAACCAATACAAGGAGTAAAGATTCATTGTGAAATTCCAATGGGATAAAATGAAAGGACAGAGCATCTCAGAGATGAGAACAAGAAGGAAGAACTAGGGTGGAAGACATATCACGCCGTTAGAAGATTTAACGAAATAGTGGTTTATGATAGGCTGGATTTTCCATTAATATTTGATCACATTGACCCATGAAGTTTGACCAAGTAAAAGGATCCCGAGCAGTAGGTAAATTAATATAGGAGTTATGACCTTTGAATCAGCCTTAGAGTCCTTTAAACAAGGCTTTAAATGCATTTTACACCAAATGAAACATTAAAGGGGAGAAACTGTAGGAACATGGAAACATTATTCATAAACTCAAAATTTGGAAATGGAAAATATTTTCCATAAACCACACCATTGAAACCTCACCGTTTGAAACTCACAATTCTGGAAACACTGTTTATGAACTCAAAATTTGGAAAATGAAATAGGTCACTTTTGGAACATCACTATTCTAGAACATTGTTTATGAACTCGAAATTTGGAAATGGAAAGAGGTAACTGTTGGAACCACGCCATTCTGGAAACATTATACCTGATCCCAAAATTTAGCAAAGGAAAGAGGTGACCGTTGAAACCTCACCATTCTGGAAACACTATTCATGAACTCAAAATTTGGAAAATAAAAGAGGTCACCATTAGAACCTCACAATTCTAGAATCATTGATAAATTAATGTTATCGATGACAATATTAACACAATGTTACCATTTCACTGTTCACATAAGCTTACTGTTGGAACTGTTCATAGAGGTATATGGTTTGAACTGTTTACATGGATATCGTTGGAACTGTTCATCAAATTGGAAATTTGGAAAAGTGTCAGGGATATGTCACATGGACCTCCTATAACACCTTAGACACCATATTTTCATAATGGAATGGACAAGAGAGGTCCAGTCCATTACAAATGATACCCCTCAAAACATTATCATCCTTGTGAATTCAAAACCATCCTAAATGAAAATAGAAAATATGTGTGGAAAACCACCGATCAATTTACCTCTCAAAATAGATAAAACCACAATAATTAACAAATGAAAGACATATCATAAAAACAAAAAGTCTATAACCACAAAGGAGACATCATAACATAACAAGAGTTAAACATCAAAAAAATCTAGGTACTGAGCACCCATCTTTGAATCATGTTCCCAGGTACTCTTCTCCATGACACCGTGTCGCCACAAGACACAATCCATGGGGATAAAACACCTATGCAACACCATCTAATTGTGATATTGGATCTCCATAAGTATTCCCTCAAAGGTCGCATCATCATCAACATAGATCTCTCCCCAATTGATGACGTGAGAGTCATCATGAAGATAATGATGGAGCTGTGATAAATGGAAAACATCATGTATCTGGATCATCTATGAGGGAAGTGCTACTTGATACACCACAACTCTAACATGATATAACCCCATGAAAGGCCCAATAAACCAAGGAGAATTCATACTCCCATGACCAATCTTTAGCTAGAAATGATGGGGAGTCACCTTCAAAAACATGTGATCCCCAACATCAATCTCTATGGGTCTCCTCCGAAGATTTTATATGATTTTCAATTATCATGCGTTGTCTTCATCCTCTAAAAAATCACTTGAATCATCTCTATTGTATTTTCCACTTGTTTGTGTCTTAGTATTGAAAACTCTCTGACCCCAGTCATGAACAATAATGAATGGAAAGGCCGACCATACAAGGATAGAAACGACATAATAATGATATTAGAGTGAAAACTATTTTTTAAGTGAACACCACAAAGGGTTAGTGATTTATCATGGAACCTCTAAAATCCAGGACACAAGATCATATATTGTATTCCAGAGTCTTGATGGTCCACTCTGTCTAACCGTCTGTCTGGGGATGAAAAGCAGTGCTAAGGCATAGGTGAGAACCAAAAGAATGATGGAGACCTCTCCACACACTAGACATAAAATGACGATCTCGATCGGAAATGATCATCCTTGGGACACAATGATTTCTCAACACCTCCTCTAGATACTACCTCGACAAAACATCCAATGATCATGACTCCTTTATTTCTATGAAGTTTGATGATTTTGTTAAATGATCCACTTCAACCCAAATAGATTCATGTCATCGATGAGCTCAAGGTAAACAATTTAAAATTTCCATTGATATGTCCTCCCACATCCACTGAGGATCATCTAACGGCTAGAGAAGACCACATGGAACATGGTGTTCGGCCTTAACCTTATGGCATACCAAACATCGAGACACAAACTCTGAAACTACATGATTTAGCCCAGGCCACCAAAAGTAACTTCTCATGGATAGATACATCTTTTTCATTCCAGGATGTACTGTTAAAGGTTAACTATTGAACTCTCTAAGAACCATCTCGCGCATCGCTGAAGGAAAAAAAAATACATCCATGATACAACAGTCGGTGTCGTTCATTCTTAGACCAACCATCAAGGGCCACTCCACAAGATACTCAGTCACTCCGAACCTCCACCTATATATCCCCCAATTGGGACTCTTCCACCATTTTTACCAGAGATAACTACACCATCATCTGAAAAAGAAAACCTCTACCCCCAACATCTCCTATATCAGGATATTGTCCTGTAAGTTCATCAATTACTCTACAAGAGTCAACAGATTTACGTACTACATCCCTACGAGACTTCCAATACAGTGCATCAGCTATAACATTCCCCTATCCATGTTTATATGATATTTTGAAGTCAAAATCCTGTAAGAACTCCTTCCACAGACGATGTCAAAATATTATATCAAGCGGGGAGAAAAAATACCCCAGGATATTATGATCGGTGAAAACCACAAAGCGCTCACTAATGAGTTAATTTCTCCACAACTTCAGACCAGACACCATGAATTCTAACTCAAGATCGTGGGTGGAATAGTTACGTTCATTGGGACGTAACTATCCAGACCCAAAATAAACAACTGATCTCTACTGCATCAGAACACAACCAAACCCCAGATGCGAAGCATCGTAGAAAACATCAAGATGAACTCCTTCAGCTGGAAGACAGAAAACTGGTGCACTTAGTAACTTCTCCTTTAGATACTCGAATGATGCTAGACACTAATTAGTCCATATTAACATTTGATCCTTCCTGTTAAATGCTATAAGAGGAGTTACAACTCGAGCGAAATCTGCTACGAACCTCCTGTAGTATCCTACAAGACTAAGGAAACATTGCACCTCTAACACTGTCTTAGGGGATGCCCATGACAGAACTACTTATAACTTCTATGGATCCACAGCTACTCCATGTGGGGACATAATTTTCCCCATGAAACAGACTTCGTGAGCCCAAAACTCACACTTCACAAACATCCCAAACAGTTGATGTTGGCAGAGAACACACAAAATGGAGTGTAGATGCTCTGCTTGCTCCTCTTCAAACATGGAGTAGACAAGGATTTCATCGATGAAAACCACCCCGATCATGTCTAGGAACTCAGGGAACACAATGCATATCAATCCCAGGAATACATATAGAGCCTTTGTCCCGCCGAATGGCATTTCAACGAAATCATAAATCCCATGATGAAAACGGATAGTAGTCTTCAGGATATCCTCAAACTTCACACACATATCACAACATCCTGAACGTAATTCCATCATTGAGAACCATATTGAACCATTAATTTGATCGAATAAATCATCAATCCATGGGAGTGGATATCGATTCTTCAATATCACTTTGTATAAGCAATGATAATCTACACAAAACCACAAACTGTTGTCATCCTTCTTCAGTAAGAAAACTAGTGCACCCCACGGTGACACACATGGCTGAACAAAACTGCACTGTAATATACCATCATGATGTATAAGTAGATCTTGTAACTCATAAGGGGATATACTATATGGAGACATAGAGGTAAAAGATTCTTCTAGTTGTATCTTGATCCCAAAATCGATATCTCGTCGAGGGGTTAATACTACAACATCTTCTAGGAAGACATCGAGGTACTCTTCTATGTCCCATGTAATCGCCAACGGTTGAACAACTAAATAACTCAGAATCAGCTCATCCATCATGGATGATAAAGACGGAACACACCTCTTACCCATACGAGTGTCTTGCTCGCTAATAAACACCACTGGCTCTCCATCGGCATCGATGAACACATCCTGCCTCTCAATGAAATCCACTATAGCCTGAAACAAATACAACCATTCCATGTTGAGTATGACATCATATGGTTGTATTTCTAAACATAAGAAATCTCATCAAGATCGGTTCTTCCCCAACACTAGATGACAGTATCTATAATAATCAAACAAGTCATCTCGGCCTCCAACTGGAATAGGAAACGCCAAGGGCACTAGAAGCCTCTCTACCTTAAGTCCCAAATCATGGAAAAAAGTATGTGATATGAAAGAGTGTGTCACCCCTGAATTAAAAAAGGCATACATCAAGGAAAAAACAAGGAAATGGTACCTTGAACGACATTTGTATCCAGGGGAAAGGCATGGCTAATTCATAAAGCCAGCCACGACCCCCTCCACAGCCTCTCTATCCCTGAAAACGAACACCACCACAGTCTCACTCTACTCTCTGAGGATGGGGAGCATCACGAGGCTGTCCTCTGCCTACCAAATTTACCCTATGCTGATCCAGAGCTGGTGCAACCTGTTTCTGCTGCCTCGGCTGGAACTACCTCAATGGAGGAACCTAGAGTAGAGCACCTGGTGCATGAGGAAAACTCTGAACGGTCGGAAACTCTTTCTTCAGATGAAGTCAACCAATAAAAGGGAAAAATCACTTGATCCATTGGAATTGTCTTGAGATATACTTCCCCCAGAGAAATGAGATGCTAAATGCTGGGACTTACCCCCGGCTAAACTGAAACTCTTCTTCCCTAGAAATTGGGAACCCCAAACAACAACTCTGATGCGCGAGTAATCATGATGACTGCCCTCATGTGATGATCCGGTTCTGGAAAAAGTCCTCTCAACAACCTCTCCCATCACCAACACCTCAATATATGTCTTCAGCATAAATAGGGTGACCTGGAGTTGGATCTTTGGAAGCAATTCCTCCTTGAAATGCCTCACCCCGACTTCCTCATCTGGAAATAGGTACAAAGCATATCATAAAAGTTTCCTGAAACCAATTCCAAACTCTCGCACAGTAGATCTCCCTTGTCAAAGGGTAATAAGCTCTTGGTGACTGGATTCCTTCATGGTCGATAAATGAAACTTGACTCTAAAGCTTTCTCGGAACTCCTCCCATGATATCGATGACTCCTCGCGATCCTCGAGGATTAATAACCACCACTTCCTAGCTTCTCCACATATCATTGTTACATCCATGTAAACCAATTTCACCTTCACAGAACGGGTCGAATTGAAACCTTTCTCGACCTCCTCCAATTTGTCTTCTGTGACTGCATCTGAAACGGAGCCCTCATTCTTCTATAGAATCTGGCACAAAAACTCTCAGGGTGTCCTCCTCCAAGTGTCTTTGTCGTCAACCTCTACACGTTGACTATCTTCTTGAACAGCCTATTAGACATATTCTATGTGATCCTGATGAGGACGTCAGCCTGGAGCCATACCATTAAAATATTAAATACTTAGAGCTATTTAACTAGGAATATGAAAAACTCAGTATTAATTAACTGATTGTTTTCTTTTATTCATTTAAGGTTAAATTGTCCCATGATCTACCCATCCAAACACATGCATTGAGAAGACTGATGTATGATCGTTTCCTAGGTCTCTACCCTGCAACTAGTATAACCTCGTTTAGTAGTCATTAAAATCATAAAGGTATGTACATCAAGTCATAGTAGGCCCAAAATTCCTATGTCTTACCCGGTCTCCTATTTTTACATCACTTTAAAAAAATTAATGACATCCTTGCCCTACCAACCCATTCAACCTCACCTGTGCCAAATTCCAAACTCCATCATGTCTCTCAACCTTTCTCTCTGATACCACTTTGTCACTTCCCCCTCCTCATAATGTTTACCTTTCATAGGTCAGCAATGTGAGAAGGGAGATAATGACTCCTGAGTCCCGCCTATAGTACGCCTCGAGTTGGCGACTAGCCCCCATGGTATAGTAAACACACAAATGGGAGGAATTTCCCTCTAAGAGAACAGATGCAAAAGAGGGAGATAAGATGGAAACCAACCAACACCAACTTAGACTACAATTTAAAAGAAATCCAAAGTATACATATTTAATGTCATGAAAAACTACTACAACTAAAAGGAGAAAACTGAAAATACCCAAAAAAATGTAAGAACTAAATTAACCACAAGCCCAAATAGCTCCAGCAAACCCAAGATCGTAGAAACCAGCTTGATATCAAACCATATCAAAGTGACCTTAAAATTATTTTATACAGACATAGGGTGAATATAAAAATATACTTAGTGAGATCCTCCCTGATTCATCTTGTGAAAAAGAATAGAGTGGATGCTAAATCATAGTGAACAACAAGTGAAACTATCTCATCACCTAAATAGGTATATTATGTTTCTAGGATCAACATGGCTACTCTCACCATGTAACACATTCATGTGTATATAATATAATAAATAATATAAAGGGTACCCTACTACTACTTCCCCATAGGTTTTCCTCTTTCCCCCAACCTCGCACGTCCTTAGAATCTATCACCAAAAAGGATTGCATGCAGACACTTGGGCGAAGCACGACAACATGCACCTCATGTAAAGAAAAGACCACTTATGTGAATGAAACGTAACTAGGTTGTTTCTGGAAGCCACAACAGCTCACATAACATGTATCATACACCGGGTATTAATCCTCACGCCATTATACCTCATAAACTGAGTAAGGATCCTCAAGACATCATAGCCTATACATGTAATGCCAACAGTAGTCTGTAGGACACTATATCCAGAATATATGTGTTTGAATAACCACAAGACATTATAGCCCTCTACACACATATATGACGAAAACTAACAAGCATGCATATCAGAAAAAGTAACTACAATGAGAAGAGAGTGGGGCCAAAGGGGGTTGTTAGCCATCCATCCCCCAAACCGTAATATTGGGGAAAACACCCCCATGGATCAGAATCCCCAAGGTGTCAGTTTCCCATACGGATGAGGTAGAGTAGCATATAGAAACATGAAAAATACATAATTTACTATAGATTACAGCCACACTATGGGAATAACCTAATCTTAGACTCAGCTGCAGCTAACACCTCTTGGATTCCTGACTGCTAATTATAAGAATAGGTATCCTATAAGAACACAACCATTTAATGATATTTATTAAATTAATTCAATCTGTTTTTATTATTTTTACTTTATGTTAATTAATAATTTAAAAATTAAATAACCATAAAAATTTCAACAGTATATTTCATTTCCATCACAGCCAAAGTCCATTATTCCTTCAAATTACAACCTCATCATTATGCTCCCGCTAGCTCCAACCCCATGGGTTAACAATATTTATTCAATTATTTTTTACATCATTACCTTCCCATATTACCAGGCATTATAGAAAATCACTATAAGCTAGTAAATAGAAGGGGGCTCAGCACGATGTGTATATGAACTACCTATCGAGTGTTTCTCACCTATAGCAAGAGAATTGACCCATCCTCCCTTGAGAAGATAAACACAGAAAGCATATGGCATACCCCATGCCTATTCACCTATTTCAGAAGAAGGGTAAGAATGACCAGCTGCCCTAAGCAGTGGGGAATATAAATCAGATAAACTACCAATAAGAATCCACTAGAATCCAAACATTCATATCCTACCCATTTCATCAGCCCTGGTGTCATCCCCGAAACTCATACGCATAAAATGATGCATCTCGAAAATCTAGGTTTCAACTCCTACCACAACTAGTAGACCTCCCTACCCCCACATATCACAACAATTGTTAAGGCTCACATCATAAGACAAGAAGATGGAAAACAACCATCATATCAATTGGCCTCTTGGCCCTTAAACAAGAAAGAGGGTAACATAGAACCCTAAAAAGAATTACCATTTATAAAACAACTGGTTCATTAATACATATTTGATTAACAAATTTATATTTCAAAGGTTCCAAATTCCTGAAACCAAACTAGTAAGTTGTCACAAATAATTCGGCATGCTTACTTCTCCAATTTGATTGACATCAGATTACACGAAAAAGAACTAGATTCATTATTGTTTCTCTTATCTTTATCCAATAAATTATCAGTTAATTATGGATTTATGTTCTTTACCAATTTCCATCAATAATGAAATGCTAAAGCAATCAAGCAATGAAATAACACTATCTGGCAAAACAAGAGGCAATAACATACAATTGATATAAATTTTTTTATTGAGTTCAAATATTTATTATATCAATTCCGTTGTGATATAGTGGGATAAAACATGATAAATATATAGTTGCATGTAAAATAAAAGAGAAGAAACTAATCCCCTACCTCAAATGGTTATGGATGTTCTTTATACAAGAACGAGACACACAATGAGTTACAATCTACACCCCGCATGACAACTGCATCCACCCGAGGATGTAGAGACACCACCACCCTAGTCAACACCCAAGAAATTCCCTTTAGGAGAACGAAGATAGCATTCTATATAAACATCAAGGAGATATAGAAGGTGATGAACCCAAAATCATGATGATATATCATGCATTATATAAATGATTGATCGATATCGATTGGTTTCATCCAAAAAGTGTGGAAGCACTCCAATGAGGAAAGTTTGATTGAGAAACTCTTATGTGATAAAATGAAACGTTCGAGCATCTCACATCTGAGAACAATCAAGAGGAACTAGGGAGGATGTTATATTTTCTCCTTATAAGATTTCATGGATTAGTGGTTTAAGATATGTTAAATGTTCAATTAAAAGGGGATCTCATTGAACAATGAGGTTTGAACAAGTAAAAGCATCATGAGCCTTAGGTAAATTAATATAGGAGTTATAACCTTTGAATCAGCTAGATTTTCCTTAAAAAAGTCTTCAAATTCAATTTATGTCGAAGGATGCATTATAGGGGAGAAACTATTGGATGTTGGACACACTATTCACGAACATGAAATTCGGAAAAGGGAAAACACTATTCATGAACCTCTATGTTTAATCCTCACCATTGGAACCTCACCGTTGGAACCTCACCATTATGGAAACACTAATCAAAACTCAAAATATGGAAAAGGAAAGTGGTCACCATTGAAACCTCACCGTTTTAGAAACACGGTTCATGAACACCAAATTTGACAAAGGAAAGAGAGAGCCGTTGGAACTCAACATTATGGAAGCACTGTTCATGAACTCAAAATTTTGAAAAGGAAAGTGGTCACTATTGGAACCTCACCGTTTTGTTAACTATATTCATGAACTAAAAATTTCTAAAAAGAAAGAGGTCGTTGTTGGATCCTCACCGTTCTAGAAACACTATTCTTATAAGGTTGTCGATGACACTGTTCATAAAAGGATATTATTGCACCGCTCACATAAGGTTACCATTGGAACTGTTCACAACGGTCTTCCATTGGAACTGTTCAAAAGGATACCATTAGAACTATTCACTTAATTGGATATTTGGCAAAGTGTTGGAGTTAAGTCACCTTGACCTCATGGAACACCTCAGACACCAAATTTTCGCAATGGAATATACCATAGAGGACTGATCCATTAAAAAAACATTGAGTATAAATATAAGAAAATGATATATGTAATACATATAGACTAAATGAAAAATAGTAATTAATAATTTCGTTTTTTAGTTAATAAAAAACAATATATAATAAAAAAAATTATGAAAATGAGAATTTGTTGGAAAATTAAATTTAATACACTGAGTGTGATCTTTGATTAGTACATGTGGCTACCACATGAATCATCTAGATAAATATTTTAAAAACATTTTTTATAAACATTTTCATATTTCATTTATATACTATTATAATTTGGTGTTCTTTTAGGAAATTTTATTTTACATATTTATTCATTTACTATATTGTGTGGATGTTTGTTTCACAATTATATGGTCACATCGATATAACAGTGTTGGACAATGTTCTTTTCCATTATTCTTTAAATACTAAAATGTAGTCTTATATTGTCAATCCATTTAAATATGTTCAATGTGTAAAAATTATCAAATAGTGATTAAATATGTTGAATAGTCCATCGAGATGAGTGTTATAGTATATTGGTTTTTTCATTTAGGTAGTTTAATGAACATTATGAACATAAATTTTTTATTTAATTTTTGATTATTTATAATTTTATATTATATATATTATATTAATAATATTATAACGATTATATATATCCGTAAAAAGGATGATTTTAACCAAATAGAATGTTTGCAGTATTTGCTCGAAAACAATGTATTTATATGGAGTTATAAAGACTATTAATATATTATTTTTAAAAAATATATGAATTTTCAATTCATATTATTTAAATATTAATCATGATATATTTTATTCTATTATATTATGATTACAATACAATTTCCTATTATATCAAACTATGTACAACGTTATGAAATATTTATTACGACATTTATGGATGTAGTGAAATGAATACAATATAGATAATTCTTTGATTTTAGAATTATAATGATAAGGTTTTATAATTAATATTTTTTTTAATAATTGGTTATAAAAATATATATGTTATTTATTTTATTTTAGAAATATGTTTGAATTTTTTAGGGGAGGTAAAAAAAGTAAAACACATAAGATTTCAAAAAAGATAGTCTACCTATTCCTTTTGAAATCCTCATTTTATTTGGTATATGTGATGTAAGGATCACTAGTTTATGAATGATTAAACCTGAAAAATGTGGATAATAGGTTTGATAATTTTTTTAGATATTTTGTAGGTTAATAATATTATTCTTTCAATATATAATGGGTTTATATGGGTGGTATTTCAATGTGGGGGGAGAACTATTTGTGAATAAGTTATTCCTTAGTTTGTTGTGTTTTACCAAGAGTAATGGCAGTGATTTTTTATGTGTATATAGTAAATTTAATATCTGATTTTGAGCTATGGGTTTCTTACATAATCATGTTTTTAATTAATCATGTATTAACTTATAATGTAAAAAACTATATTTTATCATATTTAACTATTCATAAAAAGTTCAAAATGAATATAAAAATATTACATGTTCACCCTAATATATATTAAATGTGATGATTCAAAAAATTATATATATTTTTAAAAAATAAAATATTAAAATATTGAATTATAATAGTTAATAATTATATAAGAATACCTATTTTATTAAAAAATACAATGCATGTTCTACTATAAATTCATATAAGGGAATGATTTTTAAAATTTAAATTGTGTATATAATTTATAAAATTTTAATAATAATATTTACTTGAATATATTATGATAAAAATTATTTAGAATATTACTTCTTTATTTACTATAATGGACATTTTTCTATTATAATCATGATGATACCCATATAACAATCAAATGAAAATCCCAAGAGTCATATTATCAACAAATGTATCCCCCATTTACAACCATAATATATTCCATATGATTACAGTGTGTACTTACGATATTCTTATTTAAAGTACTCAATAAAATTCACCTGACGTTATATATTCATAATTATTCAAATGTCGATATTATTAGTAATGTTTTTTACAATAATGTTCATGTCTGTAATAATATTTACGGACTGAGCTATGAGAAAAATATCATATTATATTTTACTTATTTATATCTGTTTATTATCACATAGTAATATTTTCAATTTTGTGGAGTATATTCATATTACTTAGGAAATGTTATATTTTTTAAAAATAAAATGATCTTTCAGTATTTATGGTATTTTTTAAAAGTTCATGATGGATCATTTCTGTACATGATTCATTTTTTATATAAACATGTATTTAATAATTCCATGAAAAGTAATATGTTATTATATTAATTATAATCATATATGTTATTGGAAATTAATATATATTAATATATAAATTTAAATTGAATAAATCATTAAAATATTAAATTAAATTTTCAGATGTTACATTCTACACCATTAAAAAAATTATCATCATAATTTTAACTCATTGAACGAAGCATATTATTTCCTATTATTATTTTCATCATCCAAATTTATGAACCCAAATATATATTTGGATGATTTCTTTTGTAAGTACACATTATAAATTCCTAGGTAATTTTTATCCTATAATGTTATACTAGTTATAATTAACACAATATTCAATATAAAATGGTTATCTAAATAAGTTTTCAAATAGAAATTTGAAATTTACTAATTCCGAAAATTACAAAACACTACTCTAATAGGATTTTTTCATGTTTAGAGTTTTATAGGGTTAGGCTATAACTATTACATTTCAAAATATTACAAGGTAGACACTTTTATGCAGTTTCCATTTTTTTACAAAACATGAACTCTTGAAAAAAAGAGTAATGTCTTCTTCCATGTTTTAGATGGAATTACTTTTCCCTAATCCCATCCTTGACCATATTCCACTTTATTTCATGTGAAAAACATTTCAACACTTGGGATGAGCATAAAAAGCTCAGTAAAGGATACCCAAATAAGGAAAATAGTTAGTTTTTCAAAACAACAAGTAAACAATGAATACTGTAACATAAGTAATACTTTTCACCTTTATGAAGTAGTAAATACTCTTCAATGAATAAATGATCATTACTTACCCTTTTGTAACCAAAATATTACTATAAAACCCATATAAAGAACACATAACATATAAAGGTAACATGGGACATAAACATACTTCAATGGAATAACCATACAGTCGACTTCCAAACATATCACTAAACGGAATAGCCATACAGACGACTTCCATTTCCAATGCATTGGAGGTTATAACATAAACACCCGTCCTAGTATTCACAGCACCACCCATCATTTTTTTTATCACGTAACCACCCGTCAAATGTCCAAGTACCATTATAAAATCATAAGACATAAAATATTTAAAATATAAAAATTTCACTAATAACATTTAATTTGAAATCACAAGAAATAATTTCAAGATATTGAAATAGTTAATCCTTTTCAAAAACCATTCCATATAAAAAAACACCCAAAATCAGAATAATGGATTTTTTTTACTTTTAAAAAAACATTAAGGCTTATAGAGGAAGCCAAATAACGATTACGGTGGAAGAGAGGTCATTGTCGCCGAAAACTTTAAAAACATTCCGTTTTTTATTTAGTAAAATGCTTCGTAGAATAATGATTCCATTTGAATGAAATTAAAATTCAAATTGATTTACTTATTCACTGTGTAAAAGAAAATGGTATATATATTATCGAGACATGTCCCAATGAATGGAGATTGAGACGAAGTCCCTTACCTCGTGACCGACTTGACTCGATCGTTCTTTTATCTCCTGAATACTACACTAAAGTTAATTTATACTTGCATAAGAACATTATTCATGTATATTATTCCTTTTATATCACTTATAACCATGTTATAAACATTATTTAATCATTTATGTTAATAATGTTAGTTTTGTCGATATTTGGTACTTGAGTCAAAAATGGACTTCTTATAATTACATGTTGTTCATGCGGTCAATATTTCATTATATCCAAAATAAAATTCATTATATATATATATCATATATGTCATATATATCAATTATATACATGTATTTATAATAGTACATAACATTTAGAGGTAAGAAATGAAATGCACCATTCATGGAGACGGTAAGTCATACGTACGCATAAACGCTACATCCATTTCTATTTCATATTTAATGGAATTAAAATATAATCATACATAGTAGTATTATAATTCCAGTATGGTATCATATATAATATCATTAAATCTATCCTTTATACGTACCACATATGGTATGAACGAGTCATATCACTTTGAGGTGGCGATAGTCCGCACTTCCTCTAATGAAATTATCGTGTTTACCAATAATGGAAACCATAAAGGCATTCTATTAAAAAAAATTATAGAATCATAAAAAAAACATAAATATAATATATATCATATATAAATATACTTCCATTATATTGGCCACCCTGTGAGGTGGTAGGAGATAATCGAACAATCATCGTTTTATGAGGCATTAGTTTTCCATCCACAGAAATATTATGTTCTTCATCCATTAGATGGAGGTGTGTGTAACTATATTTCTAATCCTTCTCATAACAACATCCTAGTATATTTAGGATACTGGTTTTGTTACAAAATAAATTAATAAAAAGATTTTAGGGATTAGAGAAGTAAAATAAAAGAACAAAATTTAAGAGAAACTATTACCTTTAATTTGGGTAACTCAATTTGGTTTGTACAAAATTACTTATTAAAGTGCCTAATGCCTAAGGTAAGTCTTCTAGGAAGAGTATAGGGATTTAAGGAGCTTAATTGGGAAATGTTTGGATGAGAAAAATGTCTTGAGAAGTGTGATGAATTTGTTAGAGGTGGTCTCCTTTTATAAGAGGGAGGAGGGGCTCTTTAGGAATGTGTAAAAATATTAATTTGTTATAAACATATCATTTGTTTATAAAGGTCCAAAAATCATTAAATCCTAATATAAGATGACTCATATTCGAAGTAAAATCATCCAATAAGAATTGGACATGTTTTCGATAATATTTTAATCATTATAATCTTATTTATTTAAATCATTTAATAATAAGGTAAACACTACATCATTATTGTGTCATATATAATTTATTTGATGTATAAAAATTAAAAATAAATTATAATGATGTAGTAAATCTATTTATATTTATAATGAATATTTATAGTCGAAACAATAACTTATATAACTATATGTAAAAATTAATCTACTAAAAGATATTTGAAAATGTCATTTTTTCCATTACATTAAATTAATTAATCTAATGTGTTATTATCACACCCATGTGGCTCCATGGGATCCCCAAATAGACCCTAAGATGACCATGGTCGGCCATGACTCATCCAATAAAGTTAGGACAACTGTTAAGGTAATTTTGTATTATTATAATATTCTTTTAACCTTGAATTACCCTATTTACCTATTACCGAGTTAAATAAAAGTCAAAAATTACAGTTCACCAAAAAATATTTTAATCTTATTGAACGACATTTTAGTTCTTAATAACAACCATGTATGTCGTATTTTTGAAATTCAGTTCACAGAAGTGGTAAAATTTCATTTAAATGAGAAAGTCAGTTTTTAACTACTACTAAGTGGTTTCACTATTCATAAAAAATTAATGTTTTTCAAAAAAATACCAAAAATTCAGCCTAAGAATTATTTGATATTCCGAATTAAAAATTTTGGTCTATTTTTCCGATTTCCAAAATTGGAACTGGAATTAATTAATTTTAAAATTATTTCCCATTGTTAAAACAAAGGGCATGTTTTTAAGAAACAATAACTATCAAAACATTGACACTTGTTTATGTCCAATTTCAATGTGAAATCAATTCCAATTACCTTAATTTAATTAAATGGTCAAAATATATTCTATTCACACTTTAAATCCAATTAAAAATATAATATAACCATATAAATAAATTATATTAAAACAAAGTATTGAATTAAAATACAATATTTTTCACTATTCATTAAAAAATGAACTTTATCGGAAAAATCACAAAAATTTACCCAAATAAAATTTTATGTCCCCATTCTAAGGAAGGATTTTATTTGGCCGTATAGAATGTAATAAATTGACCAAAATTAGATTTAAAAAGGGTTCTCTATTAAATGGAGGTAAATCGGCCTTTAAATGTAAATTATGTTTAAAATTAGATTCATTCATAATTTAATCCTCTATATTTTTATTGGATAAATGTAAATAAATTTAACAATAATGTATAATCATATTGTAGTTAGTTTTATTCATTCCCTCCAATACAACGACTAGGATTTAACTACCATTTCAAATATTAATATTATATTATTAGTGTGAGACGTAAGATTTCAAAGAAACTCGTTGTTGTGTATTGGGTACGCTACCAAACATAGAAACCCCTTTAAAGTGAAATTAATATTTAATTCGCAAATATTAATAAATATGAAATATGTCTTATTCTTTATTTACCTGGGATGTTACAAAAACTATATTGGATCTCTTCTAGTTTTATATTAAAAATTCTTCCTTTTTTGTTTTAATGAATCATTACTATTGTCCCATAACTGTACTAATGTGATTCATTCCAGAAGATTTATATACAATAATTTTACATGTATAACCTCATTCATTATATCATTTATCATGATATATACTTATTTTTCATTAGGAACTTCCACTTATAATTAAATCTATTCATTCATTGACACCATTATGGTATTCCATTATGTTGGTATTTTTTACATGATTATGATACCCAATTCATTCCTTGGGTAACAGTTGTGTTTATGTTACATTCCATATGTATGATTATTTATGTAGATCAAATATTAATAAACTTGTTTTCATGGGTGCACATAACTATATCCCAAATTGAATTGGGTTATTTTTTGTCTAATGAGATGTCATGTGCAATAGTCATGGTGGTTATTCTTAACTCATGCTCCATGTTCTACGATCTTGGATGTTTACCCCAACTCGTTGACATCAATGTAAAATGAGAATTGAAAAATGATTAAGTCATGTTTCTTATTGTCCAGAAATTTCAATGATTCAATTATTACATTTTCCTTTTTATTTATGCTCTGATTCATACATTTATGTTCCATAAATTCTTATGTCATCATGTTATTCCCTCTAACGCATGTGTTATACTATATACTGATGCTTATTCCCTTAATGGGATTAATATATTACCCCTTTATTCATTTATTCCCCTTGATATCCTATGTAGAAATTAGGAATTTATCTGTGTTACGAGCTCATAATAAAGAATAAATAAAATATGTTTTCATTTATTCAGGGTTTCAGTTTTTATATACATAATCCTCCAAAAAAACTCTATGTTACGATCCATGGTTTGTATTTAGTTGATAATTATGATTAAAATCTTGTAATATTATGTTCAAAATTATAGGGTTTATAGTTTGTATCAGATCATGGTTTAAATATTTATAGAGGCTAAGATAGGAGAAATTTAGTAATAAGCCTAGGGATAATTCTATCAACATTTATAACATAGATTTAAACATATGGAATCACATATTAAGATATAATTTTCCTTTAAAAGTTTATATTTCTTTGTTCAATGATGGTTTTTTTTCTTATTAGATTTTTTTTAAATCCCCCAAAATTTCAATTATTATTATTAGTTAATGGCTTGAAATATAAGAACCAGTTCCAATAATCAATATGATAGGAAATGTGAAAAGTACCATAATGATTGTATATATATGATGGGAACATGAGCTAAAAACACGATTAAGAATAATCTAAACTGTATCATGTTATTTAAAGTATCATGAACCATGTTGAACAAACTATTTCACCTAAGAAATATGATGTGTATTTCAAATTATTCATTCAAAAAGGCCTCCCATGTCTAGTTAATATTATGATCCCATCATCTCAAACCAAAAGATTTACTCCATTGAAAATATATATTCTCCATCATTCGATGCTCAGAAGATGATAATATTGTTTTGGAAGCACATTGTTTTTAAGGGAAAGAAAATCAATAGTGGGTACTGATCAAGTTCACAAATTATAAAAGGAAATTGATTCCATGGAATGATATAGTTTTAAGAAAATATTTTTCAATTAATATTTTCCCTGAAACCTACAACATTAGATGGATAGGGATTTACTCAAACTAAAAAAAAGGTATACAATTCTATCAGGATTTACAAGGAAAACATCACTCGGATTGAATGATATAGTGTTGGATATGTCATAAACATTTAAATAAATGTAGATATATTCCTTAGAGGATGAGTTCTTAGAGTATGAAAAGCATTGTCGATTCAATAATTCAATCATTATGAAGATATTGTATATTGGTCCCTTAATATTGAAATGGAGGTCAGATATACTAAGTGCTCCCACTGACAAAAAGTGTAAAATAGAGTACAATATGGGTGGATCAACAGATAAATCCCATGATGGATTAAAAACCCAATATCCTATAAGTCAAATTTATGGGTAGAAGAATCCTAGAAACTATATAATGGGACCCATAAAATGATTCAAATGTTGAAGAATTGGGAATATAGGTATTTAATTAATTCCACTATTGTGGATGAAAAGGGAAGATTAATATCCACAATCAACCTATATTATACTATTACAGCTATATGGTACTTGGGAATTATGTCAACCATTTACATAATCTATCTGTTGTTTGAGCAAATCTGCAAAAAACCTCCAAGTAAGTAAGGAAGTGAATATGATATGACAAATGTAGAGGTGGAGCGTGAAAATGATACAATGATAGGATAGGTTGTTAATCATTAAAAAATATAAAATGTAATATTTGATTCTATTTTTACACATTCATTCATATATTGAATGTTTTTTATAACTATTCAAACACCACCTACAAATATAGTGTTTGAGTAATCTATGATAATAGAAAATGTGGAAATTATTTCATCCGATGTATATAAATCCTCCCTAGTTAATGTTTGTGGAATGAAAATCTCATAAAATATTACCTTAATTCCCATGTTGGAGTTTGATTATATATGGGACTTGGATTGGGAATATTAATAAAAAATAATTTCAACTGTCGAGAAAGGGATATCACTATTTAAATCCTGAAGCATCCTCCAATTCTATACACGTGTCAGGTGGTGGAAGAATCTATAGCAGAATCAATGTCTCATTTGTGAATATTATTGTTTTATGAGTAAGAATATAAATCTCAAATTATTGATAATATGGAGATAATCATGGTCGAAGACATCGCCATTGTAATATACTACAATAATGTGTTTCTTGAAGAGTTTCATGGCCTTCCCCTTGATCAAGAGGTTGAGTTCCAAATTGAAATTATTCCTAAATATCTACCTATATCAATGAAAACATATAGAATGCAGACCATAAAGCCGAAATTACAAAAAAAACAATTATTGGATGGAATATTGTCTTATACACCTGAGTTCTTCACTATGGGGTGCACTAGTTAACTTTATCGAGAATAATGATCAATTAATGAGCCTTTTCATTTATTCTCATGCGATCACAAAAATCCTGACAAAGAACATGTATCCCCTTTCATATTTAAATTAATTATTCAATCATCTAGGTAGGTCCAAGTATTTATCACAGTTGTACAATCGGTTTGGATATCACCAATAAAAGGTAAAGAATCAATGATATTTTCAGTAATTCCTTTCAAAAGAGGTATGGAAACTATGATATCATAGTGATTACATTAAGACTCATTAATACCCCTACAATATTCAAGGATTTATTATATTTATTTTCTATGGATTACTTCAAAAAATTATTGGTAGAGTCAATTGATTATATTATTATATTCCCCACGAGAAAGGAATAACTTGAGGATAATTTAATTATTGTGCATCAGAATTTGGAAAGGGGGAATATATAGGAAACATAGAGTAAATGTGAGTCAAGTATGGAGGAAGAATCATTTTGGAAAAATGTAGTCACCACAAAAAATATTTGTGGATCCTTCAGAGACAAATTCAATCAAAGAGTGTCCTAAAATATCATATGTATTATTGATCCATAGTTTTCATTTTTTTTCATGGTATTACAAGTGATTTTTGAGGAAATTATCATTATTTTCAAACCCAATAACACATATGACTCATAAGGGTGTGCTTTATTTAGTAGTGAATGTGAAGACATCATCAAAGACTTGAACAAGTGGTATATCACTACACTGGTACTCACACTACCAATAAGTTGGGAACACATTGATGGGTAAAAAGATGCATCAATGAGGGTCATTAGATATGTACTAATGAAAAATGATAAATAAATATCCTACAGCTCATTGTAGGTGAAAATTCAGGGGAAAAATCATTCGATGCTTGATATAAAGTTGTAAGTTGTGATCATTTCTTCGAAAAAATAGCACCATTATATCGATCATGAGAAGTTTAAGATATATAATTATAATAATTAGCCGCAAATATATATTCAAATACAATGATCTTAATACATTCGAGAAAATATGGTTAGAGATCATCCATGATTACTACTACTCAATCCACTACCATCATGTTAAAGAGAATTAGATTTTAGATGCTCTATATACAAAAAATACTTCATCATCATTAATGATGAGAATTTAGAAGGATAAAATTTTCAGAGATTTGAAGAGGTTAGTCATGGGAATCATTATGAATGGAATATTGTCATACCTTTTTAAAATTATTACTCAACCATTCCTCATAGAGATAATAAAGGATGCTCAATGAAATGATGTGAATATTCAAAAAAAGCTTAAATCATTCTGAAAGGGGAAATCCCCAGAGTTCAAAATATTTGGGGAAAGAATTAGAAGAATTGGTTAAAAATTATTTGAAATATCTATTCCAATGACAAATAAAGTGCATCTGAATGATTCACATAGAACAAGCTTCTGTATTCACCTAGGGATCATAATGATGTATCGTGATTGGTAGGAAAATATAAATAAGGAGATCACTAATTATAAATAAAACATCATACTATTTCGACAATTGATGGTTTAAATAAAAAAGTCAAATGGGATAATGAAAACATCACCAAAAACAAATTGTAAATAGGAAAACAACCACATTGAAATTTTCAGTGAAATTATAGACATCAAGAGAAAATAATTCCTTATCGGTCCCTATGGATCATCTTACAAAGTCAAATAATATTATCACAAATAGAGGGGAATATTAATTTGATAAACATTCACACATATACATCAATGAAGTGGTATGTATTATTGGAGGTCCACTATCAATTTTATCATATGGTGATCTGAGAATTACCTCTAAGTTCTGCAAAAGTCTTCATTGTGCTCAAAACACTGAGTTAAAATTCAGTACGACCTATCAACCTCATTCTAATATCCAATATGGGAGTACAATTCATACACAAGATGACATGTTAAGAGCATGTTTAATTGAATTTAAGAGGATAATTGACCAACATATTCCTTTGATCGAGTTCTCCAACAAAAATTGTTTCCAATTGTAATTCTAATGACTCTATATAAATCCCGCTATGGGAAAATATGTAGAACACCGAAATTATAGGATGAAGTTTGAGAAAAAAAGATACTAATATGAGAAGTTATTGACTAAATGGTATAAAGGTGAAAACCATTTAGCAGAAAATCAAGGAAGCCCAATCTTGACAGATGAGTTATGTAGATAATCATTGAAGAGACCTCATTTTTATGCTTTGAGACAAGGTGTTCAACCACATTTCTATATTTAAGAGGATATGAAGATTAAATAAGAAAGGAAAGCTATTACCCTTATAGATAATACCCCTCTAGGATCATGATCATGTTGGAGTTGGGGCCTATCAACTAGAACATACACTAACTATGAATCAAGTACATGTTGTATTCTGCATATCCCTCTTGATAAAGTGCATACCAGATCCATCATAGGCAATTAGTTCTAAGGTGGTATAGTTGGATAATGATATATCATACGAGGAGCATCCAACAAGGATCATGTATCATAGTGATATAGTTCTACAAAATAAGAACACTCACCATATCAAAGTACAATAGAGGAACCATAAGTAATAATAGGAAACATGGGAACTAGAGGACGAAATGTAGGTGAAGTACCCAAAATTTTTTTACCCTTAGTTTGTAAAATTAAATTTCAAGTTTGAAATTTTGTGGGTGAAATTTCATAAACGGAGAAGAATTTAATGAAAAAAAATTTCCATGAAATTTAATTTCTTATAATTATAGTATATAGATTGAATCACATAAAATCAAATTGAGATAATAATAAAAACTTAAATCATGTAGAATGAAAAAATTAATTGGAATTTATGGATGTTAGGGAACATATAACAAAAGAATCATAACATAACCTTTTAAATATAAATAGTTCCATTAAGAAACGTAATATGAACAATAGAATATTAACCTCACCTATTAACGAATAAATAAAATTTGGGTATCTTATAAATTAATATTTGATATATTTATATATAAGAACTAGTAAATAAATGTTCTATACAAGATCAATGATGTTTTGGAATTTTTGTAATATATAAGTATTAAATTAAAATTTTATAATTAATATAATGATTTAGAAGAAAATTTATTTTCATAAAATGTATTATTAAATTATTTTTTTGTTGTCATGTGATTATTAAATAATTTAATGACATAGTAATTAAAATTTTAAAGTGTTAAGAATATAGTTATAATTTTAAAATTAGTATTTTTTGAGAAAATATGGATTTTAATTAAAAATTATATTTCTCATATTTTGGGAATTATTTTAATAATTTTCCACCAAATATTGAATTATACACTGTGAAAAATTTGTAGCTTTATTTTTTGAGATTTTTTTAAAATAGTTGTATTTTTGTTGAGTAGTAAAATAATGTTTTTTGTTACATACATAAATTATATTTTAAATACACTATTATATTATAAATAGATGATGAAAAAACATAATATCAATTTACCCTTCTATATAAATCAATTTAGTTAATTAATCATTACTGTTTATTGTCTTAAGGAAAAATAATATATTAATGAATGAATTAATCAACACACCACTCTCCTACAACAAAAAATACCCCACAACACCACTTGTCATCCTTACACATTTCAAGAATTTATCCATGAAACAATTATTCGAAAAACTCTACCAAATATCCAAAATCACATACAGGCGCCTATGTTCTCATAAAATGTCCAAAACCATTTTTCGATGGAGGCTATCAAGGTGGAAAAATTCAAGAGTAAAATTCCATTGATTTTTAATTTTAATATCATTTCCATGTATTTTGTTTTCATACTCAATACTCACTCAAATAATCCAAGTGGTATGATAACGCCATTATCATATAGATACTATATTTTTGTTACTATCATGTAAAAATAATTTGTCAATTTGTTTTCCCTCTCCTTTTGTTCTAAAAATGTAAACGTCGTCTGCAATATGCGGACTTATTGCCTTAGATGATGAAAAACAACCATTTTATGTTAAAGCATTCAATTATTGTCAAAAACCCATTAAAAGGTTGATAAATTATATAAAATTTATTATACAACTTTATTTATGTTACAGAACTTACAAACTATCATAATATTAAATAATAAAAGAAAACACTTTCGTTCTAAGTGAAACCTACACAGAATACTCCAAATGATTATCCCTAACATCTTATGTAAAAATTCACCATTACCCAAAATAATTAATTAATGTATTTAATTTTATTATCTAGGAAAATAAGATCAACTGAGAAGATTTTTTGGACATAAGGTATGAAATTGATTATGAATGTCCAATTTTCTTTCGAGTTACATGCTCTTTCTCTCCACAACCCAATTAAATTATTATTTCTTTGTTTGTACAAATTCTAAATTCAGTGAATACATTTACAAATAATCTATATATATATATATCATATAATACTTCATCTAATGTAACTAATTGTTTTATTTGGGATCCATTCTCAATTATTCCTAATAAAAAAATCAGATTCAATGTATCTTCTTGATTTATTACTTGTTTTCCACTTTACTCCATTATCTGTTTTAAGGAACCAATAATATTATTAAATAATAATTTTTATCCAGAAAAACTATCTTGGTTCAAATATAGTTTTATATTAAAAAAATATTACTTTTTTGTTTTAATTAATCATTATAAGCTACCATTAACCACAACAATGTGATTCATTTATAAAGTTTTATAAACTATATTTTTTCATGTTTTATATAACACAACATAATTTTACGAAAAAACCTAAATATTGAATGAAATGAATTCGAAACTAATTCAAGAAAAAAAAACTAACATTATTATTATAATATGTCTATTCAATATAATTTTTCCGCCTTAGTGACTAGAATTTCAAAAATTGACATACACGATTGAGATTAGTGTTACATTTATTGTCTGGTAGAATAAAAATACATTTTTAGAGAATATTTAATTGATCATAGAAATTGTAATATGACTTTTATGAATACTAAAATTGCAGAATGAATAGTATCCACACCCATGAATGTGAAAAAAATATTTATTCACCTTATAAATGAATGCATGATATAATTATATCATTGTATAAGAACGTGAATATTTAAAAATTAATAATTAAGTGTTGTTATTTTTGTGAATAATAACAACTTAATGAAATATAAATAATTAATTACTTTTAAATAAAATAAAAATAATTTTTATTTAATTTATATTTAAATAATTTTTTTGTTGTCTTATGATTGTAGTATAATTTAATATGGCCTTAGTTAATTTTTCAGGGTGTTATAAAATCAGTTTTAATTTGAAAAATTGTATTTTTTATAAATAATGATATTAATTAAAAATTAATATCCAAATGTTTAGAAAAATATTTTCATAAAATTTAGAAAATTTTGGAATTATATTCATTGAAAAATAAATAGGGTGATTTTTTATTATTGTAAAAAAAACCTGAATTTTCTCTGAATAGTAAAATATGATAATATACAATAAATACAAAATACATGAATTATGGAGTGATGCATGATTTTTGAATGATGTAAGCACCATTGGTTCAAACTCACATGGACTTATTACTATATTTTGTAAAATTATTAATTTTGATTCTTTTATTGTGGAATATAATAAAATAAGGAATCAAATAATGAGAAATTATCCCTCTACTCCACTATCAAAACCACCACTCACGCCATCTTCTCCGCACACCTTCCAATATATTATCCGTGTAAAATTTGTACACAATTATTTTTCCAAGATCCAATTTCATATACATAAGAACTTTTTCTTATCAAAAGTCCAAAAACAATCTCTTTAATAAGATTCACATGGAAAACTATCCAAGTTGAAAAATCATCCACATATTCCTTCTGCTTTTATCTTCTTTTCTTTTTATTTATTTGATTATTTTATCCTCACATAATATGTACAAGTGATCATTATAAATCCCATATAATTTATATAATTGATTTATATCATGTTAATTGAAGAACAATCATCAATATCCACACTCTTTATCTTTTACACTAAAAATGAAATCATAGTGTGGGAGATGCTGATTTACAGCCTTCGTTGATGATGAAAATTCGTTGCCCAATTTATTCTTCATGGATGGTAAAGATATCGTTTTATGGTAAAAATATGTAATATATATATATTATAACCAATAAAACTTTCTAGAACTAGTATACAGATATAATAAAAACTCATAAGAAAAAACTAATTCTTGTTGATTGATAAACTACCCAAATAATCTAAAAGATTATCACTAAATGTATTATCTAAGGATTCATAAAAATTCCAAATAAATATATAATACATACAACCAGAAAAAAATATTTATGATCACTAAAAAAATGTAATTAAAAATATGGATAATTATACAAATTTATTTGAACTTTAGTACTTATAAACAAGTGAATAGACCATGAAAACCAAGAAAACGAAAGCTCACAAACCAAGAAAGTAAACTGTATAACTCATCAATAATTCCATAAATAAAATTAAAAAAACTATGGTGAATAAAATTATTATATAAGTTTTTTTAATTAATTAATGAATTCATTTTTTTATTATCCAAGAAGTTACGGTAGAGTAAATAACTAATTCATAAATAATGTAATGGTTTATACCCAAACATTATTTTTTTACCATCAGGTTATTATTTCATTATACTTAACCCCAGTGTAAAACATATTTGTTTGTGTATAATTCTTATATATTTTATTAATATGTTCTAAACTCATATATTCATAACATTTCGCCTATATTTTATGGTTTTTATTTGATTTACAATGTTCCCTTTTCAAATCATCCTGATACACGAACCCGAATAAAAGAAAACACCCTAATTTATTACCCTTTTTCAAGTAACATCCATATACAATTTTAAGCATACATTCCTGGGTAGATTCCAAGAAATACATTTCTGTCTACAAACTACTCGTGGATGCGGTACTAGAACAGATTTACCTAGCAGTAACAATATATACAAGGTGTTCTGGGCCTAACTCTGGGTTACCTGGTATAAAACAACAGCCATTACTATGCATCTAGCTTGTCATGCATGGGGGATATTCATATGATAATTCAAATTTTTATTACAAAACATTATGAATGATTTAAATATAAATACGTACTCAAAGACACCGTTCTTCTTATTATGAGATTAGACATGCATAAAATTTCAATTTATTTTATGTTTATTTATAGTTATAAAAAGTATAAATTTTTATTCATAAATAAATTTATTGTATTCCATTATTTAAAAATGGTGCCTATTGGAATTAATGAAAACCAAAAAAACACATATATCTCCTATAGGTATTTCCACCCTATGAATGCTAATGATGTTGGTTTTGAAATTGAGGCTTGTGCTGGGAAACATATAACTATTCTGGGAAAGCTGACTCATGGAATGAACAATGACCATACCTATATGGATCATCATGATCCCAAAAATGGAAAATAAATGTTAGACTACTTTATAAGACAACATCCTTTAACATTCAGTGGCAATAAAAACCCATTCATAGTGGAGGATTTGATATGTTCTTTTGAAAATGATATTTCTCACTTTTGGAAGTATTGACAGGAATAATTTTAACATGGATGTTTATAATCAATTGGGAGATGAATATCAGTGGTTTTCATTAATTAAAAACATGATAGTGGAGTAAGAAATATAATAAATTTAATGGAGGGGCATTAAGTAAATATTCTTTGAATAAAATTTTCCTCAAGAACAGTTATCAGATCTAGAGAGGAAATTACAGAGTCT
Organism: Viscum album; assembly: GCA_963277665.1. Lineage (NCBI taxonomy): Eukaryota > Viridiplantae > Streptophyta > Magnoliopsida > Santalales > Viscaceae > Viscum > Viscum album. The sequence continues at coordinate 1,614,374,561 of OY728152.1, read as the reverse complement.
GAAACAAAAAGATGATGAAAACATTGAAATGTATGACAGAAATTTTTCAAGGTTATAAAGGCATGTCGTGGACTACTGAAAAAAATCATATTTGAAATATTGATCAGTTATTTGACGGTTTGAATCCATTACTCTAAAGGGAAATGATCTACCAAATGTCCTCACCACATAAAGATATAGTCTTGTGTTTAATTAAGATAGTAAACAATTATCTATGTCATTTGACTTTAAAGTAAGGAATGATATGAAAATGGTGGAATATAATTGAATGGATAATGGGAATAATAAAAATGGATGTTTTCTTAAATTTTATACTTGTGGAAGACACACCACATATCCTACATAAATAGAAAAGGAGTATGTTACAGAAATATAAAGAAAGAGGAGACCAATCTCATTAAAGATATAGAAATAAACATGTTTCCAATGTTAAATGCTACAATTTTAAAGAGATGGGACATTATGCCAATGATTATCTGGAGGGCCAATAAAACATTCCCTAAATAAGGGAAAAGGATAAATGCCTAGATTATGTGATCATAACAGGTAAGGTTTATGTTTCAAATGATGTGGTGTCTTGTACATTAATAATTTCGTCAAACAGAGAAAATGCTTTATTTTTTTTGGATCAACACATTATTTTATATATTTCTAGTTCTCCATGAAAATTTTACATTTCCAATTTGTGGTAATAATGGATATGTTAGTCAAAATTCATAAGTGAAGTGTTACATCAACAAATATTTGTGTTTCTATCACCCTTATGTCACATAAATGTGATTTATTTTCTCACCTCAACATCCAAACCATGATATATTTTCATATAATTCATGTTATGAATTGGAATTCAATTTATGATATGATAATCTATTATGAGAAGATGGATGTTATGATTTGTGAGAATGATATAGAATCCCTTATCATTAGGGAAGAAACGTTATCATTTGATTCTTATATACAACCACACCCATTAGTTCTATTAAATTAAATTCTAGGGGAGAAGATAAAATGATATCTATGGGTTATGATTTTTTTAAAAAATTGAGTATGTATCTATTTTGAATGTATACAATGATATATTCCAAGACGATTTACATGGACACCCTCAAGAGAGAGATGTTGAGTTTCCTATTGATTTAATTCCTTATGCAAGGACTATAAAGAAGAACCCTTATTGAATAGACATAGTGGAATAAATAAAGCTGAAGAGGAAACTAGAAAAATTGAGTGATAAATGATTTACCATATCCAGTGTTTCACCATGGGGTGGTCCAGATCTATTCATTATTAAGAATGATTGATATATGAAGCTATGCATTGAATATATGTAGATCAATGCTATTATGATAATGAATACGTATCATCTTCCACGCAATCATTACATATTTGATCAACTTCATTGAGCCCAATATTATTTGAATAATTTCCTTCGATCTGGATATCATCATTTTCATGTGAGGAAGGAAGATTTTACAAAGACAACATTTTGAACAAAGTATGGTCACTACGAGTTCAAAATATATCCTTTTGGAATGAATAATAAACCCTCTACTTCAATAGATATAATGAATAGGTATTTCAATGATTATCTTGACGAGTTTTTTGTGGTATTTATTGATGATATCATGGTATACTCCAAAATATATGAAAAACATGAGAATCACTTGTGAATTATTATGATGACACATAGAATTACTTAGTTATATGGGAAGATTATAAAGTGTGAATTCTATCTTCAAATAGAATCTTTCCTTAATGATATTTTCACAAGGGATGGAATATTAGTGGATATACGTAGATTAACACATTCAATGAATTTCCTACACCAATGAGCATAACTGAGGTATGTAGTTTTACTAGATTAGTATGTTATTATTGGTGTTTAATTCGTAACATCACCATGTTAACTAACTCATTATCAAAGATTAATCCTATAGGGGATATCTTCGTATGGATAAAAGAATTTTAAAATTGTTTTGAATAATTGATAAAGAGGATAGGGAATGCTCCAATCTTTACTCTTCAATCGTGAAATGGTGGATTTCTGATTTTTAGTGACACACCAAATAACTGAATTTTTGTTTTATTTTGTTTAATTATATATTTATTGTCTATTCATCAAGGCGGTTAATAATACTTGAATAGAATGATCTAACTCAAAAATTGTGAGTTAGAAAATAAAATATTTTCAATGATGTTATGGAGACATTATCACTATTGTTAAAGATGTAAGATATATATTAATCACAACTGATTCTAATATATCTTCTCATTGAATTAAATCCACATGAGTAAAAGAAGATATCTTGAGATACAAAAGGATTATTATTTTTATATACACTACCATATTTGGATGGAAAATAAGGAGAAGATTTATTGAGAAGAATGGATCATCGAGTTTTGAATAATATTTGGATGAAAAAGGATCTTACGTACATAGATATAAAGAGGCAAGATATTGGAATTATTAAAGAAGGTGAGATATCATTAATTTTCAAATTGGTTACCCAACCATATTAATTAGAATGTATTATAAGTTATCAATCAAATTATGATAAAAATAGAAATAAAATTGATGTTTTGAATTTTGGGATGTTACTATACATCATATGTGATGATAGAATTATAATTTTTGGGAAAATGTTATGTGTTCCCTCTATTCCAAGCTAAAAATGATGTTATTGAATGATTTGATAGTTTTAATTTCATTAGACACTACAGTAGTAATATGATGTATATTTATTTGAATGACAATTAGTAGTTGGACAACATGAAGCGTGAAATTGTTGATTACGTATCATGATATTCGTTCTTTCCATAAGGGAAGGCGGAAAGGAAAAGTCCTAGTGTATTCATGCAACCCCTACCAATTTATAAATTGAAATGGGATGATATAACCATAAATTTTGTCACTATATTATGAAAAAATCCTAGAAGGAATGATGAAATATGGGTATTTGTTTATCGACATACGATGTCTACACATTTCCTAAAAATAATGGAGGATTATCCACTAGAGTATCTTTCATGACAAAAAATCAATTAAGTTGTAATGTTTCATGTTGAACCTCTTTCAATTGTGTCTGATCGAGTTCCATGATTTACATCAAAAAAGTTGAATGCTATCTAGAATGCTTTGAATAGATACCATCATTTGGGTTCTTCTTATCATCCCTAAATTGAAAGGTAGTCATAAAGGATGATCCAAACATTAAAAGACATGTTGAGATCATGTGAACATGATTTTCAAGGTATGTGGGAAAAGTATTTACCATTATTATAGGTTTACACAAAAAATATTTTGTATTATAGTATTCTAATGGTTCCATATAAAGGATTTATTTGGAAGATATGTCACACACCATCATGTTGGGATTTGGTTCATGAAAGGAAGAATGTAGGAACAAATCATGTGGAAGAAGGAACATTGATGGTAAGAACTATTCAAACCCATATCAAATATAATCCAAGTATGAAAAAGTGATATACTGATAATCAAAGGAAGAATTTGTAATTTCAAGTGTGAGATCATGTATTCGTGAAGGTATCACTATAGAAGGGTGTTATAAGATTCGTACGGAAAGGGAAATTATGCCCCAGGTATAATGGTACTTTTGAAATTAAATGTGAATTAGAACAATGAATTATCATTTGGAAATGTCACCCAGCCATATAAGGTATATACCAAATTCCCCATATCATTGTGGAGAATGTAAATTCCATTCCCTGTTAATGTACTCACTTCTTAAAGAATCGAATTTAAGCCCAAATTATCATACTTTGAAAAGCCTATTTGAATTTTGTACACTAATGAAAATGTGTTGAGGAATCAGATGATTTAACAAGTAAAGGTAATTTTGAAAAATCGAATAATTGAAGAGGAGAAATAGGATCCTGAGGAACATAGGATGAAGACCTACCCAAATCATTTAAAGATGAAATATTATGTAAATTTTGAGGGATTTTTTAAGGGTGGAATAATGTTACACCCTAAAAATTATACAAATAAATTTAGCATAGAATTTAATGCATGAAATACTAAGTCTCTAAAAATAAACACATTTTTATTATAAACTATATATTCTACATAATGTTTCCAACTATGTGACTTGAATTAAAAAAATAAGACATACACCACTACAATTAAATAAGATATTATGAGTCTTATAAAATGGACATACATTTTTTGTGAATCGTAACATAACCTTAGGAATAGTAATATGAGCCTAATAAATAGTAATTTGGCCAAATGAATTGTAACCACACCAATGCTTCTATAAATAAAATTTAGATACCATATAAATTATTTTAGGATCTAATTATATCTTGGTATATGTAATTGAATATTTAAAAATTTATAATTAATTGATTGTATTTATTTGAATAATAAATATTCAAATAAAATTGTAAAATAAATTAGTTGAATAGAAGAAAATTTCATATTAATTAATTGTATTCATAAATCAATATTTTTTTTCTTTTATTTTTTTATGATTTAATAAATCCTTAGTTATATTTTCATGGTGTTATAAAATCACTTTTACTTTTAAAAATAGAAAATTTCGAGAAAATGTTGATTTTATATAAAAATTTAATATCTCAAATTTAGAAAAATATTTATATAAAATAGTTTTCTTTTTCTAGTTACAAATATCAAAAAATGGTTTGGGTGAGTTTTAAATGTTTTTCTAAAATACCTGATTTTTTTGTGAATTGTAAAATACAAAAATATTAAAAATATCGAAGTACATGAATTAGTGAGTCATAGATTATTTTTTAATGATTAAAGCACCGTTGGATAATCCCACAATATATTATTACTTTATTTAGTCTGAATAATCAATAAAATATCCTTGCATGAGGAAAATAATTAAGTAATTAATAAAATTATGAGAAATTACCCCTTCACTCCACTATAAAACACCACCCCCACCATATCATATACTCACACCTTCAATGATTTGACCCTTGTAAATGTTCTTCCCATTACTATTACCAGGAAACTCCTCGTCATATGGATTCACATGGTCTCATCAAAAAACAATAATTAATCTTGTAATGGAGATTCTTAAGGAGAATTATTCAATAGGTAATATCCTCTTCCATTAACATTTTTTTGAGTTCAATTTTTATTATACTCTATTCTCAACCTCTAAGAAATTGATCATTATAATTATGGAATCATTCATATAATTTATATTTATCATCTTAATCAATTAAACATCCACAATATCATTACCATGTATCTCTTTTATGTTTTAAACGAAATCATTGTCCATGAGGTACCGATTTCCATCCTTTGTGTACAACAAACTAAAATTTTTCATTTGATACTTCAAGGCTAGTATTAATAAAATTTTTATTGTCAAAATATTTTATAATATATGGATTATAACTAATTTAATGTTCTTAGTCAATTATATATATATTCTACTAATTCATACGACAAAAATATTTCATGGTGGTCAAAATACCATTGTAATAATCTAAATGATTATCACTAAATGTCATATCTAATGATTAATCAACATAACATAAAAATATGATATATATATAACCATTTACAATTTTTTATTTCTCATTAAAAATGTTTAATTCATAATATGGGGTATTATACCAATTTACATGAACTTCATTACTTATAATCAAGTGAACTAATCATTAAAACCAATATAACGAATGATCTCGACTGATGAAATTAAACTCTTTCTCTCGTCATTATCATTATAAATGAACAAAATAGAACTATAATGAATCAAATAATTATATATAATTTTTTTAAATTAATTAATTAATGCATATAATTTTATTATTGTGGAAATTATGGTCATGTACTGAACTCATTTGGATATAAGTTTAGGGTTTCTACATGAACCAACATTTTTCCTTCGGGTTATTTATTCAATTTAATTAACCCAATTTTATTCTAATATCTATTTGTGTAATTATTTAATATTTGTTTCAAATTTTTTAAACTAATATTTTCATTTCATTTCATATTTAGTTAATGGGAATTATATATTTTACAATGATCCCTTCTCAATTCATCCAGATACACCGACCTATTTAAATTGAATTCCTTGATTTATAATACATTATAATTTATCATCCATATTATATTTTAAGACATCATTATTTTTATGAAATCACTAATTTTTTCATGATAAATATTTATTTTTGATTTCATATTTTCTATAAATAGTCCAGACAAATAAAAATAAATTTTCCAAAATAACTATTATTTGTAATAAGAAAACTATATTTCTCTCAAGAATTCCTCGATGATTTCATTAGAGTATTTATGTTCGTTTATAGAAACCTATTAAATGTTTTGTATTGTTTAGGATATTAAGTTATGTTTATCATACAACAAATTTTATTAAATGTTATGCTATCATTTTTACTTTGGATGTTCTATCTTGATACCATTCACCATACAACTCAGAATGGTAAGTAATTATCGTTACAAATTGGGGAAACTTATTTACATTCCATTTGTATATAATGTTTATTCTTAAAACCATCCATTTTAATAATTTATTTGTCTTAGTAACTAATTTTTGTAAACTGTTATTGAACCTCGATGCATCGATAGATCTCATGAGATAAGAAACATTGGGTTTTGAAGGAGACATTAACCTAATATTTTCAGATGTCATAGCTGAGGCCTCAATGATAAGTTTTACTTATGTATAATTATTAATTCACTCATTATGATATTAGTAATTGAAAAACCACTTGATTATTTTACTAGTATAATATAAATGGTTTTGTTTTATTCTCTTATAATAATTTATATGAATTTATTTAATAATCTACCATTACTTCAGTATTATTCTAGAGTATATTTTTAAAGTCATGTGTTTATATTATATCACCTTGCCTAGTATTTATCATTATGAAAAAAATACTTTATTACATACCTTTTCTCAGAATATGATCTTACTCCTTCCATATGTTTTATTTTTCCATAGGATAAGAATATTTACATTATGAATGACTTTAAAGGATAATCACAGAGTTAAGGATATTTATAATATAATTCTTATATTATTTTCCCATTAATGGTGTAATGTAAAACAATTTTTTTGTTATGTTTTTCCCAAAATACTAAACTATTCATTCTATTGGGATATGACTTTCTTGTAACTACAACAATGTAATACAATAATTCATTGGATATTGGCTTCTAGGGATGGGGTGTTTTATTTTCATTATAGATTCACATAAATTATCATGATCAATTCCTATTTTTACTTATGAATGTCCAATTATGATTTATATCCATTATTTTAGAGAAATAATTTTGATATTCTATTTTATAGTCCTTTTGACATAATTATGATACCAAATTCTATCATGTGGTAAACCTTATGTTTTTGTTTGATTCCTAATTTATAAGTATTTATGTGGAAAAAATATTTATGGAGAGGTTGTGATGGGTGTTTCCTAATATCACTCCAATTCATTTGGTGATGTTTAGTGTCACGATACTCCAAGTAAAATGGTCTTTGTGGTTAGACTTGACTCATGCTCCATGTGCAATGGTATTGGTGGTTAGCCGGACTGGTGTTCCTTCATGTGCAATGATCCTTGACTCATGATTAAGTAATGTTTTATGTTTTTCCAAATATCTATGATTCAATTATTACATGATTCCAGGTTTTATATATTTTTTCCTCATATTTTGATGTTTTACTCCTATTTAATTTATCATGTTATGACTTATAACCCATCTGTTATGATTTATTCCAATACATATTCACTCATTTTGATTTTTATCTTTTCTATTTGTTAATTTATTTCATATGATATTCTATGCATATCTATGGTCTAAAAGGTGTAAGTATCTCATTGTGATTATTAAATAATATATATTTACATTTCGAGGAAATGTTTTTATTTTTTATGTAGATCATCCTCGAATGAATATAGTCATTATGATCATTGGTTTTATTTTGTGGTTAAAGATTCTTAATATCATGTTATAATATAGGTAAGATGATATGGACTTTATATATAACCATTATCTATAGGTTTTTTAATCATTAACCCTATTGTAAACATTTTAATGAGATGAATGAACAATTAAATGGAAATTTAATTTAATATAAAAAACATGGGAATATTTTATTATCCCATGATATCAATAATATATAGAAATTTTAAATAATTGGAAGTAAACAAAAAAATGTGTTCTATGAAATGATATATTTATATATATATAATAGAAAATGAATTTATATGTTAAAATTGGTTTTATTAACGGATACATTATCATTTATTTATGTAATATTAAGGTATTAACCAAAAGTGACACCTTTCTACATGTGTATAAGTTTAAATTCAAGGTGTTTTTTTTCAAATATATTATTTTTTGATTAAATTGTAAATTATGTAAATTTTCTCATATAGGGTGTCAAATGTGGAAAAAAAACATTTCATTGATTCTAGAGTGGTGTTATTACTTTAGGATATTAATTTCATAATTGCAATGTGACACAAGGTCATTTCACCATATATTTTATTTATTCATAATTTTGTAATCAATATCAATAAAAATTATTAATTTCATCTGAATCTAATTTCTATCATAATATATATATATATATCCTTATGCATATAGGCTTTATAATAGGATTCATTTACTATATACTATTTTTGGGAGGATATTTCATATTCAATAAATCACAAAATCATTTAATATAATTGGTTTGTTGAATTAATTTTTCACAATTATTAAATTATAAATAATTAAATAACTCTAGTTTACTCATAAACATATCAAATGAAATAAAATTATAAATTCATAATTTTTATTTCAAAATTTTTTTTGTTATCATTGGAATTATTTTTTTCCAAAGAAATAAATTTTTAAAAATATAGAGACAAGTATGGTTCTAAAAAATATATCATTAGGTATTTGAAGGTTGTAATATAAAATTATAAACCAAAATACATTAAATTTAATATTGATCTAAAAATATTTTATTTTTATATATTTTTTAAATATAGGAATGTTATTTTTAGATATATCTTAGTTAAATGAATTTTTTATTATTTTTTTCTTCTCATCAAAAATTGAAAAATATTCACTATGAAAACCATCAACCATAGATATATTCGATTGATTCTAATATAGTTTATTATTTTATGTATTTTTTTTATAATTTAATTTAATGAATTCATGGAGTGGTTTTTTATATTAAGGAATTATCTATAAAATATGGTTTAATCAGTTGGTGGAATGTAGTAATGAACCAAGGTGTTGAATATTTCATATTTTACTCTTCATAGTTGCATTATAATGATAATAATTGTTGTGATCAAGTTAGAAAATGGTTCTATAAATTATATGATGATATTATGCATATTTTTCTATTTTAGGGAATTTTTGTGGTGTGAGTATGTAATGACACTACCTTCCCCTAGTCATTCAGTTAAAATGATCAAACAGTAACTAATATCAAGTGGGACATTGTGAAAGGTGACTAGGTATATTTTATTACTTGGTTCATTGAATAGAGGAGACATCATAGTATCCTTAACATGGTGTAATGTTGTGGGTTATATGGATGAGTCATGGTTGAACCATTAATCCGATCAAATGGCTATGTTAGAAGCATGATAGGGGTTCAGATTTCCCATAATATTATCATTATTTATAGATCAGATAATGAATATAATATTTAATTACTAAGATCCATGTTTCGACATGGGAAGTGGGTGTGGGTACTATGTGGTACCCCAAAAGGGATGAAAATGTATTTTTCGTTTATGGTTTATGGGGGTAAAAAAATTGGAGATTAAAAGTTTTATTATACTCCATGTTCTCTTTATTGACAACATACTCATATACTCTGAAATGGAAGAGGAGCACACTGAGAATTTGAGGATGGTCCAAGAATTACTCCGAGAGCACCAGCTGTATGGGAAGCTCTCGAAATGCCAGTTCTGGATTCATGAGGTTCACTTTCTAGGGAATGTCATTACGGAGCCGGGATTATCCATAGATCCCGCAAAGATAGAGGATGTTATCTCATAGGATCCACCCACGAATGATTCAGAGGTGCGTAGATTCTGTTGTTAGGCAGGGTACTGGAAGATGTTCGTGGAATATTTCTCTAGGATTTATTCGCCTTTGATCGCATTGACGCATAAGGGATGATTGTTCACCTGGACTGATCAGTGCCAGAAGGCCTTCGAGGAGTTGAGACAGAGGATGACTAGTGCTCTAGTGTTTGGGCTTCCAGAGGAGGGCTTTGAGTTCATGATGTACTACGAAACTTCAGGAACTGGGATCGGGTGCGTGGTGATGCAGCAGCGGGCATTGATTAGATATGGGTAGGGGCAGTTGAGGCCCATGAGCAGAATTATGCCACCCATGATTTGGAGTTGGAATTGATGGGCTTCGCCTTGTGGCTATGGAGACACTACTTTTTATGTGGGCATTTTGTGGTCTACTCAGACCACCAGAGCCTCATGTATATCTTCACTCTGTGGGATTTGAATCTGAGGTAGAGGCACTAGCTAGAGTTTCTGTAGGACTATGATCTTGAGATATTCTACACTCTAGGGAAGGGAAACGTAGTACCACATGACCTTAGCCGAAATTCCAAGTCTCGTCTATAGCGGGAAGCATCAGATCGGTTGGGTTTACTATGGTTGCCCTTGGTGGAGCAGGAGGGTACGATTTTTCTGCAGTCGATGTTGTTGACACCTTCTCTCTTGGTGCATGTGAGAGAGTCGCATCTAGGAGATGTCGATAGTGAGGTACTACATGATCATATATCTACAAGTGACTCACCCGATGGGTATTTTGAAGTAGGGAATCAAGAGATCTTGTTCCAGGGACGAGCTGTTGTACCAGTGGACATGTGGGAGGAGGTGATGATGGAGTTCCTCACTTCTACCTTGTTTGAACATCCTAGTGTGGGGAAGACGTACATATACCTTCAGTGGTAGTTTTGGTGGTCTGGGATGAAGTGGAGTATAGCTGAGTTCGTTTTTCAGTGTCTTACCAGTCAGGAGGTGAAAGAAGAGCATCAGGTTCTGGTAGGGTTATTGCAGCCCCTAGACACCCCGGAGTGGAAGTGGGATGATATATCTATGGAATTCATCATAGGGATCCCACAAACAGCGAAGGTCCACGATTCCATTGTGGTGATAGTGGACGGACTCGCGAAATCGGTGCACTTCCTTGCCATAAGGGAACAGAGCTCGGTGGAGAATTTGGGGCGGCTATATGTTTGGGAGATTGTTCGCTTTCATGGAGAATCCTCGACGATCGTCTCTGACCGAGACATGTGGTTTACATCGCAGGTGTGGCGAGGCCAGCAAGAGGTATTTAGTACCCAGCTACGGATGAGTAAATGTTTTCACCCACTGATGGATGGGAAGACCGAGCGCACTATCCAGGTGTTGGAGGATATTCTTACGGCATGTGTGTTAGACTTTGGTCTGATCTGGGAGGATCACCTACACTTGGTGGAGTTTGCTTACAACAACAGTTACCACTCTACTAACAGAATGACACCTTTTGAGGCCCTCTATGGGAGACCCTGCAGGTCACCGTTGTGCTGGACAGTGGTTGGGGAGACCTCCCTCGTGAGCCCAGAGTTGGTGCAGGTGACGACGAAGAAGGTGTAGGTCATCCATGAGCAGATGAGGACGACTAAGAGTAGACAAAAGTCCTACACAGATCGTCATTACAAACCTTTGGATTTAGAGAAGGGGGACCATGCCTTCTTGAGAGTCTCCCCACAGTAAGGGACACGATGGTTCGACTGGGGTGGAAAGCTATCCCTAAGGTTCATCGGGCCATTTCAGTTCATGAATCTGGTCGATGAAGTGGCCTACCGTCTTGCTCTACCCCCACACCTGGAGTGGGTGCATGACTTCATCCACCTATCGCAGCTGAGAAAATATATGCACGACCCCATAAACATTATTGACTTGGGAGAGCTGGACATTGAGGACGGAGCCACCTTAGTGGAGAACCCGGTGGATATTGAGGACCGGTAGGAGTGGACACTGCGTGGATGGACCATTCCTTTGGTTTGTTTGTTTTGGAAGCATGAGAGAGTGCAGGAGAGCATCTGGGAACGGGAGATCCAGATGCAGACTCAATATCATGATTTGTTTTTGTATTTTTGTTTTTCGGGGATGAAAAACATGATGGATAGAATGATGTAAGAACCTAGATTTTGAGCTTTTAAGACTTTTAAATTTTCTTAATGTCATTCCAGAACAGGGCATTTAGACGACATGTGATTCTGAGCCTCGTTGCGGCTAAAATTAAATTCTTCAAGTGCATTCACACTGGAGACGCCAAATAAACAAAATAAATCATAAACGGTTACTCTTATAGGAAAACTGAGGGCACCGTTGAGTCCAGAACATGTCGTTTACCCTAGGAAGGGTGTAACTTTCGTGGGCACGACCCTTCTGTGGAAAACGCCACCATGGGTGTTTTCGTAATTTCCTGGCCCAAGGCCTGTACTTTGTAACTTCCAAACAGAGACTCAGATTAAAATTCCAAGACCACTGTTGCACTCAGAATGCGAATTTTACCCAAGGAGTGGCTTAACCTCAACCTCGTCGACAGTTCGTGTACAGGGATCCGGGTGAGTCATTAAGTTTAATTAATTAAAATTAATTGTTTTCTTTACTTAATAAAACCCTCCCTTCTCCTTCCCCCATTAATCCTATCCTGGTAGAAGCTCTCCCAAGGAATAAGCCATCCACCTTCACGATTCTCTTCCCACCTCCAAGGTGTTACAGTGGTGGATCGTCAGTGAAGCTTTGGGCTATGCCCATCGAGGATGGATCGTGCGTTTTAAATTTTAATTCTCGCAACCCCCCATTCAAATTATTTTTCTTGCATCAAAATGATGAATTATCGTCAAGCGATGCCCCTGGTTGGGTATTTATTGATTTTATCTTCCCAATGATTCTTTCGGATTGAAATTTCGTGCATCGGGGCGTCCGAGGTGGACCTAGGAAGTTTCCCGACCGTTTTCCACTTTTTCTGGTTGTTCCAGGGAGGTCCAAAGGGCAACTGTAGCAGCACAGGACGTTATAGGAGGCGGTAGCACGGTTCTGGGATGGTGGCGCGATGGTGGACCCAGGCGGCGCGGCAGGGGCTCCAGGCGGCGACTCCAGGCGGCGGGAGAGCTCACCAGGGTGGGGTCGCGGCACGCGACCCCATGTGGGGATAGAGACCCACCTTCGAGGGGTCTCCGTGGAACAACATGACGGGGAACAAGGGCCTTTCTGCATGGGCATAGAATGGCGGTCAGTGGACTAGCCACGCGGCTGAACCGCTGGCCGACACGGGCTAGCAGGCCCAGGCCGGTCCAGCCCAAGGGGATTAGTCCCCTCTGACTTCGAACACCAGTAACTTTCACTATGTCTGTCGGTTTTGCGTGACATCTACTCCAGTGCAATCCTACGCTCGAGAAAAATCTTTTTAGATGGTATCAGATAATTTTAATTCCTGAGATGAGGGCTCAGTGGCACGTCACACTTGGTAAGTACTAACCCGATACTCTTCTTTAGGATGGAGAAAACATATCCAAAGTCCGTTTAAGGTGCCTCCAGTGGCGTTGTGACCCTGGCGTCAAGAAGAAGTGGTCTAGGGCAGTTTATGGCGTTGAAGTAGGAGTTGCGGCATGGGACCCACTGGCCGTCTTTTTAGTTGTGAGTAGTGTTTTTGACCTTTTAATCAGACGTCCATTTGGGGTGAATGAGTAGTCGTTTTAGCGTGTTTTTCCAAGAGCATAGCGATGTTGCATTTCACCGACCACCTATGTGTCATATGTGTTGGCCCCACAGGACATCGTGTGGGCAGAAAGTGGTGTTGAGTAAATTTTTCATCGGGAGTCCGTTTCCAGTGATTAAGTAATCTACCTCGCCTGTTTTTTCATGAGGATTACAACGGTGTAATCTGTTCGGGTGAGTGGAGCCTCTTACGTGATTTTATTAAATTTGGAAATAGGAAAGGACATCGGTCGTAGGTTTCTTTGGTGCACTCCGACCCAATTTAGGGTCGTGATATTAGCGTCTCCCAGTGATGGCGCGTGCAACGCAGAGTTATCAGACTAGTTCCAGGTTTAACCTCCAGTGGGGCTGGGCAGTTGGTTACCTTTTTACCATGGGGTTTACCCTCCAGTGGGGCTAGGCAGTGGGTTACCCATTAACGTTTATGGTTTACCCTCTAGTATGGCTGGGTAGTGGGTTACCCGAAAACCTTTTTGGGGGTTTACCCTTCAGTCGGGATGGGCAGTGGGTTACCCGAAAACTTCTTTCAGACTTCGCCCCTTTTTACAAGGCTAGTCAGTGGTTTTTCTCCGTGGTTGATAGAGCGGGACTTTTGGTTGTACGGATTAGTGGTGAGGTAGTTTTGACACATGGGGCTTTTGGCCATTAGTGATGGCTACACATAGAACTTTTGGTGACTTATCCTGGGATGAGCCTGGAGATAGAGATCCCCTTTTGCACTCATTCGGGTTTCTTGTTGATCATAGATATATATACCCTACCTTTGTTCCCACTCAATGGGTCCAGTTACACTCCTTCTAGGAGAGGCGGTGACACGTGGGGTATGCCACGTTCTTTCCATGTCTTGCCCCTATTTGTTGGGTTGAGTTACATTATCTCTATTTTACTCTTACATTGTTCTGTCTATCGTTTACTATTTAGTGATTCCTTTGTTTCTCCCTCATTTTTTTGGGTAATCCTACTGAGCATCCTTATACTCTCCCCAGCTTGGGATTTTCCAGCACATAGTGTGCCTTTGCAGATGACTGACATGTCAATGGAGACTACAGAGGAGAATAGAAGACATAGGAGATAGGGCTGTTTTTGGTGGTCATAGTATGTCATTCCAGTGAGAGACTCACCGTATTTTTTACTTTCATTTACCTGTTTCCGTGTTGTTGAACCTTTCTGGTTGGGCGCATGTTTTTCCCCTTTTTTCTATTCTCTATCTATCAGTACTTTTCCGCACATTACTATTACGATTTAGAGGTTGATGCATGACTGTGGTTGGGTTACAGTTTTTTGTCCTTTGGTTTATTTTTTCTTTCTCTAGACTTCTGCATTGAGTGGAATATGTATGTGTATACATGTACATAGGAAAAGGCCTCCCCAATATTGTTACGCCTTCGGCGCTTTTTTCCACCACCTGGCCTATGGAGGCGGGCTTGGGGTAGCTGCAACTCAGGACCGGTAGGGCCGGGTCATGACATTAATGAATGGTGAATAGTGTAAAAATATATCAACATGGTAAAAGGGTAAATTGGGTTAATATAGAATTTAACAATGTGTGAAGGAATTTTTTTTAATATTAATTATTATTTGATTATGTTATTTCTATAAATATAAACATTGGTTTTATATTGATTTGTTTGTGGAAAATATTTCTTTATAATATTTTATTAATATTTTTATAAATTAAAATATAAATGGTGTGCCTATAACCCAACTTATAAATGGGATCCCCTCTCCTATTTTTATTTCACATTCATGAGAATTCATGAAATACCAATCCATAACCAATTCACTTATAAAATTATATATTCATGAATTTGAAAATGTTTTCTTCCTAAAATACCATTATGAGGGTTCTCATAAAGGGATCTAAAGGTGGTCAACTAATGAAGAGGTAATTGATCTACCTGACCTATTTCAATTTATTTATTCATAAAAATGATTAAATATGTTTTATATATAATAAAATAATAAATTAATTATCGTAAATGTAATAAAATACTATTATAATTATGGAACCACTATTATCCACTATCTTTTCTATGATATGTGAAGTGATTTTATAACACATTTGAATGTTCATACAACCACCTTTATGGGCCAATAATAATAATTTTCCTTAAATATCTTTTATTGTTATATATTATGATTATTATGATGTTTATTTATGATATTTATTATAGATATATGCTTATTTAATGATTTAATATTATTTATCATTCATTTATATTTTCATTATAAATTAAAAACAGCGTTTATGCATATGTATAGACAAATATCTCAATGCATTGTTTAATTAATTTTTAATTTCAAAAATTCAATGGATAATTATAAATTTATATCATAATTATGATTATTCAGTGAATAAAACCATCATAAATATAGAAGGACTAGGAATGCAAAAATGATGCATTCATGAAAAATGAAATAGTTAACCCTTGAAAATGAATATGTTTATAAAACAATGTAAATAAATTGGTGTCAAAATGTTATAAGTGTATCATATATGTTATTTTATGTGATTATATGATTGTTTTATAAAATTATTATAATTTTAATATTTCTATAGCATAGTTTAGACCACATTTGATGCTTCTCGAAATTATGGTTATAGTTTCCCATCTCAATTTTTATTTTATGTGTCATACACTATATTCACCACTTATTTCATTAATCCATTTTATATATTAACCATTTTATTTTTTCTTCCATGAATAACTCCGTATTAATAATATTTAACAATTTAGTATAATTTTATAATTCATGTTGGTTATGATTCAATGTATAACAATGTGGTAATGGATTTAATTTACATTTACATTATTAGTTTGATTGGTTATGGTTAAATTTATTATGTTAATTATGTATAATTTTTTCACCAAAATAATATTTATTTTATTATCTTATTATTATTCCAAGTTATTATAAATTTTTATTTCATTTTCCTCTAATTTATCACTCATAATACCAAAATAATGTCATCAGGGAAGTCATAATATTTCTTAATATGAGATCAATAATCCCTTTTCCAATGTCCATAAATTCATAAAATAATTTTATATTATATTTTTACTATTATAATAGGATTTTTTTATTTAAGTATTAATTTTTTTTTGAAATTCAACAAAAAAATATAAAAAAAATCTTCATGTCCTTTTCTTAATGAGTTATGTTGAATTTTTACCAAAAATATGATAGGAATCATAGTTTTAATAGAATTTAATTTCACACCATCACGGTCACTCAGTATGTTAAATATTAATTTTTTTTGTTTTCATGAATTTTTTTAATGAAAATTATTACATTAATATTTTAATTTTTTATTTTAAATATGTTACTTGAAATTGAAAATGATTTTTCTATCCATGAAGTATTCATGTGATATTTTAATGAAATGTTTTATTTATCAAAACATAATTTAATGCTGCTCATGATTTAATAATTATATAATAAAATGTTACCATCCTTATTAACACTTTTTAAGGATTATATTTATTATGATTGGATTTTTATTATTCTCGTGTATTTTTCTCATGTAATGCAATGACAGAATGATGTAATGTTTTTGGAAAATCTTATCCTTTTCATGGGTTATGATATGATGATATGATGAATGTTTTTTAATCATTTGGAACACAAATATATAGTTTTTATTAAGTATTATGTGGGAATTGAACTATATATCACCCCAATTTAGTGGGTAAAGGTATATATATCTCATTACAAAATAATGACTTGATTGGGTGTAACCCTGTTTATTAAGGAAATATTTTCAATGTGATAGTCTTGGGAGTGAAACTTTTCTATGGAAAAAATGTAATTGGAAGTAAAACTAATCAACTATTATATTATTTGTATATATCCTTACATATGAAAAAAAATTACTCTTACGAGTTTTCCAAGAATTGTTTCTTATTCTTCAGTAATGTTCCCCTAGATCGTGATTGATTATTGATGATTCAATACTCTTGTGAAATATTTTAGTTGATTGAAAAACAATTTGGCCAGTTTTCTTATTTTTTAAATCCAGGAAGAGAAAAGAATACGGCATGAATTTTCATCCAAAATATCAATTTTTTAAATTATTTTGATGCTCACAAATACATTCATGTGTTTTACAATGAACATTTCTTTAAGTGAACTTCGGTATTATATGAATTAACATATTAATTTAATTTCATAATAAATTATTTAAGTTATTTTTTTGATGTATCCATTTATATTACAGATATTTAAAAGGATTCCCAGACCACATTTTTTAACCCTGCATTTTCAGATAATGTTATATTTTGGAAGTGAATCCACAAGACCCAAGTTCAAAAACCAGGTAGAGGCATATTTCCAGGTACTGTAGCAGTACTGAAGTAGGTCCTATAGCAGGCACTGTAGCAGCACTATACACTGTGCGGGACTGTAGCAGAATTGTACACTGTGTAGGGGACTATAGCAGAACTGTACACTATGTGGGAACTATACTATACACTATAGCAGTTGCTATAGTAGGTACTGTTCAGCACTATATTAGCTGGAACTATTAACCTTGAAAGGGGGGTTATCAAAAATCAATAAAAATGAAGGACTTCAGGCCATTCGGGGGGGGGGGGGATCTAAATTTCGGTGTGGAACTGTAAACTTGTATCCAATGATTGGATTATATATATATGGAGGGAATAATATTTTTTAAAATAAAACTAACTTAATGTATCTAAAATATGAATGGTTAACCACGCATTTGGAATCAACTATGTGATTTCAATTGTAGCATTGAATATAATGTGTGGTGAGAAAACCCAAAATATGACATAGTCATCCTTGGAATTTCAATTCGTGATATTTCATGATATTTCACTAACAATTTCTCTTGAATAAATAACTAATATAAAAAATAAAATTATAGTTCAAAGATTCATAATCAAAATATTGAATCAATCTAATTTCTATTGGAGGTTATATTTTTTATTTGAAATTTTAATTCATATTTTAAATGCATTGAGAGCTTTTAACATTGTCTTATATCTTGAGATATTCTGGAAATGTTTGACCTATTTCATATTTTTTTAAAAACTTATTCACATAAAATTATATATTATTTAAAATTTTTAATCACATATAAGATTTTTAAAATATATATAAAATATTTAGTGAATCATAGAATCATTTCTACAAAAACGTTCTCTGTATTTTTTTCATTGGTTATATTCTGTAGTCATTATATGATGTATCCATGACTAATATTTTGATTCATTCAGGTTTTAATCATCTTTTACGAGTTATTTCAACTTCCAAAATAATATATTAAGTTATTGATGAATTTATTTTATGTTATTTATATTCATGGATTTATTCAAACCAATAATTATTTGAAGATAGTATTCTATGGTGATAAAATGTAGACATATTTCAGTCGCCACTATAACTATGGGATGAATCAATTTAAAAGAAATTATATTATTCATTTGTATGGTTAACTACTCATACTCATTTTTGGTGGACTATCATCTTCTCACACTATGTTGTGGCAATTAGTTTTTCCTATAATATAATCTGATTTCGTGTAAGGGGTGAATGCCCTACACTCAATTGTGGTGGTTCCAAAAAAATGTCCAATTTAGTGAAAATTTTAAAACTCGCTATGTGTATGTTGGTGGAGTAGGAAAAGTGTTCTTTATTCACAAAAAAAATTCAATTTTTTCATCTTCTCTACAATTTTCAGCACGAAATATGATTTAATATAATTATATTAATTTTATTATTAAATCACCTATAATTATTATTGAAAATTTATCTAAGAAATTTTATTTTAAAATAATTGAACCATACTTTTCATTAGATATTACTGACAATAATTTGTATCAATAGAGTGATATTTAAAAGGATTATATTATTATCTTAAAGAAATTAATATATCTTAGAAGAAATGATATATATGGATGATCTTTTATAATTAGTTCCCCGGATATGATCTCCATAAT
The DNA here is from genome assembly GCA_963277665.1 of Viscum album. Lineage (NCBI taxonomy): Eukaryota > Viridiplantae > Streptophyta > Magnoliopsida > Santalales > Viscaceae > Viscum > Viscum album. The sequence continues at coordinate 1,614,354,816 of OY728152.1, read as the reverse complement.
TTAATTCTAAAATTAATATTTGTTTAAATTCTCTTATTACAATCAACTTGAAGATTATTTTATCCTTAGTTATTTATGAATGCTATCAAACATTATGAAATCGTTATTGGACCTTAAAATGGGGATTCAACAAAAGATGTTCAATTTTCATTAAACTAATAATATTTGACTCATATAATCTACTTATGTCTTCCAGATGATTTTAATCATGTTTCTCAATGTTCCGTTACATATGACTACAGGAAGATAATTACATTTGATTTTAAACGGACATACAATATAATGAAACATAGGTACCACACTAATATGGTAATGATATTATAATTTTTTAATGGTCTACGATGTATGAATTAATCAAATGAATTGACAATTGATTGAAATTGAAATTGAAATTTATTCGTTGGGAACTATAACACCAGAAAAATATTAGTCATTTATTGTAAAAAGTGTTTTACCCACCAATTTTAATGGAATATATTTTTTATATTATTCATTCCAAACCAGTTATAAATTTAGATTACTAAACATTGGATGGAACATTAATGACGTTAGTAGATTAAATTATAACTATCGTAGAAGGTCATATAATGATCAAACGAGAAATTTCTAATCTCAAAATTACTACTCCAAAAAAGAATAGATTATAAAATAAGGATGTTATATTCTAAAATTATTATAGCTATTAAAAATTATAGAATAACTAGTTAATATATCCATATGACATCATTAAGACTAGATGATGAAAAAATACTACACAGTTATTTAAATATTTATAGAAGTAATAATAAAAATAATAATTTCACTAATTTTAATAAAATAAAATTGGATTATTAGACCTTAGATCCCATAGTGTAAGGACAAAAAATAAATAGTACGAAGATACTAAATTCTGTAAAAAATTAAATATGATTGCAACATAAAAGAAAAATTATTTGAAGGATAATTGATGTTTCTATGAAATCATTGATCCCATAATATTATGATGAAAAAATGATAAAAAAAACATATAAACTAAAATTTATTCATTTTGGTTATAGAAAATGAGGTATAATCATACTAATCTTATTATTCAATTCTTAAAGATTCTTAATTATAAAATTAGCGGAAAATAGTTTTTTGTATTAATATAAATATGAATCCCTATAAAAATTATAAACCCATAAACAATAATCCAAATAATATTATTTTTTAAAAATATAATATGATAAAACATTATATTGATTTAAAAGAAAAATTAATTAAATCAAATTCAATCTACACATTATGTGAAAACAAAATTACATAATTCTTTGATGTGGTAAAATCCGTTCAATGTGATGCTTTTATAATATGGGAAAAATTATTATATATGATTGTTGGAAATAAGATTCATAAAAAGGTAAATGTTGCAATTGGAAATAATGGTGAAGACCATAAATTATATAGAAACTATATTATACCTAGAAAAAAGAATTATAGAATGTCCAGGGTTAATTTTTTTCAAATAATTTAAAACCCATTATGAAAACAAATGTTTCCTAAAAATAATCAAATAAGTATTATAATGAACCTAAAATTTTATATAAATTTATATAATGTTAATTCAATAAATCATAATAATATTTTATAAAGATGGTAACATAGATCTCTAGTGGATAACACTTATAGATTCAAGATAATTTTGGAACTAAAATATGTTTTAAATGGTTTTTTGTTCTTAATATACAAAATGGATAGAAAATAATTGTAGTACATGGATAGTCACTTTTCAAGACACATAAGTGGACATATTTTAAATTTATTTACATTTTCAAAAGATGACGGAGGATTAGTTATCATTAGAGATAATTCTAAAGGATGGTTCATCAAATATGGATCAATTAGATACTTGAAGACAATTTAGATGAACAATGATCTCTATGTTAAAGTTAAAATGGAAAATCTAATAATAATTTGTAAATATTTTGAGTCTATACTTTAAAATTATTTTTATAACTAATGATTCAGTATTTTAATGGAAAATTCCAATGTTTAGGTAATCTAGAAATAAAAATTATTACACATTAAACGTTAATTTGATTATTGTAATAAAATTTAATTTATTAACTATTTAAATAAATTAATACAAGGTATGACATAGGATACATTGATAATATATATTATTTAGACCAGTATGTTTTGGGTAAAATCATTCAAACACAAGTATTATACTTTTTGATTATATTATGTCATTATAATTCATTTTTATAATTATTGATTTAAACTTATTTTAATGGTCTTTTCTTTCATATTCTTGTTTTATCATCCCACCAACGTTCTCATATCCCCTATAGAAGAAGAAATTATTTTCATCTCCAATGATACCTTTTCATTCCTTTATTAATTTTTTAAAAATGTGTTCACAATCTTTCTAATGTTGTCTGTTTTCAACAGTATCTTATCTAATTGTTCGACAGGGTTTTATTTCCTTTCAAAATTAAAAAATGTATTCTCAACTAAACATATTTTTTATATAATTTATGCCTTTTTAAATATTTCCAATAGTAAATATTAATATTAATATTTAATGTTTTGAAGGTATTTTCATTTCTCCATTTAAAAACACTACGTCATTTTCAATTTTACATTATTAATGATTCTTTTCAAAATTATTATTATATAAAAATTTCACTGACACATTTTAGAATATTTATTCCATTTTAGGAATTTTTTTAGTGATTTATTTAATAGAAATTGTTACAAAGTATTTTTAATTCTAATTTTTTAAAGAATATTAATTATCTAGGTTTTATTTGAAATTTTTATAATGTGTTTTTTGAAATTTATTCACTTTTCATTTCAAAAAATGTATTTTTGAGTATAATTTAAACACATCCTTTTATAAAAATTATTAAAAAGTTTTTGTGGAAAAATTGTTATTTTCAAATCAAAATTTCCACCATGGTTTATCTCGCATGAAGTGATGTTTTGATAATCCTATATATTTTATTATCTTATGCATTTTTTTGGAAATGTTATATTTTTATCCTTGGATTTCTTATGTTCATGTTATTTAATTAGTTTAAGAATATAATTCATTTTCCATGGTTTATTTATTTTATGATGATGAAGGATTTTACCTGGCACACATATATATAATCTAGAGTTAGTTGAGTCATATATCACCCTCTGATTATTTTATTTATATATCTTATGAGATATTTAAGTGTCTACATAATTAGTTTTTCACTTATGTGTGGTAATCATGTTCTTGCCCATAATTTTAGGTGTCAGGATAATGAATATTTTAACAATGGTGGGAGAAAAAAAAATTTCTAACATATATTTTCCGTGTATTTTTGTGCACCACATTTTCATTTTGTTTATAATATTATGAGACATTCGTAAGTTGATTAGCATGTTATTTAAACTTTATAAGATGAATTTAATTTTCTTGAAACTCCAGGTTTTCATATTTATTCTATATATTTAATTTATACCAAAATTATATATAATTCTCCAATGTTTTATTATTTTTTTTGAGTTTTTATCCATTTAATATCTTTTATTATTCTTTAACGATCTTTTTAGTTTCTTATATTTTTCCATCATGTTTATGATTTTATAAAATGGTATTATAGTATTATTAAGATAATTATGTCTTCCTCTAATTGTATTTCATGTATCAAATATAATACCTTCTAATTTGTTGTTTCTATTACAATTAATTTGATCTAACCACATTAGAATTTTCACATTACCTATTTTATTATTATGAGTTTTTACGTCAGTTGTATTGAAATGTTTCTATAGGATGATTGTTATAGAGAAATAATCACAAGTCTTGTAAAATAAAATTTCTATGTAAGTAGTATCAATGAAACTAACCCTTTATTTCATTGGTATTGAATACATTTATTTAGATTTATTATATAAAAAAGACATTAAGGTGCTATTTATTTTATGTTTTTTATGGGTCACCACAGTTCATTTTAGAGAAAGGAATAGTTTTTTAGTGATTATTTTATTTATTTTGAGGATTATTTTAGGGAACATTAGATAAAAACAAATAGATGATTAATAGTATAATATGATGTATCTTAAAATATTGCTAAATTATTGAATAAATGACCTTCCCTAGAAATACATCATTATCTTGATAGAATACGTGGATTTAGTTGTGGAACATATCAACCTAGGGTATGCACCCAAAAATGGGTGTTTTGGCCTTGAAAATATAATCATCCTGTTTTAAGATGAGAGGGCATAAGACTTCATAAATGGGTTGACACTGCATGCAGATATTCATTTTTCAATCATATACTTATTACAATTCATTATGAAAGATTTATTTATCTTTTAGTTTGAGTGATTATTATGTGAATAATAATAAATCCTAAAATTAAATATCATTACTCATGCTAAGATTTGTATTGTAAAATCACAAGAATCTATATGATAATTAGATTATCTAAAAGAACAATATATTTTTGGCCAAATTTCAATTATGAGTATTATAATTAGATAATTTTGTTATTTTTTTGTCACTCATGTAATCCCTTTTCTGTTTACATGACTTCTAGAACCTAATGGATCTATTTTAACGATGGATGTGAGGGATAATTTTATGATAACATAAATAATCAACCCATTGGAATGTGATATTGTATGTAAAATTCTTTAGTTATTACAAACTAACTATCTCAACGCATGTTTGAAAATGTAATAACTGTTGAAATAATTAGTATAAAAAAGAAGAGTCGTATAGAGGATAATTAAAATATATGGAATATAGATGATGAAATAAAGGATATTAAATAGCCAACAATTGAAAAATGTTAGTGTAGACATTAATGAAATTTTATAGGTGGGACTCGAATATAATTTATATGTTATAATGGATGTCATTATAATGTATCAGGTTCGTTATGGGGTCAAAACTCAAAACCTTTTATAAATTTTTAGTTTTGTGAGTGTGCCAAGTATTCTATTAATCATAGGAAAATAATTCTCAGAGTTTTATTAACACAAGGAAATATTTGTAGTTGTTTTTAAAGCCACAAAATATGACTTGGGGTTTCTGATGAGTTTCAAGTCTATTGGGCTTTAAAAGGATATTTTTGGGAAACCACAGTCCAAGCACGATATTAGATTCAATTGTACTTCCACCGCAGAGAAAAAATGTGGTTCACTAATGCTTTGGACATGGTTTGTCAAACCATAATGGTGGTGGTGTACATACATGTGGAACCCGTTAAATTTTTAATAGATGGATTACACAGGGTCTGTGAATGGTTCAGAAAACTATTCATTAAACCGTGTTGAATTTGGAAATTAGATAGTGACCCCACATGGTTGGCACATAGTATGCCAAACCATGCGGTCAAACCATTTGGGTCTTAAAAAAGGAAAAAATTACAAAATTTTCCATCCTTCCTATTTTTTATTTTATACCTCTTTTAACATCCCTTACTTATGGACTATAAAAGAGGGATGTACATTTTTAGTCATTTGATATTTTGAGGGATCTCCATCATTCGATCTCAGATCTGAACTCCATTGGCCTCATTGCAAGAATATAAGTAGAGGACCTTTTCAAATTTATTCTCTTTATCTATTTTTGCTCCTTATTTAATGATAATTAAATGTAATATTTTTCCATATTTTCATGGTGATTGTTCAAAAGCATGATTTATTAATTTTTGTCTCAAGTTAGTGACTTATTTCAGATGAGTGTGTTCCTATAATAAGTTTTATGGTTTTAAGATTTTTCATTAATTTTACAAGTGTTTTTAGGTTTATACTCGAATGATCAAGTACAGTAGTCTCTGTGAGTCACATAATTAATTAATTCCAACAATTAATTCTTTTAAATTTATATAATGGAAATTTGTATGGAATTCCTTAGCCTATTTCTATATGCGTGTCCTGGTTAGAGAAATTTGACCATATGGGTATCATATACCTGGAATGCAATTTAATCCAATTACATTTTTCATATTGATGTAATTGTTCCATGGGAATGTGACAATCATGGAATGTGGAATTTGATGATGTTGATCATCGACACTGATCAGAAATAGTCATCATGATGGGAGTGTCCTAAGACATATGGGGTGATGATGATCACTAAATTGATCTGACATGATTTTTATATTGATGTGATGAGTCAATTAGGTTGAGGGAAAGGCCCGTGTGACTTGAGGAAGTGATGACCATGAGGATATAACAACATGTTTATAGTGATTTGTGGTTCCAAATGATGTTAATTATGTTATTTTTGGTTATTCCACTCATCATTGTTAGCCGAACCACCGTTGAAACCAGGTGAACACAGATATGAACAATTTAAGGGGGTTTTTGATGAATTGTTTTGGGTGGAGGACTATGTAGATATTTTGACATATGAGATGGTGTTTTCTATTATTTGTGTTAGAGGTGATCTACATGTAAATCCTTGGGGATGGTGATGAACCTTTTGGATATGGGGTTGAGACCATCAGTTGGGGGATGATGCTCACTATTACACATGAGGTGGATGAACTGAGATTATGTGAGGACCGATATCATCATGCCTCAAGACATCGATTTTTCAGATGTAAGATATTATATATTAGATTATAGATACAACATTTATAGGATTTTGGCCTATTGAGATGATGGTCACCTTCTAAGTGGAGGTCTGAGGGACCTAGGATATATTTTTTGGGTGTAGCATTTTTATGACAGACACTTGATTGGATGGAACAAGGTTCCATGTGATATTTTTATTAATAGAACATGTGGGAACAGTAGGTATGATATTCATTAGGGGAATCCTAGATACTAATCCATATGGCTTCTCCATTGCAAATATATATATATATATATATATATATATCTTTGTGTGTGTTTCTTATTCCATATATATTTCAGTGTACATATTTAGAGATATTATAGAATTGGATAAATAAGGTAAACAATCACATGTTAACATTGAGCACAAGTGGAGATGAATAATTAACAATTTTCAATGTGTCTACCTTTCTTCATATTTTATATACACTTGGATAATTATGGATTTAAGATATGAAAACATTGGTGGTGGCCTATTGAGTCCATACTCACACCCTACATGGACCCCTTAGTAAATAGTTAGACATTATGTCATTAAAATTAGGTAACAAATCATGCATGGTAGTTAGACCTTACTGATCTAGTGAAAACACAAGTATGTGATAGATTATAGTGGTCCATGTGGTTCCTCTACATTGAGATAATGATTCCTTTTGGGTTTTTTCAATATTTATATATATGAATTGATATGGCCATCCATGGGTGAACCTTCTAATATATTGTATTTCATGACCTATTCTAGAATTGTTTATCATCAAATGGTTATTCCTTTGTGGTTATTTATTACTTTTAATAAGTATTATGATTTTAAAGAGTTTCATTTAACATTGTTTTATTTCCCTCTACTACTATGTTATATATATATATGAAAAATTGTTACTATCACCACCAGAGGGTATAGTCTCCCCAATATAACCACATTACACCCTCTATGCTATTATGTATCCATTTTCATACAATAATGCAGGCCTAAGGCCTCTAGATAACCTGATTATATCACTGTTCATGGGAAACCGGGTTGGGATTCTATAAATGGTATCTGTGTTTTTTATATTCATTTTTTGGTTTCACTATTTTTGTTATGTTATAATGGATATCTTTATATATTCATTAATGGGTAAATATCCCATTATTTAGTGCATACATTACAATACATAGGGGGATATATGAGGTTTCCACGGGTGGTAAATTGTAGTTATCCCTTATGATTTTTATAGACGAATGATTTTCGCCTCGAGTGGTGCACATTAGTGTGATTTTAAATTATTATTTGGTTTGGACCCTTGGAATTGTATTAGAATATAGGATTTTTTATCATTGATAATTGGAACATAGTCTCTTTTGATGTTTTTTCTTCATGTAAACATCTTTGAGAACCTGGAATTTTCTTATAGGGGTTTTATGTATAATGTTCCTACAATGAATCTAAATTCATTTACCTCCTAAATATTTTTTTTGGTCAGATTCTACTCAACAATCAATGTTATGTGGTTCCCAATGATATCGATATGCGATCCTATGTATATGGGAAAAATTTTCCATGCCCTTAGAAGGATAGGAGGTGGCAGAAAAAGGGGGTGACATGTTTAATATTTCTATAAAGAAGGTAAATGACATTTTCATGTATGTCCATTTTTGGTGGAATTCTACTCAACTACCCCTAGATTGATGACATATGATATATGATGCCTGACTCTACTATTTTTAGTTATGGGTCCATGATTCTATATGAAACAATGATACATGACTATGATATTGGTATATATAATTCTACGATGTTAGATATCGTGTTAAATGGTGTGGTGGGGGAGTATGTGGGTGGTGAGATGCAGTAACTATTATAGATATCAAGATATGAGAAATAAATTCATTGTTTTTGTTTGATTTACCATCATGATTTGTATTCAACATGATTCCATGTAGATATGATTTTTTGGAGATTTAGGAGGGAATTGATATGGTATCTCAAAAAAATTAAGGGATGGGGCCACTGATGATAGGGATTAGACCACAGAGGGTTGGGTTGATCATGATTCACAATTACATGCTTCGATGTAGATGGGAAACTGTAGAATAAGGAATATTCAAGGCTGTTGTAATAGCAGAATCATAGGGTAATATTGGTTCAGCTTATACAGGGCATAAACAAGGGATCATAGAGAGAAAATCCATTTATAAAATATTTGACTCATGAGTTCTAGTAGCCCCACCCACCTCTATTCTAGGGTTAGGGTGGACCGCAGACAAGAGAGAATATGATCATGTTGGTGGAGACTACATTTCATCATCTTGATGAACCCCCATGTCAGATTTTTATAATGAGTACCTATATGTTCATGGGAATGATAGTGCTCGGATGGGACTTAAATGCATAGGAAAGCAGACATGAGGGATTAACATGGAATGATTTCAAGTCTAGGTTCATTGGCCTTTTCATTCCATGGAAACATATTGATGATATATCCCATGAGTTAATGAATAACTAGTACGTGTGAAAATATTTTGGTTTTTTGTGGGGCCAATTTCGTAGACCAATTTTTTCACATACTGTGATGGACAATGAATACACAAGGGTATAGTGATTTGAGGACACCATCAGATATTACATTAGGGATCAGGTAGATGTCATTAGGTTGATTTATTTATCTAAGGCGGTGAATCAAGAACCAATATACAAGGGAAACCAGAAATATTTTCCGTATTTGATTCATGTTACATTGTTAGGAAACCTTAGAAGTGAGGCTTCAAGAAGTAGTTTGTGGTTCCATGAGGAGTCTTAGTTGGGATATTAGGATAGAGACTCACGAAGGACACATATTAGTGAGTCTGTAGCAGTGTGCTTGTATTTTTTCTATCCATGAAATTTTTGGTCCTAGTTTGGTAATGTCATGAAGGAGAGATGATCTTGTGGCTAGATGGTTCATCATGAGTGGTTCTACAAGAATCCTTATCATATAGCTGGTAGTCATAGACTGGGGAAGACAAAGGGGATCGGAGGATGGACATGGAAATTTACTTGGTGCTGGTAGCTGGGATTTAGCTATGTGATTAAGTCATATAAAAGATACGGTGACCGCTCATTGTGTTCAATGAGTAGTATCTAGTGTATCTCCTTATGAAGGCTAAGCCTTAGGGATTGAAGCTTTATAAAATGTTCATGATGTTGATATGTAAGGGATAGAGTAATCTAGTGAGACAATAATTTTAGCGGATTTCCTTTATTGTGGTGTGATTGAGTTATCCATTGTCTTGGAATTGAAATTTTTGGTGCATGAGGTCCATAGGTACTTTTATTGGACTAAAAATGGACTAGTTTTTAGATTGGAGTCGATTATGATTCGTGATATTTATTTATATACATATATGTGTGTATGTTTGTATAATCATTGTGAATTATTTTGGGAATTTTTTGCATGTTATATTTGAATAAGGTTTATAAGAATCGAGTCTATAATGAGAATTACTATGTATATACATTTTGAGATTTTTATGGGAATATTTTGAGGATAAATATTTATGGTCAACTAATGAGACAGATGATTTGATGAAATCATTTTAGGACTGATGTATGTTATTAGATTCTAATGAGATGTAAGTATTGGTGGGTGTTAGAAATGACAACCAGAATGATTGAAACACCCAAGGAGGTAAATTAATTATGACGTGTCATGGGATGAATTTTATGCTTAGTGATGGTTTGTGTAACCTTCATAATGAATAATTTTTTTAAAAAAAAGTGGAAGTGATGGGAAACTTTTAGTGTTGGCAGAACCTTGATGGGAGTTTAATTACATTTTCTTGACTAAGGATGACTGGGTTGATGTAAATGAGATGGATTTGTTTGGTATCTTTCTTGGGTAGAGACTAATTTCTCGGGGATGGCCTATTTAATGTTGTAGATATTGTAATATCCTTATTTTCTGAATGGTTTGAAGTTTTGAACCTTTTTAAGTTTTTTTATATTTGGGGAGCAGGAAAACATTTCTCTTGATCTTCAAAACTAAATTCTCGATGATTAATTCTACTAACCTCTCGTTTTTATACGGGGATTATAGCCTAGAATGTTTCTCATGATTGCATATGATCTTCGGTTTTTGTTATACCTTTCAAACTCATTTTTAGTAATGCATAAAGAGAGGTACACAATTATATTTAACTATGAAGCATCCTAGGAGGAACCATCCACCCCACCAATGCACTAGAAATGGTGTGTAAAACCATGAAAGATGGAATTCATAGTTGCTGGTAATGTCTATAGTTTTTAATAGAGAAAATATGTATGGTCTTTATATGGATTGGTAAATTGTGTTCATAACCTTGCATTGTGTGGTTCTTGGATAGTGAGATCAACATGGTTGGAAAAAGGTTTTGTACACTTTGTGGTCAAACCATGTGGGTCGATATAAATTTGTTTTTTCAAAATTACCCTCCTTTAGGATTATATTTTTATCCACTTTATTCCTCCATTCTACAAGCACAACAGGGGAGGTCTATCCTTTTTCACTCATTGGATTATTTGAGGGATGATTCTCATTTGAGCACTGATCTAAACACCATTGGTCTCATTAGAAACAAATTTTAAGGTATTTTATCATCTTTCATACCTTCTGTAGTTATCTCTCAATATGATGGGCTAAATCCATTTGAGCACTAATTCAATAATTTTAGGTAATTTATTTAAAAGAAAATTTTATCGGGTTTCATCTCTTGATAGAGGCTAATATCTTACAAGTGTGTTCCTATGAGTATAAGATTGGTGGTTCCTAGCATTCTCATTAATTTTACTACTGTTTATGTGTGTGAAATTAAATTTTAATGTGGTGTTTTCCAAGTGAGACCCCAAACTAATTAATTCTTAATAATGATGTCGCTTAATAAATATTACGGTATTTTGTAGGTAATTCCCTAGTCCATTATAATATGTGAAGTCGATTATGTATATTTTTTCACTTGGGAAGGATGGTTCGGGTGTCTGATTTAAATGAATTAAATTACATGTATTGATCAAATGTTTCCATGGGAACATGATGAGCATGGACTAAGTATTGAGTTGATGTTGATCACATAGAATAAGGAAACATGGTCATCATGTTCGGCATGGACCATAACATAAACGATGATGATAATCAACTGGTTGAGGTGAAATTTTCATACGATCGAGTTAGTGATGTTATAAGGAAGAGGGATTGTCAAATGTTACATAAGGTGGTGGTGACCATCTAGATTTAGAAACATTTTTATAGGGAAATAGGGCACAAGATAATGTTATTTAGGATATTAATGGTGATGTTGTTCACTGTTGTTCGGTGATGTTCCATTTCTATCATGTGAATATTGATAGGAGTAATTTTAGGTGATGTTGACCTGTCATTGTGGGTAGAATACAAGTAGAAATTGTGTCGTATGGGATGGTGTTGACCATCATTTATGTTACAGGTGCTCACCATATTATGTAGTGTGGATGGCGATAGACCATTAGTCAATGGTGTTGAGTCCATTTGTTGGGGGATAAGGCACGAAATTACACATGATGTTGAGGGATCGCGATAATGGCTGGAAGGATATATCAGTGCATCATGAGTAATTTGATGAGCCAACATTGATTATATATTTGAAGAATGATTCCCCCATCACTTGGGACGTCATGTAGTTTAGCCAAGGGAGAGTTTTTCAGTAGAGACAAAATGGACTGGGGATTTTTTTTTATACACTCCATTTGGAATCTGGATACTTGATTGGATGGCCTAATGTGTTGGTTAATATTTTTATAGGTTTAACCTAAAGGTTCACCTTGTATCATATTTTTCAGGGGTAGCCTGTGAACTAGCCTAGAGTCATCACCACTGCAAATATATGTATATATATATATATATATATATATATGAAGACATGTACTTAATTCCATATATATTTTGGGGTATATATTTATAGGGATTCAAGAATTTGATGAAGAAGGTAAATGCTCACTTCTTGATATTGTGTCCAAGTTGATTAAGTTAATTAATAAATGTGAATGTATTGTCCGGTATTCAAATTTTACCTACAATATCATAACTATGGATGTAAGACAAGAACACATTGGGGAGGCCTAATGAGTTCAGACACACACCCTAAACGGACCACAGATAATTTGTGTATACATTTTTTCATGGATACTAAGTAAGAGAATAGTATCAGGAGATGGACCTTAGGGATAAAGATATACCTTTTTCAGGGGATGAGTGGAAATGGACCATGTGGTTCCACTGCATTGTGTTGAATAATCCGTTTGAGAGTTATCAAAATTTATATATATATATAAATATATATATGTGTACTGATGTGGTCAAAAATAGGTGAACCTACTTATCTAATATTATGTATGTCAAGTTAGGTAATAGTTTTACTATATGTGGTTATGCCTTCGGGATTATTTTCTTCTGTTGTTGTTTATTATTCATCTATTGAGTTTCATTGATTCTTATACTATTTATGATCCTTCTTGTATAGTTTTATATTTATATTGAACATTATTATTATCATCATCAGAGGGTATAGTCTCCCCACTATCACCTCATCAGACCATAAATACTATTAATCATCCTTTTATATATGGAGAGGCACTCCTAAGGTATAGTGGTCATCGAGGTCGAAGTACTATTTTGGTTGGAGAATTGGTAGGGATGCTATAACCATTGGGAATAAATCTATATATGGAAAATAAAGAGTTCTTTAAAAATATGAGAGAATAAATAATCCATCATGGGGCTTCACTAAGAATTCAAATTAATATTTGAAGGTAGCTTAGGAATTATACTACTCATTCCCCAATACAATGATTTGTTGAGGATAGAAAGAATCTATATCCTCTTATACTAATGTAGCATGGAAGAACATATGCATTGAGTATCGATAAAGAGGATTGCATTAATTAGGAAATAAATTACCCTCCAATAATAATTAGTTGATTTACTCTAGATCTATCAATCGTATTGTATCTAGGGGGTTTATAAGAATATATATTCAACACCCTCATTGTTTTTTATTTGAATTAATAAATTTAATTGTGTGATTTCTATGTTTTTTGCAAATTAACACTAATTAAATAATAATATTATCTTAAAAAATGATTAGATATTTGATGTAAAGTTTTTATCTAGACATTATCTCCAAATTATTTTCTACAATTGATGAAAACCCCATTCTAAATCAATTGTGAGAATCTATTAGGTAATGTAAAACTAATATTTATCTATGATGAAAACTGAATCTTTCACATGGCTAGGAATACAAAATTATGAGATACATTTATAGGAAATTGTAATGAAAAATATAGGTTTTCATGATTTATGTATGATATTAGGGACTATATCACATTACATGTGATATTATGATATTTTCCATTAGATTCACCTCCCTTATATATTTCATTATTTATATTATAACTTAATTTTGAGAACACATTATATTTAAGGTGGCCGAATGTAATTAATGGAAATTTCGCATTATTTTCTACTGAAATTGGTGATATAAAAATAGAGTGTTTCATAGACTCTCTATAATTTAAATAAAATAAAAACCTTTATATATTTTTAATTACAAATATACCCATTAATACATAGCAAATAAATTTTCTATTAGAGGTGGAAGTAACCATTTATAAAATCAATAAAATTGGAGGAAGTGGCATATGGAATCAGACGTCTTCTATATGAGTCATATTTTCCTGTTTTTAGAGCAGAGGTAGCTTCATTATGGTTTTTCGGATCAATCCGAATCCAAAATCATAAAAATTCAACTTGATAGAGATAAATTATTGGGAAATCATAATTTGTATAACTCACATGAAATTCCATTCTTATGGAAATAGAACATATGAGTCCCAATAATGTCTATATTGCCCAAAAATCAATTTTAGAGGTCATAAAGAGTTTTTTGAGCTTAAATTAGTATGAAATAAATATTGTGTAATTATCTATTATGTAAAAAAGTATGTCAATAAAAAATAAATTTTAATGAGAAAGCCTTTTTTCATGTCCTGTATAAAATGAAACCATATCAATTTATGAAATTAATACATGTTTAAATAAATTATTATCCAGTATATATGTATTCCTTGAAACTAAATTAGTATAAAATTATTTATCCTTTAAAAAATATAAATTATTCAATATGAAATGTTTTCCATTAGATTTTTTAAATATTATTACAAAAATAATTACCAAATATTTAGAATTTATATATACACAATTGACAAAAGATTATTTTTTATCATGTTCGTATTAGGTTAATATGGTTTTAATGGGTTTTCTAAATATATTTTTTTGGGGGTGAAATTTGAAAAATACAATTTTTTAAAACTCTGTGGATTTTGAAAGATCACTCGTATATAAGAATAACCTCTAAATTAGGAAACATTATCTTATGAAAATATATATCATTGATTTATAATTATATATTTTCAAATATAATTTTTAATTACAAAATAATGTTGTATATTTTAAAACATATTATTTTTTTATGTTTTTCTAAATATACTATACTTTTGTATTTATAAAATAGTTTATATCAATTAAATCTAATGATATGCATTTTTAATGATAAAATTGTGTATTCTTATAAGTTCCACTTTAATTTTAGGAATAAATATTATGTTTCCATGTCTAAATATTAGGTAACCTGGTAAAATGTTTATTTTTCAAAAAATATTACTTTTCAAAAAATATTATTTTCAAAATATAATGAAACAATTTTAATATAATGTTAAAAATGATGATTAAATATATAAAAAACAACTAAAACTAATATAATTTGAAATCATTAATTAATTATTAATATATGTACTTTAATATAAAAACCATTCTTCAACATTATACATTTTTCAACAGATTATATATTATGAATTAAAATTTAATTATCAGATATTTAGACACTAAATAATGATAAATAGAGCCCAAATTACGAATCAGAATGTCAAAATTTGGTTATAAGGGCCCACTTTTATTTTAATTAATAAAATAATCAACATCAATAATATTTATTTATCTGTAATTACTATTTAAATAAATAATCTATGGCGGATCAAATTTTTATAAATTAAAATGTCCATAATGAATTCTATAAATAAATACCGTTTAATGTATTAACTACTAGTATCACCAACCATCACACTAATTAAATTCATTAATTTATATTCTTAATACTTATAAACCATTCTTTTTAGATAAAATTATCTCTTCATTTCTTATAAAATTGAGATCACATCGACCCATATAATATTTTATGCCTGTTTTGAAATTTCCCTGAACCCCAACCAAAATCCCCTTAACATGGTTTGTGATACCCTCCCTAGTTCTCTTTGTATAAAAAAAGTAGCCTATGAAAATAAAATATAAGTATTTCATCATGAGGTTGTTGAAGGTATCAGTGTAGGTTTTTATTATTATTATTATTTTATTTATATTAATTATGTTCAAACTGACCACAATCATAGTATATTAAATATATCAGCATAATCAGGGTGTTGAGATTTTATAATAATAATAGTAGACCCAATATTTTTTCACCTACATTTACTATTAAAATTATGAATTTATGTTATCCCATGTTCCTATATTACCAACTCTAATATGTGATGATGTAATACCAAGAGATTAAAAAAACATTATGCTCAATAACATTCATTATATGCAACAACAAGCATTAATCGAATTCCAATATACTATAATATTTTATCATTCATGTATGTGTGTTATTACATATTCATTAGATTTTAATTAATTAATTTTTTAATTCAAATTATGAAAAATATATCAATGTCATTATATAATCTGTATGTACATACTAATTAAAAAAAACAAGTTCAGGATTTTCAATTTAACCATTTTACTATTCAAACCTGGTTTTATTGTATTTCGTGATATAATATTATTATTATCTTCTTAATCATTGATAAATTTCAATTGATAATATATATATTATTTTTGAGATCATCATTCTACTGTTTTTATTGGTTCTTTTGAGAAAATTTAAATTTTAGTAAATTGTTAAAATTCAATTTTTTAAATATTTGTCACATCATTTAATTACAAAGTCCCATAATTTTTTGAATTATACCTCAAGGCGATTAAATTTATATAAAATTATATATAAACTATTTTATTAAATATGAATCATCATTCTATCTTATTTTTGTATAAAATCATTTTTGGGATTAGAAACACAATTTTATTGTAAATAGTTTTCATTGTATTTACAATATTTATATTAAAAATTATCTATTCCACCTAAAAAATTGATAATTGATAAATTTATTCCATATCTAGAATGATTAGTCCAATATATGTTAAAAAATACACTTTTATTTTTATTCATTTGGAATAGGAATCATTTTTATTTGTTTTTTATCTCAGTATAGGGAAAATCATATAACTAAGGAAAAAATTAATATGAAACAGAGTAAAAATAAGGAAAACGTGATTTTAATCTATTTGATTAGAAAGTTAATACCAAACTCATCCATGATTCAATGATTTAGAAATTTGGATCCATTTTTATTTGAAAATTACTTATTTCATATTTTATATAACAAAAACATTTAAATGTCTCTCTATTTCATTTAAATTTCACTTATATGTATAAAAGTTAATAAAAATATTTTCTGCAAGATTTTTTTTGGTTATTTTGAGAATAGTGGTTTTTTATAATTGAAATTTATTTTTATTTTATAATTATTTAAAACATACCTTTAATGATTTCACAACACCAACATCGTGTGTGTGCAAGTTATGTATAAAATATTAAATGAATTTAAAAACACAAAAAAGTAATATTTTTATTCAATTATTATTCCCCATGAATTTATTAGATTTATATAAACTAATAGGATTGTAAAAAAAACCTTATATTCATTTTCCATAGATATCTTGATGACGTTAAGTTTAAATTAAATTAATACATTCTAGAATTAATTTATTTATATGTAATAATAACTTATATTTTTTTAAATGATTAAATATTAATAAAAATCATCTCTTTGTGCATGTGAATTATATATTGTTGGAAATATAAACCATTTGAATTTATGGGTATTTGGAACATTTATAGTATCTTTATTAACCCCTAAAATGTAAAACCACGATATCTTAGTAATTCTAAAAAGGGTTAATTGCTTTTTAAAAGGAATATATAAGGGATAAAAAATCACATAATAGATCGAAAATATCATTGGATTATAGGGTTTGGATTCATCCTTTTCTTATACAATATATATATTTGGTTCCAACATTCCTTGAAAATAATTTTTAAATATTTAATACTTTATGTAATTCCATGTGTGCATCTCCCCTCACATATAAAAGGGAACCTCCTCCCCTCTCTTCCTCATGCCATTGTATCGTTATATGTCAACCAATACATTCCCTAACAACATACAAAAATTTATCCAAATATCTCCTATATATTAATTTTGGAATAATATATACCTAATATAGAATAATTTGTAATGAATAAAAGTTTCTCTAAAGAAGATTTAATTCCTTTAACAAATTTTTTTTTATTTTGTTCTATAAGTCATTAAAAACTCTTAAAGTGTTATAAATAGACCTTGGTCGACCCTATACAGGTCACCCAATAAATCCAACAACAAGGCCCTAGATGTGTTCCCGATCCTCATTGCCTTGAAAAATGTGCCATGTGCATCAACAAAGGGAGGATGGGATAAATTTCACCCAATATAAATAAACAAAAGTAGTGGAAGAATAAAAGAGAATCACAAAATAAATTAACCAAACAGAATGACTAAGAATGAACTGTTAAATATAACTAACTGAACTTGATGACCACTAAAACACCACATGAACTTATTGGTCACACTCTAATCATAAGACTTAAAATCACCCACAGTTATCGAGATCAATCTAAAACCTGCACTTGAGACTAAAAAAATATGAAAGCATAAACATTAGTATTAAAACATAGTTGACAAGACCCAATAAGCTATTCCAACACGATTTTTAAATAAATAGATACTAATTTCATGTTTTAAATAAAATATATAAATGTAGTTTTTTTTACAGATTTTCCCTTTAAAGAAAATCATTATCCATTTCCTTTTATATCATAAACCAGATTCATTTTCATGAAAGAAGAAGTAACCTTTTAGGGAAAGAGGTTTTGAGAAAAAAGATTTGTAATTTTTTTTAAATTCATTGTCAACAATCATTTTAAAATCATTTTATCACTTTTATCACTGAGATACACCATACAATGTGGAAAATTTTATGGTCATATAAGGGAAATGGAAAATAGAAATCACGTGTGACCAAACAATAATGTACCTCAATCATCAACCATAGATAACTGAGTACCAGAAAACATGGGAGAACATAGGATCTCTTGAATAATCATGAACATACTATACACATGAATAATAACGAAGGTATTCCCTACTAGATAACATCATAATGACCAAACTCCTAATTGCCTCCCAACCTGGGCTGACCAAAGGGCCCAATCCCATAGCTATAATAACAAGATATCCCCCATGATTAGAGCCACTAGTCTTTTCATAATCTAAAATTGTACGATAGTTTTTAACTGAAAATTAGCTCTCAATGCTAGTTTATCATGTCAGGAATAAAAAGGTCGATGATCCGACCAATAATCCCATAACATGCAGCGTCATCACATACAATCAATACATGCAATCAACTAACACAACAAAGTCATGCCTAGTCACCCCAAAGAACAAGTCCCTCTCCTTTCAACTATTTCATCTCAAGGGATTCCTACAGTGAGGATCTCCCACAACATAAAACAAAAAAATGTCAAGAGGACCATCCAAAAAGTGTTTTCAATATAACTAGTTTTAAAAAAAATTCTAGCCGCGCCTCACGTGACCTTACCATACCAAAAAATTTCCAATGAATAAAATTAGCACCACATTCAAATCCAAACCATTTGGACCCCCATTTAAAAGACCTACTCTTGCCACCAAAAGCACATATCCAACCCAAGGGATTCTTTAAAACCACAATTAATTTATAAAGGACAACCAACCAATTTTACAAACAATCGGTGTGAAAACACCCAATTAAACCATTCCATACAACATAGTTCAAGAGGGAAACCATTTCATTTCAAGACAAAAAAATATTCTAACAAATATATATGAATAATTAATATAATAAATCGGGGATTAATGCATGAAATAAATGTTTCATTAATTTAACGTTCATTTCCTAGACATATTACCTCCATATGAGATCCTTATAAGATGAGACACTACGTCCCATGAGAAATTAGGTGGCAACAACTCGTATCTGGACCACACTCACAAGAACATACCTATATATATCCATAATATAATGAAATTATTCTCCGATCAATGAGGGAATACATACATTGAGGACATATATATATATATATATATTAATATATAAACCTTAATTATGTATGTGTGTATGTCATAAAACATTAATAAAAACTCACTAGAACATATCCTATAATCACCAAAACATAGCAATAAGGTTCAATGCACCTCAAATAAATAACATACGAGTCATAAACATATTAGTTCCCTAAAATAGATGATTTTAAACAATTAGTGGGTAGAAAACATTACATTAGACGACAGTGGAAAAACGATACATCTCGAAACAAGTCACCTTCGACAGTGAAAACTGAAACACAGACCAACACACACTAGGAGGCCCTTTGCACAACCCTAGATCTGAAGAATCATTGATAAATGCATCAAACCCTTGGCTAGGGTTTCAGATGAGGGGGTAGGGCCTTATGATGACTGAAATAGGCCGATGCAATGAAGGTGGAATATGGTGGAAGCTATCCCTCATGGAATAAGACATGAACTATGATGGAAACACATGGATTTGGATGACAATGAGGGAACCCTAAGTGGGTGTAGCATCGTTCATCATGGGGGTAAACCAGGGGAGGGGGTCACATGACAAGAGAGTGAGAAGCGGGAGTTGTGCCTCCATTTGTTTTCCTAAAAACCTATAATAAAATAATAATAAACCCAATAATAATAATAATAATAATAATAATAATAATATCAATAGTAATATTAATAAATATTATAACAAGAAACATAATAACAATATTATTATTATTCATTTAAATTGTATTATTATTATTATTATTTTTAAGACAATTTCTTTAAATTTTATTCTCTATCAAAACTTTTTTTAATTTAATCAATTTTAAACTAAAAATTACTCAAATATAAACAAACAAATCCTAACTTTAAGGTGATGGTTCTGGGTGTGACAATTCTCCCACACTACCCATAATGCAATATGCACCACATAATTCCACAACAAGGCCAAACTCCAATGTAGAAATTGATACCCCTTCATAGTTTGAGGGAATTCCCAAAGGAAAAAAGTACAAAAATTCCAGAACACTATATCAACAAAGTAAGAGACTTATAAATCAACCTCAGGAGACTCAAAATGGATTCCTCAATCTGTACCATCTAGCCTCAAAAGATGAAACACCACCAATTGATAGATAAAAGGAAAATAGCTTCCCACAATGCACAATCATACCTATAAAACTAAAATATCTTATACACCACTAAACAGAACCCACACCACTTACCTGAAATTACCCAACAATAACCTATCCCATCTGATGAATACCCTCATGATTTTAATTTAGAAAAACCCTTGGAAGTTCTTAAATTCCAAAATTAACTCAAGAGTGGAGATTCGGGCTACATAGCTCTTAACGTCACTACCTACCCCTATTTCAACACCAGGAACAAAACGAAATTACTATCATGGGGAGGAATGAACAAACACCCCACCCTAAGAAACAACATAACACCCATGTTGGAACTAGGACACCAACAAGTGGAGGCCCGAACAGACATCCCACCATATCAAACAAGCTAAAAATAAATTTTGTGAGACCCCCGATTTGTCTCCCCACAGTAAGAATTAACTAAATTAATCGAACACAAAAACTTCTCTGCACTGACCAGACACCCCTACCAAAAAGTGAGGGGAGGGAAGGGATCAATTAATGTGGAATCCAAACAAATACATCAATATAAAAATAACTCTACATCCCCATATGACCACAAAACCAAACTATGATCGATTCACGAATGCTGAGTCGACCATAAACTGGTCACCCATGTCATCATATGATGTAGCCTGATGGATTTCCTGATCCTCTAGGGCTGGAGAAAAGTTCCAAAAGCACAACAGATTGTTTATGGGAATGATTTATTCCAATATATATAAACTATCATAGAATAATAATAAAATAAAATCTCAAAATATATAAACCAATTAGAATTACTAAGCATGAACTGATAAATAAAACTAACTGAACCTGATGAACTCTAAAAACGAATGTGGCCCCATTGGTCACATTATAATCACCAGAATCAGCATCACCCACAGTAGTAAATATCAATTTTAAAACTACACATGAGACAGAAAAACAATGTATTATTGTGATTATTAAAACGTAGTAGGAATACCCAAATAATATATACCCAGTGGAATTTCATTTAAAAAAAGATACATAGATTTTATGTTTGAATTAAAATATATAAAATTATATTTTTCACACACGTTAAAGTTAAAAAAACAATGACCCATTTCCCTTTTTATCATAATCAGGTATCATTTTCATGAAAGAAGATATAACATTTTAGTAAGAGAGGGATTGAGAAGAAGGAAGTGTAAAAAATTTTCAGATCATTTTTCAAAAAAACATTTGAAAATAATTTTCATAACATTAGAAAAGCGATGCACCATAAAATGAGGATAAATAAATATTTACTCAAGGGAAATTAAAAGTTGTAAGAATGACTAACCAAACTAATGTGTACCTCAATCGTCTTTCATAGATAATTAGGTACTAGGAAACATGGGAGATCCATGGAGCTCGTGAATATTCATGAATGTAATATACATTTGTCTCATCCTTAAGGCATTCCCTAAATATTGACATCATAACGCCCAGTTTTCCCGATAATCTCCGCACCAAGCCTAACCGAGGGGCTTAATCCCATATAAATAATAAAATAATATCCCACCGTTATACAGGCCACTAGTAAGTGTGTAATCTCAACAACTATAGCAATTATAAATAAATAACTTTCTCTCAGTTCAGAGTTCCCATGTCATGAATTAAAATGTGGTGATCCAACCATGCATCAAAACACATTTATATTCATCACACATTATCAACAAACACAATCAATACACACAGAAAAAATCACCCCCGAGTCACCACAAGGAACAATTCCCTCCCCTTTCAACTATTTTATCTCAAGGGAGTTCTACTCGGAAGTCTTGCCACAACATACAACAAAATCAAGGTAATAGGACCATCCGTGGAGATTTTTTAGTATAAATAGTTTTTGGAAAATGCCAACCGGGCCTCACATGACATTCACATACCGAACCAATTAAAAATAATCAAATACATACCACTTTCAAATCCAAACATTTTGGAACACTATTTATGAAATCCATTTTTACTAACTACAAACAAACGTCTAACCCATTTCATTATTTAAAAACTATAATTCAACTATAAAGGCCAAGTAGGAAATTATAAAAACACATACTGTGAAAACCCCATTTAAACCATTTCATACACCATAGTAGAATAGGGAAAAAACGTGATTTCAAGACCAAAAATTTAACTAAACATTATATAGAAATAATTAATATATTACTATGTTTGAAATGAAATAAAAAATTATTCATAATGTTAATGGTCAATGCAAATAGATCCTACTGAAACAATTTAGCATGCCATGCTGAGACACATTAGCACTTGAAAAATTAGCCAGTGACCACTCGTAATATGCCCACACTCGCATGCACATATATTCATTGATATATATATATATATATATCCATAATCAATTGTATATGTATTCTCCGACCCATGATGGAATATATACATGGAGAACATATATATATATATTGTACAAACAGTAATTATATGCATGTGTTCCCCAAAACACTGATCAAAACTTAGTACAACATATCTTTGAATCATAAAAACAATGCATAAGGGTTCAACAAACCTCAAATAAATTTACAAGCACTAAGAAACTTCTTAAGGACCTAAATTAGATGGTGAGAATCTATCTGTTTGTAAAAAACCCTTACCTCAGACAGTGATGGAAAAATAAAACAACTCAACACACCTTGCCATTGGTAGAGAACACTGGAATGTAGACCAATACACCCCATGAGGTCCTTTTCCCAACCCTATATTAGAAGAATTAAAGAAAAAGGCATCGAACCCTTGGATAGGGATTTAAATGAGTGGATACGGTACTAAGACGATTGAAATAGGCCAATGAGAAGTATGATGAATAGAGAGAAAACATACCTAATCGAATCATACAAGAACTGATAAGGAAAAACCATGATCCATCCAGTAAAGACGGATCCTAAAGGGGTTTTAACATCACACTATAGGGGTGTCGACCGGGGGAGGGGTCATTCGACGGGTAGGGGAGATGGGGGTACATGCACCTCCCATAGTTTTCATAAAAACCTAAAATGAAATAAAATATTATAAAATAATAAAAAAATATTTATAATAATATAATCCGATCACCCGAGATGGCTAGCGATAAGGCTCAATAGGTTTTCCTTATCCTTACGGGATGGCGAAAAATGAAAAGGGAATCAATAGAGTGGTGAAGGGAATGGTTTATCTCAATATAAATAAAAATCAGTGAAATAATAAATAAGAACCCGAAAATAAATAAAACAAATATAATGAAAAATGAAGAACTGTTATATATAACTTACTAAACCCGATGTCCACTAAAACATCACATGACCTAAAAGGTCACACTCTGATCAAAAAACTCATCATCCTCCATGAATATTGAGAACAATTGTAAATTGTAACATGAGGCTAAAAAAATTATAGGAGTGTGTATTAAAACTCAGTAGGCATACCCATATAATATATTCCCAAATGAATTTCCATTAAATATGGAGACATGGAAAATAATTTTGAACAATATTAAATAAAATTATATTTTTCACACATCTTTCCTTTAATGAAAATAATTATCCATTTCCCTCTTAATTTTAAACAAATTTCATTTTAATAAATAAATATTTAACCTCATAGTGAAGGGGGATTGGAAAGAAAGAAGTGTAAAAAAATTTATAAATGTATTTCTTACAAAAAATTGAAAATAATATTATCACATTAAGTAAAGAGATGCACCGTAAAATGAGTAGAATGTAATAATCACAGAAGGGAAATGGAAGATAACAAGTATGATTGACCATGAAATAATGTACCGCAATCATCGGAAATAGATAACTAAGTACCATAAAAATGGGAGAACCAAGGATCTCTTGAATAATTTAGAGAATACTATAAATGTCACTCATCCTAAAGGCATATCCTACACAATGAAATCATAATTCACAAACACCTAATCGACGCCCTTTATGGCATGATCATGGAGCCCAATCCCATAGTAAGACTAACAAAATATCCCCTACTAATATAGACTACTATCCAATTTATAATATAACGTACTACAACAATCATTCCCAAAATATTTCTCTTTATTCTCAACTCCCTTGAAAGGGATAAAAAGGGGGTTTATCCAAACAAGCTTCCAATCACATGAAAATTCATCACACATAATCAATACACACAATCTTCACACATGACACCCCCCATTGTAACCCAATGAACACGTCCCTCTAGTATCAAATATTTTATCTCATGTCAGTACTACGTAGAAGACCTCCCATAACATACAACAAAATCAGGGTAAGAGGACCATCCTTATAGAGTTTTCAAGATACCCATTTTTACAAAAATGACAACTGGGCCACACAAAACATTCACATAGCATAAAATTTACAGATTATCAAATAAACACCACAGTAAATTCCAAACAATTTAGAACACCAAATATAAAATTAATTTTTACTAAACAAAATGACATTTCCAAACCATTAATTCTTTAAAAATCACAATTCTCTTTTAATGGCCAACCAAGAAAACATACAGACACATAGTATGAAATATCCAATTACAACATTTCATACAACATAATACAAGAGGGAAACCACTTCATTTCAGGATAGAATTTTTTTTAAAAAATTATATATCAATAATTCATATAAAAACTATTTTTAAAATATATGAAATAAATTATTTTTAAATTTAATGGACATTTCAAAGAGATCCTGCCATAATAAGAGATCAAACCAAGTCAAGACACTTTGGCGCTTGAGAAATTAGGCGGCGACCACCTGTATCATTCCCACACGTGCACACACATACCAATATATATAACCACAATCTAATAAACATATTCCTTTTTCCATGAGGGGATACTTATATGGAGGAAAATCATATATATATATTAATACATAACATATATCTATGCACAACATCAAAGTTTGACAAAAAATCATTCAACATATCATTGAATCAAAAAAACATAGTGAAAATGTTCAACGCACCTCGTATAATTTCATAGGGAATCAGAAACATCTTAAGGGCCTAAAATAGAGTGTTTGAAATAATCATTGGTAAAAAACCCTTAACAAGGATGACAACGATGAACCGAAACAACCCAAAACCCCACCGCTTTAGTGGTGAACACTGATGCATAGACCAACACACCCAATGTGGCACTATTAACAACCCTATATCAGAAGAATCAAGGAAAAACACAAAAAACCCTATGATAGGGTTTCAGATGGGCTGGCAGGGCACCATGATGACCTAAATTAGCTAATGCGAATAAAGAGGAATATGGAGAAATCCTTAAATCTTCGAATAAGACAAGATCCATGAAGGAATTTAATTATTCTGGATGGTGGGGAAAGATTCGGGATGTGGGTTAGTGTCACACTACTTGGGGTTCGACCAGGGGAGTGGATCGCGTGATAGGTGATGGGAAAGGGGGTATCTTCACATCCCTAGGGTTTTCACAAAACCTAAAATAAATTTTAAAGTAATAATAATATTTTTAATAGAAATTATAATATTTAACACAATAATTTTATTATTATTAATCATAATAATAATTATATCAATATTATTATATTTATATCAGTTTTTATTATATATTTCTTTTCATGGTTATTAATTTAATTAATATTAAACTATTAAAACTCATAAATAAACAAAAAATTGTGACCACATGATGCCGGGTCAGGGTGTGACATATGAATTTGTTATTTAATAACATCATTAAAAACAAATAGTTATATAATATTATACAAATATATTACCCTCAATATGTATATTTATTCCATCAATTCAGAAAATAAACAACCATTTTTTTACATCCGACAACCACATTTCTGGTGTCACGTGTTTTGTTTTCCATCACCACCTCTCATGGATGATTAAGATGATGGATTCAATTTTTATATTTAACAATAATGGAAACAATATCTTCCTAAAATATAATATGTCATATATTTCCTTACAATTCCATCGATTTTTAAATTATTATATTATTCATGTTTTAGTGTGGATTACAACTTCTATGAAGTGGTGTGATTCATTTTTCATCACAACATGACATAGATTGAATATAAAAATTATTTTAAGTGTTAATATGGTATAATAGTAATTCATTACCGAAAAAATATTACACACTTTCTTTATATAATTTTGATTGAAAATGGAAATGATATTTAAGTGTATATATGGCCTATAGTCTCCATTATTGTTACGTTTTTCATTTTTAATTTCCATATATCATAGTGGTTTAAAAATAATAATTAATGTATAAATTTTTTAAATATGTTGTTATTATTATTTTTTATATAATAGAAGAAAAATTCACATTATTAGAATACCAAATTTATTTTTGATGTTACTAATCGAACATCCTCATAACACCAGATTTATAACTAACTGAATAAGAATTCAAATCTGTGATTCAATTAAATGAAATAATTTTTTGAATTATAATTTATTAATGATTTAAATGGATCTTAATAAATATAATATTTATATTTTTTAACATACTTGTGTAAAAGGGTATTCGTATAATGTATTTACTCGAGGTAAGGGATTTCCCATAATTTTCATTTCATTATGGTCTGTAGTATTTATACACATGTAATTTATTTTATAAGATATATATCATTTCCCATTAAAATATAATATCATTAATCCTTAATAATTTTTGTAATTTTATTTTACCATTAAAATTAATTAATTTAATGGTGTTTTACATGAAAACGACAATATGGTAAGGGGTTTCCTAACTCAATTTGAATTCATTAGGTTATAATTATAATTCATTGTCTTTTTTATTTAATTTTCATTTCTGAAATGATATATAAATTGTCTTATAATTTTCATAGTGAATTTTATTTTCATTTACACATATGTGAACAAAATTAATTCAATGATTAATTACTCGTTCAAAATTTTTGATCATTACAACTGTTTTCGTTAATTCAATGTCATTTTCATGAGACAGTTTTCATGGTGTTCACCATGATTTCCATGTATGGTGTATATAGATCATCGTGAATAAATTATGAAATATTAATTCAGGAAAAAATTTATTTTTAGAGACATAAAATACTTCTTATTTCCATGAATCTTGACCTATTACCATTTTAAAAATGGTTTTATATTAACTTCTCAAGTATTTTTAAGAATTTTTATGTTCAAGGTTACTTGGTTAT
This sequence comes from Viscum album, assembly GCA_963277665.1. Lineage (NCBI taxonomy): Eukaryota > Viridiplantae > Streptophyta > Magnoliopsida > Santalales > Viscaceae > Viscum > Viscum album. Next base: position 1,614,326,554 of record OY728152.1, on the reverse strand, counting down.
GTCATAAAAAATTATTTTAACTCAAAATACCATTTTCCCCTTTCAGTATAAATTGGTTTTATTTGATTAGTTATTGTTTCAACCCATATTGATTGAAAAATGTCAAGAATGTCGTTTGTAAGTGAAATTGTCCTTGTATTATATTATATATTATAATTCATTTTTATATATATATTTTTCCTAAATTCGATTAAATAATGTTATTTTAGAAATATATTGTTTTTCTGAATTATATTTTATAAGATATTTCGGAATTTTTTTATGGATTTAAAAATAAATTTTCTGACATTCTACGCAAGGGATATTTTTATACACTTATAACAAAACTATGCGAAGAATATTTATTTTTAAATTTTATAATATGAGTGATTTTACTCACCATAACGAATGTTACAATATTTCAGTCATCCTTTATAAATTTACTATTTCATATTTATGGAAACTAATTTTAATAATATTTTCTATTTTATTAATTTTCGACAGATAATTTTAAAGGGGAAAGGGTTTTCTAGATAAAAATGTTATTAATATAATTATAATGTTATTTAATTACACCAATGGCGAAAAATAAATCTTACATAGGATCCTATATAGATATATTTACATGATAAGATCCTAATTTTTTATTTGGATGGGTTGTACTTTTTTTTAATATATTTTCATGGAACCAATTTATTTCCCACTAGTAAATAAATATATGAATGAATAATTTTCATTCATTGTATTTTTATATTGAAATTAAGTCATAATTTACTTTAATCATAAGAGATTACATGGAAATTATTGATGAATGTGGGATAGGGGAGTGATCCCAAACCATAAAATGAATTTTCTAAATATTCTATGGATGTGTCTTCTATAGCCCTTACATGAATTGGGAAGTGATGATATAGTTGACTTGATATAAATAACTCCTTAGTGAAGAAAGAGTTAACCAGTTATCAGATTATTCATAATAGTTTATCGGTATTAAATAGGATTAATTATCCGACTAATAATGGTTCTATAAGGGTTATAAAAAGCTAATGTAACAAGATACCCACACATTTTATATATTCCAACTATGGGTTTTAATTGTTTAATTAGAACGTCATTAACATCACATGGATCATGATTATTTATTTTCATCACTCTTTCGATTGATAAATCATTATTCAATGTCACTTATGTTATGATCTACGATTTTATGGGTATTAATGTTCATATTTTATGCTAATTCACATAGATTATGTCATTATATCCTTATTATAATATTATGATCACATATGACATTCAGATGTTATTTTTTATGTTTAACCCCACTAAGAATTTGTGAAATGCTTATATTTTATCTTTTCATCAGGTTTTGTGGAAATTATTTAAATATGTTCTTCTAAATAAGGATACTAGATATGTAAAACAAATTATAGGTGATATATTTTTTTATGAACAAGTTGTTATGGTATCCATATTTCCAGGAAAGAGTTTTTCCTCATTCACAAAAACTATAAACCCATAAGGCCCTTTTGGATAAAATTGAACCAATATTTCTTTTTTATTTTAAATTGTTTTGATGGATAAAATTTGGTAATTTTAATCGGTATTGAAACTTGAAATATTAATATTTTGTTTTTAGCACCAAATTAGGGAGTGTGGGTTTGGGTTGGTAATGTTTAAATTAGTGGAATGTTTTATATGACATTGTTGATTATGGTGTTTTCATTAGATGATAAGTTGAGAGTTATGGATACAATAATGGGTTTATAAGATTATGGTTGATTAAAAGTTAAAAGTTATAGAAAGACAATTTTAGGTTTTAAATGAATTTATTTTTTGGTGACTAAGGATATTTTGGGATTCGTTTTATTGTGATGAGGTAAATATAACACTTAGGATAAAATGAATGAATTCTTTAAAAAAATACAATTAAATATATCAGGTTATAATCTAAAAGGCAAGATATATCCCTTGATATTAAAATTCTAATTAACGGTGTGGTTACTAAGCTTATTTTAGAAATAGGGTTGTTTATTTATGATATGATCTATGTTGATCCATTGATGTTATTGTAGTATTTTTATATTAATATTGTATTTGTTTTTATAAAGGGGTTTTCAGTTTGTAAATTTACTATTCATGTTCTATCCATATCCTTATTTTTACAGTCATAAATAAGATATTTTCATTATGTACTACACCTCATGGTTAATTAGAAGATTATTATATTTCTTTAGGAGTTAAATTTTATTTCTCTTCACATGGATTAATATATTAGTAAAAAGTGAAATACTTTTGAAACACCAACCCAAAGGTTGAATTTTTGTTTATGGATTTGAAAAAAATAATGTATATATATTTTATTATTTTCATAGTAAATATATTAATTTAATTTTTTAAATATTTGAAATTGATGTTGAAACCAAACTTCTTATCCCATTATGTTTATTTTTGACGAGTCAATGGGATTTTTAACAACATATTTATTTATAGATTTATGGTCGTTGACATTTTAATGAATATTCACTTTTTATTATCGATGTTATTTGAAATTCTCTATCATTATTTGGAGAGTAAATTTTTCATCTAATTTTGTATTATTACTTCCTAGTAATTTTATCCTATTTGGGTAGCAGCTAATGTTTTATTTTAGGTGACCTTAGTAATTTCAATCTCGAATATTCAAAATAGTCTTATATTAAACATTTGACAACATGGTTTTTCATCCATGGTGTTTTCGAATTATCATCCCCTGATTACCGTAATCATTTTAAAATTATTAGGAAATAATTTATTAATGGTGGTGTAATTTATTACCCCAATATTTTAAATAAATAATATTCTTTGTAGAATTAATTATACACAACACTCAGTGTTAAGAGAAATAAAATATACTATGATAATTTTATTATTATTAAATGTGACATTTATAAACTACAAATAAAATTTTTAGTTAAGAATATTAAAAACCTAATTATGATAAAATTTTATAAATGAAATATATAATAAAAATGTATTTATAAATATATTACAAATAATGCTAAATTTTCAGAAAAGTAATCTTATTCATTAAAAATGTGTTTTCTATATAAATATTTTTATTGTTATTTGTGAAATAATATTGACATTATAATCATGAACATTTAGAAATATAAATCGTAAAAAATGATAAAATATTTAAAATCATCTTATTACAATTTTCTTGTGGGAAATTTTTTTATATTTTTCTGAAATGATTGATTTTTTTGTGTACAGTGACAAATAATAATTTTTCTATCATTTTCATATAGTCATAAAAAAATAAAAAAATGATTTTAAATTTATATCTAAAAATATTATTTATATACAATATAATTAATTATATTTTAATCTTCTCTATACCATATTTTTATATAATTTCATTTTGATATTAGTATCTAATATTTCTAAAAACATTTTTCTTTTTGTTTTACATATTTATTTCAAATTTTATTAAATCCTATTATATAAATTGATCCATTAAATATAGTTTCTGTACATGGAATCAGGATTTTCAAATATGATAAAAAAATTCTCTTTTATTTTATTTCAATATAAACAGTAAACAAAGTAAATGTTTGTCACTATAATAAAGTGTAAATCATGAAGTTATGGATAAAAATATTTAGATATGGGGTAAAAATAACCCATATTTTTTTAATTAATATAATTTATTAGTTACATTCTAAAAAACTCATACATGTAGAAATGTTATAGAATTTGTTTAAAATTATTCTTTGAAAATTTCTTGTAAATTATTTTATGTAATAAAAAACAAAGAATGTAAATCTCTTTAATTTAAATTTATCTAATATGTTCTCATGGTGATACAAACAAAATAGTGAATTATAAAAGTTTTTTTGGAGAATAATGAATTATTTTTATGTTTTTGATTTATTTTTATTTTTTATTCACAAATAGTTATGATAATTTCTAACTGAAGGACAACAAATATCTTGTTCAAGATGTAAAAAAATTATGTATATATTTGTTAAAACACAAAATGTAATTTTTTCTATTGAGATATACGTTTCCAAAAAATTTATGGATATATATAACATATTAAGGATATGATAAAAGTACATATTATTATTTCAATTTAATCATTTTGAATTCAAGGATTAATTAAATTAATAGTTACATATATTACATTTGTGATATGTTTTATAAATAATATTTTATTAAAATACATTAAATTTATAAACATACTATATTTCCCCATGTCAATGGGATATGGTTTAAAGTATAAAACATGTCCCGTTTAAGTGCACATTCCTTTTTATTATAAATTTATTGATCACTACTGATTAAAAAACATAATACCATCGTTATCATTAAATTGTTTAATGAGGGTTAAAACATTGGTTTAGGGAAAAACCATCACCTAAACATGACCAAATTTTATTTTTTGAATTTTTTTGAATCATATTAATACTATATTATAGATATATAAATATTATTCCACTTCATTATTAATATTAATTTAAATTAATGTAATACCATATGAAATTCCATGACTGTCATGCCCCTCGCTTATAAAAGATAACATATTCTCCTCTTTTCCTAAGCAATTTCATGAACTATTTTTTTCATATCCTACACAAATACATTAATTAAATCCATAAAATGTAATATATAATTATTTTGAAACATAATAACTTCCTTATAGTGTATACAGTGTAAATAAAAGAAAGCTTTTCGATGAAGAGGTACCTATTTTTACTGAATGTTTTAGTTTTATTTCTTCATACACCACATTCAAAAATAATATGACCAAAATGATATGATAATGTAAATATATAAAATATCCTAAGATATTTTAATTTTAATTTATTATACAAAATTGACCTCCTTTATCAATAAAATGGTAAATGAAACCAACATACTTCTGTACAGAGGACTACCTCCTTAATGAATCAATGTGTTTAGTTTTCAATCCCTGCCTCTCATGGATATCTGCATTGATAGATTTATTTTATATATATTATATTAGTTAAATAATTTTCAATATTTAAATATAAAAATCACTTGTTTTCATTAATTTCTATCCATTTAAAATGGTAACATTTATTGAAATCTTGTGTGGATTACCACAACCAAAAAGCGATGTTATTAGTTATCCATCACCACATCACATTGATGGTATATGTAAATTATCATAATATATTATATGATATTTTTGAGGTATTTATAATTATATAAGGATAATATAATTATTTCATTCATTCTTTATTGATCATTTATTAATGGAACCATTACACTTGTACACAAACGACATATCGTCTCTAGGATTATAATATAATTAATTTTCATATCCAAATATAATGATTAGTTTTAAAAGTAAATTTTTTTGTATAAAAACTAAAATTATTTCATGTTTTTTACCCAAATTAATCTGGAAGAAATAACACTTTAAATTCAGTTGAAATTTTAAATTCAATTTTCCGTTGTAAAATAATCATCCTAAAATTATCTAATATAGTCAAAATTTATTAAGAAATTCAAAATGTTAATAACATATATTAAATAAATTGTTTAAGGATGTGGATAAATGAAATAAAATATTCTCATGAAATAAAATAATTTTCATTTGTGTAATATATAGGCGTCTATTGGCATACATAGAATTTCTAAAGTCGAGGTAAGAAATTTAATCTCAATTTCCCTTCATTAAGGCGTCTATTGATGTTATTCACCTAATATAATTTATATTGTCTATTAAAATAAATTTTAAATTTTATATCATTAATAATTAACTCTTCATGGAATTTTCTATTATAATTCAAATTACATTGTTCAAATGGATTTGAGGTGAATGTTATCAAGTATTTAGTGGATTCTTAAGTAATTTACAATTAATTGTGTTATTCAGATTATATAATAACATTATTATGGTTTTATTATCTGTTAGTTCAGCTATTAATTCGTTTATTATGTTTTTGAAATATTTTTGGTTTATTTTTTGTGATAATAATTACTTCATGGATTAATCAACACTTTATAATTTATTATCACTATGTTTTTTTCTAAGTCTCATTTTCTGATGAAATTTTTATAGACATGCACTAGGTTTTCTTTTTATGGTTTATGTATTTACACATCAATATATTTTGAAATATTTTTTCAGAAAAATAATTGATTTTTTTGAAAGATAATAGTATATATTTTTTAAATTATTTTTAATTTGAAAGTAACAAATATAGTTATGGATTTATGTTATAATCTCTATTCGTTTCAAGATATTTTTTGTTCAACATTCCATTAGGAAATCATATGCACATATTTTTTATACCACATATATTTTATTATAATTTTTATTGAAATTTTTTACACGATTCATTTATATTTATTCTACAATTTATTTATAAAAAATTAAGATATTTTATTGAATGTGATAGATATATTTTATAATATATTTATTAAATATTATTTAAATTTCATAACCATGTTTTCTTAAATTAATTCAAGAATATTATTCTATAAAAATAAATTATTTCCAAAATTTATTTGTGTCTATCATTTTCCACCATTTAAAAGAGTTGAGAATAAAATTTCGTAATGTTTTTGGCATGTGTCTCATTTGGATCTCTTTACAAAAGATTAAAATAATTCTTAATTTTATCATTAAAAAATTGAATAGATTTTACTTCAATAATGAATATTAAATTATTTGAATAATAATTTATATTTTTCTATGATTATTTTCAGTGGAATATATTTTCTAATCACAATGAAAATTTTTATAATATAAAAGTGATATTGTAAGATGAAAATGAATTTTGCTCAAAAATGTTTTTAATGATCTTTTAATTTCATTTATATTTAGTAAAAAACACTTGATGTTACATTTGATCAATTAGGAAAATATTGAATGATAGGATACTAATTATTTTTCTAGATGAATTATGATTATATGAAAGAGATTGTGATTGATACTGATTCATTTCCAGGGGTAAATCATGCTATGAAAGTATAATTGTTATTTCATTGAGTTATATGATAACATAGAAACTATATATATGTGACCTATGATAATTTTTATAAATTTTATTAAATAATGTGGTATTTTGGATTTAACCTAAATCCTTAAAGATGTTTTTCAGATATTTTTTTGGTGGTAGCACTATATCACATCATTACATTCACTAATGAAGACAGATTTCAATCAATAAAAGTAATTCACATGAGGTGATATATTTAACTAGATAATATGTTACTACAAAGAGATTCTGGGTATAATGAAATAATGGTTACCCCATATGTATAGGTTCTTTTTAGGTTTAATTAAGATAATGTACTAAGATACCCAAAACATATATGTATACTTTAGATAAATTTTTAATGGTTCCATTGATGAATATTGACATCACATAGATCCATATTTTTCATTTTATATACTCATGTGTTTGATAAAGGTATATTTAATTTCATATAATCATAATATTTATTTTTATATATTTTAATTTTTTTTATTTTATGATCATGCAATTTGATTATGTCATCATAAAAATATTCGCCAAACCCCATTGGGTGTAGTTAATGACACCGATTAAAGATAGACATTGTAAAGACCCGTAAATTTCAAGGAATTTTTTTTCTTAATTTTCTTTGGAATTTTACAAGAACGCAGTTTCTGACGGTGCCTGATTCCGAGGCCGGGTGTGCCCGGAATCATTTTCTGAAGTTTGGCTCGGGTACATTCAGTGAACGGACGAGCGAGTTTTTCTAACTTTTGAACCGGTGCCCGGAATCGAATTCTGAGGGCACCGATGAAATCGCAGCGCCGGTATTCGCTTAGAAACGCCTCTTCCTGAGTTGCGTTTGCTCGGGTGTGGTTTTTAATTTTCGGGCTTAAAGTTAAGAAATAAAATAATTTTGCGACAACTTTATTTTATTTCACTTAAGCCACTTGGAAGCCACTTGAAGCCACTTAAAGGCGGCTTGAACTGAGTTGAACTGGATAGGATGCTATCCGGAAATATCCTACCCCCTTGGTAGGATATTTGTGAGGTGGGGCCCGCACGAGCCCCGCCGTTTCTTTCCGCTAAGAAACGCACCCGTGAAAACCCGTCTTAATGAAAGTCAACCAACGCGTTTTCTAAATTCTTAACAGACCATTTAATTGGGCGGTTTATTTCGTGAATTAAATGGGCTGTTTCTTTCGTGAATTAAATGGGTCGTTTCTTTCGTTGAATTAATTCAACGAATTGATGGATCGTTTCTTAACCAGTTTTTCAAATTCGTTGGCGTAATAATAAAATAAGACCAACGCTTAACCTCTGGTTATTTGCACTTAAGAAGATTTGGGAGAACCCTCGCAACTTCTTCTCCCTCGCGAAGAACGCGAAGAACGCGAAGAACGCCGAACCCGGAAATCGACGACGCCTTCGCCCGAGACGTTCTTCCGATCTCCGATCTCCGATCTCCGATCTCCGATCTCCGATCACCGACCATTCGAGGTGAGTGCTTTCGGTTTTCCTCTCAAGTTCTTTTCTTTGGTTTTAAACGAAACACAGATTTAAATATTAATAATTTAAATCTGTTGTTCTTGGTTCGTTGAGCTCGCCGACTCAACGCCGGAATCCGCGACGACGCGACGCCTCCCCGCGACGACGCGACGATCGATCTCTTCCGCGAAGAACGCCCGCGCACGACGATCATCAAGGTAGGGATTTATTTTGGAAAATTACCCCCTTTTTAATTTTTTTCTCGTGAACGTTCTTCGAAAATTAAAAAGCCGGTTTCAATGAACAATTTTTATTTTTAATTAAAATTGTTGGATCATGTGTTGATCATTTTTCTCCCGGTTTTTTTTTCTAACGCGGAGGGTGCGGGCCAAACGAACACGGCCCGACGACCCTCCGCCGTTCTTCGTTTTGTGCGGATTTGGCAGGCGACGACGGAACGTGCTGCAACGGGTGTTTGATGATCCCGCAGTAAAGAACGGAACCCGGGAGGAACAACGGCGCAGACGGGAAGGAAAACGGGTCACCGGAGCGACTCCGGCGGCCCGCGGAAGCCGGAGGTGGCGCGGGTCGCCGGCGCGGCGGCGCCGGCGGCCGGAGGCGGCGGCACCCCGCGGGTGTCCAGCGCGACACCCCGCGGGTGCCGCGGGTGTCCAGCGCGACACCCCGCGGGTGCCGCGGGTGTCCAGCGCGACACCCCGCGGGTGCCGCGGGTGTCCAGCGCGACACCCCGCGGGTGTCCAGCGCGACACCCCGCGGGTGTCCAGCGCGACACCCCGCGGGTGTCCAGCGGCACCCCGCGGGTGTCCAGCGCGACACCCCGCGGGTGCCGCGGGGTGGTCACGCGGCACCCCGCGGGTGTCCAGGGCGACACCCCGCGGGTGTCTGGCCGACACCCCGCGGGTGCCGCGGGGGTGTCACGCGGGGCGGCGGCTTTCCCCCGCGTCGGCCGCTCGGCCGAGCCGAGCCGGACCGGCCCTGGCCGGGCCGGGCCGGGCCAACCGAGTCGGACCCGACCCGGTTCGGGCCAACCAGGGGGGGGTCGGCCCGGGCCCGGACCCCCCGTCTTCGGACGGACTTCGTTCAAATGGCCGTATCTTGAGCTTCGGGCCTCCAAACGACCCGCCGTCAGCGGCAACGCGATCCTTGGATCGAGACGGTCGTTTCGGTTTATCGCACTCAAGTTTCGGAATACTTGGGGTTCGGCCGGGTTGGTTCGTACACGAAACCAACCGGGCCCTCGGAGCGGAAACGCTCATATCTTGAGCTACGGACGTCCGATTGACGTGCCGTCAGCTTGGTTGATTTCCTCTAAGTGAGACGGATCTTTTGGCATACTCCGCCCGAGGTTTGGACGCAGGTGGAGTGCGGTCGGGTTGGTTTTGCCTTAAAAACCAACCGGGCCCCTGGGACGAAAATGCCAATATCTCTCAGACCGGGCGTCCGATTGACGCGCCGTCTGCGACGTTGAGTTCCTGTTGACGATACGGAACTTTTGGATACATCAACTTCGGACTTCGTGTCAGTTGATGTATCAGCCTCTCGGCTCGTGGAGCGGACCCTCCCGAACGAGCTTGCTGTGTGCGGGAACCCTAGGTTGGCTGCGACTGCTACTTCGACAGCAATGACCGTGCAGAGATCCTCAGAGGACTGCGGCGACGACTGTGCAGAGATCCTCCGTGGACTGCGGCGACGACGGTGCAGAGATCCTCCGTGGACTCCGACGACGACCATGCAGAGATCCTCAGTGGACTGCGGCGACGACCGTGCAGAGATCCTCAGCGGACTGCGACGACTACTGCACTCAGCGATCCTACGTGGATCAGGGCTTCAGGTCCTGCGTGGGCCCGATCCTGTGTGGGCCCGATCCTGTGTGGGTCACTGCAGAGATTAGTTACCTATCGATCCTTCGTGGGTCCGACGACTTATATGGATCAGGGATCATCTTTATCGTCATCCGAAGAAGTATACCTGTGTGAGATGAATCTTCTATTTTACTCGATAGAGGTGGTGCGCTTGGTTGTAGCGGCAGACCTGCGATACTGGAGACGAGCGTACGGAGTACGGAGACCGTGTAGCCGGCTGAGACCTGAAGACTGCTCGACCGACTCGACTTGGAGTGAGTCGACTAGCCCAGTGGACGGAGCGCCCAGTATTTGGCGGCAGACCCACGGCGGACGGAGCGCCTGGTAGTTGGCAGCAGACCCGTGGTACTCGACTGGAGGAGTACCTCTGTAGGCTATTTGGGTGAGCGCCCGGTATTTGGCAGCAGACCCTCAGCGGACGGAGCGCCCGGTAGTTGGCAGCAGACCCGCGGTACTCGACAGGAGGAGTACCTCAGCAGTCTTAGGTTAGTGAGAAGTACCTCGGAGTCGTGACAGGACCACTGTACACTTCAGAGATGGGGCTCTTCAGCAGTTACGTTTTTGATAATGAAAATCCTGGTTTGAGCTGAATCTTATGTTACTCTCCTTTGTGGAAATGTGTTGAATTATCCTATGTGGATTTACTGTTTACTCTCCTTGTGGATTTGAGTCTTGCTTTCCTGCGTGGATTGAGTTGTTCTTGAGCTCGTGAGCAGAGCTAGAATTGGGGACTTAGGTATATGTATGGGCATATACCTAAGTCGAGTCTGATGTTACTTCGTGATTGCATCTTTCTTTTGTGCTATATCCTTTGTGGATTTCGGGAGACCTTCGGGGGTCTCGGGGTCCTTACTGAGTAGCTTATACTCACCCCTGCACGGGCTATGCCCGCACCTTGTTGTGTTGGTTGCAGACGACGGACAGCGCTGATCTCGGTTGGGGCGTGGAGCAGGACGGTACCTGGAGGTGGACCACTGGGCGGGACGTGCTCGGAGCGGACGTGGGACCCGAGGAGCCTGGAGGCTATCTGTACCCACCCTTCAGGTGGGATTTCCAGTGGACGACACGAGGCCGCCGTCTTTTCTTCAGTTGCTGTTCTCTTTACTTTTCCAGTTGTACTTTCAGTTGGGCTTGTATTCCGGCCCCCTTTACTTTTCTGCACTTTGTAGTTACTTTCCGCTTGCTGACTCTGTGGTGCTTGTTTACTTTTCAAAGGCAATGCCTTCCCTTTTTTTTGGGATTTACGCCTTGGTGCTAGTCGCCAGCCCCTGGCCTATGGAAGGCGGGCTTGGGGTAGTCACGGCACGGGCCCCGAGGACGGGTCGTGACAAATTGGTATCAGAGGTGGTCGGTTCTACCGCAGACTCTGATCTTCCTCCTATGTGAAGCAATAGTGTTTAGCGTATTGAGTGTGGTTATCAGTCCAGGGAGTCCAGTGTTGGTGCGGCGGCCGACGTATCCATACACCAGGACCCTGACTTCTGATTTCCGACTTAATGCCCGAAAACATTGATTGCATGTGTGTTTCAAGTTTTCTTTGTGATTACTTGTGTCAGCTTACCAGGTATACTGTTCTGACCGTGGCATACTTTTTTTTTCAGGATGGCACGACGACAGCAGCCAGCTAGGGTTCCTAGAGCAGGGCGCGACGACAGCCCGCCGAGCGACGAGGCCTCGGTACAGGGCCCGTTGACAGCAGAGGCACCGGCGGTACCTTTACCCGCCGAGCCCCCGATGCTTCCAGCACTGGCAGCTGACGACGCACGACGCCTCGGAGCTCTGCACGAGTTCCAGCGCCAGCGACCACCCAGGTTACGTGGGGAGTTGGACCCCCAGGCAGCCGAGGACTGGCTGGAGGCGGTCGTCCGAGTTTTCAGGCTAGTGAGGACACCAGCAGACCTCATGGTGATCCTCGCGGCGAGCCTACTGCACGCAGCAGCCGGACGCTGGTGGAGCCTGATGCTCCAGGTACACGATGAGGCCACCCTCATCTGGACGGACTTCGAGAGCCTCTTCCGCTCAGAGTTCGTCCCGGCCAGCCTCCGTGCGGTGCGCATCCAGGAGCTTCTTCAGCTGTGGTAGGGCAGCTTGACGGTCGCTCAGTACGCGGCGAGGTTCACCGACCTTTCTCGGTACTCGACAGACATGGTACGGGACCCCTTCTTTCGGGCCCGGACCTTCGAGCAGGGATTGAGACATGAGATCAGGGCATCACTGATCTCTCTTAACATCCCGACCCAGGTAGGAGTGCTAGAGAGAGCCCTTCTGATCGAGAGCTTCCTGGCTGAGTCCACAGCGAGACCTGCCGCAGGGCGGCAGATAGCGGAGTCATCGGCAGCAGGTAGCCGACGGATGACTCATGGCTCCAGGCAGACCAGACCTACCGGTGGCCGACTGCACGATTCAGGCTCAGTTGTGCGAGGGAACCGAGGTGGAGTCAGAGCCAGGCGTGCCGAGAGTGGGCAGTGTTACTCCTGTGGCGGGATTGGTCACATGGCTCGTGACTGTCCGACCCGCCATGCTGATGATCAGCAGTTAAGTGAAGAACCTCCCAGGCAGAGGCAGAGGTTCGACCGTGGCGGTTCGCAGGGAGGAGGCGGACGAGGCAGAGGAGCTGGCCGCGCAGCAGGAGGTGGGAGACGCTTTGAGGCTCTGCCACCACCACCACCAGGAGGTCCGCCCCGACCACAGGGAGTAGGTGAACATGCGAGAGCTCAGCTTCAGGCAGCCGAGGCCTTCGATAATGGAGCTCTGGGAGCAGATGGACAGGAGAGGAACTAGCTCCAGACCTGGAGACTTTTGTTCATGTTGCTTCTAGTTTTGTTGATGTATGTTTGTAGATGCTTTGTGTCTTTGTACTTGAGCTGCAGTAATAAAAGACACCCTTTCTTGTGGCATTTACTTCCCTGTCCTCTCTTGTGTTGTTACTAAGAGGTTCCAGTTTTGACTGTTGACTTGACCCTCACTTGTGAGACATCTACTGGAGGAGACCCAGTTACCACACACTGATGCCGACAGTGTGAATCAACCCTTGGAGGCGAGAGTAACGGTCGGATCTCTTGGTAGTAGCTTCGAGGCCTTACGACGTCATCCTTGGTATGGATTAGTATCATCCATCTCGGGATTGACCGTATTAGGCGAAGAATGTGGTTCATCCAGGGGATGAGACCAGGTTTCTCTTATCGGAAAAGAAGAAATCTAGCAGCTCTAGTGGGACCAGAGGTGGTCCGGGCCACGATAGAGAAGGTCCAGGTGAGCACATGGAGCGGAAGGCTCAGATGCATGCTCAGTACCGCCTTTTGTATCCCTAGTTTGTGTTGAAGCTTTACGAGGACGTAAAGCCCTGTGGTGGGAGTAATGTAAAGACCCGTAAATTTCAAGGAATTTTTTTTCTTAATTTTCTTTGGAATTTTACAAGAACGCAGTTTCTGACGGTGCCTGATTCCGAGGCCGGGTGTGCACGGAATCATTTTCTGAAGTTTGGCTCGGGTACATTCAGTGAACGGACGAGCGAGTTTTTCTAACTTTTGAACCGGTGCCCGGAATCGAATTCTGAGGGCACCGATGAAATCGCAGCTCCGGTATTCGCTTAGAAACGCCTCTTCCGGAGTTGCGTTTGCTCGGGTGTGGTTTTTAATTTTCGGGCTTAAAGTTAAGAAATAAAATAATTTTGCGACAACTTTATTTTATTTCACTTAAGCCACTTGGAAGCCACTTGAAGCCACTTAAAGGCGGCTTGAACTGAGTTGAACTGGATAGGATGCTATCCGGAAATATCCTACCCCCTTGGTAGGATATTTGTGAGGTGGGGCCCGCACGAGCCCCGCCGTTTCTTTCCGCTAAGAAACGCACCCGTGAAAACCCGTCTTAATGAAAGTCAACCAACGCGTTTTCTAAATTCTTAACAGACCATTTAATTGGGCGGTTTATTTCGTGAATTAAATGGGCTGTTTCTTTCGTGAATTAAATGGGTCGTTTCTTTCGTTGAATTAATTCAACGAATTGATGGATCGTTTCTTAACCAGTTTTTCAAATTCGTTGGCGTAATAATAAAATAAGACCAACGCTTAACCTCTGGTTATTTGCACTTAAGAAGATTTGGGAGAACCCTCGCAACTTCTTCTCCCTCGCGAAGAACGCGAAGAACGCGAAGAACGCCGAACCCGGAAATCGACGACGCCTTCGCCCGAGACGTTCTTCCGATCTCCGATCTCCGATCTCCGATCTCCGATCTCCGATCACCGACCATTCGAGGTGAGTGCTTTCGGTTTTCCTCTCAAGTTCTTTTCTTTGGTTTTAAACGAAACACAGATTTAAATATTAATAATTTAAATCTGTTGTTCTTGGTTCGTTGAGCTCGCCGACTCAACGCCGGAATCCGCGACGACGCGACGCCTCCCCGCGACGACGCGACGATCGATCTCTTCCGCGAAGAACGCCCGCGCACGACGATCATCAAGGTAGGGATTTATTTTGGAAAATTACCCCCTTTTTAATTTTTTTCTCGTGAACGTTCTTCGAAAATTAAAAAGCCGGTTTCAATGAACAATTTTTATTTTTAATTAAAATTGTTGGATCATGTGTTGATCATTTTTCTCCCGGTTTTTTTTTCTAACGCGGAGGGTGCGGGCCAAACGAACACGGCCCGACGACCCTCCGTCGTTCTTCGTTTTGTGCGGATTTGGCAGGCGACGACGGAACGTGCTGCAACGGGTGTTTGATGATCCCGCAGTAAAGAACGGAACCCGGGAGGAACAACGGCGCAGACGGGAAGGAAAACGGGTCACCGGAGCGACTCCGGCGGCCCGCGGAAGCCGGAGGTGGCGCGGGTCGCCGGCGCGGCGGCGCCGGCGGCCGGAGGCGGCGGCACCCTGCGGGTGTCCAGCGCGACACCCCGCGGGTGCCGCGGGTGTCCAGCGCGACACCCCGCGGGTGCCGCGGGTGTCCAGCGCGACACCCCGCGGGTGTCCAGCGGCACCCCGCGGGTGTCCAGCGCGACACCCCGCGGGTGTCCAGCGGCACCCCGCGGGTGTCCAGCGGCACCCCGCGGGTGTCCAGCGCGACACCCCGCGGGTGCCGCGGGGTTGTCACGCGGCACCCCGCGGGTGTCCAGCGCGACACCCCGCGGGTGCCGCGGGTGTCCAGGGCGACACCCCGCGGGTGCCGCGGGGTTGTCCCGCGGCACCCCGCGGGTGTCTGGCCGACACCCCGCGGGTGCCGCGGGGGTGTCACGCGGGGCGGCGGCTTTCCCCCGCGTCGGCCGCTCGGCCGAGCCGAGCCGGACCGGCCCTGGCCGGGCCGGGCCGGGCCCACCGAGTCGGACCCGACCCGGTTCGGGCCAACCAGGGGGGGTCGGCCCGGGCCCGGACCCCCCGTCTTCGGACGGACTTCGTTCAAATGGCCGTATCTTGAGATTCGGGCCTCCAAACGACCCGCCGTCAGCGGCAACGCGATCCTTGGATCGAGACGGTCGTTTCGGTTTATCGCACTCAAGTTTCGGAATACTTGGGGTTCGGCCGGGTTGGTTCGTACACAAAACCAACCGGGCCCTCGGAGCGGAAACGCTCATATCTTGAGCTACGGACGTCCGATTGACGTGCCGTCAGCTTGGTTGATTTCCTCTAAGTGAGACGGATCTTTTGGCATACTCCACCCGAGGTTTGGACGCAGGTGGAGTGCGGTCGGGTTGGTTTTGCCTTAAAAACCAACCGGGCCCCTGGGACGAAAATGCCAATATCTCTCAGACCGGGCGTCCGATTGACGCGCCGTCTGCGACGTTGAGTTCCTGTTGACGATACGGAACTTTTGGATACATCAACTTCGGACTTCGTGTCAGTTGATGTATCAGCCTCTCGGCTCGTGGAGCGGACCCTCCCGAACGAGCTTGCTGTGTGCGGGAACCCTAGGTTGGCTGCGACTGCTACTTCGACAGCGATGACCGTGCAGAGATCCTCAGAGGACTGCGGCGACGACTGTGCAGAGATCCTCCGTGGACTGCGGCGACGACGGTGCAGAGATCCTCCGTGGACTCCGACGACGACCATGCAGAGATCCTCAGGGGACTGCGGCGACGACCGTGCAGAGATCCTCAGCGGACTGCGACGACTACTGCACTCAGCGATCCTACGTGGATCAGGGCTTCAGGTCCTGCGTGGGCCCGATCCTGTGTGGGCCCGATCCTGTGTGGGTCACTGCAGAGATTAGTTACCTATCGATCCTTCGTGGGTCCGACGACTTATATGGATCAGGGATCATCTTTATCGTCATCCGAAGAAGTATACCTGTGTGAGCTGAATCTTCTATTTTACTCGATAGAGGTGGTGCGCTTGGTTGTAGCGGCAGACCTGCGATACTGGAGACGAGCGTACGGAGTACGGAGACCGTGTAGCCGGCTGAGACCTGAAGACTGCTCGACCGACTCGACTTGGAGTGAGTCGACTAGCCCAGTGGACGGAGCGCCCAGTATTTGGCGGCAGACCCACGGCGGACGGAGCGCCTGGTAGTTGGCAGCAGACCCGTGGTACTCGACTGGAGGAGTACCTCTGTAGGCTATTTGGGTGAGCGCCCGGTATTTGGCAGCAGACCCTCAGCGGACGGAGCGCCCGGTAGTTGGCAGCAGACCCGCGGTACTCGACAGGAGGAGTACCTCAGCAGTCTTAGGTTAGTGAGAAGTACCTCGGAGTCGTGACAGGACCACTGTACACTTCAGAGATGGGGCTCTTCAGCAGTTACGTTTTTGATAATGAAAATCCTGGTTTGAGCTGAATCTTATGTTACTCTCCTTTGTGGAAATGTGTTGAATTATCCTATGTGGATTTACTGTTTACTCTCCTTGTGGATTTGAGTCTTGCTTTCCTGCGTGGATTGAGTTGTTCTTGAGCTCGTGAGCAGAGCTAGAATTGGGGACTTAGGTATATGTATGGGCATATACCTAAGTCGAGTCTGATGTTACTTCGTGATTGCATCTTTCTTTTGTGCTATATCCTTTGTGGATTTCGGGAGACCTTCGGGGGTCTCGGGGTCCTTACTGAGTAGCTTATACTCACCCCTGCACGGGCTATGCCCGCACCTTGTTGTGTTGGTTGCAGACGACGGACAGCGCTGATCTCGGTTGGGGCGTGGAGCAGGACGGTACCTGGAGGTGGACCACTGGGCGGGACGTGCTCGGAGCGGACGTGGGACCCGAGGAGCCTGGAGGCTATCTGTACCCACCCTTCAGGTGGGATTTCCAGTGGACGACACGAGGCCGCCGTCTTTTCTTCAGTTGCTGTTCTCTTTACTTTTCCAGTTGTACTTTCAGTTGGGCTTGTATTCCGGCCCCCTTTACTTTTCTGCACTTTGTAGTTACTTTCCGCTTGCTGACTCTGTGGTGCTTGTTTACTTTTCAAAGGCAATGCCTTCCCTTTTTTTTGGGATTTACGCCTTGGTGCTAGTCGCCAGCCCCTGGCCTATGGAAGGCGGGCTTGGGGTAGTCACGGCACGGGCCCCGAGGACGGGTCGTGACAGACATCTCTCGAGGAATTAATGGAATTGAGCCAATCTATCTAGAACATAATTTAAAGGGGCCTAAGGTCATGAACCAAGAAACTCAAATAATGATCAATATCATATTGAGAGAAAGAAAAGTTAGGATATATAGATCATTCCCTGTCTTTATTCAATGGGGTGTAGTGTTATCCAATACCTGTGAAAAATATCCATATAAAGATTTTTAATATGAAAAAAATATGTTGAAAAAAATATTGACTTGAACCAATATCAAATAAATAAATCTTTACTGATGAAGTTATAGTGATTGTACATCTCATGGTCATTGGACACATATTTTCTTCCTATGGAGACTCTTCGACTGCCTGAAGAAGCTTCATTCTAGATTCCTATGGCCATATCCGAGTTTTTCATTAACGAATTAGATTTCAGAATAGTTTTAATAGGAGTGAATGATCTCATGCAACCACGTAGAGTAGAATAAGCATGGGAGAACATATATAGGTTACCCGAGCGTATGAAGGATCCACAAATATATGGTGCCTTAGAGAAATCCCAAATAAAATTCCCTTCCTTGTCACGCTAAAAGAACATAAATTCGACACTACTAGGTAGTAAAGTATATTTAAAATACCATAATTCCAAGAACATCTATGGGAATCATTATCCTTCCTCTTTCCCCTAATGGAAAACACACCTCCACAGGGCAGTGAAGAATCCCTTGACAACCCAGACTTGTATGAAATGTTCATTTAGACTATCAGTAACCAACTAAAAAATCAATATAAGAAAGAATAATTCAAAATAAAACATTAGATTGAATATTGGATCCTAGTCCGAAATAAATCCTTCAATACTTCATCTTATAATTTGATAAAATATTTGTCGAAAACAAAACAAACACAAAAAATTATTTTCATACTCTTAATCAGCCTTCACAGCCAGATCATGTTGGAAAAACTCAATATCCTATGGAAATATCATGTGATCTGTATAGAAATGGTCATTGAAAACTACCTTGATGTATTTCAACTCAAATATCTTATTCTTCTTCTCTATTGCCATTATTACCCACCATATCACAATAATTCCATGCAGCATGAATGTGTCACACTTGTCCTTAATTTCATTAGGTGACTCCAAGAAATCAAAAAACCACTCCATCATGCTCAACAATTCCTCATCATCTTAATGATCATTGGATATATTAAATGTGGGTGGTTTTTGTAGAAGTAACTAATGAGAATGATCCAATAAAGGGCCACATTGAGAGTCTATAGATCTATCTTGATTGAGAATTAGTGGTGATTACTACCCCAGATATTTAATAGAACTAATAATCACCACAACAACGCTCAGGTCCGTGGGAGGATATTATCAATGTATTTCATTAGAATCCTCCTCTAAGATTAGATTTATATATATTCTCATACGAATGATGATACAAAGATCAATAGAATCCATGGTGGACATCCGATTGATAATTAAATGGATTAATCGAGGAAAATTATTCCCAACAGTTAAATACACATGATTTAGATTTCCATATATCTTAATATAAAATATGAAAAATATTAAAACTAATCCTCAAGATTCCTATCCAGAATCACCCTAGGTGAATTAAGGTTTATTATGGTGAGAGATATCCAGACACTCAATCACAAGTACCCCCTGTATCCCAAAAAAATATTACACCAATTCATACTAACATCAAGTGAATATCTACATAGAGAACTGATACCAATATTTTCATGAACCACCGTGGGTACCTTAGTTACCCGATAACTGATCTAATCCTATCATTTCTTGAATGGCGTTTTCAATACGCATATGATGATGACAATCACGTGGAATCATATAAAAATATAGTGGGAATGAATATTCCACAGTCATTGTAGAAGAAAGATACACAAGTTAGTATGTGTACAAGAAGAACCCCACAGGGAGAAGTGTATCAGAACTCAAATAGGTAAATAATAAAATGTACCATGTACCAAAAATACAATACAACATACAATGTACTAGAAGGAATAATCACCATGCCCACGAATTAGAAACAATAATCGCCTCTTGTAATGATTTACCCTTTCTAAAACCTGGTAACAGAAAATCTACAGACACCCAATGGATCAGGTAGATTGTGATCCAAAATTCAGTTCTGGTCTCCCCATGGATTCACTAATAGATACCAATATTTTGAAAAACAAATAACTCATTCAATTTTAAATAAATATGTTTGTAATTTCAAAATCATAATTAAAACAATTCAGGTTTAAATTTGAAATGATGGAAAAAATGGACATATAGATTCATAATATTTTATATAAGAAGGTTTATGAAAAATTACATGGAATGAAAATAGTTTACAACCACAAGAAAATATTCATTAAAAATATAGGAAATGCGAGTTTCATGGTCATATTCCTAATGGTGTGATAGTTCAAGGTTATCAGACTCCACAAACTCAAAATTTCTCATGACATTGTGTGTAGACACATTCACCTTGATATTGAATGCATACATATCTCTAACATATCAAGGATGTGAGTCCTGGTGATTTATTGTTAGTGTTGTAAAATGTACTTTGTTGTCCAAATAACTCACTAAGTATATATGGATTGCATTTTATCAAGTAAAAAAACATGGATAGAATATTTACATGATGTCTGATTAAAAAACTTTTCTTCCCATTCTACATTTCAAATATTACAACTTTTATTTAATCCCCAAAATGGGTTTTTAATCAAATCATTCATTTTTCATGTTAAAACAAAATAGTTTCTATCAAAATCATTTCAAGAATTTTTTTCCATATATGAATTTGAAATCAATTCCATCAAGTAAATTTCAAAATTTTAATTACACAAAATTTGATCAATTTCACAAAAACTGACTAATATAATGGAATTTGGAGGTTTTCCCAATTTAATGCCAATTTCAATTCAGAAACCCCAAAATAATAGAATTGGGTTTTAAGTCAAGTATTAAATTTAAATTTCATTTGTATCAAGAAAATTATTTTCAATAAAATAATTAAATTAAAATTACATCAGAATAAGGATAATAAAAAATGGCCAACAGAATAGAACCACATAACATGGGAACACAACATCTCAAAATTTCATTCCCTTTATGTGATACCCTATTAAGAACACTGAAAATGAAGATCCAAGAATAAACCCAATAATTTAGATCTAACAAAGAGGGTATTAGATTCTCCAAAAACCCATGGAGATCAAAAACACCCTATAGAGGAAAGGATAGATAGTTCGGTAAAGAAAATGGGAAGAGGAAACCTACAAGGTATATATTGAATGTTATTAACCAAGCATAAATCTACATCTAAATGTGTGAAGAGGGGTAAAAATGACCTCTTGAGAACTACCATGGAATGATAAATCATAATAGGTCAAACTAGTTCCACTAATAATCATAAACTAGGGATTAATTATTTTTAACAAAAAAATATTTTAAATTATTTCCAATAAACATGTTTATTTAGGAAGAGTCACATTGTTTGAAAAATTGTTTGGCCTAACCGTTATCCACTTTTAATGTGGTGCATTGTTTCTCCAAGGTGGGAACACTAGTTTTCAAATAATATTTTATCCATGTAAAGATCCACTGCATGGGGGTGTACGGTTTCCCTTAGGAGGGCCCACATTTTTCCAGAACCATTTTCCAACCACGCACATTTCAAAAATTAAAAAATTTCCAATTTTTCCACCCGAAGAAACCCTAAACAAGACCCTATAAAATTATCATTAAAATAATGGATTAGGAATGCATTAAAAAAATTATTACACCATGGATTATTTTTATTACACACACTAATACATGGTGATAATATTATATTTTTATGAATTTAATATCATTTAACAAAACAATATTTTCATTATTTTATCTAAATAGTACATTTTTATAATAATTCATTACATTGATATTAATCATATTAATATAACAGTTAAAATTCAATGAAAATATTTTATTATATTATTAACATGTGATGGATATATTTAAATTTAATTTTGAACATAAATTATCTCATATCATATTTATTGTATTAGTTTGAATATCATTTATTTAAATGATCATTAATTAAATATTTACGGCATCAACGCTATTCAAGAATTTAAGATAATTTTATCTTTACTATAGATGAAGAAAAATTATCATGGGGATTATAAATATTTTATTTTAATAAGTAAATGTATTTCCAATCATGTCCTCTCGATAACAACATATAAAAAATATTACAATAATTAAAAATAGAAATGTGACATGTTTGACTTATCATTTAATAAAATTCTACAATTCTTATGATATTATCTGTGTGGCCCAAAAATATAATAAATTATATGCTTGGATGATTATGGTCTAGATACACATATCAAATTATATTTAGATATATATTTGGGTCATTTAATAGTTATTATAAATTTATTTTTAACCAAATTACATGATTTAGCCTTTACAATGATTAGAATACTAACTAAACTCATTATTCATCACGTCCAAAAATAAATGGGATATATTTCCAAAATTCAGACAAAATGATTACAAATATGGAATCAGTATTTCAAAATTTAAAACATAGACATGTCAAAATTTAATAAAAAATTGAATTGAAAAAACACAATGAGAAGTAGTTTTTTTCAGAAAAAATGTCGTTTTTAAATATTAAATGTTTTTCTATTTAATTGTATTATATAATATATTTTAAAACCAATAATTTGATTATTTTAATGAAATATTGACAAATAATGGTTTAAAAAATAAAAAAAGACAAAAATTTTACTTTTAAATACTTTATGTAAAATAATGTTTTCAATAAAAAAATATTTTAATTATTCATTGAAAAATCAATGATTTAAAAAATTTATCATATAATAATTCATTGATAATATTTTCATGGTTAATATCATATTTCATTTAATTTTCAAATAATATTTCAGTGGTATCATGAAATTAATTACAATAGTCAACCATAAAAACAAATAAAAAACATTTTGGATGAAAATGTAATTTTTTAAGAATAAATTGATTTCACTAAAACTATATTAATTATTTAATATGAATTTAATAATAATTTTTAAATTATTAAGACAATTTTATATTTTATAATGTGTTTAATAATATTCTTTCCTTCCAATTTAATATCTTGGTTACAATGAAAATAATTAAATAATATTTAGTGGTTCGTCTAATCTCGATGTGTCTTATCCTATATGTTATGGAACATAGTGTTTCCTTGTAAAATTATTATGTTGATATTGTACCCCCCCACCCATTTGGAAATTTCATCCTCAAAATTTTTATATTATGGACTGTAACCATGTAGTTCCATTTAAAGATACATTTGTCAAAATAACACATTGTAAAAATTATTAATAAACTATCCACATGACATGAGTTAAAACAAAGTATGGAGATAATATATAATAACACATATTAGTTTTCATGTAGGGAGACATTAGAATTGATGTGAAAATACAATTTTCAACGAATGATGGAGAGTGATGATGATAATTGTCCGGATAATGTTAACCACTATTAAATTGTAAATCTGTGATGGGCTAAAAGACCAATGATTTATTGGTAGGAAAAGTAAATGAATTATTTTTTTAAGACTAATTTTCATAAACATAGGGAACTAAATTTCCATTTATAATATAAACATAGGGAACTATAATTACTGGAAATTTATAGTTTCATAATTCTATCAATTTCCACTGCAATTTTATATATTCTCCAATACATTAGTATTCACGATTTCTTTTTCACGTCTAGAGCATCATAATCAACTACTACTGATAAAAGAATACATAAACGAATATATATCTATTCATCCTATTTTTTTTATTAAACAATAGAAAAATGGATTATAAAATATAATCTAATTTCCCAAAAGTAATAAACAATTATATGATGAATGACTATGTTAATCTCCAAAATTCATGAGTAATACCCAATTTAAAACCAAGATTTTTGGGTCAAAATTATCGTTAAAATTCTATAAAAAGTTATATAATAAGAAAAAATCACAAAAAAAATAAATTATGGGGTTTATTAGATATTAAACAGATATTAATATTAACATTAACATCAATGTCATATCAATTACTCTTAATGACTCATAAAAAAAATATAATTTCCCAAATCATGTAATTTTAATGATATACAAATAATTATATAAATAACCTGAATCTCCATAATTCATCATTATGATCATATATTATTCCAAAATAAAATTAAAACATTAATTATCAAATTAAATTTGATAGTATCATATATGGTTCAAAATATTATTGATATCCTCTTCCAAAACAACATTGTTCACTAAATCACCAAATCTATTTCGGATATAACCTATGTTGATAAAATTAAATTGACCATTATCTATCATAAATATTCAGTAAATTAAATTAATTCATACTATGTAGCATATTGTGTAAATTAGTGGTAAGTGACAGACCCTTATCTTCCTTAGGTTTGGGCACAATCCCTATAGCGTTGCAAGATGTGAAGGGTTATGACATATCCTATGGGTTATACCTTTTTCTAAAAAATATTAATATAATCCTAATAAAATTTAAAAAATATGGGATTAATTCTAAAAAATAAACATAATATATTAAAAATTAAATAAATTTTTAACATTAATGGTTTTCTCATAACATACATTTTTCATCCCAAAATATAATAACATTTAATTACCTTAATATTAAATATATCTAAAAATAGCATTTCCATCTTATAATATCATAACATAAAACCTAAAATAGGTGTTCTAGTCCATTGGACTTAAGATAAATAGTAAAAATATAATTCAATGATGGAATCCATAACTCTTATGATATCATCACTAAAAAACACTATAATATTTAAAGGTATCTAAACCCTTACTTGATTCCAAATATAAGGATCCAACTTTAGACACTATATATTAGAGTGTTCATTAACTATATGTCACTTTATTTATGTTTTGGGGATATGTTTGGTTTATAGTTTTAGAGAATTAGTACTGTATCATACCATGTAAACTCAAAAATTATATATAGACACTTAAAATCAGTACATATTTTCCCCTAAAAAGAATTTTTTTAATAACATGGTTTCTACACATTATAAATTGTCACAACATTCAAATTGAATTATTTTTTTCATACCCATACTTAAACAATAGTAAAGAAATTTCTAAAAAAAATTGAGAAAAAAATTACTCTAAGATACAAATGAATATAATAGTATTATTAGTGAAAAACATGAAACCCAATTAAAATTATTTTCTTAAGATCAAAAATTTTAAACAAAAAAGTGAAAAATTTTTCGTTTAAAATAACATTATCTTACTTTTCAAATAAGAAATTCACAAGGAAACTTATTAGAAATTATCAAATCATCATGTAGGTCCATTAGGAAATCATCATCATATAACCCTTATAGAATCCTTACAGTAACCATTACAGATTTGAATGAACATATAAAGGACATCAAATATAATTATAAGGAGAACAATATCATTACCCAATGCATTGCTGAACTATCTTGGTGCACCCATCATATAAATTATAATGGGATTTAACTTGATCTAAAAAATGGATCAACTATTCAAAAACAATTTCCATGAACCATACCCAGATTAAAACCCCTGAATAACTAATTAATCCCATGAAAAAACATTTTAAGTTATCAAAATACCATTTTCTGAAGAAAAACAATCACTAACCACTTCTAGAATCTATAAAAATAATGATGAAACGATTTTACTTAAAAATAACTATGTAATAATATAATTTAAAAATAAAATAAATGATGCATGTTGATGGAAGGAAAATCCTTTTGTGTAATTTATGTTAAAAAAATTTATATTTTTGTTAAAAGAGTTCATGGATGAACTTTAACAGATGGTTTTTAGAAGAAAGTCTCATACTTTTAATTTTAATCCTAAAATTGTTTCTCTTCTTCAAAAATAATAGTAGGTTAATTTATAACTATATAATAACCTTTTTTATTACATTACTCTATTATTTTATTTAATAATGTGTTATACACAATTACTCAATTAATTATGTTCACTTTGGATATTTTAATGCTATTTAAAGAATAAGTTGAAAATGAAATTGGTCAGTTGGATTTTGAATAAGTGGATATTATTACCTAATCCACAGATAATATTATTCAAAAAATTATCCTTTTTATAAAATATTTATACTTTTATATTAATCAATTATATTTTGTTATGAAAAATATAATACATTACAATGAAAGAGATGATAGGTCGTATGTACGCACGGATAACGTTTCCATATTTTAACAATAATTATATAAATAAGGTAAGTGTTTGTTTATCATTCCAGAAAAGATCATAATATTGTAATATCATATTAATTAATTTAATATTCTTATATATATTATCCATGTAATGGGATAATGAAAAAATAAATCACATCGCATTGTTGAGGATGTAGTCCACACGTACACACAAACAACTTTATCATTCTCATATTAAAGGAATGTTAAGAATTAAATTCATATATTATATTAGTATTGTGATTAATGTTTCCACAATATCATATATAAACATTAATTCAATAATTACAACCAGTCTTGATAAATGGTGATTAAAAACAAGACATTGACGTTCTTGTTGTGGTAGTCCGTCGTACTCATGAGTGATGAATTATTGCCAATTTAATGGAAGATGAAATATATATGGATCATTAAAAAATATATCAATATAGGTAGGATAATTTATATATTATTTTATCATAGTTGATGAATATTTTAAGGAGGCGGAGTAAGAAACAAAACAAAATTTCCATCATAAAATGATACATCTTCTTCAGAAAATCTCATTTCCCTAAAAATATAAGAACAATAATGTTGTTTTTTTACCTAATCTAAGATGAATAGAATGGGTAGTGGTTATTTTATGGTTCATGGATAGGTATTTTTGAATCCAAAAAGGGTATTATGTGTGGAGAAATAATAAGAACAATATCTCATTTATAAAAGAGTGTTGGGGAAGTGTTGGAATTTTTTAAAATTTTAAATTAATATAAATTTATTATCTATTTCAAATGGATAAAACATAAGTTATTTTAATCATAAAATAGTAATGTGTCTATATAATATAATCGAATAAATATTAGATAGTTTTTAGACTATATTACTACCCATGTCTTTTGTTTTTACCATTATTTAACCCCTTTAACTCTAACTAAGAAAACATTGATATTTTACTCTTTAAGGGTCAATAATTACAAATAATATGACAAAAAAACCAATAATCAATTGTGTTATATAGTTATAAATTTATAATAATCACATCAGAAAATATAATATTATTTGTAATTATATATAACTAAATAAAACAATATGTATTATAAAATATCAATAATGTGAAATTTTAGAATTATTCATTATATTGATATTAATAATATCATGATAAAACATATAACTCAAGAAAACTTATTTAATTATTCCCCTAACACATCATATTAATCAATAACATTCTTTTATCATATATATTATATAATATTAAATTTCTTTTAAAATTTTAGATATCATTTATTGGATTTTCCATTATTTAGATATTTATTACATCAATGCTGTGAACTAATTTATGTTAATTATATCTTCCCTAAAATATTGAAATACATATTTGTGCTTAATAAAAGTATTTTAGTTTTTAATTTACTAGTTATAGTCATAAATATCCTCTACATAACACCATATTAAAAATGTTACACTTATTAAAAACAAGTGTGTGATATGTTTGACATTCTTTCTAATAAAATACAATAAAGGTCATTATCATATCCATGTGACCCCAAAGGGAGATAAATTATACCCAAGCTTGTATATTGTTGATAGAAACATTTTCAAAAAGAATTAGGTATGTGTTTGAGACTTTAAATAGTTCTTATCATTTTATTTACAACCTAAATTACCGGATTTACCCTTTACCATGGTAATACGAATTCCTTAACATACTATTTATTTTTCCTAAACCTAAAGTGGACTTATTTACCAAATTTGGACCCACTAATACCAAATATATAATCCTTTTCCACAATTCAAAACCCATATTATACAGATGTTAATTTAACACTTAACCAGAAAAACATCGCAAGTGGAGGAAGGGTGAAGAAGTTGATTCCAAACACAAAATTATGTTTGGAGCAGCGCTTCTAAATATAATTAATGTTGTGAAATAGAGGATAAAACGAGGGATGATGTATTATAGATATGTTGGAAAAATTTTATTCTCTCTAATATTTTAAATGTCACATGGTTTGGCTTCATGTTTGGCCAAACATTGCACCAATCATGGAAAACCCACTATCCATGGGACACAACCTGCATGGCATGTAACTGAAAATTAGAAAAATAATGGGTATCACACTCTCACCCATTATCTCTACAGTTAATGTTTATATCCCTCACTAGAAATTTTATAAAATAGTGTGGCATCCTTATATGGCCACATTATTTTATGTGAACGATTATCAAAATCCATTAAGCAACAGTTCACCTATCTTGTTTTCTAAGAGAAACGAAGGTCCATGATTCGAGTAGTCCCCAAATGTTCTCCAATCCTTCATTAATCCATAAGGAAACTTTATATAGTTATAATGGGTTAAAACACAATTTTAATGTATTCGTTACTCATATGTAAATCATGATCATTCAATAATCCCCTTAATGAAACACATCCCTATATTTCCCTTCTAAGGGTGGTAAAACAACATTTAAGAATAAATCTTGCCAGTAAAGGTGGAGAGCTACTATCAAGTTGCAGATTCTAGGGAGGGGCAGTACCTTGTTGATAGTCTGGTTGAATTCCCTAAGTCCTTCAGGTCATTTAATCTCCTAATCCTATGGGCCATGTAATCTCTGAGCCTACGGGCCTTGTTATGTATCCGCCACATCCCTTGAAAGGGGGGATATCAAAAATCAATAAAAAATTAAGGCCTTCGGGACATTCAGGTAGTAAACATGTACGTTGGCCTCTCCCACCATATTCAAATCTTGTACATGGGTTTCTAACCCTAAAACCATATCATAGGAATCGAGATACAATAATTATCATTAATTCTCAGGTCCACAATACATATATGACACTCTTAAAAGTGTTCATCAACTACCAATTCAACATCCTCATACTAAAGAATATGAGAATGATTCAAATGACACCGACGAAGATGAGAAACATGCATGGTGTCATACATGACCCGATGCCTCTAATGTAATTATAAACAATAGGTTACTGGAATGAAACTCTCTAAAATATATAAGAGTCTGGTGTTATGAGGAGATAGCTTCCATTGTTTCTAAATACATTTACGCCCCAGTATTAGAGCAACGTGTATAGAAACTCTATTCTGCACCTCAATCTCTTGTGGCCACTGGTGATGATTGATATTTTGCTTCTATCTAGATTGAAATTTTGGAATACACCTACTAATAATATGAACCTACTCTAAAGTATCCTATAAGAGATGAGTACCTAGAAGTTCTACTCTCATTCCTCTAATCATTACCGGGATGAACAGAATGGCCTACTATATCATACCACATAAGGACCCATTTGTCTGGTCTGCTGGAAGATTTTATTGTAATTGAACATAGTGGGAGGTATGTTTTTATCCCAGTAACCTCCAACAACAAAGATTCATGATTGGGTAATGTCATCAAAAACTTGTATCGTATGCTCGGAATGAGCTTCATTCTATGGGTGATAGGTTATACTCAGTAGTACATATGAACCCATTTCCCTCTATAACACATTCAATAATCATGATGTGACGTGATATTCTCAGTGAAATATGATAAAACATGGAACGATATAGAGGCATATGATCACATGAATGTAGAGCCTCTTCATCTCATCCACTGAATATGCCTCCCAAATATGAATGAACTTGAAGTCTTTTTTCATTCATTCTACAATCCCCAATATGACGTCTGTTACGCAAGGTGATATACCATATATTGTTAGGTAATCCCTGGAAACATCATCACATTTGAATTTAAGAATATATTATGGTTGTAAAATCCCTATTAGTTTATGGTATTCTTCCTTCACATACTAATAGGTGGAACATAGAGTAAAACCCCATTTATCTCCCTTTTCATCTTCGACATCCCATATTGGAGGAGTAAGTCGCGATATATCAAAGTAAATCATGAATATACTGCCCATATAGTCGCCTGATACTCTCGTATAGAATCATCTCAGTCATCTGTAGGAACCCAGATGTGTCCATGGATATGAAAGATTTCACTCTAATCAATTACTTAACCTGGTGGTGGGTGATCTCCAATAATACTCTCTCATAGGACCAAGCACTCAAGATCTTATAAATGACTCATCCTCACACACTCTATAAGTGAAAAGTTTAGTAATCATAATGCATGTACAGACTATACATGATGGTCCTAAACCTCCATGTGTATCTAGGAAGATAGTGTGGTAAGGTACCAATCGCTACGTTATACATGAACTTCACGTGTATGAGTCTCCATGCTCCTAGAATGGGAAACAATATTTAACTTACATAGCATTTAAAAATGATCAATGTCAATAGAATTTAGGTATTCAAACCCCTTTATTTCATGAGATTCACATAAAGCTATGTAAATACGTACGTCAATCTTATAGGTATAGTACACAAAAAAAAAACAATTCTCAATGAAAATAATCCCTCCAATAGTAAAATGATTGAACTATGGTTGCAAGATCAACATTGTCCATCTGGAAATTTTTCTCAGGAATCCTTAACTATTGTGACACGTACATTATGAGTTTATCTTCACACATTTGAACTGCTTCTACATCAATACCTAATAAATACTAATAGGAAACATAACTTCTACTTGGATATAGAAGAATCAATATTAATGATGATGTATGTTTCCCTTTCATCTACAGAATGGATGCCTCATAGGATTATAACCATATAAACATCACCCCATTATTATTAAAATGTGTGGAGGTACTATAACGAATGAATATTTTTGTATAATGTACCTATAATATGTAGTCATACCCAATAAACTATTTTCGTCAAAAAAATATTTTTCTATATCTAGTTAAAGAAATTTCACACCTTATCTACGTCAAATATTACTCTTTCCTCTGAGGTAAATTGACTGAGGAAGATCACCCTATTGATCTAATAGTGAAATTATGATATATATATATAAAAATTTATTTAGAATTTTCTTATGATGTTTGAAATATTCGTGTCGAGTACATAAATACACCAAGATTCCTACCACCAATCTAACACATATGAATCTAAATACAGGTTGAAATCCAGATTTATTATAGCCCCATATATCATTACTGTTGGTTTTCATAATTATTCCTTCATTAATTGTTTTTAATATGATTAAAAAGGGAGATTTTTGGGACCTACATTAGAAAATACTCTAGAGGACCAAAATCTTATTGTGAATCGGTGCGCACTATCCATGTTTTGGTATAGGTACAATCATCCATTCTCATTCGGGCTAAGGGAATGGAACATCGAAGGGATGAGTCTCATGATCTTATAGAATAGTTTCATTACTTTAAAACCACCATATTTCAGAGGATCTAATCATCCTCAAGAGGATGAGGACATTTTGTAAAATAATGAGTTTAATTATGTGTTCTTGGAAATTCAAGAATCCTTAGAGGTGATGATTCCAACATTTAATGTTGAGAGTCCATGTAGGATATGGTGGGCTTAAATGGTGACATAGAAGAAGCATGTTTTCATGGATTGGATGGAAAATAGGCTTCATTTCATAGATACTCTCTATACAAAATACATGGTCCATGTGAAATACATATCGTTTCTTAGACTCCTGTAGGGTGTAATTACCATGACATAGTATGCAAACTATTTGGCTATTCTTTTTCATTTATATGCAAATGAACTAACTAATATGAAGAGAAAACAATGAAGATTTCAGATGGGTCATCATTTTGAAATATAATAATAGTTTTTTCTGGACAATTCACATTTCTTGTGATTATGTGTTGGATAGAGGGTTGATGACTAATCATGACTTGAATGGTATGTCAGGGTTGACAGAAGTTCATTTTTTCATCTACTGGGAATTTAGTGTGTTCAATTAAAGGAAAGAAAAAACATGATGAGTCTCATAGTTGTTTTAGATAACAAATATTATAAAATCTTGATGTAGTGCATGTAATAGTCCCTTTGAATTTTTTTGATGTGGCATATTTGGGAATTTATGATTGGTTTTTACTATGTCCCCGAAGACCAGAAGTTCTGGTGGGTTCATAGTTACCTAAATACACTATTCTATATCATTTCTTCCCTATATAGTGTCACATGACCAAAAACCCATTAATGTATCATGGTTAATTCAAATTCAACAAGAACTAATGGGTTCTAGCTATAGCCATCCAGAAAAATGCTTCTTCACATAGTGGAATAGTCTCCAAAGGAAGAAGATGCCAGAATTGTAACCATGAGAGGTAACATCACTATTTCATTAGGATTATCATGTGGTAAATTATTGTTCCAAACATCTTAGGGAACAAAAGAAGAATTATCTAACCCATAATATCTAACTTGTAGATGTGATGCGTGTTCTTAAGAGTTAGTATCATATTACAATTCGTAGAAATGTCAACTATTTATTCTGAAAAAAGAACTCTTGAGTTTTATATTCTCGAAAAAAAAATTAACGTCCATCAAACAATATGAAAAAACCCTCATTTGAGATGGGGAAGGGTCTCGTCGCTAGTTGTCCTTCTGGACAGACTATTTGTGACGAGGCCCTTCTCCCATAAAAAATGTTAATTTTTTGCGAAAGGATTCACCATCTCATTGAAATTTGTGTGGCTCCCACTATACGACAATCTCCAAGATGGTTATTTGCGACGATTTGTTTTCTCCCTTCGTAAAGAACCTTCAGAATGGTTTTATATTTGTGACGTCTGTAGTCACAATTAACCTTATGTGGAAATAGTATTTGTGAGATGCCTTGTCGTAAATAGCCTTTTTAACCACCGCCTGCTAATTAATAGGGGTTTATCTTTGGCGATGAGGTGTATCTCCAATCCCCAATACCTTCTTTGTAGATATGTATTTGTGACTTGGCCCATTGCAAAAACATTTTTAACCACCTCCCCAAATTAATAAGGGTTTACCATTTGCAATGGGTCCCATCGCAAATATTCTAACCTATATATACCCCATCTCTTTTTTTCATTTCACATCTTTCTCAATTCCTCCCTCTCTCTAAACTATCATATTTGTCTCTGAAAATTTTTCAGACATTAAAATTTCGTATCGATGTGGTTTTGAAGAGTTATGGTGTGAAAAAGATATTATTTTAAGTTATTGATCTATAGAAATTATTTTTTAGTTAGTGTATTAAATTTTATGTCAGTAAGAATTTTTTTTAATTAGCAAAAATTATATTAAATAAGAATATAGATTGTTTTTTGAATCATTTATTTTTACAAATATATTGTTTTATAAGTAATTAATACTAATAAATTTTAATAATTAGAAGTAATTAGTAAAAAATAATTATAAATAAAAATAATTGGAAATAAATTTATATAAATTGTAATAATTAAGAATTAATGGTGATAATAATAAATAAACAGAAATTAATAGTAATAAATATAAATAAATAGAAATAAATAGGAATAAATATTACTAATCTGGATAAAAATAAAAATATTTAATAAATAGGAATAATTAATTATAAATTTTAACAAATAGAAATAATTTGGAATTATTATGATGAATTTGAAAAAATTAGGAATAAAGAGTAATAAATAGTAATAAAAAGTAATAGGTAGTAATAATTTGTAATAATTAGTAATAATTAGTAACAATTAGGAATAAATAGTAATAATTAGTAATTAATATTATTAATTAGTAATAATGAGTCATAATCAGTAAAAAAAGTAATAATTAGAATTAGTTTGCTATAATGAATAATAATTTTTATATAATTAGTAATAATAAGTAATAATTAGTAATAATTAATAGTATGTAATACAAATTAGTAACAAATAGTAAAAATTTTTAATATATAGTAACAATTAGTAATAAATAATAATAAATAGTATAAATTAGTAATAATTAGTAAAAATGGTAATTAATTGAAATAATAAGTAATAAATTGAAAACAATTGTTTCTAATAGTAATAAATATTAATAATTTTTTATAAATTGTATGAATTTATAATAAATAATATTAAATAGATATAAATGGAAATAAATATTACAAAATAGTATTATATAGTATTAAATTGTAATAAATTGTTATAAATACAAATAATTAGTAAAAGCGCATAATAAATAGTA
Organism: Viscum album; assembly: GCA_963277665.1. Taxonomy (NCBI): domain Eukaryota; kingdom Viridiplantae; phylum Streptophyta; class Magnoliopsida; order Santalales; family Viscaceae; genus Viscum; species Viscum album. The sequence goes on along the minus strand of OY728152.1, from coordinate 1,614,292,387 downwards.
ATAAAAAATAATAATTAATAATATATAGTAATAAATTGAATTTTTTTTAAATAATTATTAAATATTAAAAATTAAAATAAATACTAATAAATATTAACAAATATTAATTATTAGTAATAATTAGTAATAATTAACAATAATTTTTTATAATTAGTAATAATTAGTTATAATTAGTAATAATTAGTTATAATTAGTAATAATTAGTAATAATTAGTAAAATATTTTAATATGTAGTAACAATTAGTAATAATTAGTAATAATTAGTAATAAGTAGTAATAATTAGTAATATATAGTCATAAATAGTAATAAATAGTAATAAGTAGTAATAAATAGTAATAAATAGTAATATTTCATAATTATTACGCCCCGACCCCAATTACCCAGAGTCGGTGAATTACTACATAACATTGGCATGGTCACAAAAGATCATGTCTCAATACGCCGATTAGTTTAGTAGCCTTGGATGTTCTAGATAAACTCATAAGGATTACATTACATCGTATAACGGAAAACTACCACACCATTGTTTCCATGGACAACACTAAGATCACATAGACTATCCCTGCAGGTCATTCATAATATACTTCTTCACATCATGGTAAAAATAAAATATAGAACGGGGTGAGCTCACATTCTCAGTAAGGATAACAATATAGTGGAAAGTGCCATAAATAAGCATAAACATTTAAGGCAATGTATAGAAGTAAAACAAAAGGATTTTCAACAAAAAAATCATCATAATAAAGAAAATATAAATCAAAATAATTCCATTTACTTACTCACATGGATATTCTTCTTTTCAAATAATCACATACAATATCAATAGCCACTTTCATAATGATGGAATGCATAATGCTAGACTTTCATAACCACATAGTCAAGGACTTATGCAAAGACTACAAATAAGATTTTTTCAAGGCCTTGTGCTAAGACACTAGTTTTTATCATGAGACTTAATGGTGCCTCGAGGAGCTATAGAAGGCTCCACCCGTCACTTACGATGTCCAATGCATTTCCCATATGAAATGGTTTAAAAATTACATAATCATTCTTATTAAAACTGGCCTATGAAATGTCAATAACTTATTTATAAACCATGAATTATATGAAAATAACCAATCCATATTCAAACATATCACAAACCTTCAATAGAAAATTAAAGTTTTTTATCATAATAAATCAAATTCAAATATGTTTAAAATCCATCAATGGATGTTGACATAGAAGAAATTAAAACATCTTTTAGGGAAATATCTCTTTCTATTTTGAAATCATTTAATAAACACTTTATTTTGAAAATATTCTTATAAGCTTGTAAGGGAAGATTCGAAGATTTTATAACAGTTTAAAATAGCTGCACCTGCCATATAAGTTAAAAAAAATATTCTTACATTAATATTGTTGAAAAGGTCAAAAGTACCTTTTTTGGAAAACGACCGAATGATTTCTTTTAACCATTTATATAAATAGTCTAAAAAGAGTATAAATTAATTTATGAAATCATATATTAAATATTAAAAATGTTTTGATATACATTTTTATGAATCATGGATGTGGATGAAAAAGATGTCCCAGTACAAACTTATGTAAAAACAACCTCGAATAATAAACAAATCGTGGAATTAACCCTTACCATGTACTTTTCCTTGGTCGAGAGTATGTTAACATCCTGTATAATGGTGAAATAATTTTTATTAAATAATACATGAATAATATACGTTAATATTTTAAAATATATGATCCTTTAACATTGCTTTGTTAATAATATCTAAGTATTATCGTTGTTTCGGGTGTTAAATGGTTCATTTTCTTTTATATTCATTGTTATGTTAGTCATATTAGTTATGGATGGGATGTATCTTTTTCATATCCAGAATTATATCAAGTCATTAAATATTATTTTTTATCATCAAATGAATATTAGTTTTGAATGGATACGATGGGGAATGAATCTCATCACATTTGTGGAGACGGTTATTCGTACGTACACACGAGTGACAATATCATTATTTTGATTTTAAAATAATATATAATTGGATGATATATCATATATACAGAATAATTATCATGTTATTTTTATTATTTACATCAATTACACATCATTATTTTACCTATCCAAATAATAATATATTGAATAAGAATTACACCACGATGTGGAGACAGTAAGTCGTACGTACGCACATATGTTGACATGTCCTTCAAAGGATGGATAGAATAATGAATAGGGTTGTACCATATTTATAATAACATCACAGTATATTGATGATACTGGTCTTATTATTTTATAATGGAAACAGCAATGAAAGAGGAAGTGGTAGATGAAAGGAACTTGAAAGAGGTGATGAAATATTTACCTCTTTTTCAGGTTCTTCCTTTTGATTTGTCAAAAGGGCTCCATAAGATGGATTAATGAATAATGGAAGTCATATAGGATGAACGTATGAAATTTTAGAGGGTATTAGGGCAGGATTTGGAAGAGCCAAATGTCTTTTCATGTGTTAATTAGAGAGAAGGGGGAGTGCCCTTTTATAAGAGGGGTGAGGGGCAACTTAGGAAAATCTAGAAATATTATTTTATAATAAAATCATTTTCGGGTTATAATGACTTCAAAATGAATTTTTTAAAGTCTAATGTGTCGATGAATCGAAAACCACCCAACAAATAGGTTTTAGATAGATTTGGGTCACTATATTAACTTTATCTTTTAGATTTAACTTATTGTTAAATAGTTTGACATTTACCATGTATCTTTGTTTTGTAATATTATATAGTTAATAAAATTACTATAAACATCCAATAGAACCTCAAGAGGTTAATTAATCAAATTTATAATATTATTTATCTCCTTTGGCCAATACTTTGATTTTTAGGAAGAGAATATCAATTAATAATATATTATTTGTTTTAAAAAATCATTTTTGTCAATTTTGACAATATGTGGATTTTTTTTCTAAATTCTTAACATCATTATTACTTCGAAACAAATTCATCTAACCAGCTCTAACATGACATATTAACTTATAAAATTAGTTTAATTCATAAAAATTCTCAAATTACATTTATTTGGGTATTTATAATATCAATTACTTTAATATTTCATTAATTAGGTAATTACTGCATCTTCATTATGTCCGGAATAAATGAAATTATTAAATTCCTTAAAATATAAAAATAAAATACCATTATGTAGTAAATATTTTTATATTCTAATTAATATTTATTTTCTAAGAGATAACATATATAACCGAATGTAAATTTTTTTTCTAAAAGATATATGCTTATGTCATTTTTATATTTAATTTAACTTAATTAATAGAAAGTTTCATTATCACCTACAAGTGGCTCCATGGGGTCCCAAAATCAACCCAAAAATGCCCATGGTCAGACATTTATCAGTCAACAGGTTTTGAACATATGTTAGGGTAATCTAATATTATTATAATATTATATTTAACCCTTATTTAATGGATTTATCATTTAACCATGGTAAATAAAATATTTACCGAAGTAATTATTCAAAATGTCTAAATATCAAAGTTACATATTTACAGAATTTGGACCTCTAGATTCTAAATATTGAATCCATATTTCTAAATTCAAAACACCGAAGTGGTAGAAATTAATTTATAATTAATTCCCATTGTCAAAACAAAAAGCATGTTTTTAAAAAATAATAACTATCAAAAGATTTATACTTTCTTATGTCCAGTTTAAATGTGAAATTTTGTCCAAGGACCAAAATTGAATTAATTGGTAAAAATAAAATATAATTATACATAAAGACCACTCAATAGTATAATTTATCACTATAAATTATTTTTATTGAAAAAGTTGTTTTTAATTAAAATTTAGTATTTTTAACTATTCATCAAAAATTGATAGTCTTTAGAAATTTCCAAAAATTCACCATTAGATAATTTAGATATTACGAATCCAAAAATGAAGTCCATTTTGGAAGACAAAATTTATGAAATTTCAAAAAATTGGTATTATTTTTCATAATGGTTTGTTTGATTTGTTGTGGTGTGTTAGAACTCGAAATTGCATACAACACATGCCACTGTTTTATTCAAATAGAGGTGTATCATGGAAGCATAGGTTGTTACATTCTCGCCTCCTTCAAATAATTTCAGCCTCAAAATTTCTTGAATATTACAACGTAAAAATTATAGGGAGGTTCATCATCATAAGTTCCTCGGGTTCCCACATTTCCTCTTTCATATTATGAATTCTCCATAGAACATTAACCAGACAAGTTGTCTGGTTTCTCAGCACATGTTCTCATGAATCAAGAACCTTGACAAGCTCTTCACAATAAGACAGATCAGGTTCCAGTTCTAATTTCTCATAGGTGAGTACATGTGTTGGGTCATGCACGTATTTTCTCAATAGTGATACATGGAACACATCGTGAACTTTGGAGAGACATGGAGGCATTTCCAAAAAATATGCTTTAGCTTCAATTCATTCTATAGTTTCAAAAGGTCATATGTATGTGGGACTTAATTTTACCTTCTTACCGAAACGTATAACACCCTTCCATGGAGATACGTTCAAGAAAACATGATCTTCAACCTGAAATTCCAAATCCTTCCTTCGGTTATCATCATTACTCTCCGGCCTAATTTGAGCTTCTTTGATGTAGTTTTGGATTAACTTCACCTTATCCATTTTTCCTCCACAATTTCAGGCCCTACGAGTTGTCATTCACATACATCATCGTAATAGGTTGGTGTGTGACATCTCTTTTTGTATAAGGCTTCATATGGTGCCATCAGAATACTTGAATGGATGATATTGTAATAGGAAAAGTCTACCATAGGTAAATATTGATCCCACTTACCTTGAAATTCTACTGAGTATGATCTCAACATGTCTTCCATGGTTTGAATAGTACTTTCTGAATGTCCATCAGTTTGGGTGTGGTAGGCTGTGCTCAAACGAAGTTCAGTATCCAAGGTTTTCTGAAGACCGTTCTAGAATATTGATGTAAAACATGGATCACGATCATAAACAATCGATAGTGGTACTCTATGAATTCTTACAACATCTTTAATATATAGTCTTTCTAAACCATAAAGTGGTAAATATTTTCTTATAGAAAGAAAATGTGTTGACTTGGTAAGACGATCAACAAATGACCCATATTGCATCATTCGTTCTTGGATTCTTTGGTAGTCCCATGAGAAAGTACATTGTAATATTATCTTATTTCCACTCTGGTATGGGAGGATGCTGCATGACTCTTCCAGGCTGTTGCCTTCTAGTTATCACTTGTTGACAAACCATACATCTTGACACAAAATCAGAAATCCCCCTCTTCATGTTGTCCCACCAAAAATGTTCCTTCAAATATCAATACATATTAGTGCTACCATGGTGTATAAGGAAATTGGAACTATGAGAATCATCCAACAATTCCCTTTTTAGATCAGGTATATCGAGAACACAAAGTGTCTTCCCAAATTATTAAATTTCATCTTCATATACAAATTCTCTCAATCTCCCATCATTCACAACATTAATCTTCTTTTGAAACTCTTCATCATCGGTCTGAGAACTATTAATCATTTCTAGTAAAGATGGTTTGGAAACCATTTGAAAATGTATTGATGTTTCACCTTCCATGGCTATTCACATATCCATATTTACTAGATACATGAAAATTGGATCCCTTTCAACTCTCATCTTGTTCAAAACACTTTTATTTTTTATTCTCAAAGAATCTTCCACCTTCTTTTCCTTCCCCGGGTGGTAGTTTATAATGAAATCGTAATCCTTGAGTAGTTCAAGCCATCTCCTTTTCCTTATGTTGAGTACTTTTTGTGAGAAAATATATTTCATACTCTTATGATCAATATGTATTTCACTATTTTCAGCATAGAGATAGTGCCTCCAAATCATCAAAGAAAAGATTACCGCTTCTAACTCAAGGTCATGTGTAAGATAGTTTTTCTCATTAATTTTTATCTGTCTTGATGCATAGGCAATAACCCTATCATTTTGAATAAGAGACAACAAAGTCCTTTCTTGGAATTATCACTAAAAATAAGAAAACTGTCCTTCCCCGATGGTAGAGTCAATATAAGAGCATTGACTAAAATTCTCTTCAGTTCTTAAAAACATTCTTCACACTCTATTTTCCACACAAATTTTACCTCTTTCCGTGTGAGCTCTAATAATGGGTTAGCCAACTGGGAAAAATTATGGACGAAACGTCGATAATAACCTTCTAAACCAATAAAACTGCATACCTCGTTTACACTCGTTGGTGTTGGCCATTCATGGATTTCCTTGGTTTTAGAAGGATCAACAGAGATTCCATCCATAGAGACAATATGTCCAAGAAAATAAATCTATTGAATCCATAATTCACACATGCTAAACATCCCATATAATTCATGTATCCAAAAAGTCTTCAGGATAATGTGCAAGTGATTTTATTGATCTTCTTAGGTTTTGTAGTATACCAAGACATCTTTAATAAAAACCACTACTAATTCGTCAGTATATTCCATGAAAACTCTATTCATTAGATCTATGAATATAGAGGGTGCATTAGTCAATCCAAAAGGAATTACTTTAAACTCATAATTCCCGTACCCTGTTCAAAATACTATTTTCAGAATGTATTCCTTCTTCACACACAACTGATGATATCCAGATCAATGGTCAATCTATGGAAAGTATTTAGCTCCATGATGTTGGTCAAATAAATCATCAATGCGAGGTAGGGGATACCTGTTCATTATTGTTATAGCATTGTTCTCCTAGTAGTGAATGAACAACCTCATAGATCCATCTTTCTTCTTAACAAAAAGGACAGGGAATCCCCCTGGAGAAACACTAGGGTGAATAAATACCATATTACTCAATTCCTCCATTTTTTCATTAGTTCCACTAATTCCACAGTGGTAATTCAAAAAGGGGTCTTCGAAATGGGCCTTGAACCAGGAATTATATCAACGGAAAACTCAATTTCTCGCTCTGGAGGATGTCCTGTTAAATCCTCTGGAAACACATCAAAATAATCTTGCACAATAGGCATATCCACAATTCGAATATTATTTTCCTCTCCCATAATTATTTCAATCTCATCCTCCAAAATAATGCAATTTAGTAGAGCTACTAGGGGTGGATCTATATAAGAATTAGGTGGTAAAGTTTCAGCTGTAAAGAGATGGTACTTTTTATCATCATAAAAAATTGTAACCTCCTTCTTCTTACAATAAATTTTCATATCATGGTATGAAATCCAATCCATACCAAGGATTATATCAAATTCAATCATGGGTATGATGATGAGATCAGTAGATAAGGAATATTTATATGCCCTAATGGGGACTGATCCACAAAACATTGTTGCAATGATACTTCTATTAAGAGTTTTTACTAACAACTCCTTTATTAAATAAAATTTTAAATATCTAATTTTCTGAACAAACTGGGAATATATGAAATAATGTGATGATCCAGAATCAAATAAAGCATTTTCTAAACATGAGGAAACCATTAAATTACCCACCACCACCTCTTTTGAAGCTTCAACCTTAGCAGTAGGGATCGAATAATCTTGGCCTTGATCCCCTGGACTTTTCTCAGGTAATTTACCATGGATATTAGGACATTCATTCTCATAATTCCCACTTTCTCTATGATTGTAGCATTCAACATCGAATGCCTCTTTCACCCCCTTGAAATCACTAGCTTGGTGTCCTTTTTCACTACACTTGTAACAGACTCCCATTACCTTTAGGAAAGTACCAGGGTGTTTCATCCAACACTTACTACAGGATGGATATTCAACATTTCACTTATTCCCATTATTTCCATTACCAGAGTGTTCAGAATATCTCATCTTCTCTTGATTTTATTTAATTTTGTAAGACTTAGATAATTTTTTTTCTGTCTTAATAACACAAGAGACAATATCTTCGTATGATGAGAAGGATTTTGATACTAATGCTCATTGAATAAATGTTTTTAACCCATAAAAAATCAATCTTACTTCTTGGGTTATGTATATAGTCTGTAGCATGCCTCGCTAACCATGTAAAGTTAGTTTCATAATTTGCGACACCCTCATCCTCTTTTTGCCTTAGAATCATAAATTGCCTTTTCATATCTGCTTGATGGACATAAGGAAATTATTTTTCTAAGAAAATTTCTTTAAACTCACCCCATTACATATTTGATACCTCATAATATTACTTTTTGTTTTGAATCAATGATCACCATTGATCAACATCTTCAGGGGGGCGGTAAACTACCCTAATAACGTTTTCTGTTTCATTACTCCCCAAGGTGTGAAATATTTTTTCTAAGGAATTTATCCATTGCTCAACTACTATTGGATTTTTACCCCCATTTAATTTTGTTGGTTTTTCCTCATGTAGAGATATAACATTGATCCTCCATGCTGCGGATCATGGTGCTCTATACGAGTAAGGTTATTATTCGTAACCTGAGTGAGTTATCCCAGTATGGTGATTAGCTGATCAGCACTATGTGCATCACCAGATCCACTATAATTATCTTGAGTAGGAGGGAAATCCCTAAATATATTGTGTGGATTTATATGATTTCCATTCCTTCAACTAGGCTCCATTTCTTAACAATGGCATATACTAGATTAGTTTATGAATTCCAATACATAAATCTAAACATGTAAAAGACTAAAAAAAATTTGAACAGTTTATGGATATAATCCATAATCATAAAAATGTCTTCTTTGAGGAAATATATACTCATAAACCCTTAATAATGGGTTTTATAGAAAATGATATTTAACCTTAGCATATCCCATGGGAGTGTCCTAACCAAGAGTGCAACAAGTCCCGTTTTCGTTCACCAATTTCTGTTTGTGTCTAGCTCAAAGCGCTGTTTTTGAGTTTTACACTAGGTACATATGTGCTAGAGCCGCCTCAACCTACATTTATCTAGACATGGATGTATTGCTTGTAAAACTCACAAAATCTCTATAATATCAAAATTCTTGGAAGTTATTCTATACTAATCCTCAATTTCTATCTTAGGGCTATGTGCTCTAATTACCATTTATTTAAATCTATTTCCCAAGGTTTGTACTAAACATCATATGATACCAACAGTAATGCCCTGACCCTAGTTACCCAGAATCGGTGCATTATGACATAACATTGGCATGATCACAAAAGATCATGTCTTGAAAGACTGATTAGTTTACTAGCCTTGTAAGTACTATATAGATTCAAATGGTTTACATTACATCATAAAATGGAAAACCACGACAACATTTTTTCCATGGACAAAAGTTACATCCCATAGACTATCCCTTTAGGCCTGTCATAATATACTTCTTCACATCCTGGGAAAAATAAAACATAGAAAGGGGTGAGATCAAATTCTCATTAAGGATAAAAATATAGCGGAAACTTTCATAAATAAGAATAAAAATTTAAGGAAATGTAAAAACTAAAACAAAAGCTTTTTCAACATAAAATTCATCATAATATGGTAAATAAAATTCAATATAATTCAATTTACTTATTCAATTAGATATTATACTAGTCCAGTAGTCACATGCATTACCAATAGCCACTTTCATAATGATGTAATGCATAATCCCAGACATTAATGACCACATAGTCAAGGACATGTTCCAAGGCTACAAATGAGATTTTGTCAAGGCCTTGTGCCAAGATTTTAGTTTTTAGGATGAGACCTACTGATGCATCGAGGAGCTATAGTGGGCTCCACCCGTCACTTACTAAGTCCAATTCATTCCTCAAATGAAAATGTTTAAACATAACATAAACATTCATATTAAAACTGGCATATGAAATGTCAATACCTTATCCATAAACAATGAATGGTATGAAAATAACACATCCACCATCATACATTTCAAAAAACCATCAATACAATATGGATTTTTTGTATCATAATAAATCATTTCAAATAAGTTTAAAATCCATCAAATGATGTTTCCATAGCTGAAATCAAAACATTTTTTAGAGAAATATCTATTTCTATTTTGAAATCATTTTTGAAAACATTTATTTTGAGAATATTTTTATAAGCTTGTAATGGATGCTTTGACGATGTTATAACGGTGTAAAATAGACACACTCACAATATAAGTTAAAAAAAACATTCTTACCATAATTTTGTCGAAAAGGTCAAAAGTACCTTGTCTGGAAAATGATGGAAACATTCATTTCAGAAATTTTTATAGGTATTCAAAAAAAGGTATAAATGAAATTAACCTATACTCTAGTAAATAGAAAAAATATTTGGAAATAAATTTTTATGAAACATGGATGTGGATGAAAAAGTTGTCCTGGTAGATACTTACCTAAAAACGACCTCAAATAATAAAAAGATTGTGAAGTTAACCCTTATCTTGTACATTTCCTTGGTCGAGGGTAGTTTAATGTCCTGTAAAGTGGTGAAATAATTGTTATTAAATTATACAAGAATAATATACATTAATATGATATCATATACTGTCTTTTAACACTTCTTGTTAATAACATCTCAGTATTAACATTGTTTCGGGTGTTAACAGATTCGTTTTCCAATATATTTTTTATTATGTGAGTCATATTTTTATTGATGGGATGTATCATATTAATATTCAGGATGATATCAAGTCTTTAAATATTATTTTTAATCATCAAATGAAAATTAGTCTTGAATGGATACGATGGGGAATGAATCTCATCACATTCGTGGAGACGGTAATCCGTACGTACGCACGAGCGACTATATCATTATTTTGATATTAAAATAATATATAATTGGATGTTAAATCATATATAAAGAATCATTATCCTTTTATATTTATTATTTACATCAATTACACATAATTATTATACCAATACATATAATAATGAATTGAATAACAATTACACCACGATCTGGAGACGGTAAGCCGTACTTACACACGTATGGTGACATGTCATTAAAAGGATGGATAGAATAATGAATATGGTTGTACCATATTTATAATAACATAAAAATATATAGAAGATCCTGGATTTATTATTTTATAATTGAAGCAACAAAGAAATAGGAAGTGGAAGAAGAAAGGAACATGAAAGAGGTTATGAAATATTTACCTCTTCTTCTGGTTCTTCTTTTGGATTAGATAAAAATGGCTCTATAGGTTAGATTTATGACTAAAGGAATGCCTATAGGATGAAGGGAGGATAGTTGATAGGGTATTTGGGTAGGTTTTGTCCAAACCCAATGGCATTGAAGATGTGAATTAGATAGAAGGGGGAGTGCCCTTTTAAAAGAGGGATGAGGGGAGCCTTAGGAAAACCTAGAAATATTATTTTATAATAAAATAATTTTATTTTTCTAATGTCTCAATAATGAATAATTTAATTTATAAGGTTTGTTTGGGTCTAAAAACACTCAACCAATAGGTTTTAGACTGGTTTGGGTCACTATATTAACTTTAACATTTAAATTTAACTCTTAGTCAAATAATTTGACATTTATCATTTCTCTTTGTATTTTTATATTATATGGTTAATAAACATTTTATAAACACACAAGAGAACCTAAAAAGGTTCATTAATGACATATATAATATTATTTAAGACCTTTTTCTGAACCATAGATTTTTAGGAAATGAATATCAATTAATATATTAATAATTTTTTAAAACTCTTTTATGTCTATTTTGACACTACTCGGTATTTTGTTTTTCCTAAATTCATAACAGAATTATTACTTCAAAAAAATCATCTAACCAACCCTAACATGTCATATTAACTTATAAAAAATTTTCAATTCAAAAAAAAGTCTCATATTACATTTTTTTGGGTATTTATAATATTAATTATTTTAATATTTCATTTAATAGGTAATTACTACATCATCATTGTGTCATAAAAAAATTAAATTATTAGAGGTCTAAAAAATATAAATAAAATACCAACATTTAGTAAACATTTTTATCTTTATAATGAATATATAATGTTGATATATAACATATATAACCCTATGTAAAAATTATTTTACTAAAAGATATATGTTTATGTCATTTTTGTATTTACTTTAACATAATTAATATAAAGTGTCATTATCCCTTACAAGTGGCTCAATGGGGTCCCAAAATCGACCCAAATATGTCCATGGTTGGAAATGTATTATCCAATAGAGTTATAACACGTTTTAGGGTAATTTATTATTATTATAATTTTATTCTTTTACCCTTATTTACCGGATTTACCCTTTAACAATGTGAAATAAAATATTTATCGAAATAATTATTCAAAATGTTTAAAAATAAAAGTTACCTATTTACACAATTTATACCTCATGATTTAAATTTGGAATCCATTTTTCTAAATTCAATCCAAAAAAGTGGAATAATTTAATTAAATATAATTCTCGTTGTCAAGACAAAAAGCGTGTTTTTAAGAAATAATAACTATGAAAAGATTGATACTTGCTTATGTCCAATTTAAATGTGAAATTATGTCCAATTACCAAAATTTGATTAAATGGTAAAAATATAATCTAATTATACTTGAAAACCACTGAATATTATAATTTAGCACTATAAATTATTCTGATTAATAAAGATGTTTTTATTTAAAATTTAGTATTTTTCACTATTTGTTAAAAATTGAATGTTTTCAGAAAAATTCCAAAAAATTACCCAATGCTAATTTTGATATTCTGAATCCAAAAATTAAGTCCATTTTGAATGATAAAATTTATAAAATTTCAAATAGTTTATATTACTATTCATAACGGATAGTTTGATTGGTTGTGGTGTGTTGGAACTCGAAGTTGCGTTCAACACACGCTACTATTTTATTCAAAAAGAAGCGTACCATGGAAACATGGGGTGTTACAATAATAATTCGTAATAATTAATAATAATTTGTAATAATTAGTAATAATTATTAATAACTAGTAATAATTAATAATAATTAGCAACCATTTGTTATAATTAGTAACAAATAGTAACAATTAGTAACAATTAGAAACAATCAGTAATAATTAGTAATAAATAGTAATAATTAAAAATAACTAGTAGTAATTAGTAATAGCTCATAATAATTAGTAATAGGTACTAAAAATAGTAACAATTAGTAATAATTAGTTATAATTAATATTAATTAGTAATAAATAGATATAATTTGTAAAAAATTGTAGTAATTAGTAATAAAGAGTAATAATTATTAATAAATAGAAAAATATAGATAAAATTATTAATAAATAGTAATATATAGTAATAAATATTAATAAATAGTAATAAGTTGTAATAAATTGTAATAAATAGTTATTAATTGTGATAAATAGTGATAATTCTAATAATTTGTAATAATTTGAAATAATTTGAAATAATTTGAATATAATTAGTAATAATTAGTAATAATTTGGAGTATTTAAATGTAATTTGTAATTATTAGATATAATTAGTAATTATTAGATATAATTAGTAATAATTAGTAATAATTTGGAATAACTTTGTAAAATTAGCAATAATTAGAAATTATTAGTAATAATTATTAATAATTTTGAATAATAAGTAATAATTAGTAATAATTTTGAAACATTATTAATAATTGGTAATAATTTTTAATAATTAGTATTAATTAGTATTAATTTTGAATAATTATTAATAATTTTCAATAATTAGTAATTATTTTGAATAACTAAAAATAATTTGGAATAATTTGGAATAGTTTGGAATAATTAGTAATTATTAGTAATAATTGTTAATAATAAGTAAAAAATTATAATAGTTATAAAAAATATAAATAATTTGTAATATTTATTAATAATTTTTATTTTTTAGTAAAAATATTGAATAATATTGAATAATTTGGAATAACTTGGAATAAATATGAGTTATGTGGAATAAAGAGGTATATAGATGTATAAAGATGAATAAAGAAGAATAAATAGGAATAATTAATATTAAATAGGAATATATAAAGGTAATTATGAATAAATATCATTAATTAGTAATAAATAATAATAAATAGTGATAATGATCAGTATTTATGAAAAAAAAGAATAATTATCAATTTTTTTAATTTTTTTTTGAATTTTTTTTGTTATATAAAATTATTCCTAAAAAACTAATTATTTTTAATTTTTTTGTGAAATATGGAACAAGGAAGTAAAAAAAATAATCATTATTAGATGATCGTTCTTGGATAAATTAGTATAAGAGTCTAAATGGTTCTAGTATTAATCATCTATATAATGAGAGTGTTGAAACATTATTATCATTTGCATCATCAAAAGTAGATTTATTTAGATGGGAAAATTATGTGCATGTGTAAAATATATGCCCCGAGGACATTGGAAATAATTAATAATGTTAGAGGAAATCTATTTAATTATAGTTTTTAAAAAGATTATTATTTTTGGTGTCATCATTGTGAAGGAAGTTCCCTTGAAATTACTAATAATTTAGATCCAGATCTATCACAATTTAAATATTTTGATCATGATGTGGCATGTCCAACATTTCAATAAACACAAACTCAAGATGATGTTGATTTAACAATTGATTTGGTAATATCTAAATTTTAGGATTTTTTGATGTTTTCTATGGATTCAAAATATCCTGGTTCAATGATAAAAATATTTGATGTGGTTATAAAATTCATAGCTATTAAAATAGAGAACTGAATGTTAAATAATAGTTTCCATTAGATATTCTCTTAGGCAAAAACACTTTTACCGGAAAAAAATGTGTTTCCTAAAAATTTCTATGAGTGCAAGAGACTAATTTGTAATCTAGATATTAGATATCCAAAGACTCATGAATGTTCAAATGAGTGAATCTTATATTATTCTGTAAATGATTTTTTGCATAGTTGTCCCACATGTGTATAATAGAGGCATATTGAGGTTTAAATTGGGAAGTATGTATTGGTTCTTGTATAATAGTTAAGGTATTTACCACTTACACCAAGAATGCAACACTAATTCATGTATCATTATATAGTGGCATTGATTTCATGGAACAAAATCAATATTTGAAACAGTAAAGGCTAAATCATCACTTTTATGGGGATTCATGGAAATATCATGAACAACATCCTCAGTCTTATGCTTAAGAATCCAAAAACGTTTATTGGGTATTTATATTTATGTTCTATGTCCATTTGATTCTTACAGTTGTTACTATTCATGTTGTCATTTCCTTATAAATCTGTATAATTTACCACCACTGATATTGATAATGGAGCCATATATATTTTTGAACATATTAATTCCATGAAAGAAAAAATATATTTTTTTATTTGAAACTATTGATTCATGAGTTAAATTAATTAGGGAGTAATGGTTCTAGTACATTTGATGTTAATTCATGACAATATTTTATACTTAAGGCTGTTTTGATGTGGATAATTAGTGATTTCGCAGAATATGAAATGTTATTTGGTTGGAGTACATATGGAAAAAATCATTTTGGTACTTTTTGAGAGATATTAAAGTGTTAATTCTCTTCCTTGGATGGAATCCTTTTTTTCATCTATAATTTTTGATTTCATCCAACTTATCATCATTTTTTCCAGAACAAATATCACCATAGAAAAGGATCAATTGAAATAGATGGACAACCAACAATGACCTAATCTATATAGTTAAAATCTATTGTATCATCAATACATCCCATATCATTTGGATGAATAATAAACCAAAATATAATTAATGGTATTGGGAAAGAGTATAATTGGATAAAAAAGAGCATTTTTTGGGATCTAATATATTGTTCTAATTTGTTGGTATACCACATGTAACATGTCGTGAATTCGGAGAACTGTTTTGATAATATATTTTATAGAGTTTTGGATACAAAAGGTAAGACGAATTATAATGTAAAGTCGTGATTAGATAATGCCCAAATTGGAAGGTGACCATTACATGAACTGTTTGAAAATATTTGATCATAAAATTTAATAAAGCCAAAAAATTCATATATGCATTCCTAAAAAAATACATTATTTTTTCAATGGATAATAAGATTTTATACTTCATGTTAGTTTTGTTTCCTTTTGGAGAAGATGTGTCTGAAATGGTCATATTACCACGTTAAAAATTCATTCCTCTCATTTTATAATGGAATGAATTCTACTGATTGGATTAAGAGGATTATTGAATTCTATGATTTGGGATGTGGTAATAGGCAAATCATATTTATTCTTAGAAATATGTATAGATACAATATATGAATATTTACTGTGAAGTCCATAAGATGATTTTTGTTAATTTGAAGTAAACGGGGAAAAATCATCCTTCTGTATTTCATTAACTCTATAAAAAATTTGATATTTCATTTTCTACATGAAAAAAATATTCACATCTAGTACAGTTCTGATGGATGTACCAATTTGATATATGACTGAATAAATTAGAGAAAATGTATGTAACAATGAATTGATTGAAAAATCAATTAAAAAAGATTATTTGTAAGAGGGACATTATTTTTTTCTGCACTCATTGTATTAAATATGAATATCCCCCAAAAAAATATCATAGGGAATAACGAGGAAAATATTGATAATGAAATAAATAATATCACCTTTTAATCATCCAAAACATGGATTTTGTATATTTTATAAAGGTTGGATTTTATATGATAAACATCATTGAGCTCATACGTATGTTCAGCTCAACTGTGAAGAAATGACACCATTTTTACTATGAGTCAGCCTATAAGTTATTTTATAATATTTGATATAGTAAATTTATATTGTATTAATTTTAGTTTTTGTCATAATCATTTCAAGAATCATTTTCCAAAACTTACAGTAGCTACACTTAACGAATGACATAAAAATAATTTTCCTTTCTTCATTCAAAATTTGGTAACATAAATTATTTATTATTTTACATATAAGATCATTTTTTTAATTGTTATATATATAATTTTTTTATAAAAAATTAGGTATCTCGATATGGTGAGAATGCTAATAATCAATTGTGGGTATTCAGTGAACCACCATCCAGAATGGTTAAATAATAAAATGTATATGTAGTGAATTTTTTTCTGTTTCAAACACGTGCTTATGGAAAATATTAAATAGAATAGTGGTGTTTTCATGAGAGGATATAATCATAGAGAAAATGATTGTCAGAAAAATTGGAATGGTTGATGAAATTATTAATCTGTGTTATCTAGGAAAAAATTATATAATTAATTTTAAATGTACGTGGTTGGATACTGAGAGAGGCATACATGTTCATCTAAGCCATGGAATCATTGATATTAAATATAAAATCATTCTTCTGATAAATGAAACATATTTATTACTTCATTATGCACATCAAATTTATTAGTGATATTAATGTTCTTCTTCAAGATAGTTAGGTAGTTGTTTGGGCATAACAAAAAATAAATCTTTGAAAAATTAGTTTACACAATGGGAATTTGGTTCTGATGAAGTTCAAGGAAATGAAATTTGTCAAGAGACTACTCCAAATCAATATTTTTCATGATGTGACACGAATATCGATGATAACACCCCCACAATTAAGGGATTATGGTTGCAATGATGTTAATGATATATGAAATGAATTTGAAATGATATGAGATTATGAAATTAAAACTCATATGGAAATTGATGACATGGAAGTGGAATATGAATATATAGACATAGTCAAATATGAAGATGAAGAAGAAAATGAATAATGAAAATTTTAAATGTTGGTTATAATCATATAATATATATATATATATATATATAATAGTCATTTTTGTTATTTTCTAACAACTGCATTTTCATGTTTCAGATGGACTCGGATTTGTATATTGAGTTCGAGTAGGGTGGTCTACCTGATAATGAGAAGGATATTAGATCAACTGACCCTTACACTGATGGCAGTTCAAGGAGGACTAGGAGGGGGCTTGGACATGCACGATTGATGATTCCTAACCCTATCCCTATGTGATGTCCATGTCTTGTCTTCAATACATGCATGCAGAGGTTTTTTTACTTATGGATTCTATTTTGTTTTCATTATTTATCATGAATTTATTTATATACGATTTTTTTGAATATTTGATCTTTTTTATCACATCATTATGCATAGAGGTTTTGTATATGTGTGATATATATAAAAAATTATTTATTTAGGAAAGGGTTATATGAGCTTAGATTCCCAAATATGTTTAGCATGGCATGTTCAGACCTTGGATCATATGTAAATAATTAATATATATTTTGATATTTGTTTAATTAATTATTTGATATTATTAAATTATTTTATGGTTTTTGGAATACCATCATTGAAATCATGCACACCATTGTCTTTATGTCATGGTAGGGTTTTATGCGTGATCATTGTCTTTATGTTTTTAACAGTTTAATGAGGACAACAATGAAGAAAGCAGGAGTCCCAAAATTTGATTAGTAATGATAAAACAATAGGCCTAATTACTTTTCATGTAAGATTTTGGATTGATTATGTTCATATTTGATGGGTGGTGTTTTTAGAGGATATCATTAGTTTGTTTATAGAACCATGAGAGATAAGATGTGTCACATCAATATGGTAGTTGTATATTCAGTACACATAGGGAACATATAGAAGTTATCATTTTAAAATTAATTAATTTAACAATAATTTTCTTCTATTTATTCTATATTCATATTGGAAGTTGAATATCCCCATATAATGTAGTTCAACATTTATAGATGAATGTATAAGAATATTATCACTATGGAGATTTGACATTACCACCAACATCAAATTGTGGTCATTATAATTTATTTTGGTGTATTAAAATTATCTGCAAATAATATTTTAATGTTTTAAATATTCAGTTAGAATTAATGGAGTCATTTGAGGCTACGACGTCTTGGATGCAGACTGCATGTTAGAATGAGACTGATGACTAGGATAGTGCGACATGATTTATGAGGCAACATGGATGAAGGCTATCCATTATGCCTTTGATAATGGACGATTTGTTAGTATCAACAATAAAATGGTGAACGATAGTTATAATGGTACCACTGCTATGTCATTGTGTAGCTATGGAAGTGATTATATAGAGTCATCATTATTTGATGCAAAATATCACGAGCAGTTGTGAACTAAGGGTGAACTTTTTGTAATTATTTCTAGTGAGAAGGATGATCTTCGTCGACAACAATAGTAACTGAAGGAGGAGAGTCCTTAGTGGTAATGAAAACTACAGTAGGAGAAGATTCTGTATTACACGTGACATCGCAATAATTGTTTACAGATGAAGTCCCCTCCACGATCTCCTCCAACTCCACCACCTCCAGAAGATGACTATCCCTTAACTGATTTATTAACTATATATGAAAATTCATTTGAATGTAATTTTTTAATACTATATTTTTACATTTTTATATATTTCATTTTTATATAGTTGCGAATATTTCATTTTTTATATATTATTACTTTTTAAAATATTGAGGGTTTTATTAATTTCTAATTTAATTATTATTATTATTATCCGGAGGTTGTCTAACCTCGTTGTTGGCACGTGGAGGTACTGGGCTCGAGGGTGCCAAATTTTGGACGGTTTTGTTTTAATTTTGAGTTTTGAATTTTAAAATCATATGAATGTGGGATGTTGGGATGATGATTGAATGTACGGTTTACACTATCATAAAGTTGTTTTCATTAAATTAAAAAAAGCATATCAAGGTCAAATTATTGTTATTATTATTATTATTAATTTTATTAAAATTATTATGATAATTATATTACCATTATTACTAGTATATTATTATTATTATTATATTGTTATTATGTTGTTATTATTATTTAATTTTTAACCCGATTTTATTATAATTATTCATATCATTTTATTCAATTATTTTAATTTTTTTAAGCTATTTGAGGCGGACCGAATGTAATAAGATTTTTAAAAAAACTTGAAGAAACAATTTGTGATCATAAAATTTAACATTGAAAATATTATTTTTTTGAAGGACCTTCCGAAAAAATAATATTTTCCACACCATCGTTGGCAAGAGAGTTTTTGAAATGGGATCCCACCAAAAATAAATTATTATGAAGGGGTCCCATCGCAAATACCATGTCCTAAATAACTCAATTATATATAGTGATAGGTATACGGTGGAGAACCAGTAAATTTTTTATATCTATATTTTTTAAACCCTTGGGGAAGGGGAAATATCAATGTTGATGGTTTAGTATGAAACCAATGTCCCAATAAATGAATGAATAATTAGAATAATTTAGTTTTATTTCTCTCTTGGATCAATTATTTTGTGGATTTTTGGAGAATAGGGACTGAGGTTATTTTTTCATGAATGAATTTGACCACCCCTCTTCTCAATATGATTTTTCACGAGCAGTGATTTGATGATGAATTCTGTTCTGTAAGGGAATCTATTTATAGCGGGGAGAGTATTTGTGAGTAGAAATTATCATTTGAGGGTATATTATATTTCTATAACATC
Source organism: Viscum album (assembly GCA_963277665.1). Classification (NCBI taxonomy): domain Eukaryota; kingdom Viridiplantae; phylum Streptophyta; class Magnoliopsida; order Santalales; family Viscaceae; genus Viscum; species Viscum album. Next base: position 1,614,271,951 of record OY728152.1, on the reverse strand, counting down.
CACATTGTTCCATATTATATGGTAATGGATTCATTGGCTGATTTCAGTTCATCTTAGTTGGTAGTGTATTTTGGTAAAACAAATATGTTCTATGACATGCAGAGATGACATTGGTGGTTCTGTATGAGCAAAAAATTGATGACTTTGTCTCTCAAAGTTATACAATTCAATATGTTAATGAAGACAACTAGATACCTTCAGTTTTGTTTCATCCTCTCCATATTTTGTTATTAAAGTGGTACATAATATCTATGGAATTTTTGTTTGGACTTCTCCATACCAATTAATGGATGTATAAGATATTGGAGCTGATTAATTGTCTGACCATATTGCCTAACATTTTACCTATTCTATTTTAAAAAATTAAAGATTCAGTTTCATCTATATGATGGAGGTCATTAGAGTGTATGGTGTTTTATATATTATAATTTATAATATGGATCCATGATTTTCTTGTTTATTTTAGAGTGGTCACTTGGAATTTATGATATCAAATTGTTGTTTGATAATATAATAAAATCGATACATTGAAGGATCGATAGGGAGATATATATAGATTATTTAAGAAATGTTGGGTCCTTATTTTTTTGAATTTTATGCCGCATTAGATGTCCAATTGTGGCATGTGGACTATTATTACAACAATAGTTACATGTTCATTTTCATATAGCCTCCATTTGGGGAATATTATGGTTATTCATGAATATTTCCACTGTGTTAGATAGTGTCTGGTTAATGTTCATTAGGATGATTGAGTTCTTACCAAGAGATATAGGTGATGACTATAATGATTCATTTTATAATGTTAGTGGAACAAAGCTAGTTTGGATCTTATTATGATCATTTATTAGGAATGTTTGATTTTTATGTTGGTGAAATGGTGTTCTTGAAATATTCACCTTGGTTGTGTCCCTGAAAACATGATAAATAAGTAAATTTTTATCTATGGTTTGTGGTTACTTTTGATATTTTTGAGGAGGTTTGGAATTTGGAATATTATCTAGTATATCCCCAATAGATGAAATTGATCAATGAAAAGATTCATGTTTCACAAGATGGAATGTACTATTCTTACCTGAATCACGTTTTGATTTTGGATGATGTTATTGTTGTGGATGATTTTTCCAAGAGTGAATATCATTTATGGATTTTATATTTAGAGGTAATGGATATTCAATTCCTGAAGATATCTTTGGACATTGAATTATGGAAGCATTTTTATTATTCACATGATACATGGGACCATGAGACACTGATGAGTTTTTAGTGGCATCATATATTTGATATGGAACCTTCACAATAAGATTTATGGGATCATAAGATGTTTATAATGGGGAGTTTGTAATAATATGTTTCTTTCAATTAGGTACTCCTATACACTTTTTTATGTTTACCTTCCTATTTGGGTTTAATTTGGGTCTTTCAAGTATATATATCAATTGAATGGATAAAATATCATTCTGTTCGGGGACGTATGTTTTTTTATATAGAGTGGTCCATGTCCAGATAGATTATTTTCTATCTTTTATGTATATAAAATGGAAATTTCAAAGCTATTGACTCATTCATTAAGGGAAGTAGTTATATGAGTTGAATCTATTATAGGTTATATGTCCTTAGTTGTATCTGATTGTGAAATGTGTTCAATATCTGAAACTGAATCACATTGTGAAAATGTAAATCAATGTATTTGTAAGTTGAGGTGAATCATTTTTCAGGAAATAAATCAAATGAGTTTCTTTTATCATAATTCAGTATTAAGAATGTGAATTCATTTGGGGAAGCATGTTTTTGTGAATAACAGCCAAATAAATTCATTTTATATGCAATTTTTTCTATCAATTCCTAAGGATACACCATAAAATTTGGAAAAGATCCCCCCTCCAGTCCTATTTGTTTGGAATTTGATCTCCAAAAAGATAACTTAGATTGATATTCTCTCTCTTCTCACACCCCATATTTGGTAACAGTGTGATCTAATCATAATAATTTAATCATGTAATTTTGTGATCTAGGTTTTCTATGATGATATCCTCCACCTTCATTCATCGTTGTGTTTTTTCATTATGGGTGTAGAATATGATCATTGATTAATGATAGGGGTTTACACTTGATGTTTACCTACAATTGAATCCAAATATTTATATGATTATTTTTAAATTATTTTCTAAATGACTTACGAACCTAGAAAATAAATGGTTTTTGTGTGATATGAAATTGAATAGTTAATGTGGACAACACAAAATTTCAAAGGAATAGGAATTTTTTGTTGTCATTGAGAGAAATGAATGTTTAATGTGAATGTTAATTTAATGAAATGAATTACTATTTTTAATTGATAAAATGAAATAAAATTAAATATATTGTGAAAAGAGGTGAATTTTAGGAAAACCTACCAATTAGGTTCTAAAATTAGAAAGGTATGTTGAAAATAGAAAATAGAAAATTTAATTTTGAACTGATTTGAATTGATAGATTTACCCATGATTGATTTATTTATTGATTGAAGCAAATGATATCATGTCTAGTTAGTTGTAACTGGGGAATTTATGATAGGGTATTGACTCCCAATAAATTTATTTATGGTGACATTTATAACAGAACAATTATTGAATGATTTCCTAACATGGATCCACATTGGGGGTTTATATTGATCATAATGGGTTCCAATATTAGGGTGTATATTTATTTTAGTGTGAACAACTATATTTATATGAAATCATTATTGAGAAGTGTGACGATCCACCTTTCTATAATCAATGAACTACATAAATTATGTACATGATTATTTGACTTGTTGACTTTATTATACATTAAATGATTATTGATCACTTGTATTCATGATAAATTCTTTATGAAAATGTTTATAAAAAAAGTTCTCTTATGACTATTGGAATTCTATTGTTATGTATCTACCACCTTTTTAACAAAATGAATGTTTTTATATGAAACTATTATCCCATTCAATGTTTTTTATAAATTGAAAACATAAATTTTTTAAAACTAATGGATTTTATTGTGGAACATTTGGTGATACCGTATATGATTTTTATCTCACACCCCAAATTTTCCATTGGTTATTTAATGATTTTATTATATTATGTACAAGGGAATGGAAATCTCAACTTGGTGGTGGTGATTATTCTTGATCCCTTACTGCCTGGAGATTGTTTCCTAACTAGTGGAGCTGAAGTCCATTTTTTACACATGAGTTTTTAGATTTTTGGTCTTCTTGTATGTTTTTTAACATGGGTTGATGTTTCCATTGTGATATTTATCAATATGTGGTGTAATATATTACTTATTTGATTCAGGTATATTTTAACATTGGATCTTAAATTATAATGAATTTTATCTTTCATCTTATACTATTTTTTGGAAAAAAAATTCCCCCTTGATTCATAAATGATTCAAGGATCTAGGCTACAACCAATGAGGATCAGTAATACCATTTAGTACATGTAAATTTCAGCTTGTGTAGTAGGGAAATGTTGTATCAGGTATCTTTTTGGACATATTTAATAACAATTAATGTTATTTTAAATATTATATAGAACATGGTTGTTTGATTCAAATGAAAAAAAAATTGTTTTGGGTTTTTAGGACTCATATCATTTCAACGGGTCATAATAAATGTTCATTGAATATAATCATTCTAGATAATTATATTATACCCTATAAATAACTTACATTGTATTTACAACATATTTTATTCTTTTAATTTCATTCTTCATATAAATTTATTATAACTCAATGATTAAATTATTTTCTAAAAATTCATATTTATTAAGAATATTTAACACCTATATTGAATAATTTTTCTTTTATATCCCTCATTTTCATCGAAGGATTATCTCCAATGAAGTTATGTTCTGATCATCCAATATATTATACTATGTTACGAATCCTTTTGGAAAATATAATTTTCATAAACTAGGTTTTCTTATGCTAAAGTTATGTGATATACTTATGGGACCAATTACATATCGATGATTGATTTTTGGTGTCACTCATGTGTATGGATAATGAAGAGTAAAGTATTATAACATAATATGATTCATTATTTTTTGTTTAAATCTAAAAATATTTCCACGAAATGGATAAAATGATATTTTTCACACATAAATGGGAATGATGGGTGTACTCACATAATCTGGGATGGATATAATGAGTTTATTCACTTATGCATGGGAATAAAGTTTTATCTCACATATGTGTTACTATTATCATAGTGTTTTAATATTTTATTATTTATATGAATGTTATTCCACATTCACATTTTTTTATGTTATTTATTTTGATTTTAAATGATTCATTTAATTTCTATGAAATTTCATGTTTCATGTTCATGACTTATTTTTATGTTATTCATATCATTTATATCATTTTCACATGTTTTATGAATATTGATATGTGATTTTATTCACTTATTATAATTTATTACTACATAATGATAATTTTATAATATCATGTTTATCTATCATGAAATTTTATGATCATACATGGCCTTATAACTTTTAATTTAGATATACGTGTCTTCATCTTATTCACCTTCATGTTTACGATCCAATATAATTTGATATGTTTTTTCATTAAATGATAATTTAAGATCAAACATTTTTAATTTCCATTACACAAGTTATTGTAATGACTATATCTTTTGAGGGTTCTAGAAAATGGGCCATGGGAGAAAAGGTTTTCAAGGAATGTTCACAAGTGTTTTAAAATATGTTGTTAATGAAGTTAGTGTCTAAGGCTGTAAATCAATGGATCATTAAGTAGTGAATATTGTTGTGAGATTTATTATATAAATTGTCTAATTAGTGTAATAGTAATGGAATATTTATCATGGGTCTCTATAAATAAAAAAATTTACAGATGAGTATTTTAGATGTTATGATGAACATATAAAAGGTCAATGTCAATGATTATAAAGATGAATGGAATGAAGATTTCTGATTTTACTGCATGATGAAAAAAATATAGACAAATCATGATTTAATGAAAATATATTCTTCCAGATGAAGTTCAAAATCATCATTTTTCCAATGGATTCATCCAAATGGAAGAATATGCTTAATATTATAAATTTTCAATGTGTATTAAATTGAAATAATAATAGATGAAATGAGTGAAGTCTAATAAAGTAAAATCCCCAAGATATTTTGTGTAACTTCTTGTAAACATTTTTAAGTCATAACCATTATGATGTTGTGGATCTGGATGGTCAAATTTAAAATACAAATAGTACAATATTCATGATTTTAGCCTTGTTTTATATAAGAGATGATAACTATTAATATAAGGATTTTTTTAGGATTCTATTAAGTTAAAAATTTGATATTTGTAGATGTTATAATCTATTATGTACTATATAAATAATGTGAATGAGGGAACAATTTAGATCATATCTGTTCCCAAATTTCATCATAGAATGTTTTTGCATATGAAGGGTAGTCATTTTTCATGATCTATTTATTTTTATTATTGTTGATTATACTACATATATGAGTGAACAATATTATTGATTTACTACCATAAATAACCTAATGATACAATAGTTTTAATAATGAGATCTCTATGTTGAGTTGACTAGCTATCCTAAGACAGAAAGATACAGGTTTTAGACATCTAAATTATGTAGGATTAATTTTATGAAAATAAATTGATTTTTTTATAATGATGGAATTGAGTTAGTTCTATATTATTATTCTAGTGGGAACTAGTGAAATAATAATTTTAGGATAAATTTGTTTGGTAGGTTTATTTAGGTTAACATTAATACCATACATAACCAATGTAATTTGTAATTGAAAATTGTGGAAAAAATATAGCTAAGTTTTTCTCCATGCTCAAGGAGTAAGTATCCTTATCAAGACCATATCATGTATAAATCTAGGTGTAAGGAGTGGTTTCTCACATTATTATTTATATGATAGATTGGTTTTGTTATTTTACGATAATTACACCTCAATAATTCACAGTCAATAACTTAACATTAAATATATTTTTAAAATGGAATCAATGTTTCCCACCCCCTTTTTAGTTTTTCAACTATTCTTGGGTACAATTGTTGTATCCGAGAAAGTTCACACTATTGGCTTATTTTATTGAAGATTTAGAATATAATAATTATCTAAATCGCTAGAATCACTAAAATTGAGGGAAAAATCATTCATTGATAGAAAAATAAGGGGATAACCTATCACCATTCCCTTAACAGATAAGGTTTGGATTCCACAATATGTTTTATACTGCCAATATAAAACAATTATTCGAGGAATTTCATTGAAAAAAGTGAAATGGTTTTTGGTAATATGGAACATAATGAAATTATCATGAAAATATCATAAAATTTCAAAACAAAAAAAGTAATATTTTAAATGAATCTAATGTTTGATAGTGATATGATGCACAATATCGAGCATAAATAAACTATGAAATAATATTATTTTAAATATTAAATATACAAACAAGGCATTGAATTAGAGGGTATGAATAAGTGTAACCAAATTATGAAATAAATGATTTCTTTAAAAAAAATATAAATTTATATTTTCAGTTCAATGAAATAGGAACTCATGTTTTTGTAATGATGTTTTATAATTCAAAAACATTTTTTCGTCAAAAATAGATTTTTTCTTCTCTTTTTTTAATTAATATATTATAATTAATTTATTCCATTTTTGTAAATAATATTTGACAATACAGAATTTTTTGTTTGTAATTATTATGTAACTATTATCTTAAGATGGTTATTTTTATATATTTCTAAAAGGATCTATTTTTACTGAATAATGAGAACATAAAAATATGATAAAAACATTCCAATTGTATTCATGTATTTACAAAGTCAAAATTTGATTTTGTTAATGTAAAATTTTTATTACATCTTTTTTATCAAAGAAAATCTGATTAATCTCATTATATTTGGCATTATAATAATTTATAGCATAAAAATCAATAATTAAAAATGCATTTTCCTAATAACATCTTTTTCACCTATATTTTATTTGTATATAGTAAAATTAATTGATTAAAATTACTTGGGATTAAGATAATAAGTTATATTACATTTTTCAAATCATCATGTGTGAATTTAGTAAATTTTTAAACATTAATCATTATCATAATGAAAAGTAACTATGGGAAATATTTTTCATCCCTGTAAAAGTAAATTAAGCAATTAATGATAAAAATAATGTGACAAATATTTCAAAATATTTCAAAAATCTGAATTATATATATTGGGTGATTTCACTTCAATTACCCCTTTATATTTTTCAATACTATGTCATTTTGGTGCCTTCTTTCTTAGATAACAACCTTTATGTTAATTTATGATATGGAAAATTCCAAATTGTCACACTCTTCCTTTTATATTTGTCCTTTATGATCACAGAAGCATATTAATATGTTAATAAATAATATAAAAGCTAAAATTTAGCATTATTTATTTATTTATTATAAAAAATTATTCCATATATGTGTTATGTAATTTTGAACCTTGTCATTTTAGTTCACCCCCCAGTAAACGAATTTTTATTTGAACTAGATTAAAAAATTGTGAATATTAATAATATTTATTATAATTTAAACTTTTATTTGAATGTATTATAAAATATTAATTATTATGATTCAAAATATGGATTAAATTTGGAAAAAATCCATTCAAATTGAAAAAATTTAAAATAAAATTAATCTTGCAAACATAATGAGAAGTGGGTTTTCTTTGAGAAAATGATCAAAACATTACAATTTTTTCAAAACAATATTCAATAAGAAAATGGTTATAATGACATAAACTATATATTTATATATAAATGAAATAATTTTAATTTAAAAAAAAATAAATTTTATTTAACATTATAAATAATGTAAATGTAAATGATATTATCTATTAAAATCCTGTATTTTTCATTATTCATAAAAATTAATCTGCATATAAATTTTTCAAAAATTTACCCCAAGTAAATTTTACTTGATTATTTAAAATCATTTACACATTTTATTGAAAATATTTTTAAAATATGAGTAAAAACTCATTTTTCAGGTATTTTCTTATAAGTTGAAAATTCATTTTTTTAGAAACATTTTAATTTTATGAAAAAATGGATTTGCTCTAATATAATTTATATAAAACAGATAAGATTAATGTTAAAAGATTAATTTAATTTATATTATGTAAATTTAATTAAAATAATTAAATAACAGTGGTTTTTTATTTTATTGACTTAAAATGAGTTGTTTTACAATAAATTTGTTTTAAAAAAACACTTCCTTTATTTTGAATGGGTTTTCTTATTTTCATTTTGAATTTCTTAACCACCAAAGAATTCATTAAATAGATAATTTAATTAAACCATATATTTTCATAATTTATCTAATACTATTCATAAACTATATTCCTTTTTCATGGTGATAACTATTATATAATAATATTTTTATAATATGGCATGTTTCGTTTAAAAATAGTGTTTCATGTAACACTAGATAAACATAGTGTTACATGTATAAATATATATAGGAAATAATAAATTCATTTGAAAATAATATTTTAAAATATCTAGGGGATATAAATTTTTCATTTAGTACACATAATTACTCTATTTATTAATTCCCAAATAATTGGTATGATCAATGTAAGGGTTATTCCAATTAAATTCCCTTTCAATTGGACTTATATTTATGATATGCACCTATATTATTTTATGTGGTGGATATGTTTCCCTTTTTACATGCCATTTCATGATGTTTATTATTATAGCTCTTTGAATTTATTAATTTGACTTTATATTTTATGGGGAATACAATTGAAAATTTACCAAAATTTTATAGGATTATGTTACAATATATTTTATTTTCAAGATTTATTTTTAATAAACTATCCTTTTTGGGAAATCATATAATTTTATTTCATTGAATCAAATAACCTTTCCTCCTATTCTTATGAATTTGGTTTACAAGTTTTTCGTTTCCCCCATAATTGATTAATGAAACATCATGAAAGTTGTTTTTTTATGAATATAATCTTTTACCTTATTTTAGATGTTTATTCTTTCTCATAAATATCCATGTTTTATAAATTTCTTTATAATAATTTACTTTTATATACAAGTATTATTTTATAAAGCTATTCTATATTAACATTGAAATTATTTTAAAAGGTTTCAAAACAAAATTAATTTTCCTCTACCAAAAGGGTCACTTTTCCCCCTTTATAAAATGTTTGGAAACAATGTTTATTTTTAACATTTATATAATCAATAAATTTTCTCACAATTATAACAAATATTTTTTTTAATATTACATTATATAACTCCATCGGTTTTTTCAATGAAATGTAATCTCTCAATATATAGTGAATTTTGATTTTCTGAAAGTTATTTTTTAATTAGAAATCATATATTCTTCAATAATGATTTTAATAAAAATTTAAAGTCATTTTTATTCATTAATATCTAAAAATATTATTGTTATATAAAATACAATATGGATATTTTTCAATAAAACCGTCCTTTTTCTTTCTATGTATGGATTTGTATTTTATCAATGGTATTTTATTGGAACTAATTTCTTTTCTACGTGTTAATTGGGTTATAGAAGGAATAATGATTGTTTTATATGTGTAATAATGAAAATGAATGATTTTATGTTTTAGGATTTTATTATGGTTCATGGGAATTGTTATGATGATATGTGTACCTATTATAAACTGAGGATAGGTGGTTATATTATTAACCATTTATTAGTTGTTCTATGATAAACAGAGGATGTGTGGGTCCATGATATACTTGCAATTCATTGGGTATAGAAGATGATGGTATGGTTATTCGATTTATAATGGTGATTTTAAAAGTGATTTGTAATTTATTTACAATGATACCTATATGTTTTATCTATATATTAAATGGTTCGTTACCGAAGTATTCTGATTTCTCGTCGTATATTAATTAGTTTATTTTTTAAAATATGTAATTTCATCTTTTTATGGGTGAAATGAAAATTGGTTTAAATGATACATTTGATAAAGATTTAAATCAGATGGACCATTATTATATATTAGACTAACTCTTGACTATATTAAAATTTTATGCTTCATGATTGATGATCCAGATGTTGATAAGTATTAATTACCATATCCTAGGTCCATGCAATATGATTGTTACATTATATCCTAATGCCCATCTTACTCCAACTGATGACATTCAATTATAAATTCTAATTTTAAACCATATGAATAATTTTATTTCATCATTGTTTTATTTCCTATTACAAAGGATATAAATATTTATTTAAAATCATTTATGTCTAGAAAGGTATCATAAGTGAAGAATATTGTGGAAAATGTTTAAGACTCAATAATTTATATTAAAAAATGATTATACTGGGAGATGATGTTGATCATTATAAAATAGGTATTTGTAATCCATGTTGTTATGAAATATTTTTTAATTCTATATATCTAAAATCCACATGGTATTTTAGTTCTTAAGTGACATAATATTTCAATTTGAATTTGTACATATTCATTCAAATTTTTTTCACATTTATAATTTTCAATCCTGATATGTGATGTTTATGGTTTTAGCCCTGGATTTATGAGTATAGGACATTCTGTATTATAATTGGTATCATATATGTAATTAGATAATAGTTGGTATTATTTTGTTTTCATGCGATGATAAATAAATTTCTATAGATAACATCATAGTATTATAAGATTAAGGTTGATAAAAATTTTACGGGCTTAGAAAAATATTTGGAGTTTTTTAGTAATCTATATTCAAGGTGGTTAATATTACTTTGGGATACAATTATGTTAATAAAATAATTGTTTTTAGTATGGATGAAAATTTTATTTTGGGAATAACAATATAAAATTTTGAAAGGACAAGTGTAAAATTATTGATAACCATTATGGGATATATTATCTTTTATGTTCAGATAATTATGTGTAATCCAAAAATTGATGTTTCTAGATGAATGGTATGAGATAACATATGAGGTTAAAAATTAAATAAATTTTATGTTGTTGAGTGTATTTTTTTAGGATTTTAATCATATTTCTAGGAACATTTGTTGAATTATTTAGTTTTGAAAAATTTATAGCCCATAAGCTGGGAGACAATCTCATGCATCTGGAAAGGTTATGGGGTTGAACCAAGAAAAGAAGGGAAATAAGTGTGAAACACCTACCACTAGCCAATTAGAATTCATTGATGGTATAAATTTTTTTCTATGAATAATATTTTAAAATTAATTATATTGATGATTTTGGGAACTTATATTTTATCATTTATATAACCAAGAGATTAAAATGTTATTTTGTTATTATGTGATTAGTGTTATTTCAGAATAGATTATCTATTTTTGGAACCATATATGATAATGTTGGATAAAATATTATGGGGTTGTATTTTAGTAATAATGGAATGTTTTTTATTTGATAGAATATATTATCGTAATGTGGTTTTGGGGGGATTTAGGTAACTTATTGATATGATTATCATATTATAGATATTTTGGGATTAAGGACGAGAGATATTGTGATTGATTTATGTTATTGGGAGTGAAATGATAAATTCAAATCTATATAATATTTTATCAAATGAATTCAATCATTTTTTATTAATATCGAATATTAGAGATTGATGTATTTTTTATGAGGCTTTATAAATTTTGGAAATTTTCTTACTTTTTGAAAAATAATTAGGTTTTGGTTAATTTTTAAATACAATAGAAATATATTTTTATCCTGTTTTAGAAATAAATGATCTTATAGATGTTTATTTTAGTGCATTCTGAATAAAAACATTTTTAATAATCAGTGTTTGGCGGAAAAGATGATACTGTGGTGGAAATTTATTAAACTATTAAATTAAACTATTCAATTTTGAATATTTCCATATTATTTTAGTATATATGGATATAGAATACCTCAAAACTAGGATACTGATGTTGAATAAAACATTTCATCCAATTAATATCATTACTAAGGAATTGATATTAGTTTTCAAATATATTTTTATGATCTTTTTTTGAATTAACAATCTCATAATCATTTCCATTATTTTAATTAATGATACCTACCCCCCTCCATTATTATTCAGAAAGTATTAATTTCATATATGTATATAAGTCAATACCCACTATTGATTTCTTATATGGAACCTAGTTATGGGTTATTCCTGAAGGACATCATATTTCCCTTTTCCTCCTTTGATGAGATAGTTTTATTATCTCATTTTATAGTGTTGGATTTCAGAAATTATTATTTAGATGGATGAACATGATTTTATAAGTTTCTGTTCAAATTTAAATATTTAAATTTATTAATTGGTGGGGTAATCTAATATCCTTATTTTTTTAAAACAAATACTATATTTTGTAGCATACAGAATAAAATGCAGTTATAATAAACGAACAATGAAATTTTATTATATAAATTTGATCATTATAACTTATCCATTAAATTTTTGGGCATGAATGATGTTAACTAATTTATGATATATATAAATATTTATATATAATTTCTAATCAATGAAAATGTATTTATTAAATCCTAAGAAATAATCACTCAATTTTAAATAGTCATTTTATTCTTTAAATATATGTGAAAATTTTATTTCATGCATACATTTTACTGTTTTTTATCATATTTATTTATCCAATTAAATGACGAATCTTGCCTAATATAGAACATGTTGACTTGTTTTATGATTTTTTGTAAGAATAAATAAATTAATTAAAAGGGATGAAATGTATAAATATTGGGGAAAAAAAGGCACTTCGTGTAGTGAGTGAAGATAACTGGTGCAACATTTAATTTTTGAGCACATATAAATGATGAGAAACATAGGAAGAGTGGTTTCCGGACGTGTACCACAATTACATTTTTTGACTACATATGAAGAAGCAACTACTCAAGATATGTCGTGATGAAATTACATGGTGTGAATGTTAGTTAAAAATCACGAGTTCCAAATACATATCATAAAATGAGTCAAAATTCCCAATCTATTAATTGGGTTCATAGATGATTCGTGATAATTAAATAATCATGATGGTAAACTCAGATCGAAATTACACGATGTTTACATTAGCAGGGAGTGATTTAAGAAGCTAGGATCACCATATCATTGATTTTTTTTACCAATGATGTTACATGAGACTCACATGAGATATCCTTTGAACCAATTCAAAATGATTCTCGTCAATACCAGAGGCTATATAGAGTCTATAAAAGGAGGGCTAGGCTACTGAAATTGATGGAACGAGAGATTTGGAGACCAAAGTGTGGAGTGAGAAGTTTTGGTTCCCTCCCAGAGTTCTTTCTTTCTTTTAATTATGATTTATTTTTTCCCTGACACTTATTCTCAAATCACTAAGAAGATGGGGTAAACACTCCATATGCAATGGTAATGTAATAGAATGGAGGAAGGTTCATTGGATTTATTTTCATTGTTTTTATTTGTGTATTTAGTTTGTAAAATTTATTCTTCACCATTAAAACATTATATTTTTCTTCTACATTGACAACTGATATTTGAATCTAAAAAAAATAAAAGCATAGAAATGAATACACTAAAGGGGGATGAACACAATAAAAATTTGGGTAAATTAGTTTTAAATATGGTATCAATAGAAACCTGATTCATCAAAATCCTAAATTACATGACCAATGTAAATAAGGCATTTTCGCATTGAGGAGGCGGTACCATGATCATTGGATATTCTTCATCATGAAACTGACACGAATAATGAATTAATCAACAGATTTAGTAAAATCCATTTGCACCCAATCCCAGAAATTACAAAAAATCTTGAATGATTTATAAATCGTATCACAAACCAATCAATCTTTATTGATTTTGTCTTGTGATTTATCAAATTCGAATCGAACCCAATATTTCACTATACTTTATTAAAATTAATAAAATTAAAAGTTTTAAAAAAAAATTAATAAATCACCATATATATCGATTTATATCAACGTACTACTAAAACTAAATTTTTATTAATTGAGTTTCATAGTTTTAGATTTATTAATTTTTTGTTTTCATGCCTGGTAGTGAATCAATGATGCCCTCTTAGGTTATCAATATTATTTCTTAAAATATGGTATTTATAGTTTTCTTTATATAATATTATAATTAATTTCAATATATTATATGGAATTTATTTGATAAAATTGAATTTATTATTGAAATCAATATATCAAAATTATCATATATAGAGAATTTTAAATTTTTATGAAATATGTATTATTGAATAATTATTGAAAAATAATTTTTTTTATTGAAAATTTATTTTCCGTTAATGTTCTTATGAATTCCATATTATATTTCTGATTTATTATAAAATTTAAATAGATCATTTTAATTTATTATAGTAAAATTATTTTCTCCTAATTGGTTTTATACTTTAATATATATGAAAAACATTTTATATTTAAAAACACAATATTTTTTAGAAATGTTTTCCAACATGTGTTTAAGAATTTATTTTCAATTAAATTCATCATCATATATGTTTTAAATATAGAAAAATATATTTCATATTATGATTAATGATGTTCAAATTTGGTAAATAATGTAAATAACCAAAACCTGAAAGCCCAGAGCCAGTGGTTACATTATTACATTGGCACCTGATATACAATATCACATCTCTGAGGACTAAATAGTTTAATTGTATAGGTATATTTGATTCATTGTTAAACCTCATATTACAATTGAAAAAATATAATACCACATATTTTTTCATTGTGTACACAACTCTTTCCATTAAAACATCACTGCATATCAAACATAATACATTTCATCGTATCGTGGAGATAGTAAACATAAGATTTTGGTGAATTCATATTTTTAATAAGGGTAAGCATCCAATAGAATATTAAATTAATGAATAAGGAATAATAAATATGGAAATATCAATAATGAAACAGAACCAATTTACTCAATAACCTGAGGATAATATGGATGGAATAAAATAAAATCAAATAATTAAAAATAAATAATCACATGATCTTGAAATGTGACCACATATATTCAAACTAATCTAATAATCAAATGGAATATAAATAACTAAATTCATTATTATAGAATTCATAATAAGATACATATGAAATATATCATCTAGGAATTATTCCATGAAATATAAATTAATGGGTATGGCCTTATCTAAAACCCAATCTAGATTGTCTTTAGAAACTTATCGATGCATCTATGGGCTATATATAACATATTATCATCCATAATTTACTAATAACAAGTCATTTATCATTGAATATGGTGGAACATAATCAACATAAATATTCATTATGAAATACTATCATATGAAATGTAAATACTAACCCCAATAAAATAGTCATAATAATATATTATCTAGAGTAATATGGAGGATGTTAACAAAACTATTCATCTTTAGTGAATGTGTTCATAAACCATACATAGAAATAATAATGATGATATCAATATAACAAATCCCTAATGTATTATAATTAAAATAATGTGTTTATGAAATTGATGAATAGATATACTATGAGAATATCATTTAAAACAATTTTGTGGAAAATAACCTTTTTACTTCGAAAATATCATTTCAAAAACTAATATTTTTAAAAATAATTTGAAATTAATTATAAATGAAAATAAAATTCAAGATGTATAATATATGATTTATGATATTTGAGTTTCAATTAATATATTAACATCCATTCATGTGGTACATGTAAAAATAAATATTCAATTCATATTTACAATAAATGAGGATAAGTCCCTGTTCTGAAAGAAACATTAAGAATTCATACAATATTTAAATAAAAAAGAATAATGGGTAAAAATTTATTTAATGAATTAGTTGAAATATTTAAAACAAATTATGAATTATTTTTATAAAACATGGATTTTTATGATAATGTATTTTCCACAGATGAGAGAAATAATTTTGAACTTTCCAAAAAAAAAATTATCTGTAATTTTATGTAGAAAAGAGTCTAAAATTGGTTATATTACATGAAATGTTCAGGAATAAAAAGTGTATTTCAATTTTTTTTAATATATATCTAACATCCCGATTCTGAAAGTCACCCAGAGGATCCCCGTACCCGGTTGGTCACATGGCCTCAATCTCATTTTCCCGAACGCCAGAGGCTGTAGACTAGCAGAGAGGGCCTTGGGTGTGATAGTAGAGAAACTATACCCTAATTGGAAGAGTAACATAGTGGAAACAAAACAGATATACAATATCATAAGTAGTAAACATTACATAAAATAGTAAATAGAAGAAGACTGAAAATAGGAAACAATTGGAACACATATATACATTTTGAAAGATAGATATGTCTGAGAAAATATAAAAACATGTCACAATGTTGAAAAACAGAACTAAACTGATGTACAAGAAAAAATAGTAAACATCTCCACAACATCGCAGGCCACGGCTTGGTCCTTTGCTCTCCAACTCTAAAGCAGTCAAGTACCTGATGTATATAGGAACTTTCCCTTATCTATAGCAGCAACAATATAATATTTTTGGGCCAAAAATCATGTCCAAAATAGGGTGTGAGACTAATCGACAGTAGGAAACTACCAAAATATATGTGCGTAATATTCAGTGAATATATATGGCAGGTTATATATAAAAGGAAACAGTAAACAATGACGTACTCAATAGTAACAATTCCACTGTTTCAAAGCATTCAGTTCCACATAGAAATTAAATAGATAATCACTAATAGGTAATCCAATGGTATGTACTCACAGCCTAATCCAATATGGTCTTACCTAGAAAACACAAGAAACCCTCTGGGTATTACACACAGTCTAACCCCTTTGGTTCAGCTTTATTATAGACTCTTTGTGGAACCAGTTGTCGTTGATTCCCCCTACAGTCTTGTATCGGTAACTAAAATGTGCTATGGGGAAGCACATATGTCCCATTCCCCAATTGGCTAGTTTCAAGGAACTAAATACAATCTAAGGAAGCATTTATGTTAATTCCCAATATGGTCTCATATCGTAGAAAAAATAATGGACACTCTGGAGAACCCCTTATGTCTATTCTCCCTTTGGTCCACTACACCAAGTTCTCACAGACCATTGTAAGTCAAACAAGCATTAAAATGCAAAGAGGCCAAAGAAAACCTCATATACATTTAGATAACCAGTCTATAGTATAATAGAAGGACAAATAAGAATCACTCCATCCAACAATACTAGACATGGAAGGTAAATAGCAGTCGAACATGCCAAGCTAGACCAAATTGTCAAAAAAAGAAAACATGCATGGAAAAAACACATCCAAAGAATAGAGATTAACCCTATTCACATTCAATTGACCTCTACCCAAGAAAAGATTTATAGAAGGGAATTAACAGGTATAAAACAGTAAACATGCAATACCCCGTTCAAGGGTATTGGGAAATTTTAACATATAACTCAATGAATTTCTACGGAATGGCTCAAAACACCTACCTCGGTGTTGTAGGATAGATATATGTGAACCTCAAGCCTTGAATCTCCCATGAAAATTATAGATCTAAAAAACACAAAAATCACACAACTAATGCTTGCTAGAGAAAGTGGAGGAATCATGAAACGATGCTCTAGGAGAAGGAAGATCTTACCGTGGTGATCCCAACGCAATCAAAAGTGGTCAAATAGGAGAACAATTGCTCGATCAGGGGCTCAGATAAGGATCATGGTCGTACCCTTGCTCTTGGATGAACCAAACTAAGAAGGAGGGATTTCTTCCAATTAGACGCGACCCTGATGCATTTATTGACAAAAAGAAAGTACATGTCGTGTACTTTAGAACAACACGACGGGTACATGGCTTCATCTGGCCCCACATTAGGCAGTCTTCTGGTCACCACACATGGTCATGTTCATGGCCGATACACAGCCAGCACCCGGCTACCCGCGGTATCCGAGTACATGACGTGTACTTATAATTTACACTGCGTGTAATTCAACAATTTCCAGAAACACCTATTTATCCCAAAAACACCTGAAAAATGATGAAAATACCTTAAATTAAGATCCATGTTCATACAACCCCCCCATTAATGAAATTGGTCCTTGAATTTCCCTACAAAGGTAGTGCAGAAGAAGAATCCTCAAACTGCTCTGACCACTGTGATCATACATCGGCCTCCCTCGCCCAGGTCTCGTCCTCTACTCGCCCATGCTTCCTTAACACTTGTACCAGAGGAACATACTGATCATAGAGAACCTTCTCACTTTGGACAACTATTCATATAGGATGCTCCTAAAACAAGGCGTCCACCTCCAACTCCACCTCTTCAGGTCGAAGAACATGAGAAGATTCTGAGAAGTAATGTCGAAGATGAGAAACATGGAAGACATCATGCATTTCCAGATACATCTGAGTAACTACAGCCGATAGGCAACAGGCTCAACTCTCTCAAAAACCTCAAATGGCCCATCATACCAAAGAGAAAACTTTCCTTATCTCGAAATACTCATGTGTCCCAACCACGGTGTGACACGGGGGAAAACCTGATCTCCGACCTTGAACTCAAAAGGTCGTCTCTGACGATCAACATAAGACTTTTATCGAGACTTTGTAGTAATCAAACTCTTCAGAATCAACTATATCTGCTCGGTGGTCTCCTGGACAAGATGAGGTCCCCGTATAGCTACCTCTCCTACCCCTAGAAAACATAAGGGTGATCGGCATGGCCTACCGTACAAAGTCTCATAAGGCGCCATATGAATAGTTTCATGAAAACTATTATTATAGGCAAACTCAACAAGAAGTATATGCCTCTCCCAAGAACTTCCAAAATAAAGTATGAATGCTCAAAGCATATTTTCAAACACCTGAATCGTACGTTTGGACTGGCCATCAATCTGAGTATGGTAAGCTATATTCAAATGCACCACTGTACCCAAAGCCTTCTAAATCCCTTTTTAGACCCGATAAGTAAAATGGGTGTCCCTGTTAGAAACAATGCTGTGTGGAACTCCATATAAATGTTCAATATCTCAGATGCACAATCTTCCCGGATCATCAACACTAAAGGTATCCTTGATTGGAATAAAGTGATAAACCTTCGTGATTATATCAATTTCAACCCATAAAACATCATTCACTTGAGGCGACCTTGGAAAACCTATCACGAAATCCACCGCGACATCATTCAACTCCCACTCAACAATGGGTAACTACTTCAAAAGCCATGCTGGTCATTGATGCTCTGCCTTCACCTAATGACAGGTGGAACACCACATGATGAACCCAACAATATCCCTCTTTATACTTGTCTACCAATACCGACAGTGTAAGTCACGATACTTTTTGGTGACACCAGGATGAACTGCCCCAACTGAGGATTGAAAGTCCTACATCAGCTCCTCGTGTATGTCTGCTGACACCCATACACACCCATGAAAATGCAATATCCCATCCTTACCTATGGTCCATCCTCGAATTGGGTCCTCTCTTGGAACCCTTTCCTATAGGACTAGGCCTTTAGAATATGATAGTTTCTTCATTCTCACTCGATCAAGCTGAGTATAGGTAGCAGCAACATAAGAAAGAAATGTCTTCCCCTCTCTATCATGCACCTCCAAATGCATCTTAGAGGACTAAGCCATAAGCTTCCACTCATAGTTGGCCTCCTGAATTGCATGTTTCTGAGTCCTCCTACTCAGTGCATCATCCACAGCGGTGCCATTCCCAAGCTTGTAGGCAAGCTCGAAGTCAATATACTGAAGGTACTCAACCCCGCTATGTTGTCTCAAATTCAGATCACGCTGAGTGAAGATGTACTTGAGACTGTTGTGGTATGTGAAAACACCAAAATTATCTCCTAGAAGATAATGTCTCCATCAACCTATGTCATGAACAACTGCTTCCTACTCTTGATCGCACGTCGGGTAATTCCTCTCAGGTGTCCTCAACTACCGAGACACATAAACAACCACTCCTTCGCCCTGCATAAGCACAACTCCCATCCCAATACATGAAGCATCACAGTAAACAATATATCTTTTACCCGTCTCTGGGAATACTAGTATCGGTGCTGTTGTCAACCTCCCTTTTAGTTCCTGAAAGGCTGAATCACAATAATCCGACCACAAGTACTTCACACCCTTCTTAGTCAGGCCAGTAAATGGTGCTACTAAGTGTGATGTGTCATTTATGAAATGTTTGTTGAATACAGCAATCCCTAGAAAACTTTGCACCTCAAAGACTTTCTTCTACTGCTCTTAGGAAACTACTTCTCTCACTTTCTCTAGGTCTAATAATACTCTTCTCTCAGAGATAAAAGGACTCAAGATGTGATATTGGTTCACCCAAATGTGGAATATTGATATCATAACATATAACTGATGTCCTCTCAGTTTACTCAAAACGATATCATGTTGGGTAGTATGGTTATGTTGAGTGTGATAGTACACCTAGATATCATCCCTGTAGACTACCACGAAAGAATCTAAGTATGTGTGAAACATACTGTTCATCTATGACAAGAAAACCATAGGTGCATTTGTGAGACCGAACATCATAACCACATACTCGTATAGACCATACCTGCTCCGAATGGCTGTAAGAGGTACGTCAGATGGTCTAACACACAACATATGGTAACAGGATCTCATGTCAATCTCCAAGAACACCTTCAATCTGATCAACGATATCTTCGATACTGGGAAAAGGATATCAGTTCTTGACTATCAATTGGTTCAGCTTCCGATAATTCACACAATGTCTAAGGGTATTGTCCGCCTTCTTCACAAAAAGAACAGGCAAACCCCAAGGAGACGTATTGGGTCGAATGAAACCCTTTTCCTGCATCACCTCCAACTGCTTCTAGAGATCCTATAACCCTAGTGTAGCCATACTATAAGGAGAAAAGGGCACCGGGGCCGCTCCTGACACAAGCTCAATAGAAAAGTATAACTCATACTCCGGAGGAAAACATAGAATGTCCCTATGAAAGACACCCATGAAACGATCCACCACTAGAGGAATGTCCATCCGTGAAGTCCCCTGTTCATCCAGATAAAGACTAGCAATCTGGGCTATAACTCCTCCTAACCCAAGATGCTCATGTCCTGCTCTGCTCGTTGGGACATCATATTATCCCTTGTGAATAAAATATCTTCCCTCTAGTTATATGAAACTCACCCTACAACAATAGAAATAAACAGCGTCCTGGAAGTGAACTAACCAATACACTCCAAGAATGATGTCATAGAATACAATCTCAAGGACATAGAGATCCCAAGAGAAGTGACAACCACCAACCTCTAGAGGGAACACCTTTCATTGTCACACACTAGCCGTTCATATCCCCAATGGAGTGTCCAACGTCAAGAAATCTGCAGAAGAAAAGATATAGAGCCGAAGGATCTCTAAAATAGAAACAGATATAAAGCTATGGGAATACCCCATATCAAAAAGCGATTAATCTAAAACTGTGGAAACTAATATTGCACCTCGAACTATGGAGGGTCTGGGATCCTTCCCTTGCTGGGTTTGTCCACTACAAAAGTCTAGCCTGTACCATGGCCATGTGACCCTGCATGACCACTCTAAGCTGATCCAATATGTTGTCGCTGAAAGCCTAGCGACTAACTACCAAGAACACGACCTCCATCTTGGTATGAATGGATGGAATAACCCCAGTTCCTAGACTGGTGAGAAACCGGTGGCACTACTCTTGAATGAGGAGTCATAGAAGAATCCTTGTCACCAGCTTCTAGAGAAATTATAAGGCCGAAATGCTAAAGATGGCCCATCTTGCTGCAAAATCAACACTCCACTAGTTCTCTCATGCAATATGGTATCGTATGCTTTCTCTTCATGCATTGGTAGCACACCACCTGGAAACTAGAGGGTATGTCTCAACTCCTTGGATCACTGCGCAAAGACCCCCTACGGCGCTTCCTGTTATAAGTAGGAGGGATACTAACTCCCGATGACGATCCAACCTAGATCAAAGCTCCAGAACCCAACATATTGTTCTCTGTGATCAGTGTCTGGTTGATGATAGAAATGATGGAAGTCATCTTGAAGATGTTCACCTATGATTGGATGTCGTGTCTCGCACCATCCTCAATCTTCCTAGCCACAAACACTCATCACCTCTTGGAATGTTCATGAAGCACATCAACTCTGTGAAGCGAGAAGAATACTCTTTAACAAAAAGAGTACCCTACTTCAGACTCATGAACTCTCGGGCTCAATCATCACTCAAATATTTTGGTAGAAGTATTTGTAGAAGGTATGCTGGAACTCATCCCACGCCATAACCTGCTGGCATCCCACCTCTGAGATCACATACCACCATCTCCTGGTGGAATCTCGAAGCTTGTATGTAGCGAGCATGACCCTACTCTCTGGAGGTTTCTCCAGATGCTCAATGATGGAAAACATATCATCTAACCATGACTCTATAGCATGTGGTCCTCCTAACCCTGTGAAGGTGGGAGGATGTTGCTTCTGGAGAACCCGCGTCAACTCTGCCATAGAGGGGCAGGATGCAGTACTCCACGGAAAGTCTACATAAACCTTATAAATCCATCTCGTAATTTTGCATCAGCACCTCTCTCCAGAATGAAAGCTATTGAAAATACTGGCACAACTGGAGGATCTGCAGGTTGTCCTGGATCAGTCATGTCTGGTGTCTGATCATTGCCCAGTAACTGTCAGGCAACCGGAGGACATCTCAGTGGCATGACTATGGAAGGTCAAGCACACTCCTTAGATCAAGATTAATAAAGATAGAATCCACGAATTTTATTAAGTGAACAAGAGAAATAAAGCATTCATGTTTTTCAAAACATTGATACATGGCGTGTAAAATGACTATATGTTGTGTTCTCTTATGCCTTTCACGGGGGCGTGTACTCCTTCCACAATTGGTCGTGTAACACCCCATACACGGCATGTTGAACTAACACATGACGTTTAATTGAATCCACATCCCATAACCGAGTTCACCTACATGAATATGAAACACGGTTCTCCTAGAAAAGACTAGAGAGCATGTTTTTTCCAAACACAGCATGTACTGAACGAGATTCACCGACCTGTGTTGTTAGTGACATGGTCAGATACACGACTCACACTACATGGCATGTTCATGACGGACACAGCAAGTACCAAAGGATTTACACTGTCCCTTATTGTTATTAACATGGACAGATTCCATGGTTTACACTACACTATGTGTTCAAGACTAACATGGCATGTATTGCTTATGTTTCTATCCATAAGTGTCATTAGTCACACGGGTGAACACAAGGTCTACACAGCACGACATGTACAACCGGTACATGGCGTGTTCCCCAAGGATTTACCAACCTCGTGTCTCTACCCACACATCTAGTGAAATGGTTACAGACTACATGGTGTGTACATACTGTACATGGTGTGTACTTAAGAATAATAGTTTCTTTCTGAATAGAAGATCACATGGCGTGTATTCATCATTACACGGTGTGTACTCTGGTTTTTTCTAGATAAAAAGCCTCAGAAAATACTCTTGAACCCAAAAAACACTGAAACGATCATTTATGTTCCAAATTCCAATCTGTGAGGGCCCATACTCCCCGCGAATCAATGCATGGCATCTTATAATTTTCACAAACATGAAAAATAGATCAAATATCCACCAAATTTCAATCCATGAGGGACCATAAAAACTCAAGAACAAAAATTTTGGAGTCCATTCATACGAAAACTTACTCAGTCCAATACCCTATCAAACAACAAGCATTTTTATCAAGGTATCTATTACAATAACAGGCATATCTAGAAAAATAGCTATCACAACAACATGCAATTTCTAATGCACCCTAAATGGCATGGAGTGAATACATAACATGTGATTTTTAGCAAGTTCCTATATGATAGAAGAGATGGAATACCCTCATATCATCAGGTTTCAATAGAAATAGAACCTCAATAACATCAACAATAACAACACAAAACAAGTGAGTCACCAAACGGTGAAATAAAATCAACTGTAAATTTGCAAAACCAAAAAAAATTCCATAATGAGGTAGATTGGATTTTCCCTATACACGGGTTAGTTACACCCAGGAAAAACTAATTACCAAGTACGTATTACATCCTCTCCCTAACTATAGGATCCAAATATAATTTCATTGGAAAATAATCCCTCTGATACCACATTGTAACGTCCCGATTCTAGAAGTCACCGAAAGGTGCCCCATACCCGGTTGGTCACATGGCCTCAAGTGCATTTCCCCAAACATCAGAGGCTTCCGACTAGCAGCGAGGGCCTTGGGTGTGATGCTGGAGAAACTATGCCCTCATTATCATTGTAACATAGTAGAAACAAAATCAATATACATTATCATAAGCATTAAACATGCCGCAAAACAGTAAATAGAGGATGACTAAAAATGAGAAACAACTAGAGCACATATATAAATGATAGAAGATACATATGTCTTGAAAAATATCCTAACACGTCACAATGCTGAAATACAGTAGTAAACAAATGTACAAGAAAAAAAAGTAAACAACTCCAAAAAATCGCAAGCCAAAGCTTAGTCCCATGCTCTCCATCTCCAATGCAGTCAAGTACATGAGGTTGAAGGGCGCTTGCCCTTATCTATACCTGCAACAATATATTCTGTTTGGGCCCAAAAGGATGAAGCAAATAGTGTGTGAGACTAATACTAGTAGGAAACCACAAAAAGATCTGTGTGGAACAATCATTGAATATATATGGCAGGCGATATGTAAATTGAAACTGTAAACAAGGACGTACTCAACAGTAACAATTCCACAGTTTCAAACCATTCGGTTCCACATAGCATGTAATAAGATATTCTCAAATAGATAAGCCTCTGGGATATACTCACAACCTAATCCCCTCTAGTTCAACAATGAAAACATAAGAAACCCTATGGTAATTAAACAAATTATAACCCTTCTGGTTCAGATTGAGTATAGACAGTATGTGGAAGCACTTGCCGTCAATTCCCCCTACAGTATCATATCAATAACTAAATGGTGCTCTAGGGACACACTTAGGTCACATTCCCCCTGTTGGTTGTATCGAAGAACAACAGACACTATGAGGAAGAACTTGCATCAATTCCCCCTCTGGTCTCACATCATAACCATAATAACAGACACTCTTGAGAAGCCCTTATGCATACTCTCGCTATAGTCCACTACATCAGGTTCTCACAACCCTATGTAAATCAAACAAGCATAGCAATGAAAAGTATCCAAATTAAACCTCTAGATATACTTGGAAAACCAGTCTATAATATAACAAAAGGCAAATAAGAATCACACCATCCTATAATACTAGGCATGTAAGGTAAACAGAATCCTAATTAGAAAAGCTAGACCAAACAGTCAAAACAAGAAAAAATTCATGGAAAAAACACTTCCAAAACATAAAAATTAACCTTATTCGCATTCAATTAACCTATACTTCAGCATACAAGCATATCAGGAAATTAACACTGCTAAAACAGTAAACACGCAATACCCCATTCCAGGGTACTGGGAAATTTTCACAACAAACTGAAATAATTCCTATAGAAATTCACAAACTACCTACCACAATGTTGTAAGATCGTTTTATGTGAACCTCAAGCCTTGAATCTCCCAAGAACATCATAGATCTATCAAATGAAAAAAACTCCCAACTAAAGATAACTTGAGAAAGAGGAGGAATCTGGGACTGAAGCTCTAGGAGAATGAAGAGCTTACCGAGTTGATCCCAATGCAATCGATGGTAGTCGAATAGGACATATGAGTATGGAATGATTTAGATTCTTCAAGATAAGAACAATTGTTCTAAAAAATTGTAAATTCATCCAAAACACATATAGAGAAATCACAAATATGTATAAGCTACATGGATACCTGCAGAAATAATAATTTAAATATTTATCCATTTTTAATATGGAAAATATTATCATGATGAAATATCATATTGCGGGATAATTTAATGGACTAAAAATTATCTCTAATATTGGTAATATAACATTAATTTTTCAAAATGGTTTCAATATATTTCAAAGTGAATTTATGTTTAAAATCATTTATAAAAAAATAACTTTTTATTTTCCTATAATAATTCCAATTACTAGTGATAAAATGTATACATGGATATAAAAATGAACAAAATAAATCCATAGAATAATATACTTCATAAGATCTAACACTTATTTGAATATTACACCTTCCCAAAAATTTTAAAATAGAATAATAAATATTAGGAATTTGTAAGAAATTATCAAAAAAATTATAAAACCCCTTGGGAATGAATATATAAATCTTGATGTGAGGTGGTTTCAATATCAAATGTAAATAGTAATATGGTTGTTATGGTTTGACTATTATATTAATATTACATGACCATTAGACAATATGGACATTGATGTATATAAACATTAGAATATATTACCATTTTTCAATATGACCATTGGGAATTATAATCATGGATAATGTAGTTGTTATAAAGAGATCATTATGTTTATTTTATATTAAGATTAATGATAATATTTAATTTAATTTAAATGGAAAAAATGATGGACATAACCTTTAGAATCATGCATTAAAAAGTCATTTTTTATAGGAATGGAGGTAGCATCATTGGGGAATTCACTTTATCAAACTGAGAATTTCTTCAATAAATGTGGTTTGAATGAAATCACATATGAAATATGATCTATAAAGAGTATCTCACAATTCGATTAATGTTATCTAAACGACCTCATGAAACTACCACCATCAGAAACCATACCCTTAGAACCCATTTCACATTAATAAGGGTTTATGAATATAGGCCCAAATATTATTAAGGTTAAATTATATGAAAAAATAAATAATATTTTAATTGATTTTCCATTTTTCATTATTATTACACCATAATATGATGTGTATATTATTAATGAATTTGATAAAAATTATATTTATATATTGATACTCTGATTTCTGTTTTTCAACTAAATATATTACATTTCCATTTAAATAAATTTATGTAAATAATTTTTTTAAATTATTGAAAACAAAAATATCAATTTATAAATTATACTTTTAAATTATAAATAGTTTCACGATGGATAAAAATATAATTTCATAATAAAATAGGATGGTTTAAATAATATTTATTTTATTCAAAAAATTCAAATTTCATTGATTTGCAAATAATTTCTACAAAAATGGATGAAATGTATGAAACTATCATGTAAAAAATATCAAACTGTTACATTCATTATTTTTATGAGATAAGTATTAATTTTTTAAAATAATAAAATGTGGTATTATAAAAGGTAAGTAATAGGATATCATAAATATAGTAAAGTGATATAATATTATATTTATAGACATTCTCACCCAAAAAGTCTTTATTTTTTATGAATATATATTTAAATGGTTTTTAATCAATTTAAAACACAAAAGATGACGTTGAAATATAATAAATGGAAATTAAGATGTTTAAAAATATTTTTTCTAGGAAATTAAATTTACTATGTAAAAATTATTATTAAAATATGGATTATAATTTAGATTCAATGAAAAATTATAAAAAAGTTAATTTAACATATAAAACCAAAAGAAAAACCATTGGTTGGGTAATTGATTTTAAATTTCCATAAATGTAAGCTGAGTACCTGTATTAGAAATTACTAAATTGTTCCTCTAATTTTAGAATAAATGACCACAAATCCTCTTTGATGAATAGTTTTTTCAAAAATGTATATATCATTTATTTATCAATTCAAATCCATTTTTTTATCTTAGTAAATTTAAACTACATACTATAAAGGGTATGAGGAGGGTCTAGTGATTGTTTGGATACAGGTCTTCTGAAAATGGGTGGACATGGTAGCCCACCATGTTTCTGCATCCATAGTGGAAATTATACAATTTGACTGTGTGGGGAAAAAATTAGCAGATGAATATAAAAATTTTATGTAATCGAGAAACACCATGAGTATATACACTTGAAATGCTACATAAGTTGGTCTACGTTAGTTTTCTTATTTTTCACATGGATTGTGGACTATGTGCCTGAATTGTGTATGACCCCTCTTTGGATAGTCGAGGGACCACATTTGGAAAATGGTTTAGCCAAACCGTGTAACCAATCATTTCTCCCTATATTTGAGGGTGAAAATACTTTTTATCCCATAATAAATTCATAAAAATAATTTTATTTTTCATCCCTCTCATTCCATCTGTTGAAACATTCCTCCACCTAGTGTGATCTCCCAACTCCTTCAAACAATGTTCTGTAGTAACTCTAAAAGCTGATGTTCGAATCAGGATCCATTTAAGGCGTTGGATAGCTTGAGGTATGATATTAATCCCTATTCCTTTTGAGTAATGTTTATCATCATATTAATTGAATTTTTTATGTGAAAAACATCCCCTATTTTCTAGACATTGCAGCATTTCTTCAATTTCTACAAAGCTACATCAAATTTGATGCCTCCATCAAATTATGATTTTTGAAAATCTATATGGTAGTTGTTATCATCTTTTTCCCCAAATGTGTTACTATTTTCAATGCATCTCCATTACTATGTAGATCATCATTTTCCATGTGTTAACTTAAAATTTATTTCTTCATGATTAATTGTTATAGTAAACTTGATATTGTACTTGTATTATTTTATTAAAAATTATAGGATTCCAAACTTGATCAAGTACACCGCTTATGTGTTCTGGCTAATATTTACCCATTATATTTTTTTTATTTAAAGACCTAAACACATTATAATTGTTTTATTTGGATTATAAATGTAATTTCCCTCTCTTATATGAATTTATATTGAACATCAACATCACATTAGTGCTTATAATATCATAAAATTTTAATTTACCTTGTTGGTAGTTTCAAAGTTACTATTAAATCGTCTATGTTCATAATGAATCCATATAAAATGAATTTCAATATTCTTTTTTATTAAATTATAAGAAATTATTCATTATTTTTTTCGAGAGTAAATTAATTAAAATGATCTTCTAAATGGATTATAAGGTGTTCTAAGTACATGCCTAATATTTTAGATCATATTAAATTATCTAATTGAATTTTTATTCCCTAGTTAATTTGGTTTTGGTAAATATAATTCATGATAGTTAATGCATCATGGATATTATTATATATATGCTAACATAATTGATATTGGATGTGGAATTATGGTATGTGTTCTGTTGGGAATGAGGAATCATACTCCATTACATTTTGAATTGAGAATGACATTTCTCACAAATGGCATAATTTGGATGGTTGTAATGACACACTTCATCCCATAATTGGGTGTTGACATGATTAGACAATCATTATCTTGAGTGATGGGAATGAAAATTTTCACTAATTATGAGATATAGTGATTTTTTGATTTAATCGGATAATATAATCCCATTCTAGCTTGTTATGGATGATTAAGTTACACACTAGTCCAACCAGTGCTTTGTATTCCAGGTATATATCTACTTATGTCTACATGTACATAGCCAACATAGGTGGATGAAATTTATAATTATAATATATATATATATTTGAAATATATATATTGTAATTGATCAGACATTACACTACTGGAAAAAAGGCCTATACCCACGGTTTTGGGAACCGTGGGCTGGAACGCCGTCGGTATAGGTCCCCAGCCTATACCCACGGTTTTCCAAAACCGTGGGTATAGGTGTTCTGCCACCGTGTCAAAAAAACATTCCCAATTGCCACGGTGTCAATGGCTTTTACCCACGGTTTCAAAACCGTGGGTATAGATCCTAAAATAAAGCCGCAGGCGGGTTTCGATCCCACGACCTCCTCGCTGCAAAGTACCGCGTCTACCACTACCCTACTATCAATTATGTGTATATATATATATATAGTTAAATATATTTATATAAACCGTGGGTATAGAGGGAAGAACCGTAGGTATAGGACTCCCGCCAAAAAAAAATCTTTCCCGCGGAAAAAAAAATTTTCCCGCGCACACATGGGAAACCTATACCCACGGTTTTGAAAAACCGTGGGTATAGGTTTTTTATCCTATACCTATCCCCACGGTTCTCTTCAAAACTGTGGGGATAGGTACCCCTATACCCACGGTTCTTGAAAACCGTGGGTATAGGTCAATTTTCAAGACCTATCCCCACGGTTTTGGAAAACCGTGGGGATAGACCCCCCTATGCCCACGGTTTTCCAAAACTGTGGGGATAGGTCTTGAAAATTGACCTATACCCACGGTTTTCAAGAACCGTGGGTATAGGGGTACCTATCACCACGGTTTTGAGGAGAACCGTGGGGATAGGTCCATTTTCCAGTAGTGTTAATTTTGGCCAAGAGCTGAAGCAGGTAGAGCCACCAGTTGTCCTTTATGAACATAAGTAGGATTGTGACCTGTTTATTTAAAATTATTAATTTATTTATGTCTACCTACACAATATTTATCTATGAGAACTACATGGATTACTTCAAGAAACCATTTGTGGTGGAATAAAAGGATTTTATGACACGCCCAAATCAATCTATTATTGGTACCCAAGTAGATTTATTTTCTGTATGTATGGATATCAGAAAGAACCCTTCTAATTAATGTTGACAGGCTTTACCAATAATTGATTCATATGATAATAGGACAAAGAATATGCTCAAAATTATAGTGTATAATCCTTTTCTCATTTTTTATTTTTTAATGCATGATTGTATATTTTTCTTCAATGTTCACCTTTTTTGTACATCAATATGCTATGAATAAATGTATTTGATATTTCCTTGTGGATTTTGATATTATTACTTTATTTCCAATTTAAATCTTCATCCACTGAATACTTATTATATTTGGTGTATATAATTTCTCTATAGAGGGTTATTAGTCTAGATTTTTCTATCTTTTTATATTATTTTTTCTCATTGGTGTAATTGTTTTCATTTTCCAATTTTCCATTCTTGTAGGATTATATAGTAACCCCGATGTTCCACCATTACACCCTTACCACTAGTTTGTATAATTTTCTATACAGGGACGTTCTCTTAAGGCGATGTGACCCTCCGGATTTAGGCCTCATTTCATGGGATAATGGGTTAGGACGTTAAATAGACACAATAAGGATTATTTTTCCTTTTGTATTACTTTTTTAGAATTTTATTGGAGACTATTAGTTAAGGGAATTTTGAAATGACCCTATTCATGGAATTAGCCAACCCATGTATAAGGGTTACCATAGTTACCAAGGATAGGTAACTATTATTATGTATAATTCATGTAATGGTAGATATGACTTCTTGATTTAGTGAAACAATTGTTTTATGTTGTTAATACTATTGTTATTATTGAAATGATAATTCTTTTTACTAGTCCCATTGATTTGTGGAAATTTCATTAGATGCATCATCATAGGAACAATATGAATAATATTCCATTCATTTTTCCATGTCACTTCTATTTTTCACATGTATTTCCCATGGAATATTTTTAGTGCATTGGTTATTTATGGAATTGTGTAGAATTTCCATGACGTGTTGAGAAGAAATAATGGACACATAATGTTCCTTCCATAACTGAAATGTGTTTTCTAACATTAGTTAAATTACTTATGTTTTTCCGTTAATTAGGGATCTTTGAGCCATGGATCATGGTTTTCATCGGCTAGAATTTTTTATGGTATGGTTTAGGTGGATGCTATATTTTGGTTCATAAGGAGTAAGGGACTTTATCAATCTTAAATGAACAACTAAATATATTTGTGATACCTCATAACCAAGATGTTAAAAATGTGGTGATGTAAAAAATTAATTTATTTGTGAAAATATTTATTTACTAATGTATATAATTAATTATTTTTTGAAAAATTAATTATAACTTATATTTAGACAATTTTTTATTTAAAGGATTTTTTTCTGTAAAAAACTATTTTAATGAAAATTCGTGATATAATAAAAAAATAAAATCAATATTTATGGATATTATTAATGAAATATATATGTAATATATTAAATGTAATATTTTAAATCTATATTATTGTTTTTATAGACATTATATGATAAAAAATTAAATTTTTCGGATAAAGGATATATTTTTTAAAAATGTTATTTTACCACCTTATGATAGATAACCCTTTTTAATTTCAAGTTAATCCAAATTTATATTTATATATGAAAAAATAAGTTTATTCTTTTAATTTGGGATATCAAAACATCCGTAGGATTAATTTTGGTACTTTTTTGAAAAATTTCCATTTTTAATGAATAATGAAAATTGATGCATTTTAATTCAAAACTGATTTTTGATCTATTTTTTATATATATATATTTGACTTTTAATTGGGTATAAATTGTAATTTAATTAATTATTTATAATTTAATCCAATTTTGGTAATTTTATGTATTTTCACATTTAAATTTGATATAAACACATGCTAATCTTTTGATGGTTCTTACTATGTAAAAAATGCTTTCTCGTTATGACTATAGGAATTAAATTTAAAATAATTACATCCACTTCTTGGTTTTCTATTTTTAAAAATAGATTCCATATTTATATATTGAATTTCTAGATTATGTAAATATTTCTCTTCTATTTTAGGAAAATATGAAAATTAACTTTGGTAATTTGTATTTTCCACGGTTAATGGTAAATCAGGTAAAGTAGGGTAACCAAATAAAGTTATAAGTTCAATAAAATTACCGTAAAACCTTCAAAAATAATAATGGATGAATAAACGACTACCCTTAAAACCCAAGGTTTAAAATTTAATCATTTAATGGGATTTTTCCCATAAATGATATATAATTGTTATTAAAACAAAATAATGTGAAGAGTTGTCATAATCTTATCTCATATATGTAAAAAATTAAATGTAGTGATAAACATGATGAAACAACGAAAATAAGTAGTCTCATTAAAGATAATGAGATTATCAAAATGATTTAAATTTATTTTGGAATTTTAGAGATTAAATAATTATAATAAATATTGAAATAACAGTGATATAATAAATATTGTATTAAGAGAAATATCAAATAAATGAATTATAAATTTTAAAATAAATTTTATATGAAATAATATATGGAATCCACGTTTTTTATAGGTGAGTATTAAATTTTATAAGAATATTCAATATTTTTTGAAGTAATCTCTATGTTTTGATTTTCATTAAATTCAATAAAATGAATAGCGTAAAATTTGATATAATTGACATTTTATAAAAACTAAATGTAATTAAATAATATAAAAACACTAAAAGTATGTTAAAATAAGAAATTCAATATGATAAGGAATAAAAGTTCATTAATAGTCCAATTACTGGATATTTACCCCATATATGTGAAACTAATTTCCTCTTAAAAACAAAAAAGTTATTACCATAATTAAAATTAAATGAAAATAATTAAGGGTAAAAAAAAATGTAAGGCTTAAAATAAAATATATTAATATCTATTTTTTTGAATGAGATTAATTCTATATTTAAAAATATTACCTCACACATACCCAATGTTTGTGTCTGTTGGATAATAAAATTAATTTATATTAATTCAGAATTTTAATACATTTGAATGGAACCCATCCGCACTCATATAAAAAGGCAGCCTCTATTCACTAATAATCACACTTCATTAGCCCTTTGGTTCATAAAATACCTACTAAAATATATTTTTAGAATCCATTCTCTCTTACTAAAAACCTCACGTGGGGTAACATGCCTCCCATGGAAGCCTTTTGGACTAAACCCGAGTTACCCGAATTAGAGGTAACACCATGTCTCATGTTTTTAGTTTATTGTATCATTTACACAGTCCCTGAACTCTTATTATTCAATACATACATGATAGTAGTATAATAAAGATACTAAGATGGTTTTATGATATTTATTTGATCTAATCTTACCCACACCTCCATTTAATGGTTAACGAACATATTGTTTCTATGTTCCACGAACAATTGCCTCAAGAAATGATGATTGATCAATTTTACCCTGCCACATTATATAGTGGCCATTAGAATATAAATATTATAAATATTATATTTATTATATTTATATTTTATCTATTCTTCTATAATATTTATTTATAACTTACCTTTTTTCTGTCCATGTTGTGTAAATAGAATAATTTCGTTTGAGGAAGTATGGACTACTGCCCCCTCAAAGTGATATGACTCATTCCCTCTATACCTGAAACATATAAAGATTGGTGTTATTAAACCTATCATACATATATGAAATTAATATAATATTGGTGTTATAATATATATTTATATATTTATTTATTATTCTTATACTGTGACAAGTAAATGAAAGTAGCATTCATACGTACGTATAACCTAACGTATCCATGAATGGTTAATTTAAATTCTTATCTCCAAATTTAATGGATCATATAAATACATATATAATAGATACATATGATATTTAAATCATAAATAATATTATAGATATGTTTTAATTTTGACCACATTTACAATTAACATAAAAAAGTTCGTTTTTCACTCAGATACTGAATATCTACAAAATATCCAATATGAACATAAATTGATATTTTATATTTATATCACTTTAATAATTTTTATAAAAGGAAAAATAAAAATTAAAAAGGATACCAATCTTTTTGAAAATTATCCTTTGTCTATTATTTAAGAAAATAATAAACTTTTGAAACATGTCTGACTCATTGTATGGGAAATCAATACTCAATCTATGATCATTTTGTTAAATGGAAATGTCATGGGTTTTCAATTTCGAAGAATATGGTTGAATGAAATATGATTATTTTACACTGAATATCCTCTTATATTGGGTGTATATATATATATATATCTCATATGTAATTATGTCATTGATTTGTCCTTGATCAATTTATATGATCATCATTAGAGACATTGTCTGATTCTCCTTGCATTGAGCCATATTTTGATGTTATCCACATTTATTATCCTATACTGTGTATAGAAAAATATAAGGCCCTAGCCTTAAACCTTACTTAATCATGAGTTATTACAAGATTACACATTGAGGATCTTTTCAGGTTTATAGTTTTATAGAATTAGATCATAAAACATACATTACATTCCACATTTAAACAAAGTGGTTACATAAAAGATAGTATTAATTTTTTTCCCGTCAATGGAAACATATTTAACATGGATTATTTCTTGAAACTTCTTTGACACTATCATCATATCATGTACCTTTCCCTTTACCTATGAAAAACATTTCAAAAAAAAACTTGGGATGAGCATAAAAAGCTCAGTAAGGGTTATAAAAATATGGAAAGGAAACATGAGTTTATATATACATAAGAATTGAAATCATACTTTACCCATAAAACATAGGAACTTTAACATACCTCATCAAATCATGAATAAATCATATAAATCATAAGATATAAAAGGTAACTTGAGGCATTCATAACATTCTTATGTAGGGAGTAACCCTCTTGGTTACTTTTGGAATACCCACCACAGTATATTCCCTAAATCTCTTCGGAGAAA
Source organism: Viscum album (assembly GCA_963277665.1). Taxonomy (NCBI): domain Eukaryota; kingdom Viridiplantae; phylum Streptophyta; class Magnoliopsida; order Santalales; family Viscaceae; genus Viscum; species Viscum album. The sequence continues at coordinate 1,614,236,462 of OY728152.1, read as the reverse complement.
CCTTAACGTTTCACTCCTTCACGTTACCCAATGCATTGGAGATCTATATTGGGCTCACCCGCCCTTAGTTTATCACGGAACCACCCGTTTTCATAACAATGACCAAGAACCATAACATAAACGTATCACATAAAACATTCATAATGGAAGAATAACATTTCCACATTTCAATCACAATATAACATTTTAGTATATTGAAATAATGAATCCATTCAAAAAGAATCTATTTCCAAAACAATTTAAAACATTTAATAAAGTGATTTTTGAATCAAAGTGTCCCATACCACCTTGAAGATTTTAAAATTTTAAACCATCAATATCCATATAAATAAATCCTTAAAACCATTTTGAAAACATGGATATTAATAATAACAAATAATTAAATCATTTAAAGTGATATTTTTGTTAAAGGGGTTTTACCAAAATTAAAGAAACTTGAATACAATAATTGAGGAATAACATTTAGTCAGAACATTATAATATCATGAGAATAAAAGTATTCATTATATAATATTCAAAAGGACAGTATATACACCATATAAGAGTGAATTGGTGCATAACAACAATGAAGTCTCAATAGAAATGTCAAATGTGATGAAATCCCTTATAAAGAAGGTATCCTTAAAATAAGGATAAATCAATCTCAAAATTATGTGTGAAAAATATAAATACACCCAATATAAGTGGATATTATGTGTAAAACAATAAAAGGTCATTCACACATATTCAATGTATGGCATATTCAATAACTACATGTTGAACCCAAAGAAATCGAAATTGGGTTAAAAATTTCCCTTGGTAAAATTCGACAGCCTAACGACATCACTTCAAAATTCAGAAAATGAGTTGATGAGAGATAAAAAGGGCATCTCATCACTTGGAAATAAAATTTACATCAATAAGGATATATAATAACATATCCCAACATAATAGTATGTGAATTAAAATACATAACAAAAGAAGTCTTTTAAAAAGTGGAGGGTGAAAGGTCCCTTTACCGAGTTGGGTAACTTTCGAAACCTACACCTCATGGAAGAAGGGTCATACAATGAAGATGTGAACACCCATAAATGAAATTATACTACCCAAAGTGTATAATAATGGGCATTACATACACCACTCAAAGGAAATTGTGTCAAATGTAGCATAAATCTCACGAGAATAAAAGTGAGATGAAAAATACCATACGAAAACTCGGCAGCCTAACAGCGCCACTTAAAACATCAAAATGGATTGATGAGAGGGAATATGGTCCCTCATCATATGAACATAAAAATTACAGTATGATTAATATAAGAGAATATCCCAATAACAAGAATGATGAGCTTTAAAAGGAATGACATAAAAGAGTGTACTTAAAAAGAAAGAGAGGAGTAGGATCCCTTATCTCGTGTCCGACATGACTCGATCATTCTTAAATCTCCTGAATAATAAAATTTGGTCGATTTATAATTTCTTAAGGACCTCCTTTAAATATTATTATTCATTTCATATCACATATTATAATGTTATAATAATTGGTTAATAAAGTGAGTTCGTATCAGACGTTTTTGTCGATGTTCAGTACATGAGTAAAAATTGAACTTGTTGGAAAATAATATTCCATGTAGTTATAGGTAAATAATCTCCAGAATAGTATTTATGTTTTAAATATCATATATATTGATTATATATTCATTTTATACTATTTCATAGCATTTGGAGATAAAAAAATTAAAAGCACCGTTCATTGAGACGGTAGGTCGTACGTACGCATGAACGCTACTTTCATTTGTTTTCCATATTAATGGAATTTAAAAAAATGAGAGATATATATATTATAATTCCAGAATGATACCCATAATTTATATGTAATATATTACATATATATCCATTATATATATGTACTTATAATAGTACATAACATTTGGAGATAAGAAATGAAATGTACCGTTCATGGAGACGGTAAGCCGTACGTACGCATGAACGCTACTTTCATTTATTTTTGTTTTGTATCCAATTGAATGAAATAATAAAGATATAAAGGTATACTATAATTCCAGTAGGATAACATATGTAATTCCATTTATTCCATCTTTTATACATCCCACATATGTCATTAACGAATCAAATCACTTTGAGGGGCGGTAGTCCGCACTTCCTAAAATGAAGATATCGTGTTTACCCATAATGGAAACCATAAATGTATGCCATAAATGAAAAATACAGAATCTTAATGAAAAATATAAACATATTATATATCATATATAAATATAGTGAAATCTTAATGGCCACCTTTGAAGGTGTTAAAAGAATGTTGAACAATCATCGTTTCGGGAGGCAGAAATTCGCCATCCACGGAAACAGTATGTTCTTTAACCATTATATGTAGGTTTGTGTAAGTTTAGATCGAATACTTCTTATAAAAACATCCTATTATATTTAAGATACTGGATTTGTTACAAAATAAATGAATAAAAACAGTTTAGTGGGTTGGAGAAGAAAAATAAAACAAAAGAACACAAGTGAAGACATTACCTTTAAATCAGGTAACTTCCATTGATTTGAGATCAAAGGATTCATTGGAAAGGATTCTGCCCAAGTGAGGCATAAAGGAGTTGGAGAGGGACGTGTATAGATGAAATGTGTAGTGGTTGGCCGAGCCAAAGGATTTTTAAGTGTGGGTAAAGAGGTAGAGGTGGGGGCCTTTTATAAGAGGAGAGGAGGGGCACTCTTGGAATGTTATAAAATGTAACTTTATTTTCAAATGAGTTTCGGATTTTATTGGTCTCACATTGATGTGTTTCGAGGATAAGGTGATAAGGGTTCTAAATCCACCCATACAATAGGTTTTGGGCATGCTTAGGTCTTAGATTTTACATTATCTTTCCATTTTATTTAAATCGTTAAATAATGAGGTCATCGCTACATCATCATGATGTCATAAATAATTTAATTTATTTAATGTCTAAAAATTATTAAAAAAATACTATGATGTAGGAAATCTTTTTAGATTTCCAATTAATATTTATAGACCAAAATATAATTTAAGTAGACAAAATTAAAAATATATTACTTTGGTGATACATTCTTTGTTACATTTAGCATATTTTTAAAAAAATAAAATGATAAAAAGTCACTTTCTCAAAAAAGTGATTAAATGGGGCCCTCAAGTTTGGCACAAGGAATCCCATGGTCGGCCATGAGACAACAAGTCACCTTAGGACACATTTTGTGGTCATTTTGTATTATTATGATATTATCTTATTATCTTTAACTACCCGATTACTCATTAATCAAGATAATTAAAGATAATTACCGTCGTTACTATTCATAATGTCCAAAAACAAAAGATTCCTAATTAAATAATTTGTACCTTATGATTAAAAATATATAATTCATTTTACCAAATTACAAACACATAAATTTCAATAATTAATTTAAAAAAACTTCCCGTTGTCAAAACAAATAGCGGGTTTTTTAGAAACAATATTTATGAAAAGTTTGGCACTTGTTTATGCCTAATTCCAAAGTGAAATTAATCCCAATGACCATCATTGAATTACATGGTAAAAATATATTCTAACTACACTTTAAAACAAATTAATAAGATAATATAACCATATAATTAAATTATATGAAAAAGCAGTTTTGATGTAAAATGCGGTATTTTTCACTATTCATTGAAAAATGAACATTGTCAGTAAAATACCAAAAATTAACCCAAGGTAAATTTCAATGTCCCAATCATAAATAATTTTTTTATTTTGAAAAATAGAGCTTATAAAATTTTCAAAAAGTTGATTTAAAAGAGGTTCTCCATTAAAAGGCGGTTAATCGACCTTTTAAAGAATATTAGAATGTTTACGCTAAAAAACTGGATTCATTTGCATTTTTAATCCTCTAACATTTATTGTAAAGAGTAAAAATATTTGAAAAACATATACAATAATTTTTTTAGTTAGTTCTGTTCATTCCTGCCATTACAACGGTTAGACGTTAACTACCATTTAAAATAATATTATTTTATTATTAGAGTGCAATGCTAGATTCTCAAGAAACTCATTGTTGCATATTGGGTATGCCATCGTGCATAGCGTCCCCTTTAAAGTAATATTAATATTTTATTCACAAATATGGATAAATATAAAGATGTCATATTCTTTATTTACCTGAGGTGTTACATCCTTCCCCCCTTTTGGGAATTGCGTCCTCGCAATATTAAAATTGAGCTTGGGAACATCCTTGAATGTCCCACATCGGAACAAGAGTCGGTAAAACAATCACTTTAAAATAAAGAAAGATAAGTACAAAGGTCACCCGATTTAACCCATACTAGGATTCCAAGTATGAAAATATGGACATGGAGGAAAAAAACAAAGGGTCATGTTCTGATGGAGAGTGACAGAAAACATGTTTAGGAGAAAGTTAACAACAAGAAAATCACAAACTTGTGATGGGTTAAACGGTATTCGATTCCCCAGTAGGAAAAGTTAATAGACAACATTTTTGTTTTACGTTACTTTTTATTGAGGAATTTATTCATAAGGACACATAATCACTTATCATGTTGACATTCATCTTTTATTAGATTCCTTACAAAAACTCATATTTTCTCCAAAAGATGAGTATTTAGGAAGACTTGTTCACATTAAGAGTATTATAATCAACTTCTAGAGAATCACCTAATCCACAAAAGAGAACTATATACTTCCCATGTCTTTAGACTTTAACCAAAACCAAAACAAAAAAGGTTAGTACAATATCAGATAATCCAAAATAGGATAACCCTTTATAAAAAGAAAATCTATTCTCAATCTCCAAAATTTGTCCAACAAAACCCAATGTTCAATGAGTACCATTCGATAATCAATTTGTCCATAAAATTTTTCAAAGTAAACCAAACTAATATTGAAACCCCAATATTTGAAGGATTTAGTCTCATATTCTTCCAAGTTAAATTGTAACATTTATCTCCAAACAACATCAGTTGCTCTTAAAGTGTCGTATTGAAATGTAATTAACCTAATCACATATCCTCCATGATAGGTTAATAAATTTCCATAGATAACCCAAAATAAACTTACTCTTAATTCCTAAAATCATCTAACTAAAAAGAATTAGTCGAAATAACCATGGACTTCACGTATTCCAGTGGTAGGTGATAAATACCAGTTGCACTTTGGTTGTGGGTTCGATTCCCGCAACTTTGTCTGACGCGACGGGTTCTCCCACGGTCTGTGTGTTGTCCTTTTTCCAAAACTATAGAATTTTAAAACATTCCCCAAAACGAGATAAAATCTTTAAAAATGATCATAAAATATTTTAACCTCAAGTTTATCTCATTCCTTTCATTTTCCATCATAACATATAATAACCCATAATTACCTCAAAAGTAAGGATCATATAAACTCTAATGGTTACCCTTATAATTATTATCTTATCATCCACATCGATTGGCCATCTCGTACATGATGCATTACAGATCATACCAAGTTTCATGTGGTTGATCATGACTCCTTGATAGTTGGTTTAGAACAACCACATGTTTTCTCATTGAATTCCCCATTTTATCTAGTATCTTAATCAAAGAACCACCACAGTTTCCTTCAAACCATTTTAATCTTTTGTTCCTGCTAGATCTATCCATTCACTAAAAACAGAAATGTCAGTGTGAGTATATCAACAAAACCATCATGTACTAATGACGAAGATAAACACTAATATATACTTTCTCATTCACTTTATCTAAAACTATGACTCTTTCTGAAATCCTAACCATTATAGTAATGTCACTTATACTTAGAGGATACCCAAACCTCTAAAGTTATCTAAACCGACCATTGATACCAACTATAAGGCCCCAGCCTTAAACATTACTTAATCTTGAGTTATTACAAGATTACACATTGAGGATCTTTTCAGGTTTAGAGTTTTAGTGAATTAGATCATAAAACTTACATTACATTCCACATTTAAACAAATTGGTCACCTAAAATATAGTATTCATTTTTTTCCCGTCAATGGAAACATATTTAACATGGATTCTTTCTTGAAACTTCCTTGACACTATCATCATATCATGTACCTTTCCCTTGACCTGTGAAAAACATTTCAAAAAAACATAGGATGAGCATAAAAAGCTCAGCAAGGGTTATAAAAATATGGAAAGGAAACATGAGTTCATATATACATAATAATTGAAATCATACTTTACCCATAAAACATAGGCACTTTAACATACCGCATCAAATCATGAATAAATCATAGAAATCATAAGACATAAAAGGTAACTTGAGGCATTCATAACATTATTACGTAGGGAGTAACCCTCTTGGTTACGTTTGGAATACCCCACACAGTATATTCCCTAAATCTATTCGGATAAACCATAATGTTTCACTCCTTCGCATTATCCAATGCATTGGAGAGCTATATCGGGCTCACTCGCCCTTAGTTTATCACGGAACCACCCGTTTTCATAACAATGCCCAAGAACCATAACATAAACGTATCACATAAAAAATTCATAAAGGAGACATAAAATTTCTACATTTCAATCACAATATAACATTTTAGTGTATTAAAATAATGAATCCATTCAAAAAGAAACCATTTCCAAAACCATTTAAAACATTTAATAAAGTGATTTTTGAATCAAAGTGTCCTATACCACCTTGAAGCTTTCAAAATTTTAAAACATTAATATACACATAAATAAATCCTTAAAACCATTTTGAAAACATGTATATTAATAAGAACAAATAATTAAAACATTTAAAGGGATATTTTGGTTAAAGGGGTTTTACCAAAATTAGAGACACTTGAATATAATAATTGAGGAATAACATTTAGTCAGAACTTTATAATATCATGAGAATAAAAGTATTCATGATATAATATTCCAAAGGACAGAATATACACCATATAAGAGTGAATTGGTGCATAACAACAATGAAGCCTCAATAGAAATGTCAAATGTGATGAAATCCCTTATAAAGAAGGTATCCTTAAATTAAGGATAAATCAATCTCAAAATTATGTGTGAAAAATATAAATACACCCAATATAAGTGGATATTAAGTGTAAAAAAATAAATGGTCATTCCCACATATTCAAAGGATGACATATTCAATAACTACATGTTGAACCCAAAGAAATCAAAATTTGGTTAAAAAGTTCCCTTGGTAAAATTTGACAGCCTAACGACATCACTTCAAAATTCAGAAAATGAGTTGATGAGAGATAAAAAGGGAATATCATCACTTTTACATAAAATTGACATCAATAACGATATAAAATAACATATCACAACATAATAGTATGTGAATTAAAAGACATAACAAAAGAAGTCTTTTAAAAAGTGGAGGGTGAAAGGTCCCCTTACCGAGTTGGGTAACTTTCGAAACGTACACCCCATGGAAGAAGCGTCATACAATGAAGATTTGAACACCCATAAATGAAATTATACTACACAAAGTGTAGAATAATGGGCAGTACAAACACCACTTAAAGGCAATTGTGGCAAATGTAGCATAAATCTCACGGGAATAAAAGTGAGATGAAAAATCCCTTACGAAAACTCGGCAGCCTAACGACGCAACTTAAAACTTCAAAATGGATTGATGAGAGGGAATAGAATATCTAATCATATGAACAAAAAAATTACAGTAAGATTAATATAAAAGAATATCCCAATAACATGAAATATTAGATTTAAAAGGAATGACATAAAAGAGTGTACATAAAAAGAAAGAGAGGAGTATGATCCCTTACCTCGTGTCCGACATGACTCGATCGTTCTTTAATCTCCTGAATAATAAAATTTGGTCAATTTATAATATCTTAAGGAACTCCTTTAAATATTATTATTCAGTTCATATCACATATTATAATGTTATAATAATTGGTTAATAAAGTGAGTTCGTATCAGACGTTTTTGTCGATGTTCAGTACATGAGTAAAAAATTGAACTTATTGGAAAAGCATTTTGCATGTAGTTATAGGTACATCATCTCCAGAATAGTATTTATGTTTTAAATATCATATATATCCAGTATATATTCATTTTATACTATTCCATATCATTTGGAGATAAAAAATTTAAAAGCACCGTTCATGGAGACGGTAGGCCGTACGTACGCATGAACGCTACTTTCATTTTTTTCCCATATTAGTGGAATTAAAACAAAATGAGAGATATATATATTATAATTTCAGAATGATACCCAACATTTAGATGTAATATATTACATATATATCAATTATATATATGTACTTATAATAGTACATAACATTTGGAGATAAGAAATGAAATGTACCGTTCATGGAGACGGTAAGCTGTACATACGCATGAACGCTACTTTCATTTCTTTTTTTTTGTATCCAATTGAATGATATATTAAATATATAAAGGTATACTATAATTAAAGTAGGATAAAATATGTAATAACATTAATTCCATCCTTTATATGTCCCACATATGGCATTAACGAATCAAATCACTTTGAGGGGGCGATAATCCGCACTTCCTAAAATGAAGATATCACGTTTACCCATAATGGAAACCATAAAGTTATGCCATAAATGAAAAATAAATAAGCTCAAGGAAAAACATAAACATATTATATATCATATATAAATATAGTGACAACTTAATGGCCACCTTTGAAGGTGTTAAAAGAATGTTGAACAATCATCGTTTCGGGAGGCGGAAATTCACCATCCATGGAAACAGTATGTTCTTTAACCATTAGATGAAGGTGTGTGTAAGTGTAGATCTAATAATTCCTATAACAACATCATAGTATATTGAAGATACTGGATTTGTTACAAAATAAATGAATAAAAAGAGTTTAGGGGGTTGGAGAAGAAAAATAAAACAAAAGGACACAAGTGAAGACATTACCTTTAAATCGGGTAACTTCCTTTGATTTGAGATCAAAGGCTTCATTGAAAAGTATTATGCCCAAGTGAGGCTTAAAGGAGTTGGAGAGGGATGTGGAGAGATGAAATGGGCAGGGGTTGGCCGAGCCAAATGCTTTGGAAGTGTGGGTAAGGAGGTAGAGGTGGGGGCCTTTTATAAGAGGAGAGGAGGGGCACTCTTGGAAAGGTATAAAATGTAACTTTATTTTCAAATGAGTTTCGGATTTTATTGGTCCCACATTGATGTGTTTCGAGGATAAGGTGATAAGGGTTCTAAATAAACCCATCCAATAGGTTTTGGACATGTGTAGGTCTTATATTTTACATTATCTTTCCATTTAATTTAAATCGTTAAATAATGAGGTCATCGCTACATCATCATGATGTCATAAATAATTTAATTTATTTAATGTCTAAAAATTATAAACAAAATACTATGTTGTAGGAAATATTTTTATCTTTCCAATGAATATTTATAGTCCAAAAGATAATTTATGTAGAAAAAATTAAAAATATTTTACTTAGGAGATACATTCTTTGTTACATTTAGCATTTTTAAAAAAAATAAAAAAGATAAAAAGACACTTTCTCACAAAAGTGATTCCATGGGGCCCTAAAGTTTGGCACAAGGCATCCCATGGTCGGCCATGAGACAAAAAGTAGCCTTAGGACACATTTTGTGGTCATTTTTTATTATTATGATTTTATCTTATTGTCTTTAACTACCCAATTACTCATTAATCAAGATAATTAAAGATAATTACCGTCATTACTATTCATAATGTCCAAAAACAAAAGATTATTAATTAAATAATATGGACCTTCTGATTCCAAATATGTAATTCATTTTACCAAATTCCAAACACATAAATTGCAATAATTAATTTAAAAAAACATCACGTTGTCAAAACAAATAGCGGTTTTTTTAGAAACAATATTTATGAAAAGTTTGGCACTTGTTTATGCCTAATTCCAAAGTGAAATTAATCCCAATGACCATAATTGAATTAAATTGTAAAAATATATTCTAATTACACTTTAAAACAAATTAATAACATAATATAACCATATAATTAAATTATATAAAAAAGAAGTTCTGATGTAAAATGCGGTATTTTTCACTATTCATTGAAAAATGAACATTGTCAGTAAAATACCAAAAATTAACCCAAGGTAAATTTCAATGTCCCAATCATAAATAATTTGTTTATTTTAAAAAAAAGATCTTATAAAATTTTCAAAAAGTGGATTTAAAAGTGGTTCGACATTAAAAGGCGGTTAATCAACCTTTTAAAGAATATTAGAATGTTTACGCTTAAAAACTGGATTCATTTTCATTTTAAATCCTGTAACATTTATTGTAAAGAGTAAAAATATTTGACATACATATAAAATAATTTTTTTTAGTTAGTTCTGTCCATTCCTGCCATTACAATGGCTAGGCGTTAACTACCATTTAAAATAATATTATTTTATTATTAGAGTGCAATGCAAGATTCCCAAGAAACTCATTGTTGCGTATTGGGTACGCCATCGTGCATAGTGTCCCCTTTAAATTAATATTAATGTTTTTTATTCACAAATATGGATAAATATAAAGATGTCATATTCTTTATTTACCTGGGGTGTTACAAAAACTCTTTCGATATGTTATATCCTAAAAAACATATCCTCCCTATATTTAGTCAATTTATTAATTTTATTTCATAATGATTTTTAATAATTTTTTTCAACTGGAAAGAGAATCTTTAACTAAAACATTATTTTTAATGTTTTAAATATTTATACTTCTAAAACCATCTAATTCTTTTCCGGATTTTCAAAATGGTCTTCAAAAAATTTATTTATATGCACATGAATTTTTTAAAATGTGAATTTGTTACAGAAGATTCAATGTGGTATGGTAAAAATTGGATCAAAATAATCTCTATTAACTGTATTATATGGTTCTGGAAATGGATTGAATATTTAAATATCTTGAAGTGATTTCTTGTGACTGAAAATGAAATATTTGGTGTGAAATATTGATAATTTATATATTTTAGGTTTTATTAATTCTATGATGGTAATTGTATATTTGACATGTGGTTATGTGATAAACTAACGATATCTGGTTATCTGATAAACCAAATACGGGTGGGTCCATGATAAACTAAGTGTGAGTGATTACATTATAACCTCCAATTTATTGGGTGTGGAGTTCATCCATATTGATATTCTACTTAGTTATTTGTTTTGAAGTTGACCATATGGTTATTCCATTAAATTAATTTTATATCAAAAGTTACCATTATATTTTATATGTTTTTTTCTATGGGTTTATTGGAAAATTTTGGATACAAAAAGGTAAGCAATGAGTATATATTTAGTGAAGAGTATTTAGAACTTCATATAGGATACAAGTTTTATATAATGATATATTATTCATGGATTATATCTTTTCTATGGACTATAGTTTTTCCCTCTTATGTATCCCATACTGAGCTTTTAATTCTCACCCTAGGTGTTTGAAGTTTTTTCAAAAGGGCATAAGTAAGGATATAGGAATGAAAGAGGTCAATGAGTTTTTCATCATGAAAATAAATCATGTTTTATTTTAAAGGGTTTTATTTGATGAAAAATTTGATAGTGAGTATATGTGTTTAATTTGTAATAGTGATGTTATTTTTTATGAGTAATTCCTTTGTTTTCAAAACCCCTAAACAAAAAAACATCTTTGATAAGAATTAATGTCCAATTATTGGCTTATATAAATATTAAGTATTGTGTTTGGATGTGAACATATAGTTGGGATTAGAAGATGGTTTTGACAAATTTGGAGATTGGTATGTATTATTAGTGTTAGGTATATCATCATGATTTTATAACATTGACTTATATTGTATTTTTAATGCCTTAGAACCCATTTTTGAGGCTTTATGTTTTAAAATTTTATGGGAATTAAGAGTATTTTTAGAGACATATATTTTTGAGGTAAATACGGGTTTTTACTTTTTAGGAACAAAACTGACATTCATAAGTTAAACATTGAATATAAAATATTTTTTGGTTATTTTTTAGTATTTTTTCTAATATTTTGGTATTTTATAAAATTATAATGTTTTAGAAAATGTATAACCCACGTGATGGGTAAAAACCCATTGTTTTCGGCAAGGTAGTGGGAATAAAACCTACAACAGATGGGTGATAAGGGTGCATTGTATCTCTTCAACCCCAGTTACCCAGATTCAGTGCATTATTACATAACATTGGCATGATAAAAAGAAATCATGTCCCGAAAGGCCGATCAGTTTAGTAGCCTTTTAAATATTGGATGCATTCATAAGGTCAACATTACAACTTCAAAAGAAAAACATCACTACATTATTCCATTAAAAACATCCAAGCATCCACGATTTTGCCTGAAAGTCACTCATAACTATCTTCATCACATATAGGGAAAAATAAAACATAAAAAGGGGTGAGCTCAGATGCTCAGTAAGGATAACAATATAGCAGAAACATTCATAAATAAGAATAAACATTAAAGGAAATGTATAACTAAAACCAAAGCCTTTTAAACATGAACTTCATCATAATATGGAAAAAATAAAATGAATTAATTCCATTTAATTATTCACATATATATTTAAATAGTTGAATAATCAAATTCAGTATCAATAACCACATTCATAATGATGGAATGCATAACTCAGATTATCTTAACCACATTGTCAAGGCCTTCTTCCAAGACTACAAGTTAGATTTTGTCAAGGCCTTGTGCCAAGACACTAGTTTGTCTCATGAGACCTACCAATCTATCGAGGAGCTATATCGGGCTCCACCTATCACTTTCTATGTCCAATGCATTCCACATATGAAAAGATTGAAACATAACATAAACATTTGTATTAAAACTAGCTTACGAATTGTCATTAATTTATCCACACACCATGAATGGTATAAAAATAGCACATCCACAGTCAAACATAACTCATCCAATACAATATATATGATTTTATTGTAACATATTATACTCAATCGAGCATAATTAAGGATATTTACATTGATGAAAATCATCATCGAACCTATTTGAGAGAAATACCCCCCTTTTTCTTGAAAACATTTAAAAGACACACTACTTGTCAAGAAGCCGTTTTAAAAATAGATTTTTGAATCAAAGTGTCTGATACCACTTGAAAACATTTAAAAGGAATATTATTTTTAAAACATTAATTTCCATATCAATAAATAATTAAAAATATTTTTAAAACATCGACATTAATGAAAAATATTTAGAGTAATAAATCCTTAAAACATTTAAAATGATATTTTACATTGAGTTCCAAACCAAAAGAGAGAAAATTGAGTAGAAATAATGGAGGTAAAAAAAACTTTGAAATATCATTATAATAAATTTATTCATGATATATTATGTCAATGTACATTATATACACCATATAAAAGTGATTTGGTGTATAAAAATAAATAAGTATCAATGGAATGTTAATTGAGATGAAATCTTTTTTAAAGACTGTATCCATAAGTTAAGGATAAATCAATGACATAATTATGTGTGATAAATTTAAATACACTGAATATGATTTGATATTCAGTGTAAATCAATCAGAGTACATTCACACATATTCTTGTAAAAATAACACCAATGAATTGGATGTTTAACTCAATAAATGGAGATTGTGTTAAAATTACTCTTAAGAAGTTCATATCAATGACATTAGAATTTATCAATGGAGTGATTATGTGTATCAAAATTATTTCCACACAAAGGGTAGTAGAAATTATGACATATGAAAATGAATAGTGATTCGACACATAATCTTGGAGTAAAATAATCAGAAAAGTATGCAAAAAGCTGAATGAGTGGAAATTGAAAATTCAATTTACCTTATCGATTTGGTAACGTACAAAACATACACCAATGAAAGAGGTATCATACAATTATGATGTAAATATCCATAAATTAAAGTATATTACACAATGAATACCATCATGGGAAGTACACACACCACATGGAATAAATAAGTGGTGAACAATGTAATTCTCACATAATTAAAAGTGAGATAAGAAACCCCTTACTTTGTACTTTTACCATGGTCAAGGGTAGGTTAACCTCCTGTATAATGGTGAAATAATTGTTATTTAATTATAATATAATCATATTAATAAATATTATATCATATATGATCTTTTAACATTGATTTTTTAATAATATCTTAGTATTATCGTCGTTTCCGTTGTTAACATATTCGTTTCTTTTCTTTATATTCATTGTTATGCGAGACATATTTGATATGGATGGGATGTATCTTATTCATATCCTTAATGATATCATGTCTCTGAAAATTATTTTTATTCATCAAATGAAATTTAGTCTTGAATGGATATGATGGGAAATGAATCTCATCGCGTTCGTGGAGACGGTAATTCATACGTTCGCACGAGAGACAATAACATTCTTTTGATATTAAAATAATTTATAATTGGATGGTATTTCATATATACAGAATCATTATCATGTTATGTTTAATTGTTTACATGTATGAAATGTCATTATCTTACCCATCCAAATAATAATGTATTGAATAACCATTATACCACGATGTGGAGACGGTAATCTTTACGCACGCACGTATGTTGACATGTCATTCAAAGGATGGATATAATTATGAATATAGTTGTATCATATTTATAATAACATCACATTATATATATGATACTTGATTTTTTATTTTAGACTGGAAATAACAAAGAAATAAGAATTGGAAGAATAAAAGAACGTGAAAGATGGTGGTGAAATTATTACCTTTTCTTTGGGTTCTTCAGTTATATTTGATCAAAATGGCTCCTTATGTTGGCTATCTGACCAAAGTAAGGCTTATATGATGAATGGAGGATAGTTGGAAGGATATTTGGGTAGGGTTTGGATGATCCAAAAATCTTTAATGGTGTTAAATATAGATAAGGGTAAGTTCCCTTTTATAAGAGGGGTGAGGGACACCTTAGGAAAAACATAAAATATTATTTTATAATAAAATCATTTTCTATTTCTAGTGGCTAAAAAAGGATTATTTAAATGATAAGGTAGGTATGGGTCAAAAACCACTCAACTAATAGGTTTTATATAGGTTTTTGTCACTATATTAACCTCAACTTTTAGATTTAACTCTTAGTTAAATAGTTTGACACTTACCAAGTTTCTTTGTATTTTTTTATTATATGGTTAATAAACATACTATATACTTCCAAGATAACCACAAGTGGTTCAGTAATGATAATCCTATCATTATATAAGTCCTTTGGCCGATCCTTATATATTTAGGAATAGAATATAAATTAATAATATCATATTTGATTTAAAATCTCTTTTATGTCAATTTTGACACTATTTGGTATTTTGTTTTTGTTAAAATCATAACAGAATTATTACTTCAAAAAAAATTCATCTAACCAACAATAATATGACATACTAACCTACAAAATAATTTTAATTCATAAGAAGCCTCAAATTACATTTATTTGGATATTTGAAATAACAATTAGTTTAATATTTCATTAATTATGTAATTACTCCGTCATTGTTTTATTAATAAATTAAATTATTTTTATGTCAAAAAATATAAATAAAATACTATTATATAGGAAATATTTTTACTTTTCTAAATAATATTTATTGTATATAATTTATATTATGTGTAACCCAATATTAAAAATGTTTTAGTTATTAAGCATTGATTTGAACTCTATTAACCTTTCTTTGAATTAAATAATAATAAATATCCTAATCTAATCCAAGTAGACCAAAGAGGTTCATATTTTATTCCCAATGTTTTTTGGTCAAATTATTCTTATCCAATAGAATTAGGACCTGTGTTAGGGTACTAATAATATCAATTTTACCCTTAATTACCCTATTAACTTTTAACCATGGTTAATAAATTTAAAAAAGTTACTATTCAAAAAAATTATTTTTATCTTCTTGAATCACATTTTACTCCTTGAAATTAACTTTGTCTCTTGGATATTGAAAATTCAACCTAGAGATGCGGTAAAATTATGTTTTATGTGAATTTGCAAATTCTCCTATAAGGTGGGTAAAAGATGGTGAAAAGTTCAATAAAATTTAATATATCTAATATTATTACCAAATGACTCCAATTAATTTCATTGAACTTATATAGGTATTATGTATCTATTTTGATCTAAAATAAATTTAAATAAAAATTTGGTTTTAAACTATAACTCAATGTTTTTCACTATACATCAAAAAATAAAAGTTTTCAGAAACATACCAAAAATTCACCCTAAGATAATTTTGATATTATGAATTCAAAAATGACCTCTATTTTGTAAAATAAAAAACATATAAATTTCATCTATTTGTTTAAAATTAATTCCCGTTGTCAAAAGAGAAAAACGTAATTTTAAGAAATAATAACTACCAAAAGAATGACATTTGTTTATGTCCAGTTTCAAAGTGAAGTAACTTCCAATGACCAAAATTGGATTAAATGGTAAAAATATAATCTAATTATACATCCAAACCATTCATATGTATATTTTAACACTATAAATTATTTTGATTAAAAAAGTTGTTTTTAGTTAAAATATATTTTTTTCACTATTCGCCCAAACATGAAAGTTATCAGAAAAACACCAAAATTTTATTGAAACTAAATTAATATGTCCCGATCCCAAAGAAAAATTTTATTTTGTCAAATTGAATATATAAAAGTTTCAAAAATTGGATTTAAAAAGGGTTCGCCATTAAAAGGCGTCAAAATTTCTTTTTTTAAAAATACTACTTTTATCTGAATAAATGAATTTTGTATTTACATTATTTCTATCAATATCATAATATGGATTCTAAAATTATAAGGTTTATATAAATTTCAAGACTTTTTAATACAATTCATAATCGCTTTTGAACGGCTAGTTCGGTAAGTTGTGGTGTGCGTGAACTCAATGTTGTGTGTACTGTATGTTATTGAATTGCATTGAAGAACTAACACACTGTGAAATCTTGGAGTGTTACATTATTCCCACCTTAAATAAATTGAGTACTCAAAATTTTTAAAATTGGGCATCAGAATATAATGGAAAGTCCCACATCAGAAAAAGAGTCAATAAAACAATCACTTTAAAAGAATGAAAGAGAATTACAATGGTCAAACGAGATAACCCATACTAGGATTCCATGTTGGAAAACATGGATATGGAAGATAAAATAATTGTAATGTTCTGATGGAGAGGGATAGAAACCATGATCAGGATAAATATAACAATAAGAAAACCACAAACTTTTTATGGGACAAACGGTCATTAGTTTCCCAGTAAGAAAAGAAAACGGACAACATTTTTTTTAAGTTACATTTCATAAAGATGATGAATTTATTTATGAGATTGTCCAAGAATATAAAGAGATATACTTAATTTTAAAGTAGAGATTAATTATTCAATAAATTCTACTAATAAATATTTTTTTTAAACAATGAGTATCCATGATTACTTAGTCACACTGAAAGAGATAGAATAAACTTCTATAGAATCACATGGTTTAAAAATAATAAACTATATATTTACCTTGCCTTTAGATATTAATCAAAACCAAAACGGTTAGTAAAATATCAGATGATCCCCCAAAAGTATTTTCCTTTAGAGAAATAAACACAAATCTTATTTTCTAAAATTAAACCAACAATACCCCAAAGTGAAATAAATACAATTCAATGAACAATTGTCCTTAAAGTCCTTCAATATAATCCAATATTATACTGAAAACCAAAACATAAAAGAATTTTTTAATGTAGTCTTCCGCATTAAATTTTATCTCCAAATGACATCAACTACACTTAATGTTACATATATAAAAGTAATTAACATAATCAATTATTATCTATTATAGGTTAATCCATTCCATAAATAACCCAAATATCTATAAATCTACAATAAAAACATAGATAAAAAATCCACCATTACTCGTCAAATGAAATCCCATCGTATTCTATTTTCCTTGGGCAAATAGTGTTCCCAACAAAGTGAACATCTTCCAAAATAACATTTATCACTTAATCACCAAATCATTTTCCTATACTAAGTGTATTCATTTGATAAGATATAAGATCTCAAATCATCTTATTATTGATCAATGAAATCAATTAACTAAAAATAATTAGTTACGCTAACCAGAGACTTCACGTAGTCCATATTTAGGCGATAAATCCCAATCACACTCTGGTTGTGAGTTCGATTCCCACAACTTGTTAGACGCGATGTGTTGTCACACGGTCTGCGTGTTGTCCTTTTTCAAAAACCATATTTTATAATATTACCAAAATGAGATAAATTCCTAAAAATAACCATAACTTAATTAATCCTCAAATGTTATCTCATACCTTGAATTTTCATCCAAAAATATAATAACTTGTAATTTCCTAAAACCCAATGATCATATAAAACAAAATGGTTATTTATAACTATATCTACTAGAGAAAAGTAAATCCTTCCTCAAATATCATTTTCATGTGACAAACTTCAGGGTTAAAAATACAAGAGAAAATTATTCCAAAGTAATCCCATCAACAAAGAGCACTAATACTTTTAAACATTAATCCAACCAATTATTTCCACATAGCTTCTTCTTTGACCAAGAAAATATATTATAGAATATGGAATTCACTCGGGTAATAGCTATGTCCCATACATTTACGACAAATGACTGTATATACATTCTTGGGACCATTTTTATTTTCTTCTATAGTACTCTTAATTTTTCCTTGGCAATTCATCACATTATGTCCTTCTTTCCCACACTTAATGTATTTCTTTGATCCATTGAGACACTTTTCTAGGTGTCTCCTTCCACATTTCCTGCATGATGGAAATTGAGGATACTTTTATCCATGGTCTCCACTGCCTGACCTCTTAACATTCATCACCTTTATCTTCTTTGTTGTGTCCGGGAGTTTGTTAATATATATGTTGTTGATCATATTTTTGGAAAACTTATTTGGCATGAACATTATATCTTTTACGCCTATCAACATTCCATTTTGTTTCTCATTTCCACCACCGTTCCCACCTTGTACATCATGCTCAAAGTTACTGTGACTTCCTTGGAATCTAGCCATTGAGTAAAATTAGAAATCATTATGTGAGTAAGAGTAGTCATAAAATCATTTAGAGAATATCATGACACCATATTTTCAATTTTGAAGCACCATAGGATTAACCAAGGTTATTTATTCTCATCTTATATTAAAATCTTTCAAATTGATTTGTAAAGAAAATGTAAATTATCCTCAGCATATCCCCAGAGTTTGTTGTTACCATGAGTACAACAAGGCTCGTTGACATGCACTAGTTCCCATTCGAGTCTATCTCAAAGTGGTGTTTTCTGGTTTTACCCCTAGGCACATCTGTGCCAGAGCCACCTCTACCTTCCCGTATCTAGACAGGGATGTATTTCATGGAAATCACACAAAATATCTACGATACAAAAATTTTAGGAAGTTCTTCTATAGTAATCCTCAAAGTCAATCTTAGGGCTATGTGCTATAATCAGGGTTTATCTAAATCTAGTATCCAAGGTTTGTACTAAACATCCTATGATACAACCTATAACGACCTGACCCCAGTTACCTAGAGTCGGTGCATTATTACATAACATTGTCATGATATATGGAAATCATGTCCCAAAAGACCGATCGGTTTAGTTTCCTTGGAAATGATAGATACATTCATAAGGTCAACATTTCAACATGAAAATAAAAACAACACTAAATTATTCCATTAGAAACGCCAAAGATTCCTATATTATGCATGTAAGTCACTCATAACTAACTTCTTCCCATCCTGGGAAAAATAAAACATCGATAGAGGTGATCTCAGATGCTCAGTAAGGATAACAATATAGTAGAAACTTAAATAAATAATCATAAACATATAAGGCAATGTATAACTAAAACATAAGCCTTTTAAACATGAAAATTATCATAATATTAAAAAATTAAAATGAAATAATGAAATTTACTTATTCACATGGATATTCTACTCATCGAATAATCACATGCAATATCAATAACCACTTTTATATTGATGGAATGCATAATTGCATACTATCATAACCACATAGTCAAGGCCCTGTTCCAAGGCTACAAATAAGATTTTGTCAAGGCCTTGTGCCAAGACAATTGTTTGTCTCATGAGACCTACTGATGCATTGAGGAGCTATAGCGGGCTCCACCCATCACTTAATAATTCCAATGCATTCCTCATATGAAAATTTTGAATCACAACATAAACATTCCAATTAAAACTGGCATACGAAATTTCAATACTTTATCCACAAACCATGAATGGTATAAAAGTAGAAAATACATAGTCAAACATAACTCATTCAATACAATATGGAAGATTATATTGTAACAGATTAACCTCAATCAAGAATAATTAAGGATATTGACATAGATAAAAATAATCATCAAACTATTTGAGAAAAATACCCCCTTTTTCTTTAAAACATTCATAAGTCACACTACACCTCAAGAAGATGTTTTAAAAATATATTTTAGAATACAAGTGTCAATTCCACTTTGAAACTATTAAAATGAATTTTAATTTTAAAACATTAATGTCCATATAAATTAATCCTCAAAATCATTTTTAAAACATGGATATTAATGAGAAATATATAGAATAAGAAATCTTTAAAACATTTAAAATTATATTTTATTTTGAGTTACAAACCAAAAGAGAGACACTTGAATACAAATAATTGAGGTAATAATTTTTTTTTAATATCATGAGAATAAATGGATTCATGATATATTAGTTCAATTTACATTATATACACCATATAAAAGTGATTTGGTGTATAACAACAAAGAAGTCTCAATGGAATGTTAATTGAGATGAAATCTCTTATAATGACTGTATCCTTATGTTAAGGATAAAAAAAAGACATAATTATGTGTAAAAAATAAAAATACACTCCTTATGATTGGATATTCAGTGTATATCAATCAGAGGACATTCACACATATTCTTATAAAAACAACACCAATGAATTGGATGTTTGACTCAATAAATGGATATTGAGTTAAAATTACTCTTATCATGTTAATATAGATGACTTGAAATTTTATAAATGGAGTTATTATGTGTATCAAAAGTATATCCATAGAACATGGAGTGGAAAATATGAAATACCCAAATGAATAGTGATTCCACACATAATCTTGGAGTAAAATAATCAACGAAATATGCTTAAAGCTGAATGAGTGGAAATTGAAATTTTAATTTCCCTTATCGATTTGGTAACTTATGAAACAAACACCCATGAAAGGAGGATAATACGATGGTGATATAAATATCCTTAAATTAAGGTATATTACACAATGAATACAATCAAGGTAAATACACACCCCACATGCAATAAATATGTGGGGATCAACAGAATTCTCATAGAATTAAAAGTGAGATAAGAAACCCCTTACTTTGTAATTTTTCCTTGGTTGAGGGTAGGTTAACCTTCTGTATAATGGTTAAATAACTGTTATTGAATTATAAGATAATAATATACATTAATATTATATCATATATTATATTTTAACATTTATTTGTAAATAATATCTTAGTATTATCGTCATTTTGGGTGTTAACAGATTCATTTTCATTTTTTTTATTTGTTATGAGAGACATATTTTTTATGGATGGGATGTATCTCATTCATGTACATAATGATATCATGTCTCTAAAAATTATTTTTAATCATAAAATGAAATTTATTCTTGACAAGATACGATGAGGAATGAATCGAATCACGTTCGTGGAGACGGTAATCTGTACGTACGCACGAGTGACTATATCATTATATTGATATTAAAATAATATATAATTGGATGGTATATCATATATACAGAAACATTATCATGTTATGATTTGTTATTTACATTAATTACACATCATTATCATACCCATCCATATAATAATGTATTGAATAACAATTACAGCACGAGGGGGAGACGACAATCCGTACATACGCACGTATGGTGACATGTCGTTCAAAGGATGGATATAATAATGAATAAGGCAATACCATATTTATAATAACATCAAATTATATAGAGTATACTGGAGTTATTATTTTATAATGGAAATAGCAAATAATGAAGAAGTGGAAGAAAAAAAAAACATGAAAGTGGGTGGTGAAATTATTACCTTTTCTTCAGGTTCTTCCTTTTGATTTGATCAAAAGGGATCCTTATATTGGCTTTATGACTAAAGGAAGGCCTCTAAAATGAATTTAGGTATATTGAGAGGATATGTTTGGTCGGGTTGGCTGAGCCAAAAGGCTTTTTAGGTATGAATTAGAGATAAGGGTATGTGCCCTTTTATTAGAGGGGTGAGGGGCACCTTAGGAAAAACTTAATATATTCTTTTATAATAAAATAATTTTCGGTTTCTAATGGCTAAAAGTGGATTATTTAAAGGATAAGGTTGGTATGGGTCGAAAAACACTCAAAAAATTGGTTTTAGACATGTTTGAGTCACTATATTAACCTTAACATTTAGATTTAACTCTTAGTTAAATAGTTTGACATTTACCATGTCTCTTTGTATTTTCATATTATATGGTTAATAAATATACTATATACTTCTAAGAGAACCACAAGTAGTTCATTAATGATACACTTATGTTTATATTTTTCCTTTGTCCGAACATTATATTTTTAGAAATAGAATATCAATTAATAATATAATATTTGATTTATAAACTTATTTATGTCAATTTCGACACTATTTTGTATTTTGTTTTTTCTAAATTCATAACAACATTATTAAATCGAACAACATTCATCTAACCAACCCTAATATTACATATTAACCTAAAAATTAGTGTAATTCATATAAAGTCTCAAATTACTTTTATTTCGATATTTATAATATCAATTAGTTTAATATTTCTTTAATTAGGTAATTACCGCATCATCATTGTGTCATTAATAAATTAAATTATTTAATGTCTAAAAAATATAAAAAAATACCATTATATAGGAAATCTTCTTAACTTTCTTATTGATAGTTATATTCTAATTTATATTATGTGTAATGCTATGTTAAAAATGTTTTAATTATTAAACATTTATTTTAACTCTTTTAACACTTCTTTGAATTAAATAATAATAAGTGTCCTAATCTAATCCAAGTGGACCAATAATGTTAATATATTATTCATAAGGTGTTTTTTGGTCTAATTATAGTTAGGAAATAGAATTATGACATGTTTTAGGGTAATAATAATATCATTTTTATCCCTAATTACCCAATTTACTTTTAACCATGGTAAATAAAAGTAAAAAGTTACTAATCATGAATTTTTTTTTTATCTTATCAAACCACAATTTAATCCTTGATATTAATGGATTCTCATGGATTTTCAAAATTCAACTCACAGAAGCGGTAATTGTTTTTTTGTGAATTTTCATATTCTCCTAGGAGTGGGTAAAAGATGGTGAAAAGTTCAATAATTTTTTTTATATCTAATATTATTACAAAATGAATACAATGAATTAAATTGAACATATATAGGTATTATATATCTATTTTTCACCTAAAATAAATATAAATAAAATAAACAATTATTAAAAAAAAATCATGTTTTAAACTATAACTTAGTGTTTTTCAATATTCATAAAAAATTAAAAGTTTTCAGAAACATTCCAAAAATTCGCCCTAAGATAATTTTGATATTATGAATTCTAAAATGAAGTGTATTTTACCAAATTTAAAACATATAAATTTCAATTTTTGTTTAAAATTATTTCCCTTTATCAAAACCAAAAAGCTAATTTTTAAGAAATAATAACTTCCAAAAGATTGACATTCGTTTATGACCAATTTCAAAGTAAATTTCATCCAATGACCAACATTAGATTAAATGGTAAAAATATAATCTAATAATACATCCAAACCATTCATATGTATCGTTGAACACTATAAATTATTTTTATTTAAAAATATGTTTTCAGTTAAAATATATTATTTTTCACTATTCACCCAAATATAATAGTTATCAGAAAAACACCAAAATTTTATTGAAACTAAATTATTATGTCCCAAACCCAAAGAAGAAGTTTATCCTTTAAAATTGAATATATAAAAGTTTCAAATGTTGGATTTAAAAATGGTTCTCCATTAAAAGGTGGTAAAATTTCATTTTCTGAAAAATACTACTTTTATATGAAAAAAATGAATTGTGTCGTTACATTTTTCCTATAAAACTAATAATATGGATTCTAAAATTATAAGGTATATATAAATTTAAAAAATTGTTAATACTATTCATAACCTCTTATGAACTGCTAGTTTGGTAAGTCGTGGTGTGCTTGAACTCGATGTTGCGTGTAGTGTAAGTTATTGAATTATTTTGAAGAACTAACGCACCATGCAATCTTGGTGTGTTACATGTATAACCTACCATAGGCCGATGTGTGGTAACTATTTAGTAAAATAGTTTTTCAGTAAAAATAGTTTATAGAATAAGATGAATTTTATTTTGGGAATTTACTTTTTCTCAAATGGATATCCTTCGTATTGGAAAATGATTTGGGGATTAAGTGATACATGTTATTTTGGAAGAAATTAAATATTTTGGGAACCCTATATGCCTAAGGAAAAAAGAATACTGTGGAATTTTTTAAGAGTAATGGTTGACTATTATTTTGTAATAATATTTATTTTTAAGAGAAGTAATGGAAATTTGGATTATTTATGGATGTGATTAACCTATATAAGGGAAAATGAGATTAGTTAAATTTCATTTTTCTATGAGACATTTAAACCATTTGATGTTATTTGGAGATAAATGCTAAAATTTATCTTGGATTATTATGTTATCAAATACATCTAAATTTTGGGGTTCCAATCATAGTTTAGATTATTTTGTGGAATTTTATGGAAAATTATTTATCAAATGGTCTTTGTTGATCGTTGGACAATACAATCGAATTTTGGTGATTAAAAGTAGTTTTTATTCAAATAATTGTTTATTATTTGAGAGTAAATTGTATTATTATATCCAAAACTTTTTAGTTTATGTTAATAATTCAAGAACATATTACAATATAGCTAATCTTTTGTGGATTATATTATTATCTTTAATTTGATTCTAATGTTTCATTTTTGACAAATTTATCATGATTTCTCATCATTGGGAGAAAAGATGGGTTTGATGTAATAATTTATTAAATGATAAAACTCTACGTGAATATAAATTATATCTCCATATCTTCTTATCCAGTATCATTAATTAATTACATAACATTATGAAATGGATCATAAATCAAAAAAAAAATTGTTTAATTTTCCTACTGTGAAATTATATACCGATTAACATAACATAGGCTTGTGGTTTGTTTTAGCTTTCTCTTAATCATGTTTTATATCAATCTCTGTCAGAAAAAGATGGATAGTTTTTCTTCTTTATCCATGTTTTCTATATGGAATCCTAGTGTGTGTTATCCTGGAGGACCTTTTTTTCTCCTAATTATTTCATTTAATGTTGTATTTTTGTTAACCCATTTTCTGATGTCTAATTGAAATAAATGTATTTCGAAAATTCAAACTCTACTTACTAACAAAAAATTTGATTAATGAGGATGAAATTTATTAAATTAATGGATGATGTAACATCCTGTGTTTTATGAGAATAATACAATGTTCAATACTGTAAATGATATGCTACAACAAGCTTAAAAGTGAAACTAAATATTACTATGATTCATTATAACATAGTTTTAAAAATGGTAGGGATGACCAGTGTTAATTTATTTATAAGAATATAGTTTAAACATGTATATAAATAATTTTTTTATTGAAAATTATGTATAAATGAAAAGGAATCCTGTTTTAATTAAAATGAAGAATTTTTTGAAAAAACTATTGTTATGAAAATACGTGAGTTTATAAAATAATAAAATCATTATTGATAGATTTTTTAATGAAATATATATGTAATATATTAAATTTAAATTTAAAATTTATTATATATATTTTCTAGACATGATATGAGAACAAATTCAATTTTTGGGATAAAAAACATTTAAAAAAAAATTCAGTTCTTCTGTCATTTGATGGATAACCTATTATAAATACATTTTTTCCCACAAATATATGTTATATCTTATAAAATAAAAATCTTATTATATAGTGTCATATCAGAATTTAATTTGGATTTATTTTTTTATTTTCCTCCTAAATTTCAATTTTCATGATTACTAAGAAATATTGCAATTTAGTTCCAAACTACCTTTTCATCAATTATTTTATATAATTATATTGTCATATTAATTTTTTTTAATGTATAATTGGATAAAAGTTTTATCATTTTATCTAATTCTAGTCAGTGTAATTAGTTTCCCATTGCAATTTGATATAAATGCATGTCAATCGTTTGATCTCTTTTACTTTTTAAAAACATGTTTTCTCGTTTTGACAACGCGAAATAATTTTTGATGCTTATATATTTTGAATTTTAAAAAATATATTTCATATTCATAATTAGAAGGTCTAGTTTATAAAAATAGTTTCCTATTATTTTTATACATTAGTAATATTAACTTTGGTAATTTTATTTAGAACAATTAAATGTAAATCAGGTAAATTTGGGTAACAAATAATTTTATAATGATAATAAAACTACCGTACCACCTACCAAAATCGTATTGTATGAATAAAAGTATACCCATAACACCTAAAGATCAAAATTTATTTGTTTAATGTAATTTTTACCATTAAAGTAATGTAATGTTTTAAAACAAAAGAAAGTGACAACATGTCACTTTATAATCTTTTATAAGTATAAAAAAATTAATTTATTGATAAAATTGATGAAATAAAAAACTAAGTAGTCTCAAAAAATATAATCAAGTGATTTAAATCATGTGAATTTGTTTATAATTTTTAGATATTAAATAATTTTCATAAATAATGACACAACATTGATACAATAATTATTTTATTAAGAGAAATATCGAATAAATGATTTTATAAATATTAAAATAAATACTATATTAAATAATTTATGTCATCCATGATGTTTTCTGATGAATATTATACGATATAATTC
Source organism: Viscum album (assembly GCA_963277665.1). NCBI lineage: Eukaryota > Viridiplantae > Streptophyta > Magnoliopsida > Santalales > Viscaceae > Viscum > Viscum album. The sequence continues at coordinate 1,614,209,428 of OY728152.1, read as the reverse complement.
TATTCAATACTTTGGATCGATCTTATCTCTCTTATATGATTTTATTTAAATTCAATAAAATGTATTGTGAAAAAATTGACATAATTGATGTTTTATAAAAATAGTAATTATTTAAATTATTTAAAAACTATGAAAATCATTTAAAATAAAAAAATTTCTATTATATGGTAAAAAAATTATTACCTATCCCATTAGGGGAAATTTCCCCCAAATAAGTGAAATTAATTTCCTCATAATAATTAAAATGTTATTGACACAATTAAATCAAAAGAAAACAGTTAAGGGTAAACTAGCCATATTTGGTTTAAAATAAAATAAATACAAGTCTATAAACTATTTCTTGAGTTTATTTTGAACCAATATCTTATTATATTCATTATATCTAATGTTTTTCACTTTTTAATTAAAAAATTTATTTATATTAATTTAGTATTTTAATAATTTCCAAGGATGCATCTCCCCTCACCTATAAAAAGTTACCCTATATTCTCCATTAATAAAACTTGAAGAACCAGTTGGTTCGACCATTTCCTACCCAAACATAATTTTATAATCCCTCCTCTCATCCTAAAATCCTCTCCTATGGAAGAATCCCACCCAAGTAAAACTTTTCCTGGAAACCAAATGATGTTACCCGCTTAAGGGGCTACATCTTCTCTTATGCTTTCTTGTTTCTTTTCCATAATCCACTACATAAACTCTTCTAATTCACTGATTTTATTAAAACATATTATCCTATATATACAAGGACTTTTTATGTTATTTTTTATACACTTATATACACCTTCATTTAATGGGTAATGAACATACTATTTTAGTTTATGGAAAACTACTACCTCACGAAAAAATGATTGTTAAATTTTCCCCTACATCCTCTCATAGTGTCCATTATTATGGAAACTATTTTATATGTGATATATATTATATTTATATTATCCCTATTCATATATAATTTTTATTTATAACATACATTTAGGCTTCCCATGTTAGGTAAATATGATAATTTTATTTGAGAAAGTGTTGACTACCACCCCTTCAATGTGATATGACTCGTTCCCAATATAAATGTAACTTATAATGGATGGTTTTATAAAACCAACGTAACATATTTGACATTAATAATGTACCGGTTCTATAATATGTATTCATATCATTAATTATTATTCTTTTATGGTTAAAATGAAATGAATTTAGTGTTCATGCGTACATACGTACTATCGTCTAAATGAATGGTGCATTTCAATTAATATACTAAAATATTATTGGTATTATAAATACATATAATATATATATATATGATATTTATATCAGGAATATTATTTTTTATATGATATACATTTGACCACATGAACAATTTACATCAAAACATGTTCACTTTTTACTCAAGTACCGAATATCGACAAAATGTCTGATTTGAACATTAATATTTATGAAATTTTTATATCCTGGTGATAAGTGATATAAATGGAATCATAAAATTTAAAAATATTCTCAGGAATCTTGAAAATTAATCTATATTTTTTATTCAAGAAAATAAATAACGTACGACACAAGTAAAACTCAAGGTAATGGAAATCATAACATAATCCCCATTCATTATGTTAAATATAGATGTTATATCTCCAGCATGGGATGTCGAATCGCGATGATGCTCTCAAAGTAGAATGTGGGAACCCTAATTGGGTTGATGTTGCCGAGAACTCAAGAGAGAAGGATGCTACTGTAGAGACCCGAAGCTTGACGTACATGGACATTACATTAATTTTACGGAATACATAATACATAAAAAACAGACACACAAGGACCATAATAGTTTAGTGTCTTTGGAAACTCAGAACGTAATCTTCTAATCATGGTGAAATATCTTCAACATCTCCCATAACGATCTTCCCATTTTGGTTTTCTTTCCTAAAACCTTTATTTAAATCCTGGGGAAAAGAAAAACATATAAAGGGTGATCTCAAATTCTCAGTAAGGTTAAGCATGGATAAAATAAAACAAATCATATAAATTTGAACTTAAAAAACATTAACATAATGTTTAAACACCAAAATCTTGGGAAATGACATAAAACATGGTAGTACATAATTCATAGGTCATAATGAAACATTAATCATGACAAAATTGCATGGGAATAAAAAATGTGATTGTGGAAACCATTAAGCTCATGATATGATTTCCATAGTATCCAAGGAATTGCTGCCAAGACCATCTTAGTGGACAAAGTCCCTTTCAGAATCAAGTTCACTCCTCGATCCAGTCGTGTATTACTGAACCAGATTAACATACTGTTCCATCCATGTCTACCTCATGAGATATAAATCTTTACCCAATTCATTGAAGGGATATATAGGTCCCACCCTTCTCATAATGAAATCATTCTTTCGTGTACCATAAAATCATAAATAATACATCATAGCATAACCCATGTAATAGAATGGGATTCTTAAACATCATGCCATCATAACATAATCCATATAAAAAAATGGATATCATTTCATCATAAAAAAATGTGAAACCATTTAAATCATAAAGACATTATACTTGAAACATAATCATACTAAATAATTTCATCTTAGATGGAAAATAGTTTTGACAAAAAACTTGAAATGAATTCATAAGGAAAATATCATTTCTTCTTGAAAATAATTTTATTTTCAAAAAACGCCATGAAATTTTAAAAGAAAATGATTTTATTGAAAATAATCATGAAATATTGTGGAGTAAACTTCATGAAAATAAGGCGTTATGAAACTATAAAAATTCTTTCATGCCGTATAAGTTAAAAAAACATTCTTCTCGTACTTTTGCTGGAAAAGTCAAAAAGTACCTCGTATGGTAATCAAAAGAAAGATTCCTTACATACCATGTAGTAAATTTAAAAAATGGGTAAAAATGACTTTAAACATATATGAAACAATTTTTGGAAAATAGGGACATGGATGATAAATATAACCCCAGAAAATACTTACGAATAAATAATCTCAGATAAAAACGAGATTGGGAATGATATCCCTTACCTTAGGTCCAATATGATTTGTACATATCTGAACCACCTGTATAATGATTTAAATAATGTCATTGGCTCATTATAGAATCATATTTATTGTTATGATGTCATAAATGGTTCACTTATGACTTTATATTACCCGTTCTTTTGTAAATTTCATGTTAAAGCAGCGTTTTGGGTAAAATCGTTATATTTATCGTACGTGTTTGGACTTGTTGTTCTCGATATTATTACTTATATCCTAATTTAATTAATTCCAGAATGTAAAAAATTAGTTATATATAATATATATTCATCATATATATATATGTGTGATTGGTTGATAAATGGAATGATATACACAGTTCATGGAGATGGTAGGTCGTACGTACGCATGAACGCTATATTAATTTCCTTATTGAATTGAATGGAATTAAGTAGATGACATACATATATATATATAAATAAATCTAGTATCATTATTATGTCATATATTTCATGATTACTTATTATATATACTTTATAATCATTCATGAATGGTTATCATGGAGAATGAGTCTCATCGAGTCGTGGAGACGGTAGTCCGTACGTACACTCGAGCAATGATACCATTCCCATGATCGTGGAATTGTATTTAAGTGTATGTAAAATATTTCAGAATCAATATCACATTAAAATAATCATATATAGTTATCTATTTAGACCATTATACCCATGCAAGTAAGGTGGTGGTCGAAAACCGATTACACAACGGTGTGAAGACGATATTTCGTACGTACGCATGCGCGATGATTTCATTTTCCGTAGGATGGATAGAAGGTGAAATAGGGTTGTTTCAAATTTATAATAACATATCAGTATATAATTAATACTGATTTTATTACTTTATAATGAGAAAAATAAAGAAGAAGAAGTTGAAGAAGAAAGAAACTTGAGAGAATCTGAAGAAGAGATTACCTCTTCTTCGACACACCTCCTTTAAGCTTCCTCTTAAGGAAGTAGAGTTGGTATTATGAGAAGACAAGAACCTCCAGAATGTTTCTAGGGAAGTGGAGAAGAGAAATGGTCAGGTTGTTTCCAAGCTTTGAGGCTCAAAAGTGTGTGAAGAGAGGAGGGAAGGGGTGCCCTTTTTATAAGGGAGAAGAGGGGTACCTTTGGAAAAGCATAAAATATTATATTATTATAAAGTAATATTCTGTTTTTAATAGCTCCAAATTGATTTATTTAGAATTTAAGATGGGGATGGGTTGAAATCCTCTCATCCTATAGAATTTAGACAAGTTTAGGATACTATTTTAACCTTATCATTTAGATTTAACTTTAAGTTAAATAATTGTACTTTTACCGTGTATTCTTGTTTTCATACACTATAAGGTTAATAAACTCTCTATAACAAGAGAAAAGAACCCCATGTTTTTTATTATTAATATATATAACCTTATATAAGTCATTTTTTTGAACCTTAGATTTTTAGGAAAAAAATAACAATTAATAATTTAATATTTGTTTTAAAAACTATTTTATGTCAATTTTGACCCTATTTTGGTAATTGGTTTTTGTGAAAATCATAACAACATGATGAGTTCGAAAAAAGTTAATTAAATCAATAATAAAATGTCATATTAATCTAGAAGATTAGTTTAATTCATAAAAAGTCTCAAATTACATTTATTTGGGTATTTATAACATCAATTATGTTAATATTTAATTAATATGATAATTACCGCATCATCATTGTGTCATAAATAATTTAAATTATTTAATGTCTAAAAATTATAAATAAAATACTATTATTTATGAAACCTTTTTAGTTTTGTAATGAATATTTATAGTCTAATTTATCTTCTGTATAACCCTATATTAAAAATGATTTAGTTATTAAACTTTGATTTTAACTATTTTAACCCTTCTTTAAATAAATTAATAATAAATGTCATAATCTAATCCAAGTGGAACTAAATGGTCATATTTTATTCCTAGGTTGTTTTTGGTCGAATTACACTTATCCAATAGAATTAGGACACGTGTTAGGGTTATAATAATATCATTTTTACCCTTAATTTCCATATTTACTTTTAACCGTGGAAAAAAAATAAAAAGTTACTATTCACCAAAAATTATTTTCATCTCATTGAACCACATTTTAGTCCTTCATATTAACCGTCTCTCTTGAATTTTCAAAATTCCACTCACAGAAGCGGTAAAATTAAGTTTTATGGGAATTTGCAAATTCTCCTAGGAGGTGGGTAAAAAACGGTGAAAAGTTCAATAAATTTTTTATATATCTAAAATTATTATAAAATTACTCCAATGAATTACATTGAACTTATATAGGTATTATGCATCAATTTTTACCTAAAATAAATTTAAATAAAATAAATAATTATTTAAATAAAATGTCGGTTTTTGAATAGTAACCTAGTGTTTTCACTATTCATCAAAAATTGAATGTTTTCAGAAAAATATCAAAAATTCACCCTAGGATAATTTCGATATTCTAAATCCAAAAATGAAGTCCATTTCGAAAGAAAAAATTTAATAAATTTCAAAAACTGGGTATTACTATTCATAACGGCTAGTTTATATATCATATCGTTGTTTAGCGAAACTCGGTATTGCGTACAACACACGCTTTCGTGGAAGGTCGCGATTGCGTGTAATGCAAGCCAAGTCAGGGATGTGTGTTTTGAAAGGTCCTTTTGTTGTATTGTACAACACAAAACATTAGTGATATTAAAAAATATATTTTTCATAAAACATTGGGGTGTTACATTCTACCCCCTTTAAAATGAATTTCACCCTCGAAAATCATCAGGGTTATAAATGGTTTACTACTTGAATGTTTCTTTAATAGAGACCCACATCGTAAAACGGAATTCCAAAACATGACATTAAAAACTAAATTATGAAACGTAACGGTTACCCAAATTAACTAATCACTGGGTTTCCACATAGGAGAACATAGATGAAAATATGGATATGTAAGAGAAATATAACCGTCATGTTCTGATGGAGAGTGGTAGAGAACATGGCTATGAAAAAGCCAACAATCACAAAGCCATTTATTTGTGATGATCTAAGGTACCATATGATTCATCGGATATAAGGGCACTTGGACAACATTTTTGGTTTTCATGATCATTTCCCTAATGTTGAAGAAATTAAAAGAAATACGTTCTTATTCTTGGTAGTGTCTCACCATTGGTCATTCCGTAGACAATTTACACTTCATCTCTTAATGAAATGAAGTTGAATTTGTCATTCGTGAAGTGTTATCAGATCATGTGAAGAATAATGGGTCATTCCATCTGTTTCAAACAATAGGTTAGCAAATGTTATCAAATATACTGACGTCCATTTATGGTGAGGTTAATCATATATGATTCCAAAAAAGAACTTATACTTAATATATCATAACGCTTTATAAAATAAAACTAGTTTCTACTAACTAGGGACATCCTGTAGGCCAGTGGTATGCGATAAAGGCCAGTCGTACTTCGGTTGTGGGTTCGATTCCCACAACCTTGTCCGACGCGATGGGTTGTCACCCATCCTGCAGGTTGTCCTTTTTCTAAAATTACATAATTATGACATTCGATCGATAATATCAAAAACAGTTCTAGCCTTAAACTAACTTATGTTCAACATAATCCATTTCAAATCATTAGGCTTATCCACAATACTTTTGTCCAAGCTTATAGTATAAAGAAAACAATTACTAGAAATGTCATCTACCGAGCATGTGAATACCATCATTTATCCCCAATATATCTTGTTGATCACATTCCAATCATTTTAATACCTTAATCATGTATTCTCTTGAAAAATGAATACCCATTTAACCTTAGTGAAAACATGAATGCTGCCAAAAGTTAACTCTTTCCACATACAAAAATCCCAAAATATCTATATACTCAAACCATGGTATCACTTTGTCCTTATTTTAGTCATGATCTCATGATTACTATCATATTATTTTCTGCTTATCCCTTCATTATGCACATTTCATCTTCCTTCCAAAAATATTTCCATCGCTTTTTCATGGTTACCGGTACCATATAATTATTGAAAACCAATACATAGATATTCCAAAATTCCACAATACCATAAATGAGATTCCATGATTCTATTTTGAAATCCAATTTCATAAACACTTAATCATTACACAGAATCATTTTCATACTCAACATCACAAATAGTGATTGCATGAGACTTCCCTTTATCATATTCCTTAAAAGGTTTCTCATGTTTATCATCATTAACCCGTGGATTAGGGCATTTATTAGCACAATGCCCCATTTCCTTGCACTTGAAGCATTGAAGTGTTGGTGGAGAGTTCTCTGTAGTCTTTTCTCTATTCACATCATTAGCAACCTTTTTCCCATTACTTCGACAATCAACTGCTCGATGACCTTCTTTTCCACACACAAAACATTTTCTAGTACCTTTTAGGCAATCTCCACCATGCTTATTTCTACATTTTGAGCATAAAGAAACATTCATCTTCCTTTCACCATTTCTCTGGGATTTCTCCTTGAACTCCATCTTTCGTTTCTTGTGAAAACCATGAGATGGATATGTTACACCAACTTCCAGTTCTACCTTGATAGCACAATGCACAATTTCTTCATAGCTACTGAAGTCTGTTATAGCTAATGCCCTTCGAAGACATGGTTTTAATCCACAGAAAAATTGATCATCTTTACATTCTAGTTGGATGATAATGCCATATGCATACGTTGAAGTCTTGTAAAATTCACATCTTATATACCATAATATTCATCATCCTTCTGCTTAAGCTCAAGAAACTCCTTTTCCATCTTTGTTCGAAGAATGCGAGGGAAGTACTTACTGAAAAACAAGTTCTTGAACTCGTCCCATTCCGTGGACTCAATTTCATCTCTTTGCATCATATTCTTGATAAGATTCCACCATTGATGAGCATCACATTCCAAACGATATACTGCAAAGATGACTATATCATGCTCAGAACATTGTAGAACTGAAAATATCTTTTCAGTGGTACTGATCCATTGTTCAACCACTAAGGGATCATAATACCAGCTAAATGAAGGTGGACGCTGCATCATGAAGGATTCGACAGAATGTTTCTCCTTTCTCTGCTCATTTTGAAGTCCAGAATGATTCATAGCTTGTGTAAGTATAGAAATAAGATTGTGCACTCCATCTCCCATGACATTGGTTTGGTCAGGAGGAAAATCATTGCATTGTCCATTACATTGATCATCATGGTTCCTTCTGGTTCTAGCAATCGTCTAAAACCCAAAAAGAATAGTGTGAGAAGAAAAAATCATTCTAGAGACAACAACATAATAAAGGGAGAGTGCCTTCAATATCTAACATCTTAGGTTTAAATCAAAGATCATTACCATAATTCTAGGATTATATCCAATACTTATACTTAACCTTAGGGACATCCCTAGGAATGCCTTATAAATATATCTAAGGATCTCACTAAAGTTTTCACATCCTATTTTCCAAAGTTTAACAAAAAATTTCCTCTGATACCAAGTGTAGAGACCCGAAGGTTGACGTACATGGACATTACATTACTTTTTCAGAATACTTAATACATAAAAAAAATAGACACACGATGACCGTAATAGTTTAGTGTCTTTGGAAACTCGGAATGTAATCTTGTAATCATGGTGAAAGATCATAAACATCTCCCATAAAGATCTTCCCCTTTTGGTTTTATTACCTAAAAAATTTCTTTAAATCCTAGGGAAAAGAAAAACATATAAAGGGTGAACTCAAATGCTCAGTAAGGATAAGCATGGATAAAATAAAACAAATCATATACATTTGAACTTAAAAAACATGAACATAATGTTTAAACATCAAAATCATGGGAAATGGAATAAAACATGGAAGTACAAAAGGCATATATCATAAAGAAATATTAATCATCATAAAATACCATGGGAATAAAACATGTGATTATGGAAACCATTAAGCACATGATATGATTTCCATAGTAGCCAATGCATTGCTGCCAAGACCATCTTAGTGGACAAAGTCCCTTTCTGAATGCAGTTCACTCCTGGTTCCAGTCCTGTATTACTGAACCAGATTAAATTACCATTCCATCCATTTCTATCTCATGAGATATAAATATTTACCCAATTCATTGGAGGGAGATATAGGTCCCACCCATCTCATAATGAAATCATTCTTTCGTGTTCCACAAAATCATAAATCATACATCATATCATAACCCATGTAATTGAATGGGATTCTTAAACATCATGCCATCATAACATAATCTATATTAAAAAATGGATATCATTTCATCATAAATAAAAGTGATACCATGTAAATCCTAAATACATTATACTTTAAGAATAATCATACTAAATATTTTCATCATATATGGAAAATAGTTCTGACAAGACACTTGAAATGAATTTTTGAGGAAAATATCATTTTTTTTAAATCTTTTTATTTTAACAAAATTACAGGAAATTTTAAAAGAAAAGGATTTTATTTAAAATAATAATGAAATCTTGTGGATTAAACATCATTAAAATAAGGCATTATGAAACTCTAAAAATTCGTTCATGCCGTATAAGTTAAAAAAACATTCATCTCGTACTTTTTCCAGAGAAGACAAAAAAGTACCTCATATGTTAAAAAAAATAAAGATTCCTTAAATACCATGTAGTAAAAGTAAAAAATGGGTAAAAAGGACTTTAAACATACATCAAACCCTTTTTGGAAAACAGATACATGGATGATAAATATAACCCTAGTAAATACTTACGAATAAACAATCTCGGATAAAAACGAGATTGGAAAAGTTATCCCTTACCTTAGGTCTGATATGATTCATACGTATCCGAACATCCTGTATAATGATTTAAATAATGTCATTGACTTATTAAAAAATCATATTCATTGTTATTATGTCATAAATTGTTCACTTATGACTTTATATTACCCGTTATTTTGAAAATTCCATGTTAAAGCCGCGTTTTGGGTAAAATCGTTTTATTTATCGTATGTGTTTGGACTTGTTGTTCTTGATATTATTACTTATATCCTTATTTACATAATTCTAGAATTTAAAACATGATTTATATATAATATATATTCAGAATATATATATATATGATAGATCGATAAATGGAATGAAATACACCGTTCATGGAGATGGTAGGTCATACGTACGCATGAACGATGTTTTCATTTCCTTATTGAATTGAATGGAATTAAGTAGAGGGAATACACACACACACATATATATATATATATATATATAAATCCAGTATCATTATTATGTCATATATTTCATTATTACTTATTATATATACTTTATAATCATTCATGAATGGTTATCATGGAGAATAAATCTCATCGTGTCGTGGAGACGGTAGTCCGTACGTACACACGAGCGATGATACCATTTCCATGATCATGGAATTGTATTGAAGTGTATGTATAATATTTCAGAATCAATATCAAATTAAAATAATAATATATTTTTATATATTTACACCATTCTACCACTCCAAGTAAGGTGGTGGTCAAAAATAGATTACACCACGGCGTGGAGACGGTATTCCGTACGTACACAAACGCGGTGATTTCATTTTCCATAGGATGGATAGAAGGTGAAATAGGTTGTTTCATATTTATAATAGCATATAAGAATATAAGTAATACTGATGTTATTACTTTTTACTGAGAAAACTAAATAATAAGATGTTGAAGAAGAAAGAAACTTGAGAGAATCAGAAGAAGAGATTACCTCTTCTTGGACGCACCTCCTTTAAGCTTCCTATTATGGAAGTAGATTTAGTATTTTGAGAATAATAGAACCTCCAGAATATTTCCAATGAAGTGGAGAAGAGAAATGGGCAGGGTTTGTTAGATATTTGAGGCTAAAAAGTGTGTGATGAGAAAAGGGAATGGGTGCCCTTTTATAAGGGAGGAGAGGGGCACCTTTGGAAAAACTTATAATATTATTTTATTATAAAGTCATATTCGGTTTTTAATAGCTAAAAATTGATTTATTTCGAAGATAAGGTGGGAATGGGTCAAATTACTCTCATCCAATTGAAATTATACATGTTTACCTTTCTATTTTAACATTATCATTTAGATTTAACTTTAAATTAAATAATTTTACTTTTACCGTGTCTTCTTATTTTCTTACACTATAAGGTTAATAAACATAATATAACAAGACAAATGAACCCCAAGTTGTTTATTATTAATATATATAAACTTATCTATGTCATTTTTCTGAACCTTAGATTTTTAGGAATAAAATAACAATTAATAATATAATATTTCTTTTAAAAACTATTTTATGTCAATTTTGACAGTACTTGGTAATTGATTTTTGTGAAAATCATAACAACATGATTAGTTAAAAAAAATTAATTAAATCGATACTAACATGTCATATTAACCTAGAAAATTATTTTAATTCATTAAAATTCTCAAATTACATTTATTTGGGTATTTATAACATCAATTATGATAATATTTCATTAAAAAGATAATTACTACATCATCATTGTGTCATAAATAAATTAAATTATTTAATGTATAAAAATTATTAATAAAATATCATTATGTAGGAACTCTTATTATATTTATAATTAATATTTATAGTCTAATTTATCTTATGTATAACCCTAAAAATAAAATGATTTAGTTATTAAACTTTGATTTTAACTATTTTAAATCTTCTTTAAATAAATTAATAATAAATGTCCTAATCTAATCCAAGTGGACCTAAATGATCATATTTTATTCCTATGTTGTTTTTGGTCGAATAAAACTTATCCAATAGAATTAGGACATGTTTTAGGGTAATAATAATATCATTTTTACCCTTAATTACCCTATTTACTTTTAATCGTGGTAAAAAAAAGTAAAAAGTTACTATTCACCAAAATTATTTTCATCACATTGAACCACATTTTAGTACTTCATATTAACCGTGTCTCTCATATTTTCGAAATTCCACTCAAAGAAGCGGTAAAATTAAGTTTAATGAGAATTTTCAAATTCTCCTAGGAGGTGCGTAAAAGACGGTGAAAAGTTCAATAAAATTTTTATATATCTAAAATTATTATAAAATGACTCCAATGAATTACATTGAACTTATATAGGTATTATGTATAAATTTTGACCTAAAATAAATTTAAATAAAATAAATAATTATTTAAATAAAAAGTCGGTTTTTGAATAGTAACCCAGTGTTTTCACTATTCATCAAAAATTGAATGTTTTCCGAAAAATACCAAAAATTCACCCTAGGATAATTTCGATATTCTAAATCCAAAAATGAAGTCCATTTCTAATGATAAATTTTATAAAATTTCAAAAAGTGGGTATTACTATTCATAATGGCTAGTTTATATAACATATCGTTGTTTAGAGAAACTCGGTATTGCGTACAACACACGCTATCGTGGAAGGTCGCGATTGTGTGTAATGAAAGCCAAGTCAGGGATACATGTCGTGAAAGGTACTTTTGGTGTAGCGTACAACACAAGACATTATTGAAATTAAAAATAATATTTTTCATAAAACCTTGGGGTGTTACAGCTACGGTGCTGAATGATGAAGATCACATCGGTCATGCCGATCTATTCAATCTTTGTGCGAAGAAAAGATCAGAGAAAGTGGTGTTGAAAGAAATATCTGATCATGGAAAAAGCATTGCGGATGTCGCTAAACAAGGTGGAGGTTTCTCTTTCTTGGACTGTGAAGTCGGTGGCTCGGGGATAATAATAAGGGCCGGATTGCACATGTATCGGCCAAGCAAGTCACTGTCGAGGAAAGGGTTAAATTCTGTAAATTATTCATTATTGCTCGGGTTGTGATTCCAAAAGCAGTACAGCCTTGAAAGATTCATGATCTCACTAACAGGCTGGCTGAGATTTGGGGCTTCAATGACTGGAAGATGACAACCATGGGGAGAGGATTTTTTCACATGGTATTCCCCTCTAATGAATGCAAAAGGTGCGCTTAGATCCTAGGATCTCTTCCTCTGCACCCTGGATTCCTTCGGATTCATTAATTGGACCGGAACTTCGATCCCAGCTTGGTGAAGAACACCTTTTCCCAAGTATGGATACACATTCATAAGCTAAGTTGGCATTATTTTCATCCACAAAAATTATGTGATTTTGCTTCTTCTATTGGGAAGCCAATAAGACTTGATAAACAAACAAACAATCATAGAATTGGACATTATGCCAGTATTACAGTGGTGTTTTATAGGTCATCCACCTTAGTGTAAGAGGTAGTTTTTACCAGTAGAGATGATAGTATCAATGTTGAAATAAGATATGAGAGAAAGCCAAAATTCTACCTCAATTGTAAATTTTTTAGTCATTTAATTTCTAAATGTAATAGGAATTAGATATTTACCCTTGAAAATATAGAGGGCATGATGTTGGGAGGTGTTGAAGAAATATAGTTGAACAGGGTCACCCAAAACCCGATGTCATCATCATTAATGAGCAGGAAATGATTGACAAGGGGAATGATCAGAAACCCAATGATGATGTTGTCCCCCCTGATGAGGACAGAAATCAGTATCAAGAGAACCCACCTAGGTGACCACAGGGGACCCACAAGCAGCCAATGTGGACAGTGACACCTCTAATGAAGGGAGAACAAGTCAGGACACTCATGTTTTTCATGGTGATATGTCTGCTGGTCAGGTGGAAACTCATGATCCCGTTGATAAAGGGGAATCACCAGGGAATGATTGTAATAATCCAACTGTGCTTGAGGGCTCTGGTACTCATGTGATATCTGATCCAGCGTTTAATGATCCATTGGGAGGATGTCAGAGTGCACAACCCATTGAATACCCAGAAAGAATATTTCTCACAAGTACCTTTATCTAAAGTTGCAAAAAAGAAGTTACCTACAACTTTAACAATGCCTATTGATTCAATGAATAGGTTTACCTCTCTCTCTGATGAAGAAGTTGGCTCCATAAAGGATGGAGGTTCTTCTACTGAGAGTAAGTCATATTCTGAGGAATGCCTACCCTCAAGCTATGTTGGACCCTGCACCAGACAGCGGTGCTCTAATCAATGAAGATATTCTTTTGGAACTGTCAGGGTCTTGGGAACTCTCCAACGGTCAGAACCATGAAGCATGTCATCATGACCAATAAACCTATTCTACTTGGTATTTCTAAGCCAAGAATTAATTTTGAAAGATGGATGGATTTTAATTGGAGTACTGTGGGTTAATCACTTGTCTCAGCTAATCAGAAAATGAATGGGAATGAATCGTTATGGCTTCTTAAACATAATATTGTCATCATTGATTCCTTAAAAAATGATCAGTAGTCAGTAACCTTATCTTGTTGCTTTCAAGACAATAATTTTTTTGTTACATTTGTGTATGCTTTCAATCAGTATATAAGAAGGAGGACATTATGGGAATCCCTTCTTTCCATCACTGATAACATGTATACTATTTGCATTTTGATTAGTGATTTTAATACCATTCTGAGGCCAGACGAAAAAACTAGGAGCAACTTTTGTAGAGCCTCAACCACAGATTTTTCTGCCTGCATTGATCATGGAATGTTGTGTGATGTTCCAATTTTAGGTGAAAAATTTACTTGGAGCATATACACTTTGAATGGGAGGCATGCTAGTAAGTTGGACAGATGCATAATTAAGATGGATGACATCAGTGATATGAATGATGTTTCTGGAATAACTCTTCCCAAGCTTCATTCGGATCATAATCCCATTTTGGTTTACCTCTGTTTTAGTAGTCTGAGGTCCATACATTTTCATATCAAGTTCAATAATGATTTGTTGGTTGTTTCTAGATGTAGGGAAATAATACTAGATGATTGGAAAACCAATGTCATAGGTTGATTTTAGTTCATTCTGTCTGCTAAGCTGAAACCTGTTAAATATATACTCAAAGAGTGGAGTAAAAAATCTTTCTCCAACATTTATAATGATATTAAAGAAACTTAATCTCAACTTTTAAGTTGTTAGTAAAGAAACATGAAACAGGATACTCCATCACAAGAAGAGATGGATTCTGCCTCAAAGATTAATAGTCTTTTAACTCTTAAAGAGAATATTAACTAAAACAAACTTAATGTGAAGTGGCTAAAGGATGGGGATATGAACTAAAAATTATTTCATCTTATGCAAAAATAGAATAAGGTCAGAAGAAATCTCAGGGCGTTAAAGATTGATGAAAATATACTGATATCTGAAAATGACATTGTTAATGGTGTGACATCATATTTTGAAAATCTGTACATTGACTCTAGTGAGAACAATCATGAAAAGATTACTAGATGTGTTGAACCCACTATTGATGATAATCATAACAAAAATATTACTGAGGTACCTTCCGAAAAAAATACATTATGCACATTTCTCCTTAAATATGGATAGTGTTTCTGGTCGTGATGGCTTCACAAACAAATTTTTTATGTTCTATTGGGTTATTGATCCCAATGAAGTGATCAGTGTTGTTAGGGAATTTTTTCTACAATCCTTTATGCCATTTGGGATGAATTCTAATTTTATTGCCTTGATCCTGAAAGAAGCAAATGGCTTGGATATTAATTATTTCAGGCCTGTAGCCATTGGAAACTCCATTCCAAAGGTAATCAAAAAAAATCATGGCAATCTGGTTAGGAGATGTTGCTAAAAGCTTTGTCTCTGCAAATCAGTTTGGATTTGTACCTGGGAGAAAGATTCATAACTGCATCTTCACATCTTTAGAGTGCATTAACATTATGAAAAATAAGGTTCAACATGGTAATATGGCCCAGAAGATAGATATATCAACGACCTTTGACACAATAAGATGGGACATTATCTTTTTAATTTTTAATATGCATGGATTATCAGAAAAATTCATTGGTATGATCTATACTATATTTAAATGTGATCATTTACCAATTCTCATCAATGGGTCTCCTAGGGGGTTCTTCCAATGCACTAGAGGGGTCAGACAAGGAGATCCTTTATCTGGTATTTTGATCCCTATGGCTGAGGATTATATTACTGTTTGCATTCATGACCTTGTCAACACTGGTATTTATCAAAGAATGAGTGCAGGTAGGAACCTGTTTGCTCCCTCACACTTATCCTATGTTGATGATATACTTCTGTTCTGAAAGGCTGATAGGAAAACAATTCTGTGCATCAAGAGTATCTTCTCACATTATGAAGTGGTTTCCAGCCAGGTTATCAGCTGGAACAAATCCTTTGTTTCCTTTGGGGATGGAATCAGAATTATGAAGCAAATAAGTGTTTCTCGTAGACTTGGTGTTAAGAGAGGTACATTTCCCTTTAACTATCTTGGGGTTCCCTTGTTATGTGGAATGGTGAAACATGCCCATTTAGAAGGAATTTCTCTTAAAATTACCAATCAGCTTACTAGTTGGAAAGGGAGGACCATGTCCTAGGCTGGTAGAGTTTTCCTTGTCAACTCTATGATATCATCTATGTTTGTCTATTCCTTTTATGTGTATAGATGGACAACAATTCTTTTAAAAGAGTTGACTGGAATGATTCAGAATTTCATTTGGAATGGATCAATTCATCAGAGAAAACATGTGACTGTTGCATGGAAGGATTGTATAAAGCCAATAGATATGGGAGGAATTGGAATTAAGGTTGATAGAATCTTCAATAATGCACTTTAGAAATTTACTTGGAGCCTTCTATCTAAGCCTCATATTTCTATGGAATTTTTGGTTGGCATATTTGTGGACATACTTCACAAAAGTAAATGCGATTTTTTGAAATCTTATTTGTGGTCTTCAATTAAGACTACTTATTCATCAATAATGTCTAAGTCAATATGGTTGGTTACTCGGGACTCTCATCTAAACTGTGGGGACACACCATGGCTGTCCACCTTTTTAAACGATCATGTTGATATTTACCCTACTTTGGAATTTCATTCCATTTATGATCTGTAGGGAAACATGGTTGTTCATGAGATCATTCCTAGCAACATTTGAATTGAAATGGATAATTATGTTTATGTTGATTCCAACATCTTGTTCTGGAAACCTATTCTCACTGGCTCATTTTCCAGTAGGGATTTCTAAAACATGCAGTGTGGTGTTTTTTCTGGTATTCCTTCTTGTCTTATAGGTATTCGTCGGCCATATATCTCCCCTAAAGATGTTTTGCTGATCTGGTGGATCTGGAAAAAAAGGATGCATGTTCAATGTGTGTTGCAGCGCACTGGAATCAACCTTGCCTTGGTATGTCATTTTTGTATCAACAGTGATGAATCCCTCCTGCATCTATTTCTTCATTTCACTTCTTATATACATTTATGGGATTATGTACAATTAATTTTCAATTTCTGTATTGATTTCTATTCTTTTGAATCAGTTTTGAGTTCGACCTTGAAGAATGATTTCAGTGATCAATTGAAAACCCTATTTACTGTTGTCGTTATTTCGGTTTTTTCATACATCTGGAAAGCTCAGAATTCTATTATTTTTAACAATGTACATCCCACCTTCTGGGATGGTGTTCCTCATATTCACTGAAGCATTACATCATCTTCCAAGAATCAAACTAGATCTATGAACAATGAAATATATGGATTTATTATTATGAGATACCTTGGTGTCATTGGCAGGGAAAGAAGACATAGAACGATTAAATATATTAGGTGGGTGGCACATATTTTAGACTGTATGAAAGTGATTGTTGATGGGGCAGCCTCCAGTGCACCAGGCCCTGCTGGGTGTGGTGGGTTTTTCAGAACTTGATGGGTCATTGTGAAAGGATGCTTCGTGCATTATATTGGTTAAGCTCATGGTATTGAAGGTGTTCTTTGGGCGATGATCAAATCCATCAAGTATGTGGTACGTTTTGGTTGGTATATAGTATGGTTAGAGTCGGATTCGTCTCTTGTTGTGCAGATTTTGAAAGATAGATCACAAAATGTTCCTTGGAGGATGATGCATGGCTGGATCTCTTGTCTTCGACATGCTGAAATCTTGAGTCTTGATGTCTTAGATTCATATCGAGAAGCTAATCAGGTTACTGATGTTCTATCTAAAAGGGCAATTATGTAGGTGAGTTCAAGTTGGTCCTTTGTCCTTCCCTTCTATTGTGAAAATTTGGATTCTAATGATAGAAATGGTGCTTTTTACACAAGGCTTTTCAAGGCCTCCTGATCTTGAGTTGTATTTTATTGTTTACTATTTTTCCTAATAAATTTGTTGGGAGCAGGTTTCTTCTTATCTCATGATTTGTTTGGCAATCCATACCATTGGTTTTTTTTCCATGAATATGTGTGAATGGACTCTGATTGTTTTACACTGAATATCCACTTATATTGTGTAGATATATATTTTTCACACATAATTATTTTACATATTTATCCTTGATCTAATAATATGATCATTTTAAGGGACTTCTTCTCAATCTCCTTTAATTAAAGCATATTTTTACTTTATGCACCATTATTGTCCAATAAGATGTATATAAAACCCTTTTGAAATGCTATATATTGAAATAATATATTCTCATGATATGTAAGGTTTTTATAAATTTTATTCCTTTATTATTTTTATTCAAGTGTTTATCATTTGGCATGGGATACTTTAACTAAAACAAAATTTTTAAATATTTAAAGATTTTATCTTCATAAACCATCTAGATAATTCACATGCATTCAAAATTGGGATTATGAATTTATTTATTTAGGAATGAATATTTTAAAATATTAATTTCAATCACAAATTTGAAGGTTTAATTGGACACTTTGATTCAAAAGTCTCTTTATTAAATTTCTTAAATGGTTTTGGAAAAGGATTGAATATTTCTATATATTGAAATTAATTACCATGAATGGAAATGAAATATTATGAGTGAAATTTTTCTAATTAAAATCTTCTATGTGTTAGGATGATATAATGGAACATATACATTTGTCAGGTGGTTACATGCTAAAACAATGATGGGTGGGTACGTGATAAACCAAATACAGGTGGTTCTATAATAAACCTAAGATGAGTGGTAACATTGTATGCTCCAATGCATAGGGTATGGATGTCATCCATTTAGTGATTCTATTTACTGATATGTGTTGAAGTTGATCGAATGGTTATTTTCTAAAAGTATTTTTATGTCCCAAGTTAAATATATAAGTTATATGTTTCTCCATGGGTTTATGGTAATATAATGGTCAATAAAGGGTAAGAAATAATTTATATTATGTGAACAGTATTTATGACTTCATTAAGGTGAAATGTATTACTTTATGATATAGTATTGTTGGGTTACATGATTTTGCAAGACTAAAACATTTTCTTTCCTTGTGTATCCCTCTGTGAGATTGTTTTGATCCCCCATGATTTTGAAATGTTTTTCACAATGCATAAGGATATGTAAGATAATTGAAGATGTTAAGAATATTATTATCAAGAAAAGAAATCATTTCTTATTTTAAATGTTGTCATTTTTCAAAAAAAAAAATATTTTATATAAGTGTCTACGTTGTAATAAATTTTTTTTACGTATGAGTTATGACCCAATTTTCTAAATATATATACCTGAAAAGATCATCAATGTTAATTGAAGTCTAATTATTGAATTATATGGGGATTAATTAATTTTTAAGGATAGGGATTTATAGTATCTAATATTTAAATAAAAAGTTATAACATTTATGTATGAAAATCTTTGTTCACTATATACCTTCATCATGTTCAACTCATATCTTAGCTTGAATATCTTGGTAAAGTGTTGGAGGAGGTTAATCCACCATAATAGGTAGTTATTCCCCTCTATATTATTATATATTATACAATTGGAAATAAAATTTAGAGAAAAATTTAATTTTTACCTATGTAGATATAAAAAATATTTTAAATGAAAACAAAATATAGAGTGTTTTTTCCATTGGTCTGGAATATTTCTTGTGTATATTCATTTGTATGTGCGGTATACAAAAAATAAGCAAGGATACCTCTCTACGATTTATAATAAAACTTACCCAAATACTATGTTATACCAATAAGAAATAATTTTGAAGGTGGTGTCCCACTTTAGTTGTGGGATTTTCAATGTTACTATTAGCCTATTTTTTTGGAATTAAATACTTCTTCACAATTTGTATAAAAAACATAGAATATTTTTTTAATGTTCTTGAAAAATGATCTTTGTTTTTACACTACTTTTTAATGTTTTGATGGTAAATATAGTCCTGACCCGAGAAATGTCAAACCATATAGACCAATTTTTGATATGGAAGGGATGAAATTACACGAATTTATTATTTAACAACTTGAGTTTCATCACTCAAAATGATATTGAAAAATTCTAACATAAATATACACATAAATAATATTTCTAATTAATTATGATATGGAATTTTCAAAAAACATGTATTGGGTGACTCTAATGTATAATGAAAATCATAAAAGGATAACCCATAAATAATGAAACCATCCCTAAATTCATTCTCAAAATTATACAGGTACTCCAAGAAAATAATGAAAATAAAATTTTGGAAATAAATTGGATGATTAACCATACAAAATAGAATAATAAAATATGAAAATTTCCTAAATAGAAAACTAATTTCTTAGGTATTATTAACCCTTGGGGATATATGTATTTAGAAATTTATCTATCTATCAACATGGAATCAATAGTTGTACTATCCAACCAATATTTCAAATATTTATTTTATGGATGTTATAAGATAGTGTTACTATGTTAAATATGTAATGATGGTATGAATTCTCATCTAAAATTTTAAATTAAATGAAAAATGTATATTCAAACAATAACTAAAACAGAAGAATAAATTGGTAAAAGTGATTAAAATGAATAAAAGATATTTAATAATTTATATTAGAGTTATAAATATAATATCAAATTTATTAATGTGTTTAATTATATATGAGATGATAAAATAAAATTTATTCAAGTATGTGAATTAATGAAATATGATGCAGTGTGATAAATTCCAAGATAAATCATGTAAAATTGATAATGAGTTTGGAAAAAGCCCATTGTGAGCCCCCATATCTCCATCGCATTAAGTGGGGGTCAATATTAGTAATCCATCATTGATAGCGAGATTGAGAATCTAGTACTAAAGAATTTTTACTTTTAGAACCCTGTTAATCTTCTCTATTATCCATGGAGCTTATCCATCATTTTTATGGAATGATAAAATTTTGGACAAGGTTGATAAAAAGTGGTAGGTTTTCTTTATGAAAAGATATTAAAATTAATACACCAAATCATTTGAATGGTTGATTGCAATTTCGGATGATATTTTTGATAAAAATGTGAGATAATATGTTAGATGTGAATTAGAAAGGTCTCGATATATGATTTTGTGGAAGCCAACAATTTAGCATCAATTCGAATAGAGAATTTTTTTGGAGTATGGTAATATTACAAGAAAACTAGAGACGAACATTCATAGGATAAAAGTGGATGATGAATAACATTGAATTCATAATTTAAAATTTATAAATATACAACTTACATAAATGAATTTATAACCACCTTTAACACACCCACACAGAATCATTCTCACGGCCCCCAACAACATCAGGAACCTCATCAGTTGTGTAGCGGGTCACATATATATAGGTTTTCTTGTAAATATTATACCACAGAACTAGTACTCCTTAACCATCAATCTATTGGCCTATATCTGAATGGGGATGGTACTTCCATTCTTAATGGAGGGTTAGTGGGTCTTTAATAAACCAACTAATTTTTCATCAAGGAATAGGTCGGATGGATCCTTGAAATAACTGGTCGGTGTATTGTTATTCTATCCAAGAACCTTCCATGTATATCTATAATTATTTTTGGACTTTAAAAATACCTTCCTACATTATTTGAGGATAACATGACTAGGAAAAACACGTCAATAATATCATCAAATATACTCAAAATCCATTAACAATATTAACACAAAAAAACTTGTTTTCATAAACTAATATTTATTTTAATCACTATGAAAAAAAAAATTTAATTTTTTATAAAAAAAAATTGTATTCTATGATCATTCAAAAACCATTAATGTTAGAGGTACTACCACACCACTGATTATAATGATTAAAAAATAGTTTACATAAGAAGAAAACTTGAGTGAAAATATATTGGAAAAAATAATAAAATTAATTAAATATATTAACAAATATAATTCCACAAGATCAGGAGATTAATTCGGTCAATAAATCCAATTTTGAGTGGAAAAAATCGATTTTCAAAAACACCACCTTATTAAAAAATATTTACTAGTGTAAAGATAAAAATTTCCCCAAATAAATGGTAAAACATATCACCTTTTTCATAAAATAAAACACTTACTCAATTTTTAAAAATAATTTTTTTTAAGAAAACATCTCTATGTTTGTTAAAAACACTCAATTCTCACCCTTTTTATTTTAATTAATATTAAATCAATAGAATGTAAGCTAAACCTATATAATTGATGACAATATGAAGAAATATTTTAATAAACCCAAAATATATGGAAAATGGATTTTAAGAGAGAAAAGGATATTAAAAATAAGTCGGCATAAATGAATCATTGAAAAAACACATATCATCCTAAAAATACCCTTTTAATATAAGTATTTTAGTGATATGGTAGAATAAATAAATGAAAAAATATTATTTAGAATACAAATAAAGTTAAATTGAAAAAAGAGAAAGATAATAAAAGATGTAAAATTAGGAAATAAAAAAGAAGTATAAAGAAAATAACAAATATTCTATATGACATTGAAATGGATAATCCAGCCTTAGGGAGTAGTTTTACCTCTATTGACTAAATTATTCATTTTTAATTTATTATTGAGGTTAAAAAATATGAATTTTTCATTAGATTATATTATTTAATGAAAAATGATTAATATAATTCAAGATACATGTATATATATTATTTTTACTGAAGAATTTTATTTTTTTAAGAGATATAAAAAATGTTTTCTTTAAAAAGAGTATATATATAAATATGGTTTATAAAAACAATTTGAATAGTAGTATTAATAATAATAATATTACATATATTTTTAAAATTGACTTCAAATATTTTAAAAAGAATGATACTTTTTGAAAATAAAATTTCACTTCAAAACAAAAGATCTCCATTGATGAAAATGTCTCGAAGAAATGAAATAATTATCCACCTAAAATGATATCACATGATATATATATAGATCACAACCAAGAAGAATATGAAAATCAATATTTATAATTTTTAAAAAATAAAAATCATTATGCAGGATTTCCATATCGTAAATGGAATATATTGGAAGAAAAGTATTCAAAATTCCCATTAAAAGAATTTTGAACGATCATATTCCAATAGATTAGTGAATGTGTCAGGGAGTTTAAATTATGTTATAATAAACCCCACTTAGATATGAACCTTTTGGAAGTGATCTCTAAATAAAATGTGCCTAAGTATATATTTTTTCAAGAGTATTGGATATAATTTTTGTAAATAATTATATAACTAATGTAATCGTACTTAATCGGTATACTGTCAAATGAATGATCAAATCCTAGGAGAGAGGGTCTTGTATATATTATTTGGGCAGAGAAATAATCGGTTTCTATGTGATATTCTTCATTTATTAAATGATTTATTGAGTTATACATCTTTATGCTCCGTTATATTTGGTATTTTAATCAATGGTCCAAATTCCCAATTTTATTTTTCCTATCTATTTTGAATTCTCCAAAATCACTATTAGAATAAAATTTTAAATTATAAAAATACACTTTTTTATATAAAAAATCCAATAAGTTTTCCCTTTTAAATAATAGAAAATTATTTTAATTTATTTCAATTGAAATTCTATTGGTTTAGGATGAAAATGAATATAATGTAAATAATTGAACATTATATTAGGTTGAGTCATATTATGGTAGTGCTGAATACTAATCATAAGATGGAAAATAAATTCATTGACTAGATTTTCAACTTCATCATGTAAGAACCAGGTTCCTTTTTACTGTACAAATACAGAGTTTTCCATCAATCCCCAATTTAGATGTTTAATTATGGCATAATGTGACTGCTTGTTGAGGTTGTAAAGGTATCATGGATGTTAAGGGTTGGGTCAAATCCTATAACTGAACTTTAAGGGTGAAATGTTACTTTTGTACAGTTTGTGAAAACTATTCGGGGTAGGCTGCAAGGTTGGAAATCAATGTGGGGCATGGGAAGAGAGCATTGATAGGTCCCACAGTTTCCGCAGATAATGCGCCTTGGTTAGGATGGTTGTGTGTAAAACTCTATTATATTTACTGGGGATTTTTGCCTGGTTTTTCCTTTTATTAGATTCATTATCTATTTTGTCATATTTCTCTTGATCTTAGATGAAGCTTGATATAATTTTTTTTTCTATTGTGAATAATTGAAAGGCCAAGAATTGTAATGTTGGAAAATGCTTGAGTCACCATGTGAGGATTATTTGAAATGGAATATTAATGGTATAGAAAATAAAATAATTAAATAATTTAAATAAATTTAATTTAATTTTGTAAATAATCATTATCCATGGGTGACAGATGGATTTTTAATAGAATTCCATTGAAAAACACAATTCTCTCAAACATGGTTTATTCCCTGGGAGATATGTGGATTAAATGACGAATTCAAGGGAAGGATTCTTTGTGTCTTGAAATTTCTTATACCTATGTGATTCTTGAAAATTATAGATGATTCTTAAGGATGAACTCTAAGGTATAACCTATAAATGATGTTATAAATTTATATAAATTAGAATTCCTTGGATGGAATCAATGTGAATTTGATCTTTTATGCCATGTGGGATACTCGGGCAGCCATAGTGGACCGTTGAGCATGGAATTGATTATTAGGAACATTATAACACACCTAGATCAATAAATGGGTACCTATGAGATTCCCCTTTGATTGTCTCTTATGGTGTTATTTGATATTATACGTAGAGTGATAGTTTAATTCCATCTTTGGAATGTCATAGAAGGGATCATGTTCAAAACAGAATATTGAATTAAATGGCGTACATTATGTGTCTTCAAATCCAAACAATACCATGGATTCTATCTTTACTTATATATTCTATATTTCCTTATCAGGTATCTGTCTTGATGATGATTAAATGGGTGGTGTATAGATTAATATAGATCACAAGACATATTCCTGAATGATATGGAGCTATTTAGTTAAATGAAAATGTTATAAATGAAACATTTCTAACAATTAAATCAATGATTTAATGTTAAATGTAATTTTATTAAAGGATTTTGTTGAAACATTTGAACATGGATATATTGGATGTTTACTATTGAGTTATTCTAGAGTTGTTATATATCTATCAATGAACTGTTGTTTTATATATTCATTGACATATTAGAACATAAAATGGGTAGCTTCCTACTGGTATTATAATTCACACACTATTTGGGCCACCTTGGGGACCCAGACAGACTGTATGATTATAGTTGTTGAGATGGGAAAACACCCCAATGTATGTACATTATTGGTTCATAAAATTAGGGGAGTGAGGGACCAAGCTATGAATTATAATACAAGATGGATACTTTTTAATTTTTTTTACATTTATATATGTATTTGGAAATCATCTTGGTGTACATTTTTTGGATTCTTTCATAGAGACATGTGTCATGTATCATCATCATCATTGTATATTAGATTTCATTTTGGTATTGATATTGATTCCTTCAATTGATCGATTGTATTATTTTTTTCACATCTTTTCATAGATGTAAACAATGATCCCATTGTGATACAATATGGTAATGGGGTAATATTCTACCAACCAACACCCCATATATGCTCAATTTTATTTATAATCCCTTAGAGTTTGGGTATATGTGCTTGAGCCAATGTGACCCACTAGGATCATAGCACTATTGAGTGGCATTCAGATATGAATTATTATAAAGTGGTATTAGAGAATTATTTTCAAGTATTCATACTAATATTGAGATTCTTTCAAGTAATAGTAAAATTTTAATGAAATTTTTTTAGGGATAGATATGTCATGTAGTTGAATATTCCAAATACCTTCAAATTGAATTTCTATTTTCCAGATTTTGACTATTACAGTTGATATGATTCTATCGTTTGGTGAAGCACTTGTATTGTGATGTTATTATTAATATGACTTGGGGTTCTATTATGTTTAAATAGAATTATATAATGTTATTCAGTCTCATGCATCATTTTAGGAACATTCTAGAAATCACATGTCATGCTTTATGCAATTACATTAAGAATGCATTACTTATTGCATGTTGTCATTATAGATGATGGGATAGATATAATAACTATTTTGATTGGAATTTGAGACATGTTATGGTGTAAAATGTGGGATTTCATACTCATGTTCACATGGTGTATGGGACCTTATTGATTAGAATTTGGTAGACCACTTGGTTCAACCTATTAAAAAACAATGGGATATATGAATTATATGGGCACTGTATTTTGTTTAAGGAGGTTTTATGGTACCTCATGGATTTAAACACGTTTAACCATTGGGTTAACCTTTTAAATAAACCAATTTTGTAAATTGAGTGTTAAATGGTTATGAATTAAAGGTAAATGAGTATTTAATTAATTGAATTGGGAAAATTTACGTTGAAATTGAGACTTGACCATGGCCCGACATTTGAGTGATAAAGAGAAGGTGCCTCTTGTTGTTATTTTTTACTATCCTGTTTCATTCCTAGCATAAAGAGGAGGTTGTGTGCAATGATAAGCTTTTATAAGGTTTTTGAATTGTCTATTTCTTTTCTGATGTAATCATTGATGTTGATGTTTTATTAGGAGTGTGGTTGGATTCAAAAATTCACAAATGGCCCTGGTAGGATTATTGGGATAGGTTTAATTTTAGAGAACCCATTATGGGTGTTTATAACATTTATAATTGAAAAAATACTATTGGGGTTATTTATTAAGAACCCATGTTGGCTTAATAGTACCCTCATAGTTTGAAATATATGTTATAACATAAATGAATTTATTTGATAAATTTCCAAATTATGAAGTGGGTTCTATAAATAATGAATGTTTAATTGGGATGTTTTATGAGACATTCCTATTTTTTATTTAATGTTATTACTAAATCGATTTACCATGTTTTTTTATATGGTTACTTTATGTTTTTATTAAAATCATTTAATCATTAAAATATTGATTTGAATAAATTAAATTATTTAAATATTCAACCAAAAGTGGTGAACTTTTTTAACCCTCGTGTAAGGGTATTTTAAAATGACTTCTTAAGATGCTTGGGAATAGGTAATTGAGAATTTGTTTATAGGATGCTTTGTTTTTAAAAATGGCATAAATGATGGAAAATTGAGCTAGTAAAATAAATTTTAAATTACATATTGATTGGTTTGACACTCATGCTTCATATGTGGTTATACCATGGTAGGTATCACCCTTATATCTTATATACCTTACTAATTTCATGAGTCATTAGATGGTTGGTTTTGTTCAGGTATTTTTGTCCCTTGTAGGATGTGTGGCCTTCAAAAAAACAACAATTACAACATTTTATTATGTATTAAATTGACCATTATTATGTTTGTGGGCATCAAGTTATTCTTGGTTCCATGAGGTTAGACATGCATCAGTCAGGGTTTTCCGCCTGGTAGTTCTCATGAAGTAGTTTCATTCCTTCAATGACTCAGGAGGTCTTTAGTTGTTTTACAGTCATGTGAGATAGAATGTATTTGACCATGTTTTTTGTGTAATATATCTAATATATTACTGTATACTTCTTTCATATATATATTGTATTCAGGATGTGTCAGTTTCCCCTATACCCTCTCGGTAGTTTTCATTGATATATGTGGTACCCGTCAAATTACTGAACTTTTTTATGAACCGATCCAGTTTAGTGAAATCTTTGAGCCTTGTGCTATTTTGTATGATCGCATGTCATCTCTATAGTAGGGTTACCTATGATTAAATGTTTTCATGTTCATCACAATTCTTAGGTTGACTTATTTAAATTCTGTTGTTTTGACATGACGGTCAGTTTGGATTCAACATTCATGCCAAATGTTCTGATGTGGTGACTGTGACTCAAAATATTGACACAACCATGTTTAAGGTTGTTATATTATAATTCAATTATGATATGATGAACTTTAATTCATTTTGATGACTTGAAATTCATAACATTGGATGTGTCATGTCAATTTTGTTTACATTTTTCTTCTATGTTATAGTGGAAAACCATAGAAGTATATTATGAAATGGTGGGTTTTTAATGCCTTTGAAGATGGAATGTGTAAAATTTTTTAGGGTTATTTCTTGAAATAATGATCTTTATGTGGTGGGATGTGTATGGAACCCATGGGACGCATCATGGGACATAGTTTGGCTATGATGGTTATGTTTAAGTGATCATGTAAATTCTTCGTGTAGTAAGGGAATTGTGATCGGTTATGTAATGATGCTTCAGTAGGTGAATTCATGATTCATTCAATAGGTCAAATAGTTGTGGTTATAAAAATCCCCTTTTTGTTTTCATTGAGGTCATATTATAGTATTCTTCTTAATGATGATAATGTCCCCTATATTAGAATCTTACTTGATACACTACGATAGTGTCAATCTTACACTCTGCTATAGTATAAAATATGAAGGGCTTGATTGAGTGGATTACATAGTGATACATGTTGGATTCTTGGTTCTTATAATTACTTCGTAATTACTGAGTTATACTTGGGTTTCTGTGATAGAAAACCTAGAATGGACTCCTGGAAACCAGTCTTCTTCATTTTAGGTGACCTCCATGGAGATACTTCTCTAAGATCATTTAATGTTTATATATAGGAATTTTGAATTTGTACAAATTTCTCACATGTATAATAATTTACGGACTACCTAGGGATAACATTAAAGACTCATTCTAAATGAATCTAAGGTTACCTTAGACACATGTTAGGATAACAGGTGAAGTTTAAAATGGGTGACGATTCTAGTGAGTTGGATCCAGGTTACCCTTTTATTACACGCTAAGGAAAAAAAATATTTAAATGGTTAGAAGATGGTTTGACCATGTAAGTTGCTAGGTGTTGGTTATGGGATTTACTGTTCTTATTCAGGTAAATAGAATATTCCTTGGAAAGTTGTGGGGTGTTTTAGTTTGTAATATTCCAATCATATAAGATGTTCTTTTTAGGAATACATGGTTGAGGTTTATTGACTTCTTTTACTTCTAGTTTGATGTTTATATTCGTAAAGAACTAGTTTAAACACATCTCAATGTCATGGATTGTATGGGGAGAAGGTCAGAAGTTTCATTCCATAAAACATGTTGGACAATTTTCAATTTGTTTAAACACGATTCTAATATTCCTTATTTTGATCTATGATGTAACCTCATATGTAGTCGTGTTCACCCAGTTATTGAATTCACATTTGTATAATCACTATAACTCTTAGTGGCATTCATTGTATGTAAATTCAAATTGTGTTTGTACAATGTAGTGTAATTAGCCCCATTTGTTGATAAAAATACATGGTGGGGAGCTCCGTCAGATCAATTTTCAAAGAGACTATGATGTGATCTTGTTACTAGATGAATGAGCTAGCAAGTACATGTGTCCATGTATGAATGAGTTGTAGCGATATTTGTCAGGTGATGTTCCACTTGTCAATATGTGTAGGTGGAACTCCAGTGACAACTCATACTTTTATATCAACTTTCTATTCATAAGAAATTTTTTTAATGATGTCATGATGGATTATGTGATAGGTTTACTAAGGCCTCATTGAGGTAATGATGATGTGATTGTTATTTTCTACCTAAAAATGATGGTTGGAGAATTATTTTCAATCAAAGAGACAATTTTGAGTGACTTTCATAGGAGGATATATATCTGTGAGATTGTACACCTCCACGAGGTCCCTCAAAATGTCATTCTTAATGGGAATGCCTAATTTACATCACTTTTCTAAAAAGGGCTATAGTTGTTTTTGTGTACATAGGTTATTCAGATCTCAACATATAGTCCTTATACTAATCCAATAAGACCATATGATTCAAGTGATTGAGGACATGCTATGGGAATGTGTCATCAGTTTCAGTAGCTCTTGGGAGATTTATATACCTTTAGATGAGTTATCCTAAAAAATAGCTTTCATGATAATAGTTAGATGGCTCCATATGGAGATTTATATGATACTTCTTGTCTATCGCCCATATGTTGGTTAGAGGCATGAGACACATCTATGCATGGTCCTTGTATTGTACATGTGTCAACAAAAGTAGGTGTAGTTGGATTCGGAAGTGGATTTCTTCTATGAATTCATATAAAAGATCATACACAAATCACCATATAAAATCACTAAAGATTTAGATCAGTGATTGGTTTTCCCTACTTGTTTCACCAAAGTAGGGACATTGGAGGATTATGAGACATTCTAATCATTCACGAGGGTACATCAAGCCATTTCAGATTTTGGAGATATTTTGGTCAATCTCCTTTTTTCTGTAGTTACCATAGAGGTATCAGGCCATTCATGATTTCTTCTAGGTTTCTCATCTTTGATGTCTTATTTTTGACAAGTATACTGCATTTCATCCCAAATAGGATGAGCTTCAGAAAGAGTGCGTCGTTTTATAAGAATCCTATTAATATTATGGATCATAGAAATAATGTTCATTGAGACTGATTTTTCCTCAAGTGTGAGTGTTATTGAAGTACTTCTGAGTACAAAACAATACATGGGAGATGAAGGTTGATGTATGATCAATGTGGCCATATATCATCATTGATCATGCTTCACCGCCCATTGATGGAAAATTTAGGGAAAATTTTCATTAAGGGTAAATGTTTGTAAGAACCTAGTTCTTCTTTGAGAAAAAGATTAGTTGTAATCCATCAATAACGAGTTTTAATGCTTAATTGTGATCAATTGTGAGTTCCCAATGAGGTCAAAGAGGATCTAGGGATGTTTAGGGCAGGTTGATACCATGGAAATGATGCCTTGTGGTGAAAATTATTTAGATCATTGTTTATGAAAACCGTGTGTGGTAGGTCGAAAGGATTAACAAAACATGTGAGTCATGGGAAGAGATAAAGGATAGCGTGCAGATTTACTGAAAACCATGTTCCTCGGGTCTCAGGGCCAAGACTCTAACTCTAAAATGTTGATGGTTTCTTTAGGCAGACTTTGTACATGGTTAGTGAACTGTGTGGGTAAACCGGGTGGGTGACCCTTTCATAAATGGATCCATGCATGGTTGTTGCATGATTTATTAAACCAAGCACCCGAATCGTTTGGCCCTAGATATTTTGGGAAATATAAATTTTTTAATTAAATTAATAATCTATCATAATATTAAATTAGATATCTTTTTCTCATGTATAGTAATGAAGACCTTTGGAAGTGGTCCTCAATTTCTATCCTTGTATATTAGCTAAATTATCAATCTACGCTCCAAATAAACAATCATTCATCTCACTGGATTCATAATTATACGACCATGATTCAATTTTATCCTTTCTCAATTCGTATGCATATCAGTTGTGCTATTTATTTTCAAGTTCGTTTTTCCTTTTATTCAGTTATTTATCCATTCTTCATATTTATCCTTATTTGATACGAATTACGAGACAATGTTCGATGATTTCCCAACAAATAACCTAATGTAGGTTCTTTCATTCCATTCAATTAATGTTGATATTTCTATATATTCTGTCAAGTCATATTGACCATTTTCTGGGTGTCACTTTAAATTTAAATCGAACCCTTGAATTTCTAGGCTCGTTCTAGGTGGATAATGATAATTGCTGATATTTTTAATGGATATAATTCCCTGTATTGGAACCACCATTTAGTGTGAAGATATTTGAAATATGCCTAAGAGGGTATCTTTTTATCCTTAGAAACCTTTGATGTATATCATTTCATTTACATGGATTATAAATGGATTAAATGAATTATTAAATAAATGATAATTGAATTTTGTTATGAATTTTCATTGATGTTATTAATGGGAAGGGTTGAATTTGACATGATCTTTCACCCTTCGTTTGAATGGATTTATATGCTTATGATTCTAGGAATAATAGAATTCCCATGTGAGTTAAGTGATAACTATGTAGTGCAATTGCTTAATTAAGCAATAATTATTGACATTATTGATTATTTAATGTGAGTTATATAGAGACAATGATATACAATGGGTTTTTGAATCGTGAGATGATTGAGAGAAATATTTTCACATGGCATTAATTCAATGTCCAACAATACATGGTTGTCTAATGATTGAGGCACCGTTTGAAGCGATATTGAAATGTAATTTTCTAGGTAATGGACATTAAATATTTATAAGATGTTGATTCAATAATAATGGATTAGGTAAATTATTATTATCCATGGTTGACACATTGATTCATGTTAGAATTACTTGTACTAGATCAATTAACATGAACCTCGATTATACAATGGATGATACGTATATTCAAAGAAGAATTCCATAGAATGACTCGGTTGTCCTTGACATTACTTATGATTGAGTGATAATGTTACTTCCCAACAAAATACTAAAGATAGAACTTGAGGTTTGAATGATATGTTGAGTGATACATGGATTGAAATTATAATTCAATGGATATAATTGAAGGTAATTGGACCTTTAATGCTATTATTGATACTCGAGATCCCTTAGTAGACAGTTGAGGATAGACTTGGTTGGCTTGTACTTTATACACCACAAAAAGTGATATATAGGTTCCTATGATGTACTACATGGATGGGAATGTATGGTGTTTCTTGATATTATACATAGTGTGATCCTTCAATTCTAACATAGGAATTTCAAGGATAGTCTCAGGTTCACAATTTGATAAGGAATGAATTGAATTATAATACACTTCAGCCAATCCAATGTACACTCATGGATTCAGTATAGAGTTATTCTTTTTAAATGGCCTCCATAGGAATTTGATATGATGATAATTATATAGGGGATTCTTGACATGATTTGGATATCGAGAAATATACATGAATGATATTGACCTATTTAGTTAACTGATCATTGTAACGATCCATGAATTCTCATTAGCTTGAGAGCTCTACAAGTCATTACTAGGACTTAAACGACATCCCCATGATGCCAAAGGATGGCAATAAATGTTGAAGGGGTTCAAATACAAGTTGGAGGATGATTTACCCTTTATGAAATTACCCAAAAACCAACCACGAATAACCAATCATTCCCTAAATGATGCATGAACAAATGAATGACCACTAAACAACCTCATTTAGGTCAAACCACATCAAGTACACAACAGTTAATGACCAAAATAAGCATCCAGTTACACCATATGAACAACTCAAGACTATCAAAAGACACCACGACTCTGTGCTCCACAAGATCTAATCTCCACAACATCTCCCAAGCATCACCATGAGCTACTAGTAATAATATGCTTTACCTTTACCGGTGTCCCAGAATACAACATCTACAAAAACAACAATGTTCCAAAGTTGGGGTGAGTATCAAACTCAGTAGGTTTCCCCAATGACTACCCTACGCATGCCACTAGGATATAAAGGTTATCAACATTTATATAAAGAATAGTTTATATAAAATATTTTCTCGAAAGTAGTTTATAACTAAATATAAACAAGTTTCCCAACACCATTAATAACAAATGGTATTCCAAGATCAATTTAAACCAATTTTACAGCAAGTTATTTTTCAAAAAAATTAATTAAACAAGATTTAAATCCATTTCACAAGATATATCACCACATGATTTCATAGTACGTTACTTCTCAATGTAATTAAATAACTTGCACTACACGCAACACCGACATTAGGCACACCATGACTAACTAAACTAAATGTTCAAAAGCGGTAATGAATAGTATTAACATAATATTGGACATTATATAATATTTATAATTTTAGAACACATATTATAAGTTTATTCGACTTAATGTAATAACAAATTCATTTATTCATATAAAAGATGTATTTTAAAAAAAATGCACTTTTACCACCTTGTAATGGTGAACCCTTGTTAAATACAATATTTGAAAATTTTATACATTCAATTTGACCGAATAAACTTTTTATATAGAATCGGGACATAATAATTTATTTTAAATACATTTTTGGTGTTCTTCTGATAACTTTCATATTTGGGTAAATTTTGAAAAATACTATATTTTAACTTAAAACAACATTTTTTAACCAAAATAATTTTTATTGTTAAATTATACATTTTAATGTTTTGGAAGTATAAATAGAAAATATTATTACCATTTAATCCAATTATGGTCATTTTAAGTAATTTCACTTTGAAATTGAACATAAACAAGTGTCAATTTTTTTGAGAGATTTTATTTCTTAAAAAAATACGCATTTTGGTTTTAAAAACATGAATTAATTTTAAATTAACAAATAAAAATTCTATGTTTTGAATTTGGTAAAATAGCTTTCATTTTGGAATTCTTAATATCAAAATTATCTCAGGGTGAATTTTTGGTATTCTTCTGAAAACTTTCAATTTTTGATGAATAGTGAAAAACACTGAGTTATTATTTACAACGGACTTTTTTTTAAATAATTATTTATTATATTTAAATTTATTTTAGGTAAAAATAGACACATAATACCTATATAATTTATATGTAATTCATTAGAGTCATTTTATAATAAGTTTATATATAATAATTTATTGAACTTTTTACCGTCTTTTACCCCCCTCCTAGGAGCATTTTCACATTTACATAAAACATAATTTTACCGCTTCTGTGAGTTGAATTTAAAAATTCCAGGAGACAAAGTTGATATTAGTTATTAAAATTTGGTTTAATAAGATGAAAAAAATTTGGTGAATAGTAACTATTTAATTTTATTTACCATGGTTAAAAGTAAATTCCGTAATTTAGGGTAACAATGATATTATTATTACCCTAACCCATGTATTAATTATATTAGATAAGTGTAATTAGACCAAAAATATCCTTAGGAATAAAATATGATCCTCCAGATCAATATGGATTATATTAGGACATTTATTATAATTTAATTCAAAGAAGAGTTAAAAGAGTTAAAATCAAAGTTTAATAACTAATACATTTTTAATATAGGATTAACCATAAGATAAATATGACTATAAAAATTCATTAGAAGGATAAAACTATTTCCTACATTATTTTATTTTATTTATATTTTTTAGACACTAAATAATTTAATTTATATATGACACAATGATGATGTAGTAATTACCTAATTAAAGAATGGTTAAAATAATTGACATTATAAATATCCAAATAAATGTAATTTTAGACTTTTTGTGAATTCAAATAATTTTATAGGTTAATATGACATATTAGGGTTTGTTAGATGAATATTTCTCAAAGTAATAATTCTGTAATAAATTAAAAAAAACCCAAATAGTGTCAAAATTGACATAAAGGAGTTTTTATAAAAAATTATTAAATTATTAATTGATATTATTTTTCTAAATAATATAAGGTTAGGCCAAAAGGATTATATAATTATATATGTATCATTAATGAACCACTTGGGGTTCACTTAGAAGTATATAGTATGTTTATTATCCAAATAATATAAAAATACAAAGAGACATGGTAAATGTCAAACTATTTAACTTAGAGTTAAATCTATAATATAATGTTAATATAGTGACCCAAACCTGTCTAAAACATATTGGTTGATTGGTTTTCAACACATCTCTACCTTATCCTTTAAAAAATCCATTTTGGAGTTATTAGAAACAGAAAATGATTTTATTATAAAATAATATTTCTGGCATTTCCTAAGTTTCCCCTCACCCCTATTATAAAAACGAACTCCCCCTTCTATCTAATTCCCACCTTCAATGCAATTTGGATCGGCCATAATCTACCCAAATACCCTCTCAACTATACTAAATTTATCCTATAGGCCATCATTTAGTTAGAAAGCCAAGATATGGATCCATTTTGATCAAATCAAAAGGAAGAACAGGAAGAAGAGGTTAACATTTCACCGCCTCTTTCAAGTTCCATTCTTCTTCCACTTCCTTTTTCTTTGTTGTTTCCATTCTAAAATATTAACTCCAGTATCATCTATATACGGTGATGTTATTATAAATATGGTACAACAATATTCATTATTCTATCTATCCTTTGTATGACATGTCACCATACGTGCGTATGTACGACTTACCATCTCCATGTTGTGGTGTAATTGTTATTCAATGCATTATTAATTGGATGTGTATAATAATGATGTCTAATTGATGTAAATAATAAATAAAATATGTTAATGATTCTGTATATATGATATAACATCCAATTACATACGTTTCATCCATCAATATATTGATATTTTCACTCGTGCGTACGTACGGATTACGGTCTCCAAGAGGTGATGAGATTCATTTCCACATTCAATACGATATGAAAACGGAAACATCGTTTATTCGTATGTACGGACTACCGTCTCCATAAAAAGTGTTATCCTTTTTATATATATATGTCTATTATACATATTTAAATTCTAAATACATATGATATATAAATAATGTTTTTTATTCTGGATGTGTTTAAATATTTATCTTAGTGATAAAATCAGGAGTAACAAGTTAAAACCCGTACGATAATGAAAGCAATTATTACCCAAAATGTAAATTTAACCTGGAAATTTTTATTAAATGGGTAGTATAATCTCATAAATGAATCATGTATGATATCATAAATATCAATATGGTTCTAGAATAATTTAATAACATACTACAGTCTTCATATAGGAGGTTAAACATACCCTCGACTAAAGGAAATTGCAAGGTAAGGGTTAATTTCACAATCTCTTTATTATCAGAGGTTGTTTTTATTTAAGTATCTATGGTGAATGTTTTATTATCGATGTACATATTTCATTAATGTTTTTTAATAGATATTTTTTAAATGACTTTTTACTAAAACATCATTTTAAATGTTTTAAAAATTTATTCTTCTAAATAGTTCTCATTAATATACATGTTTTCAAAATGGTTTCTATGGATTTATTTATATGGACATGAATGTTTTTAAAATGTTAACTCCTTTGAAAAGTTTTTATGTGATATGGGATACTTTTATTCAAAAATTCCGTTAAATTTCTCCCTTTATAAATTGTTTTACTTTTTAATATTTTCATGGAAAAGAGATATTTATCTCAAAGAGTTTTACAAATCATTTTCATGTATGTAAATATCCTTTGATGGATTTTAATCTTGTTTTAAGATGATTTATTATTATAAAAATCTTCCGTATTGTATTGAAGGTTTTGTGATATGTTTTACTATAGATGTGCTATTTTTATACCATTCATGGTTTATGGTTAATGTATTGACATTTCATATTATAGTTTTAATACGAATGTTTATTTTATATTTCAACCTTTTCATATGGGGAATGTATTGGACATATTAAGTGATTGGTGGAACCCGCTATAGCTCGTCGATGCGTCGGTAGGTCTCATGAGACAACTAGACGTGGAATTTTCCAAGGCATTTCCCAATTTGATATATGGTTTTGGCCGAGGCATTCATCATTTTTAGAAATCTTGGCTGAGGCCTTGAAAAATGATTGGGAATGTCCGGAATTATACATTCCATCATTATGAAAATAATATTGATGGTTCATGTGGTCAATCGATTAGTATAATAACCATGTTTATGTTTTATGATGGCATTTTTACTCAGCTCATATTCCTTCTATAAAAGTATTCATTTTTATTATTGGTAAAGTCATGTGGTTTCAATAATTCACCATGCTTAATATTTATGTTATCTTACACTGTATTGCTTACCCTTACTGATCATTTGAGCTCACCCCTTTCTTGTGTTTCATTTTCCCAGGATATAAAGATGTTAGTTGTGAGTGACTTGTAGGCATAATCTAGAAGGATTGGATGTTTCTAATGGAATAAATTCGTGTTGTATTTCTTTTCATGTTGTAAAGTTGATCTTATGTATGAATCTTGTTTCCAATAATACTAAACCGATTGGTCTTTAGATACCTGATTTCTTTATGATCATTCCAATTTATTAAAATAATCCACTTAATATGGGCTTCTTGGGTCGGGGTGTTATAGTTGGTATTATAGTAAGTTTAGTACAAACCTTGGAAACTAGATTTATATAAACTATGATTAGAGAACATAGACATAAGATAGTATTTGAGGGTTAGTATAGATTAACTTACTAGAATTTTGGGATTGTAGAGATTTTGTGAGTTTTCGAAGAAATACATCCATATCTGGATATGAGCAAGTAGAGGCGGCTCTTGGATAGATATACCTAGGGGTAAAACTCGAAAACATCGCTTTGATCTAGACTCGAACGAGAATGGGTGCACGAAAACGGGCCTTGCCGCACTCTTGGTTACGACACACCCGGGGGATATGCTTATGATAATTCTCATTTTCTTTACAAACCATTATGAAGGGTTTATGAGTATATTCTTCCTCAATGAAAACATTTTTATGATTTTGGATTATATCCATAAACTGATCAATCTACGTTAGGTATTTTATATGTTTGGAATTATTCATTACAATTCATAAATAGACCTTCTAGATGCCACTTTATAGAAATGGTGCCCTGTAGAAAGAATGTGAACACCAGAAATACTTATGATCCAAAGTGTAAGAAGGATCATATCTTTCACTGTATTAAGCCAACATTTAGAAGGGAAATTCTCTCCCATATATTCTCAATATACGAAGAAATAGTATCATGGTTTAATATGATATATAATAAATTCTCTGAGTCTTATGACTTTGAAGGGAAGAAAGAGAAGAAAATGATGGAAAGGAGAATTATGGATAAAGGGAAGAGGGAAAAAAATTTCCCCATATGTGATAAATGTGGAAGAATCACTTTGGTAAATGCTTGAAGGGAATAAGATTTTATTATAAGTGTTGTGAAAAAGGACACCAAGTATGTGATTGAAATGGTAAGAAAAAAGTATCCAATGTAGAATGATTCATCTGCAGGGAGTTGGGACACTACGTGAATCAATGTCCAAATCATCATAGTATACCCCAAATGCTATTATTTGATAATAATGAAGTTATGATACTACCAAAGATGAAGATGAATTATTAGATTTCATACATTGTTATTAAAGAATTGTGTCATTTGAGTATTGTTTTAATGATGTACGTGATATAAGAATTATAGTGTATATAAGGATTGTACTACAATACTATTTCATTAAGTACATGGGCTTGTGTGGAACCAAGAAAAATGACTCAATG
Organism: Viscum album; assembly: GCA_963277665.1. Lineage (NCBI taxonomy): Eukaryota > Viridiplantae > Streptophyta > Magnoliopsida > Santalales > Viscaceae > Viscum > Viscum album. The sequence continues at coordinate 1,614,170,126 of OY728152.1, read as the reverse complement.
GTAAGTTAAATTTTTTGGAAAATACATGGATGCAGGAAATAAAAACCCATAACATGGTCTTGATACAGAGGTATTAATTTTGGAAAAAGAGATGATTGATATGGATAAATTATATTGAATATTAATGACAACCTTGAAACCGATTAATGATTTGTATATTCCATCATTGTTGGATTTTAGCACGTTTTTCAACAGAAGCAGTATATATTAGATTCTATAAGGAATAATAGAGCATGAATGTAATCAATAATGTTTTATGTAAATTCAGGATGTTGTAGTGTTTTAAAAGGATACAAGATAAAGGTGTTCACATGTTTTTATGTGGTAAAAAGGATATTCATTATGTATACCTTCCTTATAAATTCTGTAATGTGAGTTTGGAGAAAAATATTTTGGATAAGTCTAGTTGGAGATTAATTTTGGATTTCCATAAAAAGGACAATCCAGAGGTCGGGTGGCAACCCGTTGCGTCCAGTAAGGCCGTGAGACATGAAACTGCAGATGAAGGGTGACAAGGGTGTATCACCAAAAAATATCCCACGTGATGTCATGGATTGAATAATGTAGTATTTTTAAAGGTTATAGTAGATTAATTATAAATTAAGTTTTTGGAACCCTATATGAATAGGATAAATAAAATATTTTTTATGTTCTATTATCATTTAGAATGAAAGATGAGTATGTGGTAGAAATTAGTTAGAGGATGGAACTCTACTTGCCATGTATATATTTTTTCCTTCTCTTATCCTATGAAGAAATTAATTCTTAAATATTAGGTAAGTGATCTAAGAACTAGAAATGTGTAATCCTAATACATTATGTTTTGTTGAAACGATTGTATTTTAAATCTTCATAGACTGATGGCTTTGAGGCACTCAATTTTTACAATTGTTTGGGAATGATGACCTCAATCACTCCCTATAAATATTTATGTTTTTCTTCCAATTATGTGTCTCTAATTTCCAACAAGTTTCACCTAATCAATTTCAAAATTTGGTGGTGACTTTTTTATTCCCATTTTTCAATTATTAAGACTACATTTTATTAACCCAATTTCAGATGTGGGTTTTCCAACAGTGTTATTTTCTATTTACAACCATTTATTTTCAAAAACAATTTCAAATTACGAGGATGCAATTTATTGAAGGAGGGAAGAATATAACACCCCATGATTTCATAGCATGTCGTTTCTTCAAAGTAATTTAATAAATTTCACTACATGAATCATCGAGTTCAAGCGCACCATGACTTACCAACCAAGCTGCTCAAAAGCCTTTACGAATAGTATTAACTAAATTTTGAACTTTATATAATGCTTATAATTTAAAACCCACATTTTTTGTTTCTTAGACATAATGTATGAACTAATTCATTTTTTTCAAATAGAAGAAGTATTTTTTTTAAAGGCACTTTTACCGCCTTGTAATGGTGAAAACCTCTTAAATCCAATATTTTAAACGTTTACATATTCAATTTCAAAAAAAAAAACAACTTATTTATAATCGGGACATAAGAATTTTGTTTCAATAAATTTTTGGTGTTCTTCTAATAACTTTCATATTTGGGTGAATAGTGAAAAAATACTGTATTTTAACTGATAGAATCTTTTTAAATCAAAATAATTTGTACTATTAAATTATACATTTTAATGGTTTGTAAGTATAAATAGATTATATTTTTACCATTTAATCCAATGCTGGTCATTGCAAGTAATTTCACTTTGAAATTGGACATAAACAATTATCAATCTTTTGATAGTTATTATATCTTAAAAAATACGCCTTTTGGTTTTGACAAAAGGAATTAATTTTAAATTAATAAAAGCATCTTCTATGTTTTGAATTTGGTAAAATAGAATTCATTTTTGAATCAGAATATCAAAATTATCTTAGTGTACATTTTGGCTATTCTTCTAAAACCTTTCAATTTTTGATGAATAGTGAAAACATTGAGTTATTGTTTAAAACTGACTATTTATTTAAATAATTTTTTATTTTATTTAAAATTATTATAGGTCTAAATAGACACATAATACCTATATAATTTCAATGTAATTAATTGGTGTTATTTTATAATAAGTTTAGATATATAAAAAATTTATTGTACTTTTTACTGTCTTTTACCCACCTCCTAGAGGATTTGCAAATTTGCATAAAACGAAATTTTTCCACTTCTGTGAGTTTAATTTCAAAAATTCAAGAGATGTGGTTGATATCAGTACGTAAAATGTGGTTCAACAGGATGAAAATAATTTTGGTGAATAGTAACTTTTTACTTTTATTTTCAACGGTTAAAAGTAAATTGCATAATATAGTGTAACAATGATATTATTATTATCCTAAAACATGTCCTAATTATATTGGATAAGTTTAATTCGACCAAAAATTAACTTATGAATAAAATATGATCATTTATTTCCACTTGTATTAGATTAGGACATTTATTATTATTTAATTCTAAGAAGAGTTAAAAGAGTTAAAATCAATGTCTAATAACTAAAAAAATTTTAATATAGGGTTACACATAAGATAAATTCGACTATAAATATTCATTATAAAGGTAAAACGTTTTCCTACATAATGGTATTTTATTTATATTTTTTAGACACTAAATAATTTAATTTATTTATGACACATTGATGATGTAGTAATTACTTAATTAATGAATGATTAAAATAATTGACATTATAAATATCTAAATAAATGTAATTTGATACTTTTTATGAATTACACTAATTTTATAGGCTAATATGACATATTAGTGTTGCTTAGATGATTTTTTGTCGAAGTAATAATTCATTTATGAATTTTTCAAAAAGAAAATACAAAATTGTGTCAAAATTGACATAAAATAGTTTTTAAAACAATGGTTATATTATTAATTGAGATTCTATTTTTAAAAATCTATGGCTCGGCCAAAAGACTTATATAATGATATTTTTATAATTAATTAACCACTTGGGGTTCTCTTGAATGTATATAGTATGTTTATTAACCCTATAATATAAAAATACAAAGAGACATAGTAAAGGTCTAACTATTTAACTAAAAGTTAAATCTAAAAGATAAAGTAAATATAGTGACCCAAACCTGTATAAAACCTATTGGTTGAGTATTTTTAGACCCATCCCCACATTAGCCTTTATATAATCCATTTTTTGAGCCATTAGAAACCGAAAATGATTTTATTATAAAATAATATTTCTAGCTTTTCCTAAGGTGCCCCTCACCACTCCTATAAAAGTGTACCCCCACCCTTTTCTCTAATTCAAACATTCAGAGAAATTTTTCATGGCCAAAATCTTCCAAAATACCCTCTCAACTGTCCTACCTTCATCCTAGAGGCCTTAATTTAGTCATAATGCGAACCTAAGGTGCCCTTTTGATCAAAACAAAAGGAATAACCGGAAAACGAGGTAAATATTTCACCACCCCTTTCAAGTTCCTTTCTTATTCCATGTTCTATTTATTTGTTGTTTCCATTATAAAATATTAAATCTAGTATCTTATACATACTGTGATGTTATTATAAATATGGTACAACCATAATCATTTTTCTATCCATCCTTTGAATGACATGTCACCATACGGGCGTACGTACGGCTTACCATCTCCACGCCATGGTGTAATTTTTATTCAATACATTATTATTTGGAAGGGTATAATAATGATATGTAATTGATGTAAATAATAAATATAACATGATAATGATTCTGTATATATGATATACCATACAATTACATACGTTTCCTCCATCAATATAATGATATTGTTGTTTGCGCGTACGTACGGATTACCATCTCCACGACGTGATGAGATTCATTTCCACGTTCACCATTCAATGATGAATAAAAAAATATATATCATTAATAAATATGTAATATATGACATAATAATGATACTGGATATATATATATATGTACCTACATGTATCTTATTCACTTAGTTTTGTTCAATACGATATGAAAATGGAAACATCGTTTATGCGTGTGTACGGACTACCGTCTCCATAAAAAGTGTTCTCCATTTCATATATATGTCTATTATAAATATTTATATTCTAGATATATATGATATGAAAATAATTTTTTTAATCTGGAAGTATTTATATCTTGATCTAAGTCATACAATCAAGAGTAACAAGTTAAAACGTGTACGATAAAAAAATGATCATTACCCGAAATGTTAATTTTACATCGAAATTATTATTAAATGGGTAGTATAAAGTCATAAATGAATCATGTATGATATTAAAAATATTAATATGGTTCTGGAACATTTTAATAACATACTAGGATCTTCATACAAGAGTTTAAACGTACCCTCGACTAAAGGAAAGTGCTAGGTAAGGGTTAATTTCACAATGTCTTTATTATCTGCGGTTGTTTTTACGTAAGTATCTACTGGAACATATTTATTATCCACATCCATGATTATTAAAAGTGTTTTCAAAGGGATTATTTTTAAAGGCCTATTTACTAAAACATCATTTTAAATGATTTAAATATTTATTCTTCTAAATTGTTCTCATTAATGTCTGTGTTTTCAAAATTGTTTTTAAGGATTTATTTATATGGGCATGAGTGTTTTTAAAATGTTAATTCCTTTTAAAACTATCAAAGTGGTATGGGAAACATTGATTCTAAAATTCCTTTAATTGTCTTTCTTTTTAAATTGTGTGACTTTTAAATGTTTTCATGAAAAATAGATATTTCTCTCAAAGAGTTTTACAAATCATTTTCATCTATGTCAACATCCATTGAGAGATTTTAATCAATTTTGATGTTGATTTAATATGATAAAAATCATCCATATTGTGTTAATGGTTTTGTGATATGTTTGACTATGGATGTGCTATTTTTATACCATTCATGGTTTATGGTTAATGTATTGACATTTCATATGCTATTTTTAATATGAATGTTTATGATATATTTCAAATTTTTCATATAAGAAATGTATTGGACTTAGTAACTGATAGGTGGAGCCCGTTGTAGCACCTTGATGAATCAATATGTCTCATGAGAAAACTGGATGAGGAATTGGCTAAGGCCTTTCCCAATTTGTTATATCGATTTGGTGGAGGCCTTAATCATTTTTAGACAACCTGGTCAAGGACTTGAAAAAAGTTTGAGAATGTCTGGACATATACATTCCCCTATTATGAAAATAATATTGATGATTCATGTGATCATTGACTAGTAAAATACCCGTTATTATGTTTTATTATGTCATTATTTTCGTAGCTCATATTCTTTCAATAAAATTATTCATACTTATTATTGGTAAAGGAATATGGTTTCAATTATTCACCATGCTTAATATTTATGTTATCGTCTGATGTATTGCTTACCATTTCTGATCGTTTGAGCTCACCCCTTTCTTATGTTTCATTTTCCCATGATATGAAGAAGTTAGTTATGAGTGACTTGTAGGAACAATCTAGGAGGAATGGATGTTTTGAATGGAATAAATTTGTGTTTTATTTCTTTTCAAGTTGTATAGTTGAACTTATTTATGAATCTTGTATCCAATAATACTAAACTAATCGGTCTTTCGAGTCATTATTTCCTTTTGATCGTGCCAATTTCTTAAAATAGTGCAGCGACTCTAGGCTTCTGGTGTCGGGGCGTTACACAAGATCCCTTTTTGGCATACTCAACCATTCCACAAACCCATGCAACCAACCATGCATGCTACCTGGAAGAAGGGGAAAGCCCTAACCCTAATCCATCCCAACAATGATGGGGGATACTTCTTACCATTATCCAACCCTAATGCACATGAATGTTAGATGGGGGAGATCCCTAACACTTATCCATCCCAACATAGATGGGGGATACACCTAACCATTATATGTCACGAATGCAATATGGATGTTTTTCCGGGGAGATACCTAACCCTTGTCCATCCCAACACTGATGGGGGACACTTATAACACTTATCCATCCCACATTCCCGTGAACACACACAACCAACACGTAAAAACCCATGTGTGTTGAACCAATTCAAACAATTTCAATAAAACTGGACTTTTATTGAAAACCAATGAATAACCAAATTTCAAATATTAATTTCACTTAAATAAAACATTCCCTTTTATTAAAAACATTTATCCCAACCATGTGTCACTATTCCATACAATATCCATTTTAAAATCATAATTTTAAAAATAAGAACCAAAGCACTCATCCAAAATCCCCAATTTTCCAGATTTCACAACCATCACTAAAGAAGTTTTCCAACTATTGTTCAACAAACATATCACAATAAATTAATAACAACACACTCAATTTGAAAGCATTCAAATTAGTTCTACTTTGTGGAGTCGATAATGAATCCTCATGCCTCAATGGTTTTGAAGAAAACCCCAGCAAACAGAGAATGCACAAGAAAACCGAGTTGGTTCTTCAAATGCTGCCTTAGATCTCTTATCCTCAAGAATCCAGCTTCGATTCTCCATGATAAGCCTTTATATCTCCTCAGGAATGAAGAGAGAACCTTATCTGACCATAGATGAAGAAAAATCCCAAGTTAGGGCCACTCAGGAGGAAAAACGAGAAACCTAATGAAAAAAAAACGCGTGAGATCCACCTTTATAAGATCTCATTTAGCTGGCCGCATGGTTTTCTCACATGGTTAGACAAACTGTTCTCTTACCATACGATATCCAATGCCTTGGTAGACACTCCATGCAAGGTTTGGCAACAGGGTTAGACAAACCATGTGCCACCCATGCAGAATCTACTGCCTCAGGGGCCAACAACGCACAGTTTAGACAACCTATGAGCCGCCCGTGCGACTTCCCCTATGCCACAAACATAATTTAAAGTTATCCCCTATATACCATTCATCAAACTTAATATTAAAACCATTAAAATCATCAAGAAATGGTTACATACCAAAAACTGGGGGTACTACATTCTCCCCACCATTGGACTTTTCGTCCTCAGAATGTAGAAATCCTTCACCCATCTAAAAGAGTTCATGCCACTAATCTTTCATTTCCTTCTCATGTTCCCATGTCTCTTCATGATTCTTACCATGCTGCCAAAAAACTAGAACTAGACCGATGCTTTTTCACCACAAGATGTTCACTTTTCTATCCACAATCTGTACCCAGATGTGTCTCAATGAAGCATCCGCTCTAGGTCAACATGATCCCATCTGCTCACATAGTCAGGATCAGGTTGATACTTTTTCAGCTGAGAAACAAGGAATACATTATGCACCAAACTAAACCACAGTGGTAATTCCAACTAATATTCCACCTCTCCAACTCATTCTAGTATCTCAAAAGGGACAACGTATCTAGGAGAAAACTTTCCCTGCTTCCCGAAACAATGATGTCCAAGCCTTGGAGAGATCCTCAAAAAGATATGATCACCTAAAATTAATGAAAATAGTCTTCGATAGTGATATGCATAAGATTTCTAAAGACTCTGAGATATCTCCATCATCTTTCTAATCAACTGAATCTTCTATGTTGTTTATTGGACAAGGCTTGGCCTGACAAGTGATGTTTCACCCGTTTCCACCCAACATAGTGGAGAACAGAAAGGACGTCCATACAAAGTTTCAAATAGAGCCATGCGTATCGAGGCATGATAGTTGTTATTGTATGAGAACTCAACTAAGGGTATATACTACTCTTATGAGCCACCAAAATCCATTACACAAGCTCGAAACATATCTTCCAAATTCTGTATCATTTGCTCATATTTCCCGTCCGTCATAGGATGATACACCGTGCTTATTGTCAACTGAGTTCCAAGGGCTTGCTGTAATGATTTCCAGAAATGGGATTTGAACCTTGGATCCATATCTGATACTATATACATTGGTACGCAATGCCTATTTTCCTCTTCTCCAATATATTTTTTTGAATGATCATCCACCGTATGAGTTTCAAGAATAGGGATGAAATGAGTCAAATTGGTTAGACGATCCACTATCACCCAAATTTCATCGTGTTTCTGAACCGTTAATGGAAGACCTGTAACAAATTCCATTGCTAGCTGATCTCATTTCCACACTGGGATGGGAAATGATTGTAACATACTAGCTGGTCTCTGATGCTCTGCTTTAACTTGCTGACAGGTTAAGCATCGTGAGACGAACTCAGCCACCTTCCTATTAATGCCGCTCCACCCAAACATACCCTTCAACTCCTTATACATTTTCTGTGTACCTGGGTGTACAACCCTTATTTAATGGTGGTATGTATGAAGGAGTTGTTCCTAACAAACCATATGTACAACCATATGATCTCTGAAACACAAAAATGAACCCCAATCATGTTTCCATCTATCAATGGTCTCCCCACCATTGATTTTTGAACATACTACTAGAAATTCGACATCAGATGTTTGTGCTTCTTTGATCATCTTTACTAAATCAAGAACACATGTATCTGGAAAGAGAACTGTAACATCACCTCGGTCTTCACATTCCACATGCATGTCAGCTAAGACTGACATCAACTACTATTCATATGAAGCTTCTTTCGCTAATTAAGCTTATGAATTTCTACTCAATGCATCGGCCACTGAATTTCCTTTCTCGGGTGTGTACACCATGTCAATGTAAAACATTTGGAGATACTCCGTCCACCTCCTTTTCCGCAGGTTCAAATCTCCCTATGAGGAAATGTGTTTCAAGCTTTTGTGATCCATAAAAACAGTGAATTTATCAACAAAAAGAAAATGTATCCCTATTTTCAATACATGGACGACTGCATCTAACTCCAAATCATGTGTTGGGTAATTCTTCTCATGCTCCCTCAACAGACTTGATCCATAAGAAACCACATGATCTATTTGAATGAGAACACAATCCAACACTGATCCCAAAGCATCACAATACAGCACATAACGATGTCCTGATCTTGGAAGGATCGTGATAGGTGTCGATGTAATCCAAACATTTAGTTCATGAGAGGATTTACGACACTCTTCTATCCATTGGAAGATAGCATTATACTTAGTCAGAGTTGTGAATTAGTGAATATAGTCATGAGAAATCACACACAAGGCATTGTTAGTTACTAGCTAGACCAAGAAAATATCGTACCTCGAACACATTCATTAGTGGTTTCCACGAGATAATGGCTTCTATCTTCTCAGGATCAATAGAAATTACCTTATCAGAAATGACGTGCCCATGGAAAAGTACTTCCGATATCCAAAAATAACACTTTGATAATTTGGAATACAAAGGATGATCTCTCATGATTTGTAACATTGTTTCTAGGTGTAAGAACCCATTTCTTATTCTTGGGGTACAAGTTTCATATTTTCATTTTTCCTTAAGTGTTTTTGATAAAATAAGGAATTTTGGGAAAATACCAAATTTTATGGGCACATTCCGTTTAATTTTCCACACGCTGTGTACTTTTCCACACGCCGTGTACTATGGCCATGTGGGATGAGTACACAGGGCATGTAGGCCTGTCAGTGATGAATGTTTTAAAAACTGACTACACGTCGTGTACTTAGTATATACCCACCGTGTAATCAGTCGACAGTTGAATAGTAAGGAGGTGGAAGTAGCCGCTAGTGGAGCGACAATACATGAAATGTATGCAGAATTATATGCCATGTAATTATGTCGACAGATGAACAATGTGGTGGTGAAAAGTAGACTCCACATGAACATTTAAAAAAATGAAATGTGCACGCTGTGTACTTGAGTGTACACGATGCATAATTTGTTATTTTTTCTTAAAATGGGCACTAGCCTCCTCATTCGGAAGATGAGGTAGTGGATTCCTTTAGAGCACCGGGAGATAAGGTCAGAGCTTGGAGGAGCTCCCGACCACACATCGGAACTCGGATTCTTTCTTCGACGGTCTCGATTGAACTTCACGGGTGAGTTCTTCACTATTATTGAACCCTTCCTTCTAATTATTTCTTGAGGGGAATTTATTTGGGATTGAATGCATTTTTGGTTAATCCCAGATCTACATCGTTTTCATTCGTTTCAGAAGGCATAGTTCATGTATATTGATCAAAGGAGATCAATGTAGGTGGTTTGATGTTTAATTCCAAATGTTATGGGGTTTTTGTGTATCGTTGTGCTACGCCCCATGTTTGGGTTTCCGTATGGCTGAGGCCTTGATTAATTAACAACTTAGAATTGCATAGGTAATTTAAATGAATATGTATAAATGCTGTTTGGGATCATTTCCTTGATTCAGGGCCACCCCATGGGTGTGTTCCCATGTTTAGCTATTTGGTCAGGATACTCCGAGGGTCTGTCGTGATTTATCATGCTTTGAGTTTTCTTGAGAGAAAATTTATATAATTGCTTGCTATGTGTTGGGCTCAGCCTGGTTACTTGTATAGCCTGAGGGCAGTGTTTTTCTTAGGCTGGGGGAAGTGTTTTGTTTTGCCTGAGGGTAAGAGATTATTTAGACTGTGGGAATGTGGATTATTTAGCCCGAGGGAAATGTTTCATATGCTTGAGGACAGTTTCTTCCATGCCTGAGGATATTATCTCATATTCTTGAGGGAAATATTCGTTATGCCTTAGGGAAATCACCAGAGGGTTTCTATTGTGATTATATTGAGTGTATGGTTCTTATTTCCTAAGGGTAAGGTTTTTCATGTCTGATCACTCTGTTTTCTTTTCATATTCACAGTGGTGATTTAACATGTCATGTTTGCCAAGCTAAAGCACAGTCTTGGTATTGTTTACCTTGTACTTGTTAGATACCTTGTAGTAGTTCTTATTGTGGCATTGTATATGAGACTGTCGGCTAAGGCTGAGTCTCAAGAACTTATAATTCAGTTATTTTGAATTCAAAAATAATGATTAATGGAAATGGAACTGGTAGGAGTAGATGCTTTTATGTACTTCCTAGTTTACAACATTTTCATTTCTGCACACTGCTTTTGCTCAAATTCCCTGACAGTTGGGAAAGGGCTTTGGTGGTTTCCAAATGGGATTTATTTCTCACACTTTGTTTAGGTCATGTCATAGTCCTAAAAAGATTATATTGTGGTAGGTGTAGATAAAGGCAAGAGTCGCTATACTCGTACATGATGATGTAGAGTAGTAGTAGTGCATGGGACCGAGTATAGGATTCTGATGCTACTGAGATCTCAATGTGCTATTTTTGTTTTCTTTGCTTTGATGTATTTTTCCCTTGTATTGTATTGTTTCTGATTACATTTTATCATGTGTTGGTTGCTTCCTTGGACTTAGGGACATATTGCATCATTATATATAATTGTTGGTCTTTTCTTTACTTTAGTACTATGTGCATTTCCGCATTGGTATTGTTTACTGCTTCTGATTTTGTATGCTTGTATTTAGTTCTCATGCGTTTCACTTTGAAAAATGATGGCATAGTTTCCTCATTATCAGACCTAGGCCCTCAATGCTAGTCGCAAGCCTTTGGCATTTGAGGAAATGCACTTCAGGACATGTGACCAACCGGGTTTGTAGAACTCGTTTAGCGGCACCCAGATCTAGGACGCTACAAAGTGGTATTAAAGGTTTTCTTTTTTTTTTCTGTGTTGTTTTATTATTTGGCAATGATGGTAAGAGTTAACTAATAAGGGATTGAGTAATAACTATGCCCTGGAGTGGCTACATTGTGTACAGGGAAAGGCCGGATTGCCCCAAAATAAATTGTGATTTTCTATTTATGATTATAACAATTGATTTGATTTTCAACGTTTGGTGATGCCTTTCTGGTGTTCTATTTATATTTTTATACTTGGGTTCTATTAAGTCTCAAACCAATGATATGAGGGTATTCCATATCTTGCATCATTTAGTAACACGGTAAATCACATGCCACGCATAGTTTACATGGTATATAGCTGCATTAGAAATGTAATGTTATTGTGATAGATTTTGTGCTAGTAAAGGCATGATGTTGTGATAATTGCCTTGATAAAATACCTAATGTTTGATAGGGTAATGTTCTGTAAGGTTTTTTAGAATGAATGCCAAACATTGGTTCTTGAGGAGTATGAGCCCTCAGTAACTGGAATATGGTGGATCAGTGACTTGTGTACTTTGTTTATAACATGTATAAGATGCCATACATTGATTCTCGGGGAGTATGGGCCCTCACGAATTGGAATTTGGCACTTAGGTGTTGGTTTCCGTGTATTTATGGGCTCCGAGGTAGTTTCAAGGGCTTACTATCCGAAAAATCCCAGAATACATGCCGTGTAGTTTTAACTACACTCCAGGTACTCTTATGTTTGATAAGAAAGTTAAATTTTTTTAAGTACATGTTGTGTACCCTATGTACACGCCATTTAGTTTCTACTCGTGTCATAGGCTGTGTGGGTAGAAACACGGGATAGTGAAACATTGAGGGCACAAGGCATGTACCAATTGTACATACTATGTCATTTTGGTAATGTTTTCTCCTGTGTAACTAACAACACGGATGGAGGAACATTATCTTAAACACGTCGTTTCAATGACAAACATTCCGTGTATTTTAAATGGTTAATCTGTCCGTGTAACTAACAACACGGGTCAGTGTTATCCTTCAAGAACATGCCATGTAACTGTGGGACATGCCATGTAGTCATGATCGGGGAGAGACCGTGTGGACTTGGACGTGTGGCTGGGGAAACAGGGTGGTGTACACTCCGTGTATAGGTGTAACATGTCGTGTAGTTTCAGCTAAGTAGTCAGTCGTGTCACTAACAACATGGGCAGTTGGAATCTATGACGTACATGTCGCGTCCTTCTGGAACACACCATGTTGTGTGAGCTGTGTACCCAGCCATGTCAAGAATAACATGGGTTAGTGAAGCTCGTCCAGTACACGCCGTGTAGACCTAATACATGCCATGTAGTCTCATTCGAAAGAGAGCTGTGTGGATTAGTCATGTAGAAGGACTCGAGAAGGGGAAGAGAATCTAGGTACACACCGTGTGGGTGGAAAATGCGCTATGTGTTTGGGGTGTTACACGACCAGTTCTAGTAGAGGTAAATGACCATGCGAAAGGATTACGGGACCACACTATTTAGTTATTATACACACTATTTAGTCTTGTATTTTAAAACATGAATGTTTTCTTTCTCTTGTTCCCTTCATACATTTCCAGTTATTGGTCCTTGAAAATCTTAATCTAAGGCATGTGTTTGACCTTTTAGAGTCATGCCTCCGAGACAATGATAGGTTGTTCTCCAGGAGAGAGGCAAGGATTATACTCCAGAGATGGTAGGCCATGGGATACCAATGGATCCAGCTGCAGAGCCAGCCATTATATCAGACACAGGTGCTGATGCACAGTTCTGTGAAGGCTTCATATGGTTCATGCAGACCTTCCATGGAGCACCGCCGGCTGTCACATCTGTGGAAGAACTGACACATATGTTCCATAAAAAGAATCCATCAACGTTTTCAGGGGTTGGCGGACCACAGGCTGCGGAATCATGGCTGGGATCTTTGCAGACTATTTTCGAGCATCTAGTGATGCCTCCTGGGTGGACGGCCAAGCATGCTACATATATGTTGCATGACTCTTCCATGAGATGGTGTGATGTTACCACCCAGATCGAGCATCACCTAGGCATTTCGTAGGATGTTTTTCAATAATTCTTCAATGAATTTTCCTTCTCGGACACATTGAGGGCTGATCTATCTCGAGAGTTCAAGAATCTGCAGAATGGCGCCATGTTAGTGATGGATTATTCTGCTCCCTCCACTGATCTACAATGCTTTGCACCTGTTCTGGTGGGGGATTAGATGTTTAGGGCATGACACTTTGTGGATGGTCTTTGATATGGCATCCGAGTAGTAGTGAACATTTTCAAGTTTCCTACAGTGCATGTTATTGTGAACAAGGCACTGATTACTGAGCGGAACCTACAGGAAGATAGTTGTGCAGGACAGGGCGGTTCGACACCAGTTTCTGTTACTATTTATACCAGTAAGAGTATGTGACAAATGGATTTCTATCACTCTTGCAGTAATAGTCAAGAGATTTCTCCAGGTGTCCCAGTGATGTTCTACAAGTGCAGTAAAGAGGGGAATAAGAAACCGCAGTGTCCATGTGACTCAGTGGAGTGTCGAGCTTGCGGCAAGGTGTGTCATCTGCAGCACTTTTGCAGGGTGTTTCCACCAGTGGCTATTGAGAGGGGTTCTGTGCATACTCTTATTTCTGTAGAACATCCAGCTGCTTCTTATCAGTCAGGGAATTGGAATACGTCAGGACGTTCAGGCTGAGGTGGTGGTCGTGGTTGTGATATCCAGACACCAGGATCTCAGAGACAGTAGTGTGGGTCAGATCAGCGTAGTCAGGGTTTTTCAAAGGGCTACGGCACTGGGCAGACATATGCAGTGCAAAAGACCCAACGGGAGTAGGACCCCAGACCTTCCACTGTCAGAGGTACTATTATAGTTGCATCTGTTTTATCTTTGGTACATTCAGATACTGGTTCTACACATAGATTTTTATTTTTACCCATTCTGAAGAGACTGGGGCTCTGTGTTTCTTCTTATTATGATATTATGACGCTAGACACTCTATTGGGAATTAGAACGGTAGGTGTACGTCAGTGTAAGGAGTTCCTCCATGAGGTTGGTGGGTGCAACTTTCTATGGGACCTCTATGTATTAGAGATGATGAGCTATGATTTTATTCTCAGGATGAACTAGTTGGTACCTTTCCAAGACTTTGTCGATTTCTATCGTCATAGGGTGAGTTTCACATCACCAGAGGGTGGAGAGTTTCTATACAAGGCAGAATGGGATGTCCAGGTGAGCCGAGCTGGACCCGAACATCATGGGTGAGGTGGAGTGACTGCCCAGATCGTGATTTTATATCAGGATGACTGGGGAACATGTAAGAATGATTTCCCTCTGATGTTTGATCATTTCAGGGATGTATTGTCAGATGACTTTCCAAGTCTACCCCCCGAGCGAGAGGTTGATATCACTATTGAGCTTGTGCCTGGAGCAGCACCGGTGTCCATTCCACCATATATGATGGCTACACCAGGATTGAAGGACCTCAAGTGGAAGTTATAGGAGTTACAAGCAAAGATTTTCATCCGACCCAGTATATCTACTTGGGTTTCGCCTGTCTTGTTTGCAAATAAGGTGGACAATACCCTCAGACAATGCGTGGATTATCAGAAGATGAACCAGTTGACGGTTAAGAACTTATAACCCTTTCAAATGATTGATGATCTTTTTGATCATCTTCTATAATCACAAGTGTTCTCGAAGACTGATTTGAGATCCAGATATCATCAGTTACAAGTTAGACCATCAGACATACCACTTACAACTTTTCAGAGTAGATATGGTCTGTTCGAGTACATGGTCATGTTGTTCGGACGCATGAATGCACCTGCAGTCTTTATGGCTCTAATGAATCATGTGTTCCACCCATATCTGGATTGATTTGTTGTAGTATTCATGGATGATATCTTGGTGTACTCTCACACTCGACACGACCATTCCACCCATCTTGAGATCGTATTGAGTACATTATGAGAGCATCCGTTATATGTTATTCTCTCAAAGTGCCAGTTTTGGATGGACCATATACACTTCCTAGGTCATATTATCTCAGAGGCTGGATTTGTAGTAGAAATAGAGATGTTGAGAGCAGTAGTTTCCTGGGAGAATCCTAAGAACATGTTTGAAATATGAAGTTTAATGGGGATGGATGGTTACTAAAGGCGCTTTAAATAGGACTTCTTCTGCTTAGCAGCGCCATTGAAAAGTTTTACTAAGAAGGGTGTGATGTTCGTTTGGTCAGAATCTTGTGAGATAGCCTTTCAGGAGCTAAATGGAATGTTGACATCAGAACCAGTCCTGATACTTCCAGAGCAAGGGAAGAGCTATATTGTTTAGAGTGATGCATCAGGTATTGGGTTAGGAGCAGTTTTGATGCAGGGCAATCGAGTAGCTCCGTTCGAGTCTCGGCAGTTGAGGCCACATTAGAGGAATTACCTGACGCATGATCTCAAGTTGGCTGAAGTTGTTCATGTGTTTCACTGTTGGAGACATTGTATCTTGGGAGAGCATATTGTGGTGTTTACGGACCACAAAAGTCCTAAATACTAATTTTCCCAGTGTGACCTAAATATGAGATAGCGATGGTGGGTGGAATACTTACAGTCCTTCGACTTTGAGATTGCATATACACCTGGTAAGGGTAACGAAATATATGATGCACTGAGTAGGAGGACTCAGTTACATGTAGTGCAGGAGGCCAGCGGTGAGTGGAAGCTTATGGATTTAATCTCTAAGATGTATTTGGAGGTTCACGATAGTCAGGGGTGAGCCTATCCTTTTTTACTTAGATGTGGATTCAACCCTCCTGGATAGAGTGAGGATGACACAACTATCATATTTCGAAGACCTAGTTCTACGGGAGTCAGTGGTAAGTGGGGACCCTCCTCCCGACTGGACGATAGGCGATGATGAGGTACTGTGTGTCAATGGATGTGTGTGCATTCCAGGGGATATACGAGAGAGGATTATGTAAGAGTTTCATGCTTCATCTTGGGCAGTGCATCCCGGAGTTACCAAGATGTACCATGACTTCAGACGTCAGTATTGGTGGTCAGGTATTTAATGAGAAGTAGCTGGTTTTGTTGGAAGATATTCCACCTGTCAGAAGGTGAAGGCGGAGCATCAGAGGAAAGCAGTACTAATATAGCAGTTACCCATTCTAGAGTGGAAATGGGATGATGTCACGATGAAATTCATGACCGGGTTTCTGAGGTCATGTTAAGGTAATGATGTCGTATGGGTTGTTGTGGACATACTATCAAAGGTTTATCACTTTTTCCTGATCAATGAGACCTTCGATGTTGAAGAGATCGAGAAATTGTATATCCAAGATGTAGTGTGTCTTCATGGAGTTCCCCATTGTATCATTTCAGAGAGGGATTCCCGTTTTACGCTTCGTTTCTGGAAGAGTTTTCAGAGGGAAGTAGGTATACAGGTGCTTCTGAGCAAAAATTACCACCCTTAGACCGATGACCAGTCAGAGCGTATGATACATGTGATAGAGGACATGTTGCATGCATGCGTCATGGAAATTGGGGGTTCTTGGTAGAATCACATACCCCTGGTCAAGTTTTCCTACAACAATAGTTTTCCGGAAACTATTGATATGACACCTTAAAAGGATTTATATGGTAGGCCATGCCGATCACCTTTGTGCTGGTTGGAGGCAGGTGAGGCAGCTTTACTGGGATAAAATCTCGTGCAGTACACTTCAGAGTAGTTCCAGTTGATACCGAAGTGGATAGCTACTGCATAGTCTTGACCGAAATCTTATGATGATTGCTGTAGATGAACCCTGGAGTTTGTGATCAGGGATCTGGTTTTCTTATGTGTTTCACCGAGAGTGGGACACATGCAGATCGGTAGATAGGGTAAACTTTCACCGAGGCATGTGGGTCCATTTGATATTCTGGAAAGTGTCGGGCCGGTTGGCTATCGGTTGTAGTTACCACAGAATTACTAGGCCATGCACAACGTCTTCCATATATCTTCGCTACGCTGTTATCACTCAGAAACATCTCACGTTTTCACCTCAGGGACATTGAACTATAGGTCAATGCATCCTTTGAGGAGCATCTGATTCATATTGTTGATAGGAGAACGAAGGTTCTTCGAGGTCGTTCAGTTCCTCTCGTATGGGTGATATGGCACCATTGACGAGTGTAGGACGAAACCTAGGAGTAGGAGACCGATGTATGTGCTCAGTGGCCATAGATATTCTCAGCTTTATCTTCTCCACCCTTGGAAGGGAAATTCATGGATGAATTCCATTAAGGGGGAAGATTTTAAGGTCCATGTTCTTATTCTTGAGGTACGGGTTTCGTCTTTTCCTTTTTTCCTTAAGTGTTTTTGAGAAAATTCAGAAAGTGGTGAAAAATCCCAAATTTTATGGGTACACACTGTGTAATTTTCCACACGCTATGTACTTTGGCCGTGTGGCATGAGTACCCAGGGTTTGTAGGCATGTCGGAGATGAAGGGTGTAAAAACTAACTACAATCCATATACATAGTATATACACGCCCTGAAATCATTCGGCGGGTGAACAGTTAGGCAGTGGAAGTAGCTGCCAGAAGAGCGACATTACACGACATGTATGCAAATATACATGCCGTGTTATCATGTTAACAGATGAACAATGTGGTGGTGAAAAGTAGATTCCATAGGAACAATTAAAAAAAATGAACTGTAAACGTCGTGTACATGAGAGTACACGCCGTGTAATTTGTTTTTTTCACATAAACTGGAAGTGTGCTCCTCCTTCGTAAGAGGAGGCAGTGGACGTGTTTGGAGAACTAAGAGGAAGGCTGGAGCTTGGAGGAAATCACGACCACACACTTGAACTTAGATTCCGTCGCCGACAATCTCGATTGAACCTCCAGGGTGAGTTCTTCACTCTTATTGAACAATTCCTTCCAATTCTTTTTTGAGGGGAAGTTATTTGGGTTTGAACACTTTTTCGTTTATCCCATATCTACATCATTCTCAAAAGTTTTGGAAGGATCTATTCATGTATATTGATAAGAGGATATCTAGGTAGGTGATCTGATGTTTTATTCCAATTGTCATGGGGATTTTGTGTACCGTTGTGCTAGACGCCCATGTTTGGGGTGTCGTATGGCTGAGCCATTGATTAATTAAAGACTTAAAATTTCTTTGGTAATTTAAATGAATATGTATAACTTCTATTTGGGATTTTTTCCATGATCCAGGGCCACAACGTGGGTGCATTTCCTTGTTTAGTTGCTTGGTCATGATACCCAAGGGTATGTCATGATTTAGAATGCTTTGATTTTTCTTGGGAGAAAATGTATATAATTTCTTTCTATGTGTTGGGCTTGGCCAGGTAAATTACTTAACCATAGGGAAAGGTTTTTCTTGGCCTAAGAGAAGTGTTTTGATTAGCCTTAGGGAATGTTTATGTTTAGCCTGAGGGAAATTGTTTAATTTAGCCTAAGGGAAATGTTTCATATGCACGGGGGCAGTTTCTTCCGTGCCTAAGGGAATTATCTCGTACGCCTAAAGGAAATATTCGTTATTCCATAGGAAAATCACCTAAGGTTTCTGATTCTGATTAGCCTAAGGGCGTGGTTCTGATTACCTGAGGGTAAGGATTTTATGTCTTAGGACTCTGTTTACTTTTCATATTCACTGTGGTGATTTCACATGTTATTTCTACCAAGCTAATGCATATGAATTGTATTGTTTACCTTGTTCTTGTTAGGTAAGTTGTTGTAGTTCTTGATGAGGAACTGTATAAGAGACTGTCAACTGAGGTTGAGTCTCGAGAACCTATAATTCGGTTATTTTGGATTGTTAAATAATGATTAATGGAAATGTAACTGGTTGGAGTAGCTTCTTTTGAGTACTTCCTAGTTTACTGCATTTTCATTTCTACACACTACTGTTGCAAAAATTCATTGACCGTTGGGAATGGGCCACTGGTGGTTACCAACTGGGATTTATTTCTAACACCCTATTTGGGTCCTGTCTTAGGCCGAAACAAATTATATTGTTTCATGTGTAGATAAGTTCAAGTGTCCCTATATTGGTACTTTATGTTTCAGAGGAGTAGGAGAGCTTGGGACCGGGGATAGGCTTGTGATGCTTTTGAGTTCCTGTTGTGCTTTTTTTCTTTTCTTTTCTTTTCTTGGCTGTATTTTTCCCCTGATTTTTATTGTTTTATAATGGAGTGTATACTGTGTTTGCTGCTTCCTTAGACTTAGGGACATATTGAATCCTTATATATGACTGCTGGACATTTCTTTACTTCAGTACTGTGTCCATTTCAGCATTGGTATTGTTTACTAAATCCTATTTTGTATACTTGTATTTTTTTCCACAGCGTTACAGTTTGAAAAATGAGGGAATAGCATCCCCACATTCAGAAAAAGGCCCCTGCTGCTAGTCGGAAGCCTCAGGAGTTTGGAGAAATGCACTTGAGGTCATGTGACCAACTGGGTTCGGGGCACCCGTTGAGTGGCACCCGGATCATGGACATTACACCAGGTGCACCTCATGATCATCCTTTGCCTTTGAATACACTGAAATGTAGTCTACAAACACCACAACAAAAGAATCCAGATATTGATGAAATATCGGATTCATCAAATCCATGAAGACTGTTGGTGTATTCGTTATACCGAAAGGCATGACTACATATTCGTAGTGGCCATATCGGATTCTGAAAGCTGTCTTTGAAAAATCCTCCTTCTGAACTCACAATTGGTGATATCCTGATCACAAGTCAAACTTGGAGAACCACTGATCTCTAATTAATTGATCGAATAGATCATCAATACATGAAAGTGGATATCTATTCTTTATCATAACATGGTTAAGCTTACAATAATCAACACAAAACCGGAGACTTCCATATGCCTTCTTCACAAACAACATTGGTGCTACACATGGAGAAGTACTTGGTCGAATGAAAAACTTTCTTTCTAGCTCCTTTAACTATACTTTCAATTCTCGTAACTCTGTTGGGGCCATTATATAATACAGAAGGGAGATAATACTGGTCCCCCGAAGGAGATAAATCATAAACTCCTATTCCATTAGAGGTGGTAACCCTGATAATATTTTGGGAAAGACATCTGGAAATTGATCCCCCACAGCAGGAAAACTATTTTCCTGAATCTCCTCCATTGATGCCAAAGTAAATGCTGCCAATTGGTTAGAGATTGTTCCCACCTTTTGTTCCAACAAGCTGTTTTCACCTTTCTTTACCATCTTCTCTCCTCTAAAGAGATGGCTGATGTCATCCTCAGTAATGAAACTAATGATTCTCCTATAACAGTCGATGTGAGACTTATACATTGTCAACCAATCCATACCTGGGATTACATCATAGACATCCATGTCCAACATCGAGAAGTCCCATTTAAACTCATCTCCATCAACAGTTATAGCACATGATTTGTACATAAATGCTTGACTTTCTATTTCACCAAGAAGAGTTTTCAGTTAAAAAAATAATGCATCATTTCCAATTTAAAACCTAGAAATTCAACAACACGAGAATCAATGAAGCAATGTGATGCACCAGTATCGAAGAGCACTTTTACAAGGGTATAATTCAAAATAATTGTACCTCTAACCGTAGATGGTGCAACATAATCATTGACCATCATCTGCTCATATCCATACAATTTCTTCATCGATGTATTGTTCACCTTGTTGCCTTGTTGAGATTTCCATAGTTAAGGATTCATGGTATTTCGAGATTCACCATGGCTATCATTGTTATACTGACAAGACTGATTATGATTTCCATGTCCTATCGAAAAATTTGATGCTTGCGATGCCTAAGGAGTGTCTTGAAAAACCGACCTCAGTGCATTCCTACAATAACTCTGTATATTCCCCATCTGCTTGCAATTGTGACATTCTCTAGGTTTCTCCATAAAATCTATCCTTTTTTTCAAGCGAACCACATTGAAAAAAACCTGCTTTGCTCTAGGGTAATGGAGGAAAGAATCACTGATCCCAAAGTCTACTTCAGATTTCCACTTGCACTGTGGAAATATGTGTCCTTTTTTCTCTTGTTCCTATAGGTTGAGTTCCCACCATTTCCTATAGGTATAATCATTCCTCCTTTTATTTATCCTAAGATATCACATTTAGAAACAGTCACATTTTTTACAGTAACTATATAATCCTTTATACAAAGCACTGCAATCTTCTATCGAATCTATTGCCTTAGCCCTGATTCTAAGATGTGTGCCTTCAACGATGCACTTTCCACGACCTCTGGTGCAAAACAGACTTAATTTGAGAATTTATCTACATATTCTATGACAGAGAGAGTCTCTTGTTACAAACTGAAGATGTCCGTTGTTTTCTGGATCTTGAATGTCTGAGGATATAATTGTTTGTCAAACAATTCTTCAATATCCTCCCATGTATGTCCTTAATCCTATTTAGCCCACACCGCTAAATCCCACCACTGACGTGAAAAATCTTAGATCATATACGTTTCCAACTTGACCATGAGCTCTGACGGTGTGCCGATGAAATTGAAGATACATTTCATCCTATATAGCCACACCTCTGCCTTTTCGGGTTCAGTATCACCCTGAATGTTCGGTAGATTCTGCTTCATGAACTGGATGGTATGATCAACATACCTTGGTTCATTCCTCCGGTTCCCCGTATCCACAACATGAAAAGCCTGGACAATACTCTGAACCATCTCTTGGTTCAAACGTTGTTCTATTGCAACCACATTCTCTGCAGCCACTTCGGGTTGGTTCCGACGACTCCTACAGGGTTCCATTTTCTAACACAAAAACAAACTCCATAAATCTCACTCTCTAGAAACTGATGGATTATCATTTCAAATTACATCACATCATCTATCAGAACATTGTTTTCAAAATGACCATTTTCCGATGTTCAAATATTTTTGAAAACATTCCTCATGCCTTTTGAAAATGAACAAATTTTGAAAATACACCAAATATCATGTTTTCAAAATCTATCATTGAAAAAAAAGTTTTGCATTTTTTCTGAAAATTCACACCATGCACAAAAACACAAATCATTCCTCACAATGAGATATGCAATCTTAGTGGGAATTCATTCCTCTAAAATGCATGTCATGCTCGTCTCATTGGCTAAACCCCTGATAATGATATTTCCAACATTCTAGAAGTGTATCCAAAACACTTCTGTACCCAACACCATAGTAACCTGAAGTTCTGTATAAATAGGTTAGATACATCCTTTTATGCTATACATTTTAGTTTTCGACAATCCTACTCCTGTCTTAGATTTCAAACCAAGGAATAGACAAGAATAAATTTAAATTCCAAGACCAAGAACATTGATGACCACTTGTTAGGAATGAACTGGACAAGCTGATACCATTTGTAATGACCTTCCAATTCTCATTGGCTTGAGTTCTCAATGAGTCATTAAAAGGCCTTCAGTGACATCCCGAAGATGCCAATGGCTGGAAATAAATGCCGAAGGGTTTCAAATACATGTTGTTGGATGATTTACCCATTATGAAATAACCCATAAATCAACCAAGCGTAACAAAACATTACTTAAATGATGCATGAACAAATGAATGACCACTAAACAACAACATTTATGTCAAACCACATTAAGTACACAACAACATAAGACCAGACTAAGCATCAAGTTACACCAGATGAAGAACTCAAGACTCTCAAAAGGAAACACGACTTTGTGCTCCACAAGCTCCAAGCTCCACAACATCTCCCAAACATCATCACGAGCCACTAGCAATAAGATGATTTACCTTTACATGTGTCCCATAATACAACATCTAGAATGGCACCAATATTCCAAACCATGGGTGAGTATAAAACTCAGTAGTTTTCCCCAATGACTTCCATACTCATGCCACTAGGATAGAAATGTTACCAACATTTAAATAAATAACCGTTTATATGAAACATTTTCTCAAAAGTAGTTTATAACTAAATATAAAAAATTTTCCCAAAACCATTCATAACCAAATTCAATCCAAGATAAATTTAAACCAATTTCCCAAAAATTTATTTTTCTAGAAAAATAACCAAACCAGCTTTAGAACCATTTCACAAGATCCCTTTTTAGAATACCAAACCATTCCACAAACCCATGCAACCAACCATGCATGCTATTTGAAAGAAGGTGAAATCACTAACCCTTATCCCTTCAAACATTGATGGGGGAAAATTCATACCCTTATCCAACCAAAATGAACAAGAATGTTCAACAGGGGAGAGCCCTGACCCTTATCCATCCCAACACTGATGGGGTAGACCCCTAACCCTTATCCATCCCGAATGCAATATGAAGGTTTGACGGGGGAGAGCCCTAACCATTATCCATCCCAACACTAATGGGGGAGAACCCTAACACTTATTCATCCCAAATGCCCGTTAACACCCACAACCATCATCTCAAAAACCAATTGTGTTCAACCAATTCAAACCATTTCAATAAAACTGTACTTTTATAGAATACCAAATAATAACCCAATTTCAAATAGTCTTTTCACTTCAATAAAAAATCCTTTTTATTGAAAACATTTAATCTGAACCATGTGTCACAATTCTAGAAAATACACTTTTTAAAATGTCAATTTTAAAAATAAGATCCAACATAGTCAACCAAAATACCCAATGTCCCAGATTTCACAATTATCACTCAAGAAGGTTTCCAACAAGTGTTCAAAAAACAAATCACAATCAATTCAACCCCACACACTCAATTTTAAATAATTCCAATAATTTCCACTATGCGGAGTCGATAAAGAAGCCTCATACCTCAAAGGTTTTGATGAAAACCCCAACAAATGGAGAATTCACAAGAAAACCGAGTTTGTTCTTCAAAAAAGCCTCCATAGATCTCTTCTACTCAAGAATCCGGATTCGATTCACCAAGCTAATCCTTCGGATCACCTCTAGAATAATGGGAGAACCTTCTATGACCTTAAGAGAAGAAAAATCCTGAGTTAGGGCCGCTGAGGAGGAAAACGAGAAACATAGAGGCAAAAATGTGTGAGATCCCCCTTTATAGGATTTCATTTAATTGGCTACACCATTAGAAAAACCGTGTAAAAGTCGGGTGTTATCCACTTCCTCGGCAGAAACTCCATGCATGGTTTGGTCGCACGTTTAAACAAACTATGTGACACCTATGCGGAAGCAACGACCTCAAGGGCCAACCACCCACGGTTTGGCCACACGGTTTAGAAATCTCGTGTGACGCCCGTGCGACTTCCCTTTTCCTCAACATCATTTAATATTCTCCCTGCTCTCCCATTCATCACCCTTAACTTTAAAATCATTAAAAACATCAATAAAGTGTCACATACCATAAACTGGGTGTACTACAATCACATTATAAATGAAATATGTCTGATTGTTAAATAAGTGATTTCATTTTTAAAAGAATTTGATTAAATGAATTGGTTATAAATTCATCACATAGATATCTAGGATGTTTTCTTTTGTGTTCACCCTTAATTGTTATATATCCACCTACATACTATAGTTATATATACTCACTAAATGATTGGCATGAACCATGGGTGGTTACATACTGGGAATATATCACACCCACAGTTTTGGCCACCTTGGGGAGAGAAAAATAATGTATAATTGTAGGTGTTGATAAAGGAAATAACACTACTACAGGTAATTGAATACTCTTTTTTAGTAGGGGTGCATGGGATAGAGCTTAGGATCACTATAATAGGTGAATACAATATGATTTTTGGTAATTTTTTACATGTATTAGATATCATACCGGTATACACATTTTTTCTACTTTCATTGAGAAAGGTTACAAGGATAATCTTCCATTATTATGAGATTACATTTAGTATTTTTATCAATTCTTACAATTTATCTATTGTATAGTTATTTTTATAGATTCCTCTACATGTATATGATTATTCCAATGGCACTAAAAAATCCATCTATCCCAGTGGAGTTATACATTATGTTTTGTAAACCATGTCTATAGAGTTGTTTCCCAATACTCTTCCAAATTTATTTCAAATAAATATATGTATATGTCAGAATAGTGTTTTTTTTAAATTGGCGGCCCATTGGGAGTCATCCTCCCCTCATCCGCATATGAACCCTAAGCCTCATGTGTGTCAACACATCCCCCTACCCATTGCAGAATATGGCCCCCTCCCTCCTCAAGTCATGTGGATTTGGAATCCTCTCCCATAATATATGATTTCAGCCTCCCCATTCCTTAAAGAACATTTTTTATCCCCTATGTGACATTTCAAAAATTTGATTTCATTCGTTCTCTATTAATGGATAACATATTATTTGAATATTTGAGAGAAAATATTTTATTCACTACTCTTTGGTATTCCATTTTTTTTTCTCCAATTTCATAGGCGTGAGTCCCATTTATAAAAATTTAATTTTATTTCTCTAAATTTTAATAATATATTTCAATTGTTTTAGATTAATGACGCATTTCAATTTGTTATCAGTATTTCTTATAAAAAAATTCATAATGGTTTATTTGATACCTGAATCGTATTTTTCTACCACTATGGATTAGAAATATAATTAAAATATTAAGATATTATGAAATGAAAATGATTATATATTTTATAATTATATATATATATATATATTTATAGTAAAATTAAATAAGACCATTTTATATTTGGAAACATTATTTATATGCTTATAAATATGGTCATTGGGACTAAGGCTATTTAATATATTTTCATTTTCCAGAAACATATCTAATATGTATATTTTGGACTTGTATTTTTTTAAAATAAGTAAAAAATATTTTAATTCAAAAAATGATAAGAAATGCAAAAAAAATGTAGAATTTAATAAAATTATTTTATTATATAAAATTTTTATCAATGTTTCATATTATTATTCTAATCAAGGATCCATTTTTGTATTAAAAATATAAATTTCATTCCATTTTATATATTCAACAAGTGGATGAGATAATTAATGACATTTCATTATCTATATTGTACTATAGGGATAGATTCATTAAAAATTTCATTCTATCCACATTAATGGATTTTACTATATAAAGAAATTATCCAAACTACAACTACAAAATTTAATATAGAATACCCATATAAATTCAATCCATTAAATTAAAATTATCATGAATAGAATAAAATTCTCAAAATTATTATATTTAAATGGAAATGTTTTGTAAGGATGACATAATTATTATTGTAAAATATAAGATGTTCACTTGTTAAAAATAAATTGCCTATGATATAGTTGTTTTAGATTGTGTTCTTATAAACGGTAACTATACTATAATTAAAGAGTAGTGGAATGATGGAATAATTTAAACAATATTTTTAAACTAAAATTTCCAATTAGAAAAATTTAAATACTGTATATTGGAATGAAGAATGTTATCAGGATTTTATATTCATATTATCATTTGGTAAACTTGATTTATATGTGATTTTATTTTTATAAATTGATTTCATAAAATAAAATTTATATGTTTATTATTTGTTTTCCAAAATATAATGTCATAATATTTTCCTAATGGTTGTTTTGGATGTTTTGTTGGATATGTGGATATATTTAAAATATACTGATTATGTTTATATTAGATGTTTCTATATTATAAGTATATTTAATATTTCATTATGTAATTATTATATTTTTTAATTTTATTTATTTCAAAGTCATTTATCTTGTATATATTAATGAAAAATATATGATGTTTCATCCTAGGTTATTTAAAGGAATTATTTTATATTTTTATTGTTATTATGTGTAAATATATTCCATTGCTTAAGCTGATGTTTTCGGATCTTTTTGAAAGCCCTTGTTGACAAGTAATGTAAATTAATCCTTACGGTAGAAAAGATAAATTATTGGGATAAATAGGTTCTATTGGATTATTAAAAAATATGGGACAAGAAGGAAATAATATGATTATTTTTATCCATTTGGTCAGATTCTTGCTACTCAAAACACAAGGCTATGTTTTATTCAATTTCATAATCTTCTTCTGTGGATGTTTATTAAACCAAATTTTAATTTCTTAATTATACTAATATATGGACCTTCTATTCATGAAAATGATATAAACATATAATTCAATCCTTTAATATGATATATGGAGATGCTTTAGGATATGGGTATGAGAAAATTTGATCCTTCTTCAATATATATGTTTCATATTTGTGAGACCTTGGATGTACTATAAATGATTTCCATACTTATGAAATTATTTATTGTTAGTGAATTATGTGAAACTATAAATTTATGTATGTATGAAGAATAGAACATTTAGAAAGCTTAAATATCATCATTGATTTAGTTTCATGGGGAATCGATGACTATTTTCAATGGATCATCTATATTGGAAGAATTTTTGGATATTTGATAATACATTGGACAGTTAACATCAATAATACTTTATTTTAGTTAGTGATGTCCATAATGAATTAAAATAATATAGATATTACTTAGGTGAAGGATACCTGAAATATGAAAAAAGGATGAATGTTGACATTGACTCCACCTAAAATTGGAATAAGATAAGTATCTCTTTGGAGTTTCCATATTGGTCCGCCAATTTTTAATATAATTTTTTAGATGTAATGTAAATTGAGAATACTATATGTGAAATTTTTCATGCCTTTATCTTAAATATAAATGGGATGAACAAATATGACATTTATTAACATTGGAAATTATTGTATTTTGGCATTTGACTATAACTACAACTTCTGTGTATCTGTAAAAATAAATATAAATATCATTGTTCTTATTATGTGATGACAACATAAGAGAATGATAAATTTATGGATGTATTAGAGAATATATATGTTCTTTATGGCTATTACAGCTACATATCTAAACGAGTCAATAGATGGTATTTTAATGTAAAATCGTTAAAATCTCATGATTATAACATCCTTATTTCTGAATTGATTCTAATAGAATTAATCCATTTTTATCCAATAATTTAATGGTGAAATTGAATCTCTTGTTCCAATTTTTAGATAAATTTTTCTAAATAATTATCGAATTCATTGTTGATAAAAATTCAGTAAGAGACCCCATTAATTTTTCTTGATGAGAAATAATTTCCTCCATCCCTTTTAACATCCATGATTAATTTAAAAGTCCATTTTCCAAATTAAAAATTTCTTTGGGAACAAGTTACTTTTTTATGGATGTATCCTTTTGAAATAAATTTTTTCACAATGAAACCATTAATATAAAACAAGAATAATACTAATGTTTTGAATGTGAGATGTTATCAGGAATAATAATTAATTGATTTATGTTCATTTTATTTGTCTCATGTGAGCAAAGGCATTACCATCCAATAAGAAATGAAGTTAATCTGTATGAGGAAAATGAGCCCTCGTTTCCATCTATTCTCCATACTAGAGGAATTGTTGGGTCTTATAAATTGGTTGTATTGAGCCGTGAATTGTGAGATATGGGTGATCACATATTCATGTTTGACTTTGGTCTTTTTGATGACTGTAACAAGTATGCAATTTGGATATTTTTATGTTATCTCATATTTTTTAATTTCACATAGTCCTTATACTTTTATTATAATTTTATATAGGAAAAATAAAATTTTATAAGTATGTTTCTTCCATATTTTACTTTGAGAAGTAGATAGAATTTTCGTAGAATGTATTTTCATACTAGGTAGAAATCCAAGGTATATAAATTACATTAATAATAATAATATAAAGATAATCATTTAATTGTATTTTTTATATATAATTCAGGTATTGAGTTTACCTATTGACTCTTTTTATCAAGGATTCATAGAATCAGATTTTGGTCACAGTTATTTAAATTATAAAAGAATATATATAATAATCAATAGGAATATATTTTTTACGACTAACAGAGTGCTGAAAATGAGAAGATAACATGCTGAAATTATGTTAACTACTATAAGATTTTTTTATTCCAGTGAATCAAATAGTCAACCTCAATATAATGTTGTGTATTTTTATGGACCTATTATGGAGGTATTTTCATTTTATTACTACTTTCAATGTAGATTCACTATTATTAAATGTAAATGGTTCAAATAAATGATGATACATTGTACATATATTGATGACTATGGATTCAAAGTTATTGACATAAGTCAATTCTGGCATTCTAACGAACCATACATTTTTCCATCAATGGAAAATTATATGTTTTAGGTGAATGATCATATGAGGCCTAATAACTATTTAAATAATAATGTAATCCAATTAAATGTTATTCATGGTGAAGGTGATGAAATATTCACAATTGACTCCACTATTGGTGTTGCCCAAAATATTGCATTTGCTGACTTAAATGTCTAATTTTGAGAGTTGATGTTCAGCCTAATGTGGTGGTGAGTAATATAAATAAGAAACCATATATGATTAATGTTCATTCTATTTTTATTGAAATGATTTATCTTGATAATATTTATGAAATTAGCTTCAGTTATAAATGATATATATTTTTTAGTTTTGTTTGGTTTCATTTCCTTTAATTCGATTTATTTCAATTCCAAAAAATAGGGCTTAAAATGTTTTTCAAAATATGTAGAACAATGTTTTAAAAATAGTAATTAGGAAATTAATTATTTCTTCATTGAATTATAATTCGTATACGTGAATTTTAAAAATAGTTTCCAAAAATTGTTCATTTCATTATAACGAATATTAAAAACAATCCTTTAAAAATACAAAGGATCAACTATTTGATCATGATTGATATTTTCCCGGCTGTTTAATTCCCCCATCACATTCCTCGTTGATTATAATAATTTTTATATTATTCTCTTGAAAAAAATATATTTTCATATTAATATTATTTAACAAATTTTATTAGAGACACTCAATTCCATCAGTTTTAACTCCTCACCCTACATGCATGGGTTCGAGTAGGGATGCTTCTAGACCAAGATGGAGCATCTGTCATACCCATTCCCACATAGACTAACAAATTGAAAACCCATTTACCACACAATTACATCATTCTCTTGAGCCTACAGGGATGTTCCCTCTCAAGAATCCATCATCTCAAATAGCTTCTTCTTCCCATACCAGATCTATGCTACCTCCAGAGATGTTCCCACCTTTACCAAATTCATATCATTGTTATGTATCCCCCATCATACTACCCATATTATTCCATGTTTATGATACCTCCATTTCCTACCACCCATTAAGAATATGATGATATTTTTCCTTTAGATTCCACTCTAGTACATGAAAATCACCTAGAGCATGCATTGGAACAAACACATCATTCAGAATCAACTGATCCAAGAAATTATAAATATCCATCACAACCTATTGAGAAACCTTTATTTAGTTTTTAATTAAAATAGTGTGAAATTATATAACTTCATTTTTTTCCTTCTGTACCATAACTTTATTCTACATTTTATCTATTAACATATTCAGTGGTTTCTTCTAGTAAGAAATGTGGGAATAGAAATTTTTAAGAACATTGGAATCTCTAGACATAGATAATGGAGGATTTTAGGGACGAAATTATGATAATAGTTAAAAATGACAAGAAGGGAAGATCTTTCATGGAAACATTACACTAGTACTGTGATATCATATTATTATAATCTATGTCATGGATTCGTCTCTATAATGAAATCATGGAAAAATAATGAGCAAAAATATAGGTACAGAAATTTAAAAAAATTATTTATATATTATTATATTATATATATGAATTATCATTTTCATTGTAGAGTCGGATTAATTTTTCCAATGGTGATGATGATATGATTGTAAGGTAGATTGATCATGTTGAGTTATGGAATGTATTCAAGCATGATTTGTATGTTGGTTTTAAGACAAATGTTTTTTCTGATTTAAAGGGTGTACCGGTATTCCCTGACTTTCCAAAAACTCAATATAAAATAATGATTTCATATTGGAAGACTAATAAGTTTATTGTATTCCCAATTTGTAATTGTATTAATGTAAAATTTAATTCTCATTACATTTATTTTTTTAATCATTGGGGGATATCAAAATAAAAAACTATTAAATGACATTTCGTCCCACATTGGGGCTCCCTACAAGGCCATATCATGAGAAGCTCCTTATACATTAATCTATAATTAAAAAATGGCTTTATTTATAATACAAAATAGTTAGAATGTCATGATGAATTTTAATTTTTATTTCCATTAATACCTTTAATATAATGCTGAAAATAACCCTTTAAAATTTTCATTAGGCCGAGAGGCCTACAACACAATTGGAAATTAGGTCTACATGTAGAATTGGCCATTATGGCTTGAGGAAAATTATACTTTAGGCCTAATGGACAATTGTAAAATTAGTCCCTTATTCCAACTATCCATTTGTACTATAGAAAAAAAAATCCCTTGGTCTCGGAGGTCAAACATTCATTAGGCCTATGTGCCAATTTTCCATTAGGCATATTTGATAATTGGCCATTAGGCCTAATGGCCAATTAGGATATAGAAATCATTGGAAAGTATTTGTATAGGCCAATTTCCATCATGATTATAGTGTAATTGTCCGTCATTTCTATTGGCCTAATTACAAATTGGGCCTAGAGTCCAATTGTCCATTTAGAGTAGAGGGAAATTTCGCATCCATCCAAAAGGACGATTTTACATTATTCCTAGAGACCAAATTGTCTTAGTGACCAATTTCACATTATTCCTATATTTCAACTAGCCATTAGAAAAATATTCCAATTGTCAACTAGGCGTAGAAGACAATATTTCATTTGGACTATAGGTCTCATGTACAATTGGCCTCTAGACCAATTTGTTATCAATCCTATTAGATAATTGGCCATTAGTACTATATGCCAATTGTCCAATTAGGCATGTATCCCAATTGGCCATTATGCATACATTCTAATTTTTCACTAGTTGTATATGAAAATTTCTAGTTACTCTTATACGCTAGTTTTCTATTTGGCCAATTTTCCAATCACCCTATAATCCATTAGGCCTAATGGCCAATATATCTATAGGCCATTTTGCCTAATGGAAAATTGGTCACAGGTCCTAATGTCAAATTTATCATATAATGAATTATATGATGTTTATATTATTATATGAATATAAAGAATTAATATGTAAGATAATTTAATGTTCACAATGACTATATAATATTATAAAGTATTAATATTTAACATTAATATATGAAATTGTTACAAATGTTAAATTTTTTTAAATTATGAATTTTGCATTTATTTAATAGATATTCAATTTTTCCAATTATTCAATAATCTACCATGTTTAAATTTTGAATATTCATGCACTAATGAATTCAATTTTCATCAAACGGTATTGGTCAGGAATTTTCTCGTACCTTCATCAAATTTTTTTTTATTATGTAAGAAGAAAAATGTTGGATGTGAAATAAATGAAAAATATAAGAAAAGATAGTTTGTTTTTAATTTAAATTTTTAAATATTTATTTGAAATTCATAATTACTTATCTTTTAAAATAATCAAAATACAACCCTGGTGTCCATTGATGATATACAAGATGAAAATATTTGGTCTAACAGTCATTTGAGTAAGGTATTAGGTGACAATAACCAGGGCATAGTTTGATGTGGACTAGGTAAAATAACAATCCCCTCTTTATATTTGACCACTTTGGGCTCCTCTCTATTCTAGCAGATCCTTATGAAACAAATCTATCATATAGAATCACCTGAGGGAAAACAAATAGCTATAGAGGAGTGAAAAAGAAGTAACCAAGAGTGGGAATGATGTAACAAGGTCACCAAAAATATCATAAAATCTATGTTGTTTATGAATCAATAAAATCCATCAAAGGATTATAATAATTTTTATTCATATATACAATTAGTGAATTCTTTATCTTATTCCACCAGTTATTCCAGTGAGGGCCATTGAGAAGATCGAGCTGTACTTGGTGGTGAGGATGATATTGATTATTTTGTTAGTATATATGATGTTTTTGGTGAATATGTTGCTACTACTGTGGATGGTGATGATTTTTCTGATGATGAAGAGTTTGCGGATGTTGATGATTTTTGGAATATTTATCCACTCAATTTTCTAATTAGAATTAAATTGACTTGAAATGTAATATAATGACATTTATGGAATTTTTTTATATATTTATATGTATGTATTTTTATTTTATATGGTTAGAAAATTGTTAAAAGATGTTTTTTGGATGATAAATGTAGAAAATTATTATTTAATTGAATATATAATGTATTTTTTATTTTATTTTTAGGATTTGGAGGATGTATTGGTCGTTATTATACCAAATATTGGAAGCTACATATATTAGTGGTATTTAGAACCACGGGTACACATTCTTTGATGGGAAACGATATACCCACAATATTTTATTATTATGGTATAGATTAATGTGAACAGTTTTATTAAAACCTTGGTCATGAAAAAATATAAGTGACAAATACCCCTAGATTTTATAGAATGATTGGGTATAGTTCTATACCAATTCATAAATAGCCATTTTTTAAAAACAATGTGTATAACTTATACAAAATATTTTAGGGGCTATACTAACGGTTTAAAACCATTGGTACATGTAGATTTTCTAGTAGTTCATGTTACACCTTGGTAATGAGGGAATAGTCACCCTCCTACCATAACATAGTCCTCACTTCTAGATGGTGGCCTATAGCTTTTGGGTTGATGCGCTTGAGATAATGGGACTCACTAGTCTTAGGATTCTATTGATTTGTAACTAGGACTGGGATACTACACGTAAACATTTTTGAAAAAAAATACATTTTTTAAAACCATGTGTTTTTTCAAAATAAACATTTTTCATAATAAATTATTTAAAATAGAAATTTTTTATCCATTATAAATTGTTTTAAATTGATATGGGAGGAAAATTAAAACATGATTCTAAATGATTAAATCCAAGATACTATTGCAATTATTCCACTATAATTGGTCCTTTCTTGTTGTATATATCATTTTGAAACATTGATTACATTATTTTTTATTATATTACTAATATCATAAAACTTATTTCTAAAAAAACATATTTGTACTTTGAAGATATGATAAATAGGTCCTTCCATGAGAGTCCATACATCATTTCAAGTGAAAGAATTTAGTTCCGCATTTATTGAATGAACCCAATTTTCATTATTATTAGTATTTTATTGTTTTGTGGTTCTAGGTGAGATATATAGGAAAGGAATACATCTATATTTAAAAAGTATAGTTTCATAGAATTTTCCTTGAACAAATATCCAATTATATATAAATGGAGATGAGATTGAGGTTTTTTTAAAATCCCCATGTAATTTTTTTATGTTTATTCATTTTCTTATTCATTTTATTTACACTAATAATTTTTAATTAAAATTTAATTTTCCACATAAATTTGAAACTTATTTTGAATCTTTTACATTAAAAAAGCATGCAATGATTCTTCCACCATTTTATTTCATTTGTTATAGACTCAATAATTAATGCATGAGTTGGGGTACCCAGGATGTATACCATCATCATATTTTGAATATAAATTTAAAAGTATTTATATTATCTATGAAATAAAACATTTCTTAATAAAACTAAAAAAGTATCCTTTAGGTTTTTTATTTTCCTTAACTTTATATGGGTCCTTTTTGATGGAATTTTTGATGAGAGTTACACTAATGGTACATCATGATGTATCAATTTCCAAAAACCAAATTTACATTTAATGCATATTTTTTATTAATTTCTATATTTCTATACTTTATAGAAAATTTTATATTTTATCTATTTTTTGGGTTGGTATCTTGATAATTGTAATAGTTAAGTTTAACAAGTGAGTGTGAGATATATTGAAGAATGCTTCTCTAACAAATTCATTTATAAATAACATGTGCACTCAAGTATTTTAATTTTTTTTGGATAGAAATAAAAATTAGATTTATTATATAAGTATTATTAAATCTTTATACTGTAAATAATATTTTTCCATTGGAGTCAAAAAAAATTATAAAATGAATATTCGAAAGTAATTATAAACCCATTATCACAAAACTGAGCAATGAATAATTGTTTTCAAGAATTAAACTCATAAATTTTTCTTCAATATATTTTTGTTATAAAAAAATGATGTTTCATTTACTAATTAGCATACACATTGTGTTATCCCCAAATGTGATACTACATCTTTATTGTTTTCTAATTATATATAATCAATGAATTCACC
This sequence comes from Viscum album, assembly GCA_963277665.1. Taxonomy (NCBI): domain Eukaryota; kingdom Viridiplantae; phylum Streptophyta; class Magnoliopsida; order Santalales; family Viscaceae; genus Viscum; species Viscum album. The sequence goes on along the minus strand of OY728152.1, from coordinate 1,614,134,420 downwards.
ATAGCTGAGTCTTGGAAAATCAATATTAAGATAATATAATTAATATTCATTTTTTCATGGAATAAAATTTTCCAAAACAATAAAAGTAAAAATGGTTTTGGAAAACAAATGAACAAGGGTGCCACGATGTTATCCAATGAAGATTCTGAAATCCATAATTTTTATCCCGAGGTTATTATTTCTGAATAATTTGATGATTGCTGAATTTATTATGGAATTTAATATTTATAATTAAATGGAACACATTTATAAATTTAATATGGTATTATTATTAAATAATAGAATATATTTCTTATGAGTTATAATTAATAAAATATGTTGTGCGTCGATACTTATTTTTTTATTTACAGATTTTAAAAACCAACAACAAACTATTATTTTCCTTATCTATGAGAAGGAAAAAAATTAATTTTATGTATTTTATACATGGATGAATATAGAATTAGAATACATGGGGTATTTATTGGTTGATTTGTGTTTACAAAAAATTGTTTGATTCTTGACATCGATTGATAAATCAATATTTCATTTCAGATAAATTCCATATTATTTTGAAGATGATATTTTTAAAAATGAACTTACCTAAATTTTTTTCATTTTATTTATATAATGATGAATGTAGATAAAACCCATTTTGAGTAGATCATGAGTGTATTTTAAGTCTTAATAATTATTGTGACTATATGAGAATGTGGATTTTGAAAACAATGAAGAATTAGGGGAATAATAATGAAAGGGAATTAGGAAAGGGGAAAATATCCTCAATGTCATCATCAACATATATCATAATAGAATTGTGGCTTTAGTCACATTTATTTATTAAGAGAGTTGAATCAAATGATTCATCACATTCACTCCACTTTGTATCTATGAATGAATTCATACTATATTTCTATTATTTATGATTATTCTTGTAAATAAGGAAATCTTCCATGATATGAAATTTATTTTTTATATTCATAGAATTTAAATTCTAGTTTCCTCATTTGACATGAATTATTGGATATGTTCGATAATTTCATATTCATGAATTAATTATTATTTTAATGGAACAATAATAAATTGTTGATATTATCCTCCAGAAGAGTCACCATTTTTTATTGAGGTGAAAATTTTCATTACTTATTTTCATTAATTACACTCCCTCAATGAATGTAGTTTAGTTTTATTTTTTATTTCATTATGGACCTAACGAGATTCTCGTCTTCCATTTTTTCCACACCATTGGTTTCTCGAATTCTTATGACATTTTGTTTGTAATTTTTTATTAGATCCACAAGTATCATTTTAAATATTGTTTCTTAAGATAAACCATCATTATGGGAGTTTCTACAATTTCATAAAATAGTAATGATCTAAAACATGATGATATTAGATTAATAATGATTCATGGAGAAATGTTTAAAATTCATAATGACACATATAAAATCTCATAACCATTAAATTATTAATTCATTCATTTAGTACTTCAATAAAATTTAATATTTTATAATACTTTTTCATGAAGAAAAATTATATAAACACATTATGATCAAGGAAAAAATTTAAGTCATTTATAGATTTTCTCTATTGTTCTATGTAATTACAAACTTTTTAGTATATTTTTCTATGGTTTATTCATTTGTTACAAAATTAAATCATTATTATTCTCTAATAATAGAAACTAATAAAAGAAATAATTATTGAGAAATTATAGTTCCAATAGGAATGATTCTTTTGATCAAAAATAGAATCTTGTGAATAAGAATTATAATCTATAACAAAACAATATGACATTCGAATTCAATTATGATTTGAAAATAAATTTATAACATGAATTTTTTTGGTAAAATCATTAATTTGTAACCAATTTTTGTTCAAACAACGAATGAAATAGGGGTGAAGTTTACATTTAAAAATTAATTTAAATAAAAAAATTAAATTCATTTAAGAATTACAATATAATAATAAACTCTATAAAGTGATTAAAATGATTTAGTGATAATTTATTAATCTAAAACATGTTATAATGATAATATATAAGATTATATTTTTTAAAGCTTAGTTTAAATGATCAAATTGAATTTACGATAGAATGTTTATTAGGGAAAATGATTAAATGACAATATGTAATGATAGTGAAAAAATTGATTATGTGTTTGGAAATAGATTTGTGTGAAACCCTATGTCTCAATCCCTATACATTAATGGACAATATTATTAACCCCTTAATCATGTTGGTGAATAAAAAACAAATCCATAATTATATAGGTTTTTTAGAACCCACTAAAACAATAACAATACCCAATGAACTCATCCCCAACTTCTGGGGTGTGTGAACCTTTTGGAGAATGTTTATGAGAAGAGAGATGTTGAATTTTTGAAATAAGAATATAATTCCCCTATTTATAAGTTGAAATTATGATTATAATTTAGTTTGACAGATGTTATATAAGGTGTACAATCATTGGAATGATTGATAAATTTAAATTGATCTTGATATTATTTAATGATAGATTGATATAAGACATGAATTTGATTGGAGAGCATGGTTTAGAGAAAGTTAATCATCAATGAAGCCTACAGAATCCCTTTATAGGATCCAAGTGGATCAAGACCCTTTTGGAATTATTGTGGGGTAATTAAGATGGTGAGAACAATAATAATTGAATTTTTTACAATATATAATGAACCATCAACAATGATATCTCAAATCCATCTACTACACTCTTTACCTCATTGGATGGAAGGTGGGTCTTCTAGAGAGTGGTGAAAATTAAAAAATGGTACTAGAGAGATAGTACACCTCCACATGAAATCTTGTTGGATTCTTGGGGAAAGAATGGTTCTATCAAAATCAAAGGATCGATGGTTAGAATCCACTATTCGGATGGTGGTTCTTCTGTACAGTACTTGTTTTTCCATCATGGTCTTAGATGTATCATGCCATGAACATGAAAGTAATTTTACTATACTTATATAGAAGAAAGATATTTGTTGTTACATCATTATTTCTGGTCTTAAAAATGATATTAATAATTCCTTCAAGATAACAACAGATTAAAAAATTATTTAATATTATCATCAAATTTAGTCAAAATCCTTGTAAAATATCATCTAATTTTAACACTTTTCCAACAATTTATAAAAAATATAATTACCAAAACATAATCAAATGAATATTTTAAAATCCAAATTTATTATATTTTATCATTAAAACACCATGAGAGATATTGGTTCAATATAAATTGGACCTTTCACATGGTATGATTTATCCAATATTAGAATATATGTACTCACTAACTATTTTTCATAATAGTTATAATCAGTTCATTCATTTAATTTTATGCAATAAATACTCTATTTTTCATAGTGACAATTTCTACTAGGAAAACAAATTTATAGTAAAATAAAGGATTGATGATCCTAATATGTTGTTATTTCATAACATCAATTTTAATGACATTATGTATGGTGGGATTTATTTGGAAATTATATTTCCATACAGGAATATCTTCAACCACAAAAATTATGTTATGTTTGAAAATAAATGTTACAATTCTTGGAATATAATCTAAAATGAATCATATATAATTTTTAAAAACATTAAAATGTTCTAGAAGTATTAATTCATTCTATGTAAAAAGGTAATTGGAAATAATTATGGTTAATTGGATAATACCATTAATATTGGAATATTTTAAATTAAAAGGTGGTATTTTCAATTCAAATTATGTTGGTTATTTTATTGAGGCATAAAAGTTTTTGGGTGTAAGAACAACGGAACTATATCATTACTCATGTTTTTTCTCTATGGAAATATAATAAATGTAAATAATATCCTTATAATAATCAATGTTAATGGGTGCCTCATAATAGAAAGGCTTAATTATTAAAATAAAAAATATATAATTTTTCAAGACTACAAAAAAATAAATACATGATTTGTATCACATTATTATAAATTTTGAAGATGTTATTTAACGTTATTCAGTAGAATAACGTAGTGAGTTTTTTATATTACGGTGTAATTCTATTAAATATTCTTGATTATTGGAATACAATTGATGTGGGAGTTTCATTGAATTAAGGATATATAATTCCATATTTTCTCCATGAAACTCCATAGAGAATGTTCCACATTTAGGGTATACAATTTACATAAAATTTTTATTGAATTTTCATCTAATTAATAGAGGAAAAACTCTTTATGTTTAGGCATATTCAATATAAATTTCATGGATTTCAATAGTGAATATATGATTCCTCACAATCTAGAGGACATCCATGATAACCAACGACAATTTTTTTTGTTATATGATTTGATTTTTTTACAATGACCATCTTGTATTAATGTTATCTAACCAATAAATAATTATAATTAATTGATGTATTAAAACAAATTAAGAACCAAAATATAAAAATACATCAATACAGAATTCCTCTAGTATGGTGAAGGGTATCATAAATTCACATGGATCCTTATTTTTTAATTTCCAATTTTATCATGTTTTATATAGTTTACCCAAGGTTTACTCTCACATAAACCTTTTGTAAATTTATGTGTGTGATAATATCTTATTGAAATTTGGAATAATAGTGGAGTTTTTTTAATTAATAAAAACCTAAATACTAAATTTATATTTTGTTAAATGTATCTATGATCAATTTGTTGATATCATTATCAAATTTTTTTCATTGATTCAGAATGACATCATGGATAAGTGTTAGGAATATATTTTCATAGGGTAATCATCAATAATTTTTTTCATTTTTTATTCATATATTCATATGAATCTTTTAGTGATTCAGAAAGAGGGTCTTGAATATGAGTAAATATATTTCTGTATAGTATTGATAAGGATAATATTTATTACCACAATACTCAATAACTAAAATACTTTACTGTTTTCTCTACTATTACAAATATGTTGGGAAGGTAGTTTTACAAATCCTTGAATCATTATATCGTCAAAAAAAATTCCAGTTATCTCATATGAGTTATTATTTCATGAATTGATGATTATTTTATTGTTATAACTAGAAGTTTTAGAAAGGCATTTTCTTGATAATGTTCTAAATGACAAGTTCAGGTTTTGAAGGGGATTATTGAAAATATCATTATAGTGGTTGGGGATTTTGGAGTGGTGGGGGTGGATATATACCAACCCTTGGTACATCAATGAATTTTTAGGTTGGTTGTAAGACCCAATTTCAAATAGTCTTGGAGGCATTTTCATGTAAATATTTGTGGATATATGGTTCATTCCAAATAGGTTGGTTCTACGGGTTTGCTAGTAAAATTGACTCACAACACTCAGAAGTTTATATTACTTGATGTTATTGGTTATAATAGTTTCTTTCATCAGCATTGATACCATATTTAATTGGATAATGAGGTTGGGATTTATATTAGTAAAGGAAATTTCTTCATTATAGAATACATACATCATCAATCATCTTGTCTAGCCTCTTCTGAAAATCTAAACTATTCACGGAATGGACTCCTCTAATGTGTCTAATGGAAATCAATCCAAACATACGAGTCTCCTAGTATATGTTTTCATTTAAGTAACATGTATTTATTAGAGTATAATCAACAAGGTAATTACTATTATTAACATTAAACACGATACACACAAGAGGAATTAAAATTTCATAACAATAATTAATTGAAATTCAACATATTATATGTGGGTGTGAAACTTACTCAAATACATATATAATACGACAAATATCATTTATGTTCTTATTATTTATATTTTAATATAATAAAAATTTATTTTTTATGTTTTAGATCATGTGACTGAGAAGTATTTTTCATGAGAAATGTGTTACATTTCCTCCCAACATAAAATTATGGAGTTAACATATTAAAAATACTAATTTATGGTATCTTATAATGAAAATTTAATATCCCTATAATTTATAATTTCAACCTCAAAAATTTTATGATTTAATGTTGAAAATATAATAGGGAATTATATTAATTGTTTACGTAGGTATTCCCTAAAATGACTGTGGAATATGGTCAACAAATGAATTAGATCATAATTTGGTTTGATGTATTCTACTTCACACTATGTTAGAATATGTATTGGTTGATCATTAACATCATATGATATTGGTTACATTAATTTAAAGTTATTTACTACCATATTATAAATGTTAAATTTAGTTTAAATTCATTTCCATAAGGGTATGCATTCAGACTATTTGAAATGTTTATTGTTTCCTTCTTTAAAGTCTTACTTTATTTGTCTCTATTTTTGATGATATAAAGTTATCTATCTTTCGGGTTATAATTGAGGTATTAAACCCAAATAAGAACATTTAATATATATTACCTGAAATATCAAAAATTTAACAACATAACTTGATATACAAATTTTTAATAAAACAAAATATTTAAAAAATACAAAAACAAAACATAAAATACACACACACACTAAACTATAGTGTTCCATCGAAACAATAGAAAAAATATTACCATGTTGCCTTGACACATCAAAATTATTAGTTTTAATAAATTTTTTATAGTATATAGAATACCAAATTTAATATCTAAAGTCACAATATAGGTTTAATTTGTTAATTCTTAATATATTTTACAATAAAAAACAAAAATATGGAGTTGGAAATTAGTTTGAAATTAAAAATAATAAAACATATGAATTTTATTAAATTAATAACATTTCAAAAGTTTTTGTATAATGATATCACTATTGGATTACATTAGAGAACACTATGTTCAATTATATTATAATTTCATTTAATTTTGATGTAATTATTTGGTATAAGTTGATTGAAATTTTGATTACCCTCTTTCTCCATATATTGATTCACATAAATAGGACCATTCATGTAATCATCATTTAACCATGTTCCACATCATATACACTAATTTTTGTAAAATAGAGTAGTTAATAAGTGATTGAGGTTGGGAAATAAACGAAATCATATGTTATCAAATAATAACAAAGTAATATTCTATAGTGAAATATTATTTTTAATTGGTTATTTGAAGACATGAAATTATTAATGAATCAAAATAAAGTATTCCAATCAAAAAATATATCAACAGAAAAATAAATAAAATTATTATAAACTAATAACTATAGAAATACAATATTTATGATATGTTCTGAAACATATTTAAGTATCTATCTTGAAACAATCACACCCTTTTTAGATTTCCATCAAGATGGATTGAATTATTGTGTTGGACTTCAACCTCATTTATTATTTCCATATAAGGATTTAGTGCTCTATAACATCCAATTTTATGAAAATAACCCTTTCACTCATCAAAATGGTTTGTCATTTCCACCCATATAAACTTAAATATGATGTTCAAATTCATCCAATTAATAAGAAAATTTTAAATGTACTTTGGGATCAATTTTTTTTTAAAAATTAAAATTTTCATGTATTTGTGTCAATGGATTGTCTTGTCTCACATTTTAAAAAAATATAATTTTTTTACAATCATATTATATATATCTATAAAAAAATTGGTCATAATGGATTTTATATATGTCATGATTTATCTAAATTAAGGATTTTTCTATTGAATTTGTAAGAGATGATTCCCAAAAATTATGAGATATTTTTTAACCTAATAATGGAGAAATTGTTCTTCATGATAATATTTTAAATATTATCGCAATTTGTTTTTCTGTTTCCAAAAATATCTGCCATACTTAATTGAAATGGTAAGCATAATGTGTATTTTAGTTCACATGGGTGACTGATATCTTGTAAATTTTTGGAAACTTTTTTTCATTGTATTTTAATTGAATTCAAATTTCATCTTCCTATAATGAAAACATCAATGAAGTAAAATTCCATTTTATCAAGTATTTATAAATAACTAATTGAATCAAATAAGAAGTATAATTAATTAAATTATTTATAATTAAAAGGAAATAATAGATTAAGATGCTATAATATGGGTGGAATAAAATAATGTGTCATAGAGAAATAATAAATATCTTATTTTTGGTAATCATAAAGATGATACCACTTAAATAATATAACATATATTTATTATTATATATATAATAATATGATTAATCCCTTGTGAAATGGTGTATGGGTGAAAGAGATTGAGATTTTATGTGATATTAATGTCTAATGATATAGTTGTCATTAAATATTTTTTCTATTGCCACATATAATTTACATATCATATATATGATATGAAACTATTGGTGGATTAAATTATAGAAACAGATTTTATGAAATTATGTTAAATGGAATAGAAATTGGTAGAATCAAATAATATCATGTCACAAATTATTTCATTCGATAATCATTACTAGTGATAATTTTAGTAAACATAGAGCATGAATATCTCAATGAATTATTTATCATTTCATCAAATATTTGAATTGATAATTAAGAAAAAAAACCACATCTGAATCATTAAAAACAATAAAACATGTCAATCCTCTTTGATTGTTCAAAAAGGATTAATTTAATACATGGATATGATCAAAAGCATGTGATTATTAATAGAATAAATGAAAAAAATATGATATTAGTATGGACTACTATTACAATTTATATTTAGAATAAAAAAATCCATGATATGTGGTATTCAAAAAAGGAAAATATTTTTTTATCAAGAAATTATCATGAAGATTATGTATACATGCTATATAAAATATGTTAATGTAAAAGATACCAAAAAAAGTATCTTGGGGAGATATAAGATCCAAGATTATAGGAAATTTCACTACCGCATAGACACATATTATTATAATATGATGATTTATAGAGTTATAAAATTTTTATGAGGAATATGGTTAACAATTTATATAGAATTATATAACTCAATGAATAAAAAATTTCAAAAAAAATATTTTTAGTCGTTAATATTTAATTTGTGAAAATATTTTTTATAGTACCTTTGAAATATATATAAATATTCATAGAAAAGTAATCATTGGTCTTAATTCAATGGGGTAGGTTTTGAAAAAAAATTCATGAATTTTAAATACATTTTGAACATTTTTTATCATCATTCATAGTCATTTCAGTGGGTAGTTAAATGGTATTAATGGTGATCAAAATTCTTATAGTAAAATATTTTTCTTCATTTTTAACTTTCTTTAGATATTTTAGTAACCAAACTATCCAATAAATTTTAAAATTTAGTTGAATATTGTAGTAGTTCAAATTTTTAGAAAGTGTGACATGTCAATTGACGCATTCATTTACTAAACATATAGTTTCATGAATATGTCCAGAATCATCCCTTTAATTATGGTATTGTCTTTACCTAGAGATATACGAATATAATATATCCTTTTCCATAATGTTTTTTCAATCAAAAATTATATATGGAAGTTTCATTTCACAAATGATTTTGGGACATTCCTCTCTAGGATAATAAAAATTTGAAAAATATTTAAGAAAAAAATTAATGAACATTTGTTTTGTAAATTTCATAACAACTGTTTCTGATTTAAACAATTAGAACATTAATTTTAATTTTTATAATTCATCACCCCAATAGAAATTTCATTGTAATGTTTACATAATTATTCTAAATTGTAAATATTTGAAAAAATGAGTTGTGTTAGTTTAAGAGCTTCTCTTAGAGAGAAGAAATGGGGGTTTCCATTAGAATGTCTTCCTCAATGTGACCAAAAATAATATTTTACATGGAAACTTTTATAAGATCTCTAAAAAAGATAAAACCATTAAAAGGGAGTTAACTTTAGTAATTAATTTGTTATAAAAAATTTCTATTTTTTTATAAAATCAATCAAATTTAATCAAGGGTTTTTAACTAATTCACATCTATGTGTGATATGTTTTTTATATTATTTGTATATAAGTAATAGGATTGTATATGTAACAATGTGAATAAGATGTGTTTAGAGTTACCATTAAATTATTTAAGGGTAATTTTTAATACTAATTCATTGAATCCACGATTAAGGAATAATGTGATTTATCTTAACATTTTCTAGAATATCATGTATCTGTATCCATGAAATAATTAATTCCCTAAAAAGAACAAATTAATCATGTCATTAATAATAAATTAATATTATAATATGATGATAATACTAAGGAGTATCTAATACCAAACTCAAACAATAGCCATCTAGAGGCACTACCTGAGGAATACTATTTTACAAATATGATATCAAATAGAGTTGAAAGAATTTTAGACTAATTTTGGGTTTACTTATTCAGAATTTAATTTACAAACTAGTGAGGATGTAGGATCCCAATGTGAAACTAATAGATATATAGGAGGATGAGGGTTTATAGTTTCCTTTAAATGAATAATCCATAGATAATTTTAATCTATAATATAATTCTATCCTGTATTATTGATTCAACATGTGGTATACTATGTATCTCTTGTAATTTAATTTAGTGTAGAGTAAGGGTTCAAATATTTCATGAACCCAATCAAACTCAAGAACAACATTAGATAATTAGAGGTCTAAAATTCTATTTATATATATATACCTAAATATTAACAATATTTATTATAAACATGTTGGAGAAAAAATATAGGATAGTATCAATCAAAGATGTCAAATCCCCTAAAAAACTATAGATGTTGTTCAGACATTACATATTTAGAATGTTTAATTATAACACCTTAATTGGGTTTACCCGAGTAGTTCATTCCATCCCTTAGTTTTTATTTTTAAATGAATTTCGTTTCTAATATACATTAAATATATATTTTTATCATTTTAAAGTATTCTAGTATCTTTTGAAAACATTGAAGACCATTTGAAGTATATAAAATGTGGTGTCTGTCATAGTAAACTAGTTTATATATCTATATTATTTTATATATGATTTTTCTATGATTATTTATTTTTAAATAAAATATCATGATTGTCATAAATGTTTTATATGGTTTAAAAATAGTTTGGGTGGTGATTGTGACTTATTATTATATAATTTCGTTTTTTATTTTATTTTTAGCATGTTTTTTTAACATTTTGTGTTTTTAATGTTTTTATTGAGTTAAAATTAATATTTATTTAATTTTTTTCTTTTTGTATTTGTTGAGAAATGTGAATAATTTTTATAATATTTTAAATTATTGGGTAAATAAATTTTTTATATTATTTTGATTTTGATATTAATACATTATTGAATGAAAAATAATAAATATTATAGTTCTTAGAGAGTGGGAATTGTTTTTATTATATTAAGAGGTAGTCTAGAGCCTTTTATAATAAATCATTCTAATAATCCTTTTTCATATACATTTATATATTTATTAGTGGATTCGGAGTTCCCCATGCAGTTGAGGTGTGATTTCATTTGCTACATGGATGTGTAACCTTTTTTTTCATCATTGAATATTGCACAATACATCAATTATTTCTTTAAAAAAAGATCATAATGTTAGTTGTTCATTGTGGGTTGGGGTATTAATGAGTTTCCCTATATGTCATATATGATTTCAAATACCCATAACATGAATGTGGATTTTCAAAAATGGTACCTATTGTTTAATTTTTCTCATTAATTTTCTATGGTAATGTTGGGACATTATGGCCTAAATTTGGATGATGATGTTTAACATGGTTTGATTAATTTTCATGGAAATAGTTTTTATATAGCATGGTTATGGTGGTTTATATTGGTTTAGTGGTAAGATTTATTATGAAATGATTGGTCCACATTGGTAAAACAATCTTACATCCATTGTTATCACAGAAAGTGATCTTGTATGGATTATGGTTTCATGGTTTATGGGACGTGTATTCAATAAATTATTCCCTCAAGGTCCACATATTCCATTAATTTTTTTTCCATTAGTGTGTGGTTCAACCCAGTCATGGATCCTAGAATACTCATTATGATATTTTTTTGGGTGTGATGTGGTTAGATAGAGTTCATGTATTATCATGTCTCCATTTCAACTAAAAATAAAAGTTTATTTTAATAATATATTTTTATTAAAAACGATTCCTAGGATGTTTCTATTGATTAAAAAATATATTTAATTATTGTTATTTTATTTTTAGATTGATAAATATATATTAATCTGATTATAGAAGAATTTTGTATGACCTTACAAATTATTAATTCCTTCCATGTAATTATATTCCTATATTTTATCCCTTAGATTCTATGTATAATATTTTAAGTGTACCATATTTTAATCTAATATATCATTTCCAACAATACTCTGACTATTTTTAATAATTCAATTCATGATGAGTGGGGGAGTAATATGTTTATTTAATGATTTTAGGATGTTTGAAAAATGAATTAATATATTTAGGGAAATAATTATTCCCAAATCATATATATGGAGATATTTATATACTAATTGTTTATTATTATTATTAAAAAAATAATAAATATTTACACATTTAAAAACGGTGATAGATAAATAATTTTTTTGGAATTTTCTTATCCATTTAAATGGAATGGATTTTTTATTTTTTGATAACAATATATTAGTTGGTGTGTTTTATAGAGTTTTAAATATTATAATATATCATGCTTGAGGATAAGACTACATATTTGAGATCCATTTTTTTAATTTAATCAAAAACATATATCCTAAAATTAATTCGTATAAAAACATCATGATTTGAAAGATGTATTTCATTTTTAATTGTAGAAATATAGTGATATAAATCATAAGGCCTTACATAAATTTTATTGGAAGGATATTTTTTTATAGAAATCATTATCAATTGAGAGAGGACTGACATAAATATTCATTGGATGTTTGGTCACAAAATAAAAACTAAGTAGAAATGATAATTTGAGTTAACTATAAATAGAATGATATTAACACAAAATAATGACAAAAAATATATATAGGGATAACATCAATTATTAAAATAATTGGAACAATCTTTCAATTGACATTGTTTTTATATATTGTTATAAAATTTGTTAGATGCCAATGTGAGAAAAATGTATTTATGGGGAAGTGAGGAAATTATTGTTTACATGTTATCATGATTTAATTCACTAAATAAGTCCCTGATAATCTAAAATTTAATGTTAAAATATCACATTTTTATATATCACATTATTTTGGGATAAAATTAAAAAAAATATTAAAATTGATATTTAATTTTTTTTACGAATTATTATGATAGATGGAGATTTTTTTATTTTGATGACATGTAGGTGATGAACGTGGGGAATATATTTTATTTGTTTAAATTAATTTTTGATGATGAAATATTTAGGATGTTTTATCTTATGAAAAAGAGATGCACCCTCATAAACCAATATTCTGTAACATAAATTGAAATGAATATATTGATAGGAATGTGAGATAGTATATTTTGAAAATGATTTTTAGAAACTAATAATTATGTTATCCCATTCTAACCATCCAAAACCATCAGAAACTAAGCAGATAATACAACATAGACACTAGTTTTGTAAGGGAAACAACTCCACTCTTCCACTATAATATATATGAATAATAAGAGTATCTCGTTCATATTATAGAAATAATCATTTCCAACTCATGCAACTATTTCCATGAAGAGGAGATGAATTTTTCCATTAATATTAGTCATCGTTGCCACTACTTTACACCTCTGATATGTGAAAAAGAAAAAACCATCAAAATCATATTGTTTCCCAACTAACAATAATATATGCATGTAACATTGGGTTAAAAATTATATCAATATATCAAAATTTTAAATTATTGTTTCTACAGTAGTTATATAAAAAACTGTTATGATGGAAATGTATGGAATTGTATGAATATAAAATTAAAGAGCATTCTAGATCATGTTATGGTGACATTTCCATAATAGTTATTTATATTTACATTTTTTATTGTCAAATTATTATTATTTTTAAATATATTTTCAATAGGATAGTAAATTCTCTTGAAATAGAAAATATATATACCAGAATTATAAGAAACAACATCTAACAGATAAAAACCCTTTGCAAACTATATTACAACATAATTTAAAAAATATATATATATATATATAAAAGTTATATATATTTAAAAATTAATCATAAATATAATATATATAATAAATAATCATTGAATATAGTTTATCATTTTTTAATAAGAAATACCATCACCAAAATTTAAAAAAAATATAACATTTATAAGTCAATTTTTTTAAATAATACAAGTTTTAATTTTACCGTACTTTTGAGAATTAATATCCACTACAGATGTTATAATATCAAATATGACCCACAAAATATTTTAAATTCAATCATGTTTTTTTCAGATGATTAAACAAAAATTTTGAAATACTAATTTCAAAACCAAAAACTCTATAAATATTTTCAAGATAAATCATTTATTAAAAATAATACTAGTAATATGCATGCACATCCAATAAATAAATTTCTTTTTGTCATATTTTTAATCAATTTCACCTTTAGAAACACCCTCCATTAATTTTATGATTTTCATTTTATAAAAAAATAATTATAACATAAATTTGTTTTTTAAATTACTTAAAGACTAGGACGAAACATATAATTATAAAAAGTTATTTGAAATAGTAATAAAATTAACTTCATAAATCTCATATCCAATATATTCTTTATTAATGTGATTAAACATCATATAAAGTATAGTTTCCACTAAAATGGATAATTTTAGTATGAATTCAATTTCAATGAATGATAATTTTTAATTATATAATTATTCTAACCATTCTTGAAATGAGATTAACCAATGATAAATATATTTTTCTTGAATATATTCACTTATGGATCTCTTGTGCTTGAATTAAAAATCCTATGAAATGAATTTTAGATATATAAAACTATAATTTACCTTCAGTATATATGTATATATATATTGTGAGAAGATACAAATTAGACTATTAATAAATTAAATTAGTCATAGTTTTAAATAATTAATTAAAATAAAATTTATATTGAAATATACATATATAAAAAATAATTCAAATATATGTACTATGATCTCATCACTAAAAAAATATGTAATAGTTATAAAAATATTTATTATATATCCCTCCTAAAATTATATTTAGTAATAGTATACTCAAAAAATTGTTCCATAATTGAAAAATGCATTATTACTTTTAATAAACCATTGAAAAAATAGTACATTATGTTTATAGTTAGGAAAAGTTTTCTTTATTTTGAAACAATAAATTTAATTTTAGATGCCTATATAAAATATATTTGTATGTTAGTGTTTCATGTAATATAAAATAAAAAATTATATACAAATTATAATACTATACATACCTTATATGTCCACTATGGAAGAAAACATGCTAGCTAGAGAAAAAAATGACCCAGACTATATCGAAATATAGACATCACCTCAAGTGGAAATGGTACTATTGAATTTGGATAAAAAAATCATTTATAATCACTCCTCCATGATATGACTAAATCTTTTGAGTATGTGTATAATCCAAAAGACAACATATGATCTGTATACTATAATTAAAAAACATAGATCATCAACATGATTCATATAATACATATTTAGGTCTGAGAGAGGGGGTGTAGGAGCTTAATAATGAGGGAAAAAAATTTATATTTCTATATATATATATAACATAATTTATAAATTGTTAACTTAACTCATTTTTTGATGAGAAATCCTTCATTACATAGAATACATGGAATAAATTTTCCACTTTTCTGTGACCTCTCTCAATGTTGTTCTAGTAAAACTAAAAATATTAATACTAACAACCACCTAATATACACTTATATAGCTTATGAGTTCTTACTTTTCTAATTTATTCTCAATAATTATTGTCCTACACTCATGGATAAAGGTTTATAATATAGCATTTTATTAAAATGATTTATTAAATGAAATATGTAAATTTCATATAAATATGATGCATTTATCAAATAATCAAAGGAAATATAATTATACACTAATAATATTATCGATATAATCATAAGAATTTGAATTATGTTTCTTCCTATATTTTCAATAGAAATCGTTTTTTATTTTTCATGGTGAGTAGATAGGGGGATAACCAATTTAAATTATTTTAGAGTTCATGGATTATTTATCATTAATATTTGTCAATATTCATGTCCATCTAATTTATTGTATACCCCTTATGTGAATATGTAAGAGGGTATATGTTTTAAAAAATGATAACTAGATGAGATATCTAGGTAAACTATTACATAAAAAATAAAAATAAGTAATAATTTAAAAAAAATTAATTTAAAATTTGAATATATTATCAGAAATGATCATAATAGAAAGCCTTCTTATGATTAGATGGTAACAAACACCTCTCTTGAATTTTCACATAAAAACTCATTTTTGAAGAATGTAATTTATTATTTTTTCCATCATTAAAATATAAAACAAATTATATTTTGATAAAAATTATATATTTCTTTTTTTAGATATCCCAATCACCACTTCATAATCCTTTTAAAATCAATATTTCAATTTTTTTCAATAATTGAATTGATAAAATGGTTTTTATATGAATTATATAATATTTTTTCCATTTTATAAAGACAAAATACAATAATTGAGTAAATATTTCATTAAAAACACTTGTTACTGATCTCATATTTTATAGTGATCAATCGTCCAAATGGGGTATAATAATCTTACCATAATTACTCAATAGTTCCATTAATATCCAAAACGACATCTTCTATGGATCAACTATGTTATTGTTTTAATAGATCATGTTTGAAGTCTATAATAATTAATTTTAGGAATTGAAAACTAGAATAGTTTTGTATCTTATTATATGGATAATAATAGGAATTAATGGTACTGGGATCTTTAAAAATAAAATCTATAGTGTTATAAATAATTTCAACAATAAAAAGATTAATTTTATAAAATAATTTATTTATCAATGATATATTATCATGAATAAACATAAAAATACCATGATAGATATTCCACTTCCATAACTTCTATTAATATAATTTATTAAAGAGAATGTAATAATCTTTTGTGTACCTATATATGAATAGATGTATGTGATTATTCGAAATAAAAATTGTAATGTTTGTAATATAAAGATAATTTTAAATATTAAAAAAATATAGAAATATACATGTACAAAAAATTGATTAATATAATGTATTCTCTATGAAATAGTCATTATATCATTATACATTATTTTAAATTTTAATTCTAAAAATGATCCATCAAAAAACAATATAAAATATTAGAAATTATAAATACCTAAAAATATAAATATTGATATTTAAAATCATTAAATGTTTGATAAAAATGATAGTTTAATAGGAAAAAATTAACAAGTTTATAATTTAAACAATTATTTGGAAAATAATGGACTATATTTACATATCTCTTTTGTGTTATCATTTATTATTTCTTGAACCATTTTTGTATCATAATAAATTTTTTCCTCATGGTGATCTATATACGGATAGGGGGATCTCCCATACCTGATATGCCTAACATGACGAAATGATTTAATTTGGATGAATTTTTTTGGTATAATTATGGGCCAAGTATAGTTAATATTTTTGAATAATAAGAACCTCTAGATTGGGATTTCATAAATTTCTTGTTATTTATACTGAATTACATTATTACTACATATAATAATGATATTTTTTAAAATATACAATATTACAAAATAATATTTTAAATTAAATAATATTACATTAATATAATTATTTTACATAAAACTATTTTAAAGGATCATTATTAAAATGGGAAATAATAAACATACGATGAGTCATTCTTATTCTTTATGGATATGTTAATTAATGGGGTTCTAGGGGTTTTTTCGTATTTGGAACAATTATTTAATGTATGGGTTTTTATAAAAACCCTGATCCTTATTACATATTTATTCATTTCTTATTACATTAATTGAACTTAATAAAAATCGGATGATCAATTGGTATATTTTCTTTTAAGATTAGAAACATTATAAAAAAACTTAAAATATAAAATGAATAATCTTAATAGAAAACTTCAATTACATGACAACAACATTCCTTCATATATAACAATTCATAGGATAACCCGAGGACACACATATAAAATGGGTGATCTATAGATACTTTTATGGAAATACAAAATGAATAACATGGGGAACACAATACAGGTCAGTAAATAGTCTTATCAATGGACCACAACAGAAAAATGAACAAAAATGCATGAAATATAAAAATAATCTTAACATGGAAATGTGTAAACAACATAAAAAATGATATTAGCATGAGTCAAGGATCATCGAACATGAAATATCATGATTAAAATCTCATTTCACATTAATTATAATGATTAGACCCTTTATTTCACGTGATGTATTACAATACAAAAAACTAACAAATGCATTTCAGTGCTATCAGGGTCCACACTCATAAAAATTTCATTTCATACATAAGTTTTCCACATAGATCATATAATATGGAATAATTAAACATCAATGTTATTAAATGATAATGGAATGTTTCATACATATATGTAAGTCCACAATCAGGATTTATATGATCAAAAAGTTGAATACCCTTGGTAGATAAACAGGTTTTGTATTCACTACATTATGGAAAATCGTAGTGCAATTTTAGTAGCATAACTGCGTCAAATAAAAATTCATAGAATGGGATAATAAGAGAAAAATGCTTCTTTCATCATTTATAGATGAAATTTATAGTAAAGAGATAATGGAAAATTATACCCCAACACATGAAATGGTATTTAATATTAATAATATAGTATAATTTCTTGAATTGGAATGTGGAGAGAGAAAACCCTTACAGAATTTCATCACAGTAATGAGTGTTTATAAAGGAATCATGTATAGATTAATGAGAGTTGAAGTAAGACACAATTATTTATAAATCAAATGGACAGTAAGGGGAGTTTTTTTGAACATATTTAAATATGTGAAAAATTGATATAAAAAGGCATATCACAAAAGGAGTGAATGATAAAACAAAATATTGGAAGGTAAATTACATAGATGTGTTACTCCAATGGCATTAGAGAGCCTTATTAGGAGATTCAGTCCCCAATAGAGGAAACTAGGTAGTATAGAGTAGAGGGTGGTTTAGCTTAAAAGTTTTTTCGTGAAGATATATGGGATCTTATGTGGGTTTATATAGTAATGGTGGGGTGTTTATTTATTATTCTGGATTTGGACACTACATAATAAAATATTCAAAACCACAAACCAACCCATGTTTTGCACTCATTTTTTTTTTCAAAAATCAGGGTTATATAAATTATTTTTAAGGATATGGACAAAGAAATTAAATGTTTTCCCTTTTCTAAGGTGGAGGTGAGTAATACATTCCAAGAACTGATTTTTAAATCCACCAATATATGATCTATTTTGGAGGAATCACTAAGGATTTATAAAATATATCAAATAAATATTAAATTAAATTATATTAAAGGAAATAACATATATTTGGTATAACATACCTTTTATTGTATTTATTAAAAAATTATTGGGCCATTATTATGTAATAAAACCCATTATATATTTATAATGTATTTAATTTTTAATGAAAAACTCATCTTAAGAAAAATAAAAATTTACCATTGAATAACTTAGACATCATTAATCAAAAAAAATAATATTAATTTTTTATAAATAATATTTGAAATATATGTGTTTTCACATTAATAAACATGACATATATTGAAAATTTAATGGTTATCACCAATCAATTTGGAAACATGATGAAAAATTACATATGACATCATAAAAATAATATGATAATCTATATTTAATAAAATTAATTTAATAATTAATGTTTATTACAATATTATATAATTAAAAAATGCATTAATTCATCGAAATATATTTTTTAATTGAATATGAGTATTAAATAGATAAAATATTGTTGCTTTAAGAATCATTACAATGTAAAAATAATAGAAAGATAGTATATTCATTATTCAATACAAAAAAATGTACATAGTCAAAAGTATAGAGTCTAGTTAGATATATATTTATTACACAAGAATATTCCATAATGGTATTGTGTATGATGGTGGGACTTTCCTGGGGATGTTTGGTGATCATGGATTGGGTTGCCATCTCAATGAACTTGAGCTTCTACCGTAAATGGTTTCTTTCATATATAAGGTCTGGGACATCATCTTGTGATTTGTCTAGGGAAAATCCCAGAAATGCTATCTCTGAAAGATGTTACGGTAAATGGGTTTTATATGGTATGATCTTATTGGTTCAGGAAATCACATCCTTTATCTTTATCGAAAGTATTTTTTAAATCCAAATATTTATATGAGTCATGTGATAACTTTTCAAAGACTATATTATCAACGATACCGATACTTAACAGTCATTTAAATACCATTGGATATAATAAAATATGTTCATGTGCCACAAACATCTTTCTTCGTGATCAGGGAAGGGACATAAAAGTTCCATACCCTTCCATCAACATGATGAAAGAGAGGGAATGTCCATGGAATCCTGATATTAATATTCCTTAGAGAGGTGACTAGAACCAAGGGTATAGAATCTCATATAATATGGATGGAATTAACCTTTTTATAAAATAAGGTCGATATATAATATGTTACTTCGAAATAAACTCAAATACTAAAAATAAAAGTAAATCAAAAATCCATTCCCATATGCATGTTCAAAAGTAAAGCTGATACAAAGTAAAACAAAACTCCAAGGTAATGTTCGAACCGAAAAAGAGAAATTGCACCAACACCAACTAATCCTAATTCCAGAGCTAGTAAAGTCCAACATAGTCTTTAATGTCCTCCTTGAAACAAAAAAGGAGACTGGGCAGCAACAACAACTAATGCAGATGTGCATGCTAGAAAATACCAACATTGTCATCAATGTCCTCCTAGAAATATAAAAACGGTTTTATATATGCAGGGAGAGAATAAGATTATACTTAGTAGGGAAAAAAATCTTTCCATGTACAAGTGGGGGAACAAACTAATTTCCATGTGAGATAATAGTAAATCCTCATATCACCTACCATGGATTACTAACTAGACTTACCACACTGAGGATCAATCACCAAATAAAGTATGTCAAGGAGTGTAATAGTATAAACACATTGATGTTTGGGTACACCGCACCACTTTCCCACAAGTTACCAGCTAATCCATAATGGTTAATGTCGTTACACTACTACTCTTCCCATAAGCATTAGCACATCCAAAACATTACCACACACACATGGTCCTCAAACCACACAATATCTCACCCACAAACACATGTTCCACAAAACCCATGTCTCTCACCCAAATACACCTAGGTCTAATCCCGAACACTGTTGGAAAAACTATCCTGGACCACAAACACCTGAGCCTCTTTTCCATAACAATCCATTTCCAGAATATTATTTGACTTTGGTAAGCCTTAGTCTATTAATTCCTTCCTAATTACGCTCGAGCTATAATAATTGAAAAATGGTGTGTGAATGAATGTCAGTAACCAACCATCCAACATCTAACTGGAATGTAGGGAAATACACCCTCCCCCGTGAAAATGAGGTGTTTAGAACATTGTTTTTAGCATGAGTGAGGTTTATATAGAAATCATAAAGAACTACAATTTATACATTTAGGTAATCAAACACTCAACCCATCCTATGGGTTTAAAATAACCAAAAAGACCCACCAGGACCACTTTTACCGCTACCCCTATATGAACAATGATACAATGCCCACTACTAAGGATAAATCTCGCTGATTTTTATTTAAACATATGAAATTTATTTAATTAATTGTATTAAACTTAATTTATTACATCACTATTGGGAAAATACCAACCATAACCATAAAGCAATAAAATTTTAGTTCTTGTCCCACTACACAACCCGATTCAACTATTGTCATCAATCATTCTTCAAAGTAATATCGTAGAATCATTCTCTCACATCCCAACTCTGAATCCCCACTACCTAAAAATTACTAGATGCGGTCCCACTATATACATGTTCAAAACCAAACTGTAGCCCAAATGCAAAATGTCATAGGATGACCAAGACACAAACCAAGGTAGTTCAGCTTCCTTCTTGTCCATCAATTACACAATCAATCAATCTCACAAACTAGGTTACCATCACACACACTATACTACCTCACACTAAGCTGATAGAAACTACTATTAGTCCACTACCCCAATATACACACATACCACACTCCTTTCATGGAACTAACTCCTCTGTCCACCCATGTACCCACAACTATTCTCCCAACAATAGCAGTACACAACTCAAAAATGGTCACACAATTAAAAAATCATAGCCCTCAGCCACACCTATCGATTAGATGTCTGTATATATTCAAATTTTTAACACAAAATTCTTTAATAAACATGATGAATAGGGGTGATCATATAATGGATGTCATCTGGGGCTATCTGTTTCAATTTTTCCATGTGTCAGTGTTTAAGAATTTTTCATGTTCTGGATGATTATCAAATATCATATGAAAACAATTGAGAAAACAGGTGTGTGCAAGTAAGGACTACCAACGACCCTGATTATTAGAATGCATAATGACACAATCAATATATAAATTAATAAATATAAGGAAAATTAAATAGATGATCAAATATAAATCCACTCTCAACTTGTTATTAAATTACCCTATTATCTTTTGATCATATTCCCTTCTTATTTATTTCATGATTTAAGAAATAAATTCATATGTTCTATAAAATTAATCACTAGTACACCCACATTGCATGAGGCTCAACTATATAGAGAAAGAAGAAATCCCTACTTGGATGATCAAGGGATCAAAGTTCATCCTCATGCCAAGAACAAGGGATCACACAACTAGAAGAAATGAACTCCATAGAAACCCAGTGGGAGGCGATATACCACAGGTGCACAAATCATCATTGGTGGTAAGCACTAGATGAATCAAGAGGGAATGAAATATATAATGGGAAGGGAATATACTGGCATTGAAGATCAAGCTCCTATATTAAAGAATGAACGATTATGAATGACATTAATCATTGGATCATGGAAATGATTAAACGGTTTGAGTATCTCAAGTCCATCAAAACATTATGATATTAAATATATAATTAATATCCTTCCAAATGAACATAAAAACTCCCAATCAATGTTTTAAATTCTGTTTACATCAAATATGATGTAAGAGATGTCAAATTGGAAAACTGGGGAAAACTGCAATAAGTCTCTGATGGGTGAGTCCCCGATGTGGATCCACTGACGTTGAGCCACCAATGCTGACATATCAACACAACAACCTACCGATGAAATGAACTACTAATTCCAAGACCTACGGATGCCCTAAATCAACGACGAAAACACCACAAAATAACTAATGTTGACTCCACTGCCTCACCGATGCTGACACCCCTGACTCACAGATGAACTGACATGTTGTCACTGACGCCCCGAGTTAATTATGGAAAAAACATTATTTTTGGAAAACTCAAGAAACGAGACACCAACAACTCTAAGATCACAAAAAACATTGTATTTTCACAAAGTAATGGACCATGGAAATCTTGGTTATTACATCATTTACCTCTAAAACTATTTTCATCCTTGAGAATTGAAAACCCAAATATAAGATTGGTTCCGATCAACCACCCCTTAAGATACCCTTATAGAAAAAATCCCCCTTCTGTTGTTCAGAAGCTAGAGTGAAAACCCTTATATCCAAGGACACTTCCATGACATTATAATCATGAATAGAAGTTTAAATACTATGAATCCACTTCACCAAATAATCATACAACACTAATGGTCACACTCTCTAGAAACATTTATTATGGAGATCCTTACATCATGCCAAGATACTATTTGATTTGGGAGGAACTAACTGACCCACACAGGTTCAATAACATCCAAATTAATGAATCTAGATTAGGGATCATTTCCTCCCTTCCATATAGTTTATACATTTCAAACAAATTCATGGTATAGGGGAAACAACTTATCATACATCAAATGAGGTCAATCATTACATCATAGAATGAAGCACAAAAGTACATCACAGAAACAAAACATAGAAAAAATCTAGTTATTAGACACACATATGTGCTTCTCACTCCCACGTAATCTCCTCGAGGACACAATGCCTCCATATATCAAGATCCAATGGAATGGTCTACACTAAAAGCACCTTTTCCATATGGTCATTGATTCATACCACTCACTCTATGAAATTAGATTCATTCTTTCCATTAAACTCTCCTCAATATAGTACATGGGATCCATCGTGTAAATACCTATAGAGTTCTAATACATGAATAACATCGTGGATCATATATAATTGTGGTGGAAATGCCAGCTGATATGCCACATTGCCAAATCATCCCAACAATTTGAAAGGTCTGATGAACCTAGGTGAAATCATTCTTCCTCTCCAAAACCCCCACTGTCCTTGTAGTGGGTAAACCATCAAATACACATGTTCCCTTACCACAAACTCTAAGGGCCACCTCCTATGATCAGGATATGATTTATTCTGTTCAGGAATTTCCTTCACCATATCATGAAAATGTTGATACTTCTTCGTCATGATCTGCACATCCTATGGTCCAAGAACACCTCCTCACCAATATCAATCTAGTATATGGATGTAATACATAGTATTCTATGCAATGCATTAAATGATTCCACATTAACGGTATAGTGATAACTACTATTGTAGGAAAACAATACCTGAAGATTGTGTCATACCCATGATCCACTGAAATCTAGAAAACACGCTTACATTATTCCTACAAAGTATGAATGGTTTTCTCTATTTTCCTATCCATCTAAGGGTGAAATGTAGTGTTATGGAATAACTAGGTGAAAAAGACATGCTGCAATAACCACTAGAAAAATGATGTAAAACCTGTATCCTGGCATGGGACAGTGGATATTGGAACTCCATGAAGCCTCACCACCTCATCCACATACCTACACAATAAGGCAACCACTGTTCTTGACTCATTGTTTGCAATTAAGTGAACCAATTTTGTTTATAGACCCACTAATACCCCAAGATCATTACATCCTCCATGATCCTTGGGAAATACTGTTACGGAATTCATTGGTATTTCATCCTACATCCACTCTAGAACACATATGGACCGAAACAGATCACCACGAACACAGTGCCTGACCTTCACCTGCTGACACACTAGGCACCATTCCATAAAATCCGCCACTACCTGCTTCATCCTTTTCCACCAAAACAGTTCCCTCATACCTCGCTACCTCTTGGATACATCTGGAAATAATGTGAGGGGTGAATTTTGGAACTCACATTGAACTCTCTCCCATGTTGCCATAGGGACAAACAACTTCTCATGGAACAACATATGATTATGTCTATCATCCAACCATCCCTCAAGAGTGTTACCATTGAAAATTAAATCATGAACCACATCAGTCTATGAGGCTCCCACTAAGACTCCTCCACCATCCACATTGTAGAATAATATACTTTCTTCTGAAACAGATATAATTTGACATTTTCCCCCACAACATATTGGTGAAAAGAAGACAACTCCTCTATTTCCTTCCAAGAATTCATGGCTTCCCAAAAAACCTCTTTCTGTGACATCCTGATCAAGGAATCTACCACCATGTTAACATTCTCTGAGGTGTAAGAGTTCTCAATGTTATAATTTTTAGAAACTCCATCCACCATCTCTATCACATGATAAGGTATCATTGGGAAGAGATGTACCTCAAGCTCTTATGAATGACGAAGACAACAAATCACTCCCCTGATGAGCTAATGATGCCACAATATCAGTGAGAACATGACTGCTGAAAGACCTAGATCATGCATTGAATTTTTATTTTCATGAGGAAAAAACTATCAAAATTCATTAGAGATTAATCCTCACTTATGCATTAGCACACATTGAAAGCCTAGGCTGGAAGCCTCATAGAAGAACTTGAACATCACCCCTTACTTTTGGAAAATATGTACTAGGGAACTGAATATATCCCGATCCAGATATATGATGGCTTTCTAAAACCGCTCACTCAAAACAAAGGTCATATATTTTCTTGTCAAATCTATCACCATAGTTGAATCTCGAGAAAATTTGGTCATGAACCTCTGGTAATAGCCCACCGGACCTAGGAAATATGAAACATTCCCACATTCTTTGGTGCTACCCAAGAAACAACCACGTCAACTACTAAAAGGTCCACTATAATACCTTGATGAGACACCACGTGCCTAAGGAATTTCACTTCTTATGTCTAGAACATCCAATTGGACCACATTGTGAAGAGCTATTGATGTGTGAGGACCTCCAAGACAATCCTTATATGCTCAAAGTGCTCCACTTATAACCATGAGTATACCAAGATGTCATCAATTAATACAATGATGAAACAATATAGGTACTCCCAAAAAATAATGTTCACAAGCCCCGCGAACACATATGGCACAATTGTAATGCCGAAAAATATGACCACAAACTCAATGTTCCCATACCTTCACCTAAAAGCATTATTTACAATGTCACCATAATTAACCATAAACTAATGATATCCATATCGTAGATCAATCTTAGAGAACCAATATGTTCCCTTCAACAGGTCGAAAAAGACATTGATCCTCGAAAGGGGGTTACAGTTCATGAACCTTACCAGATATGTAAGTCTATGAATGGTCATAGACTACCATCCTCCATATTCAAGAACAATGATTGGGGAAACCCACAGTGTCACAATTGGGTGGATAAAACCCTTCTTCATCTGGTCTCCCACCTAAATCTATAACATCCACAACTCAAAAGGTTTCATATTATAAAATTATTTTGAAATCGAATGGGTATTTGGTAGCATGTCTACTCTGAACTCAATTCACATCAAGGGGGTAGAGTCACAACCCCATCGTAGAAGAAATACAAGAAGTCACTAAAACCACCCAAAACTTCCACTATCATTATATCAGATGATTCCACTTACAGCTTGGCTAAAAATAAAAGAAGAGGCCCCACACGCCGGATGCCCTCTTGAGAACTCCGCCTGCCAACAAAAACTATGTCATGGCTGCCCATATCTGATAACATGACCCTTCGCTGGAAGAATTAAATTACAATGTTTAAAAAATAACATATTGATCCATAGAATGACATCATATGGCTACATCTGTAGTAGAAGAAGATCCTCATTGGACTCTTGTGGCCCTGACATTAGTCTACGTCCTCGATAATCATCAAACTGACTGGTATGATCTCTAATGAGATTACTCAATAGAAGGGGCATGATAATTTTCTCTATGTCTAGTCCAAGAGAATGAATTTGATCGGGTGAAATAATGGAGTGAAAATCTCTGGAATCAATCAAAACACATGAAAGAGTAACAAACAGACTGATCATTCCTCGAAAAACCATTGGCCCAGCTATAACTTCTACCTCTGTGATGTGAAAATACCCAAACCTAGCTCCTCTACCTATCTATTGTTGACCGCCTCCCCGAGCATTCCATGGTCGATCTCTCCGAGGAGTCCCATGAGGTCAGAATCCCCAAGAAATTTCTACCTTCAGTGGGGAGAGAGCACGCAACCCCTACTGCAAGAAGGTAATGACCAGAAACTACTACTACTGAGGTGGGCACTGATCCTACCCACCCCCCACTATATATAATTCAAACTGGCACTAGTTTTGAATATGTCCATGGACTCCAAAGACACAAAAGCTTGGATCTGGTCCAATGAGGAATGAGTGAGTACCATGAGATCGAAAGATGAACTATTGGGGCCTACATTCCACCAGCCAAAACCCAGAAGGCCATGACGCATGGGACCGACTACTAAAGTCATTCCTCTTTGAAGAACTCAGTTGGATCCCCTCTCATGACACACATCCCAGTGATTAAATCATTTATACTAAATTGGTATTCTATTAAAATCATAGTTTATTGATATAGTGAAAGGATTAACAACATATTGATGAGAATATTGGATTTCCTCCTCTAAATGTCTCACTCGGGACTCCTAATCTGGGAAGATATATGGTGTGAAGCATAAGAGATACTTGATCATGATACACAGTTATATCCCCGACATACTCCGTTACTAGAGAGAGATTATCTCCTACCTCTTCTCATCCTTCTTCATGGATGAGGGGAATTCATCCTGGCACTCCTCCTCAAAGTCATCCCATGAAACATCAATCTCCTTCCTCTTCCCGAGGTAAATAATCGACCACAGATGTGTCTATCCAGTCTTCTTTCTCAATGCTATAGGAACCAAGTAATCTATTAGAGCATAGATCACAGTGAAAGAAATCACCAGCTCTTTGATCCATCTCTCTGTATCCATATCTTAGACGCTTCCCATCTACTTCCCAAGAGTCATCCACTATAACGTCAGAATCATTTGGTACCACTGGTTATCTTCCTTCTCACGTTATCCCTTCTGATGATCAAGTAGGATAACCTGCTAGGCCTCAACTTCTCATACATCTTGTGGGAGATATTTGGGTCCACCTATATTCTTCATGATGAGTGATGGGACAACAAAGTACTATTCCATTCCTTCCTCAAGTTGAATGAAATATAATAACCATATGCCCCTCCTTCAACAGGCCCCTAATTGGAGACTAACACTATGGGTAGAGAGTGTCAAATAATATAGAAGGAATAACCATTTTATGGAACTATATCGGGTGATATGATTGTAAATACAAAACAACTGCAAATACATAAAATAAATATGAAAACAAAATTAATTCCCAGATGCATGTTCAAATGTAATTATAATACAATTGGAAAGAAAAATGCGAGGGATAGTAATAATAGAAAAATAGAACAGACAACAATAAGAACTAATCCTGAAACCTGAGCTAGTAAAGTCCATCACCATTCTCAAATTCTTAATAGAAGGATAAAATTATAATCGGATGAAATAATAACTAATATTGACACATGAACTAGTAAAGTCAAACATGGTCCTCAAATCCCTCCTATAAAACTAAAAATAGTTTAATATACATACGGTGACTATTAGATTATACCCAGTAGGGAAATAAAACCATCTCATTTACAAGTGGGGGAATATACTAATGTCCCTATTAGAAAACATTCAAACTCCAAAGAACCTACAAAGGAATAATAAATGGAATAGCCTCACCAAGTCATTATCACAAAATAACACAAGTCTAGTAGAGTAATATTATAAATGCACTGATGTTTGGGTACTCTGCACCACTTTCCCACTAGTTAACTTCTCATCCATAATAGATAATGTCTTGATGATACTACTCTTCCCATACGTAGTTCCACTGCCAACACCTACCTGCACACACCTAGGCCGCAATCCACACACAATCCATCCCACAGACACCTGGGCCACAACAATCATGCATCTCGCTCAAAGACACCTGGGCCTCATACCTAAGACACTTGAGAAAATTATCATGCCCCACAAACACCTGATCCTATTTTCCATAAAAACCTTTTCCAAATGAATATTGGACCATATTAACCATGAAGAAATTACGGATTTCCCAGTTATGCTCGTTATTTTTGAACCTGAAGAGGGTGTGGGGATGAAAGTCAGTAACCATCCATCCAACCTCCCATTGGGGTGTGGGGAAAGACAGCCTCCCCCCAGAAATGGAGATTTCAGAACATAGTAATCAACAAGGGTTGAGTGAAATCTGAAATCAAAATGATCAATAATTAATACATATATGTAATAAAATACTCAACCCAAACTACATGTTTCAATCAAAAAAACAAGAAATCCCACATGGACCACTTTTACAACTACCCCAACATGAATAACCACACAACTCCCACTTATATTCATAAACCAACCCCTTTTTATTTAACCAGTTTCCATTTATTTATTTTAGGGGATTCACCTGAATTTATTCTAGAACTAATGTAAAAATACAAACCATAACAATAAAATAACAAAACTAAATTTTTAGTCCCACTACACACACCCGTTCAACTACGACCGAATATCATTCTTCGAAGATTTACATAACAATACATCTCACAGACCCCATATATATAGTGATTCTGCCAAATATTCATAGATATAGTCCCACTGTATAAATTTTCATAACCACACTACAGACCCACTTCCCAATGTCGTTCCATGGCTACAACAAAAACAAAGGCAGTTCAGTTTCCTAAAAGATCATGCATTACACAATCAATCAGTCTCTCGAACAGGGATACCATCACACCACCTATACTACCCCACACAAAGGACACTACAACTACTATTAAACTACATTCCTAATGTACACACATTCCACACCCTTCTCACAGAACCAACTCCTCTTTCCACCCATGTACCCAAAACTGTGATCTTAACTACCACAATACACAAATCACAAGATTTCACACAATTCAACTAAATACAACACTAAGCCACACATATCAACAGGAAGCATATAAATATTCATATTTTTTTAAAAAATGTTCTTTAATCACCTGGATCAGACTCTTGGATGCTTCTATGGATGTTGTGGCACTACTTCCGCCCTAGAAGTTGAGATAATGAGTGTTGTCCATGCAATCTCTTTTGTAAGGCACCACAAATGGAACAAAATATGGATCGAGAGTGACTCCACTACTATTATCCAGGCCATTTGGAGTGGTACCATTCATCTTCACTGGCCGCTCACTGCTCTCTATATGGAAAGTTTGAACTCACTTTCTGGGATCAACATCAACGCCACTCATACCTACCGTGAAGCTAAGAGGATTACTGACG
Organism: Viscum album; assembly: GCA_963277665.1. Classification (NCBI taxonomy): domain Eukaryota; kingdom Viridiplantae; phylum Streptophyta; class Magnoliopsida; order Santalales; family Viscaceae; genus Viscum; species Viscum album. Next base: position 1,614,103,785 of record OY728152.1, on the reverse strand, counting down.
GGCTTGCCAATATGGGTGTTTTTCATACTATGATTTGAAGGGACGACCTTCCTCATGAATGACTCACTCTCAATGTTCGGGATGTTAACAAAATTCCTTATTTCAGACTTATGTAATCTCTTTTTTTATCAATAATTATTGATTTTTTGGTCATTGACCAGAACACTTCCTTTCAAAAAAAATATCAATCCACTCCTAGTGTATTATTTCATACCTTGTTACCATTTTATCATATTCCCTTTCTTATTTATTTCCTTATTCATAAAAGGTAATCATGTATTATTGAAGAATAATCATTAGTAACCCCACATTGCAAGTGGAATAATTAATGAGATATAGAATATATCCATACGTCGATGATCACGGGGTTGATGTTCCTCTTCGCCCAAAGAAAAAGGGATCACATGAGAAGAAAGAAGAAAATCCATGGAAAATGAACAACAGGGGCTCTAGCATAGGCACATGACTTGTCAGGGGAGGAAGGATCTAGACGCACCATGAGGGAATGAATAAAATACTAGGAAGAGAATATACTATCTATAAAGATACATATCCTATATTAATTGAAGAATGCATTTAAAGGACATTAATTGTGTTATTGTGGCTAGTATTACATTATTTTAGTATATCAAGGCCCCTGGAGCATTAGTATATTAATTATATACTTAATATACTTCAAATATATATTAAATACTTTCAAAAATTCTTTATTCCCAGTATATTTCAAATTAGATGTATGAGGGGAGAAACTAGAAAACTGGGAAAACAATTGTAATGAGTCACTGATGGACGAGTCACTGATGCAGAGCCAGCGATGCTGAGACAGTGACACCAACCAACAGACGCAACAACATACTGAACAAATGAACAACTGAAGCCATGACCTAATGACACCCTATACTACTGAAAACTGACCTACCAAAGCCCTCACTCAGTGATGCAGATGCCCCTAAATCACTGATTCACTATCATGTTAACGCACTCACATGTTGACATTGATTCCGTATGTTCTTGATGCAGACACCCCTGAATAATTGATAATGACACCCCTGACTCACCGATTCTATAACACCTCACTCATCAACACACTAACATTCCGCCACCAATCCCCTGAGTAACGGATCTCAAAAACTAGAAATTTGGATAGATCTATAAATGATCCATTGAGTATTCCTAGAACACTTCAAACAATATATTTTCATAATGGAAGGGCTCGTGAAATATGTCTTATTATCTCAACTATCTACTATAACCATAAGATATGTAATTAGAACAAAGGTAATTTTATTCATAATCATTCAGGGAAATACCACTTTCCCCCTTTAAGAAATTTCTCACTTGATGTTTTTATTTATCACACCAAAATTGATGATGGTAACTCTACTTCATCGACTCCTCTTGTTCCCGTGATCCTCATTCAAACATGTAGCTTCTCCAGAACACCATGAAAATGGGCATCATCTTATTTTGTATAACTTTTTCTCAATGATCTAAATTCATCACCATAAACTCCTCATAGGAATGATCATTATTCAATGGTTCCTCCTCTAGATTGAGTACATGAGATGGGTTATGTATGTACTTCCTCAAGAGTGATACATGGAATATAAAATATACTTGAGACATGATCAGTGGAACATTCTAGTCGAAAGGCCACTGCTCCCATGCGATCAATGATATAAAATGGAATGATGTACCTTGGACTAAGTATTCCATTATTCTCAAATCTTATTACACTCTTCCATGGAGAAATTTGGAGTAATACCATGTCTCAAACATAAAACACTTGTTCACATGGACCACTATTAGCATATCTCTCTTTCTGACCCAGAGAAGCAATGATGTGATGCTAGTGGTACTAAATTCTATATAATTTCTTCAACCATTTCCATACCTATATGTTTTTGTACGCCAACATCCTCCAATCATGATGGAGTTTTATACCTTTTAAAATAAATGTCTTTATTGGGTTCTAATAGTATTATTCTGGTGAACATGGTCCTAATAAGATAACTCTACCAAAATAAGAAGTTGATTTCATTCCCCTTTGAGGTTCATTGAGCAAGCTCTCAAAATTTTCTCATGTGTATTGATAGTCCACAACGATAGGCCAACAGTTTGAGGGTGATAATCCATACATATATTCAGCTTTGGGTCTAGATCATGTTGGGGAATCTTCCAAAGCATTGAGGGGGTTTATGGATCTTTATCAGAAATAATTGACAATAGTACTCCATGCATACTTACCACTTATCTAATGTATATTTGTGCTAGTTTATCTAGTGATAAATCCTCTCTAATCACAATTAAGTGTGAAATATTTGTAGCATTATCAATAATTATTTTTATAGCACTGTTTGCTTTAGATGTCTTCGGAATTTCAGTGAAAAAGACCATGGGATTTTCTCACAATTTCAATGTTAGTATGGGTAATATTATCATATACAGTTAGACATTTTCCCCTTGTCCATAACATTATAAAATAATATTCAGATCGATTTATATTTCATGATCCCCTACTTCATTTTATCCCACAAATAGTTCACTTATAGATTTTGAAACACGTTTTTATTTCTAGGGTGAATGGATAAATTCGAATTTTGGATATCATCCAAAAGATCATTCTTTAACTCAAAATTTTATAGAAAATGTATTGTTGAACCAAAAATCACTATTCCTTCCTAATTAACATTTTACATTTATTATATTCATTTTTCAATACATTCTACATTTTTCTTAATTCATTCAATTACTTTTTTAGAATCCTTGAACCCTTCCAAAAGTGATGATGTGAAATCATTTGAGAAATTATTGATGATGTTCACTTATTTATGATTCAAACTCACATATTAATCATATATAATAAGAATATATCCTCTTAAAATCACATTAATGGAATAATTGATGGTTCTTTCTAAATAGAGCATCTTCCACCTTGTTCTCTTTCCCAATATGGCAGTGGATTGAATAGTTTTAATCTTTAATTTTCTATAACCATAATTATTGGAAAAAATTCATCTCTTTCTAAGTTAATATATATTTGAGATTTTGTGATTCATATTTATTTAAAACTTATCTCCAAATATAGAATATTGTTATATTTTCATTGAAAAGTTCATAGCTTCCAAATCCAGAATATATGTGAGATAGTTTTTCTCATGATTTTTCATCTTCCTTGAAGAATATTCCATGAAATTTTCATTTTAATGGAAAAAATATCACAATCCCTTCTTTGAAACATCAATTATAGTTACAAAAACATCCCCACTAGAGGGTTGTGTGAGCACAATAGAAGTGATATTACTATTTATCAACTCCATAATTCTTTCATCACTTTCATCATTCCAAAAAAAACAAAACTCCCTTATGATTTATCTTCATATGATGGTTTTTCAATCATAATAAATTTATCACAAATAGGCAATAATATCCAGCTTACCCATAGAAGCTATGGTTATATATCAGATATGTTGGCCTCAGCCATCCATTAATTATCTTTGTCTTGGAAGGTTCCATAGATATCCCATGGATTGTGATATTATTCCACAAGAATAAAAATTCTTCCAATTATAACTCAAAATTTCTATAATTTTCCTATAGCTTCTCCTTGAACTAGGTCTTTTTCATAGTTCTAAGATTATCCTCATTCTCATCCTTGGCTTTAGAGTATAATAGAATGTATTCTATATATACTACCACAAATTTGATGAGGCAATCTATAAAGACACAATTCATCATGTTCGTAAATTTCTATAGATAATTAGTTAGTCTTAATGGAATCACTATGATCTCATTGTTCTCATGACTTACACAAAAAGAGGTCTTGGGGATATCCACCTTCTTCACACTTATATAGTAATATCAAGAACACAGATCCACCTTAGAGAAGTATGTTTCACCAAATATCTAATCGAATAAGTAATGAATTCATGGAAAAGGATATGTTTTGTTCATTTTGACTATTTGGAGCTCACCATAATCAATTCAATGTCGCATTGACTCATCCTTCTTCTTGGCAATGAGGATTGGTGCAACCCATGGGGCTTCACATGGGTGTATAAACCTTTTAACCAGATTATCTGGTATTTTTTTCTTTAGCTCCTCACGCTTCACATTAACTATTCTTTATGGAGTCTTGTATATTGGAAATTTCCAAGTTATAAGATCTATCAAGAATTCAAAATATTTTCTATGAGAAATACTAGGAAATTCCTTGTGAAACACATCAGTGATTTCTCACACAATAGGCATGTCTTTGAGGATGTTCCCTTCCTTTGTCTCAGTAATATGAGAAGGATACACATGCTCATTGGGATGTAATATCCATTCATGGGATGATGCATCTGAGGAAGATTAATCCTCCACCATTCACTTGTATAGAATTGGTGGTGAAATATCTATATGGATAGGGATTTCCCTCCCATGTTAATTTCTGTTGTCTCTATATACAGAAAGCCAATCCATATCTAGAATTGCATCAAATTCTACCAAGGGAAGTATGAAAAATATATCCATGAATTTGAATACACAAATTGTGCTAGGGGAAGAGATATATTCCTAGGATGTAATAATTTCACCATTTTTTTCACCAACATCTATACTTCCATTCTTTGTGGAGGTGTTTGGATTGTTGAACAAATGTTTGAAGATATAAAATAATTCATAGAACTACCTATGATGACCCTACTGTGAAACTTTTGGATTCTGGCTCTCCCGTATAAAATATATTCTTTCGTATGTGTTTCTTAATATAATAAACATATAATGGTGATTCAAATGATAATAAAAATATTACATATAACTTACATTTATTTCATTAAGATACATTTTTTTAGGATTATGCCTAAATTATCCAATATCTAATTACTAACAAATATATTAATGGGAATTGTATTACCTTTATAATGGTTAGTATTGATATTATTAATTAATAAAATCGTATTCCCTAGGATTGTCAAACTAGGAGTGCTGCAAGGACTGTTGTCATGCACCAGTTCTCATTCAAGTCTAGCTCATAACATTGTTTTTGGATTTTACCCCAACAAATATATGAGCCCGAGCCACATCCACTTGTTCATATTGAGAAACTTATGTATTTTATTGGTATTCAAATTTCAATATACTGGCCAAAATCTGGGGATCTTTTTATTATACCTAGCCTTATCCCTAAGGGTTATCACTAGGGTTTTCTAATCCTAAACTGAAAAATAACTAAACAAATCCTTTGATACCAAATATAACAACCATTCTATTAATTTCATATTTATACATGACTTATTATACAATTTTCACTTAATACATATCATATGATAAAGTGTTATAGGGTATATGGGTATTAAGAACATTACATAACTACATAAAATATAAAATACAACATCTTTTTTGAAAAAAATATTTTACATGACCACAACATTCCTTTATACATAACATTACATGGGATAACCTGAGAAAATACATAAGAAAATGGTGAGTTATAAACTCATGTATGGGAATAAACATGGAATAAATTGTGGAATAAAATACATGTTAATAATCAGTCAAATCAATGGAGCCCAAAATAAATATGAACATAAAGTCATGAAATAGGGCGATAATCATAACATGTCAATTTGGAAACAACGTAAAACATGATATTATCATGATTCATTGCTCATTACAAATGGATTATCTTGAGAAAACCCTCATAGATAATGAATTATCTTGAATAAACCCTCATTTTACATGAGTTATCATTTTAAACCCTAATTACACATGACACATCATGATACTAAACATTACCTAATGCATTGGAGGGCTATCATGGAACACCCTTCATAAATATTTCATTTCAGGCATAAGTGTGCCAGATAGATCATATAACATGGAATGATTCAATATGAAAATTTATTCCATGATCAATGAATATCTAATATATACATGTATGTTCCCATTTAATATTTACATGAGCAAAAATGTGAATACCTTTTCTAGCGAAGTGTTTTTTTATTTACTATATGATAGATAATTGTAGTGCAAATTCAGCTACATAACAACGTCAAATAGAAATTAATAAATTTGGTTTATGTGCAGTTAAAAGGGGATTATAATTATTTTATATAAATTGTACAATAAGGTTATCATGGAACATTATACCGCAACACATGAAATGAAATTTAAGATTCACTTTATAAAGTATATTCTTGAATGGAAATGAGGAGAGAGAAATACCTTATTGAATCTCATCATGATAATGGGTGACTACACAGGATAATGGATGTAATAATGAGAATGGATGGAAGATATCATTATTTATACATTAAATGGATAATATATGGAGTTTGTGCTAACATATCCAAATATATGAAAATTGAAATTAAAATTCATATCACAAAAGAGGAATGTTGAAGATCACATACATTGATGTCTGAATCTGAAGGCTTGGTAGAGGCCTCTTGTAAGATTTGGGATCCTTGGAAAGACATTAGGGAGTTAGGTTCAGATGGTGGTAGAGCTAAAAACAGTTTTAGTGGAGATAAATGGTAGTTTGGGTGGGTTTATATTTGAACATATGTGGATTTCATTAATATATTGGGGTTTGGAAACAACACAATAAAATATTCAAAACCACAAACCATACCATGGTTTTTACAATGTTTTCAAGAAAATCCGAGTGGTATAAATAATTTATCATGGAGATGGTTCAAATATATTAATACATTTCCCATTCTTATTTGGAGTTGAGTCATACATTCAAAGAAATGATTTTAATGACTTAAAATATATTTTCTATTTTGAAGGATTCACTATGTATTTATTAAATAAATCAAATAAATTTTTATATTATATTATATTATATTAAAGACATATATTTGTCTTAATATACATTTTAGAGTTTTTATTATATCATTAAATTGCAATTAGGATGTCATAAAACACATATTATATTTAAATGGTATTTAATTTTAACACAAAAACTAGATTATATATGAAAATAAAAAAAATCACCATTGGATAATTTCAATGACATGATTACAAAAATAATATTAATGTTACCTAAACAATATTCTAAATATATGTGTTTTTAGTTTTGAACTAAAAACTAGCATTTATGGAAAATTGTTTTGTTTAGATAATAAATGTTATAAACCTGTAAGAAAAATTACGTATAACATCATAAAAATTCTGTGATCATTTATATTTAATATAAGTAATTTATTAATAATATAAGATTAGAATATTATTAATTTATGAAAACCATTAATTCGTCCAAATGGATTTCTTAATTGTATTTTAATATTTACCAAAAATAATATGTGTTCTTTAAAAATCAATTAAAAGTGAAAAAAAATAGAATGAATGTATATTCATTATTCTATATAGAATTAATGTACATAATTATAATTATAGGGTCTTGTTACATATCCCTTTAATACACCATCACACACTCTAAGAGTATAGTGTGCGATGGTGGGGATTTAATGGGGTCGTTCGGTGAACATTTTTTTGGACATGATCTAGATAAGCTTGAGCATCTCCCATAAATGATTTATCTCATGCATAAATTTTGGATATAGGAATTGGATTGGTCTAAGAAAATCCCATAAATTATTTCACACATGAAATATTTGATAAACAAACTTCTTTGGGTACGATATGACTAGTTGAGGCCACCATTTCCTTCATTTGTGTCAAAATCAATTTTTAAAAACATATATTTATACTAGATATGTGATAACTGTTAAATGGATATATTAACTAAGGTGATGATAATTAACATCCATTTAAATCCAATTGGATATAATAAAATATTTTCATGTGTCTTCTATTTCAATTTGACATCTAATTTAAAAAAAATGTAATTTTACTCATAAATGTTCTGGTCATTACAGTGTTTTCATTCCTGAACCAAATTGATAAGTTTTATCATTTTTTTATCCATGGGAAAGCATGTAATATATTATTGAATCTTACATATTTACAAAATATAATTAACATTATCAATACTTGAATTAATTTTTTATATAAAAATAATTACCACTAGACATTTGATGAAATTGAAAACATAATATGTCATCTTTGAATGTGTCCACATAAAAAATGGATCACATTTGTAAAAAAACATTTCAAATCAATAAATGCAAATAAAAAATAATAATCTTTTAAACAAATATTAATCTCTAAACTATCACCCCTAAACACTTTTCACAATATATAATGTAATAAATTTCCCATATATAGTTCAAAACTCATGAAATATAGATATAAAAGTTGGGTATTTATCCTTTTCACTTGAACAATGAATTACTTTAGTGATAAAAATAATCCTACTGTTTTATGTGGCACCCTTGTTATCTGGAATCTAAATGAATTTATTTACCATTAATTTTAAAATAAACCATTTTGATCAAATTAGAACATTGTCCCCTTGATAACTATTTTATAGTTTTTTTATATCATTAAATTTTTGTAATGGTTCTACTCAAACCATGAAATAAATGTGTTTTATGCACATTCATCAACCACATACCATTTATTTTTTAATATAATTCATTACAGAAAATAATATTATAATATATATATGGACAAACTCTTCATGGGTTGTCAAAAATGAATAAATTATCATACATTATTGTATTCTGTTCCCTTAATTTTTTTATCAATATCCTTAACATCACTATTGACTGCCACATAAAGAGATAGAGAGTCAAAAAAAACTCTAATTCATTATAGTATTCAGCAATGTATTGATCCACCTCTTTAGATAAATATTTTATTTCACATATAGGCCTCTAATTGATGTTGGTCATTAAAATACCCATTTAGAAATCTCATAGATCCCATGAAATGTTACATGAAACACATATATAATGGATATAATAAATAAATATATATCACTAAATGAGTCATTATATGTACAATAATATAAAAATTGATTTTGGATAATATATATGAAGATAAATATTATAAATATTTCTAAATTAATCCTCATATTTAATAAAATTACATTCCAAAATCATCAATAAATTTAATTTAAAAAGTAGTACAACTTGATTGTATTCATCCTGATATGAATTGACAATAATCCACATAATAGAACTCATAGTGGTTTGTATATTAATAGATGATATTTTGGATATTTCATTTTTATTAACATAAAATCATTTAATGACACTAAATTTATATCCTCTGATGAATACACACTATGTACTTTAGGACCTTTAAAAATTAAAAATAATTCATTTTTTACTATTGAATAATTTGTGACTAGAAAATAGAGTGTAAATTATTTTCCCTTTTATTGTTGGATAAAAATTTATACGTATATGTTCATATGTTAAGTTAGGTCATATATGTATTCCTGCATTAGTACATCCATTTATATATATCAATGTTATAATCAAACTCTCCCCTATGATTGTATATACATGTATAGAATCATTGTTATTTTTTATCTCCAATTATTTTCAATAAGTATGATTGAATAAGATGGAAAATTTCAAGAATATATTTTTTTGATGATCTTTTCCTTTGATCATCCCAAATTTGATAACGATATTTTGGATTTTTTTTGTAAAACTCGCCAGTTGAAAAGTGTTTGGGGGGAATTATATTTTTTATATTGTTAAATTATTTTTTAATAATAAATTTTGGTGCACCATTCATGTATATTATGAATGATACATGTACACTATAATTATCAAATATCATTTTTATGATATGATATCCCTTTATCACAAATATGATATGATTTATATCCATTGAAAAATATATAAAATAATTTCCAGATGTAGAAAAGTTATTTATTATTTAAATGATCCTAGAATGAAAGACAAAAACCACTTTTGTGACACATAGATATATTTTATGCATATCTATCTTAGTAATTCCAAATAATAAGTAAATGGTTAAAAGTAAAAACTGAATATTATGCATTGGATGATTTTGTGGAAAATAACAACATTATTGTCATTATATATTTTAGTTACTTTTATTTCATTCAAAAAAATTTATAAATAACCAATATAACAGACTATAAACTATATTATCTTCGATGTTTTTAAAATGCTTTTCTTCCAATAGTGTAAATTTGAATTCTATAATTTCTAACTCCATTTTATAAATTTAGGAATTATTTATGAAGTCAATTCTATTTTGATGAATCATAACAATGATGTAGATTAACATTGGGAATTTAATCATTTATACGACATATTATCCTCTTTTTAGCATTTTCTAAAATAAATTCCTTCAATGTATATTTATTATGAGATTAAAAAATTTGTTAGAATGGACTCTGGTAACTAGAGATGGAGATAAATATTATTTGGATCATATATCCATTTTATATCCTGATTTTTCAAATAAAAAAAACCCTTCCTATGTATTATGATATATCACAAAATCAACCGAGAATGAATTTATTTTCATAAACCATAGTGAAATTGTTTTTAATTTTTTTATCATCAAAATTAGAATATAGGAGACTGTTTCCTTATAGAATTAATAAATTAAAAAATCAATGAAATTGGTGAAACATTGGATCATAAAATCATTATTCACTTTTTTATTAACCAACATTAGTAATAAAAATAACTCTATAAATTTAGTATATTATTTAGACATTTTTTTCAAGAATATATTTGAAATTCTTCAAAAACCATTATTTTATTAATGTTTTCAAATATTACATCACGAACTAATTCACCGATAAAATTAATCAACCAATATGGAATTTAATTATATTCATTAGATCATTAATCCAATTTTATTTCACCATAAATGTTACAATGGAAATAAATCAAAATTACCACATATAAAATAAATGAGTCATTAATTTCATTAGATTAAAATTATCTCATATTTAAACAGATAATTAATTGATAGTAAAAAATTTCTACTTTTTAATTATATTTTTAAATAAATTCCATGAAATTTTTATATTTAATATCCAATATTCAAAAATATTACCAAAAAATTATCCAATAATGAAACATAAATTACCAGAAAACAACTATATTATTAATATATTTCCTATAAATTAAAAAATATATATATTTTTATGTTTATAGCATATAAAATATTGTAATAATATTATATTAAAATTAACTAATAATGTATTTAAAACAATATTATGTAAAATATATAGACACACTCACCAATCATTAAAAAAATTATTTATATAATATTATATTATACACACACACACATATATATATATATATATATTTATTTATTTATAAGGACCCGAGCATAACCAATTTTTTTAGATTCAGATATGAGTTATGTATTGAATCAGCCGAGATAACTGGGTTCCTTGGAACCTGATCTGATGCTGAAATAGTTATAAGAGATATTCTGACACCCATGGATTGGAGACTAGTACCTCGATTCATAAAATATGAAATGAGGAATGAATATTCCCAAAACATGGAAGAAGAAACATTCATATATAATTTTTTTGAAAGAAAAATCTAAATTGAGATAGTATGGTGCAAAAAATAATGTAAATCAAAACCTAAATAGTACAAAATCATTATTCTCAAAAAATAGAATACATAAATCAAATATTAAAAGAAATATCTATGTACCAAATATCATTAATAACAACAACCTCTAAGTGGTTCTTTCCCTTTCTCGAACATTACAGAATGAAATCTATAAACACCTGAATGCAATGGTAGGGTGTGTGATAAAATCCCACTAGTTTCCAACTATGTGTTCCATAATAATATTCCATATGTATAAGAAACATACAAAAAATTATATGTAAAATAAAACTGGAATTACTTATTCATATTTAAAACATATCAATCTCATTATATAAAATTGTAGAAAAATTTCAAAAAACGTCTTAATAACCATTTTATATAAAATTGAATATATAAATCATTTGGAATGAGTAAAGGAGTTTAAAAGTCATTGGAATATATATATATAAATAATTTAAAAAATCAAAATGGTAATCCACATTATGGTATGATAGTTTTAAGGTATCAGATCCTCATGCACTAAATCTTTTATCATACCAATGTTCAAACAAATCCATCAGACTCATGGAGAATAGTATTCATTGACATCCCACTAGAGATAAGATATGCCAAACATGGTTTTAGTTAATATTATAAAGTTCAAATCAATTTCTAGAGAATTAAAATCCTAGCACGTCTCTCCTAAAAATCATAATAACTACATATTTTTTTATGTGTCCAATAAATATAATTACAATTGGAAAATTATTTTCAAACTGTTTAAAATAAAATTGCATCATTTTTATTTCCAATATGAGAAATTCCATTAATAAACAATAAAATGTTTCTTAATCAAGTCAATCCTTTTTCAAGGAAAACAATTATAGCTTCATATTAAATAAATTTAACACATTTTATATAAATTTAAATTCACAAAAAAATTTCTCAAATCATTTTCACAATTTCTATCAAATTCAAATCACACTCCAACATGCAATTGCATAGCAATTCTGGGTTTCCCCAAAATTAATTCCAAATGAAATTAGAATTCCAATTCACACTAGAAAGGGTTTTCATAATTTAATTAATAAATTTCTAAATAAAATAATAAATTTTTTGTTTTAATGAATTGAAAAATCTCAACAGAACCACATTACAATTTAATGAGGATTATGTAACACAACACCCGTATTGGGATTCCCCAGTAAAGATCATTAGAAAATTGTGAACAACGAATGGAAATTTTATCAAATATCTAAAACAATATATTTTATATCCATCAACAATTTTTAAATCTAACGAACCCTATGGATGATTTATATATAGAGAGGGAGAGATGGAGAATAAGGATATCTCTTACCAGAGAGGAACCATATGATGTTTTCCACCAATTGATTTTCCATGGAATATGCTTGGAGGGGATAAAATGGGTCCTATAGAGCTCCCAAAAACTAAAAAATACTATAACACTAAGTTAGGGGGTGATAGGGTGAACAAATAAGGGTTTCATATTTTTTATAATATTTTTTATAATAAAATATTATAGTCTGCATCGTAAGTTAGATAACGACGCAATTTTTTTTTGAATTAGAGGCCTAACCATACACACCACTGAAGGGATGCACCTTTTTTACTAATTCATTTCATTGTTTTTTAAACCCTTCCACAACCATGAAAACCCCCACTCTTGGAGTTTTCTTGGTTTACCATGGGTTCGTGCATGGTTTGGAAAAAATGTGTGCCATTCTTGCACTTCGCAAAATTTTCGAAAATTTTAAACCTTATTCTTCAATCAACCTAATACAAACCCCATAAAAATGCACAAGGGAGGGTTAATAAGAGACTAAAAATTCTAAAAATTTCTTAATATATCCCAACCATAGGAAATATTTCTCCCCAAAGTCCTATCATGAAGTCTCCATGTCAATGATATGATGCAATTCCTCTATTATCAGTGCATCTCCATCCCATGTCCCATGAGTATCAAAATTGTGATGCCATAAGACTCTAACGAATAGTATTTTCCTCCCTTGATATACATTTGTTTCATTATCAACTATCGAAGATTGATTCTCAATCATGATAAATCATGATCTATGTTACTATCACTGCTCTGAAAACATGAGATTGGTTTGAAATATACATTAATAAAAATTATAAATTGTAAACACAATGTATCAACTTCAATTGGGGGGGAAGTGTTAAATATTAATCCAGTTTCTCCACTGGATCAAAAACCTCATATGGTTTTAAGAAACAAGGTGAATTATTTCTTGCTTCCCATGCCATTAATGAACCGGATGAGATGAAACATTCAAGAACATGATATCACTAACTAAATATTCCAATAGTGAACCAACAAATCATAATAATACATAATATTGAAGGGTTCCAATTGAATTTTATGATGAATCTTCTAAATCAATGTATTTATATCTTGTACCAAACAAATTACAACCAAGGAAAATTCACCGATATCCGTCCAATTTAACAATGATTTTCCCATATTTATATTCAAGGCCCCCATATGATCCATTATAATTTCATACTGGTAACTATTTTTATAAGGAATCACAACCAGTCCCAAATTATCATCCTAAGACTCACCAAATCCATGAATGCATTATCTATTCATATCCTCAAAAATAAACAAAACTATCTCCATCTAGTCTTCTATCTGAAGATGATACGTTGTTCATCAATGACCATGAGATCCAACTCCCCCTAAATGCATCTCAAGAAGAGATTATAAAAGGGATATATATATATATTTATATATCAGAGACAACAGGATATGGAACACCATGAAAAAAAAATATCTATCATGTATATATGTCTCATCTTGTCATATTTTTTGAATCATTATGGGTATAAAGCGAGTTTATTTATAAATCATGTTTATGAAAATACATATAATATTATTTATTTACAAGGTATGTGTAAACCCAACCATAATAAATATTGAAATCTCATCCCTCTCCCAAATAATTATATAAGGTGGCATAAGAAAAAATTATGATCTATGGTCCTCGATCGTAATCGGAAGGAATTTCTAACAATGAGAGATAAAATCATTAATTTCCCATCTAATACACGACCCCGGTAATTAGTATTTCATGTCAAAGAACATCTTTTTTTTCTTGGTTGAATACCCCATTTGGTTATAGTGATATAACCTTTATCATATTTATTTATTAGATAATTTTCAATTGAACAGTTTTGGATACATATGATAACCTCTCTAGAGAATGACCACTCTACAATGGTCTCCCCAATTCAAAGAGGGATGTTAATTCCATTGAATTAATCATCAAGATTATTTACTGAAGAATCATCTCGATGATTGTAGTTGTCAAATACATTCTAAACAAAAATTCCTCATCCCCTAACTAACATGCTTGATTATGAAAATTTATAAAGAAATCCATCATGTCAGATTATGTTGATGATTCATTGATGGCTTGGGTTGGATATTTCTTAAGGATAATCATCGGCAATGACATTACCCTTTCCCATTTTATTGGGAATACCAAAATCAAATTATTTCAAGTATTACACCCAAAATATCTATTATAGATATAAATCATTTTGATATAAGATATTACTCATGTTAATGTGGTTAAAAAAATGGTGAACTTTCTCCAAATAGTTAATTATTCCACCTCTCACGTGCATGTATCAGATATTCTAGTTCAATTTCACGGGTTAGGAAATTTATCTCATTCTCAATAAGTTACCTAGAATCATAAGAAACAATGTGAACATCAATTATTATAATAAAACCCAAACATGAACCAAATGTTTCACAGAAGACTACATATCCCTATCCAGACTTCGAATGTTTCCACAATAGCACAGTTGTGAAAATAATGTTTAGATAAAAAAGGGAACTAAAAAATTTATAATCCTATAAAAAAACACCCATATGATTTGTAGTGATCTAGGAAAAATCCAACTTTTATAAATTCTTTATGAACCAGTGATAATAATCATCCACGCTAAAGAAAAACTAAGATAGCATGTTCTGAAACAACATCCCCCAAGAAAATCACATACTGAATCTATAAAACATATTTACTATGATTGGAATAAATTTCATGATTTATCATCAATTCAATAACTTCTTTGAATTTTCACCATGGATCCTCCTTGTACATCGAATAAAGATGGATTTCATCCAAAAGACCACAAAAAATGTATAAAGGGACTCAAGGATGATCCTATTCAATATTTATATAAAATATATAATAGTTTTGGTTATAAAATATTGCATAACATGGTACTCATAATATTTATACATTATCCAAAATACAGTTTTATGAATTTAATATTGTTTTATACTCAACTGGTGATAACCCAAATGAAGATCAATCTCTGAAAACCACATCTCCCATTTCAACTATTCAAACTAGTCATCAAATTTTTAGAAATGGATAGGTTTTCATTACCTTAACTTGATTGTGTTTCTGATATTAAATACGAAGTTGAAGTGACCCATCTACAATAATAGTGAATAGAATATGTATTTCCCAAGTTGACACACTCGATTGTATAATGATGTTCATTAAAATATCATCCAACTGATTCATAGAATTTTTTATTTCAATTGGTGTCATGTGGTTAGAGGGAATATACAGGGATTGAGTACCAGGTATTAAAACAATAGAGAACTCCACCTCCCACACTGGTTGAAAGACTATAAATTTATATGTAAAAAATCTATGAAACTAGATTAATACTTGTTGGTGATCCACAATCAGTGATTATTTCTACAAATCAACATCAAAAACTGATACTGCAATCCAAAAATTCTGGAAAAGATGGTCTAAATCTACTCGAACTCAAGTCCTACTCACCTAAAATGATGTGGCACACCCCATTGGCCACCATAAAGGATAACCATTTAAGATTAAAATAAATTTTTGAATTATTATAAATGAGCCAATACATTGATAATATGTAATCAATAGGATTCATTTCGAGGACCAATAAGTAAAATGTAAGATTATTCACAAAAAAATATAAAACTCAACTAGAACAATGAAGACCGTTCTCTCTCTTCATTCTGAGAGGTGTAGAAATATCCATTACATTATATAAAAATATCGATAGAAAGATTTAGTAGATTTATAATACATATTAAAATAAATGAGTTAGATGTAACAATATCACAAATATATGTCACTATAGTTGATTTTATATTGATGGTACCTCTCACAGTCCCGAGGAAAGTGTCCTATTCCTCTAGATACTCTTACAATGTATAATGATGATTCATTACAAATTCCTATATTTGGAACCACTTAGTTAATTATGCATCTAATTTCACCATATTTGTTTTTTTCTTATAATCCGGGGAAACTATGTGGATAAAAATATAAATAATATAACATTTTCAATTGTCCTGTTTATCTGTAGGAACCCCATATTTTTGGTGCTTCAGGGAAAACAAGATTCCAAGTGTCCCACCTTTCAAAAAAAGAATCATATCAATGGAACACTTCCAAAAACCATAGGAGGTAATGAATAACCTAAATATCAATAAGTAAAATGGGATTAATCATAAAACCTATATCCAATTAATGAATTCTCAAAACAATCATTAGTATAAAATTTAACTCTCATCAACCCTAAAATATAAGTCCAGACCATCTCAACCATCAACCATCTATTCATATCTTTTTCATAACAATATATATTTTGAAAGAAAACTTAATAAAAATTATGAGATCATATTTCCATCTAAAAAAATTGATTATTCACCATCTCATTAAATAAAATCTACATTGAAAACTACACTAGCTCAAAGAAATATGATATATATTCTATAATAGTCCTATCAGCCTGTCCATTGTTGAATATCATCATTCCATTAGCGAAAACATGTCCCATACCTATAACTAGTTAGTAAAAATAAATTAATATTCATTCAACTCTAAGACCTCATGTTTATTTTCTATAACCATTATTTCCCACATTCTCCTACTAGATCAATCAATCATAAAGGTAGCACACATTAACATAATAAACTTTCGAGTTTTTAAGAAATCAAAGAGAACATCTATCTTTTTGACCTACTCCTTGGCCTCTTGAGTATCATTTGGATCCTTGAATATTAGATGGTTTCATATGAAGTAATTTATGATCATGAATTTTTTATTCATCCCATTCAGGTTCTATAGCTAGAGCCTAAACAGGGATAGTGAAGGTGCATGTCCAAGAGCATGAGAAGAAGACAATATAATTGGAACTATATTTCGGTCCATTGGGGGATTTTCTCACCATGTTTCATGAAAATAATCCTCTAAGATCCAATTCGCATGTCTTCTCAGAGACATGAAACTACACTATAGCAGCAAAAAAAATCCGTTAGAAGATTACTTATAATAACACTCAAAAAAGAGAAATAGGGAAATTAATCCTTTTATAAAGTTAAATAGGATTTCGATTTCAATATATCTAGATCAAATTTCGGAATAATACAATTACTAATCCTCAATTTTCCTTAACCAAACCACCCATGGTGACTTAAGGAGTGTTATTATTAGAGCTACCAAGTTACTCACTTAGTGATACCTCTTAAACTAAAAATATATATCAATTTTCATAATAACATCAATGAATGATGCTTATTGTGAACCACTAATAACACATTTTAATGAATGGTCATGGATGCCATCTTATGATGACTCCTGAAGTGATCTTAACATAACTATTTTTGAATTATCGATCCCCAAGGATAAGATACTAGAACCTTGAATCATAAAATATGAAAGTGGTAATGAATTTCCCATAAAACAGTGGACAAAACTCACAAATATAACTTTGATGAAAGAAAATTTCCAAAGGATATAGTAACAGAAAAACACGATGATATATCAAAATAGAAATAATACATCATCAATGTACTAAAAAAGAAAAAAGATAATAATTGGATGGGAAGAAATTTCTATGAACTGAATATCAATATTTACCAACACCAATAAGTGTATCTATCACTTTTTCAAACATGGTAAAAGTAAATATTCATATTCCTGAAGAAAAAAATGTAGGATGTGATCTTGAAGTCCGGTAGGGTCCCAAAAAATGTGTTCCATAATATTACTCAATAAATATAAACCAAATTATGATTCCAAATTTATTTAAAACATCAATGACATTACAAGTTAATATTTAAATCAAAATATGTTTTTAATTTCAAATGACAGAGACATTTAAAATAATGGATTAACAATAATTATATATAAAATAGTTTATGTAAGACATCAAGAATGATTAAAACAGTTTGATAAATAATTTAATATGTATCCTAATAATTACGACAAGTAACGTGGTTATATTCAATTATGTACGATAGTTTCTAGTTGTGATATTATCACAAACTCAATCAGTTACAACAAATATGTGTAGACTTGTCCTCAGAAACATGCTTAGAAGGACTCATCGACTTACCACTATAAATTTGATCATTCATAATAGGCTTTTGTTAGGGTAGTAAATCATAAATACATTTCTATGTAATTGCCATCCTATCATGTTTGTTCAAAAATAAAAAATAACTGACCAAGATTTCACTTTCGTAATCAATAAATCAACAATGGTAAATTTATTTTAAAATTGTTTAAAATATAGTTTCCCTATTTTTTCATTCGATATGAAATTTTCCGCTTAAAAATGTGCATTTTTACTCCAATTATTCATTTTTCATGATAAAACCAATCATAGGTTCTTATGAAATAAATGTTTTTCAATTTCACAAAATCCAATTTCAAAAATCAATTTCACAATTTAAATTAAAATAAAAACACATCCCAATATCCAATTCACATGGAATTGGGTGTTTTACCCTAAAGTCATGAAAATTACAGTATAAATTAAAATCGTTGATCGATTGGGTTTTCATAATATAATTAAATGATTATCAATAAATAATAAAATCATGGGTTTAATAAAAGGGAATATCTCAATGGAACCAACTACTTCTATCATTGTGATCATGAAATAGAACACACCCAATAGGATTCACCAAAGAATAATGCATACAATAATGATCAGTGAATCAAACCTAGATTCGAGATCTAAAACAATGGAGTTTATATCCATCAACAATTATATGATGTAACAAACCATATGGTTGAAATATAGAGATAGTGGGGGAAATAAATCATATATTATATCTTACTATAGTGGAATTGAATGATGTTTTAAAAGATTCAATACTACTACTAATATGTTTGGTGGGGGAAAACGTGATCCTTGAGAGATACCAAAACCTTGGAGTCATGTAACCCCACGTAAGTTCTGAGAGGTTTTTGAAATTGGGGTTCATGAATTTTTAAAATAATTTTTAGAATATCTTAGAATTGTCTTCAAACAATCTAGGGAGAGTCGTACAATTTTCAAACCTTCTACGCTAATATTTTGTACCACTTTTGGGTGCACAGATTGTACTAGGTGATGGGACTATTTATCAAATAGTTTTTAACCATGAAAACCCCACTATTTAGGGATTCCTGGTTTACAATAAGTGGGAGAATGGTTTCGGAAAACAATGCACTAGCCATACATTCCTAGAAATTTCCAATATTTTCAAATTTCTTCCTAAAACAATTAAAAACTAACCAAAAAATGAATAATAAAAAAACTGCTTCAATGACTAACTGAAAACAACAATAGATTTATAAAATTTATGAATTTATTCTCTTACATTTTATTTTTTTCACATACAGAGTTTATGAGAATTAATTAATATCTAATTCAAAACGATCCATTAATTACAAAGTGGACCCCTCTATCCAGTATAAATTTTTTCATAATATTAAACTTTTAAAATAAATAATGATATCATATTATCAAATATCTTAAAATCATGTTACTTTAATTCTCCATATCAATTTTAAATCTATAAAACTTCATGAAAACAAGATAAAAATGTGGTTTGAGAACAAAATTCATATTAAGGGACATTAAATGAAGAATTATGTTCATCTAGTTGAAAAAATAAACCCATGAATAATCAATTGTTGAAAACCTAGATTTTTCCCCAGAAAGGACATCTTGTTTTATTAAAAAATATCATTGTCCTATGTTTTAAAATAAAATGATTTCAATGAAAAATCTATAGAAATTGAAGAATGTTCTTGTAGGTTCATTTCTATATAATATCATTGAATTCATATAGAACCCTTATAAATTGGAATTTTAATATATTTCACTTAAAATATAATTTTCTATAGAACATAATCAATACATAATTCATATGAGCTATATCTAGGAACACCCTTCATATGAAATATATCTGGCTCACTCGGTGCCATATAGGTTCAACCACAGTGCAATCCATATAGGGATAAACCAGAACTATATGGGAATACCCTAAATAATTTATTTTGAAGGACCATATCATGATTTAAACATTTTATTTTTTAATTTTTTTATCATAAAATATTTTTAAAATTATTTTAAACTCATAAGAAAATAACATTCAAATATTTAAATATCCATTTCCTTAGAAAACACATTCTCAATACCAAAATGGCCAAAATAATGAATTGGGGGTTTTTCATTAATGAGAAAAATGAAATAATTTATTGTAATCCATTCTTAATATATTGGTTATTATGGTAGTAAATTTCATTGTCATCGTATGCACTAAAATAAGAAATTACTTTTATTGTTTGTTAAAATAGCCAAAAATCATTAATTGGATTCATTATTTTCAAAAATATGAAAATAAATACATAAATTTACATTATAGAACCATTATTTTGATATGAATATGAATTAAAAACATTTAATTTGAAGCAAAGTGGAGTTATATTAAAAAAGTAAAAGGTTGTTTCATTTAGTGGAATGACCTTTATAGAATTTAAAATATTTGGGCTATAAGACCATTGAAAATATAGAATTAAAAACATTTAATACATGATAATGGAAAAATTAATCATATAATACATAAATTATATTATATATAAATGTCTTAAAAAAATATAGGATCATAGCATAAAAATATGCCTTAACCAAAAGAATCTGGGCTAATGTCCCTTAACCCGAGTATGATTCATCAGATTCATTCATTATTATCTTGAATAATAAATATATGTTAATTCTTAAATATATTGATAATATTTTTAAATTTTATAATTCGAATTATTTTAACCATTACCATGTTATATATGTTTACTTAATTAATTACATTTACTTAGGTTGTTTTGGTCATATCCGGCTTAGGTGTCATAAATGACATTAGTCGGTTGATTTTTTTCAATGTTTGGCTTTATTTAATCATATACATAATATTAATAATGAAAAAATTATCATATTTATAAATAAATTATACTTTTTATAAGCATTAATGAATTATTATTTTCAAAAATTTAATATATTACAATCATGGATATTGCATGTTGTACCAACACAATAGTAGAATTTCTATAAAATAATAATCATTATGAAAAGAATATATGTAATAATTTATCATTATAGGATGATTATAATATCATATATACCATTTTTGTTCTTTAAGTATACTTATATATATCAATAGTGTTAATTGATGATGGAAAAATGAATTACATTTATTCATCTATTTGGTAATCCACACGTAAGGGAATGACACTATCATTTTATAGTTTACGAAATAAATGATGTATTATCTTTTCTGGAAGATAAATATGTCATAAATATCACAATTATTTAATTAATACGATATATATTCATTAAATTTAAGATCAATATCATCTATATAATCATTTAGTGGGAAATGAATCACATCACATTGTGAGGTAGAAGTCTGCTACACATAATCGTGACGTTTCATTTTCAGCCATATAATTTAAAGTAAGAAGGAATGCGTGATATAATGAATAAAAATGTAAATAGTTGTTTCCAATATCATATATATACTTCAAAACCATCATTATAACTATAAATGAGAGGAAACCATTGAGGGAATGACTTCTGTTTGCGAGGATCTAGTCCAATGTACACACGAATAATGATTTAATACCCTATTGGAAGGAGTATGTGATAGACTATGGGGATGAAATTAAAATAATAACATATCCTTGTATGGATTATTTTCTTTATATTATATAATCAAAATATAAATGTATTTTAAAGAGAATTGGGAAAAAAATAAAATAAAGACACTCGATAAAGCATGATACCTCTTATTAATAAATCCCCTCTAGGTTAGCACAAAAAACCTTAATTTGATCAACTTATTATAAAATCATACGCTCTAGTTCATTGGTATGGATATTATGAAGGTATAATCTTTTTATTGAATGGGATAAATTCCTCTTATGATGTTATGTAGAGAGAAGAGTGGTTGGACTTTTACAAGTGGGGTGAGTGGCACAATTATAATTTTTAAAAAGAAAAAGGCGTAACCAAAACTTTCACAAACCAAAAGGCTAAAAATGGAAAAAATTAGATAATTACACAAATTAATGTCAATAAATTTCCATATAATATATTTTGGTCATTTTTTTTTTGATATTTAACCAAATTGTTTTTAACACCTCAGAAATCCTTATTTACCATTACCACAATAAGAAATATTCAATGTTTTTACTATTACTTATGGTAAAAATTACTGGAAATTATAATATAAAACATTGGTTAATATAATTAAATTTTTGATATCCATTTTAAAAAATTCAGTCTAGATAGTTTGAAACTTTTAATTCACATTAAAATTTGCAATCCTGATGAAAAAGTTTGTTTTCAAGAACAAAATTTTCCAAGAAAAATATGATATTATATTAACTTTATGATTATAATACTCATTATATGAATATAAAAATATATTTATTGATATATTGTCTATTAATATCATTTTAAAATGTCCCCATTATGTATTATTTTTATTGATTAAAAATGAGAAATATTATGCACATTAAAAGCAATTTCAAAAAATTCCATTTTTTAAAACCAAAAACAATATTATACAAAAATCCATTATAAATTATATTAAGAATTGATTTTTTGAAATAAATATTTAAAAAATAGTAATTACATTACATAAAAAATATATAAATACATTTATATTTTAAATTAATTCATTAATTAAAATAAATGAATTGTTATAATAATCAGTATTTTAAAATAGTCATTGAAAAATATATATTTTCAGAAAACATAGATGATTCATAGAATTAGATTTATATATATGACTTAAAAATGATATTCATTTTGTAAATTTAAAATCAATTTTTTTTAACATAAAAATTTCAAAAAAATTATAATTAATTTGATTAATTATAAAATTATATTTTTTTGATATAAATAATACATAACAATATAACATTGAGTATAACTGTATAAATAAAAAATAAATTGATTTAATATATCATTAGAATGTTTGTGATGTTCTCCCATGATTTTTTGAATTATGTCCTCATAATATATCTTACTTATTAAACATGTAGGGATATAGAACCCTCAATGCATTTTCATATTCCCGTGTGTCCACTTCATTCATATTTATTAAATAAATCCTTTTCATAGTGAATCAACTAATTTGGAAACCCTTTCTATCAACTGTGAAGAATATGAATATTAAATTAATCATATAAATATTATCTTATAAATGAACTAATTCAAATCCCATAACATGTGATGAATCTACAAGATATTTTATAAAAAATGAGTCATGAAAAAAGTTGAATACCTATGATATTATCAGGGGTAAATCCAATCAGTATGATAATGATACAAATTTTTTTTGTATTTCATATAGTCTAATGAACCACAAACTTATCTTTACTTTTATTATGGACACTCAACATAGTTCCCCGTGAATATAATTTTAAAAAAGCATAATCAATTACCTTAGAGAGACAATATTTCCTTCAGTTATCTATATTTCTTTTATGCGTGCTCTGAGGTGTCCTAGTATGTTGGTAAATCAACATCATAATATCATTATTTTCCTCTATTGACTATCATTTCCAAAAAATCATTTCGATTAATTTATCCCTAAAATATATTGTCTAAAAACTTGTTCTATAAAATAACTAAAATCATTCCATATATATAATGGAATGAAAATTATTATAATAAGAAAACTCAACCAAATAAATATATTTATTTCAACATCCCTTATAATCCATTGAATAATAATATAGAATATCATCCATGTTTTGAATTTTCCACCATGAATGATTACAAGTTTTTTGAAAATATATTCACTATAATTTAATTTAGTACCGATTTTTTTCAATACCTCTCCGAAAAATGGATAGTAGAACTCCATGTAGCTGGACAATATCATCTAGATAGAATCAATAAATATAATCCAAAAACATAGTATCTTGAATTGGAAGGAAATGTGTATATTTTGTTAATCATTAATCAATTACACAAATCACATTGTCAAATTTTGATCTCTTTTAAAATAACACCATTAATCCAAATGATATATTTTCCAATTTACATTCCAGAATTGGAAATATCTGAATCATTACCATTATAACTATAATTTAAAATAACCCTACATCCGATTCAAACACAACATTAAAAAGTAATCTATATTACTCTTCATTATATCCCCCCAATAAGACTATCAAATTTCACTATACATATTATATTTTTTGGATGAATGAAAAATAAAGAACTCTGAGATTCCATCAAAAACTCATTCTTTAACTGTGAATCAAAAGAGACACATTATCTTTTTTCATATACTAAAACACCTTCATCATCAATATTAAAGTCTAGAAACATACCATTCTTAATGGATTCTGACTTTTCTATCAAATCAAGATCCTTCGTATAATATTTCTTCACTCTTTTCAATAAATTAAATTTAACTTATACCTAAAAAATTAGTGGATGTCCCTACATTATGACATTCTGCTCAAAAAATACTTATATCATTAACCAATCACTCAGGTTAGAAATATAACATTATTAATGCATGATTATTATTATAACCCAATGTATCAACCACATTGATTTATTTTTTATTAGGGTAATGAGTCATGAAATCTTGATTTGTTATCACTTCCATCCATATTATCTATATCTCATTAAAATCATTATTATTTAATATATAATTAAGAAATCTATAACCCATACGTATTTCAAAAAACCCTCTATAAAAATGATTACACTAAATTTTTAAGGAAATCCAAAAACAACTAATTCCAGATCATAGATAATGAAATTTAACCATTGTGGATTAAATTAACATGAATAATAAGAAACTACATTATCCATATATATTAGGATACAAAAAACTCCCTTCAAGTACGTATCACTACTGATGATGGATTTTCCATTTCTAGAAGGCATGGCCATAATTGGATCATTTTCCAGTCATATTTTTTTGTTCTTAAATAAAATCATCAAATTATTTTATTTAGATAAATTTAAATAATTTTATTATTGAAATTGATAGATGGATAGAAAACCAAAAAACATTTTCAAAAAACATTTTGTACTACCACACAAATCTAATAAAATTTTTATTCTTTAAGATATTTCAGTGTCATGGACATTATTCAAAAATATGTTTTTTTGAAAGGTCAAAGGATATTATTTACTTATAAAAAATATATCTAAGGAATGATTTTTTTTAAATTAATTAACAGTAAATAATTTTTACATATTGAATCTTATTATTCAATTTAGTCAAAAAAATAATTAGGTGTATTTGTAGTTCCATTTAGTATTTTGAATATGAAAAATGTCATAAATAAACCCAACAAAAAACTTATCCATGAACTCTTGGAAAAAACTATTCATGATCTATTTAAATGCTGAATGTTCATTGGAAAACACAGTGGGAATAAATAAATGCTCATAATGCTTATATTCATTTTAGAACACACCCTTCGGAATTTCAATATCCTTCACCATCACCGGATGGTACCCAAACAGTAGACCAACCTTCAAAAAATATTCATCTACCTAAACCTTCTCCATCAAATAATGGTTATGAGTAAAATGATACTTATTATAAATAGTGATGTTATTCAAGGACC
This sequence comes from Viscum album, assembly GCA_963277665.1. Taxonomy (NCBI): domain Eukaryota; kingdom Viridiplantae; phylum Streptophyta; class Magnoliopsida; order Santalales; family Viscaceae; genus Viscum; species Viscum album. Next base: position 1,614,077,345 of record OY728152.1, on the reverse strand, counting down.
TATAATCAATTCAAATTCTCTTTGAACCATATTTATATTTAGGAAAAAATCAAGATCATCCACTGGTGTAGTGCTAGGTTGAATGAAACATTTATCTAAAATCTCATGCAATTACTTTTTCATTTATAAATGTTCTAATTGATCTATTAATTAGGGGGGTTTAGAATTATTCGTTCAATCTGGAACTAATTTAAATTTAAACAGAACCTGAAAATAAATAACAACACTAAATAAACATTCGTAAATACATAAATGTAATAACTGACTATTTGCACATCACTAATTGAAAAATTTCTCTATTTTCTCCAATATGAGATTGGTAGAATTAAATTCCATCAATAATAAATTATAATATTCTTGATAAGTTATAAAATACATGTAATTAATGAAGATAAAAATCATATCTCTTTAATGAATCTTATCATATAAACGGATATCCAATCCCTACCAACATTGATATCATACAATACAATTTCTAGTTAAATAATATTAATTAGAAGACCATCTCATTTATTATAATGAGACATTTCCTATAAATATTTTTTGATTTAATACTTATACAACGAGTTTTAAACAAAAAATATATCTTATACTCATGATGTTATTTTCCTAGTATTATTCTTAATTTCCCAAAAATTGAATCAATTTGAAGTTAAGGTGTCCAAAAGCATGTTTGTATATCTAGAATACAAAATCAACATACCTATCAATACTAAATTTGATTTCCCTAAATCAAACATAGTAATATAAAATGCATTTTATACAAAAATACCCTTCCTATATTGATGATTTTAATCTTAAGTTACTATTTTAGGGAACATTAAAACATAATTACCCTACTCGTTTAATCTAAAATACCACACCTTGTTATGGATATCTGTTACCCGATTCTTATATTCTTTATGATTCTTTTCTTTACAAGCACTCCACATGGAGAAAAAATTCGACATCAATAACTATTTTTAAATTCTATTAAGAATTCCCAAATATTATTTTTACAAAACATAAAAAAAGAGGGGAAAATTATTATTTTTCATATATATTTAATTATTGTACATCTCCCCAATGTCTACCATCCATGAACACTTATTATAGTCATCTTCGTGAGGTGTATAAGTATCAGAATACACCATCTAATTTTTTTTATCATAATGTAGAAATATCTCATACCTATTAAATTATCTCGATTACAATTTCATCATAGACTAATTTTCAATCATATGTTAAATATTTTTGTTTTTGTATCAATTTTATTAAAAAAAATCTAGTATGTAATTGGACAGTGTGGTAAATTTAGATTTATATGTGGCCATAAAATCATCATATATTTCATCAACTACATGAATTTTTGTTTCCATGCGGAGTCAAGTAATATCAAAGGAATACTAAACAAGGAAAATAATCTGAAATTCTTCCCATAAAAAGTAATATTGTTCAACATTATCATTGGTATTCTTAACCATTGACCACCATAGATCATCTTCACCATAAAAAAAACTAAAAGAGTTAAATTTTAATGTTCCGAAATTCTCATGTGTTTAATTATCTTCTCCATGGAATTTTCTTATCCTTCATCTACCATAGGGTTAGATGATCTGATTTATAATGGGGGGGGATCCATCACAGATAATTCTCAACTGCTAAAATTTTCCACAAGGTGGATATAGATGATATATAGCATATATATCGACAAAATATATATATTTCATCATTGAATTCATCATGAAATAAAAGAATTTTTTCAATTACTTACAATATCATATGTTAATGTAGAGGGACAAAAAAAATTTCAATACATCATCCATGTAACCAATAAAATTATCCATTTTGAGTAGACATAGTTTAGAAGAAGCAACATGGTAGCCATTAAATTAAATATAATTTAAACATAACCAAAATGTAAAATAGTTTCAATTTATTCTATAATCATTTTCATAATCTCTACTATTACCTACACAATCCTATAATACAAACTGAAATGACCTACCATTAATCATTAAATTAAATTTCGTTTTATGTCACTATTTTATTATATTACATTTGGTGATATTTTAAAGTTTATATCTTTGTAAAATTAGGTCATAAATCATACATACTAACTCATAAATTAAAAATTCTACACTTTAGTTTAGCATCTATTTTTAATAAAATATAAAACATTTAAAATAAAGAATGATTTATTTTCTTGAAAAATCTTTACAAAATTCGGCATCACTTTTTTCTTTCATTTACCCAACCATCAAACTTGTACAAATAGTTTTAAAAAAATGGGGTGATAAAAAAATTAGTGAGGGACAAAAAAAGTTGGTTTACATTACTCCATTGAAAAATAAAAAAAATCAAAAAATAATATATTGAAAAAAAACTCCCCAGAAAGGCCATTATGTTTCACTAAAATATATCATATATTGACACATGAAATCATAATAATTCCATGAAATCTAATTAGAAGTCATCAAAAATTCATGTAGGCTTTTTATTACATGTTTTCATATAACCTATATAGAACCCTAACAAAGTGAAATTACTATATTCCCATTATCTAGAATATTTCTTTGATGAAGATAATAATTACTTAATGTATTGTATAGTTATCTTTTTGATCCCATCATATAAGCTATATCTGGATCACCTATAACTAGCTATGATCACCCATCATATAATCAATATTACACACAACCAATGTAATCTGTGTGGAACCATTATAAATAATGTTCAAGGACCATTTCAGAAATGACATATTTTAAAATAGAAATTTTTTATAATAATTTTTTTAAAATTTAATGCATATCATCTGAAAATAGAATTCGGATATGAAAATATACATTTCTTATAAAAACCCGTTTTCAATTCCAAAATAACCAAAAAAATGAAGGTTGGTTTGTTTTGAATAAAACATGAATTTTTTGAGGGAATCCTAGCATCAAACAATTGTTATGGTGGTAGAAAAGACGTCCTCACCGTATATGTTAAAATATAAGATTCTTTTTTTTTCATTTTAAATGAAATTACAAAATTACATAAAAAATTATTTTCCACAAGGAAAAGGTTGAAATACAAAACTTTTCCTTATAAAAATCACATGTTTGTAATCAAATAATTGTTAAAACATGAACATTAAATAAAATGTGATATATTGAAAATATTAAAAGAGAAATTTTTTAAATTAAAATTCCCATATCAATTTGGAAATTATTAATTAATAATTAAAATTAAATAAAAAATAAAACATTAAATATCATGAGAATAGATGTATTCCTCACATAACATGTAAATCGATATTTATATACACCTTATCAATTAAATAAAATTTATTATTTTTTTATAGATCGTGGTATTAAATATATTTATTTTTCATGAAAAATATGATTATATATTAACACTATGATTAATAATAATCATTGTATGAATAAAATTTAATATTTGTTTATATATAATCTTAACCATTAATTTAAAACATTTCTCATTCCATATTATTTTTAGTAATTAAAATGGGGATATATTATATTCACTAAAACTATTTTCAGAAATGTTACATTTTCAATCTGAAAAAAGCTATACTAAATTCAAATATAAAGATGATTATAAGTAATTTTGTGTATTAAATATTAAAAAAAACTTATTTTACATTAAATAATATTAAAAACACAAATTAAAATTTTAAATAATTTATATATTGAATATAAATACTTTTTATACAAAATTCGTTACTTTTTAGTATCCAATTAAAAATCAATTTTCTAAAAAAATAAAAAAAATGTAACCCTTTGAAAATTTTTATATGATGAATAAAAAATTATAATAAAATTTATTATTTATAATTACATAATATAGATATTGAAAATTTATGTAAAACCATGTAATAAATGTATTTCATTAAAACCATTTCCCTATTTATTTAATTGAAAATAATTAATATTTTCATAACAAATATAACCATGTTAATAAATATATATGTGATTTATAATATATTTAACTTGGTTGTTACAATATATTAAATCAAATATAATATAAAACTAAAAATTATATATATATATATATATATATATATATTATTTATGTAAATTTAAATCATATACACATATTCACTAAATAAAATATATACTATATTAATATATATAAATATATAAATTTAAAAATATTTAAATATTGAATCATATTTATAGATTTGAAGCATATAAAATAAAAAATATATTAACATAAATATTTAAAACCAATTAACATATAGACATATTAAATTAAAACATATATAACCAAATATACTTATAAACATAACAATTTTTATTTAAATCTTGTAATAATATAATGTATGAATATATTAATAAATATATATTGAAATAAAATTTATTTATACAATGTAGAACATATATATATATGTGTGTGTGTGTGTGTGTTTTATTTGGTATATCATGAAGACACTCAGTCAAACAGATATATATATATATAGGTATATATATATATACAGGTATATATATATATATATATATATATATTCACTCACAAATTTGAACATATATAAACATATAATAAATTATAAATTAATCATATCTATATATATAATCATTTAAACAAAGATATTTACATACCACCATGTAATCATATATATATATAAATATAATCATATATTTATAGAATTTATTATTAGATGTTTATATATAATATATAATTATTAATTATATTATTGAAATATATTCTTATATGTTTTATTCACTTTTTGTAGGTTCAACGTACATATCAATGAGATTTATCAAACTATATATTGAAAAGTAAAATAATATCCACCATAATCGTTATATATAGATAATTTAAATTTAAAAATTCTTATAATTAAAATTTTGTATGAAAACATAACAATAGATATTACTAAATTAAATATAAATATATTTTATGTTATTATGATTAATAAAAAATCACCAAAATAAATAAATCTCAAAATATCGAAGAACGATACAATTCTGGGATTACATATATCAACCAGTGTGTGAGGTAGAATTCTTGAAGGCTAGTGGTAGAGTGATTGAATGGCAAGAAAATTGGTAGAATACAGTGGATGTTTGTGAAATGGAAGAATGAGAATATGTAGTGGAAGGATATGAATCATTAAGACTATGATTTAAAAATTGACAATCATGTGACATGAGGCGGTTGTCAAGATAAATATTTTTTTTACCAATTTAAAAAAATTGGTTTCATTATTGGGTTTTACAAAAATTAAAATTAAAAACTTTGATATAACATTGATGGTGAAGTAAATGATGTAAAAAATATAAGAGGTTTAGGAGTTAACATTATTTAATAAATAATTGATAATAAAAGTGAAATTAATGATTTTAAATTTTTTTAACATATTGGAATAACCTTAAGTGGATTTGTATTTTAATAGTGCAGTCATCCATTTCTTGTAGCACGTAGAAGACCAATTTGATTATAAAATATACTAGAAATAGTTTCTGGTGTAATTAGTTTTCCAAAATAGATTTTACTCTATGGTTGGAAACCTATTTGTTGAATTAGCTAAATGAGAATATTTTCCAACTTTAGATGAAAAAACTGATGAAACCCTAACATCATATACGTTTTCTACTATATTAAAAGGATTATATCCCATGAATAATGTAAAATATGAATCCTCGATTTTAGCCTCTAATGATTTATATAATGATATAATCATTTTGCACATCTATCTTCTCTAGTGGATGTCAGTATATCATCAATCAATTGAAAAATTATACGTTTATTATTTTTAAAAATAATTTCATGTTTATGTTTTGTGTTTGAATATATCTAACCCAGTAATTTTGTATTATATCCACCCATTTCAACATTGAGATAAATAGATAAAGCATTCAAGTCGATAAAAAATTTAGGATGCATGGATTCAATATATAAATCTAGAATAATGATTATTCTACAAATATATGTTTAACTAATGGAATCTGATTGAGGATGAGGAATTCTATATTGATTGATTTTTAGATAACATATTAATAGTGTAGAATTTTTTTAAACATAAGTTTATTTATTTATGTTAAATATATTATCTATATAAAGTGTTTTTTTGTGTTGGGAATTATTGAAACTAATCTAAAAAAGATATGGAAGGATATGTAGTTGTAATTATATTTAGAAGATAGTAATCAATCCTCATCATATGAAGTAATTACACATATGAGGACTCAATGATTTTTGACATACTATTGAAAATAATGTTTTACCAATAAGTTTATGTCCTTTCATGTCCACCCACTTTTAGTTTTTTTATAAAAGAATCCAAATCAAATGAAATCATGTAGTGTTATAAAAGTAGATTGAGTAAAAGAAAAATTACATCCCTCCACAAGCAGGTCGACCGAAGTAATACCCACATAATAGGAAAGCTATCATGAATGTCATGCTAGTAATGTGATGATAGAAGGGGTGAATAGGTAGTGTGGGTTGTCCTTATGTTTTTTTTGAATTCGAATAATCCGGTAGTATTATAGAATAAGTGCTCGTAGTGTGGGGATACACCATTAAAGAATAAAGAGACATGAATACAAATATAGAAATTATAATGAAACAAGAAATTTAATTTATCATCAATGTGTGATATAAAATGTGGAATGTTATTCGAAATATGAATTACACACCGAAATAGACAACCACAACATAGAGATTTGACATGTAGAATAATATTTTTCCTACCCAAGTGACCATGCCATGAAGAAATTATATATATTATAAAGGGAAGTGGGGAAAATTACTCTAGCAATATTATTTTGGAATGTTTGACACAACATGATCCATATATACAATAATGGAATTTATTAATATTTATTTAATGCTTCATGATAGATATGACACTATAAATGGTTATAAGAAAATGTTAATTCATATTTTTTAATTTAAGGATATTTTCAAAATAGAGAAGAGATTTGGGTATATTCGGTATAATATTGAAGAAAATTGAATATATCACTAAGATATTTTGTTGAATTAAATAGGACAACACTATTGATTTTGTGGATTATATATTTTACAAGCCACATCATCATATGGAATAAGACTATTTAGAAAGATAGAGAAGTAGATTTTTGAAGCTCTATCATTCTAAAGGGAACCATGTTATAAGAATAATTATATATTATAGATCTATTGAAGTGAATTATTATAGATTTTTAGAAACTATAGGGTGAACCATTGTGGTTAAACTAGTTTCATAGAAATCGATTCATCCTAACATCACAATTAAATTCCTAAAATTCATGAAGGAATTATACTGAATTATAGTAGTTATATTAACTGTAATAGAAATGTGAAATTTGATATATTTTTCTCAATTTTCAATGGATTATGTAGGTAATGTTTTTCTAAAAAACTCATTAATATTTGAAAAATTCATTAGGTGAGACGTGAAAAATGTAACACAATATAGAGAGAGGGTTTTCATGAATGTATATATTTTTAAAGACATTTATATCTATATATATTGAAGAATCTATTATAATAAAATTTATAGGGGATATAGTATTCATTTACAGATCTGAATTCATATTAATTGTTTGATAAGTAAAATGATGTTATAATATTAAATAGATTATTTTAAATAAGTAGATACGGCATGGAAATATATTATGATTCTTTCAATGGTGAGGTATTTTTCATGAAGTCTCATTTATATGTGATTATTGTTTCCATAAAGGAGTTCACATCCTATTTATAGGGGATTATTAAGAGAAAAAATGTAAACAATATATATTTAATGGAGTAAGACCATGGTTAACATTTTTATCATCGATTTTATTACAAACTAGAAATCCTTTCTTATTACAATTAGAAAATGGAGTCAAAGTTGCAGTAGTGATTCTTGGGTGGACGTGATCTATCCCTAAACATGGTAAGGATTGTGACCTATTTTAAGTAAACCACTATTTAGTTTTTTTAATATATAATGTTATATATATATGATATCCATATATAACCCATGTATTAACATAGTATAGGTAAAACAAGTCAAATAATTGTTTCTTTTATGTATACATTCCATTATAATTTGATATAACTAATGGGGAAATTATAAATGTTTATAGAATAAACTATATTTAGAATACAGATAATAGATAAACACATGAGTAATATTAGTCAAATAAATATATATTTGATGAAGAAAAAATAGACCCTTCTAATCATGAGGTTAATATTGGAGTCCTATAGTAAGAGATTAAGTAAAAATGTTAAATTTGATTATGGATTTTTCAATGAACCAACCACAATTTATCTCTCATCTAAGACCCTTTTTATCATAAATGATGAAATATGAGAATAATGGGTTTGAATTTATGTTGTTCTATGTTGAAAAAATTATTTGATGGAATTGAAATTAATAGTACTCTATCAGAAAATTTCAGTTATGAAAAAATAATCAAATTTATAGAAATGTTATATCTCCAATGGAATTCCATTTTTGGTAAACTTTTTTATAGAATTGGTGAAAAATTATAATTAACCTAGTTTTTTTCAATGGATATATATTGCTGTTTCTTATTTTGAAACTGTTATTTTGAATAATGGTGGTACGTGATAAACTGATGGGGTTAATATTATTTGAAATGGTTAATCTAGTAATGATGATGTTATTTTAATAGATCTATTATAGGTAACTATAAATCTATTAGAAATGTTATATCAGTGATAAAATGAATAAAATATGATAATAATAGAGGAAAATTAATTTATAATATTTTTTTAAAATTTATAAAATATTATGATGGAAATATAAAATAATAAAAATAAGACTTATTTTACTGGTTACTGATCTATGTGAAATAATTGACTACCAAGCTAAGGAATTGGTATTGCTATCTTAAAATGTGTAAAAACATCAATCTATTTCCCTAATAAAGAATCCATATTCAAAATAAAATCATCAATTGTGGGCCATGATGGAATTTTTTGATTTAATAAAGTAAAAATTGGATAGGGAGAATCAATGGATACGAAAAAAGATTGTAATCCTTAATTAATCCATTACACATATTATCACACAGATGATGATAAATTTGACATATTGATAAAATATACAATGAATTGGAACATGAGACGAATAAAGGTTAGTTGTAAAAAATTATTCGGATTCCCAGCTATAGAATAAAATATATATTATAAAAAACAAATATGAGGAGTTAATTATAGATAAGAATCAAGTTGAACAATATAATAAAAAGATTATTTCAATTATTAATGATTTTTTACAATTTTCATCTTATTATCATTGGAAATTAGATAATTAATTGAGAAAAATGAATTTTTTATGGGAATCATGAACTTGATTCTTTATCGCAAAGACCAAATTCTATTATATAATGCAGTCATCATAATAATGAAATATATATAAAGAATAACAATAATGGGTCCATGGGAATTACAAAGAAAAAGGATAATTTTATTGTTGGAAAAAATAATAATTAAGATCTATATAAAGGTTATAAAATATATTGTGAGTTCAATATAATGGTATAAGGGCATTATTTATTATCCTTGAATACATGAACTTAATTCCAATTTTTAATTTAATGATTCAGAATATTTTAGAAGCTGTGGAATTTGAGGAAAACTTGTAAAATTGAATCATTGATCTAAAAAAATTATATGCACATATTCAAAAAACTAATTCCTTATATTCATGTAATCAGTGGATGGATTGAGAGAAAATTAGATAAAATGAATGGAGTAATACAACTTATATCCAATACCACATTTTCCACCGAGAAAATATTTTTCAAGTGATCAAATTGAAATATCACCATGTAATCTGTGGCTTGTGAAGATGGTTACAACTATAATATTTAACAAAAAATAACATTGAGATAAGAAAGGATTATTTAGAGGCCTTAAATAAATTAATATTATCAAAAACATTAAATTTAAAACTTAAAGGTATATCCCAAGGAATGGTACATATTAAAAAATCTAAATATTCCTATATGGAAAAAATGAATAGAACAATGTTATGTGAGACCCAAAATTAACTAGTGATTGGTGGGAAAATCGTTCATGATAAGGCTATCCAAGGAATATATTGTTTTCATATTTATAATAAAAAAGAAAATTATGAAATAAATAGCAATGATGTTAGATTGTATAAAATCTAATACAAGTCATAATATAATCATAAATTTTTTTATTATAATTGGTGGTTCATAGTGACACACCATCTTCCACATTATGATGAAAGTGGATGTATCATATCTACGAGTACATAAACGTTTATATATGGGTGTATCAACATATAAAATTAATCAAATATAATGATGTATTGTTCATAATCGAGTTAGAATCAGTACTGATGTCTTCTAGATGAATCTAGAATATCAATAGATAAGAAAAAAATAAAAAAAATTATTATTAATTTTATTTATTCATAATACAATTATTGTGAGTCCTTGCTCGTATAATAGAAACTATTATAATTATATTTTCATGATTTACTTATTTTATCCAATTAGTGGTTTTTTATTCAGTATATTATGATTGATTTTGGATATAAAATGTTAATATTGTTGGAAACAATTATACTAAATATTAATTATGTATTTGGTGAAGGAATCAAGGATTCATGGATATGTACAATTCTGGTTTTATCCCTATCAACAATTGAATAATATAAAAAATATTATTTTGAAAGAAATTTTGTCATAGTGGAATCAATATATTTTTTATTTTAAATTTCTTTATTATTATTGATTTATAATAGTTAATTAAAAATGAGAATAGTGGTTTTACTGAAACATTATATGGTTAATTTTTGTTCACTGATTGTTTGGTGAATTTATTTTCAAGTGGAGATCATGATTTCCTTAGTAAAAATAATAATTCTTTCTTCCTGAAATTTTTAAAGTGGGTGTAATAGAGTAGAGTGATGTTGTTAGATTCATAGATTCTTTGTTAAAATATGGTATGAATCATTATTGTTAAATATTTGTGTTTATTGAATAATTATATGGGATATGACCATGAGATTAATGCATTTTTGAATTCATACATAATTGATATGCATTGGGATCTTGAAATAATACACTAAAAATTCATAAATAGTTTCTATAAAATAATTTATATTTAATGGAATTAGATTTTTAAATGCTATATTGTAGATATATATTTAATGTAGTGCATACTAGTCTATTTGAAATTTATTTAATGAAAATATTTGTTTTGTTGGAGAATATTTATTAATCATGCCCCGTCATGAAAAAATATAATCATAAAAAGTCGTATAAATTGTAATACCTATAGATGTTTTCTAATTGAAATAATAAATTTTTATTTTATTAAAAAATTCCTTGAATAATTAAAATACATAAAAATGACAAGACCCTAGTTTCCATATTAATTGGGTTTTAAATTAATTAAATCCCTTACTTATTAAATGAACAATTATTTTGATTTTATGTAAAATGGGGAGAAGGATAATTATTTATCAATAATAGGAAGAAAAATTATCCAATCCCTTATAGGTGAAATCGACATATTTTTTGTTTCCTAGATAAGAATTAAAATCAATTTTGGAGGTGTTTTTTTCTATTTAAAATTTAATGGATTACTGATAAGAGGTGTTGAAAAAAAATCAACCAGATGAATTATTAGAATATATTTAAGGATGGGAAATTGGATGAGGTTGGATTTGAATATAAATAATTAATGGTGATAGTTTTTTTGTAAATGGTATTTGATTTTTTTGACAATCATTCCAAAAATATGATTTTTTAGGTCAAATATTTTTAGTGATGAAGTGAAGAAGGTATAGAAAGAATCGTAGTGGTAGATTATCCAAGAAGATATAAATCTGGAAACAACAAATTTTCTTATACATAAAAATTGTGAGACATATTTTTAAACTCAACATAGTTGATCAGTATAAATTACTAAGTAAAATTGTTGAATCCATTATCCCTTCACTAATTTTTGGAAGAAGATGCAACACTACAGTGAAATGATTTTCACTATAAGAATAGATCATTTAAAATAAAAATGGGTGATAAATTATCACTATACAAATGGATAATGTCTAGTAAAATATTGGAACAATCCTAAAATTCATAAAAACATGGTTTGTTACATATTTGGAATATATAAAATGTGTAGGCACTACACTTGTATGTGAATTCAATGTATATGGTTGTCCTATAGGATACGTGGTGGTATTGTGGGGTCATTCCATGTGAGTATAATGAGATATGTATGTTACATAAAACTGTATGAGGAAGGAAATTAAATGTACATTAAGGTGGTAGTTCCCATATACGTTTCATTATTCAAATGATTAAGAAATTACTACAATAAAGGACCACTCCTATAATATTTCATATAAGTTGTTATTTTTTCAATTACCTTGGGGTCCATGTCCCAATGTAAAAAGATAAATCATTTTGGTAGATAAGAATTATTCTCGTGGACTAACTATTTTATAGTGGTCCATTTCATATTATCCATCTACACTTCAATGGAATTGAATAGTGAATAATCCACACAAAAGTCTGGATATCAAATAGAAAATATCGGTCGGGTAATTTTCACTAGTTTGGGATATTCAAATATATTTATTCCATGAAGAATTTATTTTTACATATATATTTTTAGTTTCAAAAATATTAGAATATTTTATCATGTTTTTAGCTCAATTAAATAGGATATCTCAATTTATTTTTTTGAAAATGGGTTTTGGAAAGGCATTTTGTTATAAGAGACCAAAGTAGATTTTGGTGAATCTAATATTCTAAAGGGGGCTATGATTCGTGAGGAATTATTCATTTTTTAGAAGAAAAATTGAATTCTATTAATACATAATAATTAAATGTGTGTTCTATAGTGGGGAATCCTATGCTATGAATGATGTTTTGTTAAAACAATCGTTGAATTAAATATCAAATATATTATGTTGAATTTATTAAGAATTTAAAATGATATAATTATTGAATTTAAAAGGATATATTTTGTTCAATGAGTCTTTGTTTCTCTTGAATACTTACTGAAAAAAATATCTCATGGTACTCATGAATAATTTAAGATCATTATGAAGTCAAACATGGAGAATAACTCATAAATTTAGGAGAAGTATTTCTATAATTGATGTAATTATAGAGATATTATTCATTATATATATTAAATAACCTAATATTAAAGATAAAATAGTGGAGGCATATACCTTTTACACATATAAAATCATGTTAATTATTTCATAAGGAAAAAAACTATATGATAAATATTTATAACTTGTTGGAAAGAATTGGAGATTGTATGGAACTTTTTAATGAGTCATCCAAAGAAGAATGATTTTTTATAATGAGTAATTTAAATATATATTTTTTTCCATTAATGGTTTCACATATTTTCTATGGGGGAGAAGTGAAGAGATCAAAGGCATTCATTAATATATTATAAAATAAAATCGTTTTGAAACTACATTTCATTGATTATTTTTTAAAGTGTCAATCCATTCATATCTTAGTTAGATATGAGAGTGAAATTTTGGGTAGTGAACTGAAGGTGGGAGTGAGCTAGAATAAATCATTTTGAGTGAAATTAACCTAATTAGGTGTTTTGAATATTAAACATAAAATTAATTTTTGTGCATATTGGATAATTGTACATTGGCATATTTTTTGTTTAAGAACAATCGATTACCCTTTGTGGGGGAACCAAGTAAAATATCAGTTTCAACTTTGCAAGAATTTAAAAATAATATTCAAGGAACAATGAATAAAAAATTTAACTAGACACCATATAAAATATAATATTAATTTAAAAATTCATGAGGGATTTGAATTGATTCAAAATCATTCACAAATAGATAATAAAATACCCAAAAAACATGAGTTAAAGATTGGATTTGGGTGTTTATAGTCAAAGGACAAATTTAAAAATTACATTATGATTTTTTTACCCTGATTTTCCCCATCCTCAATGTATATATCATTTATTCCCCCATTTTTTCATAACATAAATTGTAAATAAAATCAAAAAAGGATCTCTAATAATGTTTATTGAGTCATTATTGTTTGAGTAAACACAATGTCTTATAGTTCTCCATTAATTTTGAATAATCCTTTTCTAAAGAATATGTGACATTTAAATTGAGTTTTACAATGATGGATCATGTGTTACATGACAATGTGACACCATCACAATGTTATCATATCATTAATGAATTTTTTTGATCATTGATAGGAGTTTAATCTTATCTAGGTCATTAAGAGTCCAATTTCCCTATTATAAAATCATATTTTTCCAAGATAAACATTGTCAGACAATTATGTGTGGTGATATATTTAAATTAACACTATAATAATTGAGTAAAATACATAGTTACATTGTTGTGATTTTTTATTTAATTATAATATCTTGAAAAAAAATATTAAATATATTCGGTATATATACGATTATTATAATCCCATTATAGAGACCTTTGATCCATATAAATTACCATATAATGAAACTATTATTGGTTACTTTTTTGTTAGAAGATTCATAACAATATCCTTATACTAGGTACAAAGGGGTTCCTACTCGATTGGAATTTTTCTTCCCAAATCATGAACTGGATTGGCAAGAGTATCATTCAATATTTTTTTGAAGATAATTATAATTTTATTTAGTGGTGAAAATATTATATATATTTATTTATATTTATATTATAAAAGAAACACAAAATAAGTAAATAATGATGTACAAACATTTAAACCTATAATTAATGGATAATAACAATATATCAAATAATATAATTGAGGTTTGAGATATCATTTATCAATTTAATTATATGAAAATGATGGTTTTATTTGAATTTTATTCATTATTAATATTGATTTACATACCAAAGATGTGTGACACCCTAGTAATGTTTTTATATAATTTAGTTTCTAATTGAAATCTCGCTATTTAATTTTTTAAAGAAATGATTTTGAATTAAATATTTTGATGTAAAAATGAGAGGTGTACACAGCAGTCAAAGTCTCTAACCACTGAAACATAATGTAATTAGAAATTATAGGTAAGAAGTATATAAAAGGTACACCATGAACAAAATAAACCAAGGAGGAAGTGATCAAAATATATATAAATAAATTATATTAACTGATTCCACTGTAGAATTCCTCAACAAAAAATCAAGGAGCGTTAGAATTCATGACATAAAAAACTAATTAGGAATATAAAAATCCAGATATATTTTATTTATATTTCAATTAATATATAATTTTTATTTAATATATTGTTAATTTAAATCTTATGAGCCATTATTTTAAATTAGTGATTGATTCATATGCTACCCACAATGTTTCTCTAAGATAATATTTTGTCTCATCATAAAAATTTTGTATATTTAAACAAATGATGATGGGAAGTTTCTATATATCCAAAATCACTAGTACTGTTAATATTTCGTTGGAAATTAATATTGGATGCAGGTTAGTGTCCTAATATATGGGGATTATTCTTTATATTATTCTTTCATTTAATCTCTATTAAAATAGTCAATGAAAATTGATGTCATAGTTCTTTATATAATAAAAAATGGAATCTAACTAAAGTTAATATGGTAATTGTTAATTAAATAAAAAATTCACCTCTAAATCTAAAAAATTCAAGATCATGCGTTGGAAAAAATGCTTGGAAAATAATGATTTTTATAAAAACATAAACTATATTATATGTGATTTTACATAATAATATATTTTTTCAATAATGATTAGATATAAGATATAAATAAAAATATATCCACTATGTAATTTAAAAATACTAGTTTTTTCAATAATATAAATAATTACAATTGTATAATAAATATATCACTTAATATTAAAAGTTCTACAATAAAAAAGTAATATAACGAAAATTTTAAATTTTAGACTTCTTAAAATCATGAAATCATCAAAATCATGAGAAACATAGTAAAAAGAAACAAATCTTTAGATATATGATCTGACTTTTCTAAAGTATAATGATATCATTGAAAAGGAAAAAAAAATTAACGATGAATGAAGAAAATATGTTGTATTTATGATAATTGTAAATTTAATATGGATATTTTAATAGTAATTAAACCACATTAATTATACCATAACTATTAGAATTGTATAATGGTCCTTGTAATAGTATCACGTCCTTTCAAAAAATTAAATTCATTCAAAATAATTTTTATTGTAATTAAAATAAATAATAAAAATGATTAAATATCATATTTGATACAAATTATTATTTGGAACCACAAACAATGTATGAGTGTGAATTTTAATAAAACGTACTTTTGTATAATTTAAAAAATAAATCTTTTTAGTAAAAGTATTTTAATTAAAAAAATCAACTATTGAATATTACTTTAATAAGATAAATAAAATTTTAGAGTTATAAGGTTGAAATTTTCACAGATTTATGTATCATTTTTCTACAAAACATAAACTATATGGTGATTATTAATATATTTCATTTTTCCAAACAACATATTTATGATATAATATTGAGGTAGAAATTACCTAATAAATATTTCGATGTTTTTATTGGTAGGAAATAGGTTTTATAATATAAATTATTTGTCTAAAACATTAAATAAAATTTCTAAACCAATAATTAAGTTCCAATTTCGTGAAAATAAATTATACCAATAAAAAAACATAATATTTTGTCTTCCATATATTTTTATTGACAAGAAATTTGGTTTTTAAATTAACTGAAAACCAAAAAAACAAATAATGTTAATTAAATATTGTTTACTGTCTCAAATAACAACACTATTGAAAGTCTAACCATAGATGATATTTTAGTTATTAATTCTTCAAAAAATACCTATCCCCATAAAATATCAATACCCCTTATCCCCTAATATAAAATGGTACACCTCGAGATTATATATATATATTTTTTTAAAAAAATTAATTTTATTTGATATCTTACAATACACACAACCCAGAATCTAAATAAAATGTAATATTTTATGTCATTATAAACTTGCCATTAAATTATTAGTATGAATAGTAATAGATAAATTTTATAAATATATGTTATATTTTTAGATTATTCCAATACATGAGTACTAAATGATTAATGAGGTCAATTTATGTTTTAAAAATACATTGTTCAAAAAATCATGTTTTTTTATTTTGAAAATAGAATAATTATAATTTATAAAAATTTTAGAATATATATTTTAAAAGGTAAACATTATTTTTTGAAAAAAAAATTATAAAAAATATCTTATATTAATTTTTTGATAATTTTATGAAAATTTAAATTTTTCAGTGAATATTGAAAACATTGATTTTAATAAAAAAATTCTTTCTGTTTAAATCATTAATAAAGTTATGTTTTTTATAAAATAAAATTAAAATGATAATTACTTATCATATTATATATATAATTTACTTTTTTTACTTTTATTTATTTTTATGTGTACTTTGTTTTAATATCATTTTATACTTTAGAACATAATATTTTATTGAAAACATGTTTTCATCATGTTATTTATTTTATGTTAATAGAAATTTATTAGATTTAATTATATTTGATTTAAAAAAATTTCATTCTTATTTTGAATAAGAATTTAATTTTTTTATGAGTTTGCTTTAATTTTTAGTTAAAATTAAATGTAAAATAGAATTAGAAAAATTGGTCACCATAGAAAAAGTTGAACGAGGTTACTAGGAGACAAACGAAGAGGTACATATTTTTTTTCCACATGAACATGTATAAATAAAATATTTGTGTAATATTTAAACCTCATTATATCATAAACAAAAATATGTGTCCATTATGATGAATATATCTTTAGAATTATTTAATAATATATTAACTTTTTAAGAACTCCCTAATGTGTCCTCTCACCCACTTTTAAATGTAAACCACTCCATTACTCTATTTACACCACATTGAGCCTAAAAAATCATTTAACCCTATAATATTATATTCAAAATATATATATATACTTGTTATAAATGATTCATTCTCCCTAAAAAACAACCCTAGTGTCTATAAAAGGATATATAAAGGAGTTCCTTCAATGAAGAGGTAATTGAATTAACTAATCACATTATTAATTTTACTACATCATTTACCTATTAAAATTATATAGAAATAATCATTAAATTATTAATTCAGTATACTAAATATAATTAAATTTTATTATTATTTTGGAACCGCAAACAAAATCTATCTATATTATCAAATTGTTTTTGAAATATTGTGTGTGCATATGTGTGGCCTACCATCGCCACCTAGTAATACAATTAATATTACATAAATATATTTAAGGGATGTTTATAATGATGGTTTTATAATTTGTATATGATATTTATAAAAAAAATTAATCATCTCTATTTATAATATTATAGCTTCCTTATACATTCCAATTTATCGATAAAGGATAACGTTACATGTGTATTTATGTGTTTTTCCACCTCCACGAAGTTATGTTGTTCTTTTTTCATTTGTAAATTTTAGGTAATATATTAATGATTGGTTTAATATTTATATTTATGATATATTTTATATAATAATGATTTACTAAATAGGAATTATTATTTTCCATAATTTTATTTCATCTATTGGAAATTAAAATATTTTTAATTCATATATACGACCTACCGTGTCCTTGAATAGTGTGATTTATTTTTTATCTCTCTTTTTGTTGAAGATTATAAGTATATAAAAATATATAAGGAATATTTATTATATTTTTTTTCATAGTTATCACTATTTATATGATGAAAACATGATGAATGTATAAGCATTGTGACTACTAAACTGAAACACACATGAAAAATGAAACAGTTATCACCTAAAGAGGATATTATGATAACAAATTATAAATATACGGGTGATATGATGTGAAAAATAAATCATATATGGTATGATAGATATAAAAATGGTTCTATAGTATTTTTATAATAAACCATTATAACTTATATAATAGTTTTGTTTTCTAATGATGAAATTTGATATTTGTTGTAAGAGATTAACCTTCCAGTCATATTTTATTCGAGATTATATAATCTGGAATTTAAATTTAAGAAATTACATCCTAATTATCAGATAAATCCATTTAAATTTTTGGTCCCATTTTTATTTATAGATTATTTTTTACTATTCATTTCCTCCCTTTATGATCTTCATTGTTCAAAATATCTTTTTCATAAAAAATGTTAATATTTTAATATTAGATCAGTAAACAATTTCATGTCTTTGATTTTATTAAATTTGTAAAAAAATTATTTAACAATTTTGTATTACTACATATTGTATTTTTTAAAATATTATAAATTTTATTAAAAAACATAGCGATATATTCTGGTTTTTTCTAAATGATGTACTTTTTACCTTGTACTAATAATGTGAAAATAACCATTTTTAATAACATAACATGGACATAATTTCATGCCATCCTGAATACTAGTGGTTTTGAAGATTCCTTCACAATTTTTCATGTTTAATTTGAAATAAAATATTGCCCATATTATTTATGAAATTATTACATTGAAAATAATGGATTTAAAATGAAAATTCTATTTTCCATAATAAACATTTCATTATTATTTTATAAAAAAATGAATCAATGATAAAATTAATTAACGTTGATTTTATTTTTGTGGTGATATGATACAATGAAACATTCATTATTTTTTAATAGCTTTTTATTATGATGAAAAGATGTTTATTAAACCCAATTAATTTCAATGGGTAATGATATGTTGATTATTTAAAAAAATTAAAACCAATTTTATTTACATGAGTTAATATAAGATGTTATGACTATTATTTCATGATCGCATTGGTCAGCTATGTATTTCATTCATTACATGATTGGTGGGTCAACAATTGTATATCCATTCAATTTCTATATAATTTTTTATATCATATTTGATAATTATGGTAAACATGTTGACCAGCTAGATCCACTACGGGAATAAACTATATGTACATGATCACGAATGGTTAACACATTGTATTGTATGATCGATTATGATATAGGAAATAAGTGTTGTTTCCTAATCCACTATAATTGGTGGCCCCAATAGTTAACCATTACATAATAAATTATTTGTGTGCATATGATGGTTCCACATTTTTATGAC
The DNA here is from genome assembly GCA_963277665.1 of Viscum album. Classification (NCBI taxonomy): domain Eukaryota; kingdom Viridiplantae; phylum Streptophyta; class Magnoliopsida; order Santalales; family Viscaceae; genus Viscum; species Viscum album. Next base: position 1,614,057,255 of record OY728152.1, on the reverse strand, counting down.
CTAAAAATATTATTTGTGATGGATTTATGAAGACTTATCACTCTATTGATTTTTGTATATTTAATTGATTTTTTGATTCCTTGACTTATGTTTATGATCATTGGAATATTTGATATGAAATTTTTATATTATCTTCATGATCTGATACCCCTAGTCTTATTTTACATATACATATGATCATCGATTAATATCCCCCATGTTTACCCATACTAATCTTCTAGTATCAGTCTTTATTATGTTTCTTTTCCCATAGTTATTATGAATGGTTTTTTGTATTTTATAAATACAAGGGTAAAAAGTGGGGAGAAAATTATGGGAGATGTTCAAAATTGAATATAAATAATATGTATATATAAACTATCCACAAACAATAGTACTTCATTATTTTAGTGTTGAATATTATTTATAATATGGAATATTTATCATTAATATTTATGATTGAAATTCATGGGTTCCTAAAGTTGGTATCAGAGTGTATTATAGTGAATATTAGGATATTAGGATTAGAAAAAATTAATGGAAATCAAGGGAGAAGTCATGGTATGGGATGATATACTATAGTTATTTATTTAACCATGAATAACCTAGATTAATCCAAAGGATCCATAGATTTATAATAAGGTGTAATGATGTTGAGATCCTTTAAATAAAAGTTTATTATTATATAATGTCACACTATTATTATTATTATTATTTTATTAGAGATTTCAAATTTGTTTTAATTAATGCCTAAGAATATAATACATTATGGTAACAATGAATGTGCTGGAAAATTCAATGATTTTCCACTTGAGAAACGAAATTATATGGATATGAAGTGCATAATTTTTATTTTTCTCACATAAAATTCATTGTCAATAAATAATATGAAGCATAAAACTATCATGGTAGGGAAAAACTTGGTTTTGATAATTTCATGAGAAAACATCCACCTTATTTTAGCAGGACTTCAAATCCACTATTGGATAATTAATATATCAACACCATTGAAATAATATTTTTTTGTTCCCTAATGCATAAAAAATGAAATGGTTTTCATAGAAATTTATCATTTATATGAAAAATCATATCAATAACAATTTCATAATAGGATTATATATCAATGATATGAAATTGAATCTATAGAACGGTATGCGTTGAAGATGATATTTTCATTAATAAATTCCTTTATATCGTACATAAATATATTTTGAAGGAATTTATTGTGAATAATAAAAAGGATGAGAAATCAAATTTTACATACGAGTAAAACATCACAATAAAATCAAGGTATGACCCATGTTTAATCATCATCCGTGAGGAAGGAATTAATATAGTTTTTTGTGGATCATAACAAAATATATGAAATTATTTTCTATAAGAGAATAAAGTATCTATTAAGAAATCAATTGGTGTGATATTAAGGTAGAAATAGATGATTTATATTTCAACAATTATCATGGTTCTAATAAGAAATTTTAGATCATGATTATTATAATATAAAATAAATCACATCATAAAATGAAATTCCATCCACATATAAGATAGAAATTTTGTAAGAAACATCAAGGAAATTTTTTGATTTTAACTTTAAAGTTTATTAAATTTGGAAATGCATGTCATAAATCCTATAAATGTTGAAAGTTTGTGAATGGACTAGTAAAAATAGTAATATAAAACATGAATTCAACTAATAGACCACTAATGCTACAATTCTTCAAGTACAAAAAAAATGAGAATTCTAAAAACTAGTATATCTATACAATGTTTTATATTGATGATAAGTATTAAAAACCACTTAATCTAATATTGAAAAAGAAACATCAAGTTATCATGACTACTATTGAGGATTATGAGATGGACATGGTTAAAGGAGAACATATCCTCCACTCTGGAATATATATTGATATATTTAATTTTGTATCTACCCACATTTTATAAAATAAATTTCTTAACAATATAGAATTACTAATTAAAAATTTAGATGTTGAGTTATAATTGAAAAATCATAATTTTATGATTGTCATTTCTCAATTATATAGATCATCTTTGATTGTAGATTATAGGAATATGCTTCCAATGAATCTAAATATTATCCCTTTGTTGAAATTTAATGTGACTTTATGCATGTATTGGATTTTTATACATGGATCCCATATAATTTACCAAGAATGATATGTCACATTTAGTATTATTAAGTAACCAATTATCTATTATCGATGTACAAATGAAAAAAACATCTGATAAAATTTCCTTTTTACTGTGGGAATTGATTCCTATCACTAAATGGTGTATATCTCAAATGGTTGTTGAGGAACTAAAAATTAATGATATTCCCATTTTATGGCTATTTTTATGTCCATATAAAATAGTTTATCTATCGTCCAATGAATGAGGATGTTGAGATTTCAAGTGAAATAATACATGGTGCCACACATATTTGAAATACAACTTTTAATATACCTCCAATTTTGGTGAAATAAATTAAAAATGTACTCTAGGAGAATCCTGAAAAGGTATTTATCCATCTATATTTTATCTAATGAGTTGACCTATTCATTTTTCAAAAAATAATGATGGATCAAGGCATCTCTACATTGATTAATTGGTACATAACAAGATCCAAATCACGAATTAGTATCATAGGCCTTCTATTGATGACTATTGTAATCAATTTCTTTGATCCCAATAATTTTCCCATACTGATATTCACCCTTGTTATCATCATGGGATGTTTATCATGATGGATATAAATAAGAATTAATTAGTTACAATATATGGAATTTTGGAATATAAAATGATATTATTTTTCATAATAATTCAATTTTCATATTCATGGATATAATTAATAGAGTCAATAATGATAAACATGATTAAATTTTTCATTATTTATAAATTATATTCTTATATATATAATGTGAATGGCAGATCATGCAGTTTTTTTGAAGATTGAAATGAAGAACCTATGTAATGTTGGGCTACATAAAAAATTTAAAATGTGTGAATTTTGGTTATAAAATGTTTAATTTTTTGGTTATATATTATCAAGATAGGGTGAATCATTAGATCCAAAAAAAATTAATGATATTGAATGTTTTACAGGATGACCCACAAGGAATTATAATTGATTTTTATTGTTTTGGATGGATATTATTGATGTTTTGTGATGAATTGTTTTATACCTTCTAATACACTCACCAATTTTTCTCAAAAGAGAGAGAAGTTCTTTAGATAATTGAATGAGGGGATAATTTCTAAAACATATGATAATGTTATTGATTGAACAAATGCATAAAGAACCCAACAGTGGATATGTTTTTGTAATTTATGGAGAAGATTCCATAAAGGGACTATGATGTGTTCTAATGTAAAATGTAGTGGTTATTTATTATTCCACCTCAAATATGATGGTTCATGGTAAATATTAACTAAATACTGATTCAGATATAACTACATTAATATTTTCATTAATGATATGGATGAAATATAATTATCGTTATTCATTTCATGTATATACTAGTAATAAAATATAAAATTATATATTTATTCAAAAAGATTAGAATATATTCCAAAGAAGATAGTTTGATTGAATTAATATTATGGATACTAAAACAATTACCACAATGGGAATGGAAACAAGGTTGCAAATTATTTATGCATAATGGATCATGTAATATTATCTACGATTAGTATCATAGATTATCCTATAAATTTTTTTTAAGTGATGAATTTTGGACATAATTATAGAATGGGATTAATATGACATTTTAAAACTAGGTTTTCAACCATATATATATATATGTGGTGATTAATGAGAAGAAGAATAATTATTTGGAACTATAGAATAAGTATATAAATGTTCTTATGTACAAAATTTATTATAATGATATTATAAGGTTCATATATCTGGAATTTGTTCCACCATTACCGTACTTTAAGAAGAATGTATTTGACTAATCTCACAGTTCATCCTTCCATATTTATCCAAAATTTATGAAGATGTATGGAGATTTAAAAGGGTATTTTTGGTGGGATATCATGAGGTGATATATTGAAGAGCATGTATCAGGATTCTTTTATGTCAATAGGTTATGTATGATAGAATTATATCTATGGTGATGTTATAACCATTACCTAGATGAGCATGAAAATGGTAAAATGACACCATGCATTTTTTGTTAGATACCCCAAAATGACTATAGGGAATAATACTATTTGGTATGTACTCAATCGACATAAAATATATTCACACTTCAATTCCATAAGATAATAATTAGATTTTGAGAATATTGAAAATTTATACATTATTTATGTGTTTTTACCGAACAGAATACAAAAAAAATATGTCAGATCGGGATATGAGGATTTCCATGAATTTCTGGTGAAGTATTTAGGAGGATTATGATATTTTATTGAGATTAAAAATAGATATAAACAATTTAAATAATATATTATTGAGAGAACCATTAAAACCTTATATGATATTCCCAGATATTGTTCTGCTTATTTCAAATGTGATTGGTATCAACACCTTTTTCTTGTCGAGTTTCTCAAATAATAATAACATTCACTCGACCATTCATATGGACCCTTATGTATCCCACTTTGTATGGAAATTTAAAATTGAAATATTTTTGGATAATGTATGATAATAAAAGATAGTGGGACCATAGACAGATTAAGAAATGGAAAATAAATTTAATGTTATTCAGTAGAACATCACGGTAGCTCAGAAATTAATGAAAAATTATGTTTACAATCAACTCATAAATATTGAAATTTAACATATTGAAAGGGTATTTTTATAAAAATTTCTATGGAATTGGGTTATGATATTTAAAAATAATGTAAATACCTTCTATTTGTAGAATGTCATATTTTGATATTCTTTTTTTAATTGGAAAGGTATCGTATCACTTTGATCATTCACCGAACTTTTCTCATGTTCATGATGTGTTCCATGTATCTCCCTTGAGGATGTACATATATGGTCCTTTAAATGTAATAATCTAATTGGTTGTACCAGAATACCATTATATTTCATAAAAATATAATGAAAAGAAATCAAGCACCATAGAGATAATGTTCTATTAAACAAGAACACTCACCCCGTTAATGTTCTCCTAATGAATCAAAATTTTGAAAATGGTAAATTGTAACCCAAAGATATAATAAGAAATAGATTTAAATATTTTTATATATCATAATAACGAAATTTAATTTGTGAAATAAAATTATTAACGGTGTAGAATTTAATACGGTGTAATTTTATAAAAAAATTTAAAAAATAATTTTCATTGATAATTTTTTATAAATGAAATATAAAGTCCCACTGAATAGTAATATTGTTTATTATTATAAAACACAAAAAAATAGGATGAATATGAACAAGAAATTTTTTTTTATATTGATACTATATTTTGATAAATCAAATAAATAAATAATTACTTTTTTAAAAGACATTATGTGATATAAAAATACATTTTTCGTCAAAAATTGTTTTTATTGTTTTTTGTTAGTAAACAATATAATTATTATTCATTATAATTATAGAGTTTTAATTTTAAGAAATTAATTATATTTTTGAAAATAATATTCCATAATTATCTAAGAGGGAATTGTTTGTAATTTTATGAAAAGATTAAATTTTCAATGAATACTGAAAAATAGTGATTTAAATTGAAAAATGCCATTATGTTTAAATAATATAAAATTTAAATATTTTTCTTAAAATGGTTCTAAAATTTAATTAAGATAATTTATAAAATTTTGAAATTAAATATTTTATTTTTAAATATTTTAATGTATATTTTGGTGTAAGTAATGTTTATAATTATGAAAATATTTTTTCCTTGAAAACAGGTTTTCCCCATGATATGGAGGATTATTTTTAATGTAATTGAATATAATTTAAGAGATTTAATTTATAAAAATTGATTCAATGTCTCTAATTTGAATGTATAATTTTTTAAATGAGAGGTACATCAGTTATTTCGTAATAAAATTTAAAACCTTGAAAAATGGTTCCCTATAGTTAATGTTAAAATAGATTTATCAATGGGTTAAACCAAATATTAATTGAATATTTTCCAAACAAACTTTCATAAATATGATTTTAAATTAATATTCAAATATAAACCATTCACACATTTAAATATAGGTCCATTTGGATTAATGTTTTATATGTATAACATAATTACATTTTAATCCATTAAGAAATATAAAGTGTTCCCTCTCCCTAACATATAATATTAAACCCCTAACATCCCTTATTTACACAAATATGATCCTTATTTCTATATATAACCATAAAAATTGTATTATAAACATACATATAAATGTTCTAGAGGTTTTGGTATCCACAAATTACCATCCGTATGGTTTTTTAGGGGAAATATAAAGGAGTAACTTGAACAAATTTGTAATCACATTAATGGATCACTTTCATGTTTATTTCTTCTCATAACTCCTATAAATATTTTTCTTTCATAATGAAATAATTTATTTATTTTCCTAAACATACTAAATTTATTTTATAATTTTGTAACTACAAACATCCACACTCTATTTCATTAAATGTGAAGCGAAATTAATATTTATACATATATGGGGACAACCACCTTCACATACTAATAAATTTAACTTTCCATAACTATTTTTTATGTATGGTTATTATTATGGATTTATATTTCTTATGATATTTATATTTTAATTTTTAATATTTAATTACTACATAATATATACCTCTTAACATTCCAATCGAGTTTCAGAAGATAACACTGCTCATGTGTACGTATAGACTACCACCTTTATGAAGCGATTTGATTCATTTTTAATATATGGACTATATGCATGGTATTATGTAATGATTTCTAAATGATATATTTTATATTTTATATTATAATAGTTTTTGAATTTTTATTTATTTTACAACTTTATTTTGTTCCATCCATCAAAAAATGATATCAGTGTTGATGTGTATGTATGACCTACTCTCCCCATTAAAAGATTAACTCATTTTTGTATCTATAAATATTATTGAAGATTCAGAATATATATAAGAAATATATGTAGTATATATAATATGTATAATTATTATAATTATCTACTTGATGGTAGAATGACCAATGACTAAGGACTAAGACGGAATAACCGAAACATGAATGAAATTATGCAGTTTTCACCAAGATCATTAATTTCAATAACAAAATGATAATAAAAAGATGATAAGACTTCCCTAGTAAATAAAACAGTGTATGATATATATGAATATGGTTCTTGAATAAATTTATAATGTCTATATAAATATTATATAGTTGGATCAAATGTATACATTGAACAATAAGACATGAGGTATGAGATTTATGTTCCAATCCCATTTTAATGGGATTGTTTATACATGAATTTCTATTAAATAAAATCTATAATCCATATCATATATATTAATTAACTTTTATTCACCAATATTTAGTTATGGATAATAAAGTTTTCCCTTTTATTTTACTCATTTATGTACTTACTATTTTTAAAATATAATTTTAACGAAAAATGACAATGTTTTACTATATGGTAAAAAATCAATTAACTTCCATGTCCTCGTTTTTACAGAAATATTTTCAAAATATTTTACTATTATAATATTATTATTAAAAAAATCTACATTTTTTATTTTTTATTAGATAATAATACAAAACGTCATATTATTATATAATTTAGTTAGTTTCATCTTTTTCCTAAATAATAGAACAAAATCTCTATTTTAACGTTCTAATAATGAATATAATTTATTTTTGTCATGATTGATCAATGATTTAAAGATTCCATTTAATATTTTCTGGAATATATTTAATAAAATTAGTAAATCATTATGAAATTATTATAATTTACATCTATGATTCCATAATTGAAATTGTATTTTCCTCAGTAAATATTTCATTGATAGTTTATTGAAATTTTAATATATGATAAAAACTGTTGATGTCATGTTTGATTTTATTGGGTTATAATCCATTAATAGGATAATTATTCATTGTTTTTTTGTTTAATTAGTATCATGATGATATAACTATGAAACCAATTTATTTCTCATTGGTAATCTGATAATAATTTATAAAATATTTATGAATAGTATTTTATTCACATTACTTTTGTTATGTTGATATGATGAATCTTTCATGATCTTTTTAAACCCATATGTATGGTATTATATATCAAATGGGTGGGCCCTAAATTATATATCTTTGAAATGATATTTATTTATTCTATAAAACCTATTTGTGATTATTTATTGGTTAATTATGAAAATTATATTTTATAGTCATGGTCTCTTATGACTATTTTTATATTATGTTTTAATATGAAAACAAATTTATATATCTAACATATTCCAATACTATGAATTTGAGCTCACCTTTTCTATTGTTATTGTTCCCCTAGATATGAATAATGGTTTTATGTAGGTAATTTCAATAAGGATATGAACTTGATATATAAATAATGTAGATGATGAAAATTTTATCTAATTTTTTTTTATGTTTCAACTCTCCAAATATAATAAAACTCTATAGTTTTAATGAAGATTGTAATTATATATAGTGAATATTCATATAAAATTAATAATTTTTTTAAAATCCTAGGCCACTAATGAAAATATCATACTAAAACAATTATATTACATATCACCAACAAAATTACATTATCATTAGAATCTTTGGATCCTTTGAGAAATTTTGGAGACACAAATGTGTAACCCTTCCTGTCATTAGGGCTTTCGGTTGTGATCAAACATCAAGAATGAGTTAACATTCATTCTGATTTCATCAAATTTATCTTCGTTTATTTTTAAATTTCAACTTTTATTTCTAAAAAAATCATATACAAATAAATCAGTTAGTATATAAACATTACATTAATATAATTACTCTAATAGAATAGTTTTATAAAATTATTGATATGAAAAATATCACCCTGAAAATTTTTAATAAGTCTCATTCATGGTCAGTTTCAAAACATATATGGATATTTTTAGTACATAATTTTTCCTCCTTCATGCCTTCTTAGTTTAAATATTATTGAATCTATAAAAATATATTTTTTTGCATCATTACTCTTGTCGAGTATATTAATGTAATGGATAAATAATAACTGAATATTAAAAATCAAATAATATGAAAATAAATAAATTCAAATAAATATTTAATAAAACAATTTAGTTTTTAATGGATTTTAAATAAAATAAAATTTTTATAATAGAAATGTAATAGAATAATTGAATATAAACATAATTTTTAATAATTTATCAATAATGATATAGTTATTGAACAGTACGTGAAAATTTAAGAAAAAAATATGGCATGTTGTAATAGGGCTCTGCAAATATTTCAATATCAATTGTGTTTATACTATCGATCTAATTAATTTCCCAATTAGTCTTATAAAATAAATTCAAAATGTACTATATTTTTCTTCTCGCCCATTTCTTTTAAAAGAGATATTCATATTTTTTCTTATTTGGGAAGAATTATTAGCTGTATATAATAATATTTTAAAATGACCTATTATTTTAAGTCTCAATGATTTTTCTAGTGATTTTTCTATGAAAATAATATGATAATTTATTCCAACCATAAATGTTTAAAATAATTATCTACCTTGTTTTTTGGGAACTAATAATTTTATTCATGGACATATTCTTTATGAAATCCTTATATAGTACATTATTTTTTAATCAATTTATTTAATGTTTAATATTGAATTGCATTTCGTTTTAGTCAGGAGAAAAATATAATTAGAATTCTATATTGTTATTGGTGATCATAGATTTATATATCCCTATAATTTTTTTCGGTATAACATTACATATCTTGTGATCATTACGAATATTCATGATCCAATTTCATGAGTGGTATTGATACATTAATATCAATCTATACTGTAATGATTACATCATAGTAGTCATTAATCTATATTTTTATGGTTTAATTTTATAAATATTACACAATACATATCTATATCAAATGATTTCGATAATCTAATGATTTTTATACTATTCTCATGTAATGACGGTATTGATTATTTTCACCAAAAAACTCAAATTGATTCATATTTCAAATTAATCCCTATTATTCCTCCCCATATTGTGTGTTTATCTAACCCAATCTTTATATATGTCAGAAGGTGATTATGTGTTCTAAGAGGATCATTATATCCTATAAGAGGACTATAATAATTTTCATGAATATTAATTAGTGTTTTACACAAGATTATATTCTATTAAAATAGATTAACAAACAATCTAAACCAATTGACTATGGGAGTTGTAATATTGAGTATGATTTTATAAAAAATAATTTAATAATCATGTAATTATTATACATTCTAACACTGTTCGAATCAACAAGTATTTAGTTACTTTTCCAATTATGATATTATAATTAAACTAAGGTCAATCATATAGATTTAATATGTAAGGACTATTGGATTTATTAAAATAAATGAATATGTAATATATCAATTTAAATTAATTTATTTTTGTAATAATACTTTTCATCTCAAAAAATATAATAAACAATGTAATCAAAGAAAAAAATTCTTATTTTGTAAAATGAAGTGATTTTCCCAAAATAAGTAGAATACAATTTTAAGTAGATATGAAAACCAAATGATAGTAATTAACCACATTCCATTAGTTATGAAAAATATATGTAACCATTTGGATCATCATCCATTGCTAAATAATAAAAAATTAGCCACTCATTCATTTTTGTGGTAGTGACCACCTACATTTACACTTATATTTGGAAAACTTATTATATAATTATGTTCCAACTCAATGAAAAATATATTTTTCATTAATAAATTTTTTTTATCAATATAATTTTATTTAATTTAACTATAATTAAAAAGAATTAATTAAGAAATTATGGAAATTTAACAAGAATATAACAATAGTAGATGGTGTTAATTATATAGTATGGTATTAAATTAAGAAACTATTTCTTAAAATTTATTTACATGTAACACTTTATAAAAATATATAGAATATATTTTTGGGAAATTGAGTTGAAATAATGATTTTATTTTGATATAAGTGTAGAATTTTGCAACGATTCTAAACTAGGATTCTAATTTTTTTTTTCAAATATGACATTAAAATAGATTTATGCTTTCGGGGATGAAAACCAAATATCATAAAATCCATATATACATGGGATTTTTTTAAATATATGAAGATGTGGTTTTGTGTCATAACAATATAGATATGGAATTTATAGAATGGTTCCATAGTCATGTAGAAATATAATAACTGAATTGCTATTTAAAGCATCAAACGTTAAAGGATAGGGAAGAAAAATCATCTAAATTAGCATGTATAAATGATATAAAAATAATCATAGTGGGAACAATCTCAAAGGAAAATTGAAAATTATTAGAATGTAGAAAAACATCATCTATCTCATAAATATTATAGGATGATGGAATGTCCACAAGTTAAGATATGAGAATGGAAGAATTCGCTCAATAAACCCCATATTTTATAATTATTTCACAAAAAGAAACTTGGACACATTTCAATTTTGTCCACTAAATGAAGTCCATTTAAGGATAATTAAAATGAACAACTACCCAATCGGAGGAAGAATGTAATTACACTTTTCATCCCCTAAATTGTGGTGGAGTAGTAAAATAAATTATTGATGGTTTTACATGTTATTCACACAAGTATATAAAATAATATTTTGATCATTATTCAGTGAAATCGTTTATAATATTATTATTTACTCAAAATATTGAATCAAAACCCTGATACTATAATTTATATATTTATATTGAAATATAAAGAGGTGAAATCCTTATAAAACAAGTGTATGAATAATTCCAAATTAGGATCTCTGTTATTATTTATTCAATAAATGGTGTAATTATTCCTTTGGGGGAATTAGATTTAATACGAGGCATGGATTATATCCCATTTTAAAAAGATTAAATCAATATTATTTTAAATAGAATATCATTATATATCCCAACCCATCCCAATATCATATAAAAAAGAAATTATGATTATGAATATCATTTTAAAAAAACTTTAATTATATAGATATTTATAAATTGTAATAAATAATATAATTTTTAAATGGTTGTGACAATATAATTTTACATTATTAATGATAGAATGTGAGATGGGTTAATTCCCCTTTTAAATTATAAAACAAAACTAAATTAAATTATATTATAATGTGGTAATTTTGTAACATGTTATAATGTTAATATCAATATATATTGACAGATTATGCACATCAGAAATGTACATATCAAAGTTCATCAATTTTCTATAACTTGCATGATGTTTTTTAAAATTATTAATAGACCCATAAAACCAAATTATGAAAACACAATTAGATAAATTATTTTTGAAATTTCTCGATGATAATCCATATTTATCATTAATAATGGATGATTTGATTATATTATTTCTCCATTAATAATCATGGTGAAAAAGGTAAATAATCCCATACAATTATGGGTTTTGGTATCCTTTTTTACATCTTCTATAGTCATAGAACCCATCCATTTATTTAGTGGTATTGAAAACCAATTTTTTATGGAGATGAGAAGAAGAAGGGTTTCTTAAAAGAAAACCTTTTAAATATACTCTCATTAATCTCTAAAATGGTTTCATAGATTTTAGATAAAAATAAGAGAGATTAAGTATGATGATAGACTAAAAAATTGATTAATCATTTCAAATAGATAATTATTTAATTTTTTGACTAGTTAAAAAAACTATATCCTTATCATTTTTGTGACAATGATATGATCCATTGATGGATATTATTCATGGCCTCCATGTTACATTATTTATGGAGTCTAATATACCTTGTAATTTATGAAATTAATCTCCACCATTAAGGAACATGAAAATCAAATAAATTGATGGAGGTTACACCAATATTAGACCCTTTTCCATGCTACTCGAGCACCACTAGCTAGCAGGTATCCACAAAATCTTAAAACTGGGTTTCCTGGTGCTCAAACCTTATTCCAAAATTTAGAAATTTGCATAGTTGGAAGAATCATATACCCATTTTACTTCTTACATGATTGATGTTATTTCTGTCTTCCAATTGTCGATAACTAGTTGTCCACTATTTTTCTAGTGGACTCCCAATAAAAAACATGCAACTTAACAAAAGGAATAAACTATTTAGTGAAGAGAATAGATCTTTAAATTAAATAATGGCTACTCTATATTCCCTCCAATTCCTTAATTTTATCCTATACATTAATCCCATGATATCAAAACATGATAATGGAAGTTTAATCCTTCAAAAAAATTCAGCATTATTCCATTACAATGCATTTGATATTTTCATTAATTATATTAATGCCTTATTTAAAAATTAAATAATTAATACTGTAATAAACATCAATGAAAACATCATAATCATATTTTTCTATTCATTATCATGAATAATTCTTGACAGATATAGTTGTACAATATGTAAATCCTCACCCTCGAATAAATTCCGATTATATGTAAATACATTGAGGAGAAATAGAGAGAGAAGGGGTTGAGAGTTTCTATTTCTATGGAATCAATGTCTTCATTTAAAATCTATAATGAAATCTAACTCGATCGATTATTTCAATCCTGTGGGCGTTTTCATTGGGCCCTCGAAGAAGATGAATGGTGGCTCTGGCTTGGGGCAGCCTATGCCCCCGGTGTGCATGGATCCATTAAAGGTCACAAAAATTGATAGGTTCTTTCTTATAACCAAATGCAGTGATTGTTCTCCACATAATTGGATATCAAGGAATTGGGAACTTTAGGTAGTCGATGCGAACCCTCGGCTCTTTCATGAGTGAATTGATGCTTGTATGTTTTCTATTATTTTAGTTTTTACTTCTAATTAGAATGCTTCTTGGAAATTAGAGGACCTTCAGAAGCGTCTCTAGAATATTTGGGCTTTCAGTGATTGGTGGATGGTATCCATAGGTATGACCATTTTTCATTTCACTTTTTGATCATTTGACATGAAAATGGTGGCATCGTGCTACAAATTTTTTAACCTTAAATCTTGGAACCTGAGATTTCATAACTGGGATCCTTGGTTCAATCATTTTTAGGACAAGAATATAATAGCTTAATCCTGGATTCATGTGAAAGGATTGAGCTGGGTATTCTGGCACCCTAGAATTTAAAGGGATATTTCACTAGCAGTTGGGACCCCCATCAAGCTTGACAAGGAATCATTATCAGTTCAATTTAGTTATTTTTCTCACATCGTAGTCGAGTTTGAGAGATCTTTAAATCTTGTGGAGAATGTGTATGTAATTGGTGGTGAGTTCACATTTGAACATGAGATCAAATTTGAACAAGAACCTGATTTATGTGTTAATTTATCATCAATTGGGCATGTTAAGGTGAACTATTATTGAGGATTGTGTTTTTCTAACTATAAATGTTATGGGAACCTTGTGGAGAATTACAAATTTAATTTAACCATTTCTTCTAAAAGGAAGGGTGTTTCTGATATTTTTATGTTTGATCCACCTTCACTCATCAAGGGACCAATGTTGCATGGAACTTCTTGTATTAATGTTGGCCGTGTTTCTTTTTCTGATGTTGTGGATAGCTGGAAGTCATATGATGATAGACTTGATATTAATATTAGTGGAGGTGTGCTACCATCGGGGAATTTCATTTCCTCCACTCATGTTGTACCTAATATCCTTGCTTATCGAAAGACTTCTATGTTCAGTGATGATTATCCTAATAGACATGAAAGTGACACCGATATGGATCTTGCAGTTTTTTTGGAAGATCAATTTTCTTCCTGTGGGAAAATTTTTGGTTCCCTATAAAGGGAATCTGCTAGGCGTATGTTTGTTGCCCCTATGGATGACTTGGTTCATGTTGTTCCTAATAAGTAGACAACACCTACTTTTGATTCATCTACCATTGGGCAGTTGGAGACTCATCCAGGTGCTTCTGGCGGCTATATGATAGATAAATCATATTTTCAAGGTAAATTTATCTCTTAAAGAAATAATTGTGTGTCCATACAAGGGGACTCATATGGGCATGTGTTACCTACACCTATAGTTTATTTTGTGCATGTTGATCCTATGCAGGTGATATCACCTATTGTTGATTCATCTAGAATTGGGAAATTGGAGACACAACCAGTTGTTTCCAGTGGTTCTATGCTGGATAAATTCTCTTCTCAATAAATATCAGTAGGTGATGTGTTTCCCGCATATGGGAACTTACAACAAGAGCAGGTGGAATAGCCTACTGCTCCTCATGATATGGGGACAGAGAGACTATATAGCTCTATGTGGTCATGGTCTATGTTATGGCCTCTATAGTTGACTTGGAGGCCCCAATGGAGGATCTTTTGTTGGAATCATTGAAGAATAATTTTTTAATGTGGTGGAGTCTATGAACACTCATGAATTCGACAGGCTTTACCTGGACAGTAGGGAGATAAAAAGTTACCATGTATTAATAGTTATAGTGGATAAGTCACATAATATGGCCAATCATGATATCAACATGGAGCTATAGTTAGGGCATCCCCGCAATGAGGAAATTCTAGGTGAACCTCTTGGCGGTGGTAAAGTCAACGATGATGTGAAGACTATGGCTAATCTGGACAAGAAAATAATTAAGGTGGAGGCTAGAAAACAACATGATATGTGGAAAACCCAAAAGAAATTAAAGAGGGGTGACACCCGACAGGCCGAGGATGACGTGGACTTGGTTGTATAAATAAGGGATAAGATGCATTATCTTGTTTTCATTTGGTTTGATGATGTATGTCACTTTTACTAGGAACTCTCCTTGTTCCTATAATGTTTTCTTTTATAAAATTTTTGTTGTGCCATCGGGACACCTATGGTCTGGACTTTTCTGGATTGTAAATACATTGATGTATTCATTATAGAGTATGTTAGTGTTCCCCCAAATCTTAATGTAGATATCTTAATTGATCTTGTGAATATGGTTACACCAATGTACATGATTACCTATTGAATTTCCCTTATAGATCTAAGGGATTTATGAAATTAAAAGAAAAATAATTTGGATAATTTATATTTTCACTCTAGTGCCCCCCAATTGGGGAACAAGTTCCATATTTCAATAATAAGGATGGGTAAATGCACCTTTTCATCGACTATTGAGTGATCAAAAATATCACTTTAAAAATAAGTATTTATTAATATATATTAAGGATTTATTTTATATACATTGAGAAAAATTATACATATCAATACTGGATCATAATTTTTTATGATATAAATTGACGGTAATGAGAGAAGATATTAAAAAGACGACAATTTATAAAATATATATACACTCTAAGTTTATATAAATTTTAGTATGAATTATAATAATATTATCAATTTTCAAGGACATGATGAATTGTTTCTTCTGATAATAACTAAATAAATTTTGATATTTCTTTATTAATAATAGTTTTACATGCACTAACATAATATAAGAATATAAATAATATCAATGGATTGTATCTAATACTTTTCACATGGATAAGTGATTACTTTATCATGTATGAAATTTAGATGTATCATGAAACACAAAGATATTTTTTAAAGAAGAAAATTGAATTATATAGAATAAAAAAATAACAATGATTTTATCTAGTGATAAATGATAAACTCAGTTTATCTTTATTTACACTAAACACCATGTTTTTTATTTTTCATAATGTATTCAATATTAAAAAAACATAAAAGAACCATGATATATATTACCATTATAACCTAGCCATTACATTAGTGGGTATAAATAGTATTAACTACATTATAATATATATATATATATATATGTCTCACTCTATAAAAATTATTGATAAGTGTTTAGTAAATAATCAATAAATTTTTAGAAAATATATTTTATACTTAGAAAAATATTTTTTCTTGAAAAATGATTTTTATTTTTTTCTTGGAAAAGATGTGTAATACATTTTTCAAAATATTATAATATTTATTTTAGAAAAAAAACATTTTATAAATTTTAATATTATAATTTATATTATGTGAAATTTTTTTATTTTTTAGATAATATTGATATTTAGACGAATAGTGAGAAATAAAATTTTTTATAAGTAGTTTCTTTTCAATAAATCAATTAAAATAAAATTAAGGATTTTATGTTAATGTGTTATCATGTAACCTATGTGATTTTTATTTATATATAATTATTTTACACATATTTATAATTATTTTTCTTATATGTTTGTTTTTTGGGAATAAAAATGATTTCTTCTAAAATCTGTTTTCAAATGCATAATGTTTCCACTATTTAATTAATTAAAATAGTATATAATGGTATGTTTTTAAATAAATTTATTTATAATATGTCAATAAATAATTTGTTTTATTCAGAGAAAAATTATTATTAGTCATAGAGTTAATATAGTATCATATTTTTCTAAAAAATACTCATCTTAAAAACTCATTTTTTCTACAGGTCTACAAAATTAATCTTATTTTAAATTTTCCAACTAATATTAAATGAATTTATAAAAATGGATAAAATATAATGAATTAATATAATTTTTAATTTCAAATAAGTCCAACATATTTTTTGATGAATGTAATTAGTGAAAAAAAATTTAATTTAATAAAAACGATTAATGTAACAACTAGTATACCAAGTGATTAAACATTATGCATATATGGAAAATGACCCAACACATGTTGAAAACCTATTTTATGGAACTTTTTATATTATTTTAATCTTAATAATTAAATTTATGAGTTTTTGGGTCACGTTTCCATAAAAGGGATTCATAGATTAGTTTAAATAAAGAAATAATACAAAATGTACCTTTCTTACGTTATATTTCTATACTGCATTAGGAATAAGTAAAAAACAACACTAATTCAGATATTCATATTAGTTTTTAAGATAATTTATTTATTGTTATAACCATAATTTATCTATAATTTTTTAGAATTTATATTTACATTAAAATCCTAAGAGACGCCATCACATAGATTATATAGAAAATAATTATATAACAAAATTGAATCTAAAAACATTAAAAGTGATATAAATTGAATTAATTATTGTGATAAATTATTTTTTCAGATCAATATATCATGATATAAATATTTTACTTAATATATTTAAATTTCATTATTGTATTGATATTTTTAAAATCCAAAATAAAATAATATATTCAAAATTGACATTAATTATATTTTATAATAAATGATATTATATTAAATGCTTTAAATATAATAAAAATAATATTATCTTCCAATTTATTTTTTTATATAAATATATATTAAATATGGTCCATTAATTTACATATTTATCTTTTATAATGAACATATTGACAGGTTTAGTTTAATAATATCTTTGGAACATTTAATGTTAAAGAAAGGTTTTGGCGCATTGCTTTATCTTCTATTATTATTAATTTTCGAAAAAAAAAATATTTTTATTTTAAATTTTTTATTTAATAATTTTAATATTTAGGTATAATTTATCTAATAATTTTAATTTTAAGTTATTTTTAGTGGATACATTACATGGGTTAGAAAACCAGTTACCTTAATGAAAACACAAAATGAAAACATTAGAAGAAATGATGTTAATGAATGAAATGTTTTATTTTTGTGTTATCATATGTAGTGATGTTTTGGATCTACCATATAATCCCTTAAAACACATTAATTATAAATCATAGAGCCACCTTAGGTATGAATGACCTCCCAATAGTGAATTCATTTGTTTATTTATAATAATGTCACTCCTACTCAACAATAAATGGGCACTAACTCCCGTAACATCATCACACCTCTCTAGCCATTTGGATCATACATACTAGGCCCAAATCACTCCCCATAATTTATCCCCTAATCATATTATTTGTATTTTTTCATAATTAAATCCTTTAACAGATTTGTTAAAACCCAAAGTGGATATCGGGAGAATAGTTAATGTTTTTATAAATGAAATTTTTTGTATCTTCCTTCACCTATTTGAATTATTAATATAAAATTATTACATAATAATAATACTATAATAACATTATATATGTTTTTTTATGTTAATGGTATTGAAAATAACGACACATACTATAATAAAATGGCTTACCAATTAATCATTCGTCTGTACGGTACACTATCACCTCGGGAACCGATGATATTTTTTTTCCAACACCAACTTTCAATGATAGAAATAATGATGTAAAAACACTTTATATATGATATTTATGATACTTATGATATTATTATGATTTTATTATTATTATATAAAATATTCCTTCATGATATACATTTTTTGGGAATATAATAGTTTCATTTTTGTTTATGGAGAACTACTACCTCGCGACGTGAGGTGATTTTTTCCATCCTTAAAATAAATTTATTTAGGGTGGGTTTAGTAATACAATTATATATTTATGAAATAAAAAAATATAGTGTATATATATATATATGTTACTTTTAATTATTTCTTTCAATATGAAAAGAATATGCAAACAACGTTCATGAGTACGAAAGGTCCACCGTCTCCATGAACTATATATTTCATTTCAATCACTAAATTATATGGATTAAAATAAATAATTTATATAATGAATATATATGAAATTAATATTATATTTTTCAATCTATATATTTTTAATGCTAACCAAAGTAAGTGGACAAAAAATAACAAGTCAAAACGTCTAGGAAAAGGAAAGCAGTTATTAATAGTAATGTAAGTTTAATATGGAAGTTATATTAAAAGGTTAATAAAAATTCATAAAATAATATTATATGGTATAAAATAAGTAAATATTATTTTTTAATATATTTATAAAAAAATTATATATATTACATAGGAGGTTACAAGCAATATGAGTATTGTCCAGTTTTAATGTAATTTTTTTTCTTCTCTCACTTTTATTTCTATGAGATATATTCCATATTCAAAACATTTTTGTGGTGTATATGATTTCAATGAATTTTTGGTTTGAATATTATAATGAAAATTATTGGGATTTAAATATATATATATATATATATATGAGGATCTATATTCCATGGGAGTTACAGTTCAATGTTACCAATGATGTAATCTATTTTTGACCAAATTTTACATCCTTAAAACATATGTCAGGTTATACCCCTGTCTTCATTTATATTCTGTATATACACCCAATTTTATATTTAATATAATTAATTTATTTATTTCATGTTATTTTATGTTTAATTTAATATAATCATTTCATGGTGCTTAGGATTCAATTTTACCCATGTTTAATGATTTTTATATTACAATCTCATCAATTATCAAGATTATTTGTGATTAAATCTCTAATACTGTCATCGTTTTATCTAGCACTATACAGTTATAATTAAATTTCTTAAAGTATAATTGTTTCATGAGAATACATTTTTTCCATTCATTATTCTCTCTTTATCTAATCAATATTTTAAAACAAGTTTTCAAATTAATAATCCACTTACCATTCAAAAATTTATTTTCTTCGAAAACCATGTTTTCATAAAATATTTTTAAAATGGTTTTAAAACTATTTTTTAATGCTAGAAAAAAAAAATTCTCAATAGATTTTTTCAAAGTATTTTGAAAGATTCCTTTATAAAATTAAATGAAAATTTTAAATTAAATTTATTTTTAAAACATTTTATGTTTAAAAAGGTGATTTTCAAAATAAAAAAGGTTATTTTCTTCAATATGGTTTTATGGTCTTTTTAAGGGTATTTCCATTTGTCAACGTCAATAAATATGTTTTCACTTATTCTATAATTGGTTTATTTTTTAATCATACCATCCTTATTCTTTCTATGGATGGATTTATATTGATTCAATGTAATTTTTAGGAAAATTCTTTCTGTAACAATGGTTAACCATGTTTCAGTGATATTTTAATGACCCAATTTATTCTCCATGTTTTAACCATGAATCGAAGATATATTTATGAAACTAATTTCTCTTCCATGGGATAATAATGATTCATGGAAATTTTAATGGAACACATTTTTTTTCCTCAGGTTAATCAAGTATCAATGTGGTTTTAGTTGTACCGATTTCTTTTCCATTGTTTAATCATGTTTCAATGATATTTTTATGTGACTTGTTTATTTTACACAAGATAATCGTGTTCTAAAATTATTAATTGGGTTATTATTGATTTTTGATGAAATTAATTATCTATGTTTTTATTCATGTTGTGGTTCATGGATATTTTATATGATGGTTTTTCCCAGATAGCTTCAGGTGACCCTATTATAGACTAAACAATGGGTGGACCCAAATATAGCTCCAATGGAATGTGTAATTATTATTTTCTCAATATAATTATACTAGATGTTTCTTGTATGGTTATTCCAATTTGTAAGGGTTTTTATGGGTTTTGTAATGGTTATATAACTGTTTCATGAGATGATGTCCCCAAATACAAGAATGTATCACATTAGGTTTATGTTGGTTTAGGATATTTTATTTGACCAATATTGATACTATATAGCTGAATCACAACTATTGTAGGCCTAATGTCCCAACTCGGCTCACCCCTAAACCGGTGGTCGGACCGGTCACCATGTGACCTCAAGCATGTCTCCCCGTACGCCAGTGGCTATCGACTAGCAGCGAGGGTCTATGGATATTAATTGGGAAGACGATACCCTCTTATCAGAGTTTGACAGTGGTATATCAGAGTAAATAAAAAACTATGGATATAAATAGCGGAAATAGTCTAACAAGCGATAATGCAGTAGAAGACCGAATTTATAAATCTTTTACAAACAAAGGGACAATGCCAATTATAGAGTAGATGCATGCATGACATGCTAATGATAAAAAAATTGAAAACAATTAATAAAACAAAATTATGATCATTATATTACAAAAAATTAATAAACAATGACTCCAAGACCTGAGGGCAGTCTCCTCGAGCATCTCAAGCATCCGTGAGGTCCTTTGATCCTATTTTCCAGGTAAATGAAAACAGCACAATACTGCAATCAAATAGTATCTACTCAGGTACCCTAGCGCAATGGAGGCCCGAGTAGGGTGTGAGATATTAATCTCAGTAGGCTGGTACCACCAGTATATACCCCAAATATAGACTTTTAATATATGATTTAAACCATGTGAATGTATGCATAAATAAATTAAGAAGTATAAAGTAACAATATACCCATGTACCTACTTTAACCCTCAGCTGGCGTCTGAACGTGCATTATACATTTGTCTTTCATACTCAACAATCATTACATAATCATTTTTATTTTTAAATTAATTAAACATAATTAAATTATGAAAGTCTTGAGATTCTTCCTAAGCCCAACATCGCTTGTATAAGTCACCCACCACAGATGTCTCTAAATTCCATCATTGCAATCAACGTAAAGACTAAATCTAGTCTTGTTATTTGGTCTGGATAACACGTCATATGTTATTCAATTTAATCATTGATATACTATGTCGAAGCCCATACACCAAAATAGTGATTCGCTATTGGGTCCGTCCACGGAAAGTGATTCACCCAATTCATTAATAATTATGAACCCTTTCTCATATTCAATTAACAAATCATTATGTCAAAACAGTTTACATTAACCATGAATTAATTTCATCTTTGACCAATTTAACCCTCCATCCAATGTCAATTAATTATTGTAGAACATCATGCCTAGCACCCTCATGATTATTTGGAGTGTCAGTCCTTGTCTCACAACACATGTGTATTTTGAGCATTAGCCTCTAGCCCATAAATTAATATTTTCATGAAAGATGGATGTAGAACTCATGTCTGGAACCCTGTGATTATTTGAGCATCAGTCCTTATCGCACAAACCATTTATCAGTCATACGTATATATTTATCATTACTGTAGAACACCATGTCTAGCACCCCATGAGTATTTGGAGCTTCATTACTTCTCTCACAACCCATTTTTCAACCATACATATATAATAATCATTGGTGTAGAACACCATTTCTAACACCCCAAAAAAATACATTAATTAATTCATAAATTAATTGATCCAATCCATTAATTAATTAAATAACTATTTGGCAACATTGATCACCCATCAAATAAGTCAAAAATTAATTATCCATTCAACATCTCAATTGTAAATAATTAATTCCCATTTAATTATTCTTAGCAAGCCAACTAAATATTAAACTAAACTTTTAATTATACAAAAAAATTAACAAGCCTGAACCCGTACACTCAATTAGTGATTCGTCCAAGACATTAAAAATTTACATTAATGTTATATTAATCACAAAACCTGATTAACAAAGCCTAGATATTTACCAACCATCTCAATCGGCATATCATATTTTTTAACAACTCCATCTAAGAAAACTTAAGGCATTAAAAATATTACACATCAAAAACTACCATTGGCCAACCATCGTAACAAACAATCAATTCCAAATATTAATTTAATGCAAGAAAATTAATTAATTCAACAATTAATTAATTAATTAAATCTTATCTATATAACCAATTATCAATTAATTAACCATTTAACATTTAACATGTAATAATTAATCCATCCATTAATTATTACCATTTTCCAATATCCATTCTGAACACGTATAATATTCAATATTCTAAATAATCCTTAAAATAAAATTATTTTTTACAACACATGACTTGATAATTAATTCTCCAATTAATCAAAAAATTACCCATTATTCATATCCAAATCATTCAGATGTTTAGTCATATCACTTTAACCAAATTAACAAAACATGCTTAAAATCAAAACATGTTCAAGACCTCATTTATCTAATGTGGACGGATTCATTTAATAACATAAAAAGTGTTGTGCAACGAAATATCATAATTAAGGAAACTCACATTCTCAATTTATTTAATGCTTCTAGAATTCTGAAATAATGTGTTATTGATTTGGGACCCCACCTCGGTGTTGCCCCATTTTAATTCTAAAGCTCTTTAATATACATGACTGCAACCAGTCCACAACTGGTCCACAATCGCATGCACGCTCACATTATATATATATATATATTTACTCACACACACACACACACAGATATATATATATATATATATATATATATATATATTCACGTGTGCACCCTATAACAATATTAAGAAAATTAAAAATATTAAATAGCTACTCAGAATCAAAGCAGTAAGGACCAGCACGCATTTTACTATGTACCAGGGACCATATAAAATATCCAACCCTTGATTTAATAGTGAGAAATAATAACACAGCTATATGACCTTACCTGAAACATGACAGCAAAGCGAAAACGAACCCATCCGCCTCACCTTTGTAGGCAGATGCCAGAATACGGTCCAAAGGGTCTTGAGGAGCCCCTAGAACATTATTAGAACAGATGAATCAAGGAAACAAAATATAACCCAAACCATTGGGGTTTAGAAAATCAAACAAGTCGAGGGAGGATCCAAACGGCTAATTTGATTCACAAAACAAATTCTGACAGACTCACCTAGCCGAGATGGACATGATTTGAGAAGACACCAGGAGGATTTGATCGCACGATGAGGAGCCAACGAGGGGAGTGTAGTGTTCCTCAATGGAGGGGCCTCGTGCGTTTTTTTGTTCCTCTCGTATGGTGATGTTCCACCATCATGTTCTCTTCCCCAATTATCAATTTCCCCCAAGATAAACTAATCGTCTATTTAAATAAGTTGTTCATAATTAATTCTGAAAACCCCCTTTAATCATCCAATTAAATTAATAAAATAATAATAATATCCTTATTATTATTATGAAATACTTATTTTATTAAAAAAATTATAATAAATCATTTTAAAAACTAGGTAACCGCACAGCTGACCCGCATCATTTTTACTAACCGTTAACAACTCGATATCTATATTTAAAATGGTTTAATTAAATAAAACTCAACTCCAATTATATTCCTCATTTAAAATTACAATTTAAAATTACCCTTATTCTATAACACCCATATCCTCATTTATACATTATTCAATTAAATTCATTCACAAATTTCTATTAAATAAATTCACCAATTAATGTTTTTTTAACTAAATTATATCAACATAATTTAATTAAATTTTAAAATAACTCTAACTCATTTTTATTTAATTAGTTTTCTCCAAAAAAATTTAACTAAATAAAAACCTCTGATTCGTAGTGATTAATTAATTTTTTTTGACCTTTAATTTAATTAAATGAAACCCCCAAAAATGAATTATTATTATTATTATTAATTATAATAATAAAACCCCTCATAAAACCATAATAATTATAATAACATTATTATTATTATTATTTAAAATTAGATAAAATCCAACACCACTTATTAGATAAAACCACTTATTTATAAATTAAGAATCTCTTTATTTAATAAGATTCTTCTTTGAGATACCCAAAAGATTTATTAATTTCACATAACTATTACACCTTATTAAACATCCAATTAAAATCATTTAACAAAAATTTTACACCCCATTTAATTAAAGATTCTTCTTCATTCATTGTTCTCTTAATAAACAGTTCATTATGAATTATAAAACTCCCAATTTATTATAATATGATTAATATGAAAAACAATACTACCCATAACCCCAAATTTAATTTCCATAATGATAATAATTCTTACAATCCTAAAACTGAAATTATAATAATATAATAATTATTATTTTTAAATATTTTTATATACCCAACACCACTACTTAATAACAATGCTTCATTAATTCTAAAACTCTTCCTTTTTTTAAATGTTTATTTGAGAAACTAAAAAGCCACATTAAATTCTCATAAATGATGCACTCCTTTAATATGAAATTAAAATATCAAAGCATTAAATTTATTTATGACACTATAATAACAATAATAACATTATTATTATTATCACATTCCTCTATTTAATAATATAGGGTCCTTTAATAATTCTGAAACAAACTATTTAATTAAAATGGTTCTTCAATCAGCCCAAAATCCACATTATTTTCATCAGCCTTCATTTAGGGAATTCTATATCATTAATTTCATTAAACAACGAATATAATATTATTAATAATAACATTATTATTATTATTAAAATGTTCTTTTAATTAATAACTATCTTTTATATAATCTTATTTAATTGAACTAAATAATTTATTAAACTGGGTAAACTACACAGGTTGGACTGTAACCGTGCAATTCCCATGTAGATTCATTAAAGTGGACTTTTCCACATCCAGTGCTCCTGAGAATCATTGGGAAACCCACTAAAAATTAACATGTAATTACGTAAGTCAAAAAGTGAAACTGTTTGTTGCTCCAACAATTGGAAAAAAGGAGTTGAGATTAAAAAAATGAACCATCGATAAAATGAAAAAAAACCAAAAACCTTTGTATTTTATCCGAGTTAAAAAAACACGGGACTTTAAAATATACCCACCATAAAAATTTCTCATCCGTAGGAATCCATCGGGAAAAACTACTAAAACAGCCAACCTACCAAGGTCATTTAATCTTGTTATAAGTGATGTGTTTTGTTCCCAGTGCCAAAAGAACCTTTAACCCTTAGAAATACTAATGAATAAGACATTAAAACCATAGCCAAAGATCACTATATAGCTTAAACATCGAAACAGATCTTATATCTAAGGCCATTAGAGGGACATCATCAATGAAAACAGTTGAATCTCGATCAATCAACAGAAAAGGATGCACATGCTTCCCTTGAAGGGCATCTCGAACCTGAAACCCACAATCTCCCTTTAGCTGATGATGTTCCCTTAAACCTATTCCAAAACCATCTGCATGTATAATTAATCCTTTAACCGATATCTGTTGAAATTTACAAGTCAATCCATCCCAATGCTATTTAAAAAAATACCATCCACCACACGAATAAATGAGTAGCCTAAAGAATCCACGCATCCCACGTACTACCCAAATAACAGCTACTCTTTATTCCCAAAAACATTTAAATTGTAGCACGACATAAGAAGAACGCTATCTTAGTGTTTCCATGATGAGGTCAATATATGGGACATTATCGTCATCTTCAGAGGAGCGCACTGAGGGAAATCCACGGTCATTAAGAAGATCAGTTGAACTACTACCAGATGGATTTGTTCAAGAAGCTTTGCATCCACCGCTGACAAATTTACTGAAATCAATTCGACAATACCCAACATAGAATTTTCCATGAGGTCAAAATAAAAGATCATCCACCCACCAGCACCTATCGGCATTCCATAACACCCAAGTACCGTGAAGTCATCATGAGGAGTGGGAAAAACATAATTTAACGATGTAGAACATTCTAAGGGTACTACCTACCATGAGATAGACACTTACAAAAAATAAACATCAACCATCTCACTTGGTTACACAAAATCAAAATCACAAGATTCAAAACCCCCTTTTTCATTTTAGCCATTTTAATAAATTCATTTCAACCTTTCAACATAGGAATGGATTACAACAAACACACAAGTACTTTTCTTTTTCATAACATGTCACATTGTTTTCAAAACAACGCCCTACAGAAAACAAAGTGGAATTTACCACAAAAATCCTTTTTAATCATTTAACATTCGGTGTTATTAATATTTAAACAGGGAAGTTAGCATCTAAATTCCTTTTACCAAGAAGGTGACCTCCAAGGGTTCTATTTATTCAATCCAGTTTATTTTAAAAAAACAACCCAACAACAGTTCATTTCAATAAAAACTCAGTAGTTTTATATTTATATCCATTTTAAATCAAACTATGGTTATATAAGGATCAAACACATGGGTGTCCATTTACCAATAGATAAGTCTCCCATATAGCTTATCGATGAAATATGGCTCCAATTTATCACAATTAACATTTATTTAACATTTTATCCTTAGAACCCCTTTCACATATCCAAAAAATCTCTAACATGTTAGCATAAGAAGTAACAAAACAACATTCTATAACACAGATGTAGGGAACAACAACAAAAAACATGCTAGTAACTGAGGTAGTATGGAATATAATCTCTCAAGCATGATAAATCTATCACTAAAACATGCTATCTATAGAGGCATGCTAAATAAGATTCAAACATGGAATTTCACCCAGGGAACGAAATCCAAATTAGCAATAATCATACTAATTCCACTACATGGAATGTTATATTCATGACATGTGAATCCCTATGTGCCTATGATGATGCATGTACAAAACATCCTTGCCATATCAGGCCAAGACAATTATTTTTTAGAATTCTCAAAATCAATAAATAGCAGAAAATACAACAGTCACTCAAGGTGAAATCATATCAACTCTAACCTCTAATAGTAAAAACATCAATTCCCATTTCAGGCCACTTGGTAATTTCCCGTACATTAGTTTTTGAGTCCCGATCATGTATATTTACAAAATTGCATGCACATTCCTCGTCTCCATTATACCAAACCGAAAACAGTAAGACAGAGGAAAAGAAACCCTCTAAGGCACCATTGTAATGTCCTGACCCAGCTCACCTCTGATCTGGGGTCTGGACCGGTCGCCACGTGGCCTCAATCATGTCTCCCCATATTCTAGATGCTTCCGAATATCATCAAGGGTCTATGGATAGTCATTGGGGCGAATATACCCTCTTATCAGAGTTGCACAGCGGTATATCTGAGTAAATAACAATGAGTGGATATAATTTGTGGAAGCAATCTAATAAATGATAAAGGAGCGGAATGAAGATTTTATAAATCTTGTACAAACAAATGGACAATTCCAATTACATAGTACATTCATGCAAGACAAGATAATAATACAAAAATGGAAAAACATTGGAAGAGAAGGGATTTTGAACATTCCATTACAAAAAATTAATAAGAATTGGCACCAATCCCCGTGGGAGATCTCCTCGAGCATCCCATGATTCTGTTCGGTCCATTGCTCTGATCTTATAAGTAAATGCAAACAACAGAATCCTGCAAACAAATAGAATCTACTCAAGTAGCCCTATGCAATGGCGGCCCGAGTAGGGTGTGATATATAAATCTCAGTAGGTCGGGACCACCAGTTTCAACCCCAAATCCAGACATTCAATAAATAATTTAAACCGTGTGAAAA
Organism: Viscum album; assembly: GCA_963277665.1. Taxonomy (NCBI): domain Eukaryota; kingdom Viridiplantae; phylum Streptophyta; class Magnoliopsida; order Santalales; family Viscaceae; genus Viscum; species Viscum album. Next base: position 1,614,028,206 of record OY728152.1, on the reverse strand, counting down.
CATGCATAAATAAAGTAAGCAGTACAAAGTAATTATATACCCATGTACCTGTTTCAGTCCTCAGCTGTTGTCTGAACGTGTATTATACATTAGTTATTTATACTCAACAATCATTACATAATCATTTTTTTGTTTAAATTATTCAATCCTCATTAAATTACCAAAGTGTTGAGATTCATCCTAATCCCAACATCCCCCGTATAAGTCACTCACCCCATATGTATCTAAAGTCCATATAAGTGATCAATCTAATGACCGAATTCAAGCTTGTTATTTGGCTGGGATAACACATCATATGTTAATCAATTTAATCTATCATATGCTATGTCTGATCCCATTCACTATAATAGTGACTAGCTATTGGGTCCATCTAATAACATTGATTCAACCAATTCATTAATAATTATGAACCATTTCTCATATTCAATTCACAAATCATTATGTCACAACCGTTTTCATTAACCATTAATTCATTTCATGTACGACCAATTAAACCAACAGTCCAATGTCAACAAATGGGTGTAGAACATCATGTCTAGCACCCTCATGAGTATTTGCAGCATCTTTCCTTGTCTCACAACCCATGGGTATTTAGAGAATCATTCCCTAATTCATAAAAGAATATTTTCATTCAATATGGGTGTAAAATGCCATGTATAGAACCCTGTGAGTATTCGGGGCATCTGTACATGTCTCACAACAAGTTTATCATTCATATGTATATATTAATCATTAGTGTAGAACACCATGTCTAGCACCATGTGAGTATTTGGAGCTTCAGTCCTTGTCTCACAACCCATATTTCAAAAATACAGATATACATATCATTGGTGTAGAACACCGTGTCTACCACATGAAAACCTTCCATTTATTATATCATAAATTAATTTATCCAATTCATTAATTAACTATAAAACTAATTAACAACAGAAATCACCCATCAAATAAGTCATCAATTAATTAGCAATTCAATATCTTAATAGTATATAATTAATTAACAATTAATTATTCATAGCAAGAAAACTAAATAATAAACTCAACATTTAATTATCAAAATTCTTTAACAAGTATGAACCTGTCCACTCAACTAGTTATTCTTCTAGGACTTTACAAACATACATGCATGATATAATAATCTCAAAATATGCAGAACAAATCCCCAATATTTTTCAACCATCTCACACTACATATCATATTTTTTAACTACTCCATCCAAGACAACGTAAGGCACTGAAAAATAATATGCATCAAAAGGTACCTTTGGCCAACAGTCGTAACAAACAATCAATTTGTAGTCATAATTTAATGCATGAAAATTAATTAATTCAGAAATTATTTAACTAATTAATTCATATCTTTTTAACCAATAATAAATTAATTAACATTTTTCCATTTAACATGTAATAATTAATCCATCCATTAATTATTACTAGTTTCCAATATATATTCTGAACAAGTCAAATATTCAATATTGTCTATAATTAGTAAAATACACAATTTTATTAAAACTCATTACCTGATAATTAATTCTATAATTTAATTAACATACTACCCATTCTACCCATTCTAATCATTTAACTCTTTAATAATATTACTTTTACCAAATTAGCAAAAAATTAATAAATGAAACATATGTTCAAATCCTCATATATCACATGTGTACGACTTCATTTAATAACATCAAAAGTGTCATGCATCGACCTATCATATTCACGGAAACTCACATTATGATTTTATTTAAAGAATCCATAATTCTTAAAAAAATATTTATGGATTTGGAACCCTACTTCGGTGTGGCACAAATTTAATTATGAATCGCTTTAATATACATGGCAGAAACCTGTCCACAACTGGACCGCAGTCGCACGCACGATATATATCTTACATAGAGATATATATATATATATATATATATATATTCATGTGTGCTCCTTGTAACAATATAAATAACATTCCAAATATTAAATAGCTACTTAGAATCAAAGTAGTAAGTGTCAACACACCTCTTACAAGGTACTGGGGACTCTTATAAAATATCAAACTCTTTATTGAATAATGTGAAACAATAACACAGTTACATAACCTTACCTGAAACATGACAGCAAAGTGAAAACGAACCTATCTGCCTCGCCTTTTTCGGCAAATGCCGGAATACGGGCCAAATGGTCTAGAGGAGCCCCTTTCACATCCCTAAAACAGGAGAAAAAATGAAACACAATTGAACCTTAACCCTAGGTTTTTGGACGTGAAAACAGTGCGAGGGAGGAGTCCAACAACTGATGAGATTCAGAAATCAAATGTAGACGGAATCACCTTACCGGGACGGACAAGATTCGAGAAGACACCAGGAGGATTCGATCGCATGAAGAGGAGCCAACGAGGGGGGGTGTAGCACCTCAATAGAGGGGCCTTGTGTTTTTTTGTTGTTCCTCCTATATTGTGGTGTTCCACCCAAATGTTCTCTCCCCAAATTATCAATTACACCCATGATAAACTAATAGTCTATTTAAATAAATGTTTCAAAATTTATTCTAAAAACCCACATTAATCATCCAATCAAATTAATACAATATTAATAATAATATCATAATTATTTTTAATAATAAATATTTATTTTATTAAAAAAATTAAAAATAAATCATTTTAAAACTCGTGTAACTGCATAGCTGACCCATATTATTTAACTAACCATGCACAACCCGATATATATATTTAAAATGGTTTAATTAAATTAAACTCAAATCCACATTTATTCATCATTTAAAATTACAATTTAAAATTACCTTTCTTCGATAACGTCAATCTCCCCATTTACACATTATTTAATTAAATTAATTCAAATAATTTAATTAAATAGATTCCCCACTTCATGTTTTTTAATTAAATTATCTTAACGCAATTTAATTAAACTTAAAAAATAATCAAATCATTGTTATTTAAATAATTATCTCAGCACAAATTAATTAAATAAAAACCTTTGTTCTTTAGATATTAATTAAATTCTTATTGACCTTTAATTTAATTAAATGAAACAACAAAAAAATCCATTATTATTGTTATTCATAATAACAATAACAACACCACATTAAACCATAATAATAATAATAATTGCATTATTATTACTCTTAATATTCAACCTTAGATAAAACCCCACACCTATTATTAAATAAAAACACTTCTTTATTAACTATGAAACTATGTATTTTAATTAGACATTTCTTTGAGATACCCAAAATCCTCATTAATTTCACATAACTATTAAACCTCATTAAAAATCCAATTAAAATATTTTAACAAAAATGTTCCACCCCATTTAAATAAAAATGATTTTTCATTCATTTTTATTTTTATAAACATTTCATAATTAAATATAAAACTCCCAATTTATTACAATATCATTAATATGATAAAAACTCCAACCCCTAACCCCTAATTTAATTGCAATAATAATAAAAATGATAATTAAATTCATAAAACTAAAATAATAATAATCTCATTATTATTATTTTTCAAACTTTTGATAAACCCGACACGATTATTTAATAACAATGCTTCATTAAACCTAAAACTCCTAATTGTATTAAATGTTTTTCTTCAAAACCTCAGAAGACACATTAAATTCTCATAAATGATATATTTCTTTAACATGAAATTTAAATCTCAATGAATTAAAATAATTTCTAACATGATAATAATAATAATAACATTATTATTATTAGTGCATTCCTCCATTTACTAATAAATGGTCATTTAATTATTCTGAAACTCATTATTTAATTAAATCATTTATTCTATAAATCCAAAATCCACATTATTTTCTTCAACTTTAATTTAATGAATTATTTATCATTCAGTAAATTAAACAACCACAATAATTTTAATAACAATAACATAATTATTATTATTATTAAAACATTATTTTGATTAATCACAATATCTCATATAATCATATTAAAATAAATTAAATAATTTATCAAATAGGGTAAAATGCACTTGTTGGACCGCAAATGTGAACTGCCAATGATGATTCATTAAATTTGACTTTTCCGGATCTGGTGATCCTGAGACTCATCGAGACACTAGATAAAAATTATTGAGTAATTATGTAAGTCAAAAAACTCACACCGTTTATTGTTCCAACAATTGGAATAAAAATTCGAAGCTCGGATTAAAAAAATTGACCCATCGATAAACTAAAAAAAATCGAAAACATTTGTATTTTAACCCTGTTCAAAAACATGAGACATTATGGTAGGGAATATAAAAAGTAAAATAATTTTCCAAGTGTAGTACAGTGTATTTACTTGGTCATCTCACTTGAGTGGATTTCATAGTTGTTCACCTACTTAATCTAAATAACCTATGTGTACATATATTTTTTTAATTAACTATTATGAATAGAATTTAATTTAAAACGCTTGAAATATGAAAATTTATACTAAAAGTATCTTGAAATGAAATAATTATGTGATTAGGAAGATAGAACATGGAATTTTTGGTTTGTTTTATGGCTTCTTCAATCTCATTATATGTGATTAAATATAGTTTGATAATTTAATTATGATATATCAATTATAATGTACTAATATTTTAATCCATGGTGTGAAATATCTAATTCAATTAGAAATAATGATTCCACCACCTCGAGTAATCATGGTTGCTGATACACCTCAATCGAGAGTGTGACACCATATATGTCACATAAGAATAATATATTTCATCATTCACTAAGTTGTTCTACATGTCAACATAATGATTTTATCATTAGTATAAAGGAAAGAAAAAATCAAAATAAATAATTTAAATGTGTTTGAGTAACATGTTATATTGTAAAATCACCACACTAATGAACTTCACTCATTCTCATCACAAACATAGTAAAACATATTAATTGAAGCACAAAATTAAAGGAAAAACTGATTACCTCCCAATCCAATCCTCCATTAATCCACTCATTTTTTATGTGAAGTGGTAAAAATAGTATGATGAGAAGAGAGGAATAAGAGAAAATAAAAAAAAATAGATATAAATAGAGGGAAAATAATATTGGAAACTAAAATTGAATAGTTACATATAAAAATTTAATAATGTGAGAAATAGAGGAAGGAGATTAGAGAAAATATAATATAGTATAATATAACATTATATACGTATAAAACATAAAAAATGAAAAAATTAAAAGAATAATAGAATAAAAATGATGGATTAAATTTGGTGGAGGAAGAAACAAAAAAATTAAAAATTAATGAACGTGTTTTATTAAATGAATATAAATTTACATAACTGAAAAAAATAAAAAAAATAATGAAAAGAAAAAACAAAAATGGAAGCTTGAATGCATTCTATAAAGGCATACACCCCCTTCTGTATCAACTGCACTTTTTCTTGGTAGTGAGGGCCTCTATTTATGTAGGTTGGAGAAGCCTCTACCTTATCCTCAGTGTCCAATAGAGATCATATTAATATTTTTGGGGATCTCCAATTGAAATATCACTCGTGAGATGCACAGATGAATGATTTAAAAATACCCTCAAATCACATGTCATTGAATAACGCAATGTGGAAGGGTTCTTCATGCCATTAATGGTAGTGCATGGTAGCTTTGAGATGTGGAATGGGACGTGGAAATTGTTCTGCTTGATAGTGGGCCTCAGTGTTGAAGGAATGGTGGCCACATCCTCTTCCCCATTCCTTTTAAGTTGATGTAAGGGCATTTTAAATAGCCCCACATAGGGCTTCTAAGAGTTCTAGGGGATCCATAAAGGTTCTTAGTCAAGGAAAAATAGGATTATTTGGAGATGAGCTCCAATATAGCCTCAATGGTGTTTTCTATTGAGCATCAATACTGTTTTGTAGTCATTGAGGGTAGTGAGTGGCAGAGATGGGTGGTGCATAGTTTTTGAGGAAGAGGTGAATGTAAATCATAAGGAACCCCAACATATTTTAAAAAAATGAAATTTTCATTTTAAATATGGTGACCCACATAGAATATGTGGTTTGGGAGTTTTCCAGATTAACAATTAGATCCCCAATCCCCCACCAAAAAAATATTACTTAGGGGTTTGAAGAACGCCACCAACTACCATACACCGACATATGCCAATGACACTCTCCCCACCATCCAAATGGAGTTTCCCTCTGTTTTTATTCTCTCAGTGGAAAGTCACCTAGAATAGTCACCATTGTGGGCCCATCACGGTCATAACCACCCTTGTGAAGTCTGGTTTATTAAGTAGGCTCTCTATGTGGCACAATTGGAAAACAGATCTTACCAAGGGGAAATCCATGTGGTATAAGGCCTTATTAGATGGGAGAAAGCCCTTTGCCTAAATTTTTCTTTAAACATGAAAAAGTAACATGTTTCAATCAACCATGAAAATTTCAATAAAAAAATTTCTTTGAAAATTTCAACATCAATCACTTTCACCCATTTAAAATTTTATATTACAATTTTCCATCATTTAAATAAAACATTATATACATGGACTTTTTGAATTAAAATTAATTTTAAAATAATGAACTTTTTTAAAAATTATGCACCAAAAATGTGCATGTCAAATACCCCCACAAGTAAATTATTATAGTACACAATCATAAAATCACAAAAAAATAAAATCAATGATAAATAATTTTACTGATACAAATATTTCAATGTGATAAAAGAAAAATATTATCCATGTTAAATAAAGCATTCAAATTCCACATAAATTATAAATTTAGTTTCATATTTTTCAACAAAACAATCAATTCAATATTTTTAATTTTTCCCCCTTTGAATATGATTTTACTTATATTATAATTTATTCATGATCCTTAATAAATTATTATTAAACATTCCATGTCATGTTTTACCTCACTTTCCAATATTTTTCCTCCCCTATAATAATAAAGTACATGTTGAGTTATGATCATATCTTGATAAAATTATTCTTAACCATTGGCATATGAAGGAACTATTTTATCATCATTTTTAAGACAAAAGCCACATAATTCAGGAGGGAATAAAAAAATCCAAATCCAAATGAAACATTGGGTTTTGTAGGAATTTATGTTTTAAAAATTAAGGCTCAAAGTGTAGGTTTATCAGGTAATGTATAAAGCATGATTTAAAAGTAAATTATACATGAAATTATACCATTTATTTTTTGTTTAAACTACCAAACAAAAAATATAAAATTAATGTCATGATCATGGTAATGAATATTGTGAAGGTCCCGAGCACAACAAAAGCACGTGGGGTGATGTGCCCACTTGAATTTTTTTCATTGATAATGATCAATCTGAGATCAGTACGATGATAAACGCCAGACTCCAAAGATCAAATCATAGAAATAGAAAAAGAAGAAGATTAGTCCCTGAACCACAAATGAGGATCATCACGTGTTGATTAAAATTAATTTAATTAATTAACAAGAAGTACCTTTTATATAGTTGTTTCTTCATTGATATTTCTGAACAAGTTTCAATGTGATTCAACATTGCGTCGCAGAATCCAAGTGAAGACTTCCTCCAGTGGTGATCCACACGTGCACCACATATCTCTGGACATCCCCAAAAGAATCTCTAGGTGTGAGCATGGAAAAGCCTTTTCTTGTGTTGTCCGCCTTAGATCACCTTGACTCGATGTAGGAGGATCTCTCTCAGCCTTGAGATCACTCATCGAAAAAGGAGTTCTTTCGGCCTTGATAGAATTCTCAAAAAACATCTTTGCACAATTATTAGAGAAAATTGTTGGGGTTGTGAAGATATTTATAATCAAGTTTGAGGTTATAGAGTTATGGTAACAAATAAACGTGTTACGCATTTTATTTATTTTCATTAACACTTATTGAAAGACCCTTATGTCGAATCATTAAATCCATGACATGAAACCACACTGATTATAATAAATATCATTTAATAAAATGATAATATTTACTCAAAATCCTCAATGTAAAAACAATCCGGCTTGTAATCATTAATAGACGGCGTGTACTCGTTTTTCATTTCCATTCCAAAATGAAAAATACACAGCATGTACAATCAATATACACATTGTGTATATCTTGTTTTCATTTTATTATTCCTCCAACTTAAAATGATTTAGGATTCCTTTAATAATTATTAAACCTCATTCGGAATTAATCTTTATTCTATTTGAGATACTTGGATACACTTAGTGTGTGACACTCTAGGCCCCTTTCTCGTTGGAATTAAGCGGGCTTGCCTAAAGTCCAATATTACTATCTAGAAACAGGTCAAGGAACCAAAGAGAAAGAAGTATATGCCACATTGACATGTCACCTCATATGAACACTTAACATGTAATTTAATCCCTTTGCCTCAATATCTCATCAAGAAGGTTTCATGGAAGTGTCATAATCCTATATTCTTGATCCGTCATTCTTTGACTTCTAGAAATAAACTCATCATGACACCATGCCCATGGAATTTGGGCGAGAGTTCTATTTCAATCAAAGGACCCAAGATATATACTTCCATAAATATGGAAGGGAATAATTGTTCCTCTACTTCTCCATTAAAAACATTTCATTCGGGATACCCCCAACACACCCTACTTCCCGCCAACTATCTATGTGACGGTTTTCGTCAGCAAATCTAAGTGTGCTAGTTATGAAATGAGTTAATGATAATATTACAATATAAGGAACATTAAACATGCTAGTATATAGCAATGTATGATGACACCAAGACAGAAGGAATTACTACTGGGGGGTCTGTTCTCATAATCTCCCATCATGGAGATTACTAAGTGTGAACTACATCAGAGAGAGTCTTGTATTCATTCGAGTACTCACACATGACAGTATGCATACTCTAGGTCATATTATAGTATGCCATCTAACCATAGAAAATTATTTAAAAATATTGTTATAGCATTTCAAGGTTCTCATTAGAGTGGGGATCTGCCATGAACTTATTAATGCGACAAATATTCCAATACATTATTAAATTATAGTCATTTAGAACAATGGAAAATTTATAATAAGTGTACATTAATGTAATCAAGTTATAAATAGTTGGTTCTCAGGACTCCAACTCTAAAAAACTCCCACTTATCCTAGAGTCAACTACCTAGGACTTTTAGTCCGCTAGACCTCACATGATAATCATGTTTCTGTTGAGTCCAAGCTTTAGTCAAGGGGTCTTCCACGTTGTCTTTTGTGGAAATACTGCTCACTCTAACATCCCCTCTCTATGAAAAATCCCTCAAGAGATGATACTTCCAAAGTATGTGCTTTTTCTGGTGTTGTGACCTTGGCGCTTTTGCAAGTTCCATCACTGCAATATTATCACAATAGAGTGTGATAGGATCTTTACTGCTAGGTATTACGTCTAACTCTTGGATGAAGCTTCAAATCCATACATATTCATTACCTGCCACAGATGTTGTGATATACTCGGAAATTGCTGTAGAATCTATGACCACACCTTGCTTTGAGATCTTCCAAGTCACTACACCTCCATTCAAACTGATGATGTATCCTGTCTGCGACTTCATGTCATTGTGATAAGTCTAGAAACTAGCATCTACATGTATTCTGATGACTAGCTCCTCATCTCTTACCTAAACTTGGAACAAATCCTTAGTTCACCTTATATACTTAAGGATTTTCTTGAATTCCATCCAATGGCAGTCTCCAAGATTACCTTGATATCTGCCTACCACACTTAATGTGTAAGATACATCTAGAATTGTACATAACATAGCATACATGACTGACCCAATAATAGATGTGTAAGGGATCTATGCCATTTTCTTTATTTCCTCATGTGTCTGAGGAAAAATTTTCTTTGAAAAACGAAATCCATGTGACACTAGAAATAATACCCTCTTGGATTGTTCCATACCGAATCTCTTCAGTATCCTGTCAATGTATGTACTTTGACTCAGGTCGAGTATTCTCCTGGATCTATCACGGTGGATCTTGATCCCAAGAATATATGTTCCATCACCCAAGTCTTTCATAGAGAATCATTTATCCAACCATGCCTTACCTGACTATATGATAGGTACTTCATTTCCAATTTGTAATATTTCATAAAAATATACTATTACAAAAATGATTGAACTTCCTCTAAACCTTTTGTAGACACAATGCTCACATTCGTTCTTAATAAATCCAAATTATGTTACCGATTCATCAAAACAAATGTTCCATGACCTTGATGATTTCTTTAATCCATAAATGGAATTTTGAAACTTTCTTACCTTGTTGGAATCCTTTGGAGTCACAACCCCTCCAGGTTGTGTCATGTTGACATCTTCATGGAGGTTCCCGTTAAGGAATTCTCTTTTGACAACCAATTTACAAATTTCATATTCATGGTAAGTGGAAATGGCCAATAGGATTCTCATGGATTTTAGCATCGCAACCAGTCAAAAGGGTTCATTATAGTCAATTCCTTAATGTTGTCTAAAACCATTTGAAACCAGTAGTGCCTTATAGGTTCTGACTTGTCCCTCCACGTCCATTTTCTTAATGAATACCCATTTATTACCATGAGTCATTACATCAACTAGAGGATCTACCAAAATCTATACATGGTTTTTGTACATTGAATTTAGTTGAGAATTCCTGGATTCCTTCCACCTGGCAACGTCTATGCATATAACTACTTCTGTGTAGGTAAGAGGATAACCATTTTTAACAAATTATGATTCACCATCCTTGGTTACAATAAAACCATATCATTCTGGTTCTCTCACCTCTCTCGTGTTCCTACACAGTTCCTCTGCCTTTGGAACATATTTTTCTTCCATGGGGCTTTGTGGAATCTGTTCTTGTACCAACTCTTGTGTATCTAGAGCCTTGAATTCATCAAATTCATTCTCGTGCCCACTATCTCTTTTGGAGAGGTTCTCCCACTCAAAGAATATGGAAAGTCATTCCACTGTAACCATTTTATCTAAAGGGTTTTATATGTAATATCCCCTTGTTTCCTCGGGATATCCTATAAAGGTCCACTTTGTGCCTCAGGGTGAATGTTTGTTACCAGAAGAGGCCATAACAAATTCTTCTCTAGCCCACACATGTAGATTTGATAACATTGCTTTGCATCCACTCCATACCTCTTATGGAATACAATTTATCGATTTATTTGGAACTTGGTTTTGTGTGTGTGCTGCTATTTTTAATTCATATCACCAAAAGTATATTGGATGACTCGCATGATTCATCATTGAGACCACCATGCCCAACAGGGTGTTGTTCCTCCTTTGACATACACCATTCCACTGAGGCGTGTAAGGAGGAGTGAGTTTATATTGAATCCCAAACTCTCGTAAAAAATCAATGAAGATCTGATTAAGATATTCTCCACTTCTTTCTGATCATAGTTTCTTAATATTTTTACCAAGATGGTTCTAAACATCATTCTTGTATTGTTTGAACCGATTAAAATAATCTAACTTATACCTCATTAAGTAAATATATCCATATCTACTAAAATCATCTGTAAATTTTTTAAAGTACAAGAACCCACCCCTTTCTTCAACTGGAAATGTTCCACACACATCTTTTTGAACTAATTCTAGAAGTTCTTTTTCCCTTCCACCTTTCCCATTAAATGGATCTTTGTTCATTTTTCTTTGTAGACATGCATGACATACACCAATTGGTTTTAGTTTTAAGGAATCTAAATACCCATCTTGATGTAATTTTATCAAACGTTTCTTATCAACATGACATATCCTGTGATGCCAAAGTTAGGTGTGGTATGAGTCATGTGAATTAACTTTTTCATCGATTTCCATTACTTGTTTTGTGTAGTCTAACACGTAATGGTCCTTATATAAATGTTCCCCCACCAAAAAAATACTATATTTATAAAAGTAGAAACATACATTTCCCAACTCGAAGATGAATCCATCAGTATCTAATATGGACACTGAAATAATGTGTTTGGTTACCGAGGGTACATAATAACTTCCTTTTAATTCCAAGACCATCCTAGTAGAAAATGTGACGTGGTAGTCTCCGATAGCAACAACAATGAGTCTAGCTCCATTGGATGCTCACAGATCCACCTCATCTCAGTCAATCTTTTTGAATCTACATGGTTCAAGTATTTGGATACAAATGTGAGCACCAAAAGTAGTATCCAATAATCAATTGGTAGAAATAGATATATTTCATTCGATAAAAAATTCACCTAAAGCTTCCACTTGATTCCTTGGTTGGATGTAGTTTTTCTTCCAATAGCCCTTTATGACCCATGCGAAACAAAAAGCCTCTTGTTCTCTTGCCTCCCCTTTGATCATCCTTTTCTTGGAAGGCCTTAAATGATCTTTGGGCATAAAGCTCTTTTCCTACCCTTTAATTAACCATAAGGATAGAAGTATTTTCACACTTCATATCATTGTCCACCTGGAGAATGATGATAAGAAGATCAAATAGAGACTTCTCAATGATTTTCATGTTGAAATTTACTACAAAGTTAGAGAAGCTCTCGGGGAGTTATGCATGAATGAGATCAGTACCCAGTTCTATGGGGATTTTAAACCCTAGAACCGCGTAGCGCTCATTTTAGCCAATGATATAGACTAGATGAGGCCTAGATGGAGCATCCTCTCCATGCATTCTATAAAATAGTGCCTTATAGAACTCAAACCATTACTTTCTTGTTATATCCTGGAATAGACCACGAAGGTTCTCTAGTATGGAATAGGCATCCATGTCTTCATGAGACTTCATGAGCTCACTAGAAATTTATGAGAACATCAATCATTGAATGTTAATGCATCATTTAATTGTTGATCATAGACCAGGAAATCTTCATCACTCACCCCTTGGGCAAGAAAATTAGAAAGTGAGGACTCTATTATGTAAAACTTTTTTTCATGGCATAGGATAACCCGAAGGTGCCTAAACCATTCTTGAATGTTACTGTCGGTGGGGATGTAGTCTTTATCCAGAATTGATCATAGAGAAAATGTGGTTGACGAGTTTTTCATATTGATTCTACCAATTAAAAGAGAAGATTAATTAGTGCATTTTGATTACATTTTATGAAAAATAATAAATCAATTTATTTATTCTCCCACTATTTTATCATGTCCCAATGGCCCCCACCATTGAACATGGAATGTCTAGTTTCTATGACATTCTAGTGGAAAGGATCCATATTTCCCTTCACATAACCCCAACAAGGTTTGGTCAAGCTATTTAAACTTATTTAGGTAGGACGACCTTTTCCAACTGTGACCTTATTGTTCCATGATCTGTTGAGTTGACTCCCCAATCCTGAAATCCTGGCTTGGATTTCCTCAACACTTGCCTCCATTTTACTACAAGTCTATCAAGGGCTACTCCTATTGATGTAAAATGTTTATGTCAGCCCAAAAAAATCATAATGGCTTCCTTTATAAAAATATGTGTCCCAACAAGTGTTGGTCAAACACATAGTTTTATTGTGTCTTTCCCTTAATCAAGTAAAAGAAGGCTTGGTCTGACATAATATGGTATTTGAGGGATTTAAATCCTTTATGTGTAGTCTCACATTATCACATGCTTGTAAATATTATGTGATGCTTGAATATGTGATTAACCATGATCTGATAATGTTTACGCATAGTCTGGTTTTTATTTTATTCCATCATTTCATGCATAATTATTTCATTAACTATGTGATCGTGACTAAACATACATAATAAATAAACCATGCAATCAGACAGAAATAAAATAATATGGCATGATCACGAGCTTCTATTGGTTAGCTTATCAAGTGGTTTTGACAATTTAACCTTGACCTATCAAAAAACACCTTGAACCTGATGGTTCATGTTTTTTACCTCCAACTTTTCCTCCTTTTTCTCTTCTTGGGTTGGTTTCGCCTTAACATTGGATTTTGAAAAATATCTTATGGATTAGGAGATCCTCCCTTACATGGGGTTCACATTAAAGAAACCATGGGCATACAGGCCCTCCATTTTATTTGAAGAAGTCTCTCAGAACAAAGAATTTAAATTAAATAAATTTAAATGAAACCACACACACACAAAGGGTATTTGGTCTAGCTCGTGATCATCCATACCATGAAACAAAATTTATGCCCATTTAGTTTTTAAATTCTTTTAATAATTCTTTTATTCAAGTTAAGTATCTCTTAAATTCAATTAATTATGATCTTATAATTAATTAATTCTTTATCAAAAATTTCTTTCTGAATTTTGCTGAGATTTTTCTTCATCCATATTCCTTGTACGGGTCTTTGTACTTTGGAGGAAACCTGGTGAAATTACATTTCTAGAAAATACTTGGTGTGTAGGCTATATTACATGGAATTTATTTGTTTCTACCCATTATCCAAAGTACACGACGAGGGATTTGGCATGTTTTCTGTACTTCGAAAATTTTGGGGTACACGACATGTAGATTAATCTAACACGACATGTACTTCCTTGTTACGCGATTACTGGAATTTCAATCCTGTGTATGCGGTTACACGACTTCTCCTTGTACACGGTTTCACCTGGTCCGGATCAAACTAAGCGGTGTGTTGATTCCACAAACACGCCGTGTATTCCGGTTTCCACGCGCCGTTCGGTTTCGGTCAATATGGTGTATTAAAAAACATAGGTATGCTCAATTCACATAGAATGGTTTCGTGGACCAGTACTGGTTAGTTGAACCTAAGTACACAGCATGTAGATTTCACTACATGTCATGTATTCATGTATTCTACATATAGAATGAGTGGCTCCTCCAGATGAGTTCCGTGATTTTATTTTAATCAAAATTAAAATTAATTTTTTTTTTCTGTGATGTGAATCGAGAATCAAAGGAGTAAGAACAAATCTCGTTCAATCAATTTTATAAAATGATATATCTTGAATTGAATCAAATATAAATGCATAAATCATCAAAGAAAATTAAATAACTATAACCAATGTTTTGACCCTCTCTGATACCACTTGAAGGTCCCAGACATAGCGGATTATAATGGGGGATGTGCCACATGACTTTTTTTCATTAGAAATGATCAGTCTGGGATTAATACGACAATAAATACCAAATTCCATAGATCAAATCACAAAAATTGAAAATGAAGAAGAATAATTCTAGAGCCACAAAGGAGGATCATCACAGGTTGATTATAATTAATATAATTAATTTACATGAATTACCTTTTATAGCGTTCTATCTTCGTCAATATTTCTGATCACGTTCTAATGTGATTCGTCATTGCGTCATAGAAGCCTAGTGTAGGCATCCTCTAGTGGCGATCCACAAGCGCACCATGTATCTATGGATGTTTCCAAAGGAATCTACATGTGCATTCATGGAGAATCCTTTCCTTACGTAGTCTTTCATAGATATCCTTGATCTAATGGTGGAGGATCTCTCTCGGTCTTGAGATCATTCTTTGAGAAAGTAGATCTTTCGGCCTTGAGAGAATTCTCTAGAATTGTTTTGCACAATGATTTGGGAAAAGTGTTGGGGTTGTGAGGATATTTATAATCTGGTTTTAGGTTATAGAGTTGTGAAAATAAATAAACGTGTTTCACGTTTTGTTTATTTCATTAACTATTATTGATAAACCCCCATGTCGAATCATTAATTCCTTGGAATACGCCCACGATGATTATAATATATATCATTTAATAAAACTATATTATTTCATCAAAATAATGAATAGAAAAACAATGAGGCGTGTAATCATTTATACAAGGTGTGTAATTGTTTTTCATTTCTTTTCCAAAATTAAAACTGCATGTCATGTACCTTCAATTTACATAACGTGTATATGTTGTTTTCATTTTATTCTTCCGCCAACATTTACACGATTTTGGATTCCTTGAATAATTATTCAACCACATACGAGAATAATCTTTATTATTCTAGAGATACTTAGATACACATAGTGTGTGACACTCTAGGCCTCTTTCTCGCTGGCATTAGGCGGGCTTGCCTAAAGTCCATGATTAATTTCTAGCAATGAGTTAAGTCACCCAAAAGAAATAAGTTTAAGCTGCATTGATCTGTCACCTCATACGAATGCTTAAAATGTAATTTAGTCCATTTGTCTCAATATCTCATCATGCAGGTTTCATGGCAGTGTCATATACCTCTATGCTTGATCCGTCTTTTTTTGACTTCCAGAAATAAACTCGTTGTGACACCATGGCCATGGAATATGGGTGACAGTTATATTTCAATCAAAGGGCCTAATATATCTACTTCCATAAATATGGAAGGGATAGATCCTTCCTTGACTTCTCCATTAACAACATGTCATTTGTGACGCACCAAACATACCCTACTTCCTGCCAACTGTCTTGGTGGTAGTTTTCATCAGAAAATCTATGTTTGCGATTCATGACATGAGTTAATGATAATCTACCAATATATGGACCATTACACTCGCTCATAGATAGAAATATCTGTTTACACCAAGACATGTAGAATTAAAACTGGCTGGTCTGTTATTATAATATCTTATCTTGGAGATTACCAAGTTTGAACTCCATGAGAGAGAGTCAAATCTTCTTACGATTACTCACACATGATGGTCAGTATACTATTTGTCCTATCATAGTATGTCATCTAACCATAGAACTTTATTTATGAATATTTTTGTAGCATTTCAAGGTTCTCATCATAGAGGGTATATTCCATGACCATATTAATGCAACAAATATTCAAGGACATTATAATATTATAGTCCTACAAAAAAATGAAAAATATATAATAAGTGTACATTCATGTAATCAAAGTATAAATAGTTGGTTCTCCAGACACCAGCTCTAACATATTTATTGATTTATTCTCCCTATTGATTATTCCCTACTTTTATACACAATTTTTTCTTTTTCAGAGAACTTATTTTTCATTTTTCCGTTTTTGGAATTTATTATTCAAATAAAAATTACATCCACCAACAAACCACATACAATTAATGTAATAGGTCTTATAATTGGAATTCATTATTTTTCGAAATCCCAACCATTTTTTATATTTTTTTGTTCATTTTGTTCATTTTCTTTTTTTTTATAATTTCGGAGGGAAAAAAATTAAAGAGTTCAAAAAATATAAACCTTCTTAAATACTGATATGTAGAATCCCCACACATATTAATTAAAATTTATTTTATCCCTTCTACTATTTCTCTATTCACCCTAATACATAAAAATTATAATATCATGCAAATATTAAGTGTTTGATATGAATGTATAAAAATGGCATAAAATTTTTCACATTCATAAGATACAAATTCATGGTCTCTATAGGCTAAATATGGATTTCATGTAATAGCGTACATTTAAGGACGATTTATTTTTAAAGGATTACTCAATAATTGTAAATGAGTATTTTTACAATCATATCATTGATAAATTGAAATGCATGTATTGGTTTGTGACATGTCTCGTGATCACTCAAGAAATATTCTCAAGAACAAAAAATAAGTTCATAGTCTTTAAATACTCTCGATAAAGGGAATATGATATTGGAAGAACACATATGTAATGATTAATAGTAAAAAATAAATTCACATAAATTTTATAAATTTAAATCATGAAAAATGGTTGGGAAGTTTAAATCACATAAATAAACAAATTACCATAAATAATGTGTCCATATTTTAATATACATTATTCAAGTAAATCATTCTATTATATAATATACAAAATCAATCAAATTTAATTGAAATCTAAAACATTGAATCATAATATTTTTATGAAACTCTTGTCTCATAGAAATAACATGTAACGAATAAATTCAAATATGGTTATGTAATTTTCAATTTGCGGATAAAAACATGCTATAGACAAAAATATGTAAAGAGTTTGAATGAAAAAAAAGTGAACTCCAATTATCATTTAGATTATTATTTTCATGCCATTTTTTGGTGGATTACTTGTTTCATCATTAACCTATAAAAGTGTAGTAATATATTAAGAATAATGATCATGTCGTATATGCTAAAAAAGAAAATAGGGAGAGGGATGAATACTGGTCAAATTCTGAAAAAGGATATTTTAAATTATTGAATGAAAGTAAAGGGATGTGATTTGGAATGATCTCCCAAGTGGGCCCTGAATTTTTATTACCTATATAGGGTAGTACAATTTTTTATCCATAGTCCTATGGTGGGTGGATCTCCATGGACTTGAACAACCACATTTTTCTTTTTCTAAATTTTTCTTCATCCATCTTGGTGAGGAATTGTAGTACCCCTAGTTGCAGATACATAACCCTTTCCTCATTTTTTTAAATGTTGTGTCTTTGATTATGTTTCCATAAGATAGGGAGATTCCATAAAATATATATTTTCCATAATATATAGAGTTTCTATAAAGTAGATTGTTTCCATAAACTGGGTTGCTTCCATAATATTGGTTGTTTCAATGAAGTGGGGTGTTTCCATAAATCGGGGTTTTTCCATAAAGTGGGGTTCTTCCATAATGGTGGATGACTCCATAAAAATATTTTTGCATAAAAATGGTAATTTGGAAGGAAGGAATATTATTTGGGTTTTATAAGGAGTTTTGGAACCAAAATTAATGTCGTACGATCCATACACAATTGGCCCAAACCGTGCTGTCAAATCATGCGCATATGTCAAATAAATATCCTATTCTCTTGTAGAGTACTCGTATTTGCACTGTATATTTCGTTTTGTCTTCAAAACGCCCCTATTTAGAGATTTCTCTCCCTCTATTTCTGGAGAACCCTCCACACACATGTTGGAGCCAACCTAGAGCCTTCCCTTGGAGTTTATAAGCCCGGTTATTGGGGTAGGTGATGATCCTCTTGGTTGTTTTCCATTTTCTGCAAGCTCCTCCTCCTCAGCTTCTCATTTTCTAAGCTCTAAACCTCATGTGGGTAGATATAAGTTTGATAACATCATGAAAGGCAAAATATGGTGTTTTTCATGATATAGGAAGAGATCAAAGATGTTTTCTTCGAATCATGATCTGATTCCTGAGGTATGTATCCATTCATTCCTGATTTGACTCACTTTCTTTGATCTAGGTAGATCAACTTCTATGATCCCCATTCATTAATTTATCTGCACCTATAGTGGGTAGATATATGTTTTTTGGAATCCAAATAATTCTAAGATGAGTCGGGATCATTCTAGCATAAGAGAACTAGAGTCGTTCGTGGAGAACTGTCCCGCCTTCTTATGCATTCTTTGTCTATTGATGAGTTTGTCAAAACCTTCTTGGTAGGAGGCTTCTCTCTGAAATCCTCTTTCTATAATTGATTGGCTTAATTTAAAATTGGTTTATTATAATGGTATTGATTTTGAAATTCATGTAATAAATATTCATTAGTGATGATTTATGGTTTTAGTGAAATTTTGAAATCTTGGTAAATTGTTGTGCAATGTGATTTTTCATATTTAATTTAAATTGATGTATTTAAATTATTGATTTTCTGGAATTGTTTAATGGTTTTATGAAAATTTGGCTTACAAAAAAATTGGTTTTTATTGAAATGGTTTCATATGGAAATGGCCATGATGGAATTGGGTTTCAATAAAAATGGTGTTTTAATTGAAAAGGATAATTGGAATAATATTTGGGAATATTGGTGTGTGAGTTCATATTGAATTTCTAGGGCATGGTGTAAATATGACATTGTGATCAGTGAAAATGGTAAAATGGCACATTGGATATAAATTACATATTGCATATATGGGGCTTGGTTGAAATATGACCTTGTTCTCTGTTCCAAAGGGTTAATGGAACAAGGGAAACAATTAACATGTGATGACTTGGTAGATTGATGAGAAACAACTCATCAGTATGGAATAGTAATAATATAGCATGTGTGGTTGGTTGCGTGCATTTTTGGAAGGGTTGGGTAGGCCAAAAAAACATATTGTAAAATAGATTTAAATATTTTTTTGTTATTTATCTAGAAAAATATCTTACTTGGAAAATTGGTTTCAGTTAAACTTGTACACTTTTGGTAATGAATGGTTTTAGATAATTGATTATATTTAGACATAAACTTTTATTGAAAAATTATTCTATATAAACAATTTTATATAATTTTTTCTAACTCATCTATCCTATAGGCGTGAGTAGGGAAGTCATTGGGAAAAACCTATTGAGTTTTATACTCAACCCTTCTTTTTTAATTTGGTGGTTTTGTAGATTCCATGTTCCAGGAATGGGGAAAATCTAATATTTCACAATTTATAGCAATATCTCATTATTTTAGGGATGTTCAATGATGGTGGAACATGGAGATTGTAGGGAATATAGTATTGTGTTATTTTGAGATTCTCGTGTCATTTTTCAACAGTGTACCTTAATACTTGGTTATTCTTCCATTGTTAAATACATTGATGTGGTTTTAAGATACCTGATGTTGTTGAGTTGACTTTCAATTGTTCTTGAATCATATAGTGAATGTTTGGTTAAGGTTTTTTGATTTATTTTTTTATTTCATAAAGGATAAATATTTCCCCACTTGTATTTGAAACCCTTCATCATTTATTTCCAACCTTAGGCATCCATATAATGTCACATAAGGCCTAGTAATGACTATTTGTACTCTCAATCCAGTGAGAAATGGCAAGTCATTTCAAATGGTATCAGCATGTTCGATCCCGGCCTAACATGTAGTGATCGATGTTCCTAGTTTTGGAGATGAAATCACATGTTATCTATTCCATGAGTGGGAATCTTAAAAATTAGTAGGATTGTACGAACTTGAAATGTATAGAATAAAAGGATGTTGCTAACCCTTTTATCATGTACATCATGTTACCCAGGAGTTAGTTAAATACGTGTTGGGATATACTACAATGATTTTGAAATCTCATTATCATGGGTTTAGAAATGAAACGTGCATGATATGCATTGTAGAGGAATGAATTCCCACTAAGAGTGCATACATCATTTCAAGGAATTATTCATGTTTTGAAAATAATTGTAAATTTTTTAAAATGTATGGAATTTGTTTTCAAATGAAAGATTCCAAAAGAGAAAATGATTATTGTATTTTGAAAATGGTTTAATTTTCAAATGGACGTGAAGTGTTTTAAAAAATGTTTGAACATGGGAAAATGGTTTTCATTGAAAACAATTTTGTGATAGTTGATGTTATTGAATATGAAATGCAAAGACAACAGTTGCTAGATAGTGAGATTGATAGAGTTTGTTATTATATTATAAAATGGAACCCAGTAGGTGTCGTTGAATCCATGATCTGGTTTAGAGTATTGTCTAAGATTTTCAAGATGTGGATACAAGGAACCATAGAAACGATCAAAGACCTGAGGTTCATACCATCCTATTCATGAAGAAGAATCCACCTAACATCTGGGGTGATTCTGAACCCAAGAGGGCAGAGGTTTGGCTATGTTGCATGAATCATATCTTTCAATTCTTCGGAACACCAGTAGAGCTAATGGTAAAACTGGAAACATATATTCTCGAGGATCTTTCACATCAGTGGGGGTATTTAGTATTGTAGGCTAAATTGGATGAATGCCTTAAATGGGAAAATTTTGAGGAATTGTTTAACAAATAATTCTATCCTAACACGTTCAAGATCCAGAAAATGATGGACTTCATCATCCTGACTAAAGAGCTTCTCTCTGTCATAGAGTATGTTTCTATGATTATGAACATAGAGAGGATTGCACCAGAAGTTGTGGATAGTGCCTCTTTGAAGTCACACATCATTGAATCAGGGCTATGATACGAGATTCTATCGATGATTGCAGTACATTGTGTTATAGATTATACAAATATAGGGAACAGAGCGACTGTAGATAAACGTGATATCTCATGATATTTGGGAGGAGGCATGATGATGTGTATAGGAAACGGTGGGAACTCAACCGTTGAGAACCAGAATAAAAGGGAAACATATTTCCAAGGTGTAACTGGAAATCAGAGCCGGACAGCTAGATCATTAATCATTAATCCACTACCCAAGAAAAAAGAAAGTTGTTTTCAATGTGGGTCGCTTGACAACATAATGCGAGATTGTATGAAACAATCTAGGGTATGTAATAATTGCAACAAAATGGGACATATTTAGTGCTAGTGTCGTAGTTCTCGATGTTCAAGTGCTAGAGACACTTCCCAAGCATTTCAAGAATCGTATTCTTCGATAGGGTGAGTAAAGTAGAATCTATCTCATTATCAGAGTATAGTTAGCTATGTTGATTCTAGAAATACAATAACTCATCAACCAGGGTGTCCTCTGCATTGAAAAAACGATAATAGTGATATGAAGAATCAATTGTATGCAGTTAAGGATAGTTTTTTTAGGATCTTGATGGAACATATACAGTGAGAGGTACAATTCTTTTGAATTATACCTTTGTGCAAGTGTTTTTTGTTACTGGTGCATCACATTCCATCATTTCGTCTCATTCTGTTGACTTTCTATGTTTAAAACTACAAATGATGCCTTATGTTACGAAATTGAAAACTCCACTCGGTGAATGATAATTTCAAGACATTGTATGTAGATCATGTTCTATAACTGTTGATGGAGCTGAGATGAAATGGGACTTTCCCATGTTATATATGAATGTTTACGATGTAATATTGTGTATGGATTGGTTGACAACATTAAAGGATCAAATCGTTTGTTATAGGAGACCTGTTTGTGTCATGATTGAGGATAGAATTGAGAATCTATTCCGATGAGAGAGGATTGTGAGAAAATGTGAAAAGTGAATTCTATCCCCAATGGTGGGAATGATTGTAACACCCCGAGCTTCCATGATACGCTTCTCATTCAATAATGTAATAGCTTGCATTGTACGCAACATCGAGTTCTAACACACTATAACTAATCAAAGTAGCTGTTATGAATAGTAATAACCACTTTTTAAATTTATAGAAATTTTATATTTCAAAATGGACTTCATTTTTGTATTCCTAATATCGAAATTAGCCTATGTTGAATTTTTGGTATTTTTTCTGAGAACTTCTATTTTTTTATGAATATTGAAAAATAATTAAAAACAAATTTTTTAATCAAAATAATTTATAGTGATAAATTATACTATTTAGTGGTTTTAAAGTATAATTAGAATATATTTTTACCATTTTATCCAATGGTGGTCATTAGAATTAATTTCACTTTGAAATTGGACATAAACAATTGTCAATCTTTTGATATAAATTGTTTCTTAAAAACACGCCATTTGTTGTGACAGCGGGAATTAATTATAAAATTAATTAATGCAACATATATGTTTGGAATTTTTTAAAATAGACATCATTTTTGAATTCGGAATATCAATTATAGCTTAGGGTGATATTTTGGCATTGTTCTGAAAAACTTCAATTTTTGATGAATAGTGAAACCACTAAGTGGTAGTTAAATAACTGATTTTTCGTTTAAATGAAATATTACCACTTATGTGATTTGATTTTCAAAAATCCAACATACATGGTTGTCATTAAGAAGTAAAATGTGGTTCAATGAGATCAAAATGATTTTTTGGTGAATAGTAACTTTTAAGTTCTTAATCGCGATTAGAGGTAATTAGTGTAGTTTAAGATAAAAATAATGTTTTAATAATATGAGATTAGCTTGAAACTTGTCCTAATCCTATTGGATGAGTCATGGCCGACCAAGACAACCCATGGGTCAACTTGGGGACCCCATGGAGCCACTTTAGTTGGAAAATGACATTAATATATATTTATTTAATGTTAAAATTAAATTGACACAAACATGAGTTGTTTTACTAAATAAGTTTTTATTTGGGGTTACACAAGTCCAAATTTTGATTATAAATATTCATTATAAATCTAAAAAGATTTCCTACATCATAGTATTTTTTTTATAATTTTTAGACATTAAATAAATTAAATTATTTATGACATCATTATGATGCGGTGATGACCTCATTATTTAACGATTTAAATAAAATGAGAAGATAATGCAAAATCCAAGGCTTACACTTGTCCAAAGCCTATTGGATGAAGCGATTTCGAACCCTTATCACATTATACACGAAGTATATAAGTGTGTGACCTTTAGAATCCGAAAAGCATTGTGTAATAATGTAACATTTCAATCTTTCCAAAAGAGCCCCTCCTCTCCACTTATAAAAGGCCCCCACCTCTCCCACCTTATTCACACATTCAAGCCATTTGGCTCGGACAACATCTGCCCAAATACTCTCCCAACTTCCCCCTATTACTCCTAGAAGCCTCACTTTGGGAAGAAATCTTCCCAAGGAAGCCTTTGGCTCAAATCAAAAAGAGTTACCCGATTTTGAGGTAATGTCTTCTCTAATGTTGTTTTGTTTTATTTTTCTTCTCCAACCCCCCCTAAACTCTTTTTATTAATTTCTTTTGTAACAACACCAGTATACTCAATATACTAGGATGTTTTTATAAGAAGTATTCGAGCTACACTTACACACACCTACATCTAATGGTTAAAGAACATACGGTTTCTGTGGATGGCGAATTTCTGCCTCACGAAACGATGATTGTTCAACACTCATATAACACCTTCAAAGGTGGCCATTAAGATGTCACTATATTTATATATGATATATAATGTCTTTATATTTTACTTATGCTTCTGTATTTCTCATTTATGGCATACTTTATGATTTCCATTATGGGTAAAACGCGATAATTTCATTTTAGGAAGTGCGGACTACCACCCCCTCAAAGTGATTTGAATCGTTAATGCCATATGTGGGATGTATAAAGGATGGATTAAATGGTATTATACACTATATTATACTGTAATTATATTATAAATTTATATCAATATTATTCAGTTCCATTAAATACGAAATAGAAATGAAAGTAGCGTTCATGCGTACGTACGGCTTACCGTCTCCATGAACGGTGCATTTCATTTCTTACCTCTAAATGTTACGTGACATTATTAATGAATTTATATACTGGATATATATCAAATATATGATATCTAAATCATGAATATAATTCTGGATATAATGGATATTTTACCACATGAACAACTTGTAATTATAAGAAGTTTATTTTTGACTCAAGTACCAAAGATCGACAAAACGACCGTTATTAACTTAAATAATTAAATAATGTTCATAACATGGTAATAAGTGATATAAATGGAATAATGAAAATGAAAAAGGTTCTTAAGTAAATAGAAATTAACTCTAGTTTATTATTCAGGAGGTTAAAGAACGGTCGAGTCAGGACAAGACGCAAGGTAAGGGAACTTCTTAACCCAATTTCTATTCTTTGGGTTAATCTCATACTTTCAAATTATGTCATTATATTATTATTTCAAATCTTATATTTGTACTATATTTATGTGTAATTATAGTGAATACACATAATATATCTATTTTATTTTAAAAATGATCTTTTTATGGGACTTCGTCTCAATATCCTTTCATTGAGGCATATTTGGTTTTATACACAACTTTCTTTTATACGGTGTATAAACTCCTTTGACTTTTACGTTTATTCAAAAGGAATCTTTTTTATACGAAGCGTTTTGCTAAACGACAAAAGAGAATGTTTTTCTTTTCGTACTTATGCGGCGATAACGGCTTCTCTACCGCCGTGACCATTATTTGAGTTTCGGCTTCCTCTACAAGCCATCATTTTTTTAATGAAAAATAAATACAAATTGTTAACTTTCTTTTATTTTGGTATTGAAAATGGTTTTGAAATCGTTTTTATTATATCAATGTGTTTTATTGATATCTTTTGATTGAAATGTGGAAATGTTATGTTTCCCTTATTCATGTTTTATGTGATACGATTATGTTATGGTTTATTATATGTTTAAACCTATTCATATGAGGAATGTATTGGACTTAATAAGTGACGGGTGGAGCCCGCTATAGCTCCTCGATGCATCGGTAGGTCTCATGAGACAACTAGACGTGGAATTGGCCGAGGCCCTTTCCCAATTTGATTTATGGTTTTGGCTGAGGCCTTAATCATTTTAGACGTCTTGGCCGAGGCCTTGACAAATTGTTTCAGAATGTCCGACATTATACATTCCCTCATTATGAAAGTGGTTATTGATATTTCATGTGATTATTCGACCAGTAGAATATCCATGTGAAGAAGTGAATGGCATTATCTCATTTTACTTTTGCCATATTATGTTGAAGTTCATGTTTAAAAAGCTTTTGTTTTAGTTATACATTGCCTTAAATGTTTATGTTTATTGATGAAAGCTTCCGCAATATTGTTATCCTTACCGAGCATCTGAGCTCACCCCTTTCAATGTTTTAATATTTTCCAGGATGTGAAGAAGTATTTTATGAATGACCTACAGGGATAGTCCGAAGAGGATAGAAGTGTGGACTATGGAGACTATGTTATTATAGTTTTTCACTTTGTGATGTAATGTAACATTTATGAATGTATCTAGTGTTTCCAAGGCTACTAAACTAATCGGTCTTTCGAGACTTGATCTTTTGTGATCATGCCAATGTTACAAAGTAATGCACCGACTCTGGGTAGCTGGGGTCGGGACGTTACAGTTGGTATCAGAGGCAGTTTAGTACTAACCTTGGAAGCTAGATTTAGATAAACTCTGATTAGAGCACATAGCCCAATGATAGACTTTAAGGATTAGTATAGAAGAACTTCCTATAATTTTGGTATTATAGAGATTTTGTGAGTTTTCCGAGCAATACATCCCTGTCTGGATATGAGCAGGTAGAGGCGGCTCTGGCACAGATGTACCTAGGGGTAAAACTCGAAAACACCGCTTTGAGCTAGACTCGAACGGGAACTGGTGCACGACAGCCGGCCTTGCTGCACTCTTGGTTACGACACTCCCGGGGGATATTCTTAGGATAATTCTCGTTTTATTTATAAACCACAATGAAGGGTTATGATTATATTCTTCCTCAAAGAAAACATTTTTATGATTATGGATTATATCCATAAATAGTTCAATATATTATAAGTGTTTTCAAGTTTGTTATTATGTATTTCGATTCATAAACTAACCTAGTTTATGGCATTATATAGAAATAGCGCCCAGTAGAAGGAATGTGAACTCCATCAATACGTATGATCCAAAGAGTAAGAAGGATCATATCTTTCATGGTATTAAGCCAACATTTAGAAGGGAAATGTTCTCCCATGTGTTGTCAACATATGATGAAATAGTATCATGTGTTAATAAGATAAGTAGAGAATTTTCTGAGTCTTATGAATTTTAAGGGATGAAAGAGAAGAAAAGGATGGAAGAGAGAATGATGGATAAAGGGATGAGGGAAAAGAGGAATTTTCTAATATGTGATAACTGTGGGAAGAAACACCTTGGAATTTGCCTGAAGGGAATGGGAGTTTGTTATAAGTGTGGAGAAAAAGGACACAAAGTGCGTGACTGCAAGGGAAAGGAAAAGGTTTCAAATGTACAATGCTTCATCGGTAAGGAGTGGGGACACTACGCAAAACAATAGTATTCCCCAAATGATGTTATTAGATAATAATCAAGTTGTGATACTACCACAGATGGGGAGGAATGATTAGAGTTCTTATGTTGTTATTAAATAATTTTGTCATTTGAGTGTTGTGTCAATGATGTACTGGTTATAATAATTATTGAGTATATAAGGATTGTACTGCAGTACTATTTCATCAAGGACTTGAGATTGTGTGGAACCAAGAAAAGTTACTCCACAGCAGGTTAAAGTTTTGGAAAATATATGGTTGAGAGAAAGATAAACCATAATATGGTTCTGATACCGAGATAGTGATTTTGGAATAATACATGATTGATTTGGATAAATTCTATTGTAAATTCTTAACTTCCTTGAAACTGATTAATGATTTGTATACATTTTTGGATAGAAGGAGTATATCTAGTATTCTATAAGGAATAAGGGATCATTGGTAATTTTAGTGTTTTAAAAGACTACATGATGAAGGTGTTCACATGTTGTTACTCAGAAAAAAAGATCTTCATTATGTTTACCTTCCTTATAAAATTTGGACTGTGAGTTGGACAGAAGTATTTTGGATAACTATAAAGGTTGGAGTGGATTAAGTTGATCTTTGGATAGTATTGTTTAAGGTTAAAAAATTTATGAAGATTATTTTTGGAATATTATGATACTATAGTTTTAGGAAAAGGACAACCTGCACGGTGGGGCATAACCCGTCGCGTCGGACAAAGCTGCAGGAATCGAACCCACAATCATAGTGCGACAGGCCTTTATTTCCTACCACTAGCCTACAGGAAGTCCCTAGTTATTACAAAATAATTTTACTAATCTAAATGGTATGTGTAAACATTTTGGAACCTTATACAATTAGGATAAATAGAATATTTTTGAGTTCCATTACCATTTGGAGTAAAAGTTGGGTTTGTGGTAAAAATTTATTAACGAATGAAAGTATACATAACAAGTATGTATATTCCCTTACGTTCTTAGTAAATCTCCTAAATAAATTCCTCAACATTATAAAAGGTAACTTAAAACAAAAATGTTGTCGGTTAACTTTTCCAACTGGGGATTCAATGACCGTTTAACCAATCACAAGTTTGTGATTTTCTTGTAGTTAAACATTCTCCTAATCCTGTTTTCTATAACTCTCCATCAGACCTTGATGGTTTGTTTCTCCTCCATATCCATATTTTCATAGAATCCTAGAATGGGCTATATCGGGTGACCTTTGTACTTATCTTGCTTTCTTTTAATGTTATATATTTATTAACCTTATTTCCGATGTGGGTTTTCTTCAAGGGTATTTTCTCTTTTCAACCTTTTATTTTCAAAGAAAAATTTCAAATTGCGAGGACGCAATTTATTGAAGGAGAGGAGAATGTAACACCCCGAGCTTCTATGATACGCTTCTCATTCAATAATGTAATAGCTTGCATTGTACGCAACATCGAGTTCTAACACACTGCAACTAATCAAAGTAGCTATTATGAATAGTAATAACCACTTTTTAAATTTATAGAAATTTTATATTTCAAAATGGACTTCATTTTTGTATTCCTAATATCGAAATTAGCCTATGTTGAATTTTTGGTATTTTTCTGAGAACTTCTATTTTTTTATGAATATTTAAAAATAATTAAAAAAATTTTTTTTAATCAAAATAATTTATAGTGATAAATTATACTATTTAGTGGTTTTAAAATATAATTAGAATATATTTTTACCATTTTATCCAATGGTGGTAATTAGAATTAATTTCACTTTGAAATTGGACATAAACAATTGTCAATCTTTTGATATAAATTGTTTCTTAAAAACACGCCATTTATTGTGACAGCGGGAATTAATTATAAAATTAATTAATGCAACATATATGTTTGGAATTTTTTAAAATAGACTTCATTTTTGAATTCGGAATATCAATTATAGCTTAGGGTGAAATTTTAGCATTGTTCTGAAAAACTTCAATTTTTGATGAATAGTGAAACCACTAAGTGGTAGTTAAATAACTGATTTTTCATTTAAATGAAATATTACCACTTTTGTGATTTGATTTTCAAAAATCCGACATACATGGTTTTCATTAAGAAGTAAAATTTGGTTCAATGAGATCAAAATAATTTTTTGGTGAACAGTAACTTTTAAGTTCTTAATCGCGATTAGAGGTAATTCGTGTAGTTTAAGATGAAAATAATGTTTTAATAATATGATATGAGCTTGAAACTTGTCCTACTCCTATTGGATGAGTCATGTCCGACCAAGACAACCCATGGGTCAACTTGGGGACCCCATGGAGCCACTTTGGTTGGAAAATGACATTAATATATATTTATTTAATGTTAAAATTAAATTGACACAAACATGAGTTGTTTTACTAAAACAGTTTTTATGTGGGGTTCCACAAGTCCAAATTTTGATTATAAATATTCATTAGAAAGATAAAAATATTTCTTACATCATAGTATTTGTTTTAAAAATTTTAGACATTAAATAAATTAAATTATTTATGACATCATTATGATGCGGTGATGACCTCATTATTTAACGATTTAAATAAAATGAGAAGATAATGCAAAATCCAAGGCTTACACTTGTCCAAAGCCTATTGGATGAAGATATTTCGAACCCTTATCACCTTAGACACGAATTATATAAGTGTGGGACCTTTAGAATCCTAAAATCATTGTGTAATAATGTAACATTTTAATCTTTCCAAAAGAGCCCCACCTCTCCACTTATAAAAGGCCCCCACCTCTCCCACCTTATTCACACCTTCAAGCCATTTGGCTCGGCCAAACTCTGCCCAAATACTCTCCCAACTTCCCCCTATTACTCCTAGAAGCCTCACTTTGGGATGAACTCTTTCCAAGGAAGCATTTGGCTCAAATCAAAAAGAGTTACCCGATTTTTAGGTAATGTCTTCTCTAATGTTGTTTTGTTTTATTTTTCTTCTCCAACCCCCCTAAACTCTTTTTATTCATTTCTTTTGTAACAACAACAGTATCCTCAATATAATAGGATTTTTTTATAAGAATTATTCGAGCTACACTTACACACACCTACATCTAATGGTTAAAAAACATGCGGTTTCTGTGGATGGCGAATTTCTGCCTCACGAAACGATGATTGTTCAACACTCATATAACACCTTCAAAGGTGTCCATTAAGATGTCAATATATTTATATATGATATATAATGTGTTTATGTTTTACTTATGCTTCTGTATTTTTCATTTATGGCATACTTTATGATTTCCATTATGGGTAAAACGCGATAATTTCATTTTAGGAAGTGCGGACTACCGCCCCCTCAAAGTGATTTAAATCGTTAATGCCATATGTGGGATGTATAAAGGATTGATTAAATGGTATTATACACTATATTATACTGTAATTATATTATAAATATATATCATTATTATTATGTTCCATTAAATACGAAATAGAAATGAAAGTAGCGTTCATGCGTACGTACGGCTTACCGTGTCCATGAACGGTGCATTTCACTTCTTACCTCTAAATGTTACGTGAAATTATTAATGAATGTATATACTGGATATATATCAAATATATAATATCTAAATCATGAATATAATTCTGGATATAGTGGATATTTTACCACATGAACAACTTGTAATTATAAGAAGTTTATTTTTGACTCAAGTACCAAAGATCGACAAAACGACTGTTATTAACTTAAATAATTAAATAATGTTCATAACATGGTAATAAGTGATATAAATGGAATAATGAACATGAAAAAGGTTCTTAAGTAAATAGAAATTAAATCTAGTTTATTATTCAGGAGGTTAAAGAACGGTCGAGTCAGGACAAGACGCAAGGTAAGGGAACTTCTTAACCCAATTTCTATTCTTTGGGTTAATCTCATACTTTCAAATTATGTCATTATATTATTATTTCAAATCTTATATTTGTACTCTATTTATGTGTAATTATAGTGAATACACATAATATATCTATTTTATTTTAAAATTGATCTTTGTATGGGACTTCGTCTCAATCTCCTTTCATTGAGGCATATTTGGTTTTATACACAACTTTCTTTTATACGGTGTATAAACTCCTTTGACATTTACGTTTATTCAAAAGGAATATTTTCTATATGAAGCGTTTTGCTAAACGACAAAAGAGAATGTTTTTCTTTTTGTACTTATGCGGCGATAACGGCTTCTCCGCCGCCGTGACCATTATTTGAGTTTCGGCTTCCTCTACAAGCCATCATTTTTTTTAATGAAAAATAAATACAAAGTGTTAACTTTCTTTTATTTTGGTATTGAAAATGGTTTTGAAATCGTTTTTATTATATCAATGTGTTGTATTGATATCTTGTGATTGAAATGTGGAAATGTTATGTTTCCCTTATTCATGTTTTATGTGATACGATTATGTTATGGTTTATTATATGTTTAAACCTATTCATATGAGGAATCTATTGGACTTAATAAGTGACGGGTGGAGCCCGCTATAGCTCCTCGATGCATCGGTAGGTCTCATGAGACAACTAGACGTGGAATTGGCCGAGGCCCTTTCCCAATTTGATTTATGGTTTTGGCTGAGGCCTTAATCATTTTAGACGTCTTGGCCGAGGCCTTGACAAATTGTTTCAGAATGTCCGGCATTATACATTCCCTCATTATGAAAGTGGTTATTGATATTTCATGTGATTATTCGACCAGTAGAATATCCATGTGAAGAAGTGAATGGCATTATCTCATTTTACTTTTTCCATATTATGTTGAAGTTCATATTTAAAAATCTTTTGTTTTAGTTATACATTGCCTAAATGTTTATGTTTATTGATGAAAGCTTCCGCAATATTGTTATCCCTTCTGAGCATCTGAGCTCACCCCTTTCAATGTTTTAATATTTTCTAGGATGTGAAGAAGTATTTTATGAATGACCTACAGGGATAGTCCGAAGAGGATAGAAGTGTGGACTACGGAGACTATGTTATTATAGTTTTTCACATTGTGATGTAATGTAACATTTATGAATGTATCTAGTGTTTCCAAGGCTACTAAACTAATCGGTCTTTCGAGACTTGATCTTTTGTGATCATGCCAATGTTACGAAGTAATCCACCGACTCTGGGTAGCTGGGGTCAGGGCGTTACAATGATCACTTATCAGTTGGTCGCGTTGACTTTGGATTCAATGGTATAGATTGAGGAAAATATTTTTCCAGATATTGTGGATCAATTTATAGATGTATCTACAATGATATTCCCAGGGTTACCACCTCTATGAAAACTGTAGTTTACTATTTATCTCTTTTCAGGGGACAATTTTTATTTCCTATACGTCTTATAGGATGGTCCCAACAGAGTTATGGGAATTGAATGTGCAGTTAGAGAATCTGGAAAGAAAGGGTTTCAATCGACCAAGTACGTCATTGTGGGCAGCACTGGTTTTTTTTGTGAAGAAAGAAGATTGAACTATTTGGTTGTGTGTTTATTATCGTATTCTTAACCATGTTACGATAATGAACAAATATCCTCTTCCATGCAATGATTATATGTTCAATCAATTATATGGAGCTCAGTGGTTCTCCAATATTGTCTTGGAATCATGATATCGCCAATTGTGAGTTTGGAAAAAGGATATTCCAAAGACAGTTTTCTAATGAAGATATGGTCACTATGAATATGTGGTCATGCATTTCGGACTAACTAATGCACCAGTAGTCTTCATGGAATTGAAGAATATTATATTTAAAAAATATTTGTATTCTTTTTTTGTGTTGTTTGTGGACCTATTCAAAGACAAGGGATGATCATGAGGAGCCCATAGAAACAGTGTTACAAATCAAGAGAGATCACCGTCTATATGCGAAACTATCAAAGAGTTATTTTTGGATATAAGAAGTACATATTTTTAGTTATGTATTTTCAGAAAATGGTGTTTCTATGCATCCTAAAATGATAGAAGCTATTATCTCATGGAAACCACAGAAGAATATCTTTGAGATATAATGTCTTCTTGGTCTATCTTGTTACTACTAAAACATTGTGTGTGATTTCTCACGATTAGCTTCGCCAATGACAAGTCTCACAAAGAAGAATGATCCAATCCAATGGATAGAAGAATTTTAGAATTCATTTGAGGTATTGAATGTTAATCTTACATCGGCACCTATCTTGATCTTCCTAGAATTAGTAATGGGGTATGTGGTGTATTGTGATACTTTGAGATCAGTGTTGGGATGTGTTATCATGATAATAGATCATGTGGTTGCTTATGTTTCAAGGAAGTTGAGTTTGCATGATGAGAATTTCCCAACCCTTTATTTGGAGTTAGCTGTTGTCATCCATTATTTGAAAACATGGATACATTATATCTTTGGTGAGAAATTTACTATGTTTACCGACCAAAAACTAATGAAAAACATTTTCTCACAGTGAGATTTGAATTTGAGGATAACAAGTTGGATGGAGTATCTCTAAATGATTGACTGTGACATGATGTACACACCAAGGAAAGGAAATTCGGTGGTGGATTCATTGAGTAGAAAGTCATTTACTAAGTTGGGGAATGAAGATTTAGATGAATGGTAGTTGATGTCAGTCTTACCTAACATGCATTTGGAAAATGAATAACGAGGTAATGTGGATGTTTTATTTTCAGCTATGTTTATTCCTAATTTAGTAAAAATGATCAAAGATACACAAAACAATGATGCATAATGACTAGTTGTGAGTTAAAAACTCAATGGTGGGGAGACCATTGGGGGATGAAATCTATATGGGGGTTCAGTTTTATTTTTCTGAGATCAAATGGTTGTACCTATGTCTTGTTAGAAAAGAAACGTTCATGATTAGCACAATTGGATATGGTTTGTAAATCCATGTACACAGAAGATTTATAAGGTGTTGAAGGCGCATTTTTGGTGGAGTGGCATGAAAATGAAGGGGGTTGCGTTCATCTCATGGTGCCTAACATGTTAGTAGGTTAAAGTACAGCATCAGAGGCTAGCGAGTATGTTACAATATTTTCCCCACCCAGTGTGGAAATGGGATTAGATAGAAATGGATTTTGTTATAGGTCTTCCATGAATGGTCCATAAACACTATGCCATTTGGGTGATAGTGGATCATCTATCCAATTAAGCCCATTCCATCTCTATTAATGAAACTCATACGGTGGAGGATCATTCAAAAATATATATTTGAGAAGTGGAAAAGAGGAATGGATTAGTTGTTTCAACAGTCTTAGATAGAGATCTGAGGTTCACGTCTCATTCTCAAAAATCCCTATAGCAAGCCCATTGTACTCGGTTGACTATCAGCACAGCGTATCAGCCTCATATGGATGGTAAATATGAGCAGACTATACAAGCATTTGAAGACATGTTACAGGCTTGTGTAATGGATTTTGGTGAATCATGGGAAAAGAATATACCATTAGTGGAGTTATCATACAATAATTGCCACTAGATCTCCTTACACATGGCCCTGTTTGAAGCATTGTATGGGAGTCTTTCACTTTCTCCACTATGCAGGGTCGAAATGGGCGAAACATTATTTTTCGGCCAAGACTTTTCTAAGAAACAATGAAGAAGTTCCAGTTAATTATAAAGAGGGTGGAGATAACTCAGAGTCATCAGAAATCAAATCCTGATCACTGTCAAATACCGTTGTTGTTTTCTGTGGGTGATCATCTATGCTTGAGGATATATCCCAGGATTGGACATCATAATTTTAGAATTTAGAAAAAGTTTCCTCCTACATACATTGGAGCATTCGAGTTATGGTAACATGTTATAGAAGTGGCATATTAGTTGTAATTACCAACAAGGATTATCTTGGTTCATAATGTGTTTCATGTATCCTAGTTCAAAAAATATCACCCCAATATAGACCTTTTGATAAAATGGGATCCTGTTGACCAAGAACTAGATACAACATTGGTACATATCCCAGTGCAGATCATTGATAGTCAAGAGAATGTAATACTTGGGAAAAGCATCATCGTAGTGCAGGTTTTATGGCCACATGGTTAGATTCCGGAAGATTCTTTGGAACATGGGTAGGAAATTAAATAGTAATGACCGAAACACTTTTTTCCCTGCAAGGGCTTCCTATATTTTGAGGCCGGAATGTCTAGTTATGGGGAAATTTAGTACCACAAGTTTTGGATACATAACCCCATTATGTAGTTTTTTTAAATTTTGTGTCTATTATTGGGATTACATTAAATATAATGTTTCCATAAAATAGAGTGTTTGAATAATATATAGAGTTTCGATAATGTGGTTTGTTTCTATAGTGAGTTTTGTTTCTCCAAAGTGTGTTGTTGCCATAAAGTTTGGTGTTTCCATAAAGTGTTGTGTTTCCATAGAAAATGATGTTTCCAGAAAATATTTTTTCCATAAAAAGGGTAAATGTGAAGGTTGTGAGTTTTTTTTGGGGGGGGGGGGTGGGTTTATAATGAGATATTGGGGATAAAAAATAACTTCACATGACCCATATGCGGTTGGTCCAAACCGTGTGGTCATACCAGGCACAGAAGTGAAATCTAAATCATATTATCTAAGAGCTTAATCATTTTTTTCTCAATATATATCATTTTGGAATCAAAACAACCCTATTTTGATATTACCCTCCCTAGATTTCTAGATAACCCTCACCACATGAGTTGGATCAACCCTAGAGCCTTCCATCGATGATTTCAAGCCCGATTCATGGGGTAATTGCCAATCTACTTCGTTCTTTTCCATTTTCTACAAAATCCTGCTTCAATCGTTACTGTATTCATATAACTACACCCCTTGTGGGTAGATATATGTTTCTAAACATCAATAAAGACTAAATTTGGTGTTCTTTATGATAGAGGAATAGATCTCTATTTATTTCTCAAAATCATGATATGATTCTTGAGGTATGTCTACATTTTTTCCTGATTTGTAACATTTTAATTGATCAGATTAAATCTATTTCATTGATCTCCATATTTTCTCAGATCTACACCTATAGTGGGTAGATATATATTTTTTATTACAAATAATTCAATGTTAAGTTGTGATCTTTCTACGATAATAGAACTAAGTTCATTCTTAGATAATCGACCCGCCTTCTTCGGAATTCTTCATCTGTTGACGAGTTTCATCAAAACCATAGAGGTGGGAGGATTCTCTCTCAACTCCTCGTGCTATAATTGATTGTATTAATTTAAAATTGGTTTATTATAATGGGATTTATTTTGAATATCATGGAATAATTTATCTTCAGTGATGATTTATGGTTTCAGTGAAATTGTGAAATCTTGGTAAATTGATCTGCAAAGTGATTTATCCTCTTGAATTTAAAATAATGATTTTAAATTATCGAAATAATTGAATTGATAATTTGTGTGATGAAATTTTTTTTCCAAAAAAAAAGTTTTTTATTGAAATTTCATGTTTTTTAAATTATTATGACGGAATTGGGTTTCAATAAAAAGGCTCTTTTATTGAAATGGGGTTTCGGCATGATCCTTTGGAATATTGGTGTTTGAGTTCATATTGAATTTCTAGGGCTTAGTTGAAATATGACCTTATGAATAGTGCCAAAATTTAAATGTCACAAGAGATATAATGTTCATATTTCATAATGGGTTTGGTTGAAATATTACTATGTGCTCAGTTCCAAATATTTAATGGCACATGGGAAACAATTAATTTGTGACAACATGGTAGATCAATGAGAAACTGATCATGAGTATGGAATCGTCATAATGTAGCATGCATGGTTGGTTTCATGGTTTGGGGGAAGGGTTGGTTATGCCAAAAAGTGATATTGTGAAATGGTTTTAAACCTTCTTTGGTTATTTTTCTTGAAAAATATCTTTCTGGGAAAATTGGTTTCAAATGCACTTTTATGTGTTTGTAATGAATTGTTTTGGAAACTTGTTTATATTTAGTTATAAACTTTTTTTGAAAAATTATTATATATAAATTGTTTTATATAATTGTTTCTAACTCTTTTATCTTAGTGGTTTGAGTGGAGATGTCATTTCGAAAAAACCCATTGCATTTTATACTCACCCCTGTTTTGGCACATTGGTTCATTTGCAGATTCCATATTCCATGACAAGGGAAAAGGTAATGTTTCACACATTTTAAGCACAACCTCATGATTTTTAAGTTGTTCAGAGATTGTGGAGGCTGGATCTTGTGGATCATGGAGGATTTTTGTCTTTTGGGAGTCTTCTGTCTTTTATCCACTGTGTACTTTGATACATCGTTATTCTTATACTCTTACATACATTGACGTGGGTTTGAGATACATGATGTTGTTGAGTTTCCTTTTATTTGATCATGCATTTTATAGTTAATGTTTTTTATAGTTTTTTGGTTTTTTTGTTTATTTTAATAAAAGTTATGTCTCCTCTACTTGTATTTGAAAGCCTTTATCATTTATTTTCATCCTTTTTTCCTTTTGGGGATGTTGCTTAAGGCTTAGTAATGACTCATTTTACTCTCAATCCAATGAGAATTGGTCGGTCATTAATGGAATGGCCCATTTATAGTGTATGCCTACCCCCCCCCCCCACAATTATTTATTAATGGAATGGAGGGGTAGGATGACGTATGATTCATCCTCTAACTTAGGTTCTACTTTGGAATCATTATCTCTTCTTTATAGGGATTTCATAATGTGGTCTACATGAATAAAAATTTCCAAAGTAGGGTAAGAATGTATCTTTATCTCAAAATAATTTAACCAAGATGAATCTAAATTAAAATTCGCTATTTTATTTTGAGGAGCCACTAACTTGATTTCCTCTTGCTCAGTTACTTGAACATACTTATGGGCTTCCTCAAATGTGTCCTCAACTGAGTTATGTATCTCCATGTGTTCATCACCAGGTGCATATGTTAATACTTCATATTCCTCTATTTCAATGAAGAAATTGAAAAACTATGATAATTCAAAACCATATAGAGTGGTACTCTAATTATATGGCATGTAATTAAAAAACATAGAGTTTATGAATGGATCATCTCGCTAATTTGGATTTGGTTCCATCACTAAGATAGTGATTATTACCTCATGAAAATATGACTCACTAGATAGATATAGGTAGTCAGGAACATCCATCATTTCATAATATTAAATAACTTTGGTGGACTCTTGATCATTAATGAATATAAATAGTTAGTCATGTTCTTATTATTAAATCTTGAAGAAGGGAAGATATTGTTTCATTTCATCTTATTCCATGATACTCAAAATCTAATCTAAAGAATTTCCCATCAAAAAAATCTTTCACATTATCTTCATCCTCATTTTATGAATGAAATTTTTGGGACTTTTATTTTAATTCAGATAGGCCTCAACATTTTGGATTTCTTCAGACAAAATAGACTACTCCATTGGTACTTCTCTGTTGGCCTCCTCGTATTCTTGTTGAGGTTGTGGTAGCTCCATCAATAATAGAACAAATTAAAATTTTATTTCATATTTTATTTGTATGTGTTCGATGAATTTCCTATTTCATCTAACCTAGGATTTATTATAACCTTTATCAGATTCTTCATCTTATTATTAGTGCATCACATATTAGTAACCATACCATGCATAATATTCTGAATTTGAAAAAATTCTATGATTTTTTTTGGTTTATAAGAATAACATTAATTTCTTTCTACATTGTATAAAATTTAATCAATATGAAAACTAATTATTAGATACCCATTAATGGACAAGGTTTGGGTGCATGACGTTTCTCGGGTTTGGTAAATGGAATTTATTTTCCTAGTGAAACACAGTAGTTGGAAAGGGTCATCTCATATAAGGAGCTCTCTAGGTTGTTCACCTACTAAATATTATTCACCTACAATTAATTATTTTTATGTATTTTGTTTGAAAAAAATGGAATTTAAGAGACATGAAATATGAATATTTATAATAAAACCTATATGCAATGCTAACAAAATGTGTTCAGTAGGAAATAACATGTCTTTTTTGGTTTTAATTGTCTCATACATCACCCTCCATAATGGGGTATAATTTTTTTTGATATAATAATCATGATATCTCAATGTTCAACTACTATTCATTTATTTATTTGGGTGAAATCAAAAATTCCATCAGAAATCAACATTCTACCTCACTGTGTAATTATGGTTGATGGAACACCTCAATAGAGAGTGTGGAACCTTCTAGGACCCAAATCCATAGTATGACCTTTTATCCACTTAACAGATCAACTTCATCAAATAATGATCTATAATTTATTATAATGGAGGGAAAACATTTAAATAAATAATAAAAATGAGTGTGAGTTTAGTTTCACAATGAAAAATTTTCACAATCTCGAACATCAATATTTCTTATAAAAAATATAATTAAACATAATAATTAATGTTAAAAATAATGAAGGCACTAAATACCACACCAAATCCAATCCTCATGTAAGTACCGTATTTTTTAGGTAAGATGTAATTGTGTTATAACTTGGAAATAGGTAGAAGAGGAAATAAAATAAAAAATTTATAGAATAGAAGGATAGTGAATAAAAATAAATTTAAAATAAAAGATGAAAATATAATAAATGATGACGTTGAGAAATAAAATAGTTATACTAGAAGAATAAAATGAATAACATATATTAAAATTAAATAAGATATATATATATATATATATATAAAATGAAGAAATTATAGAAATAAGAAAAAAATGGTGGAAGAAATTATGTTGAATGAGAATCCAATAAATAAAATAAAATATTTATTATGTTATATTAAAATAAATAAGAATTAAATAAGTAAAATATATTGATAATTATACATATATTAAAAATAAAAAATATAGAAATAAAAAATATTACCATGCAGGACATCAGCAGAGGACTCCTCCACTAGGTGTTCGGACTCCCATTTGGCATGGATGTGTGGGACTCCTTTTATAGTGGCAGAAGAAGCCTTAACCATCTCCATAATGGTCAATGGAGAACTTCATAAAATCTTCAGGGATACTTAATTGAAAACTCACCCGTGAGACTTGAAGTTCAATGATTTTTAATTAACAAAAAATCACATTGATATGAATTACTCAACATGGAGTAAGTAGGGAGGAAGGTTTCTACATACCATTCATGCAAGTGCATCGGGGATATGAGATGCTGTGGGGGACATGGAAATGGTCCAGGTCGATCATGTGGGTATCAATGAGAATAGAGAAGTGACAGCCTCTACTTCCTCTATCCCTCGAAGTAGCCAGAGTATTATTTGAAATGGAAACATAAAGTTTTTTTGACAGTGTCTTTGGGATCCATGGTGGTTTTTAATGGAGGATTTGGTGGAAGATAATGATTTAATCTATATTTTTGCATCAAGGGTGGAACATTATGATCATTAATGATGAATGAATGTCTTAGAGGGTGGAGAGTGGAAGAGATGGGTGGCGCGATGTGCCCATCCCTGGGGGTGAGAAAATTAGGTTGAATAGAAATTTATTTGTAAAAAATATTAGTAAAACCTAAATGTTTCATCCTTTATCAAATCAGAGGAGTTGGATTCCCCTTGATTAAATACCAAATCCCCACTCCCCCACCATAATGAACTTGAAAGAGGGGAATAGGACACTCACCGCTCGCAATGAACCACACAGTGAGGCCCATGATCTCCTACCACCACTGCATATAGTCGTACCATGTATCAGTTCTCTTTGATACAACCCAACTAGAAAAATTTCTAGTTGATTTCATCATTGTGGGCCCTACATATTCCTGACCTCCCATGTCCCTCCTGATCAATATGTTAGGAACTCTATGTGGTCCACTTGGCTAGTTAGCCTCTCATTATGGTCAACTATGTGTTTTGATGGCTTCTAGGTTGTGGTCTAGCCCTTGGACTAATTTTATTAACACCTGAAAACATAAACTATTTCAAAAAAAAACAAGTAATGTCCAAGATTATAAATAATTATATTGAAAACATAAACATTAATAACATTTATAAATTCAAACCCAATTTAATTCCATCTTTAAATTTTCCTATATTTATGGAAATCATTTTTGTCCATTTCATTTATAAGATAAATTTATTTAATGCGGTTGTATTTTCATAATAAATACGCACTAATTTTTTTTTCTGTAAATGGCACATGGTTATTGATTATTAAAAATCGTTCAATTATTAATGAATTATTCAATTTTATAATAATTTATGATCCAGATATTTATTGGTATAAATATTATTATCTTATTCTCAAGTACATTGATTATGTCATCATTCACATTTATTCTTCTTATGCACACTGATAATAATCATTTTTTAATTCATACATTTTCCCTTATATTTAATTATAGATCACCCTTCTTATGATTCCATTTCTAAGGGTTTTAAATAATGTGTTCCATATAATTAGTCCTATAAGGGATTCTTAGGAATGATGATGATGACTTCATATGAAATATGAAAAGAAATTTCAAATGGTAGAAATACTGATTTAAATTCATGGGAATTGTTAGTGTATGTTTTTTTAATAATTCTATTAAATGGTAAACATAAAAGGTAATGAATAATGAATGTGATCAAAGGTTTCCTTTTTGGTCTTGTATGGTAAAGATACTATAAAAAATTAGTCACAATTTTGTGAAACGTAGCCTGAAATGTAAATTTCATTATTGCAGTATTATATTTGGGATTGAGGATCGAAGGATGTAATAGTTTGTATCAATAGTATGTTTATATATTGTGGGATATTATAATTTTTTTCATCTGATGATATCATATGATTTATGGATATCATTATAGGATTATATGAATAAGTATTATCATAAGTACATTGTTTTATATACCCCTATGAGGTTTTATGAAATGAGACCTTAGTGTGACTAATTAAATTTTTTAGATATTTTAATAGGTTTAGCTATTGTTAAACTCTAGGGTCAAATATAAGTTTCATTTAGGAAGAAATTATTTTTCATGTTTAATGAAAAAAGGAAAACTCATATGAAGGGTGACATTCTGTTGTATTTGGGAAGGGGGGGGGGTATAAACCAATGAATGAATGATGATAAGGGTTATGTGCCTAACACTAGAATACTTAATATCATTATTAGTATGAAATTTTTATCGGTAAAGATTAAGGTTATTTTAGAAACATATGTTAAATTTTTTGAGTAATAATGCATTGTTTGTCCTAAAAGTATATATGATCAATTAATTTTAATAATTGGGTTTTGAAAAAAGTATGAATTTTTTTGAATAATTCTATGGATATTTATTTTTCAAATAATTTATATTTATGTTTTTGTTTTACTATTGAATTCTTGAGATTAATTTATTATAGCACAGTTATCAATTTTAGGATTTACTATACATTGTACTAACCAATATAGTTTTGGTTAAATTTTAATGGCATTAGAAATATCTAGTTGTACATTTTATAGTTATTAGTTATTTAAATGTTGAATAGTGCATCAAGAATAAAAAACTTCATCCTGAATACACATCAATTGGGATCAACAACATCAATAACTCTCTATAATTATTTATTCCCATCTACCATTCCCACCCATTTTCTCCCATCTTGGAATCCTAGTTTTGTGTTATTCCATATTACTATAGTATGTACTTTTATCTCTTATTAAGATAATTCTTTATTAATCAATTTTCTTATGTGAGTTTATAATGATATTATTTTAAAATGTGCATCCTTTTATTAAAATGATAAAGTTCAAATTGGGGGTGCACAACATACTAATGGGGGAGGAAATAACAACATGATATTTTTAATAGAGAAAAACTATATTTTATAATTTCAAAGAATCTCATCAATGATTTTATTTTCTTTTTCACAAAACACATTGTTTATCTTTTTTTACACACAACCTTATGATTTTTATGTTTGATAGAATATTCAAAATAAAACACCAAACTTAGATGAATCATGATATATATTACAAATATGAATATGCAATTAAAATTGTGGGTATTAATATTATTAAATAATTTATGAAATATATATACATATAAATATGTCACAAAATATAAATTATTTAAAAATATTTAGTAAATAATCAATCAACATTTAATAATAAAAATTTATTCTTCGAAATTAAGTTTTCTTCACAAAAGATTTTTATTGATTTTCCTGAAAAAATATTATTAATATTTTCATAATATTTAGAGAAATTATTTGATTAAATAAAAATAATTTTTTTAATTGGAATATCAAAATTTACATTGGGTGAAATTTTGATATTTTATTAGCAAAAAATTATTTTCATTAATATTAATGAATAACAAATTTTTTATAAACTAATTTCTTTTAAATGAATTATTTTATTTAAAATTCCCAATGTAAATTGAATATTTTTAAATTTTACATATTAAATATATATATATATATATATATTAAAAAAATAATATTGTTTTTTTAATAACGGTGTATTTTGTTTTAAAAATAGTTTTTTCCTATGTTTTTATAAATTGAATAAGGTTCCTCTGTTTTTATTAAATAAAATAAAACCTAATTTATTTTTTAACAGAAATGAATATATGTTATAAATATAAACATTAATTTATATTAAAAAAATGATTATTATTATTCATCTCGATAACTTAAAATCATCTTTTTTTTAAAAAATATCCTTAAAACTGATTTCTTAATGCTTCTACGGGATCAATGTGATATTTAAATTTTCTAATTATATGAATTATTTTTGAACAAATATAATCAATATTTTATATTTGAATAATTTATAATTTCTAATGAAGGAATCATAATTTTTGGAAAAATTTATTAATAAAAACAGTTAAATTTATTTACAATGATTAAGGTTAAAATGAGTTAACAAAATATTAAACATGAAACATAAGGTAAAAATGACCCAAAAAAGTTCAAAAAAAATTATAGACATATAAAAATACTTATAAAATAATTATATAAATTTTTCATTTTTTGGAACACTCATTCATGAATGTTACCATTATAATAAGTGGAATGAACAAAAAATATAAAATGACATTTTCATTTTAAAAATTCTATAAATATTGAAGGATATAGAAAAAACTACATTATTTTTCATATAAATATTATATTTTATTATAAATGATTTATTATTTATTATTTTCAAAAAATTCACATTTTTTCAGAGATGACATAGTTACGTTAAGTACTGAAGAAACACCAACCCATGGATTATTCAGTTAATAATTAAATAACATAAATGATAATTAAGGTATTTAAAGTGAAGTGAATAGAATTATTAATTGTGTTATATTATTTTAAAAAATGAAGATATCATGATTAAATTATATTAACCTAACAAATTTGAATTCCATAATATTATTGATTTAAAAAAAAAAAATTAATTTTTGTAAAAAAATGACATTGATTCTATTTTATAATAAATGATAATTTAATTAATGATATAAAATTACTAAAACATATCATATATAAAGAGATGTTAAAAAAT
The DNA here is from genome assembly GCA_963277665.1 of Viscum album. Lineage (NCBI taxonomy): Eukaryota > Viridiplantae > Streptophyta > Magnoliopsida > Santalales > Viscaceae > Viscum > Viscum album. The sequence continues at coordinate 1,613,983,411 of OY728152.1, read as the reverse complement.
CAATAAATATCAAATATGATCTATTTATGGACTAATATATATTTTATAATGAACATATTGAAGCGTAAATAGTAAAAACATTATCGACACTATTTTGGTTAATTTAGTTTTTTCTCACGTTTAATGTCCATCTATTAAAAAAATAATAAATACACTACAAATTCTTATTACTTATTTTTTATTTAATAACTATACTATGAATGTATAAATGATATAATAAAATCCAATTTAATATATTCTTAATCAATAAATTACTATGTTTACAAAACTAGTTATCATAATGAAAAAAATGAAAAATAATTAGAAGCATATAAATTAAAGATGGAGATGTTTAAAACAAGAATTATAATGAATGATCAAGGGTTTTATCGACCATATATTCCATAAAACCCATTAATTATCATTCATGGGATAGTTGACTTAATATTGACCTCCATATAGTGAAACTTTGGAGTATTTACGAAATGACCACTCCTCCTCAACTATAAAAGGTAAATCACTCCCCTAAATTCTTCACAATAGTTAGGCTATTTTTCTCTTCCGTAATATTGAAAAATAACATCGCAACACGAAAACAATTATCCTAGGAGGAATAAATTTTCTTCAAAAAAAATTAATTATGGTTGTAGTTAAAATCTATAGAGCATACCTAAAAAAGAGACAATGTTTTGTAAAATAATTTTTTATATCTTTCTCCAAATCCCTTAAATAATATTATAATATGATTATATAAGTTGTTTAGAATTATAAATATTCAAATTTGTTTTGTTTATGTTAATTTCCTACAACCACACATACATCCATAAAATGGGTTATGAAATTAATATTTGTGTGTATGGATGACTACTACCTCTCAAAATCATGTCATTCATTTTTCCATTACCACTTTTCAATATTGGGTATAATAAAGGACAAAATACTTATAATTGATTTTTTAATTTTTTTGATTTTTTTGATTTTTTATATTATTATATATCACATATCATCATGCATTATATTTAATATTTGTGTTTAGGGCGGACTTTCATATCAAGAAGTGATGTGAATAATTCATGAATTAAATGAAATTTATGAAGGATGGTTTTAATAATCTTATTGGTTATATATGACATAAAAAAAATTAATTTTATTACTATATATATATCAATTAATTTTATACATCAATAAATAAAATATGAAAATGAAAAATTTGTTCATGCGTACGAATGGCCTACCATTTCCATAATTAGTGTATTTCATTACCAATTACTAAATTATATGGATTAAAATAAATAATTATATAATTAATATATATGATATTAACATCTTGGTTAAAATTATTAATAGAATTAAATAATGATCGAATTAATTGGAACAAAAATAACAATCAAAACATTTAAAAAATAAAGCAGCTATTAACCGAAATGTTAAAGGAACATGGAATTATTATAAAAGAGAAATAAAAAGTCATAATGAAATAATATATGGTTTTATTTATATAAATATTATTATGAAATATATGTATTATAATCCTATATTTATTTTACATGATATTTTAATGATTATGGAGGAATTTAATATTTAAGGTATGTTTTTTATCATCTTACATGTATTTATTCTAGATATACGCCATATTCACCACTTATTTATATTTTTTTTGTATAAATACTTCAAATGAATGTATTTTTTGATTCAAATACTTATAATTATAGGTATATTAACACACATTTTATGATCTCTCTTTCATGGTGATTATGGTTTCAATGTTACCAATGTTTTATTTTATTGTTGTCATAATTTGCCTTCATTGAGTCTTATGTCATATTATACAGAAATATTCATTTATGAGGTCTATATATATACCCATTGAAATTTAATGTCCTTATTTTATATATTCCCTTGTTATTTAATGTCCCATTTTATGTAATCATTTAATGGGGATTATTATTCAAATCTAGAAAATTGGTAAGAGTTTGATTTTACAATCCCATCGATTAATGAGATTCTACGTGATTGACAATCCAATATTGATATATTATGATATTCTTCTAAATTATTATCAGGACTTTAATTATACTATGTTAATTTTTCGTAAATACAATTCTTACCTTGATTGTACTATCCTTATATACTAAATATTTCCAAATAATTTTGTAATGAAATAATTTCATTCGACTGAAATATTATTCAATCCAATCCATGATTTATAAAAGTTTATTCAAAATGATTTAAAAAGAGTTTCTCAAACAAGGAATGATTCTATAGAAAATAAATGTTTAAAAATAATTTTAAAATATTCCTTTATATTATTTTCTAGTTATTTTTTAATAAAAGGATTATCAAAATGTGTGTTGATTTAAATATTGATTTTCAAAATGAAATTTTTATTCCCCGAAAAAAATTATTATTTTTTAATTTTTTTCCATTATTAAATGTAAATTACACTTATTGTTACTTATTCTCTAATTTTGACAGTTCAAAATTATATCATCCACAATTTTTATCTTGATAGATTAATGTTATTTCAATGAAATTGTTATAGAACCCATTTCTTTTCAATGGTTTAATCATTTATCAAGGATATAAAAATGAACCAATTTATTTTATATGGGTTAACCATGTTTCAAGTTGATATTTATATAACCTAATTATTTTCCCACTGAATATTATTCATTCAATAAAATTTTCATATACCTCATTTTTTAATGTCGTAATCATGTTTGAAAGTGGTTTTCATGGAACAAAGTTATTTTAAATGTGTTAATAATGTTTCAATGATATTTCTATAGAGCCCAATTATTTTCCACTAGATAATCATGTTTGAATGATAATTTATAGGAATGGATTTCTTTTCCATGGTATAATCATGTTCTCAAAAATTAACTTTTATATTAATGTGTTGTGATGAAAAAAATTCCCTATGTGCCTTATTCTTGTTGTGGTTCATGGACATGATAAATGATATGTACTTCTAGAATGTGTTAGGTGATCCTATTATGAATTAAATTATTGGTGTGACCATATTGCGCTATTCAACATTTGATAATGATTATTTTCAACATAGAATATTATTGGTTGATGGTTGTATGGTTATTATAATTTTTATGTGTTCTATAAGGGTTAAATTAGAGTTGTATATGTGTTTTATGAGATGATTCCCCTAGATAGAAATATATTTAAACTATGTTTATAATGGGTTTCATATCTTTAATTTGATTATGATTTAAATATCACGGATCATGATTATTGATTATTATGAATCTTTACATTATTTATTCTTTTTTACTTGTTTTTATGATTGATGATCCATCTATAAATAGTGGGTATGAATATTATTATGTCATACTAACCCACTTTGATTATGTCATAATACAAATATTCTCTACCTATGATCACTAACAATAGTCCTTTTTTAATTCTTATGTTTTCCATTACTACTTATTTGAGATCATCCATATTATATTACATTCTCCGCATGTTATAATGAATGAGGTTGAATGAATTATTTATAAAATGTATTTCATATGGATTATGATGATTATATAATATAAAAAAATTAATGCATGGATAAATGAGATAAATGATAATTTAATGTCATGGAAATAATTTATGTTTGATATTTTCTTAATTCTATCAATCTAGAACCCTAAAATGTCTTTTAGAATATAAGTGATTCATATTTTACTTATTATATATAATGATTCGATAGAAAAAATATTGAAAAAAATATTAGTATCAAAGCTGGAATTGAAAATTTCCAGATTTCTTCACCAGATCTGGGAGTGAAGGTCTTGGGTTCTTATATATCAATTCTCATTCATTATTAATGTCATCATAATAAAATTTTTAAAAACGTCACCTTATAAAAAATAAACTAGAAAAAATTCTAGTCCAACAAGTGCAACAAAAATCCAAAAATTTCATGGTTTTTATTTTCACTACCTATGAATAATGAAAATATTAGCTTTATATTATTTCATAGTAACAATGGTGACATAGAATGTCTTAATGTATTACTTCCAAAAAATTTGGGATAACTTTTGCTAACTCAAGATTAGTCTTATAAATTCTTTTATATTCACAGTACCATATAGTGTATAACGATTTGTGATATACATCTCATGATCTGTGTTCATAAGTAAAATGATAATTTTTTATCATTTTCCACACAACAATTGAATATTTTAAAAAAATGCCTAATACATGTTTGTGTGATATCTATTGTGATAATTTCGTTATTGTTTCAGATCAGTTCCCTCTATGAAGACTTGTGTGTCTTAAATACAAAATAAAATAATATTAATTATATTTTAATATAGAATGATCTGATAATGATCCAATGAATATGGTAAATATTATTCATATAATCTAATTAAAACTTAAACAAAATTATTTTAGAGGAAAATATGAATGCTGATACTATAAGAAGAAATAATCACACTACCCTTCAATTTATTATGATTGAATGGGAGGCTATATAAATGGTTATATATTTATTTTTAACACATTAAATATGTAATGTAAATTCTATAAATACACATGATCAAGGAAATACCAGGTATAAAAATAAAAAATAAAAATAAATATTAAATTGTGAATTTATTGTGTTTTTTAGATATCATAGATGTTACTGATGATCTCTAATTAATTTTTGTTCTTTATGATGATCACTATTGAATAATAAAAATAGTCACATGAAAATGGTTGATCTATAGGTTGATACTAAATCTCCCAAAAAATTAGAGATAGTATCCATATCACTATAAAATTTAAATTCCTTACTCAGTAATGGGGGAATAAAAAATAAGGCTTCATTGAAGGAAGATAATTTGATTAGAAAAAATAAAAACCATTACACATATGATTTCAATGGAATTCCTCATTAATATATTCTCTTGGATTCATTAACTGAGTTCTATACATTTACTCATGCATTACATAATTCATGAGTAAATAGCATAAGGTTACAATAGATTGTACATGATCTTCTCAATGTTCACATAAATTTATCTTATAAATGAAATGATGAATTTCCATTTAATTGTTGATGGTAGTATAATTATATAAAATGATTTATGAATCACCCAAAAAAGGAATATGATATTCCTTGTATTACAAATATCATACCGTAAAATATAACCATTCATTAATATTATGCATTTTTATATAACGCATGGATTCTATAATTATCTACATGTACCCAAACAACATAGAATTAGTGACATTTCACATAATATTAGACTATAAACAAAAACCTGGGAATCCATATTAAATATGTATTCATATATCACCCAAAATAAAATTTAAATGATATCATTAATAGGACCTTGTATCAAATCATTTTAAATACATTGTGAATACCCGTCCAAAGACTTTGTGCATAAAATATAAAACTCATTTAAAGAAGTTATCTATTTTAAACCAAAGACCTTCACTCCCGGATCTGAGTGTGCAGGTAAATAATTTTAATATATTATGTTCCAAATTACATAACAATTTTGGTTTCCTTTTTCTTATATTATTTGGATATTATTGGTTATTTCACTTTTTTCTTTTCATATTAGGTATATACATTTTAAAATCATGATAATATTAGGAAATTTGGATCTTGGATGGGTTTTCACAATTATGGAAAATTATTTGGAAAACCATGAAAAATCTATAATTATGTTTCAGATATGATTTTCAACATTGGTGAGTGGACTACAAAATCTTATGTCAATAACATTATTATGGTCCAAGTGAGATAGTTACAAATACTTGGGTAGTTTTTGTATTGGAAAGCAACGTGTTAAATCTATGTGGTCCACCCAATGTTTTATGATTTTGATTTTTCCAAACCAACATTTAGTATTTTTAACCTTATTTACTCACATATCACCCCACATGACTACATAAGACTATAAGAATTTTCTCCCCTCATTCTCCACTCCTTGGGTGGACATAAAGTGAGATCTTCTTTATGATCCATTGATATTTCATTATATAAGTCGTTAGACATCACTCTTTTGGCTTCCCCATCCTCTGAAAATTGGTACTAGTTATTCTCCATGTCTATGGAAACCTAGAGTTTTTTAATATGAAACAAATAGTGTGGGAATTGATGTTTATTGTCCCTTATAGACTCGATTTGATCATCAATACACTTTAATTATTGATTATGTATTGTTATTAGTGGTTTCACGTGATTATGGTTTGTGGTCTCATGTTTTACGATTTCTTAATGATTTAAATATTAATTTTTAAAAATCCAAAGGGCGTTTAAATTTACCTGATATATAATATGTTATTTTTATATGGAATTAAAACCCCTTTGTGTTGTGGTGAAAATTTAATAATGATATAATTTTTTTAAGATAAAATGTAATGTTGAATTTATATTGAATAGAAAGGGAATAACAAATAGGAAGATCATGTACCAATTTTGTAAGACATAGAATTGTATCATTATGAATCATTAAAACTATGTATATATTAAAATTTGTTATATTACAAAATAATGATGTGGTAATTGGATGTGGTTCCATAGTATGTCATCATCATGCCACTAGGCACATGTTGATTATCTCATAAGTAGATGAGTGTCCATAAATTGTGTTTGATCTATCACTAAGAGTATGGAAATCATAGGATGAGTCCCTGACCATAGTTACCCAAGTATAATTCCATGGAGTTTGATTTTAATTTATAATTATTCTTTATCTATTTATTTTATATTTAAGATGAATCTATTATTTATTTATTTTTCAAACTAGTATATTTATTTATGTTTAACAATGGTTATTTATGAAACAATTTGTTGTACCCATCTCAGCATGATTTTCTCACACCCTTCATACACCTAATGGTTGCATGCTGATATGGTTATATAATATATGTGTAACATATTGTATTATCATGGTGTTAGTGATTATTCATGTTAGTGTAACATAAGAAGTGGAGTTAAATGGGTGTGATAATAAACATGTTATCACATTGAGAAGGTTAGTAGAATTTTTTATTATTAGAATTTTTTTACAGTATCCATATTTTGTATTATATATTGGATTCCAATTAATTCCCTTTTATTTCATGTTTGGATGTTTATCTTAAAAATATATTTTTGTAGAATTTTTTCAGGTTTGAATATTATATTTAATATGGATCTATTGTGAAAATAATTCCCAAGGTTTGTTCATGGTACATAAGGACTAGTTTCTATCTCATGGGGATTCCGAAAACTATTTATAAATTACCATAAATGGTCTCAGCTATATAATTTTCAAGTATCCTAGGTTGTTTATCGAAAAACATAGTTTTAAGTATTTGATATTTGGGAAGATGGGTTAAAATGATATTGTACTACCGAGGCATAAGGGGTATGTTATGAGGGGCTATCTGTATAACACTCATCGTGATGAGCCATGCATCTCCAAGGTAATTTTGATTGTTTTTCTTTTTTGGGTCTTTATCAACATTTAACATGGGAGGTATGAAAATGCTTTAGACTTATATTGGAGTAAAAAAATGGGGGATGATTCTATTTTTTTTAATGAAATAATTTATAATTTATAAAATTTTCTTACTAGGTAGATAAATTAATTTTTTTGTTAACTTTTTTCTACTCATAGTCAAATTATTGTAGTTATAGTCCTCCTATAATAAATTTAGAGAACGAAAAAAAGGAGACTTCAGATAACATTCTTATAGATATTACACTTTTTGGTAAAATAAATATTAATTTAGTGGTCTATGAAATTTACATAATGGACTAAGGGGTGGGTTCATGTCCCAATATTTTTAATGAAACAAATTTTGGTCATGAGAATGATCAAAGATAAAAATTCCACAAAAGAAATAATCCTCCTTTTTATGGACAAAAATACTCCTAAGATGTTAAGGATTTCTTATTGAAGATTGATCAAGTCATCAAATTATGTAGAAATATATACACCATTAATGTAATGTATGTAACATTTATACATTGATTCCATTTTTAATGTTGTATAATTAATTTATTAAAAATATATATATGAAAAATATTATTGAAATTATATCTGGGTGGTCTATGTTCAATTGTTTTACCCTAACAACATTATAAGGGATAAATTTTGATTATTATTTTTCAAAAGTAATGAAATAAATTATTCATGGTGAAAATGAATCAATTTAATTAATTAGGGAATATTTCTCATGAAATCATTTTTAATGATGATTACAAAACCCAGTGATTTGAAATTGTATTGTGACCAGACATTTAGTATCATGACTTATTATTAGAGATTAAGACCTATTCATAGGTTGTTGATTAAAATTTAATAGTATCTATAGATCATTAATGGATTTTCATTATAATTAGAGTACATTATGCACATAGTGATTGTGTGGTTAGTTTCAAAGAGGAATATTAAGTAGGAAGAACTATGTTAAGGGTATATAATTAGATCTAGAAGTCAACCTCGGTCATCAATGATGGACACTATGGGTTATGGGTCTGTTTTCTGCCATAATTGTTGTAAGGTGGGGAATATTCAATCTTCATGTCTTATGGAACAATTTCATGTAATTCCTAATGATATTTAGGCTATCCCCATATATTTTACCAAGAAAACCTCCCTACCTATAGTTTTTTCAGTTCTTTATCCAATAAGGGATCAAAAATTCAGTCTAATGTGATCAATTAGAGAGAACCCAACTACATGGGAATGATCATAGTAATAGTTATTCAAATGTGAGAAATATTCTAAATAATAAACATCATATCATTGGTGGAACTCTTACAACCTAGAGGAAAAGAAGTTTTGCGTATTGTTTCATTCACCAGTAGAATATAAATGTAGTTTCTACGATAGTGAGTGGTATTATTCTTATAGATCTATATTTTTTGATTAAAATTTATATTAAATATGAATCGCAAACTTTTACACTTCAATGATTTTCTAATTATTGAAAACATATTTTATCCAGATGAATTATGTTATGTAGATATTTACACCTCATGATAGAAATAAATAATGTGGATTCTTTGTCCCTTTGTCTATGATCATGATGTATGAAGTGGAACTAGAAATGAATTTTCATGTCCATGAAATTGGCCTTCTGATGAAATTGATGGATTGGATTGTATGATTTCCTATAAATATCATATTTAATGTTATAAATGGAAGTCAATATTTACCATATATAAAAAGAAAACAATAAGATTATATGGATAATTCAACCCATTGTCTAGTTGAATGGGACATCCTATTCCAAAACTGGTAATGATCATTTGAAATGTATTGTCATTTATTTGAGAGAATAAGAGATATTTTTGGGATTAGTTAACTATTATTATAATGAAATTATAGGATGTGTTCTTGGATGCTATATTTGGATTACAATAAATGTGGGAACAATACTTCTCCATTATTATGGTTTCATTTTAATAGTTGATATCTTACCCTTGTATCCCATGACTCACGTTGAGTTAAAAGAAATGTGTATTTTTCTAGATGACTTGATATCTAAATGATTCATCCAAAAAAGTGTCTCTCATGGAACATTCATGTTCTAAAATTCCAAGAGTATTTATAGGACCCTTCAACTTTTTATACACTTTTTGAATTTGAATCAATCCATGATCAAGAATTAATACCCTATAAAACATATTGATTACATCTATGATCAGTTAAGGGATAAAAGTATAAATCAATCATCAAAGGATATTTTTCTACTAGAGGCTTGCGTGATTGAAGAATATTTTCTTATGACTAATTGATTTTCAAATTTTTTATTATTTTAATTATTTTTAGATAAATATTAGGTAATCCAATTCCCCTTCAGCCTCCATAATTCATATGTACTAAATATTTATGGATACTACAATTATTTCATTATGGTGTCCACATATGACATTTTAGTTTAATCTAAAATACCTAAGGTATGTGGAAGTAGTATCTAAATTACTTTAGGACCTAGGTATGATCATAGACCCTTTTCCAATTTCTCAATCATAGTTTCGTAATTCAGGAGACCATGTTTCATTGATAGGGGGTACTGAATTTGGATTCTTGATCTATACAAATATGTATCAGGTTGTGATATCTTATGAGGATCCAAACTATTTATTTTAGATTTATAACTTCTTTTGCATAGAATTTTACTAGATATGTTTAATTAAATACATATTTTTACATGAATCACCTCTAATAGATTTCATATGGATGGTGGATTTTGGAATGTCAATAATATGTTAATGAGTTGAAGAAATAGATGACCCCTAATCATATTTTTATTTTACCTAAGGTTGGTAATATTAGTTTATTTTCTTATATTTTTCAATCATATGGTGTCTTGTGGATATAACCAACTCCTACCACTTGTGAAATTCAACCAGACCCATGATCATCAGCTCACAACTATCATGAAATAACTAAATTTTTTTCACCACTTTCATTTTGGGTAGATATTTATAGTTTAATATAATCATAATATCCTAATATATATATATTATGTAAAACCTATTTATATGTTATAAAACATAGATTACTAAAATACCATCATTTATTTCTTTTTACCTAACATATATGATAGTTAAGGGGTTGTGGTTATTGGTTATCTTAGTAAGAAGTGAAACACTTAGTCCCTCAAGGTCTCGAGGGATGAATATAATCTTATGGGTCACTATAATAATATGTGTTTATATGTAATTGAATAATAGTTGACCATGTTACTTTCTAGTATCTAGTTTAATTTTTCATAACATAATAATATACATCCAGAGAAACTAGGTGATAAGGAGTAAATCTATATTTGGATATTTATAAATTGTGGGGAGACCATCAAAAAGATTTTTCAGTATCCCTTGGGTATCTTCTATTTAAAAGTCTATTATGTGCTTTTTATATATCTATGGATGGCAGTGATAAAGTATTTTCACCACTATTAGTGGTTAGTTATCTGAATAGATAATAAATGTATTAATATCTCAATATCACATTCTGATGTTGAGGTATGAGATGAAAAATCATAAATATCCTACCATGATATTTATTTATAAATATATAAATGCAGGGAATCGGAATAAATCATATTTTGGACTCTATTTTAGTTATTTGGGAGTTGGATAATGAATCCATGGATTTTTTCAATGGGTTTCCTCTCACCAGTCAAGAAAAAATTCTATATGGTTCATGATTGATTGGTTAACTAAATATTATCAATTCATTTATATTTTGGATAATATAATCATATATTTTCTATCCAATATGTATATATAAAATATCTTTAGGTTTCATGAGGTTTAATATTCTATTTCTTCCAACATAGATCAATTAGTTACCTCTCAATTATAGAATGTCCTCCCAGAGGTGAAGGGATATGAGGTCAAAATAGAAACTACCTACCATCCTCAAAAAGATTCCCAAATTATGAATGAGATCCCTATTATTTACGAATTGATTGGAAATTTAATCTTGCATTTTATAGTATCATGGGATAATTATATATCATTGAATGAGTTATCTTATAAAAACAACTATCATTCCTTAATCAAAATGGATCTAATTTAAGTATTAAATTATTTTCATTCATGAACTACCCTCTACTAGTATGATGTGGACAATACATACTTAGTAGGTTTGGGTATCATTCCAATGTTGATGGATAGTACTAATAACATATAGAAATAACATACCATGGATGGGAATATTTATCACAAATATTTTCATTATTAATAACATCACATGGAATTATCACATTGTGAGTGAGTTATTTTTATGATTTCGTCGTGGTTGAGAAACTATCATCTAGGAATGTGGGGAACATTACTCAGTGTTATGTCACTCCCTGTGAGATTTTTTAGATAATAGATAATGTATAATAACAATTCATATTTCTTCCTCACTTAACATAAATTAACAATTTTTTATATGTTTCTAAAATGAAAATGTATAACACATATCCCTCCATTGTATTGATTTAGGATGCAAGTGAATTGGAGCCTGACAAGTCTGTGAGAAATAAAAAAGTCAACATGTTGACCCCTATGAATGATTTTTCTGTGGGAAATCTATCATGTTGGATTAATTTATATGGAAATACATGAGTGACTCTAATGATACATAGGTGAACGAATCTTATATGAAGTAGTTGTGTCGTAAATTGTATCTAGATTAGGATTTGGATTAACTTTCAAAGGGTAAAAATTTATATGGTGCTGAGGATATTCCAACACATGGTATCATTTTCAGGTATGTATTAGCTATTTATTTTGTATTTCCTTTATTATTATGATTTATTTCCTTTTATTTTGAAATTATTTAATATTGGAAAAACAATGTTTTTTCATGGTTTTATAATGATTATGGATAGCCGTGTAAAAAAAAAATTAAATTCAATGACTATTTTTCTTGATTGGTGAAAGTTTTACTAAACCTTATGTCTAATCAATGTGAAATGTCCAAGTGAGAAACTGAGACCTTCATGATTGGTGCATGGTTTGAAAAACTATGTGTCCAAACCATGTTTTCTATCTTTTATTAATGTTTTTCCCAAAACTCACATTACCCATTTTAACCCTTACATTTCCACTTCATTCTTAGACATGATTTTTCTACCACTCATTCTTGATCTCTCCTCCTTCTATAATTTGTAGGTAAATGTAAAAAAATGTCTTTTTGATGTTTTAACAATATTTCATCATGTAAGGAAATCATATTCACTGTCTTGTATTTCTTATCCTCACTCACATTATTTTATTTCAAACCAATGACCATTGAAACCTATATATTAATAAATCTAATCAATATTGTTTGAGAATTAATGTTTATTCTTCCACTCAATTACAAATATATTTCCATCCTCTTGAATTTTGGAAGACAAATGGTTTTTGTGGGTTTCAAATGATTAATATAGGGGGCGTCATTGTTTACCCTGGATTAATAAAGAAAATAGGTGAGATTAAAATCAAAAGGGGTTTTTATTTGTCTTTATATATAAAATTGTACTTTGAGGTATGTTATTTTAAGAGTAGATTTATATGAAATATCATCATTTTTGTTCAAATGTGAAAATTGGTTGAACATGGCATTTTTTTGAAGAAAATAATGGATTCATGATATTATTTCAACGGAAGGGGAATATATCATGTGAACCCTGGGTAACTAGGTGGAAAAAGGAGGAAAAATATCATTAGTCATGGTATTCCATCCTTATCTTTTTTCCTACCCTAAAAATATAACTGAACTCATTGGAATAATATGTTGTTTGATAGTCGAGTGTCTCTGCGATATTAAGAACATGAAGATTCTACCCATAATAGTCTCGAATGCATCGAATGTGTTTGAATGATCACTAAGGGAATGAAAATCCATGGATAAATCCCCTAACGTAGTTACCCTAATTCCATCTCATAGTTCATGATTTTTTTATTATTTTTATACTTAATTTATTTATTTTTAATGTCAAGAAAAATATTTAATTAAAATAATTCAATTTATTATTTTAATATTTTCTTAAAAATTATTATTCATGAAAAACATAATGCAGCCCTATTAGGATAAATATTAGTACTACATATGTACACCCAATTGGCGTAGGTAGACATTATATTATTAGATTCATGTAAATGAAATATTTTCCATTTTTGTGGATTCTATTCATGATAGAGGAGATTTGGTGGTAGTGTTGAAATAGTGGGAGGTTTAACTATGAGTTAAACTATGATGTGTAGTTTAATTTGGATTTATTTAGAGCCTATGTAGTGGAACCCTATCAAAAATTTTAATTTCATTTTTCATCCCATCCTATCATTGTATATGAAATTTTGATGTTTTTTGTGCAATTTTTATATGTATATATATCATTTGTGTTGATATAATTTTTTGATGTTTCATTTATATTTTCCTGATTGATCTATATGGATTTTTATTCCCAGTATACATTCTTTATACCATGGAACTATTTTCTAACCTATAATGATAAATAATATCCTTCAAGTCTTCCCTTAGTCTCACATAGGATCTTGGGTTGGGGGTTCCCAGATAGGATCATGAAACACTCATCCAAACACCAAATATGGCTCCATAAAACTTTATTTTATTTATCACAAATATTACTTCATGAATTTAAATATAATGTAAGGGAGACGCCAAAAAAAATCCATTATACTCAAGATATAAATTTGTTTCAAATGATCTACCTCAAATACATGTGTTTATATATATATATATATATATATCTATCCACTGTGTGCATCATAGAAATGATGGAATTATTTTATAATTAATATAACCAAGAAAACGTTTCTCCATATATGACAATGTATTTCAATCCCATTTTCAAAAAAAAATATTCATGATTCATTGATTATACACTCACCAGAATGATCAATACATAATGTGTCATTCACCTTTATGGATTATCACAACCCATTCCCCTAATAGGATTGGTATGCTCGTCATTTATATTATCTATGTATTATCATACTCGACCTCATCCTATTGAAACTGAGGGAACATATTTCATACTCGTCATCTGAGAGTCAAAATATTGATTTGGTTAAGAAATAATCCATTACATAATTAAACACATAACCAGTCATCCCATAATTATTTAATACACATGGAATTCATATGAAAGCTATCCAAGTTTGGAAGTTATCATCTTAGGTGTCTCACTATAGTCACATATTGGAAAATAAAAAAAATAAAAAAGAAACACTAGTACAACAAATACATAATTTTTTGGAACACCATAGGTTATATACTAGGTGTCATCAAAAAAATAATTCTTATTTGGTGCCTTGTGAGAAAATTTTATGTCTCTTTTTGGAATCCTACACATTTTAAACATAGAATTTCCCAAAAACATTTAATAATAAATGGTAAACATTGGTTATTGAAAAACAAATTCCTACATTGATAGGTAACTTTTTATTTATCATAATTAAATAGTTTCATATATCATAATTTATATTATATGGATTCGTCCGTTTTGATAAAATTAATAATTTTAAATCCCTAAAATATATTAGTAATTATTAAAAAAACATACCTAAGAACCCATTAATTATATCACATATGATAATTCACCATAATGGAATCATGTTTGCTAACATAATAGAGTTCAATTAAAAAAATATTCACTATGTATTTCAGACGACAACCCTAAGTTACTATATTATGAATTCCTCCCACAGAACTAATTTAGTATGTGACTTATAATGTCAGATATTTTTAATAAAAATGTTATTTTGAAATCATATTCCTTATGATTAACTTTATGAAAATTGTATTCAAACTCATTTACATCACAAAATCCACGTTATGAGGTCATGAAATTCTAATATCTTCTTTTAACTCTTTTTATGTACTTAATTATCATTCATGGAACGCTTTATAGAATAACTTTTAACTAAGAACATTTTGGTAACTGCTATAGCACCTTATTTTTATCCTTTCAAACAGATCATAAAGTCAATCATGGTATTTTGTGGTTTTCCATCAATGCAAGGTTCCATGAAATCAAATTTTAGAAATCATGATCTCAAAACCAAGCCACTATTCTAATGAATAATATTTTCCATCAAGGCTATAGTCATGTTATCATTATGTCAACCAGGGTCATGATAAAGAGATCATTCAATCCTTCAAATTTACAACCAAGATATATTTCAAATTCAATAGGCATAAACTAAGCATCTAATCCTCTTGTATCAGTAAACCAAAAAATTATTGAGGGGACATATGACTTTGAGCACTAATATTTATGTAATTAACTTTAATTAATCCACTAGATGAAATATATAAATAGAAATTCAATGAACAATCATCACGACCTAGTCAAAACAAAAAACATTATATATACGTAAAAAATGAAATCTCCATACATTACCTATTAAATAAAAAGATTGGTATGCTCATAATTCATCCAAAGAAATACAATGGATACTTTTTGTAAATCATATCCTAGAATGAAAAAAAAGAAATTCCAAGGAATTATTTTATTAAAACAACATCATCACAAGTCATCCATTGGGAAAATGTGGATGGTAATATGAAAAAATATAACTAATGGGAAATAAATTAAATTAATGGAAATATAAAAATAGTATTATCATCGAAATCCATCTATTGGATCATATGGTATAGTATTGATACACATTGCCTTGGGCTGCCACCTGAACTAACCCCAAACCTAGCTCTGGACAGGCCCATGGGGAGTTCTCAATCCTCAAAGGCTGATGGAAAGTTATATGAAATTAATAACTAATAATAACAATGATTTGAACATTATTTAGAGTTAAATAATACCATTAATTCTCAAAAACCCTACACGCCACTTCTATACATCATTCATCTATGAAAAAAAATATATTTTAAAAACCAAATATGAATATTTAAGCAGATGAAAAATAAATTACTCCACACACTCCCGGGTCCATTAATAGTAATATTCAACTCTAGTATCCTCATCCTCCATATATATAATCTAATAAAAAAATAACCATAATTGAAATCATTAACTTCTAACTTAGATAATGTTTTAATAGAAACTAGAATGATAAAATAAATAGCATACCTCCAATACTAACTACAAATAGATCTTTCTAAAAAATATATATGTATCATATTTATGTAAGAAATGGAAAAAATACTAAAAATAAATATGATAGTATTTTTTGAGAAAATGTTTTCACAGTAGGTCACCAACAATAATAACTTTGGATTCTCATACATAGATATTTCATCATTTTTTATGAAATTATATACATAACAAAAATACACGAATTAGGATAGTAAATTTATAGTTACATTGGAATCATTGAGGCAAAATTAGATGGATCATAGGTGAACTAAATCATTTTATATAATTTTCTTCATAACTAGAACCCATCATCATAAATTTGTACATAATTCTTGTCTTGAGAACATGGGGAAATGAGTTATAATAAACGATGATCTTAAATGATCAATATGGTTACAACTAAAGATACATATATATAATGTAACTCCCCAAACCTATAAGAGTGGAGATAATGCACTTTTTTGTTACACTAGAATGAATACAAGGAATTAAATCCTGAAGGATAGATTGGTTTATCAGTAATGGGAGACCAGATTACTTTAATGATACCCTTAATACATAAATAAAATTTAATAGACATGATACAACCAAAAATTAAATAAACTGAATCCTTTACATCTTATTCAAATTTTTATTATTTATATCCTAGGTAATGGAAAAATAAGAATGATGTTATCTCAGGTGATCGGTAAGGGTAATGTCACGTACATAACCTATTTTAGGGTTATTTTAAATTTATTTTCCACTCATGATTTGTTTTGGTGGTTTCAAATGGTTTTATTGAGAATAGGTGAGTTTTCATGAATTGGGCCAAACTGCGAGCCCAATTCCAGATTTAAAAATAAATTTTGTTTCATTTATAACTTTTTCAATTTTTATTATTTTTGACTCATTCCAACACCTAATTGTTCTACCCTGATATATTAACCCCAAATTTAAATTTGGGGCCTTTATAAATCCATAATCATGGAGGATTTTTGTTTTTATTTGAGAATTGGGCCAACCCGAAGGCCCATTTTCCAGTTTTAAATTGTTTCATTAATTTATTAATATCTTATTCATTAAAATGGATTTTTCGGTGCTTCCACATCCCTATCGACCCTAATAAGCCCAGGCGCGACACCATGCCCTCCTCCCACAATTTGGAGCTCGATAGAGACGCGAAAATAGTCGAAACGTTCTGGATTGCATAAATCGTCCAGATTTTGGAGAGGTAAATTGATCCTTTCATAACTCCTTCTATTCTTAATCTTTTCCCTCCATTACAATTCCTAAATGACCTAATAATTCTTGTGAGACCATCCCCTGAGTTTTGGCCGTTTTAAATTTCATATACTAGTGTTTTGGGGAGATTCATTCTAGATTTCTCAAGTAAGTTTATCCATTTCTTTTCCCCTTTCAAATTGATTAGGGTTTCATTGTTTTTTTTAGGGTTTCCTCCCTTTTTATTGAAGTGAACAATGACCAGTGGGTAGGGGTTCGAACCTAAGGTTTAACCATGGGTTTTCTTGGTCCAATTTTCTATTTTTAGGTTTGATCTACCCTTCTTGAGGTGCGGCGGTGGTGCGTTTGTGTTTTCGCACAAAGGATTCAATGGTTTCATTTGATTTGGTAGGTGATTCCAATGTTGATGCAATCTTTGTGTATTAGCATGCTGTATTTATCATATTTTAAGATTTATATAATTTTATTATTCCTACAAAAATTGGTTCTAATGATGTTTCCATTGCAATTGAATTTAAAATGCCAATTTGGTGTGAAATTGGGGGTTTTCCAAAGAAGTGTTTTGTTTGTTTATTTGGGGATGCCCTATAAATACTTAGTTGTCTTTATTGATCTGTAATAAGGCATAAAATACTGTTTATAATGTTTATCCCCTTTGGTAATTGCTGCAAATAATGAGTTTTAATTGTGCTTGTAAAGAAAGTGAAGTTTTGGTTCCACTTTTGTGTGAAAATGAAGGTTTTACAAAGAGAACACTTCTTGTTTAACATGAGGATGCCCAAAAATTGATTTGTTGTTTTAATTGATATTTATTGGGCTGCCTTTACTGTTTTGGTAACTTACAATTGTGAACATCGTGTACAAGTTGGTTTCTTAAGGGGCTTTGTGTGCAAAACTACACGAGATTTTGTGAAATTGATTTATTCAAATTCAAAGAGTTTGTTGTGTGTTTTAAGTGGTATAAAATGAGATAGCTACTGTATTTGGTGTATGTGACCAGTAGTGGTGTTTTAAATTAAAATGTATGTGTGTTAAATCCTGAAATTGTTTGAGCACAAAGGGGGAAGCCCGGGTACCTAGGTGGGGCGGATTTGTACTAGTACGGCTAGTGGACCGGATGAGTTTTGTCCCTGTTTCACTTAGCATTTGGATAACGACAACTCTAACTAAACTATTTGGATGATGATTGGGGACCACTATGTTATGGGTATGTTCCCTACTAGTGGCTCGTGCACGAGAAAGGATTTTACTATGGTTACATTACACTGAGGTACGAGGTATATGGGGCCTGAGACTATCTAGTGCCTAGGGGTGTTCCCGGTTTTGTTGCTCAGTGGATTTGTGGTATTTTCCCTTGTTTTTGGGTGTCTTTGGAATTATAATTCAGTATCTAATATTCCTATTTAAATGTGTTAACATTCTGAAAGTTTTATCTTGAAAAATGTTTTCAATTTAAAGTTTCATTTCGTGGAATTTGTCACCGCTTTTAATTGCATATTAAAACTGCTTGCTTTTTCACCTTGTATTGCATGCACCTTGGAATCATACTGTGGTATCCTATTGGGCTTAGGCTCACACCCTACTTACACCCCTTGGGTGTAAGTAGACCTTTTTTTTGACCCAGGTAAAGGAAAGGCTAAGGGTGCTGACGGTTCAGGGTGTTAGTCCTCATTCTTGGGGAGGAGTAGTGGATACGACTTGGGGGTGATGACCCCATATCATGTGGAGTCCATGGGGATGTTTTGTTTCTGTTACATTGTGTATTTGGACCTTTTTTAATGACTCTAAACCTATGTATTCAGTTCTAGTTTTTGTTTAAACATCGTTTGGTATAAATTTTTCAGATTCAGTTTATTGATTGTTTTTAATGGCTTATGCCTTCATATTCGGGTAAATCGTTCCCAAACCTAAATAAATGATACCCGGGCACTTGTGCCAGCCCGTGGGGATAGGGAACGCCCTTCGGGACATGTCACGGGCTGGGTTTGGTGCCGGTTTTGGCGGTGACCAGATTCAGTTCGTGACAAAATGGTATCAGAGGAGGTTCAGGTTAACTCTTTGGGTCATGTTATTTCGGGAAGAGTCAGGATATCATGGAGTTAAGATTGTAGGGACTTGGTATTATAGTTATGGGTAGTGTGCTTGATCACCACACCTCATGACAAGATTCAAGTTTCCTAGGGAAGTCAGGATTTATCTAAGTCCTTTGGTTTTCTTGTTTTAATGATGGTTAGGGGAAATGAAAAGAGGGTTGGGTTAATGGTCTCCGTAAGATCGCAGGGCCTA
Organism: Viscum album; assembly: GCA_963277665.1. Taxonomy (NCBI): domain Eukaryota; kingdom Viridiplantae; phylum Streptophyta; class Magnoliopsida; order Santalales; family Viscaceae; genus Viscum; species Viscum album. The sequence goes on along the minus strand of OY728152.1, from coordinate 1,613,963,374 downwards.
GCAAGCCATGTGAAGATGGGGATATTCCCTAAAACACTCTCTGTGATAGTGAAGTGATTGGAATATGGCTGCCAACCATATTTCCAAGTCACCCATTGAAACTAGTTTCCTCTCGGATTGTTTTGTGCTTTAGTTTTGAAATCCTGGCACTTTGGTTTTCTGGTGACTTGGTTTTAATAAGCGTAAAGTTTTTATGAAATGATTTTCAAATAAAGAAAGAATGGTTCGGTTTATGAAATTGAGGAATTTAATTTTCAGAATTGTTTTGAAATGTAAAATGGTGTGCTTACACCTCTTTTGAAAGAAGGAACTATATTAAAGTTGGTTTTTGAAAAGTGTTTCCAATAGAGTTTTCTGAATAATAAAACAGTGTTTTAATGGGATGAGATGTTTTGATATTGATATGAATATCTTGAATGTGGGTTCTTTTCCAAATTGTTGTGTCTTTATGAAATGTTTTGTAAGATGTGAATTGGGATTTTGATCTAATTCTTAGCAGTTTTGAGAAAAAGATTGGGTTGGTTGAGCATTTTGATTTTGAAAAGTGGAAGGAATTTTTGTTTTACCCTTTGGTATTTACATGAGTGACCACATGCATGGGGTTATATGGGATGATGGATGGTTGATGGCATGACTGGATGAGTGCTGGGATGGTTATGAGGAGGGTGCCCGGTGTGACACAAAAACATGCATGTGTGAGGCCCATGGGGTACCAATGGTGGATACTCTTACTGCAAAACCGTTTGTTTTCAAAGAAATAGTTTTAAAGGAAAACATGATGTATTGATGAATAGTTTGGTATAGTTTTTATTATGGGTTTTTGATAATGTTGATGTTGTGGGATGTTTTGAGTCCAAGAACCCCTCCTGTTTGAACTGTGTTTTGGGTTTGGGTTTGTTCAGTAAGTTGTGTTGTAGGGACGATTAGTGGTCTCTTTTGAAAAATGTTTTGGGATGCCTTTACGGTGGTTCCCTTCATGTGTTTGGATCTGGTTTGAGGCATGTTTTGACTAATGAACCAGATTTGTTGGGTCCTTGGGTTCTCTCATTGGATAAGGTATGCCCCCATTAAGGGTTAATGCACAGCTGAAGTGCAATCCATATTGTTTCGCCATTGGAAAATCCTCCAGTTGATCAATATAAGGAATATTTTATCGATCATTGTTGATTGAGTCTACACCCATTCATTCCGTTGATTTTTGGATCCTCTTGTAGTGGTAAAGTTATTGTGGAAGGTTGAATGAAACCTTAGTTTCTAATGTTTCATGATTCATCAGAGGTGGAAGTGTTATTTGGTTGTAAGTGTGGATGAGTGTCTCTATGGTGTCTAAGAGGACCTTTGGGTTCTTCAAAGTTTCTTTGATGCATTAATTCATGTTAAACCACCGGTGTGGGAAATATGGTCACGATAGGATATTGTGGCCACTTTTTAGAATTGTGTGTTGTTTGGGGATGTTGTATAAGGTCCCTCTCCATGAATTGTTTATATCAGTTGAAATGGTCATGTTTGGTGATGCCTTATGATGTCATATACTCGATTGACTGTATAGGTGAAAGTAGTGAAATCCTCTGATAGTCCCTGTTATGTTGGGCAAATGTCTCCCTTGGAAAAACTTCAAAATCATCTATTTTAGAGGAATGTGAGTGTAGGTGTTCTTTACTTCTATTGTTTCTCACCTGAAGAAACAAGTTGTGATGTGTGTGTATCTTCTCAGCCCTTGTTTCAGTGAAATATTGGGATAAGGTAAAGTGAGTTTGGAATGTGTTATGTCTAGAAAACTTATTTGGGACTGCGGTGTAGTTTTTGGTGGCACCGAAAAGAAGAATTCTCATTCAGTGGGCTTCCAAATATTAACTATGAGGCCGAAGATGCTTCAATCATTTGAGCTCCAGCCATAGGTCTCGGAGAGAAGCTGGCTCGTAGTCAGGGAAAATCCCAGGGCCATTTAAACCCTTGTACAAAGTCCTATCCTTAGTATGAAAGATGGGAATAGTTCAAACCTATGGTTTCTTCATGGTTGAGCACATAGTTTGTGCACGTTTAGTAGTGGTCGTGTGCTAGGAAGCCATGTAGAAAGAATTATATTCATAGTTAGTGCACAGTTTCCCAAACCATACAGACTAATCCTGCGCCCTTCCTAAATCTTTGATTTCTTTTTGGGTCTTTCTGTGTCGGCCCATACTGGTCGGTTAAGATGGTCAGTTCTTATGGTGGGGAGACCCACTATGATTCTCATGAATATTCCTTCATAAAAATTTAATGGAAGTATATACCTTTTACTAGAGAGTATGTTTGGGCCTCCCACTATTAGTGTCTTGATTCTGTCTCGGGAAAACAATTTAAGTTGTCTCTTATGGTGGGGAGCCCATTTGTATCTCTTCATACGAGTAACTCATATTTTTTTCTTTGGACTTGTCTGGGAAGTAGGAATTATCATTCGAAGATATCTAACAACCTAGATATTCATTGGGTAAACATTGATATTGGAGAGTTTCCAATGGTTTAGTTATAGTAGGGAAGTGTAACCTTGTTCAATGTTGTTGTTTTTTTTGTTTAAATTGATTGAGTATTGTTCAGATTGTATTTGAGGAGTTTTCATTTGGGATAAATCCTGAATGTAATTTATTGTTTCAGGAAAGTGGTGTAAGTTTTTGTTGGTGATAGTATTCCTTCCATCATTGATCACTGGAGGTGTTTTGACCTTTGGGGGTGAAACCTGGCAAGGGTGTACCTATTGGTTTCTCAGTTGGGTTTTGTTGTTGCTTTGACCTTGCTGTGACTTTCCGGGGCGGAAAGTTTTCAAGGTGGGGAGAATTGTCACGTAAGTAACCTATTTTAGGGTTATTTTAAATTTATTTTCCACTCATGATTTGTTTTGGTGGTTTCAAATGGTTTTATTGAGAATAGGTGAGTTTTCATGAATTGGGCCAAACTGCGAGCCCAATTCCAGATTTAAAAATAAATTTTGTTTCATTTATAACTTTTTCAATTTTTAATATTTTTGACTCATTCCAACTCCTAATTGTTATACCCTTATATATTAACCCCAAATTTAAATTTGGGGCCTTTATAAATCCATAAGCATGGAGGATTTTTGTTTTTATTTGAGAATTGGGCCAACCCGAAGGCCCATTTTCCAGTTTTAAATTATTTCATTAATTTATTAATATCTTATTCATTAAAATGTATGTTTCAGTGATTCCACCTCCCTATCGACCCTATGAAGCCCAGACGCGACCCCATGCCATCCTCCCACAATTTGGAGCTCGATAGAGTCGCGAAAATAGTCGAAACTTTCTGGATTGAAGAAATCGTCCAGATTTTGGAGAGGTAAATTGATCCTTTCATAACTCCTTCTATTCTTAATCTTTTCCCTCCATTCCAATTCCTAAATGACATAATAATTCTTGTGAGACCATCCCCTGAGTTTTGGCCGTTTTAAATTTCATATACTAGTGTTTTGGGGAGATTCATTCTAGATTTCTCAAGTAAGTTTATCCATTTCTTTTCCCCTATCAAATTGATTAGGGTTTCATTCTTTTTTTTAGGGTTTCCTCCCTTTTTATTGAAGTGAACAATGACCAGTGGGTAGGGGTTCGAACCTAAGGTTTAACCTTGGGTTTTATTTGTCCAATTTTCTATTTTTAGGTTTGATCTACCCTTCTTGAGGTGCGGCGGTGGTGCGTTTGTGTTTTCGCACAAAGGATTCAATGGTTTCATTTGATTTGGTAGGTGATTCCAATGTTGATGCAATCTTTGTGTATTATCATGCTGTATTTTTCATATTTTCAAATTTATATAATTTTATTATTGCTACAAAAATTGGTTCTAATGATGTTTCCATTGCAATTGAATTTAAAATGCCAATTTGGTGTGAAATTGGGGGTTTTCCAAAGAAGTGTTTTGTTTGTTTATTTGGGGATGCCCTATAAATACTTAGTTGTCTTTATTGATCTGTAATAAGGCATAAAATACTGTTTATAATGTTTATACCCTTTGGTAATTGCTGCAAATAATGAGTTTTAATTGTGCTTGTAAAGAAAGTGAAGTTTTGGTTCCACTTTTGTGTGAAAATGAAGGTTTTACAAAGAGAACACTTCTTGTTTAACATGAAGATGCCCAAAAATTGATATGTTGTTTTAATTGATATTTATTGGGCTGCCTTTACTGTTTTGGTAACTTACAATTGTGAACATCGTGTACAAGTTGGTTTCTTAAGGGGCTTTGTATGCAAAACTACACGAGATTTTGTGAAATTGATTTATTCAAATTCAAAGAGTTTGTTGTGTGTTTTAAGTGGTATAAAATGAGATAGCTACTGTATTTGGTGTATGTGACTAGTAGTGGTGTTTTAAATTAAAATGTATGTGTGTTAAATCCTGAAATTGTTTGAGCACAAAGGGGGAAGCCCGGGTACCTAGGTGGGGCGGATTTGTACTAGTACGGCTAGTGGACCGGATGGGTTTTGTCCCTATTTCACTTAGCATTTGGATAACGACAACTCTAACTAAGCTATGTGGATGATGATTGGGGACCACTAGGTTATGGGTATGTTCCCTACTAGTGGATCGTGCACGAGAAAGGATTTTACTATGGTTACATTACACTGAGGTACGAGGTACATGGCGCCTGAGACTATCTAGTGCCTAGGGGTGTTCCCGGTTTTGTTGCTCAGTGGATTTGTGGTATTTTCCCTTGTTTTTGGGTGTCTTTGGAATTATAATGCAGTATCTAATATTCCTATTTAAATGTGTTAACATTCTGAAAGTTTTATCTTGAAAAATGTTTTCAATTTAAAGTTTCATTTCATGGAATTTGTCACCGCTTTTAATTGCATATTAAAACTGCTTGCTTTTTCACCTTGTATTGCATGAACCTTGGAATCAAACGGTGGTATCCTATTGGGCTTAGGCTCACACCCTACTTACACCCCTTGGGTGTAAGTAGACCTTTTTTTTGACCCAGGTAAAGGAAAGGCTAAGGGTGCTGACGGTTCAGGGTGTTAGTCCTCATCCTTGGGGAGGAGTAGTGGAGACGACTTGGGGGTGATGACCCCTTGTCATGTGGAGTCCATGGGGATGTTTTGTTTCTGTTCCATTGTGTCTTTGGACCTTTTTTAATGACTCTAAACCTATGTATTCAGTTCTGGTTTTTGTTTAATCATCGTTTGGTATAAATTTTTCAGATTCAGTTTATTGATTGTTTTTAATGGCTTATGCCTTCATATTCGGGTAAATCGTTCCCAAACCTAAATAAATGATACCCGGGCACTTGTGCCAGCCCGTGGGGATAGGGAACGCCCTTCGGGACATGTCACATGCTGGGTTTGGTGCCGGTTTTGGCGGTGACCTGATTCGGTTCGTGACAGGTAAATAGTACTACAAAAGAATATGTAATACATTATGATGAATAAATAAATGTGATGATTCCATTTATACAAAATCCTATGAATAACATGGTAGGAATAATATATTAATAAATAATCCATAAGAAAATAGAACCATGGATATTCTACTAGTAAAATAATAACATGGACTATAAATTACTGGTTTCATAATGTGGGAATGTATAATGTGGTACATCATAAACATATCATAAAGGCATCATCCATGGAGTCTAAAATACTATGGTAAGGCCTTGGAAAAAATCAAATTCACTTTTCAGTCATGATACCTACAGATACTTCAAGGGGATATAATTTCCCCCACCACTCGCATATTATGTCTCTTACATTCCTCAGAAATTAGGTAGACACATTCAAAAGATAAACATTCATATTTAAAAAAATAGCATAAGAAATTTGAGTACATCAACATTAATCTATGAATGGTAAAAAATGGACCATCAATAATCGAATCTTTTATAAACCCATAATAAACCTATTTTAGATGGTATCATAATAGATAATCCTTAATTATGAACATTATTCAATAATGTAATTCAATATAGATGTAGATACCATTGAAAAATTCTCAAAGAGATTTATATTATTACTTCCCAAAGTGTCCCATACCTTTTTAAAACATTAAAATTATAATATCTCAATATATAATGATAATAATGACACATCTCATTTTTTATTGCAAATGGAATTAGATACACCACACACCAGAGAAATAAATAGTGAATACGACATATATCTCATAGAAGTAAAAGTGAGATGAGAAAACCAGTTGTACATTAGTTAAAAGTGTTATTTTGATAAATACTTTCTATTTGACATAAAATAAGATTATAGAAATTAATATCTAATAAATAAAAGGGAGGGAAATTAAATTTTTATTGGAGGTAAAAGTGATTTTCCATTTAATGTAAATCATATTAAAAAATTAATGAAATGTGTGAAATAAAAACATTGTTGATTAGTTTCAGGAAAATATTGAAGTGATTTTAATGTAGAAAGGAACTCTTGTTTTAATAAATCCAAAAATGAACAAATATTGTATTTAATGTTAAAATTAGTGATTTGAAGAAAAAAAATTTCTATTAAAATAGATTATATAGTGAAATAGATGATGAGTAAGAATTTGAAAAGTTCCCTTGAATTGGGATTGTTTATCAAGATGAATTGGGAAGGGACACACTTTAAAAAATGAATATCCCTATAAAATAATGATTATATGATCAGGATATATTAGTTTAGAATATATAAACAGAATATAAAATAAATATAAAAAATTAACATAGAATTAAATTTGAGTGAGGTTAGATAAAGTGCAACTGGAAGAATGATGGGGGTTCAGGTAGAATCCCTTAACACCTTTTAATCAATCGAATCATATGTCAAAAAATTAATAATCATAAAATGATACATTTAAAATAATGAAAATAATGTCATACATGATATGATATATCACTGGGAAGTATAAATTAATCATACTTATGGAATATTTGTCAATAAATAATATCTTACAAAAATGGAAGTGAGATGAGAAAACCCTTACGATATGTCTGAATGTGTTCTACACATGACTATAATGTAATAGAATATTAAATTAGAATAATTAATAATTTAATTCAGAACATATTATACATGTATATAGTCTATAATTATTTTATATGTTCATTTTGTGCTTTTTTTATATTTTATAAGATTGAATTATTTCATTTCAGAGTGTCCATTTCCATTATATTCATTATCAATTCATTTTATTATTTATAATGGAGTTCATGTAAAATGTATATAAATCTTCATAATTGGAATTACATGTTATTAATATGAATAAGAATTTTTAAATGTTTATATATATCATATGGTTAAATGGTATGAGGAGGAACCATTAGATAATACATTTAAGGATTATTATTAATATTTTTACATCATATTATATGGTTAAACGGTGTGAGGACGAACCATTAGATTATGGATTTAGTGATAATCATTTAGATTATTACTGTGTTATTTTAATCACCACAAACTATTCTTTTCATATTAATTATTATTAAGTATATAATGGTTATAGAACATTAAAAGGGTTATAATACATATATTATTATCTATATTGACCCATAAATTAGTATAATTACCATCGATGAAGAATAAATTTAAGAACCAATTTTCTTCATCCATGAAGGTTGTAAATCAGTACCTCCTTGGTGATGATTTCATTTTTAAAATAAAAGACAGAGAGATAGGCGATTGATGATGGTTATTTAAGTAACATGATATAACTCCACAATATAAATGATATAGGATTTATCATCATTAATTGGAAGGATGTTGTGAGAAGCGACTAAAAAATAATGAACATGAAAATAAAATAAAAGGAAGAAAGAATAGGATTTTGCCTCTTGAATACTCCTCCTTAAAAATATCCTTATGGGGATTTAGTTTTGTCTTTTGATGAGACCAAGAGGTATTGTAAATAGTGGGGGTTCATAGAAAGAGGATTGGGTAGAAATTTGACAAGGCTAAAATAATGGATGGTGTGAGGAGGAGAAGGGTTGAGGGGTGGTTTTTATAGTGGTGGAGAGGGGTAATTTCTTATTATTTTATTAATTGTTTTATTATTTTTCTCAAGGCAGGAAATATTAATTATTCTTGTAAGTACATAAAATATTTTTTTTGATGTGAGTTTGAACCAATTGGGCTCAAATGACCCAAAAATCATCCATGAATATATTATTCATGTAAATAGAATTTTTCATAAATTATCTGAAAAATCACAAAAATTAACCATAACCATTTTTCAATGTGTATAATTAAAAAATGAACTCCATTTTATGAAATTAATTTTCAAATATGAGAAATTTAATTTTTAAAAAGAAATTTCATTTACTCAAAAACATAATGCTTTTAATATTAATACTAATTTGATAACACCCTGAAAATTTAAATAATATCTTATAAAATTATCCTAAAATCATAAAAAAGTATTGAATTATGATTTCATTTTATGAAAGTAGATTTTCTGTTAAATAATATATTAATTACAAAATTGTAGTAAAATAATTATTATTCACAAAAATACCAATACATATTTATTAATTATTAAAAATTCACTTACTTATAAGATTATAAAATTATACCATCAATTCATTTATAAGGTGAAAAAAAATTATTTATACATTATTGGGTGTAGTTACTGTCCAATTGGCTTAATTACTATTCATAACGGTTATATTACTATTCCTAATGTCAAGATACTATTCACTAAAAATATGTGTTGGTCCTATTAGAATCTAAATTTCTTACTGAATGCAATAGTGTATGTAACACCCCAGGTAAATAAAGAATATGAAATTTTTATATTTATCCATATTTGTGAATAAATTATTAATATTACATTAATGGGGATGCTATGCTCGATGGAGTACCCAACACGCAACAACAAGTTTCTTGGGAATCTTACGTTGCACTCTAATAATAAAATAATATTATTTTAAAAAGTAGTTAACGCCTAGCCTCTGTAATGACGGGAATTAACAGAACTAACTACAAAATGATTATATATGTTTGTCGAATATTTTTACTTTTTACAATAAATGTTAGAGGATTAAAAATGAAAATGAATCCAATTTTAAGCGTAAACATTCAAATATTCATTAAAAGGTCGTTTAACCTTCTTTTGATGGAGAAACTCTTTTAAATCCTCATTTTGACAATATTATGTGTTATATTTGACAAAATAAAATCCTTCTTTAGAATCAGGACATCAAAATTTACTTTTTGTAAATTTTTGGTATTTTTCAGAAAAAGTTCAATTTTTAATGAATATTGAAATATGTTGTATTTTAATTCAAAACATCTTTTAATCTAATTTATTTATATGATTAGATTATCTTTTTAATTGGTTTTAAAGTTAAATTAGAATATATTTTTACAATTTAATCCAATAGTGGTCATTGGAATTAATTTCACTTTGAAATCGGACTTAAACTAGTGTCAATCTTTTGATACATTTTGTTTCATAAAACCACGCTATTTGTTTTGACAGTGGGAATTAATTATTAAATTAATTAATGAAACATATATGTTTTTAATTTTTTAAAATAGAAATCATTTTTGAATTCGGAATATCAAATATAGCTTACGGTGAACTTTTGGTAATTTTCTGAAAAATATCAATTTTTGATGAATAGTGAAACCACTAAGTTGTACTTATAAAAACTGATTTTCCGTTTAAATGAAATTTTTCCATATTTGTGTTTTGAATTTATAAAATCATACATACATGGTTGTAATTAATATGTAAAATGTGGTTCAATGGGATTAAAATAATTTTTTGGTGAATAGTAACTTATTATGTTTTTAATCGCGATTAGAGGTAATTAGTGTAGTTTAATGTAAGAATAATGTTTTAATAAACTGAAATGACCTAGACACATGTCCTACACTAATTGGATGTGTCATGGCCGACCAATAAAATCCACGGGTCAACATGGGGACCCCATGGAGCCACTTTGGTTGGAAAATGACATTAATTTCTTTTTATTTAATGTTAAAGTAAAAATGACACAAACATGAGATGTTTAACTAAAACAATCTTTACATGGGGTTATATAAATCATATTTTTGACGATAAATAATAAATGGAAAGATAAAAAGATTTCCTACATCATAGTATTTTTTTATAATTTTTAGACATTAAATAAATTAACTTATTTATGACATCATGATGATGCAGTGATGACCTCATTATTTAACGATTTAAATAAAATGGAAAGATAATGTAACATCTAAGACCCAAACATGTCCAAAACCTATTTTATGGGTTTATTTCGAACCCTAATCACCTTATCCTCGAAAAACATCAATTTGGGACCATTAAAATCCGAAACTCATTCTAAAATAAAGTAACATTTCTTTACTTTCCAAGAGTGCCCCTCCTCTCCTCTTATAAAAGGCCCCCACCTCTACCTCCTTACCCACACTTCCAAATCCTTTGGCTCGGCCAACCCCTGCCCATTTTGTCTCTCCACATCTCTCTATAACTCTTGAATCCTCAATTTGGGATGAAGTCGTCCCAAGGAATCCTTTGAGCTCAAACCAAAGGGAGTTACCTGATTTTAAGGTAATGTATTCACTTGTGTCCTTTTGTTTTATTTTGCTTCTCCAACCCCCTAAACACTTTTTATTAATTTATTTTGTAACAACTCCAGTATCTTAAATATACTAGGATGTTTTTATAAGAAGTATTAGAGATACAATTACACACACCTTCGTCTAATGGTTAAAGAACATACCGTTTCTGTGGTTAGCGATTTTCTGCCTCACGAAACGATGATTGTTCAATATTCTTCTAACAACTTTAAAGGTTTCCATTATGATGTCACTGTATTTTATATATGATATATATGGTATTTATGTTTACTATTTACTTCTGTATTTTATATTTAAACCATACCTTTATTCTTTTCATTTTGTGTAAATGTGATAATTTCATATAAGGAAGTGTAGACTACCGCCCCCTCAAGTGATGTGACTCGTACATGCAATACATGGAACGTATAAAGAATGAAATTAATGAAAATATGTGACCTATAAAACATATATATTATAATGGAATTATTATATATATATATATATCATTTATTTTTTATTCCGTTAATATGAAAAAGAAAAAAATGAAAGTAGCATTCATGCATACGTACGGCCTACCGTCTCCATGAACGGTGCTTTTCGGTTTTATCTCCAAATGATATGGAATAGTATAAAATGAATATGTACTGGATATATATGATATTTTAATCATTAATACTATTTTGGAAATTATTTACTTATAACTACATGGACAATAATTTTTCAAACAAGTTCATTTTTGACTCATGTACCAAACATCAGCAAAAACGTCTGATATGAACTAACATTATTAAACAATTATTAAATCATTATAATATGTTATATGAACTGAATAATAATATTTAAATTATTTCCTTAGGCAATTATAAATTGACCAAAGTTTATTATTCAGGAATATAAAGCAACGAACAAGACAAGTTGGACTTGAGGTAATTGATCATACTCCTCTCTTTCTTTTTAAGTACACTCTTTTATGTCATTCCTTTTAATCTCATATTTCATGTGATTGGGATGTTATTTTATATTACTATTACTGTAAATTTTATGTTCATATGATGATAGACCCTATTCTCTCTCATCAATCCATTTTGGAAGTTTTGAGTGGCGCTGTTAGTCTGCTGAATTTTCGTAAGAGATCTAACCTCTCTCTTTCCTTTTAAGTACTCTCCTTTATGTCACTTATTTTAAGCTCCTCTTTGTTATGATGTGGGATGTTCTTTTATATTACTCTTGCTGTAAATTTTATTTTAATACGATGAGAGACCCTATTTGATCTCATCAATTCATTTTTTGAAGTTTTAAGTGGTGTCGTTAGGCTGCCGAGTTTTCGTAAGGGATTTTTCATCTCACTTTTATTCTCGTGAGATTTATGATACATTTTCCACCATTTCCATTGAGTGGTGTATGTACTGCCCATTATTATACTGATTTTGTAATATAATTCGATTTATGGGTATTTACATATTCATTGTATGACACTTCTTCAATGGGGTGTACATTTCGAAAGTTACCGAAGTCGCTAAGGGAACCTTTCACCCTCCTCTTTTTAAAAGACTTATTTTGTTATGTCTTTTAATTCACATAATATTATGTTGGGATATGTTCTTCTATATCCTTATTGATGTAAATTTTATTTCCAACTGACGAGATACCCTTTACATCTCTCATCAACTCATTTTCTGAATTTTGAAGTAACGTCGTTAGGCTGTCGAATTTAACCAAGGGAACCTTTTAACCAAATTTCGATTTCTTTTGGATCAACATGTAGTTATTGAATATGTTATCCTTTTAATATGTGTGAATGAAGTTTTATTGTTTTACACTTAATATCCACTTATATTGGGTTTATTTATATTTTTCACACATAATTTTTAGATTCATTTATCCTTAATTTAAGGATACCTTCTTTATAATGGATTTCATCACATTTTACATTTCTATTGAGACTTCATTGTTTTCATGCACCAATTAACTCTTATATGGTGTATATATTGTCCTATGGAATATTATATCATGAATCCATTTATACTCATGATATTATAAAGTTCTGATTAAATGTTATTCCTCAATTATTGTATTCAAGTGTCTCTAATTTTGGTAAAAACCCTTAAACCAAAATATCGATTTAAATGTTTTAATGATTTGTTCATATTAATATCCATGTTTTCCAAATGGTTTTAAGGATTTATTTATATGTGTGTTAATGTTTAAAATGTTAAAATATTCAAGGTGTTATGGGGCACTTTGATTCAAAAATCTCTTTATTAAATGTTTAAATTGTTTTGAAAATGGTTTTTTTTGAATGGATTCATTATTTCAATGTCCTAAAATGTTATATTGTGATTGAAATGTTTAAATGTTATGTTTCCTTTATTCATGTTTTATGTGATACGTTTATGTTATGGTTCTTGGGCATTGTTATGAAAACGGGTGGTTCCATGATAAACTAAGGGCGGGTGAGCCCGATATAGCTCTCCAATGCATTGGGTAACGCGAAGGAGTGAAACGTTAAGGTTTCTTCAAAGAGATTTAGGGAATATACTGTGGTGGGTATTCCAAACATAACCAAGAGGGTTACTCCCTACGTAAGAATGTTATGAATGCCTCAAGTTACCTTTTATGTCTTATGATTCCTATAATTTATTCCTGATTTTATGAGGTATGTTAAAGCGCCTATGTTTTATGGGTAAAGTATGAATTCATTCTTATGTATATATGAACTCATGTTTCCTTTCCATATTTTTTATAACCCTTACTGAGATTTTTATGATCATCCCAAGTTTTTTTAACTGTTTTTCACAGGTCAAGGTGAAGGTACATGATATGATGATAGTGTCAAGGAAGTGTCAAGAAAGAATCCATGCTTTATTTTTTAAATATGTTTCCGTTGATGGAAAAAAATGAATACTATCTATTATGTTACCACTTTGTTTAAATGTGGAATGTAATGAATGTTTTATGATCTAATTCTCTAAAACTCTAAACATGAAAAGATCCTCAATGTGAAATCTTGTAATAACTCAACATTAAGTAAGGTTTAAGGATGGGGCCTTATAGTTGGTATCAGAGGTTGGTTTAGATAACTTTAGAGGTTAGGGTACTATTTAAGCATAATTGACATTACCATAATGATTAGGATTTAAGAAAGAGTCCTATTTTTAGATAAATTGAATGAGTAATTATATATTAGTGTTTATCTTCCTCATTAGTCCATGATGGTTTTGTTAATATACTCACACTGACCTTTTTCGTTTTAGTAAATGGCTGGATCTAGCAGGCACCAAAGTAACAGTGGATGTGAAGGAAACATTGATAGTTTTTTGAGAAAGCAACTGAATGATATGGGAGTTGCAATGAGAACTCATGTGTTTATCCTCAACCAACTATCTGGATTCATGATTTACCACCTAAACCTTGGTGATTTCTCTAAGGCATCATATGTGCGTGAAAAAAATCCCTATGGAACTAAGGGTAATAATCATAAAGGTATGTGTGTTCAAAAACCTATGTGTCAAAGATGTGGAAACAAACACCTAGGAAAATGTTTCAAAGGGACAGAAATAAGCTATAGATGTGGAAATTAAGGTCATAAAGCATGAACCTGCCATGGAAAAAGGAAGCATCCAGTTGACTCGAGGAAAGGGAAAGAAGTTCTTTCTGAGGGATCAATTGAATGTTTTAAATGTGGTGTGCATGGTAATTATGAGAACACATGTCCTATGAAGAATCTTCGTGAATGGGATCACCAAGATTGTACAAATATTCGTTTACCAATACTTAATGCCATTCTGATTGAGGATGAAGAAACTGACAATGACCAATCAAAGGTATGAATTATTTCATAAATTTTGTTTTCCTATTTTGGAATCATAGTATATGATTCATGATTTTGTTTGTAGGAAAGAAGTATTTTAGAATAAGTTGTAAAGGAATGGTTAATGGATCATGAATAATGTTGAGTGAGTAAGAAGTCAACATATAAGGGCTTCAAGAGTTATGGTGAAATTCTGAAGAGTATTAATTCTCTTTTGATGATGGGGTTACATTAGAAGACTTTTTATAGTATGTGTAACCCTGATGTTTAATATATAAAAATTTTATTGAAGGAATAGTTATCTGTTCTTTTGTGGACATAGTTATAAAGAACCATTTGGGTTTATATGATCCTTACTTTTGAGGAAATTATGGGTTACTATATGTTATAATGGAAGTGAAAGGAATGGGATAAAATTAAGGTTAAATTATGTTATGGTTATTTTTGATGATTTTATGAATCAGGAGTAAGTTAATTTTGGGTTATCTATGGAAATTATTAACCTATCATGGAGGATATGTGATTAGGTTAATTATTTTTCAATATGATAATTTAAGAGCAACTGATGTTAGTTAGAGATAAAATTTAATTTGTACCTTGGAATACTTTGTGATTAACTCCTTAAAATAGTTGGGTTTGAATCTCAGTTTGGTTTACTTTGAATAATTTTATGGAAAAATTGTTTATCGAATGGTCCTCTTTGAACATTGGGTTTTGTTGGACAAATTTTGGAGATTAAGAATAGATTTTATTTTTATAATGGGTTATCCTTTTCTGGATTATCTGATCTTGTACTAAACTTTTTGGTTTCGGTTTTGGTTAAAGTCTAAATACATGGGAAGTATATAGTTCTCTGTTGTGGATTAGGTGATTTTCTAGAAGTTTATTATAGTACTCTTAATGTGACCAAGTCTTCCTAAATACTCGTCTTTTGGAGAAAATATGATTTTGTGTAAGGAATCTAATAAAAGTTGAAAGTCAACATGATAAGTGATTATGTTTCCTTATGAATAAATTCCTCAATAAAAAGTAACTTAAAAAAAATTCTCTATTAACTTTTCCTACTGGGGAATCGAATACCGTTTAACCCATCACAAGTTTGTGATTTTCTTGTGGTTAACTTTCTCGTAAACATGTTTTCTATCACTCTCCATCAGAACATGACCCTATGTTTTCTCCTCCATGTCCATTTTTTTCTACATGGAATCCTAGTATGGGTTAACTTGAGTGACCTCTGTACTTATCTTTCTTTATTTTAAAGTGATTGTTTTACCGATTCTTGTTCCGATGTGGGACTTTCAAGGATGTTTCAAAGCTCAATTTTAAAATTGCGAGGATGCAATTCCAAAAAGGGGGGAAGGATGTAACACCCCAGGTAAATAAATAATATGACATTTTTATATTTATCCATATTTGTGAATAAATTATTAATATTACTTTAAAGGGGATGCTATGCTCGATGGCGTACCCAACACACAACAACGAGTTTCATGGGAATCTTACGTTAAACTCTAATAATAAAATAATATTATTTTAAATAGTAGTTAATGCCTAGCCATTGTAATGGAGGGAATGAATATAAATAACTACAAAATGATTATATATGTTTGTGGAATATTTTTACTTTTTACAATAAATGTTAGAGGATAAAAAATGCAAATGAATCAAATTTTAAGCATAAACATTCTAATATTCTTTAAAAGGTCGATTAACCGCCTTTTGATGGAGAACCTCTTTTAAATCCAATTTTTGACAATTTTATGTGTTATATTTGACAAAATAAAATCCTTATTTAGAATCTGGACATCAAAATTTACTTTTCGTAAATTTTTGGTATTTTTCCGAAAAAAGTTCAATTTTTAATGAATAGTGAAAAATGTTGTATTTTAATTCAAAACCTCTTTTAATCTAATTTATTTATATGAATAGATTATCTTTTGAATTGGTTTTAAAGTGAAATTAGAATATATTTTTACCATTTACTCCAATAGTGGTCGTTGGAATTAATTTCACTTTGAAATCAGACTTAAACTAGTGTCAATCTTTTGATACATTTTGTATCATAAAAACACGCTATTTGTTTTGACAGTGGCAATTAATTATTAAATTAATTAATTCAACTTATATGTTTTTAATTTTGTAAAATATACATCATTTTTGAATGCGGAATATCAAATATAGCTTAGGGTAAACTTTTGGTAATTTTCTGAAAAACTTCAATTTTTGATGAATAGTGAAACCACTAAGTGGTAATTATAAAAACTGATTTTTCCGTTTAAATGAAATTTTGCCATCTTTGTGTTTTGAATTTCAAAAATCTGATATACATGGTTTTCATTAAGAATTAAAATGTGGTTCAATGGGTTTAATAAATTTTTTTGGTGAATAGTAACTTATTAAGTTTTTAATCGCGATTAGAGGTAATTCATGTAGTTTAAGGTAAGAATAATGTTTTAATAAATTTAAATGACCTAGAAACATGTCCTACCCTAATTT
Source organism: Viscum album (assembly GCA_963277665.1). Lineage (NCBI taxonomy): Eukaryota > Viridiplantae > Streptophyta > Magnoliopsida > Santalales > Viscaceae > Viscum > Viscum album. The sequence continues at coordinate 1,613,946,542 of OY728152.1, read as the reverse complement.
TATATGTCATGGACGACCAATACAATCCATGGGTCAACTTGGGGACCCCATGGAGCCACATTGGTTGGAAAATGACATAAATATCTTTTTATTTAATGTTAAAGTAAAAATGACACAAACATGAGATGTTTTACTAAAACAATTTTTACATGGGGTTATACAAGTCATTTTTTTGACTATAAATAATAAATGGAAATCTAAAAATATTTCCTACATCATAGTATTTTTTTTATAATTTTTATACATTATATAAATTAAATTATTTATGACATCATGATGAGGCAGCGATGACCTCATTATTTAACGATTTCAATAGAATGGAAATATAATGTAAAATCTAAGACCTACACAAGTACAAAACCTATTGTATGGGTGTATTTCTAACCCTTATCACCTTATCCTAGAAACACATCAATTTGGGACCATTAAAATCCGAAAATCAATCTAAAATAAAGTAACATTTCTTTACATTCCAAGAGTGCCTCTCCTCTCCTCTTATAAAAGGCCCCCACCTCTACTTCCTTACCCACACTTCCAAAGCCTTTGGCTCGGCCAAACCCTGCCCATTGTGTCTCTAAACATCCCTCTCTAACTCCTTGAAGCATCACTTTGGGCAGAAGTCTTCCCATGGAAGACTTTGAGCTCAAACCAAAGGGAGTTATCTGATTTTAAGGTAATGTCTTCACTTGTGTCCTTTTGTTTTATTTTGCTTCTCCAACACCATAAACTCTTTTTATTCATTTATTTTGTAACAACTAAAGTATATTAAATATACTAGGATGTTTTTATAAGAATTATTCGAGCTACAGTTACACACACCTCTGTCTAAAGGTTAGAGAACATATTGTTTCTGTGGTTGGCGATTTTCTGCCTCACGAAACGATGATTGTGCAATATTCTTCTAACAGCTTTAAAGGTGGCCATTATTATGTCACTGTATTTTATATATGATATATATGGTATTTATGTTTACAATTTTCTTCTATGTTTTATATTTAAACCATACCTTTATTCTTTTCATGTTTTGTAAATGCGATAATTTCATATGAGGAAGTGTGGACTACCGCCCCCTCAAGTGATGTGACTCATACATGCAATACATGGAACGTATAAATAATGAGATTAATGAACATATGTGACCTATATAACATATATATTATACTTGAATTATAATATATATATATATATCATTTATTTTTAATTCCGTTAATATGACAAAGAAAAAAATGAAAGTAGCGTTAATGCGTACGTACGGCCTACCGTCTCCATGAACGGTGCTTTTTGTTTTTTATCTCCAGATGATATGGAATAGTATAAAATGAATATATACTGGATATATATTATATTTTAATCATTAATACTATTCTGGAAATTATTTACTCATAACTACATGGACAATCATTTTTCAAACAAGTTCATTTTTGACTCATGTACCAAACATCGGCAAAAACGTCTGATATGAACTAACATTATTAAAAAATTATTATAACATTATAATATGTGATATGAAATGAATAATAATATTTAAAGGATTTACTTAGGCAATTATAAATTTAACAAAGTTTATTATTCAGGAATATAAAGAAATGAACAAGACAAGTTGGACTTGAGGTAAGGGATCCTACTCCTGTCTTTCTTTTTAAGTACACTCTTTTATGTCATTCCTTTTAATCTCGTATTTCTTGTGATTGGGATGTTCTTTTATATTAATATTACCATAATTTTTATTTTCATATTATGAGATACCCTATTCTCTCTCATCAATCCATTTTGGAAGTTTTGAGCGGTGCTGTTAGGCTGCTGAATTTTCGTAAGAGATCAAACCTCTCTCTTTCTTTTTAAGTACTCTCCTTTATGTCACTTCTTTTTAGCTCCTCTTTGTTATGATGGGGGATGTTATTTTATATTCCACTTTCTGTAAATTTTATTGTAATACGATGAGAGACCCTATTTGATCTCATCAATCCATTTTTTGAAGTTTTAAGTGGCGCCGTTAGACTGCGGAGTTTTCGTAAGAGATTTTTCATCTCACTTTTATTCCCGTGAGATTTGTGCTACATTTGCCACCATTTCTATTGAGTGGTGTATTTAATTCACATTATTATACTCCTTTTGTAATATAATTCCATTTATGGGTTTTTACATATTCATTGTAGGACACTTCTTCAATGGGGTGTACGTTTCGAAAATTACCCAAGTCGGTAAGGGAACCTTTCACCCTCCTCTTTTTAAAAGACTTATTTTGTTATGTCTTTTAATTCACATACTAATATGGTGGGATATGTTCGTCTATATCCTTATTGATGTAAATTTTATTTCCAAGTGATTAGATACCCTTTTTATCTCTCATCAACTCATTTTCTGAATTTTGAAGTAACGTCGTTAGGCTGTCGAATTTTACCAAGGGAACTTTTTAACCAAATTTGGATTTCTTTTTGGTTCAACATGTAGTTATTGAATATTTCATCATTTCAATATGTGAGAATGAAATTTTATTGTTTTACACTTAATATCCACTTATATTGGATGTATTTATATATGTCACACATAATTTTTAGATTTATTTATCCTTAATTTAAGGATACCTTTTTTATAAGGGATTTCATCACATTTTACATCTCTATTGAAACTTCATTGTTGTCATGCACCAATTCACTATTATATGGTGTATATATTGTCCTTTGGAATATTATAACTTGAATCCATTTATTCTCATGATATTATAAAGTTCTGATTAAATGTTATTCTTCAATTATTGTATTCAAGTGTCTCTAATTTTGGTAAATACCCTTTAACCAAAATATCGATTTAAATGTTTTCATGATTTTTTCTTATTAATATCCATGTTTTCAAAATGGATTTAAGGATTTATTTAAATGGATATTAATGTTTAAAATTTTAAAATAATCAAGGTGTTATGGGACACTTTGATTCAAAAATATCTTTATTAAATGTTTTAGATGGTTTTGAAAATGGTTTTTTTTAATGGATTCATTATTTCAATATCCTAAAATGTTATATTGTGATTGTAATGTGTAAATGTTATGTTTCCTTTATGCATGTTTTATGTGATACGTTTATGTTATGGTTATTGGGAATTGTTATGAAAACTGGTGGTTCTATGATAAACTAAGGGCAGGTGAGCCCGATATAGATCTCCAATGCATTGGGTAATGCGAATGAGTGAAACGTTAAGGTTTCTCTGAAGAGATTTAGGAAATATACTGTGGTGGGTATTCCAAACATTACCCTAGAGGGTTACTACCTACGTAATAATGTTATGAATTCCTCAAGTTACCTTTTATGTATTATGATTCCTATTATTTATTCATGATTTGATGATGTTTGTTAAAGTGCCATTGTTTTATGGGTAAAGTATGATTTCATTCTTAAGTATATATGAACTCAAGTTTCCTTTACATATTTTTTATAACCCTTACTATTATTTTTATGCTCATCCCATGTTTTTTTAAATGTTTTTCACATGTCAAGGGAAAGGTACATGATATGATGATACTGTCAAGGAAGTGTCAAGAAAGAATCCATGCTTTATTTTTGAAATTTGTTTCCGTTGATGGAAAAAAATGAATACTATATTTTATGTAACCACATTGTTAAATGTGGAATGTAATGCAAGTTTTATGATCTCATTCTCTAAAACTCTAAACTTTAAAAGATCCTCAATGTGTAATCTTGTAATAACTCAAGATTATGTAAGGTTTAAGGCTGGGGCCTTATAGTGTATGTCTGTTTTTCAAAATTAAAATCATAGAGGTGGAAAATTATATTAAAATTATAGGTTATATTAAAAATGTGTTGTTTTATAGGGACTCAATTTTTTATACTTTACATTCAATATTAAATTTATTTATAAATACCGATGGTGTTATATTCTCTCCTCATTCAATAAATTGCATCCTTGAAATTTGAAATTTCAATTAAAAATATAAAGTTTGATATAGGAAAATTCACTTATGAGATACCCATAATATAAATAGGGTAAATAAAAAAATATCTTAAGAAGAATGAATGAGAATTGTAGTGGTTACCACAAAACAATGAATTCAAATTGTATACCATTAGTGAAAAATAAATTAATAGACACTGATGAAAATTAAAACTATAATGATCTGATGGAATGTGATAGATAAATGGTTCAGTTGAATGATGATTTACAAAAAAACCATATACCATTAAGAGGAAAAACATCATTTATATTATAAAAGTTTATGATTACAGGTCAATAATTTTTCATAATAATTATATCCTATATTGGAGGGGTTATTCCACTATATGATATAATAAATATTCCTTTTTATTTCATAAAAACAATCATATCCATTTATTGTTCCATAAACAATCTATATATAATATCTAATAACATGTTTCATCATGTGATGAAGTAATACTTTAACCTTTAAAATCACATATAGTGACCCACATAAACAGTTTCATAAATGGATAATCATTCCAAAAGATCATGATACAACACTTTAGAATCATTCCTATGGAATTTTGTATTATCTTATTTACAAAATCCATATCAATCATCTCTCTATCCAACATAATTACCTCCACACTAGGAAAATTATAAGATTTATTATTCCATAAGACAGATGCATTCTAATGTTTAACTTGATAATGATTTTTTTTATGGTAACAATAAACATTTGTCCTCAAATCCATAATGAAATAGTAATATAGTACAATCCTTATATATCTCATAATTATTATTACAAGAATATCATAACATAGTTTAAGAATCCAAAAAACCACATATATATTAATTATTCTTCTTCAACTATATTTACATCATTATCTTGACCATGATCTCTTTACATTTTCGGATCTATATTTCCATTATGCTGGGGACATTCATTTACCAAATATACTATATCAATATATTTAAATAATTGAATATTGTAAAATTATATCCTTCTCTTGCAATTATTATAATTGGGGCCTTTTTCTCCATACGTGGAGAGAACTCCATTTCCACTTAAGAATATAGAAAGTTTCATCATTCAAACATTATCACATATGGGAAAATACTTATTTCCATTGTTCACATTATCTTCATTTTTCCTAGATTTCCTATTATTTTATTTCTTAATTACAAATCCATAATTATAATAAATATCTTTATCCTCCTTGTTCTGACGTGATTCAATCTACTTATGTGATCATAATGATGCTGGGAGAAGTTCAATTTGAAAAATTCCCTTAAACACATTGAGGAAATGATCATTCATAATCTTTAGATTAAGTGAATTAATGTTTCTCTCATTAAATTAAATAGGATTCATTTAAAAAAAATTACATACACTATATTAGATTAGGATATTATGAAACATAATTTATAATCCCAATACTTTAAAAATACATAACATATATTGAAAATTTTATGTGTATCTAATCTCACAATAATAAACATGGTTTTAGTGGAAAAATATTTAATCTTAAATCCTTCATAATGGATTTCAATGATAATGTGAATAATCCTTTGAAAATCCCCATGTAGTGTCAAATAAGGTGTGTAGTAAGGCTCATTATCATGTACCAAGTTACCTCAAGTCAGGCTCGAAACACCTTGTCAAAGATGTAACACATAGGAACATTTATTCCATTACCATGTCTAGTTGTAGAATTTAGATAGAATTTTATTTCTATAAAGATCACAAAATCTATACCTTAAAATATTCAATAATGTTCTTCTATACTATTCCTCAAATTTTATCTTGGGGTTTTTTCCCTAATATATGTTTTCTAAATATAGTTTCCAGGGATTCTACAATAATTATTCTAATACCAACAATAACAGCCATTCCCTAGAATCTCGTAGCTAGTGCATTACTATATTACATTGGGATTATTACAAAGAATCATATCCTGAAGGAACAATTAGTTTTTCAATATTGGATGACCAGATTCCGTTAACGATAACATTATAAATTTGTAAAAGGAAACGAACATTATAAAAGGTAAAATTAAATAAAATTAATAATTGAATGATTGTTCAATGTCTTATTCTTTGTAACATGGGAATGAAAAATAAAATTAAGGGGAGATATCAAGTGCTCTGTGAGGGTTAATATTACAATAGAATGATATGTAATAAGGCCTGGTAAATAAATAAAAGTATACATGCCAATAAAACATAATATTGAGAATAATATCATAGGAATAAGAGATTAATAAATAATGATATAAGAAAAAATAACCAAGGATATTCTACTAGTCTAATAATCATATTTAAAATCATTTACTAGTTTTATAATAATGTAATACATAATGCAGGACATCATTAATATATCGTTCAGGCCTCTCATAAGGAATCTCATAATACTATGGTAAGACCTCATCCAAAACCCAATTCTTTTTTGTCTCACGAGACCTACCATTGTATATATAGGATATAAGAGGTTGCACCTATCACATTATACTACAAAAATATTCCTCATAAAAAGAGGGTGAAACATTAAAATAAAATTTTTCATATTGAAAAACTACACTACGAAACGTGAGTACATCAACCATAATCTATGAATGGCATAAAATGGGCCATCCATAGTCAAACTGATACTTAACGCTTTAACATAATATGTTACATGGAATCCTATGATATAAACCCCTATAAACTACATGATTTAACAAATTCAACATTGATGGAGATGCCATTGAAATTTTTTTGAGGAAATTAATATACAAATAGCCCCAACAGTCTCTTGCCACTTTGAATCATTCCAATAATAGTACCATATTATATCATGAGAATAATGAGACTATTGGAATAATAAATCAAATTTAATTATATAAACCACACCCATAACGAATATATAGTGATCAAAGGATATATCTTATAGAAGTAAAAGTGATAAAAACACTTTCTTACTATGTAATGTTGTGTTCCTTTTTAAAATCATTTGTATTTTTCATAAAATCATATTGTAAACATCTATATACTTAAAATTAAAATTTAAGGAATTTGAAGTTATATTTGAGTCATAAATTATGTCAAATTTATGTTCCATCAGGTAAAAGTACTTTATAATAATCTTTAGAAAAAAAACCATTTTAGTATCGTTTATGGAAAATAGTTCATTGATTTTAAACAAGGGTGGAATGTTTGTTTTCCTAAAACCATAAATGAAAAAAGATATTTTTTGATGATAAAATAAATTATTTTATAAAAAATAATGATTTATCAAAATATACTATATATTTCACTTGAAAATGTGTAGGAATTCGAGAAGTTCCCCTGAATCAGGATCGTTTATCGGGAAAAATTGAGAAGGGAACCATTTTAAAAAATTTATATACACATAAAATAATATTATAGGATATAGAAATCATATTTTATAACATTTAATATTAATTAAAAATAAATACTAAAAAATAAATACACGTTACAATTGATTAATGGTACAGAAATTTCAACCCGAAGGAAAGACGTGGGTTTGAGTGGAATCCCTTACAACATTGTAATTGATTGAATCATATTCCCCCAAATTATTAATCATAAAATGATATATTGAATGTAATAAAAATTAATATTTTTATGAAATGATACATCATTGGGATGTATACATTCATCATTCACAAGTAATAGTGGTGAGTATGGAATATCTCCTAAAAAATGGTAGCGAGATCACAAAATCATTACCTTATGTATGAATTTGTTTTGGACATGACCTTAAGGACATGGAATATAAAACTAGACTAATTAATAATTTAATTCAGAACCTACTAAAATTTTATATATTTAATTCTTTTCATTTATGAACTTTTTAAATTGTTATAATTTGTAATTTTTCCTTTCTAGAGTCTCTGTTTCCTTGATTATCATGATCAGTTCACTTGATTATAAGTAATAGTGTTCCTTTAAAATGGATATAATTCTACAAAATTTCAAATACATGATATTAATGACAATATAGAATTTTAGATAGATATATATATCATAATTTTAAATTTAAGGATGATTAATAATTAAATAAGACATTTAGTGATAGTCATTTATATTATTATAATGGTATTTCAATCACCACAAACTAGTTTTGTCATATAAATTAGTATTATATAAATATACTGTTTCTAGAACATTAAATAGGTTATAATAAATATATTAAAAAATATTTTAACAATAAAAATGGTATCTTAACAAGCATTGAATTGGGGATTGATGAATGGATGTTTTTCTTACATGAAGGTTGTAAATAGCCACCTCTTATGCAATGATTTTATTTTTAAAATAAGAAATATAGAGAGTAAGGATATTAATGATCGTTATTAAATTAATGTGATATGATTATAGTATATAAATGAAACTATATTTATCATGATCATTCAGACATATGAGGTGAGAATATAATAATAGTTTAACAAACATGAAAAGAAAATAAAACGAACAAAAAGAGGATATTACCTCATCAAAATTCCTCTTGGAGAATATTTTTATGGGGGATGATTTTTGGTATTTGGATGACACCAAGAGATTCTAGATGTGGTTTAGGATCTTTGTAAAATGATTGGTAAGAAATGTGATAGGTATCACAGCTCAAAAGGTGTGAGGATAAGTGGGGTTGATCAGTTTTTTTGTAGTTGAGGAGAGGGGTAATTTCTCATTATATTTTTTTTTATGATTATTTTATTCATGAAAAAAATGATTAATTATTATTATTAATGATAAACTAATGAATAAATTTGAGTTCAAACCAATGGTTTTTATATCATCCAAAAATCATCAATTACTCTATAATTCATGTATTTTTAATTAATCATAAATTATCATATTTTACTATTCACAGAAAAAACTAGTATTTTAGAAAATTCCTAAAAAGTCAACCTAATCATTTTTTGTAGTGTAGAATTAAAAAATGAATTCCATTTAATGAAAATAATTTTGTATGTATGTTAAATTTTAATTTTATTAAACAAAAACATTTAATCAAAAAATGCATTCTTTAATATTATTATTGATTCGACAAAACCCTAAAAATCAACTAAGTCTTATTAAATTATCTGAAAATTATAGAACTAAAAATATTCATTTATGAATAAATTTTTTGAAAATTTAGTTTCCTTATAAAACATTTATTAATTATAAAATATTAATAAAATATTTATTATTCCAAAAATTACCAATATTATATAATTATATCATACATTCATTTATAAGGTGCCTAAATTTTATTTAGGCTTTCATTTAGGTTGTTATAATTTATTAGGCACATTTACTATTCATAAGTGTCATATTACTATTCCTATGGTTGTGATACAATTCACCAAAATAGTATGTTGATCCTATCAGATGATAAATATCTTATTAATCACAACCATGTATGTATCTTTTCAAAATTCAAATAAAAAACTGAGTGAAATTATATTTAATGTCTAGGTTATAATGACAAGGTGTTTTTTAGTAGAGACAACATGTTTCATACATTACATTCTATATTATATTTACCAGTATATACTTATTGTCATACACATTAGCTAATGAGAAGTGCCTGGGAAATGAGATTATTATTTGAAAACAATGCCTTTCACATGAAATATCATAATCCTAGGTCATGGAAAAAAGTGTTTTCATTCAAAATAATTGAATTATAAGGGAATAAAATAACACGATCCATAAGAAAATAAATATATCATCAGACATGGAATTGTAGAATTCCCACAACCATATAAATTAATTTTATTAGTAGTTCATGGATAAGAGTCACAACTACCATAGTTGATTAGGTTCACCCACAAACCGTCACAGTAGAGAATGTTCACCCCGACAAATATCATAGTCTAAAAAGTACTTTATTGATGTATGTCCACTCCCCATTATAGTATTATTTATGTTATAAGATATCAATCATAACTTTATGCATTGGGTGGATATATATGCCCCACCCATTACATAATGAAAATCATACATATGTGTTCCATAACTTCCTAAACAATCATCACATCAGATCCCATAAAAATAAATGGTTTTCATAAAAATTCATTATAATTTAACTTCCGTAAGAGAAACAACATTTATAATAATTGAATCACATCCTGAAATCAAAACCTTGGTAAAAAGTAGGGGGTTTCATTTACATTTTATCATGGTATTACCTATGAAAAAGAAATATTTTTAATATGATTTTTATCATGGTATTCTTTATAGAAGTGTAATGGGATTCATCAAAATATTTTCATTATAAATATAATCCATTCATAGGAGAATAAATTTTGTTTCATTATATCATAACCCAAGTTATTATAATGAATCATTAAATGATATTATCAAATATAGAAAATTATTTCGAAATAAAAATCACTTCTAACATTTCTTGAGGAAAATATCCTTTCATTGAAAATAATATTTTAAAAAATTAAACATTAGAAAAATTGGGAGAATTCTCTTAGATGAAAATAACCTTAATTATTTACAAAGTAGTATTCAAATAAAATAAGTTTCATGACATTGATAAATTCTATTCTTGTTTCACACATTAAAATGCTTAATCAATAAGTATTTTCCAAAAATAAAAATAAGATGTATTTTGAAAAAAAACATGGAGATTCCTTTTAGAAAAAAAATTATAAAGTCAAACATTGGTTAAAATGTCTTCATTAAATCATCTATATAATTTTATAAAAAATCATAACATGTTTTATAATACATTTTTTTTGTGGAAAAATGTTTTTTGACTGAATATGGAAATAAATTACGTTTTTATTAAACAAAATATATTTGTCTCTAGAGTAAATAAAGAGAGTAAAATTATGGGGAAACATGTATTCTCATGAAATAACATGTTTTTTTTTTAAATTCACAAGATTCATTAGAGATGGATCATAATATTTCATAATCTGAATTGTTATCATAAACATTATTGTCAGTCTATAGGATTATAACATAAAATATTTGACACATCGTTATCTATTAAATCATATGTACCATAATTGATTTACATAAAATGAAATATTTAATTTCATTTAGGGTAGTATATTTTTATATGACTTTTAAATGGTGTTCTATAAAAACCTCATAAAATAAAATAGGTGCAAAACATAACATATGTTTCAAAGAAGACAAATTGAGTCAAAAATCCCTTACCTGATATATCATGATTATGAGTAAATGTTAAAAGCAACTATATAATAAATATTAATTTATTTTGCATTTTTTAAAAACATATTTATAAATATCCTTCAATATATTTATAACATGTGGCCTTTTATTTCATGTTTATTAATAATTAAATGATTATGTCATGTTATGGGCGATAGTTGATTTTTATTTACATTAATGTGTTTATTTTTTATATTGTGTCCCTCATACATTTATCGTGGTTAAATAATATCCATATTTATAAAAAAATTTATAAATATAAGATATATTTACTATATACTTACTTATAGAAATCCATAAATTTTAGATATAAAAAATAAAATATACTATTGATAGAGACGGTAGGTCATACATATGAATTAATGCTATTTCTATTTCCTCAAATAATGATGAAATATAACGATTAAAAATATATCACTTTTAAATAATGAATTAAATTTATAAAATATAACATATTTTAATTATATTTATCCCTTATTATATTACATGTAAAATATATGTGTAAACAGATCACAATTCTTTATGGGGAGGTTTTCCACTATATACATAAACAACGTTTTGGTAATATTTATAAAATGATTAGTAAAAAGTTTTATCGGATAATATATTTATGTAATTATATTTTTGTTAGAAATATAATATATATAAATTATTTCCATTAATAAACCGAAGGTGTTGATGGAAAACATGTCCCATTAGTTCACGAGGTGGTTCTTCACCGTACACATGAACATCTTTATCATTTCCTAGTTGAGGGAAGAGGAGGAGGATATAGTTTTTTACCTTAACATAAAAATTATTTTTATATTTATGATAATTTGTTTTTATATCATCATGATTTAAATAAAATCTAATTATTTAGATATTGAAATAAATTGAGAATCCTCATTAGTGAATATTCCATATTCTTTGGGTAAGCTCATTAGGTTTTCTTCAAAAACCTTCCTAAGATGGATTTGAAATCAACCTAATGATTATAATATTAACGAAGGGAAGTAAAGAAGGAATATAGCAGTACATGGTTGAACCAAATATTTTTTTGAGAATGAATAGGAAAGGAGGGTGGTATTTTATATGTGTGGTGAGTCGCGCACTTGTAGTTTTTGAAATGAAACTGATGTACCCACGAATTTCACATGTTAGAAGGATCAAACATGGATTATTATCTATACATGAAGAGATATGGTATAAATAAGATAATCTATTGGGTTTTGGACATTCTCTTTGTCATTTTTAACCCACATAATTTTAGTTTATCCTATAGTAAACCAATTTTTACCTTAACTGTGGTAATTATCATAGTATTTTTATTAATAATTAAGGTCAAAACATATGTAAAAATATTATATAGTATAATTTTTTATTATTATAAAATATGGAAGCCATTTTTCAATATTCCATAAATATAATTTGAACATTTTAGTTTATAATTAATCATCTAGTCGTAATGACAAATCGATTTTCTATAGATAAAATGGTCAATTGTTAATAAAGTTGTTATATTAAAATTCTAAATTATATTGATTAAAATTATAAAAATTTATTTAATAGATATATTATTAAACTAATTAATCATTTAAATCCAATTAAGAATAAAATATAACATTATAAACTTATTAAAAGTAATTATAGTTTTCAATAACAACGAATACATTTCAGTATTTGTAATTTCTTTTCAAAAAAAATACCTACAACCAATCTTGGATAAATTTGATATGACGTATAAAAAATAATTTTTATTTTCATAACTTAATTTAAAAATAATTTCAATAATTTATTTTTTCTTTTCATCATAACTAAATAAAAAAATTGACAAAATAATATTTTCTATACATATAATTAATTTGCTGAAAATTATGTTCTTTTTTATCAATATATTTTTTTATTTATAAATATTATACATAATATTTAATATTTAGATATTATTATTCATGGAAGAATGTTTTGTGGAATTTTAATTATAGATTTTTAGAAATAGTAATTTAAATAGTTTGTTTTGGTTCATTAATACACATTGTATCGTGTTACAGAAGCTATCAATGAAATTATATTTATTCAAAAATAAAAATTAATAAAAACATGGGTTGTTATATTATACACCACGTTAAATTAATTTATCCCATAAAATTACATCAAATTGTTATGAAAACAAAAAAAGGATACTTTTACCACATTACATCATCATGCACCCATGTAGTTTCCTCAAACTGGTTGTTTCACCACAAAACGGTGACCTACTGGCTGTTCTTCTTTTGTAGAACATTATCTATATGATCTGGAATATCCACGGGTTTCTCTCCATAAAAATAATCATCCTCTAGTATTATAAACTCTTAGTTAATTATATAGGATGTTTCAGGTATGTATATCTTCAAGAGAGATAAAAGGAACAAATTGTGGGAAAGATAGAGTTTTTTTAAGCTCCAATCGAAGGGCTACCATCCTGGTACGATCATGAATTTCAAAGGGATCTATATACCTACGGATCAGTAATACAATATTCCCAAATCTCATAACATTTTTTCATGGAGAATTTTTCAAAAATACCTTTTCACCAATATCAATTTTCAGATCACACTTTTTATTATGAGAAAAATTTTATGTCCACCTTTTGTATAATAATATGTGATGTTGACTGGCTATATCATTCTCTACCATTTTTTAGTTATTTGACGTACCAATAGAATTATTTCTGTAAATTTATTAAAACATGTTTAATATCTAAACAAATTTCCAAAGAGGGATTCCTAATGTGTAATTTAAATAGTCACTTGAATGATATTGTTGTATAAAAACTCAACAAGAGGAATGTTTTGATCCAATCCACCAACAAAAATCATAGTATACTATATTAAAATATCCGCCAGGTTTTGAATTTATCTCTCACCATGACCATATATCATGGGATGATTCAATTATCTAATACTCAACTATATATCAATAGAATGTTGAAGACTTCTCCAGAACATCATGTTGAGCCTCATATCCTGACGAGATAAAATTGAATTTTATACTCTATGAAAGATTAATATTTAGTAAATGTAAATCATATCTAGCTGATCGAGATATAATTATTATCTGATCATTATGGAGTGTTATGAATTTTTATTTCGATTGACTATATCCCATATAGAATTATTACCTTCAGATTTTTTGGGGGTTCTTACAAAAATATCCATGGTGATTTTTTCCCATTTTCATAAGAGAATGGGTAATTCTGTAACATTATCTTTGATTTTTTTTCTCTCAGCCTTAACATGTTGACATACTATGCACCTAGATAAAAAATCGATTATACATATCATCATGTCATCAAACATGAAATACACTTTAAATTTATATACATCTTCAGGTTTTTTGGATTAATTGAGAATGAAGAACAATGATACCCCACTAACAAAACATTCTTCAAATCAATTTTATATTAAATAAATATATGTTTCCTAAAACTTATCATTCCATCTTGATCATAGTTAAAATACATAAGATTTATAGCCTTATTTTATATCTCTAAATATTCATTCTATTACTTTTTAATCATATCCTTGAATAATGGATGAACATTTTATTGATTAGATAATATATCTGACATTAATTTATGATTCCTATATCGAACCTTTTAAAAATCCAAAAATATTGGATCCTTTTAAACCCCTTAACAAATATTGTAGAATAATTATTTCAAATTTGGGTATCTTCAACCTTGTTCTCCTTATCAATATGGAAATCTATAATGTAGTCATTATCATTAGAAAAACTCTAAATCCGTTCACTATCACATATTTAACTACTTCTGTATGAATATATACGTAAAACTTTTGTGAGAAAAATCTATATTACACTTTTCTATGTAAAGATAATTCTATGATATAATTAATGAAAAAATTAATATCTCTAACTCCAAATAATGAGTTTGTTAATTCCCCTCATGATCATTGAATTATCACTAGGAAAAAGAAATAACCTTGTCATTCTATATGAGAAAAAATCTCAATGGATTGTTGGTTGAATAAATATTGATTAGTTACCATTTCCCACTAGAGTTTAATGTTATAATAGTTATGCAAACTATACTTCTCTTTAATCCCATGAAAATATACCCACTATCATCCATAAAGATGAACCTTCATCCCATATGAGTTAACATTGTGAGTTCATTAGATAGTAACGAGAAACATTCCAAAACCCATTGATAATATCTAGATAATCTAGAAAAATTTTAATTCCTAATCACTATAGTTTTTCAAGTTCATCATTCAATAGACTATGACTTTTATAAATCCATAAATTTACACTCTCGTGAGAATATATGATAAAAAAACGATGTTTTCAGATAAATTTCACACACATATTTCGTATAAATTCTCTATTCTTAGGGATATCTATAAAGTCCTCAATTTATCTTCATACTCTTAATTATACATTCAATATATAAGAATATCATCTATAAATAATACCATAAACTTAACCATGAAATTGTTAAAGACTATAATAATTAATTACATAAATTTTTTAAGAATTAGTATGACTGAATGGAATCACACTATATTCATATAATCCATACCTTGTATGGAATGTTTTCGTGGGTATATCCTCCACTAGACCCATAGCTAATGATATCAAAAAATTATGATCAATTTTAGGAATGTATTTATCTCTATATTTTTGATAAAAAAATAATCAAAATGAAATATAAGTTGGTTTTTTATTATCATCACATTGAAATCATTATAATAAATACAATGTCTTATCGGTCCATCATTATTTCGGAAAAAGAAAATGAGTACACCTGAAGCTGATTATAAAATTAAGTCCTTTTTATTGTTCACCGAGTGATTCTTCTTCAATTCCTTAAACTCAATCGGTGTAATAAGAATTCCATGAAAACATTCATAGAACCATGTATTAGTTGTATTGAGAAAAAACTTCCTTTCTGGTGGAAGTATAAGAATATCTTCAAAAAGGACATTAATAAAATCATTCAATAAATGAAAGTCATTGATGTTGAGTATCTATCGAACTATTTGAGAAAAATTACACTCCTGAGTAAGAATCAATGGACATACAATGGATGTTAATTTCATCATAATTTTATATTTATCATTATTCTATATAAACAACCAGATGCGGTGATAAAAATCAAACATGAATCCCATTCCTCAAAAATTAATGATGGATTTATGTAGATAAATGAATATCAGGCCTATGATAACATCAAAATCATGTAGAGAATGAATGAAAATATTTTTAATAATCACACTCATAAATACATAAACTAGAGGGAAATCATATACTTGAGATGTGATCATCATATTATTAGGTATTTTCATTTCTAACTCTACATCAAATAGTTTGGGTGGAATCATGATACCAATAGAAAATTATTCAAATATGAAATAGATGGTAGACTTATATTCAAATATTGAATTAGATGTTCTATAATGGAAGTAAAATTAACCTTTCCCCATTTCATTATCACAACCCTTATCAAAAAGTTGATCTCATAATATATCCCCTTATCACATGGATTAATAGGTTTCCAACATCAATCTTCATCATTAATCATTAGATTAAAAAAATATTTATCATTTTTCTCATACTCATATCATTTGAAATAGTGTGGTGTGGGTTTAGGGTTCTATAATATTTTAACTCAATTTTCATCATTACTTATCTATTTCCCATCACATCAACTAGTTGATTTCTCTAGAACTTTCCATAGAAGCATAAAATGTTTACTAGATGCATTAATACAATTGCCACTGTATTTATTCACATGTAATGATTATAAAATTAAATATAGTATTATTTTATCATTATTTATTATATCATTCAATGAAATAAATTTTTCATTCTTTTCAAAACCATGAGTTCATTACATAACTCTAACCTCAATTTAATCCATCATGGAACATTGAGGAATTTCATAATAGAAACTAAAGTATATAATGGTTAACTCACATTAGTGACTAGATTCTAAGCCACTAAAAATCATTCACCCTTACATTAAGGTTATATTATTATACCATAACTATACAACAAAATTCCAATAAAATATTTCTCATAGGTATCAATAGATTCTTATCCCTTTTCTTCTGCTCAAGGAACATCATCACATTCCACATATTATGAATGTGATGAATGAATGTATAGAATAATAAGTTATTATCTTCTAAAACCATGGATTCAATTTCACCATGTCCCCTTATATACTTGATAATATTTCTCTATTTATCCACTTATCATTTCATATAGAAGACATCAAAAATTAATTCCTCCTACCATAAATAGAGGATGATGGAAAATATAAATTCATGGTTATGTTATATTGAGAAGCAACCAGTGGATCAAAATACCCACTAAATGAATGTATATCATGCCTCGTGAAGGATCCAAAATAATTGTCCTCCCTCCATTTCCCGTTTGTATTTCCATCATGATTCATAGATTGAGAAAGTTGTGTGAGAATAGAAATGATATTTTTCATTCCTTCTCTAATATAATTTGGCTTCTCAAGAAGAAAATCATTTCATTTTTTATCACATTCTACATTTACATGATATCTTCAGGTTTAATACATCAACTAAAAAATTACATACTGTGATGATAAATAATCCTAGTGGAATACCTCATAGTCTTCTAAAATCATTTAGGATATCTAAATCAAGTTAAAATAATTTAAATCTATGACACCATAGGTTTAACCTTGGTCATCTGTGATCATCATTTAGTTAAATACATCATGAAGGTTCATAATTAAAATTTTATTTAATCAAATTATATCTCTAGGAGTTTCAAAATAGGTCCACATTAAGGAATTGTATCAAGTACCATTAAATGATCGAGTCAAAACAATGTGTCTTTTTATGAGTTATTACCATTATATATATTTGTTCCACAACCATTCCAAATTATTAGTTCCATATATAGATGAATTTAAATATTAACTGAATAACATCTTCATCACCAAAACTTTATGATGTTATCATATACATAGTCTTGTCGTTATGGTTCTCAAAAAATATTGGTTATATTAGAATCCAAACATTAGTTAAAACTATCCTCTCATACAATGTGTAATAACCCTAGATTTTCAAATATAGATATTGCATCATTTTTTAGATGAAAAATAATTATGTTACAGAATTAAATTAAAAAGGATCATAAAGGTATAGTTATTTTAAAAATATGGGAAAATAAATAACTATTTTATATGTGAACTGCAACCTCTCCCACAATTATCTTCATAATTGGAACCCTTCTTTGTTAAATAATATATAATATATGTTGTTATAAACTGGGGAGAAGAAAAAAAATGGATCAGATCAAATGAATAGTTCGTGTAAACCATGGATAAACATAATAATAACTTGATCATAAGGGTATGATAACATTAGAATAACATTTAAAAACTATACCCTCCATATCAAAGAAAATAATACTAGGTCACGGTATAAAGTATTAAAATTCCAGTGACTAAAATCATAAGGGAATAATATAAGACGATACATGAAACATAAAAATTTCATAATACATGGAATGTTGGTATACCCATATGGATATAATATTATTTCCTTATAAGTTCAATGATTATTTCTGAGACTATTATAGTGGAATGGGTTCACTACAAAAACAATCCTAGTAATCCAGGTTCACTCCCAGGAATATCTTAGTGAATAGAGTCCCTTATTAAAAGAGGTATCTCCCCATTCTAGTGTTTTCATCTCATGAGATATCAATATTAACATAATAAGTTAGAGGGACATATAGGTCTCACCCATCACATAGTTAAAATCATTGATATGTGTTCAAAAATATCAGAAAAGAAATCATCATATACTAATCGATGAAAATAAATTGTTTTATTAAAAATTCATAATAATATAACTTATGAAAATAATATAGTTTTCAAAATAATTCCATTATATCATAAAATAATTATCCATGGATAAAGAAGTGGGTTTCATAAGCATTTTCTCATAGTATAACTCATGAATGAGAAATAGTTTTAACAATACATTTTTATTATAACCAATGTAAGGATAATAAATTTCATAAACAAATTTTCATCCTGAACCTATTTAATCTTGAGAAGAATAAATATTTTATCATATAATCATATACCTAGTAAATGTTAATTGAAAGCAATGGATGTCATCATTGGTATAAAATTATTTTGAAATAAAAAACACATAGAATATTTCATGAGGAAAATATCCTTTCACTGAAAATAATATTTATTTAGACAATTGAGTATATAAAAATAATCAAATGAATTGAAAACATGTATTCTCATGGAATAAATAGAGGATAAAAAATTTAATAATACTCATGAGATATGGTCATAATATTTCATCATCTGGATCGTACTTATAAACAATCTATATAATCAATTTGACTGAAAAATTATTATTTTCTGCATTGGTACCTTTTGAATCTCAATTAAAAATATTGATTAAAATAAAATGAGAAATTAAATAGTTTTAAATTAGTTTTATTCACTTTTTATCATTTAAAATGGTCATTATGTACACCTCATAAAATCGGATAGGTGAATAACATAACATATGCTTCAAATAAAGAAAATTTGGATAAAAATATCTCACCTTAAGTGTCGAATTCTATAATAAAATTTCAATCCTCCCTTATAAAAAATATAAAATTATTTTAAATATATTAAATAACAATAAACTCATATATCAAAACAATATATTATTTACTTATGTCATTTTATTTCCTCTTTATTAGTAGTTCCTTGTCATACTTGTGTTTTAAGAAATAGTTACATTGTTTTTTCATGTATGCTTTTTTTGTTATTTTTTGGTCCTATTAAATTATGAAGGGAGAAATCATCTAATTAATTCTAACCATTATATAATTATCATATATATTCATAATATAATTATTTTTGATATTCCATTAACATTATACATATAAAATAAAATACACCATTCATGTATATGTTATGTTTTACATAGACATGAATGTTGTTTCCATTTCTGTGTTGGATAATGAAAAACAAATTTAAATAACTTATTACATTTATATAAAAAAATATATTATCTATTTAAAAAATATTCATTAATAATATGTCTTATTAGAATTAATGTAAAATTTAATCGAAAAACAATTCAAATCAGTTCGTGCGGCGGTAGTATGTCGTACACTAGAATGACTTTTTCATTGTGTCTATGAAAAAAACTAGAAAAGTGAAGAAATGATAATAATATTGTAATAATATATATATATATATATGTTAAAAGTATCATATATATATATATATATTATCCATCATCATAAAAATCTTTGAGAGGTGTTGGTGGGAAACATGTCACATCAGTTCATGAGGCGATTGTCTGTTGCGATTGATGTTGTCATTTTGATTCTGATAGAAGTGGAGGTGAATTTAGGCCTTTCCATTAACATAAATTTATATCATTACATTTATGATAATGTGGTTATTATATTAGCATGTATTAAAAATAGTCTATGAGTTTGGTGGAAAAAAATAAATCAAAACACTCGTTGAACAACATTACCTATTCTTCGAGTGACCTCCTTTGGTGTGACCCAAAAACCATTGTAAAATATATTTCTGATCAAAATATGTTATATAGGATGATTGTATGGATGTAATTAATATATTTGGTAATTTTTTTGAAATAAAAATGGTTTTATATGTGTGAACATGATATTTGTGTGGGTGTAATTATAAGGCCCCGGCCTTAAACCTTACTTAATATTGAATTAAATGAATAATTCACATTGAGGATCTTTTCAGGTTTAGAGTTTTAGAGAATTAGAACATAACTATTACATCTCAAAAGATTACAAAGTAGACACTTCTACTATGTTTCCATAATAATAAAAAACTCTTAAAAGAAAGATTTCTAGTTCCATGTTTTATATAGCATGACATTCCCTTGATCCCATCCTTGACCTTATTCCACATTAAGTCCTGTGAAAAAAATTTCAAAAAAACATAGGGTGAGCATAAAAAGCTCAGTAAGGGATACACTAAGAATGAAAACTGTTAGTTTTTCAAACATCAAGTAAACCATGTATACACTATCAAAGTAATACCTTCACCTTCATGAAGTAGTAAAAACTATTCACTGAATAAAGTATCATTACTTACCTTTTTGTAACCAAAGGATTACCATAAAACCCATATAAAGAACACATAACATATATAAAGGTAACTTGGGAATTAAACATACTTAACTGGAATAACCATATGGTCGACTTCCACACATATCACTTAATGGAATAGTCATATAGCCAATTTCCATACATACTTAATGGAATAGCCATACGGCCGACTTCCATACCCAATGCATTAGAGGTTATAACGTAACCACCCGTCAAATGTCCAAGTACCAATATAAAATCATAAAACATAAAACAAACATAATGGAAAGAAAAAATTTCCGCCAATACAACGACTACATGTTAACTACCATTTAAAATAATATTATTATATTACTAGTGTGCAACGTAAGTTTTCAAAGGAACTCATCGTTGTGTATCGGGTACGCTATCGAAAATAGCATCCCCTTTTAATTAAAATTAATATTTAATTCGGAAATAATAATAAATATGAAAATTCATTATTCTTTATTTACCTGGGATGTTACATCCTTCCCCCTTTTGGGAATTGCGTCCTCGCAATTTTATTCACTTATCAAAATAAGTGGGGGTATTTATCCCTCATAGAATTTTCAGATTCCCACGTTGCCTCTTCAATCACATGGTTTTTCCACAAAACCTTTACCTGATGAATCACCTTAATCCGTAACACCTGCTCCATGTGGTCAAAAATCTGGACTGGTTGTTCTTCATAAGATAGGTTCTCCTCCAGCTGAACTACCTCCGGACTCAAAACATGAGATGGATCTGGCATATACTTCCTCAACATCGAAACATGAAAAACATTGTGTACCTGAGATAAACTCGAAGGTAATGCCACTCTGTATGCAACTGATCCAACTTTCTCCAGAATTTCATATGGTCCAATAAACCTTGGACTCAGCTTTCCTTTCTTACCAAATCTCACCACACGTTTCCATGGAGAAACCTTGAGAAAAACATGATCACCTAACTCGAAAGATAGATCCTTCCTCCGGTTATCTGCATAACTCTTCTACCTGCTTTGATCTGTTCTCATGTGTTTCTGAATCAACTGAACTTTATCTGTTATCTCTTCTACAAATTCTTGTCCCATCAGCTTCCTTTCTCCCACTTCATCAAAAAATGCTGGAGTTCGACACCGCTTCCCATATAATGCCTCAAATGGTGTTATCTATATACTGGAATGAAAGCTGTTATTATAAGAAAACTTAACCAAAGAAATATGTTGGTCCCAACATCCCTGATAATACATTGAACATGCTCGTAGCATATCCCCCAAGGTCTGAATTGTTCGTTCTGACTGCCCATATGATTGAAGATCAAAAGCTGTACTAAAATTTAATTCAGTACCCGACGACTTCTGAAGGCCTTTCCAAAAGTTAGAAGTGAACTTGGGATCACGTTAAGAAACAACGGAGAGGGGAACTCCATGTAACCTAACTATCTCCTTAAGATACAAAAGGGAATGTTGATCTAGGGAAAAAGTATCTCGTATAACAAGGAAATGAGAAGATTTAGTCAAGCGATCAACAATAAACCAGATTGCATTATTACCTCGAGGGGTCTTCGGCAATCCCATAACAAAGTCCATGGATATATTCTCCCATTTCCACTCTGGCACTGGTAAAGGCTGAAGCATCCATTTCGTTATCCGCCGCTCTACTTTAACCTTTCTGAACCAGCTCTACCTTTTTCTGCAACTCACGGTCTTCCCTCTGTGCTTTCCTAATTCTGTCTGATAGGGATGATCTCACTGATCCCTGAAACAAAACAGAAGAACTTCCTGCACCAACAACTTCTATGCCAAAGTTCATCAAATCAAAAACCAATGGATCTCGTTCCAAACATAGCATGGTTAATGAAGCATTACTTTTTCGACTCAAAGCATCAACCACTTTATTTGCTTTTCCTGGATGGTAATGAATTGTACAATCATAATCCTTGATTAATTCCATCCATATCCTCTGTCTCAAGTTCAATTATTTCTGAGTGAATATATACTTTAAACTTTTGTGATCTGTATATATTTCACACTTTACTCCATACAAATGATGCCTCCAAATTTTTAGATCGAAAACTATAGTAGCTAATTCCAAATCATGTGTAGGGTAATTTACCTCATGAGTTTTCAACTGACGTGAAGCATAAGAAATTACCTGATCATTCCTCATTAGGACAAAACCAAGTCCATTCAATAAAGCATCGCTATAGATAAAAAACTCCCTATTTATGGAAGGAAGTGCCAAAATAGGGATCTTTTCAGGTTTAGAGTTTTAGATAATTAGAAAATAACTATTACATCTCAAAAGATTACAATGTAGACACTTCTACTAAGTTTCCATAATTAAAAAAACTCTTAAAAGAAACATGTCTAGTTCCATGTTTTATATAGCATGACATTCCTTTGATCCCATCCTTGACCTTATTCCACATTAAGTCCTGTGAAAAACATTTCAAAAAAACATGGGGTGAGCATAAAAAGCTCAGTAAGGGATACACAAAGAATGAAAACTGTTAGTTTTTCAAACATCAAGTAAACCATGTATACTCTATCATAGTAATACCATCACCTTCATGAAGTAGTAAAAACTCTTCACTGAATAATGTATCATTACATACCTTTTTGTAACCAAAGGATTACCATAAAACCCATATAAATAACACATAACATATATAAAGGTAACTTGGAACTTAAACATACTTAAGTGGAATAACCATAAGGTCGACTTCCACACATATCACTTAATGGAATAGCCATACGGCCAATTTACATACATACTTAATGGAATAGCCATACGACCGACTTCCATACCCAATGCATTGGAGGTTATAACGTAACCATCCGTCCTGGTATTCACGGCACCACCCGTCATATGGTTTATCACGTAACCACCCGTCAAATGTCCAAGTGCCAATATAAAATCATAAAACATAAAACCAATATAAAGGAATGATAAAATTTCCACATTTCAATCACAATATATCATAATAGAATCCTTTATCAAAACCATTTTCAATACCAAAATACATAAAAGAGTATATGGTATTTATTTTATTTTAAAAACATTATGTCTTGTTGAGAAATCCAAAGACCAAATAATACTCGCGGTGGCAAAAAAAGTCATTGTCAACGCGTACGTTAAAAAAACATTCCTTTTTGTCGTTTAGTAAAACGCTTCGTTGAAAAAGATTCCTTTTGTATAAATGTATAATTAAAAGGGGTTTATACATCGTATAAAATAAAGTTTTGTATAAAACAAAATATGCCTCAATGAAAGGAGATTGAGACGAAGTCCCTTACCTCGGGTCCGACTTGACTCGATCGTTCTTTAACATCCTGAATTATAAACTTGAGTTAATTTCTATTTGCTTAAGAACCTTTTTCGAGTTCATTATTCCTTTTATATCACTTATTTCCATGTTATAAACATTATGTAATCATTTAAGTTAATAATGTTTGTTTTGTCGATATTTGGTCCTTAAGTCGAAAGTGGACTTCTTACGATTACATGTTGTTCGTGTGGTCAAAGGGTCATTAAATCCAGAATGACATTCCTGATTTGGATATCATATATATCATATATATCTAGCATATACATGTATTTATAATATCACATAATCATTTAGAGGTAAAAAATGAAATGCAGCGTTCATGGAGACGGTAAGCCGTACGTACGCATGAACGCAACATTCATTTCTATCTCGTACTTTAATGGAAATAAATAATAATGATATAGAGGTATATTATAATTCCAGTATAAAATCATATATAATAACTTTAAATCCATCCTTTATACGTCCCACATATGGCATTAACTAATCACATCACTTTGAGGGGGTGGTAGTCCGCACTTCCTAAATTGAAATTATCGTGTTTACCCATAATGGAAGCCATAAAGGTATGATCAAAATGAAAAATACAGAAGCTTAAGGAAAACATAAAAATATTATATATCATATATAAATATAGTGTCATCTTAATGGCCACCTTTTAAGGTGTTAAAAGAATGTTGAACAATCATCGTTTCGGGAGACAAAAATTCGCCATCCACGGAAACAGTATGTCCTTTAACCATTAGATGTAGGTGTGTGTAAGTGTAGCTCGAATCCTTCTTATAACAACATCCTAGTATATTGATTATACTGTATTTGTTACAAAATAAAATAATAAAAAGATTTTATGGGGTTGGAGAAGAAAAATAAAACAAAAGGACTCAAAAGAAGACATTACCTTAAAATCGGGTAACTCTCTTAGATTTGAGCTCAAAGGCTTACTTGGGAAGACTTCTGCACAATTTGAGGCTTCAAGGAGTAATAGAGGTATGTGGAGAGCCAAAATGGGCAGGGTTTTTCCGAGACAAAGGCTTTGGGAGTGTGGGTAAGGAGGTAGAGGTGGAGGCCTTTTATAAGAGAAGAGGAGGGGCACTCTTGGAAGGTAAAGAAAAGTCACTTTATTTTAAAATGGTATTCGGATTTAAGAGGTCCCAAATTGATGTATTTCTAGGATAAGGTAATAAGGCTTCGAAATCCACTCATCCAATCGGTTTTGGACATGTGTAGGTCTTAGATATTACATTATCTTTCCATTTTACAAAAATCGTTAAATAATGAGGTCATCGCTGCATCATCATGATGTCATAAATAATTTAATTTATGTAATGTCTAAAAATTATAAAAAAAATACTATGATGTATGAAATATTTTTATCTTTCCAGTGACTATTTATTTTCAAAAATCTTACTTGTATAACCCCATGTAAAAATTGTTTTAGTAAAACATTTCATGTTTGTGTCATTTTTACTTTAACATTAAATAAAAAGTTATTTATGTCATTTCCCAACCAAAGTGGATCCATGGGGTCCCCAAGTTGACCCATGTCTTTTCTTGTTCGGCCATGACACTTCCAATAATATTAGGACATGTGTCAAGGTATTTTCATTTTATTATAATATCAATTTTGCCTTAAATTGCACTAATTACCTCTAATCGTGATAAAAAACTTAATAAGTTACTATTCACCAAAAAATTATTTTTATCTCATTGAACCAAATTTTACTTCTTAATGACAACCATTTATGTCATATTTTTGAAATTAAAAACACAGAAGTGGTAAAATTTCCTTTAAACGAAAAATCAGTTTTTATAAATTCCACTTAGTGGTTTCACTATTCATCAAAAAATTGAAGTTTTTCAGAAAAATACCAAAAATTCACCCTAAGATATATTTAATATTCCAAGTTCAAAAATGAATTCCATTTTACAAAATTCACAACATATAAGTTGCATTAATTAATTTAATAATTAATTCCCGTTGTTAGAGCAAATAGCGTGTTTTTATGAAACAATAAGTATCAAAAGATTGACACTAGTTTAAGTCCAATTTCAAAGTGAAATTGATTCCAACGACCACTATTGGATTTTTTGGTAAAAATATATTCTAATTTCACTTTAAAACCAATTAAAAAGATAATTTAATCATATAAATAAATTATATTAAAAAGAGGTTTTGAATTAAAATACAACATTTTACACTATTCATTAAAAATTGAACTTTATCGGAAAGATACCAAAAATTTACACAAAGTAAATTTTGATGTCCCGATTCTAAAAAAGAGTTATATTTGGTCTAATAGAATTTATAAAATTGATCAAAACTATATTTAATGACGGTTCGCCATCAAAAGGTGATAAGTGAACCCTTAGTGAAAATTAGGGTATAAATGCCTAAAATTGAATTCTTTCTGTATTTTAAGCCTTTATCTTTTATCGGATAAATGTAAAAACATTTAAAAACATATATAATCATATTTTAGTTATTTCTATACATTCCCACCAATACAATGGCTACATGTTAACTACCATTTAAAATAATACTATTATATTACAAGTGTGCAACGCAAGTTTTCAAAGGAACTCATTGTTGCGTATCGGGTACGCTATCGAACATAGCACCCCCTTTTAATTAAAATTAATATTTAATTCGTAAATATTAATAAGTATGAAAATTATTTATTCTTTATTTACCTGGGATGTTACATCCTTCCCCCCTTTTGGGAATTGCGTCCTCGTAATTTTATTCACTTATCAAAATAAGTGGGGGTATTTATCCCTCATATCATTTTCAGATTCCCTTGTTTCCTCTTCAATCACATGGTTTTTACAAAAAACCTTTACCAGATGAATAACCTTATTCCATAACACCTGCTCCCTGCGGTCAAGAATCTGGACTGGTTGTTCTTCATAAGATAGGTTCTCCTCCAGCTGAACTACATCTGTACTCAAAAATGAGATGGATCTGGCATATACTTCCTCAATATCGAAACCTGAAAAACATTGTGTACCTGAGATAAACTCGGAGGTAATGCCACTCTGTATGCAACTGATCCAACTTTCTCCAGAATTTCATATGGTCCAATAAACCTTGGACTCAGCTATCCTTTCTTACCACATCTCACCACACTTTTCCATGGAGAAACCTTGAGAAAAACATGATCACCTACCTCAAAATATAGATCCTTCCTTCGGTTATCCTCATAACTCTTCTGCCTGCTTTGAGTTGTTCTCATGTGTTTCTGAATCAACTGAACTTTATCTGTCATCTCTTCTACCAAATCGGGTCCCATCAGCTTCCTTTCTCCCACTTCATCCCAAAATGATGGAGTTCGACGCCGCTTCCCATATAATTCCTCAAATGGTGCCATATGTATACTGTAATGAAAGCTTTTATTATAAGAAAACTCAACCAATGAAAGATGTTGGTCCCAAATTCCCTGATAATCCATCGAACAAGCTCGTAGCATATCCTCCAAGGTCTGAATTGTTCGTTCTGACTGCCCACTGATTGAGGATGAAAAGTCGTACTAAAATTTAATTCAGTACCCAACGACTTCTGAAGGCCATTCCGAAAGATATAAGTAAACCTGGGATCATGGTCAGATACAATGGATAGAGGAACTCCATTTAACCTGACTATCTCTTTAAGATAAAAACGGGAAAGTTGATCTAGGGAAAAAGTATCTCATATAGCAAGGAAATGAGCAGATTTAGTCAAGCGATCAACAATAACCCAGATTTCATTATTACCTCGAGATGTCCTCGGTAATCCCACAACAAAGTCCATGGATATGTTTTCCCATTTCCACTCTGGCACTGGTAAAGGATGATGCATCCCATTAGGTAACTGCCGCTCTGCTTTAAACTGCTGACAATTCAAACACTTTACCGTAAAATCAGAAATATCTCTTTTCATTCCATCCCACCAGTAATACTCCCACAGATCTCTGTACATCTTAGTACTGCCAGGATGAACTGAAAACGGAGAACTATGAGCTTTACATAACAACTCTCTCTTCAACTGTGAATCACAAGGCACCCACAATCTCTTCCCAAATCTCAAAACACAATCATTATCAATATTGAATTCAAGAAACATACCATTCTGAACCAGCTCTACCTTTTTCTGCAACTCAATGTCTTGCTTCTGTGCTTGCTTGATTCTATCTGATAAAGAAGATTTCGCTAATACCTGAAATAAAACAGAATGACATCCTACACCAACAACTTCTATGCCAAATTTTATCAAATCCTTATCCAAAGGATCACGTTCCAAATGCAACATTGCTAATGAAGAATTACTTTTTCGACTCAAAGCATCAGCTACTTTATTTTCTTTTCCCGGATGGTAATGAATTGTACAATCATAATCCTTGATTAATTCCAGCCATCTCCTCTGTCTCATGTTTAACTCTTTCTGAGTGAATATATACTTTAAAATTTTGTGATCAGTATATATTTCAAACTTTACTCCATACAAATGATGCCTCCAAATTTTTAAAGCGAAAACAACAGCAGCTAGTTCCAAATCATGTGTAGGGTAATTTACCTCATGAGTTTTCAACTGTCGTGAAGCATAAGCAATTACCTGATCATTCTGCATTAGGACGCAACCAAGTCCTTTCAATGAAGCATCACTGTATATAACAAACTCACCATTCCTGGAAGGAAGTTCCAAAACTGGAGCATTCACCAATCTTCTTTCCAACTCCTGAAAACAATCATCACATTCTTTTGTCCAGATGAACTTAACACCCTTCCGAGTTAGCTTAGTCATTGGACTAGATAACCGTGAAAAATTTCTAACAAACCTTCGGTAATAGCATGCCAAACCAAGGAAGCTACGAATCTCAGTTACATTTGTGGGTCTTGTCCATTCTTCAACAACTTTTGTTTTTGCAGGATCAACAGTTATCCCATCTTTAGAAACAATGTGACCAAGGAAAGAAATTTGTTGCAACCAAAACTCACACTTTCTGAATTTCCCATACAATTTCTTTTCTTTTAAGGTTTGCAACATATCCCTTAAATGTCTTTCATTCTCCTCTTTACTTTTAGAAAACACCAAAATATCATCAATAAAAAAACCAATATTTTTCACCTGAGTTAACTAAGCCATCACTGCAACAAACTCTTTAGTTCTGATTCTGACCATCTCAGGATACTGATTTGAAAGGTCATTTCCCTCTGTATGCCTTCCCAGAAAAGCTATTCTATTTCCTCTATGAAAAACCATTCTGAACAAACATGTCTTAGATTAAGCAACATGGTAATCTTCAAATGCTATATCACTTCAATTTGACCATAAAAAAATATTTTTTTATAATCATTTAATGGAATTCTAACTCCTAATGTTATCTAAACCGACCTCTGATACCAACTATAAGGCCTCGGCCTTAAACCTTACTTAATATTGAATTAAATGAATAATTCACAGTGAGGATCTTTTTAGGTTTAGAGTTTTAGAGAATTATAACATAACTATTACATCTCAAAAGATTACAAAGTAGACACTTCTACTAAGTTTCCATAATAAAAAAAACTCTTAAAAGAAACATGTCTAGTTCCATGTTTTATATAGCATGAAATTCCCTTGATCCCATCCTTGACCTTATTCCACATTATTTCCTGTGAAAAAAATTTCAAAAAAACTTGGGATGAGCATAAAAAGCTCAGTAAGGGATACACAAAGAATGAAAACTGTTAGTTTTTTAAACATCAAGTAAACCATGTATACTCTATCAAAGTAATACCTTCACCTTCATGAAGTAGTAAAAACCTTCAATTAATAAATTATCATTACATACCTTTTTTTAACCAAAGGATTACCATAAAACCCATATAAAGAACACATAACATATATAAAGGTAACTTGCGACTTAAAAATACTTAAGTGGAATAACCATACGGTCGACTTCCACACATATCACTTAATGGAATAGCCATACGGCCAATTTCCATACATACTTAATGGAATAGACATACGGCCGAATTCAATACCCAATGCATTGGAGGTTATAATGTAACCACTCATCCTGGTATTCACGGCACCACCCGTCATATGGTTCATCATGTAACCACCCGTCAAATTTCCAAGTACCAATATAAAATCATAAAACATAAAACCAATATAAAGGAATGATAACATTTCCACATTTCAATCACAATATATCATAATAGAATCCTTTATCAAAACCATTTTCAATACAAAAATACATAAAAGAGTATATGGTATTTATTTTATTTTAAAAACATTATGGCTTGTTGAGAAAGCCAAAGACCAAATAATACTCGTGGCGGCGGAAAAGGTCGTTGTCACCGCGTACGTTAAAAAAACATTCCTTTTTGTCGTTTAGTAAAACGCTTTGTAGAAAAAGATTCCTTTTGTATAAAAGTAAAAGTCAATGGGGTTTATACACCGTATAAAAGAAAGTTGTGTATAAAACGAAATATGCCTCAATGAAAGGAGATTGAGACGATGTCCCTTACCTCGGGTCCGACATGACTCGATCGTTCTTTAACGTCCTGAATAATAAACTTGAGTTAATTTCTATTTTCGTAAGAACCTTATTTGAGTTCATTATTCCTTTTATATCACTTATTTCCATGTTATAAACATTATGTAATCATTTAAGTTAATAATGTTTGTTTTGTCAATATTTGGTCCTTAAGCCGAAAGTGGACTTCTTACGATTACATGTTGTTCGTGTGGTCAAAGGTTCATTAAATCCAGAATGAAATTCCTGATTTGGATATCATATATATCATATATATCTAGCATATGCATGTATTTATAATATCACATAATCATTTAGAGGTAAAAAATGAAATGCATCGTTCATGGAGACGGTAAGCCGTACGTACGCATGAACGCTACTTTCATTTCTATCTCGTACTTTAATGGAAAGAAATAATAATGATATAGAGGTATATTATAATTCCAGTATAACATCATATATAATAACTTTAAATCCATCCTTTATACGTCCCACATATGGCCTTAACGAATCACATCACTTTGAGGGGGCGGTAGTCCGCACTTCCTAAAATGAAATTATCGTGTTTACCCATAATGGAAGCCATAAAGGTATGATAAAAATGAAAAACACAGAAGCTTAAGGAAAACATAAACATATTATATATCATATATAAATATAGTGTCATCTTAATGGCCACCTTTGAAGGTGTTAAAAGAATTTTGAACAATCATCATTTCGGGAGGCAAAAATTCACCATCCACGGAAACAGTATGTTCTTTAACCATTAGATGTAGGTGTGTGTAAGTGTAGCTCGAATACTTCTAATAACAACATCCTAGTATATTTAGGATACTGGATTTGTTTCAAAAGAAATGAATAAAAAGAGTTTAGGGGGTTGGAGAAGCAAAATAAAACAAAACAACTCAAAAGAAGACATTACCTTAAAATCGGGTAACTCTATTAGATTTGAGCTCAAAGGCTTCCTTGGGAAGACTTATTCCCAAATTTAGGCTTCAAGGAGTAAGAGAGGGATGTGTAGAGCCAAAATGGGAAAGGTTTGGCCGAGACAAAGGCTTTGGGAGTGTGGGTAAGGAGGTAGAGGTGGGGGCCTTTTATAAGAGAAGAGGAGGGGCACTCTTGGAAGGTAAAGAAAAGTCACATTATTTTAAAATGATATTCGGATTTAAGAGGTCCCACATTGATGTATTTCAAATATAATGTTATAAGGGTTCGAAATACACTCATCCAATAGGTTTTTTACATGTGTAGGTCTTAGATATTACATTATCTTTCCATTTTATTTAAATCGTTAAATAATGAGGTCATCGCCTCATCATCATGATGTCATAAATAATTTAATTTATTTAATGTCTAAAAATTATAAAACAAATACTATGATGTAGGAAATCTTTTTAGCTTTCCAATTACTATTTATTGTCAAATATATGACTTGTATAACCCCATGTAAAAATTGTTTTAGTAAAACATCTCATGTGTGTGTCATTTTTACTTTAACATTAAATAAAAAGTTATTTATGTCATTTCCCAACCAAAGTGGCTCCATGGGGTCCCCAAGTTGACCCATGGCTTTTCTTGGTCGGCCATGACATATCAAATGAGGTTAGGACATGTTTCAAGGTATTTTTATTTTATTATAATATCATTTTTTCCTTAAATTGCACTAATTACCTCTAATCGCGATTAAAAACTTAATAAGTTACTATTCAGAAAAAAATTATTTTTATCTCATTGAACCACATTTTAATTCT
The DNA here is from genome assembly GCA_963277665.1 of Viscum album. Taxonomy (NCBI): domain Eukaryota; kingdom Viridiplantae; phylum Streptophyta; class Magnoliopsida; order Santalales; family Viscaceae; genus Viscum; species Viscum album. The sequence continues at coordinate 1,613,913,714 of OY728152.1, read as the reverse complement.
TAATGATAACCATGTATGTAATATTTTTGAAATTCAAAACACAGTAGTGGTAAAATTTCATTTAAACGAAAAATCAGTTTTTATAAGTACCACTTAGTGGTTTCACTATTCATCAAAAAATGAAGTTTTTCAGAAAAATACCAAAAATTCACCCTATGCTATATTTGATATTCCGAATTCAAAAATGAAGTCCATTTTACAAAATTCACAACATATATTTTGCATTAATTAATTTTATAATAAATTCCCGATGTCAGATCAAATAGCGTGTTTTTATGAAATAATAAGTATCAAAAGATTAACACTAGTTTAAGTCCAATTTAAAAGTGAATTTGATTCCAAAGACCACTATTGGATTTTATGGTAATTTTTTTTTCTAATTTCACTTTAAAACCAATTCAAAAGATAATCTAATCATATAAATAAATTAGATTAAAAAGAGGTTTTGAATTAAAATACAACATTTTACACTATTCATTAAAAAATGAACTTTATCGGAAAGATACCAAAACTATACACAAAGTAAATTTTGATGTCCCGATTATACAGAAGAGTTATATTTGGTCTAATAGAATTTATAAGATTGATCAAAACTATATTTAATGACGGTTCTCCATCAAAAGGTGATAAGTGAACCCTTAGTGAAAATTATGGTATAAATGCCTAAAATTGAATTCTTTCTGTATTTTAAGCCTTTATCTTTTATCGGATAAATGTAAAAACATTTAAAAACATATATAATCATATTTTAGTTATTTCTATCCATTCCTGCCAATACAACGGCTACATGTTAACTACCATTTAAAATAATATTAGTATATTACTAGTGTGCAACGTATGTTTTCAAAGGAACTCATCGTTGCGTATCGGGTACGCTATCGAACATAGCAACCCACCTGGGATGTTACATCCTTCCCCCCTTTTTTGAATTGCGTCCTCGCAATTTTATTCACTTATCAAAATAAGTGGGGGTATTTATCCCTAATAGCATTTTCAGATTCCCATGTTTCCTCTTCAATCACATGGTTTTTTCACAAAACCTTTACCTGATGAATCACCTTATTCCGTAACACCTGCTCCCTGTGGTCAAGAATCTGGATTGGTTGTTCTTCATAAGATAGGTTCTCCTCCAGCTGAACTACCTCTGGACTCAAAATATGAGATGTATCTGGCAAATACTTCCTCATCATCGAAACATGAAAAACATTGTGTACCTGAGATAAACTCAAAGGTCATGCCACTCTGTATGCAACTCATCCAACATTCTCCAGAATTTCATATGGTACAATAATCCTTGGACTCAGCTTTCCATTCTTACCAAATCTCACCACACTTTTCCATGGAGAAACGTTGAGAAAAATATGATCACCTACCTTGAAAGATAGATCCTTCCTCTGGTTATCCGCATAACTCTTCTGCCTGCTTTGAGCAGTTCTCATGTGTTTCTGAATCAACTGAACTTTATCTGTCATCTCTTGTACAAATTCTAGTCCCATCAGCTTCCTTTCTCCCACTTCATCCCAAAATGCTGGAGTTCAACACCGCTTCCCATATAATGGCTCAAATTGTGCCATCTATATGCCGGAATGAAAGCTGTTATTATAAGAAAACTCAACCAAAGAAAGATGTTGGTCCCAACTTCCCTGATAATCAATTGAACAAGCTCGTAGCATATCCTCCAAGGTCTGAATTGTTCGTTCTGACTGCCCATCTGATTGAGGATCAAAAGCTGTACTAAAATTTAATTCAGTACCCGACGACTTTTGAAGGCCTTTCCAAAAGTTAGAAGTGAACCTGGGATCACGTTCAGATACAATGGAGAGAGGAACTCCATGTAACCTTACTATCTCCTTAAGATAAAAATGGGAAAGTTGATCTAGGGAAAAAGTATCTCGTATAGCAAGGAAATGAGCAGATTTAGTCAGGCGATCAACAATAAACCAGATTTCATTATTACCTCAAGGGGTCTTCGGAAATCCCACAACAAAGTCCATGGATATATTCTCCCATTTCCACTCTGGCACTGGTAAAGGCTGAAGTATCCCTTTTGGTAACTGCCGCTCTGCTTTAACCCTTCTGAACTAGCTCTACCTTTTTCTGCAACTCACTGTCTTCCCTCTGTGCTTTCTTAATTCTATCTGATAGGGATGATCTCACTGATACCTGAAACAAAACAGAAGAACTTCCTGCACCAACAACTTCTATGTCAATGTTCATCAAATCAAAAACCAAAGGATCTCATTCCAAACATAGCATGGTTAATGAAGCATTACTTTTTCAACTCAAATCATCAACCACTTTATTTGATTTTCCCGGATGGTAAAGAATTGTACAATCATAATCCTTGATTAATTCCAGACATCTCCTCTGTCTGATGTTCAATTCTTTCTGAGTGAATATATACTTTAAACTTTTGTGATTTGTATATATTTCACACTTTACTCCATACAAATGATGCCTCTAAATTTTTAAATCGAAAACTACAGTAGCTAATTCCAAATCATGTGTAGGGTAATTTACCTCATGAGTTTTCAACTGATGTGAAGCATAAGAAATTACCTGATCATTCTGCATTAGGACACAACCAACTCCATTCAATAATGCATAGCTATAGATAACAAACTCCCTATTTATGGAAGGAAGTGCCAAAACTGGATCATTCACCAATCGTCTTTTCAGTTCCTGAAAACAATCTTCACATTCTTTTGTCCAGATAAACGTAACACCCTTCCGAGTTAGCTTAGTCATTGGACTAGATAACCATGAAAAATTTCTATCAAACCTTAAGTAATAGCCTGCCAAACCAAGGAATCTACGAATCTTAGTTACATTTGTGGGTCTTGCCCATTCATCCACAACCTTTGTTTTTGCAGGATCAACAGTTATCCCATCTTTAGAAACAATATGACCAAGGAAAGAAATTTGTTGCAACCAAAACTTACACTTGATGAATTTTCCATATAGTTTCTTTTCTTTTAAGGTTTGCAAGATAACCCTTAAATGTCTTTCATGATCCTCTTTACTTTTAGGAAACACCAAAATATCATCAATGAAAACAACTAAAATTTTTCACCTGAGTCAACTGAGCCATCACTGCAACAAACTGTTTAGTTCTGATTCTTACCATCTCAGGATACTGATTTGAAAGGTTATTTCCTACTGTATGCCTTCCCAGAAAAGTTTTTATGTTTCCTCTACAAAAAACCATTCTTCACACAGAAATATCTTAGGCGAAGCAACATGGTAATCTTTAAATGCTATATCATTTCAATCATACCATAAAACAACTTATAATTTAACAATTTTCTAACTCCTAATGTTGTCTAAACCGAATTTTGATACCAACTATAAGGCCATGGCCTTAAACCTTACTTAATATTGAATTAAATGAATAATTCACATTGAGGATCTTTTCAGGTTTATAGTTTTAGAGAATTAGAACATAACTATTACATCTCATAAGATTACAAAGTAGACACTTCTACTATGTTTCCATAATAAAAATAACTCTTAAAAGAAAAATTTCTAGTTCTATGTTTTATATAGCATGACATTCCCTTGATCCCATACTTGACCTTATTCCACATTAAGTCATGTGAAAAACATTTCAAAAAAACTTGGGGTGAGCATAAAAAGCTCAGTAAGGGATACACAAAGAATGAAAACTGTTAGTTTTTCAAACATCAAGTAAACCATGTATACTCTATCAAAGTAATACCTTCACCTTCATGAAGTAGTAAAAACTCTTCACTGAATAAAGTATCATTACATACCTTTTGTAACCAAAGGATTACCATAAAACCCATATAAAGAACACATAACATATATTAAGGTAACTTGGGACTTAAACATACTTAAGTGGAATAACCATACGGTCGACTTCCACACATATCACTTAATGGAATAGCCATACGACCAATTTCCATACATAATTAATGGAATATCCATACGGACGACTTCCATACCCAATGCATTGGAGGTTATAACATAACCACTCGTCCTAGTATTCACGGCACCACCCGTCATATGGTTTATCACGTAACCACCCGTCAAATTTCCAAGTACCAATATAAAATCATAAAACATAAAACAAACACAATGGAAAGAAAACATTTCCGCCAATACAATGGATACATGTTAACTACCATTTAAAATAATATTATTATATTACTAGTGTGCAACGTATGTTTTCAAAGGAACTCATCGTTGCGTATGAGGTACGCTATTGAACATTGTAACCCCTTTTAATTATAATTAATATTTAATTCATAAATATTAATAAATTTGAAAATTATTTATTCTTTATTTACCTGGGATGTTACAGTAATTCTATAAGGTTGGTGGGTGGCATAATAATATTTTTGAAAAGAATAGTTATAACATTTTTTCCCCTCTCACCGATGGAACAAAAAGTGACCATTATCAGTCATTGGAAGATATATGGTCTAATTATGTTCTTTTAAAGAGTGTTGGATATGGTTTTGTTCACTTTTTACCCTTAAATTTTAGATTAACATCCTGATAAACACTTTTTTACCTTATTCGTGGTAAATAATTTATATTTTTTATACTATTAATTATGGTCACAATTTAATATGATATTGTTATAAAATATAAATTATGATCATTAAAAACATGTAACCCATTTTTTAAAATTCTATTCATATATGTAGTTACTTTTGATTTAAAATTAAAACCATGGCTTCGATGAAAAAGTGGTTTTCCAACGAAAAAGAAGTTAATTTTGTTTAAAGTATTATATATAATAATTTAAAATTAAATCATTTTAATGAACTAAATTAGATTAATATATATATTATTTGAATAATGATACATTTAAATCTTATTTATACATGAAACATAATATTATAACATCATTATATGTAATATTTGTTTTCAATAAGAACAATAATTTTTAAGTATTTAACAATAATAAAATATTAAAAAAACAATCCCAATATATTTTTGAAATGATGAATTCATGAAAAATAATATAATTTAATAATTTTTTTACAAAAGTGTGAAAAAAATATTTTATCATTCAAATAAATAAACAAATAAAAACTTTTTTGGAAAATTGTATTTTCAAAATAAATAAAGTAATTAACAAAAATGAAGAACTTTTTAATCAATGTGATTTTTTTATATGAAACCATTATATATAATATTATCAATTTAGTTATTCATATTCATTAAAACATGTTTAACTAGCTATGTCATAATTTTCATCTTAAAATAATATTATGAATAGTTTGTTATGGGTCGTTAAAACTCAGTGTTATGTTTAACACATGCTATAAAATGAATTTAATTTATTCAAAAAAATATAAATTTATTAAAACATGGGGTGTCAGATGACCAAAAATTTAATATGCTAAAATTTTAAAATTAAAAATATTAGGATACGGTTTAAACTATAAATAAAAAAATAATATTATAGACATAATTTTTGAAAACCCAATATCATGTCTATTTTCATTTTAAAAAATAAATATTTATTTAATTTAAAATTAAATGTATCAAAATTATAACACATTCTCGTCAGAATAAATTTTCTATGTGAAATATAAATTTACCACATGACATTTAATGTCAATATGAATTCAATTAATTGAAATGATTCCTAAATACATTTAAAATTCATTTTTAAAGAAAGAAAATCTTGTAGATGGGTTTGGGAATACTAAAAAGAAACACCACATGTCAAAAAGAAGAACATAATAATAGGAAGAAGTATAAGGGAGTCACAACCAATACATGAAATAAGGGATGTAAATATATTATGATAATTTTGTTTCATACCTCAACGAAATACTAATAATGTAAGAGGAATGAGAAACTAAAAAGAGAACTCGTGTAATATTATCCTAAAATGGGGAAAAGAACATTAGTATTACCAATAAGTGCATATCTACCATGGTTGATCCATGTAATTGGTTAAACCCAATCCCTTTAACTGGGGAGACAAAATATATGATGGGGAACAATAGTGGAACACATAGAAACATAATACCATTATATCTAGACAAAAAAGATAAACTTGAGTTTGAACTCATCCAGGAATGTACATAGTAACCACTCACACCAATTACCAACTTAATTTTTTGGGAAAGTATACATATATTGATCAATGTAGGTACCATAAGTAAAATAATAACTCATACTAATCTAATATACCCTCAAATATAAGTGGCCTCAATTCATATAATTTAAATCACGACAACATAAAACATGATCCTAAATGAGTGAAAAAACTACAGACAAAAAGTTTCATCACAAGTATTAATAATCTAAATTAAATGTTTAAAATGAGGCTTTAAAACTATCTACGGAGGTCAATCCTTATTTTCATATTTTATAACTCATTTTTATTAATGGAACTATTTTAAAATCCTATTGTAAATTTTTTGAAAGGACCAACCCAATCTTTCTAAAAATACCGAAACTCCAACACATAAACATTTATGTAATTCGATTATAGTAAAATGTTCAATTAGTTTTTAAAACACCCAATTTATTTAAAACGAATCCTTTAATTAATTATTCATACAAATAAATTATTTCCCCACTTTTAATTCTATATAAAACATTTCAATGAACAATTTGGAAACATATCAATATTTTTAAATTCATAAATATAATGTTCAATGTTCATTTGTGCATCAATAATAATTGATGAAATAAAAATTTAAGTGATTTATATTTTATCCAAAAATGAAAATAGAGAAACAAATACATTCCATGAAATCCATGATGAAATATTATTTTCTATTTAGAACAAAAATAAATACAATTAAGTCTATTATTTGTTATTTTAAAACAAAAATTTAACACTCACAAAAATAATTGACCTAAAATTAAAGATTATTGAATGGGGAAACATAAATCAAATTAATAGAGGTTGTATTAGAACAAAAATAATGGGATGAAGGGGTCTCGAATATATGGTAAAACCCTATCCACTTGAATAACAAGAAATTTAATCAAACCTGACAACTTTGGGTTTGGCCAAACCACATGATCTGTGCGGGATGTGAATAAAATATGTAATTGAAGAAGAAGAGTAAAAATCTATTACCGTTGAGATACGACCATAAATCCCTATGGAATATCCAAAAAGTATCCATTCCAAGGGGGTCTAGATGAGAGGGATCACGTAATGAGGGCTCTACATGGGTGGTCATGATACATGGTGAATGGGAGTTGTAAATAATTTTTTTAAAAAAAATAAGGGAAAACATGTATAACATAAATTATAAAATTGGGATATCTTCATAGTTTACCCACACATTTTATCAATCTATTATATAACTATACCATCCATGACACCCACCATCCAAAGATTATATAATGAGGGGAGCGATATAACGACCTCGTGATTTCTACCTCTAGTAGGCTCCTCAATGGTGACTAGCATGAGTGGTGTAAAAATATCAATATATTGTAGGAATTTCCCATTATAAGAAAACATGATGGAAGATAGGATATATCAACCAAAACCAACACCAGACATATACATAAGAAAAACTAAAACTATTTAACATGTAGTTATTAATATAACTTTTAAAATACAATATTGTCTCCAAAGAAATACACAATTTAATGCTAATGCAGCTACACAACAACTGACAAGTATCAAGACTAGTAAGATCAATCTAGGTCAACAAAATTGTCATGGAAACATGAATATACATTTATATATGCAATGTGAGAATAAATTTACACTCATTAGGAAATGAAATTTATATCATAAACATGTGAAATAAGCGTACTAATGCACCTACGAGAGAAAAAGTGGACCAAACCACACCTGAACAGGGATATTAGCCAAACCCAACCTCACCAAGGCATACTCACCAAATAAAGTTTGTTAGGTAACATAATATAACATGAAATGTCACGACCCGTATCCCGGGGATCGCATCGTGACTACCCCAAGCCCACCTTCCATAGGCCAGGGACTGGCGACTAGCACTAATGGCATAATTCCCTAGAAATCGGAAGGAATTCCCTTTTTAAAACGCAAACACACACAACCAGAGAACAAGCGGAAGAAAATACTAAGTAAAATAGTATAACAAGAATGCTGAAAGTACAAAGTGGCCATAAATAAACGCCCAATAGAAAGGTACAACTACAACTAAAAGAAAAGTACAACTGAGAAGACAACAGTTGAATGGTGATGCAACTCATGGATCGTCCTCCGGGTACCTACCTGAAGGGTAGGTACATATGTCCTCCTCAACACTCTATGTCTATCAGTCAACTCCGTGTGTCGTAACGCCGAGTGTCCACCTCCAGGTACCATCCAGTCCTCATACACTCTACCTTGGTCAGCGTTGTCTGTCATCTGCATCCAACACAACGATGTGCGGGCATAACCCGTGCAGGGGTGAGTATAACGATACTCAGTAGGGACCCCGAGACCCTCAAGGTCTCACAAAATCCAACAAGGATAAACCAAAAATAAATATCTCAATAGATAACCTTTACGTAGGTATATGCCCATACATATACCTAAGTTATCATTTAACCCATCTCAATCATGAGAAAACACAAAGGTCATTGACTCAGCTCAAACCAGGATTTTTATTCACGATGTCGAAAACATGGCTGCTGGATAACTTCTCCTCTATCACGTACAGTAGTCCTGTCGTGACTCTGAGGCGATAATCACTAACCTAAGATTGCTGAGGTACTCCTCCTGTCGAGTACCGCGGGTCTGTCACCCCAACACAGTAGTGATCCCCGCCATGGGTCAGCTGCCCTAACATAGTTGTGAACACCCTAACAGCCTACAGAGGTACTCCCCTGGTTGAGTACCGCAGGTATGCCACCCCAACATGGTATCTCTCTTCCTCCATGGGTCTGCCACACCAACACAGTAGTTCTCCCCCCTGGGCTTCTCAAGTCACTCCGAAATGAATCGGGCAAGCAGTCATCAGGTCTCAGCCAACTAAAACATCTTCATACTTCATATGCTCGTCTCTGGGAGGATCCGCTCCACGAGGTACTAGACGATACTTCCAAGTGTCACTTAGTCTCACGTGGAAGTATCTCATTGGACAACCTCGTCATTGGGGTCTCAATGTAATAGACAGCGCGTCAATCAGATGCCCGGTGTGTGAGTTATTAGCATTTCTGTTCCAGGGGCCCGATTGGATTTCAGGTACAATCCAACCCAGCCATACTCCATATGCATCCAAACCTCGAGTTGAGTATGCCAAAAGAACTATCTCATCAATAGAAATCCAACGTAGTTGACGAAAAGTCAATCGGATGCCATGTCCTTAAGTTATAAGCGTTTCTGCTCCGAGGGCCCGGTTGGTTTCGGGTTCGAACCAAACCGACCATACCCAAACATCGCTGGAACCATAAGTGTAATATATCTAAAAGACCGTCTTGATCCAAATAATCCTACGCAACTGACGCTATGTTTATCAGAGAACTGTAGCTCATGTTATGGGCGTTTAAACGAATCTGGTACGAAAAGCCGGGTCTGTGCCCGGTCCGACCCGGCCCAACCCACCCTGGTCGGCCCAAACCGGGTCCACCCAACATGGGTCCCGGTCCAACCCAGGTGGCTGCGGCCTGGGCCAGCTGGGCGCGGACAGCCCCGGCCTGGCCGGGGGGGCGCCGGCTCGGCTAGTGGCCGAGTGGGGAGGGCGCGACCTCTCCCAGCTGGAGCGACATTAAGTTGTGCCCCTCCATCTCCGGAACGGAAAATCCATTCCGGCCTTCATCCTCCATCATGGCTCAGCAGTGGCGGACTGCCACGGCAGTGCGCCGCCACCGCCAGATGTCGGCACCATCGTGCCGACATGGTGTGTCGCCGCCACGTTCCGCGGACCACCGGACGCGCTCCGGTGGTCTGTTTCGCCCATCGTCTGCGCCAACGGCTCTCCCGGGACCCGCTCTTCACTGCGAAAGCTTCAAATCATCATAGTAGTCCCATTTTGTCGTCGCCCGTCAATCGGAACATCAATAACGTTACAGTGAAGGTTCTGAACTTGTTCATTAGTCTGTACCCACCTCGTTAGTGGCTCAAATAATAATTAATCATAAATGAAAGCCCATGATCGAGGGTATAAATCACACATACGAAAATTTAGCAAACAAACCCTACCTCGATTAAGGATGCCGCACAACATCGAGCTTCAGAAGATGAGAGTTGCAATGAATGGCGTCGCGGAGAATGGACACCAATTCTGTGGATGTCGGGGTGTGTCCGGAGGGAAGCGTCGATGGTGAAGTCTTCCGCATTCTTTGAATCGTAGAACGTTCTTCGTTGAGGGAGAAATTCCTTCTTCATCAGGGGAATTCTTCTTCAAAAGAAGAACATTTTTTTCTTCCAAGCCTTCCAAATAATTTCCAAGCCTCCAAAGAAACAATAATCTCTCTATAATTATATTGGTTCCATGCAATTCAAAATATTTCAAAATAATTAATGACACCTCATATAATTATTTAATTGAGTAGATCAACCCATTAATTAGAAGTGTTTGAATTCATTTATTAACCTATGTTGGCAAACATTTTAGAGGGAGAGAGGGGGAGGTGAAGAGAACTCGTAAATAAGGAGGTTGTCGCAATAAAGGAGGGCGAGTTAATTTGGGAGTTTGAGGAGAGGTTTGGGAGATGAAAGGTTGGGGATTGGGTGGGCCCCACCTCTCAAATATCCACATATGGGAAGATAGGTGGGTGTGGTCCCCACTAATTACTTCTAATAGAAGAAAATAACTTCCATAGATATATAAAATTGTTCTAAACAATTTTATTTAACTTATTTATTAATGCCCAATTTTTAACATTCAACCTGTATAAAACGCAACTGCGGTACAGGTCCCCTTAAGAAATTACCTGAGCTGCGAGTTCATTGGTGGCCTCAGATTTCAATTTTGAGCACCGGTTCAAAAGATAGAAAAACCTGCATGTACGTTTACTGAACGTACCTGAACAGAACTTCAGAAATCGATTTTGGGCACACCGGGCCTCAAAATAAAGTCCCGTAAGAAGCCACAGACTCGTAAAATTACAAGGTAATTAAGAAAAAAATTTCCATGAAATTTTCGGGTCTTTACATTACTCCCACATCAGGGCGTTACATCCTTGTAAACCTTCAACACACACTAGGGAAAACAAAAGAGGTATTTAACATGAATTTGAGCCTCCTGCTCTCATGTGCTCTCCTTGAGGTTCACGTGCTGCCAGCGAATGCGCACCAGAGGAATCGACCGTCCCCGAAGGACCCGCTCCTTTCGATCCTCAATATCTACAGGAATATCCGTAAAAGTCGCCCTATCATCGATATCTGGCTAACCATGGTCGATGATATGGGACGGTTCGTGCAGGTATCTTCACAACTAAGATACATGGAAGACGTTGTGCATCCGGTGCATTTGTGGTGGAAAGTACAAGCAGTAATCCACCTCGCCTACTCATCTACGAACCTGGAATGGTTCGATGAAACATGGAGACAACTTGCCGCCCCGGCCGAATCTCCACAGACCTCGTCGAGGTGAGGCCCGTATGAAGACATGGTCTCTATCATTGAACTCCAGTGGTCTCCATATCCTATCAGCATAGGACTTCTGTCTACTATGTGCAGTCTTCATCCGCTCTTGGATTATCTGCACCTTCTCCTTTGTAGCCTACACCATTTCTGGTCCTACAAGATCTGCCAAGATTTTCCCTTTTCCGAAAAAGAGAAATCTGGTCTCATCCTCTTGACAAACCACGTTCTTTTCCTAATACAGTCAATCCTAACATGAACGGTACAATTCATGTATTGGATGACGTCGTAAGGCCTTGACGATAATACCAAAAGATCCAACCACTAATCTCATCTCCAAGGATTGAGTCACACTGTCGACATCAATGTGTTTTCACTGGGTCGCCTCCAGTAGGAATCTCAAAAGTGAGGGTCAAGTCAAATGTTTTAACCGGAACCTCTCAGTATCAACTATACAAAAAGGACAAAAAAGTAAAAGTCCCAACGACAATTGTCTTTTATTACTATAGCTCGTAGTACAACGACACATAAAAACCACAAACAACTACAACATGGAAACTAGAAGCACCAAGAACAAAGGAATCCATGCCTAAAACTAGTCCTGGTCATGTCCACCTTCTTCCGGAGCTCCATAGTCATATGTTTCAGCTACCTGAAGATGTTATATCCCATATCCACCTATTCCCTGCAGTCGGGGTGGACCACCTAGTGGTGGTGGTGGAAACACCTTGAAGCATCGTACACCACCGGCTGTACGGTCGACTCCTCTACCTCGGTCTAGTAGGTTCCTATACTGCCTGCTACTCATCTGCTTGATAGGTCAGGTAGTCTCGAGCCAAGTGACCCTTCCTGACGCATGCATAGACCTTCCTTCACCTCGTATAGATGGCTCTGTTTCGTGTTCCTCGCACTACCAAACCTGTATCCCGAGGTTGCCCACGTGTTGTCTAAGTCCGCTTGGACTTCTTTTTCATCTGTCTACTGCCGGATGCAGAAGACTCCGCTACAGTCAGAAAGCCTTGCGGAGAGAGTAGTAGCTCCTGAGCCCGCATAGAGCGTAGAGTAGCTGGTATAAACTCTACCCTGAAAAAAACCCTCGAAGTCTCCCCAGTTGAAGGTTATATCGTCGCTAAACTGGAGTATCTCGATCAACCACCTCTAAGCTTCTCCTTGAAAGAGACTAATAGCTAGGTACACCATCAAGTCAGCGGGTGTCCCAGTTGTGTGGAAAGCTCGTGCTACAAACTCCAGCCAGTACCCAGACATCTAAAAATATGACTCGCCTTGAAACCATGTAGGCCTCGGTCGCTGTAACTCATGAAACGTGCTCAAGAGGCGTGCACTCTCTTCTGCTGGGGCTGGTGATAATGGTTGCCTAGCCGGTAATGGTATCGTTGGTGCCTCTGCTGTGATGGGGCCCTGCACCATGGCCTCACTGCTGGGTGGGCTACCATTGTACTCTCTACTCAGAACCCACGTTGACTGACTTGGTGAAGACATCCTAAAAAGAAACAGATGTGACACGATCAAAAGACTATATCAGGTGAGCTGACCTGGTTTGAGTTGACTTAAAGAAAACTTTTGAAAACACACGCCCAATCAGTGTTTTCGTGCACTATGTCAGAAATCAGAAGTCAGGGTCCTGGTTTATGGATAAGTCGGCCGCCGCACCAACACTGGACTCCCTGAACCAGAAACCACAATCGGTACGCTTAACACTATTTCTTCACAGAAAAAAAAATTTTAGAGTCCTAAGTTCTATATTTGAACAGACTCCTCTAATACCAATTTGTCGCGACCTGTCCCCTGGGGCCTGCATCGTGACTACCCCAAACCCACCTTCCATAGGCCAGGGGATGGCGACGAGCACCAATGGCATAATTCCGTAGAAATGGGAAGACATTTCCTTTATAAAATGTAAACACACACAACTAGAGAACAAGAGGATGAAAAACTAAGTAAAATAGTATAACAAGCGTGCATAAAGTAAAAAGGGGCCAGAAATACAAGCCCAAAAGAAAGGTACAAATACAACTGAAATAAAAGTACAACTGAAAAGACAACAGTTGAATGGTGAAGCAGCTCCTGGATCGTCCTCCGGGTTCCTACTTAAAGGGTAGGTACAGATGTCCTCCTCAGCACTCCGCGTCTATTGGTCCGCTCCGTGTGTCATCACGCCGAGTGTCCACCTCCGGGTACTGTCCATTCCTCATGCACTCTACCTCAGTCAGCATTTTCTGTCGTCTTCATCCAACACAATGAGGTGCGGGCATAGCCCGTGTAGGGGTAAGTATAACGATACTCAGTAGGGACCCCGAGACCCTCAAGGTCTCACAAAATCCAATAAGGATAAACCACCAAGAAAGATCTCAAAAGATAACCTTATGTAGGTATATTCCCATACATATACCTAAGTTAACAATTAACCCATCTCAATCATGAGTAAAACACAAAGGTCATTGACTCAGCTCCAACCAGGATTTTTATTCACGATGTCGAAATCAAGGCTGCTGGAGAACTCCTCCTCTTTCGAGTATTGTAGTCTTGTCGTAACTCCGAGGCACTACTCACTAACCATAGACTACTGATGTACTTCTCCTATCGAGTATCGCGGGTCTATCTCCCCAACACAGTAGTGATCCACGCCATGGTTCTGCCGCCCCAACACAGTAATGCAACCCATAATAGCCTACAGAGATACTCCTCCTATCGAGTACCACGGGTCTACTAACCCAACACTGTAGCACTCCTCCACCATGGTTCGGCCACCCCAACACAGAAGTGCTCCCCCCTTGGCTAGTCAAGTCACTCCGAAACGAATCGGAGAAGCATTCATCAGGTCTCAGCCCACTATAACGTCTGCGTACTCTATACGCTCGTCTCCTGGAGGTTCTACTCCACGAGCCACTAGTCGATACATAAAAGTGTCACGTAGTCTCAAGTGGAAATATCTCATGGTAAAGCCTCGTCATAGGGGAATCAACGCAACAGACGGTGCGTCAATCAGACGCCCGGTCTGTGAGTTATTAACATTTCTGTTCCAGGGGCCCAGTTGGATTTTGGGTACAATCCAAACCGACCATACTCCATATGCGTCCAAACCTCAACTGGAGTATGCCAAAATAATTTTCTCATCAAAATAAATCCAACGTAGTTTACGGCACGTCAATCGGACGTCTGGTCCTTATGTTATAAGCATTTCCGCTCCGAGGGCCCGGTTGGTTTCAGGTTCGAACCAACCCGATTGTACCCAAAATTCACCAAAACCATGAGTGTAATATACCGAAACGACCGTCTCGATCCACATAATCATATGCAATTGACGGTGCATTGATCAAAGGTCTGTAGCTCATGTCATGGGCATTTAAACGAATCTATTATGAAAACGGGGGGTCTGGGCCCTGTCTGACCCTGCCCAACCCACCCTGTGTCGGCCCGAACCGGGTCGACCAAACCCGGGTTCCGGTCCGGCCCGGTTGGGTGTGGCCCGCCACGGCCCGGCCGAGGGGGGCATTGGCTAGGCCAGCGGCTGAGAGGGGAGGGCGCGACCACCCCCTGCTGTTGCGGCATTAGGCCGCGTCCCTCCATCTCCGGAACGGCAAAGTTGTTCCCGTCTTCCTCAGTGGACATGGATCAGCTGCGGCGGACCACCAGACGCGCTCTGGTTGTCCGTTTCGTCCCCAGTCTGCGCTGACGGCTCTCCCGGGACCGACTCTTCACTACGACAGATTCAAATCGCCATTGCAATCCCATTTCATTTGTCACCCGTCAATCTGCCCATCAAGAACGTTACAATGAAGGGTCCGGACTTGTTTGTTAGTCCGTACCGACCGCGTTAGTGATTCAAATAATAATTAATCTTAAAATAACGCCCATGCTTGAGGGTATAAAACACACATACAAAAATATTCAAAACAACCCCCCTAGCTAGATTAATGACATCACACGTCATCGAGCCATGGAAGACGAGCCTTGCGGTATATGGAGTCATGGAGAATGGCGTCATGGAGAATGGATGTCAATTCCCTGGACATCGGGGTGTGTCCGGAGGGAATCGTTGATGGAGAGGTCTTTCGTGTTCTTCGAATCATAGAACATTCTTCGTCAAGGGAGAAAGTCCTTCTTTGTCAGAGACGTTCTTCATCAAAAGAAGAACACTGTATTCTTTGAATCCTTCCAAATAATAGCCAATCCTCAAAAGATACAATAGGCTCTCTATAATTATATCGGCGCCATGCAATTCAAAATATTTCAAAAGAATTAATGACACCTCATTTAATTATTTAATTTAGTAGCTCAACCAATTAATTAGAAGCGGTTGAATTCTTTTATTAACATGTGTTGGAAAAAATTTAAGAGGGAGAGAGGGGAAGGTGAAGAGAACTCATAAATAAGGAGGTTGCCGCAATAAAGGAGGGGGAGTTAATTAGTGAGTTTGAGGAGAGTTATGGGAGATGAATGGTTGGGGCTCGGGTGGGTCCCATATCTCAAATATCCACACATGGGAAGTTAGGTTGGTGTGGCCCCCACCAATAACGTCCCATGGAAGGAAATAACTTCCATAGATATATAAAATTGGTCTAAACAATTTTATTTAACTTCTTAATTAAACCCCAATTTTTAACATTCAACCTGCATAAAACGCAACTGCGGTAAAGGTACCCTTAAGCAATTACCAGTGCTGTGAGTTCATCGGTGTCCTCAGATTTCAATTCCGAGCACAGGTTCAAAATATAGAAAACCCTGCATGTATGTTTACTGAACGTTCCAAAAAAAACTTCTGAAATTGATTCCGGGCACACCGGGCGTCAAAATCATGTGCCGTAAAAAGCCACATACTCGTAAAATTCCAAGGTATTTAAGAAAAAAATTCCTTGAATGTTCTGGGCCTTTACACGATAACATCAATAAGGGTAACCTACAGTTGATTCCCACTAGAATCATCATACAAAACCCAATATCATATATCCTGTGACTCTTATCTCTTCGGTATACCACACCGCCCCACAGGAGCAGTCACAACACACCTTGTTCACAAACACATAGGCTCGCCACCCCACAAGAACAACCCCACACATCGCACCCAAAAAACACTTGGACTAACACCTAATAAGTGTGGTCATGGATCACCTAAAAACACATGGGCCAACACCCCTCATCCTGATGTCACTTGGGATAGATATCAAATCTCATCCTAAAGACACATGGAACAAATAATACCAAGATCACAAACACATGTCCAATCACCTATTGGACAAAAAAGTGTCCATCACAACCACCATCTAAAGAACTAATATTCCTCCATCAATCACAACATGTTCCATACCTAAATCACCTAGAATAGAGGGAGAGAATGATAGGGTACCCAGTCAACCATAACCTCGACCGGATATTTGGAGAAACACCCCCCCATGTGACTATGCGAGTGTTCGACACACTGTTCTCAACATTTGTGGGATGTGTATAGAAATAAAAAAAATATACAAGTGCACACACACACATACACACAGATATATATATATTACAAAACACTGAATCCTGACAAATGGGATCTCAAAAAAACAACCAAATCACAACACCATCACTTTTTCTGCCACCAATGAATGCATAACATTAGAAAACTAGTCAGAAACCCAATATAACATTTACTAACTATTTCATTTAATTATTCCATTATTTTCATTATTTAGGATCTAAACTATTTAACAACGCAACCAGCCAAGTAATTATTCGTTAACAATTCTTATTTCATTGACCAAACCACCCAAGCCTTTCCCAATGTTATTAAACAATTTTTTATTTATTCCTTCACTACATGGTAATCTTGAACTATATAACCACATATCACAAGAAACATATCATCCCAAATAGCCTCACCTCAGCACCCCGAAATCACATTCCACAAACTATCATTTCTCCACCCCAAAATGTATGGCTCGTATATTACTAACTCACCGTAGCAAAATCACGGCCCCCAAATACTCACCTCACCACCCCAAAAGCATGCTCCAAAAACAACCACCCAAACACTCCACAGTCCCTAAACATAGACCATCGTCCCATAAGCATGACCACACATGAATTCACAAAAGGATCATTTTATAGATTTACAATGGGCTATTAACACATTACACTTTGTTTTAGGAGAATTATCACAAAACCATAATCATGGGAAACCATTTAATTTTCCATGTTTGTGAAATTAAAAAAATAAATTTATGGTTTTATCAGAAAATTCAAAACCAAAGTTGAAAAAATAGCATATTAATCTAGTGAGAATAAAGAATCAAACGAAAATCATTTTCAGTGGGGCATCAATCCTGAACAATCACATTTTCACAAATAATATCAATGATGTAAATACATAAAAATCAAACAATATTTTCCCTTTTGACTTCAATTAACATATTCTTTATCCTTGAATAAGTTTTCAGAACCATTATTCATAGGTAAAAAAAAGTAAACCCCACCTACATGATAGAAAATTATGAGAAATGAGTTAATTCCTAACTCAAGAAATATAATCAATAGTATACACAATACATGTTGATAAAGAATGTCCACAAACCACAACTGTGCCACAAGAATCATGGATAAACCTACAACGCACCACATATTCTTTCTAATAAAACCCTAACACACTACCAAACCAAATAAAACCCACAGTTTTGGAACCGTAAATAAGAATTGACGAAGAATGCAATAAAGTGAGAATAACTCTCTAGATCAACCATAGATTGCTAATGAACAATCACTGAGATCAATTGAATGAAGAGGGAGGAAGCATTATTGAAGAGCTCATCAGGGCACCTAGTTTTTTCCCAAAATTATTGGAAGAAAGATTCACAAACAAATGCATCAAAATTTGACCATAATGAACTTTTAAAACTATAATACATTAGTTTATTACATGATATGTAAATCTTTTTAACATTGTGTAATCCTCAGGGTTCTTTTTCTACCAAAATATAGGTTGCCTTTTTTATTTTTATTAATCTACTAACCCTAAATAACTAAACATCATTAACCCAACCTTTATATAATGTAATTTATTTAAATTTCATGAATCCCACTTCCACATTGAGAAAGTTCCCTACTCCCAAATATCATCAAGCAAACTCATCCAGACAACATTTGATCCTCTTTTTCACACTAGCAGTACTCAAAACCAGTAATGTAACATACAATGAATGAATTTTCCATCACATTAGATAATTCATTAATGATTCTCACCCATGAGAATTCTGAACCATGTGTACAGAGAATAGGGGTCTGAAAACCCACCATGTGAGATACCACTCATTGATCTTGTTATACCTCAAACATTTCAATCAATTATTCTATCCAAAACAAATGACCAAAAACTACACACACAACCTCATCACCATGAAACTACAAATACAAACCATTTCCTCCCACACATCCAAACTACAACATAAAAACTACGTAGATATCTCGACCACCACACACTCCAAACTAACATTAATCACAACCAATGAACTAAACCATCCTAAACACATGAATAAGGGTATTTTTTTACCCATGTCAAGATACTATCATCTCTTGGTGGCGCCGACTCTCTCTAATGTATTTAACCACATCATTTTTTATTCCCTTGATTAGGAATTTGGTATCCTGTTTTTTTAAGACATTATCAAAAATTCCACTACACAAATCACAAATTAAATAAAATATCACATCTGATATAAAAAATTGTCTAAAACCACATAACTAGGAAAAAAAACTCAAAAAAATCTTGGTTTTAGGAAAGCATCTACGACATTCACTTACAAGTAATATCTTCTATGAAACCATGCCTCCACAATACACCAAACAAATAATGGTATGTTTATATAGTGCCTTACCCCAATGATCTATGATTTTATCTAGCTTCTCCACAAATTTTTTGTCATCCTCGATATCCAACTACCATATACAATGACATGGGATTAATTGTGAAGATACCTTTTAATATGGGAGACATGGAATACATTGTGGATCCTATGAAACCCCATTTGATATGCCAACAAATTTTCTGCCTCAATATCTCACCCCATCACCTAAAAGTGAACAAAAAACATGGGAGAAAACTTACTCAAATTGCCAAACCATTGTTGCCCATGACTATGGGAAACCTTAACAAACATGTGGTCCACAACCTTGAACTCTATGGGCCTCCTTCTTCTATTGGGATAATACTTATACTAGTCCTGGGAATCATTCATCCTCTCACAATCAAGATTAACTTTCTCTGTCCTGATTTTCTTCAAATTAGGACCAATAATCATTTTCACCCCAACCACCATCAACCACGTATGAAAATGAAATGGTCTCCCATAAAAATACACGAACTGAGTCATGACATTGGTTTATTGATAGCTATTATTATAAGAAATCTATACTATAGGGTTGTGTCATACCAAATATTGACCAATGTTCAAGACGCATTACCGCAACATATCCTCCACCATATGGATAGCTTGTTCTATGTTCCCCTCTGCCTTAGTGTGGAAAGAATTTATGAGGCATAATTCTGTTCCACAATCATGCTACAATACCCTTCAAAATTTGGAGGCCAAACATGCATCCCTATCAGAGAGATATACATCATAACTTCACTCAATCGCACCACCTCATTCACATACCTTTTTGATAATGAATTCATTTCACTATACTATTAGATGTCTAAGAAGTGGGGTGATTTACTTAATCGATACCCTATCACCCAAATAGTATCACAACATACCTATGAATTGGCTAACCTGGTGACAAAATCCATTGAGATGTCATCCCATTATCACACAGGAAAATCCCAAGGATACAAAAAACCTCAAAAACATGATTATTGGACATTATATGTTATAGAAGTAAACATTGATCCACAATCATCACAACTTCAAATTTCATCTCTTGCCAAAAAAATATAGTCCTCAAGCCATCATACATCTTGAAAATTTATGGTATTATTGAAAAAGTTCATATATAAATAAAATGAGTCCCTCATTCATTTCAATCCGAACAAACATCCTTCCATGAATCCACATCTAATTCCATTCATTCTTTGATCATCCCTCTAGAGCATCACCATAGCCTACATGATCGAGCAACCCCTCTACTTATGAGTCTCCCCACAAAGACTCATCCATATACTACCTCGGATAAGAATACCAATTCATATGAAACAAACAATATCTACCACCATCAACTATGTCATCCATGTGTAAGCATTTATCTCCACTATTTCATTCCATGTATCCATAGACTCCCGAATAACTCCCATATTCTACATTATACTCAATGCATCAACAATAACATTCCCCTTTCATTAGTATTAAAATTTATACAAATAATTGACCTAAATAAAATCCATCAACCTCTAAAGATAGAAGTTAATATCCCCCAGGGATAATATATATCTCAAACTCTTGTGATATGTCAAGATCATAATGTACTCTCAAATGAAGTAATGTCACCATAAAATTGGAACAAACACAACTAACACTAGCACTAGATTGTGGATGGAATTTTTTTTGATGGCATAGCATCCTAGACCCATAACAGATAAATTATTTATACTGTGTCACCATTAATCCTAATCCCAAATGGTATGATTCAACAAATAACTCAATCATCAACAATTCCTCAGGAAACCAGAGCACTATAGCACTATTAACTTCCCATTTATATAACTGAACACTTCCTAACATTGATCAATACAAATTATAGTATTTCATTTCCTGGTATAAATTTTCAATGGGTCATGAAGTTAACAAAAATTGGGTACAAACCTCTGATTACAGCCTTTGAGGCCAAGGAAAGTGTGAACCCCTTCCATGTTCTTTAGTGATGCCCATGAAAAAGCTGATTCAACCTTTAACGGGTCAACTTTTACACCCTAATGAGACACTAAATTCCTATGTAAAGGAACCTCTAGTGTCTTGAACATACATAGTGATAAAATTCCATCGATATGGTGGCTTCTAAGAACAATCCATATAGTTATGAGATGCTCATGATTCTTATCCCCGAACTTCATTTAAATTAAGATATCATCATTGAATAGATGATAACAATCCTAGGAACTCATTAATCATGTATTTTATAAGTCACATGAACACGGTTGGTGCATTCGTAACATCAAATGTAATGGAAAAACATGATGTTCTTGTACCTACATATGAAGGAAGTCTTTAGGATATCACCCTCTTTTACCCTCAATTGGTGATATCCAGACAACTGATTTATCATGGAAAATCAAAATTCCCATATCATTTGGTTGAAATGATCATATATCCAATAAAGAGGGCAATAGTTATTGACCATCACCTGATTCAATCTCTAATAGTCTATAGAATCCCTCTAACCACCATCTGCCTTCTTGGTGAACAACACTAGAGAACCCCATGATGACACACTAGGCTTGATAAAATCCTTACGCAGTATATCATCTATCTAAATCCTCTACACTCACAACTCAGATGGAGTCACCCAATTAAGAGAAAAATATATCATTGAAGCACCAATATACAAGTCTATCATGATCTCAAAATAACGTCAAGGGGGTACTGTCAAAACCTATGTGGGAAAAAAATCCGAGAATTTCTATAAAATCCTAGGAACCTCTGTTGATGTAGCTTCCACTAATTTCACTTACAATTGGGCCAATAAGGAAAGAAGGTTCTCTAATCACCAACTTCCCACCTGAAAACTCTGAAATCCAATGAAAACTGCACAATGACTATCCAAATCAAAAAAAATGACTCTCCAATAAAAGAAGTAAATAACATCAAATAAATAATATAATTATTCAATGCAAAGGATGACATCATATGGCTGCATATTTATCATGAAAATATCCCCATCGGAATGATGGGGTCCGATCATTTGTCTACACCCTGGCACACGTAAAACAAATTTCCAATGCGTCTAAATGGTTTTTCTATTCAAAAGGCATGGGAAGCCTCTCTACATATAGTCCAAGAGCATGGAATAGAGTGGGTTCAACAATGGAGTGTGAAGCTCCAAAAGCAAACAATTCACAATTAATGTTATTATTTAAACTGATCGTATCTCTAACGATCTATGTCCCCTTTGGAATGGAGCCTCAAATGTATGACACTGAGCATTCTGAAATACAATAAATATCTAAAGATATCCACCTCAATATCCTCACTCAATTCAATTTTCCTGAACATTAGGAATATCCTAAGGTCATCCCCAACCTACTCCATCATCCCTCAGTAGAGAAAATATTTCCTGCTTAAATGGTCTCACTAGAAACTACTACTAAGGATAGAGCTAAACCTGTCGACCTCCACCAAACTAAGACTAGGGAACTACATGGCTATGGTTCTATAAATTTCAACAATCCCTAGAAAAATAACCCATATTGAAATGTTCATAGAAAAAACATGGAAACAACTAGCACCAGAAGGCCAAAAAGGATGCCACTGAGATCAAATCCCTTCAAGTCGAAAACTCGAATGACATTCTACCTGAGACCGTCCACTAACTACTATGAATATCGAGGAACCCTGTTGGATCCCCTATTTCATTATACCTTCATTCAATTGAATTAAACTGATCACCTATTTCTTTTTTATAGATTTCAAAATATTTCGTTAATATAAATGTAGTGACTATATATGAGATACAAGTTTGGAGTGTCCCTTGAAGATATATCTTTTGAGAGTCCTCACCAGGAAGTAGATCTAGGGAATAAAATATTAGCTTCTTGAACAAGATACCTAGTTACTGAACTGATATTCTCCCAATGTAAAGTGAAACAAATTCATGACTCTTTACTACCATCATTGTCGATGGAGGGAAATATATCCATAAATACTTTTCGATGTAATCCCACAGATCATATTCTTCCTTCTTCACTCCTAGATACATCTTCCACTATTGAAAAACAAATCCCCACATCTGAATGACATCAAAAGGGTCCAAGTACTCTATTGGGTCCCTGGTAAAAGTAAATGTGATATTGATAACATGCATCTATCTATCTATCTCTGAATCAAAAATAATTCACAAATATCATCCAAAAACACCTATTATAATGAATGAAATGTCCTCTACCATTCATCATCCTCTTAGACCTGATTGACCCTACAGTGATCAACCTAATCAACCTAATGAGCCAAAACTACCAAATCCACACAAGGATGATGACCTAGAGCCATATTTGAAAAAAATAAGGATTTTATAATCCTGTGATGTAATTAATTTTTTGGGATTGATTTTAATTCATTCCATTAACTTCTTTATCCATTTTATCCTTCACAAAACAACCCAATCCAAACAAGAACATATGTAATTATTATGCTTGTACATTTCTTGGGTATTTACGTTCATAAAAGTTAAATCTATTCAGGCCATTAGTTATTCTTGAATTTTTTACATTGCATCACAGTGGGCACCAAAATCATGTATCCTAACTCTCCTCGCAAGCTTATGTCACACTCCATTGTGAACATGAACTATATACATATCAAACAATGAAATATATATTGTGCCTAATTGAAAATTCCAACCTATCTCTCAACCATCAAAATTAATGCCACACTGTCCTGAACCCCTCCCTCTAAAGATACTACAATGAGGGGATATAGATAATGAACTTGTTCGTACTACCTTCTGTAGGACCCCACTTGGCTACTTTCACCATGGGTGTGAATTTCTCACAATATGGTAGGATTTATCTTTTATAATAAAATATTATAAGGAAATATAATGTATCAACCAAAACTTACCCAATGAAATATATATAAGAAAAACCAAAAAACATCCCACATGTATATATAAATATATGTTATAAATATATAATAATGTATACAATGTAATACATAAAAGTAAAGCTAAAGCAGGGAGACAACAACTGCCAAGGATCTGAATTAGTATGGTCCATCATTGTCCACAAAATTCTCATGGAAACCTGAAAATATTTTTATATCCGTTGTGTTATAATACATGTATACACATTTGGAAAACAAATGTCTCTCATGAACATGTGAAATAATAAAACTAATTCACCTATGAGAAAATAGCAGGACCATGTAACACATAAACAAGAAAACTAACCAAACCCAACCTCACCAATGCATGACCACCAAATAACATAACTCATGTAATATAATATAAAATGATAATATCTTTAAGGGTACCACAAATTACATTCCCACCGTTCATTCTCTCTCAAAATTAATGATGTTTGTCTAGGAGCTCTCAAATCTTCTATACACCACAACGACCGACAAACATGGTCACAACACACCTTTCCCACATACCCTTAATCTCACCGCCCCACTAGAAAAACCACCCGTATATCGCACAAAAATACATACACTACCTCCCCACATGAGCGGTCACATCTCTCCTGAAAATTCCTTGACTGTCACCCTTCATTTCGAAGACCCTTGTGATAGAAATCACATCTCATACTGAAGACACCTGGGATACATAAAACCTCACCTGCAAACACCATGTCTATATAATATCTCTTGAAAAATCATGGGACATAAAAACACCATATAAATCACAATCATTCCTATATTCATTACATCATATGACAAACCCAACTCTCATAAAAGAGATATTTTGAAAGAGTGAGTACCCATCCATCTATGCTCCCCAATGAATGTCGCGAAAACATCCCATATATGACTATGCGAGTGTTTGAAACATAGTTCAAAACATGGGTGGGGTGTATATAGAAATCAATATAATATAAAAGAATATATATATATTAAGAAATAACCAATCCCGAACTATGGGTTCACAAAAAACAACCAACTCAAAAACATTCACTTTTTGTTCAACATCTACATATATAACACCAAACAACACGTCACAAACCACAATTCACATTTCCAGGCAATTTAATTTAAACATCTCATGCTATTATTTTTTTAGAATCATCCATATTTTACCACATAATCCACCATTAAATTATATATTCAAAATTCTAATTCAATTATTTAAACCACTGATGATATTCATAATTTTATTAAACCATATTTAATTTATTCCATCACTACTCGGGGATCTAGAACAACAAAAATACATACCAAAAGAAACTTTTCACCCCAAAAACCTCACCTCACAACCCCAAAATCATGGCCCACAAACTATCGCCTCACTCCCCCAAAGTAAGGCCCACAGACTATCACATTTCCATCCAAACGCACAGCCCAAAAACTACCACCTCACAGCCTCACATGCATAAACCACACAACATCACCCCACAATTATATACACACATCACAAAAAATACATGGCCATAATACATATTTAAATGGAGATTTTTAACACATTATATTTAATTTGAACTATGTCATCACACAACCATAATCATTGGAAAACCATTTCATTATCCAAGATCAAGTAATGAACCAATTTCAAACTATGGTGATTTAAAAATAATTAGAACCAAATTAGTAGACAGAAAACATTTTTCCAACCACCAAAAAATCCTCCAACAGCCCAAATTTTCAGTGGGGCACATGCCCGAACAATAAAAATATCAAACATATTATCAAAGTTGAAAAAATGTATCAATAAAATCCATTTATTCCCACTTCGATTTCAATTAACCAATTCAATATCATTGAATAAGAAAACACTAACAAGATCTATATGTATACATAAGTAAATCTTTCTCGCATGATACAAAATAAGGAGAAATGATGGAATTTCTACCTCAAATAATCTTTTCATGTTACTATGCACCAAGTAGTGATGATGAATGCCTATAACCCTTAGTAACACCATGAGAATCATGGATCAACCTACACCACACCACATATCCATAAAAAGGTAACCCAATTGTCCCACAAAATCATGGTAACTAAAATACATCATAACCCAAAATAAAAATGAATGAAAATAACCAATAAAGTTAATGAAGTCACCACTAATCAAATATTGATCACTAACAAAACATTCCTAGGATCAGCGAATCAAAGAGGGGGGAAAATTGGATTCACGAAAACCAAGAGGCACCTAGGGTTTTCACAATATTAGAGGAAGAAGGTTCCATGGTCAAACCTATAAAAATAATTACAAAAATATTTTTAATACTGCACTGGATTGGTGTATTAAATGACATATAGTCCTGTTATAGGTCATCTAATCCTGAGGTACAGTTTCTTCTAAAAAAATGTGTCCTATTTATTTTTTTAACCCCAATTGATTTCATGTCATGAAACCAGGTTTCAAATCATATAATTTTTTTAAAACAGTGTGAAACACACTTTGAAATTGTGAATGTTTCCTGGTCCCATCTCTCAACATCTGAACTCATCTAAAATTCCTCCAAGCCACTTTTGAACATCTCCAACTCTCAAAACTATCAAATGTGATAGGTTGGGAAGGCACAAACCATTATATTATATCCTACACTTGAAGAAACCAAACACATTAAAAAATATTTCCTAGGACCCTGCATGTATTTATAGACCCATTAGTAACTCCAAAAAATGAAACCACCAAGATACATACAAAAATATATGGGTTTTGTGATTTATTAATCACTTGTAAAACCATAAATCCAATAAATAAATTAATATTTCTTATATTTCCTATATTTCATCCATTAAACACATGATGAGTCAAAATAAATTAAAATTGAAATTAATATAACACACTATACAAACATGTAGTGTTTCAACCTCCCCACTATAACAAATTTACCCCTAACCAATCCATTGAAAATGGATACAATACATCATAACATCAATACAATAACACGTTAATTAATTGTAAAAAGGCAGTAAAAATGATAATATATAACAAACAAATGAATAACCCTTATTTAACTATTTCTCATGATAAATGGTGCATATCTATATAGAAAATAAAATATCTCTAATAATAATTTGACAAAAATATGAGTAAAAAACAAATTGAATATTTTTTTACTTATCTAGTTCTCAATTCCATTTATAATTCATCAAAAATAGTGGATCAACAAAACACACACTATCCAAAATAGATAACGCCATGAAAGATACACTTCCACTGAAAACCCTGTAAAATAAAAATTACTCTATAAATTATACCAATCATTGAAAATGTATTTACTATAATAAGAACTATAATACTATAACTCCTAGGATAAAGGGGGGACTAAAATTTTATCACCAATACTTAAAACATAAATTAAATGGCGAGACAAGGAAGGATAAACAAAAAAACCGAACAACCACCAAAAACTCAGTAAATCCATGAAAACCCCAAGACCACCAATATATAAGAAATATATTGATCTCTAATAGAAAAAAAACAAAGTAATTCATAAAAACAACATCCCAATTTCACCATATCATGCAAGAGAAAAAAATAATATAGAATTACATGGTCATTAAACTCATGTCACAATACACAATGATAAATCTAGTACCCAAAACTAGGACACCATATCATGGTGAACCCATCTAAGGATTCTTGGATCACTCAAGTACCCATAAACCCATTGGTGTCTCCCATAAAATTTACCAATGCATCAACCATATTGTTTCCCATTCTGATCCCAAAATGGAAACAAATTACTAAGGAAATAATACAAAAAACAGTATACAGTGAACATGAATACCATCATTGAATAAAAATGAAAAAATAACCCATATCCTGTATGGATCTATATATATTCACCCAAATTATAATATATATATGAGATACCTAAAAATATATTATGAACATCCAAACTGTCATAAATTATTCACCAAAGTAAATGGAGAACCCAATGTAAAATTACATGTAGATTCCAATAGTGTTCAACTATTTCCATCCAAGACACTCACAAATAACCTTTGGCACCACAAAATTGGGGTGGATTATGATTCAAGAAGACTTTATCCATATTCCAAATACATGTAGTATTATTTATTTTCCTCACAATTTTTGAGTCTATGTGGGGCCTCTAACAAGAAAAATTATATTAATATGTCAAAGAGAATTAGAAGAAGGTTTGACCATTGAAAATTTAATATCATGCATTTTTCATGACAATTTGTGGAAGGAGAAAACTTTTATTATCATAAGACATTAAACCAATGGTTTCATGTCCCACACATCATTAAAAATTATCCAATGATAAATAAGGGAAAGTACAAAATAATAATTCTCTAAATTCAAAAATCAACATTCACAAATCATAAAATTCCACTCATGTGGAAAATTACATTTCCCTAGGATTTAAAACACTCATTTAAAATAATAAACCCAAATTCCGTTCAGAAATAATTTTCCTTACCACACTATCAATAATAAATTCAATAGTAGACCACATGATCAATGTAAATTGGTCCTTTTAAAAAAATCCATCAAACCACATTGAAATCCAAAATTTTAAAAAATTATTCTTTTTCCCCAAATTAATTTAAAAAACACACAAAAGATGTGGAATAATATAAAACAAAAAACATCAAAAACATATCAAAAGGCCCCCATGATCCACTTACCATCACTTTTAAACCCTATATAGAATAGTAAAAAATAAGCAATTGTGATAATTAACCAATATTAAATATTCCCTATGGATTGAGGGATTATGTTTCATTTATGAAATAATTACTATAAAATATCAATATCATAATTATTATTACAACCTACAATATTAGGTCATATAGATTCACAAAATCATAATATATTTTCACTAAAAACACAGTGAAAACAAGCATGGTACCTCAATCATGACAGTGAGGATCAATAAAAAATCAATAATAATAAAAACAAATTATCAAATATAAAATTAAAATATATTTTTCGATGGAAAACTAAGGATCTTGGATGAAAAAAACTATCTATACTCTATATAATCCTGCCTACTGAGTTCGACCACCTTGTTACCAAACTACCATGAGACATCCCAAATTATAAAAAAGTTACTCACAATAATAGTATCTTATCACAAAACATTTGATCTAAGACCATTATTAATGGAAAATCATGGTATTCCACCTTAGTAGGAACCAAAAAAACATTTCAACTAACATGATGGGAGTTTCTGATTCCCAATAGCGGGTGAAATGGTCCAGGGAATTATATATAGGATATAAGAATGATTTCACCCTAAATTTCTAGAAAATAACAATAAATATTCTCTAAAATATACATCATGATCTATTTAAAATTCAGAATTCTTTTAGGAATTATGTTTTCAAAAATAAATAAGAAGATATAAAGAGATAATAAATAAATCCCCATTCTCACACCACTATCACTCAAGAGTAAAATCAATCACATGTATTTCCAGTTCACACATATATAATGTGATCCTATAATTACAATAATTGAAATACGTAAAGGACCACTTTTTCAGTGTAAAATTAAAAACAAGAGAAATAAAAGTAATCAACTGACCTCAATTCCTCCCTGATCACTAATTGGGAAGGATTTTGGATGTTCCCCATTAGTTTAAAATAAATATTCAAACATATAAAATAGAAATATGATAATATAGGTGGGAGAATATATTTTCTCATTATAACCCCAAACAAATTTAAACATTCGAAAAATTTAAATAATGATTCTTTTCAAGATTGATTTAAATATAAATAAAAAATATTTTTTTCAACGAAAATTTAGGAATATAAAAAATTAGGTCCACATTCTTTTTAATATATTTCATTGTCAATTTCATACAAAAAACACTCAATTTCGTTACATTTTCTCTTTTAAATATATTTTGAAACTAAACCCCACATTCTCCACATCACATTTAAAACTAAAATGATGGACCTTACATAGAAAATTTACCAAATCCACTTTATACTCCATTTTTATTGAATGAATTATAAGAACAGTGGATTTAGAATAATACAGAATAGAACCCCCAGTCATAAAGTAAAAAATAAAAGGAATAATATTAATAAAACCAAAATCAATACAACAAAGAAGGAAATTAAATCATGAAATAAAAATTAATCAACTAGATTAGCCACTAAAAAAATATGTGTCATGGGATACTGAACTACCTTTTAAGGTAATATTATCCTAAACATGTGATAAGAACCTTATTCCAACATAAAAACCTTATATATCCTAGTAGTTTTGTCATGTATATGGTCATAATACAATCAACCAATGATTTAGATGATACTATGGGGAACAATATGGGTTCCCTTAGAAACCCTATACACCTCTAGTTGGGAAGATAGTCTAAATCAGTGATTTAATAATTTAAGAATATACATCATAACCATTCACTCTCATGATCAATATATGTTTCACTATAATAAAAATTACAAGGTTCAATGTAGAAATAATAAAAAAACATACCCTGGTCAATGAAAACCTCTCATAGAAATATCCACAGTTCTTATAATATGAATCAACAAAAAATAAATGAAATTTGTAATGGGTGAAACAAACATAAGGGAAAATAAAACTCATCCCAAGAAAATATATACTAATTTAAAAGTTTATATAAATCCCAAAAAATTAAAATGAGTGGAAAATACATCGTGTAATATCTAAAAAATAATGAAATTTTCCATTCAATCACAATGGAAATTAAATTAAATAACCACCCCACTTTTATCCAAAAAACCCCAATAAGTCCAAAAAAACTTTTATTTCCTACCATGGACTAAATTGGGAAAAATATTTTATAAACCATAGAGTAAATTTAAAAAAATAATTCTAATAATTTATCCATTCATGGAATTACCTGGCAAATATGAAATAAAAATTATAACATTTCTGAAATCATATTTGAATCTAAAAGAAATTTGATGATAAAAAAATAAATTTTAAATTTCATATTCATCAAACTATTATAATCATTGAAATGAATATTTAAGAAATTTCATAATTAAAATAACCTATAAAATAGTGAAACCACTTCATTCGATGAAAAATATTATAAAATGTAATTTTTCACATTGATAATTCAACAAATACAATTAATATTATCATTTTATATTTTAAACAACCTATTTAACACCAAATAAAATATAATAATTCAAAACATAATTTTTATTCCATGTTTAAAACATACCTAATAATAATAGTGGATATGTTGTAATGATAAATATAGTTCTAAGAGGTCCCTAAATGTGGATCATAAACCTTATCCATAAGATAAACAGAAAAATTGTCCAATCCTGAAAACATATGGTTTGGATGAACTACATGTGACAAGGGGGAGGATAATATGAAGAATGAAGCTGAGTATGAATAAAATATGTTATTTTACCTGTGATATTCATCCAATAATCATTAATTCTACACCTAAAATCACTAGAAAGATGGTGGTATGGAGAAGGGGACTTTGACAATTAGCGGTCATGTAATGAACCGTCGCCCAATGCCCGTGTCGTGACTACCCCTAGCCCACCTTCCATAGGCCATGGGCTTGCGACTAGCATCGGAGACATATTCCCTATAACCAGGAAGGAATTTCCTTTATAACCTGTATCACACAGAACCAATCACACAGCAAGATACAATCTCAAGTAAACTGAATAGTAAACAAAGTTAGTACAGTAAGTAAAATGGGCCAAAATACAAGCCCAAATGGAAATTACATGAACCTGAAAGTACAAGTAAATTGAAACATCTCTTGTGATCACCCGCCAAGGATCCTACCTAAAGTGTAGGTATAGGTCTGGAACGGTCGTCCCAATGGTACACCTCGTCTAAGGTCCACCTCTAAGCTACCTCTTGTCCTGGTACACTCATCCACATTCAAAGTTGTCCTTCATCTACACCGAACACAACAAGGTGGGAGTATAGCCCATTCAGGGTTGAGTATAACGATACACAGTAGGGACCCCGAGACCCTCAAGGTCTCAAAATAATCCATAAAGGATAAACCACAAAGCATGAATTCAACTGTCAACCCTGCTTAGGTATATGCCTATACATATACATAAGTTATCAAGTATGACCATATCAATCATTAGGAAACAAAGTGTCCAACTCAAAAGACCAAAGCTCAACTGTTCCACAGAAAAGGAACACTACGAAGGTATGTACCACACAGGTACGCCACACAGAAGAATACCTCCAAGGTATTACTGAAAAGAAAAAGTACCTCACCGGTACGAACTCATCTCACACTAGGTATTTCTTAAGTACAGTAGTTGAGATGATTAGATGTATCTACTGAATCACCGCTCGGTGTTGACCCACTTAGGATTGCTTGGTGCTAACCCACACAGGATCGTTAGGTGATGACCCACACAAGATTGCTCGGGTATTCCCGCAAGGAATCCTAGAGCAGTTCCATGTGGTACCCTCAATCACAGACCCTCGAAGGATCTCTTCCACAAGTCACATCCTGTTCCTGGGTTCTCGCGCTAAGCTTTATCATCTCCAGGAGGGTCCAGTCCTCAGGTCACTAGTCGATACACCAGCTTCCACGAAGTCCCAGGAATATGTATCTCAAAGGACCACCACGTCATAAGGGTCTCAACGCAAAAAACGGTGCATCTATCGGATGTCTGGTCATGTAGTTATTAGCATTTTAATCCCAAGGGCCTAGTTGGATTCGTGCTCAATACAACCTAACCATTACTCAACATTATCCTAATCTCCATTGGGTTATTCTAAAGGGATATTCTCGTTACAAGTATTAGAGTGTTGTTGACGGTTTTTAAAATGGTTGACTAGTGCCAAAGTTATGGCCAAAAGAGCATAAATGGGTCAAAGTGGGTTCGGGTCCGGTCCGACTCGGTCGGACCCACCCTACCCGACCCAGCTTTGGCCAACCCATTTTGGGTCAACCCAGACCAAACCGATGGGTTTGGACCTTCCCACTGGGTGGCCCGGACGGCACTAAGTGGCCTGGCCTGGGCGGCGCGGAGGCCGCGAGGGGGACACCAGGTGAAGAGGTTGCGGGATGGCGAGGTCGCGGTGCGGCGAGGCCGTAGTGAGGTGAGGTCGCGAGGCGACACGACTAGCCGAGGGGTGGAATGACAGGTTTTGGGGTAGCGCGGAAGGCTATGGGGGCAGCACCGCGGGCCGTGGAGCCGCCGGGTGGAACAACGGGCCACAGTTTGGCGGAGCCGCGGATGGCGGAGGCCACGAAGTGGCAGAGGCCGCGAAGTGGTGGAGGCCGCGAATTGGCGGAGTCCGCGAAGTGGCAGAGGACACGGAGTGGCGGATGTGCGGATGGCAGAGGCCATGGGGCGGCGGAGCGGCGGAGGCCACGAGTGGCGGCGGCCGTATACAGTGGAGGCCGTTGGCGATGGTGGTTGCGGAGCGGTGGAGCACCGCGGGGTGGTGGGGCACCGTACCTTCGTCAGCGGCTGGCTTGACCGGCTGCCCTCCATTTGTCGCCTTTTTTGCGGTTCTCGAGTTCTAGGGGTTCCAACCTCTTTCACCAGTCTCCATCACCATCGCTAAGATCACACAAAATATCCACAAGATTTGTGGAGGGGGTCATGCCATGTTTTTTAGTCATGTAACCTCCGCGTTATAGCGTTAGCATACAACTCAAGGAAGATGATTCAATGTGTGATGAAATTTAACATTTATCAAAATAAAACACACCCCTACCACATTTTTTTGTTGATGTGGATGAAGAGGGAAGGATTATAGTCGATTGAAGACATCCTCGTTGGAGGTTGTCCCAAGGAAAAAAGTTGAAGTCGTGCGTCGGTGATATTTGTTGGAGGAGCGTTCATCATTGGAAGAGCGTACTTCATGGAAGAAGTTATTCGTTGGAGAAGTGTAATCCTCCCCAAATCTTTCTTCTTATCCTTTGTCGAAAACCATCACCCAATCCACCCAAAAATGAATTATCCAACATTATCGAATATGTTGGCATAATTTCAAATTGGTTAAATTAATTAATTGAGTTGTTGTAATTAATTAAAGGGGTGGCATCATTAATGTGGGGGAGTTTAAGAGGCTTCCCCACATTTAATAGGATGTTCAAGGGGGTTTTATCCTCAATTGATCCCCACCACCATAACCGACATCGGAGGCTAATCCTGGTGGTCCCCACCTCCATAACCGCACATGGTAGGTTTAATTCTGCTGGTCCCCACCTCTCAACATATACATGGGAGTTCCAAATAAAATAAAATGTTACACAATTTTATTTTATTTTATTATTTCATGAAAAACCCAAATACTAACTTTCACCCTTGACAAACTGTCGTTGAGGTGAAAGTCTCTATAAGCCAATATCAGCGCTGCGAGTTCAACAGTGTCCTTAGATTTCAATTCAGAGCACTGGTTCGAAAGTTAAAAAAACCCACTTAGACGATTACTAAACGTACCCGAATAAAAGTTCATAAATTCCCTCTGGGAACTCCGGGCCTCTGAATCACACACCATCAATTTTCGCGGTCTCGTAAAATTCCCATTTAATTAATAAAAGTACAAGAATTTTTGGTTCTTTACATTCTCCCCACCTCAGGGATTCGTATCCCTGTGAGCCACAAATCAAACTAAGGGATCAAGTGGGGGTACTGAGCACGAATCTGAGCCTCCTGCTCCAATGTACTCTCTTGGAGGTTATCGTGATACCAAAGAATGCGCACCAGAGGTATCGACCTCCCACGAAGGATCCACTCTTATCGATCCTCAATCCCTACTAGATCCTCCATAAAAGTCTCCACATCATCGACGTCCAACTCAATATTTTCGATTATATGAGAAGGGACATGGACGTAGCTCCTCAGGTGGGATACATGGATGACATCGTGCACCTGGTGAAACTGATGTGGAAGACCTATGTGGTAAACCACCTCACCAACTCTACTGAGGACCAAAAAGGGTCCAATGAACCTCAGATATAATTTTCTTCCACAGTCAAATCTCTATAAACCTCGTCGGGTTGAGACCCATAGAATGAAGTGGTCCCCATCCTCAAACTCTAGAGGTCTCCTTCTCCTGTCGGCATAAGACTTCTACCTGCTCTATGTTGTCTTCATCCGCTCCTAGATAATTTGCACTTTCTCTGTGGTAGCCTGTACCATCTCTGGTCCCACTATTGTTGACTCCCCTAGTTCAGTCAAGCCGAAAGGTGATATGTAAGGTTGAAAGTAAAATGCCTCAAAAGGTGCCATCCCAATGGTGGAGTGATATATGTTGTTGTATGAAAACTCCACCAAAGGCAAGTGATCCTCCCAGTTGTGACCAAAGTCGAGGACGGAAGCACGTAGCATGCCCTTGTGGGTTTTAATGGTCTACTCATCCTAACCATCCATCTGAGGATGGAAGGCGGTGCTCAAATGAAGGTGTGTCTCGAAAGCCTCCTACAACCCCATCCTTATCCAGGAAGTAAAACTTTTTTAATGATCGCAGAGAATTGTCAAGTGTTATTCATGTTGTTGCACAATATCCTGCACATAGAGTCGTCCCAAGATTTCTACTAAACCCTGCTCTCAGATCGGTAGGAAGTGGGCCGACTTGTTGTGTTTTTCGAAGATCACCCAAATCGAGTCATGATCCTTGGACTTACATAGAAGCCATGTCACAAATTCCATGGATATCCCTTCCCACTTCCACTCTGGGACCTCCAAAGGCTAAACCAAGCCTATGAGTACCTGATTCAATTCCTTCACTTGCTGTCAAGTGTGGCACATAGAGACAAACTTTACAACTTCTTTCTTCATTCCCAGCCACCAGTGCTATCATCGGAGAGCCTGGTACATATTCGCCACACCTAAACGTACCGCAAATGGGGATGTGTGGAACTCCATCCTCACTTACACCTGAAGCGACACTGGTACCATAGTACATCCACTATAGAGGATGAAATGCTCCCCACCTCCAGAAAATCAATCAGGTGCCTGACCTGTGGATATCTGAGAACATAGAGTCTCCTAGTCAGTGTCCCCACGTTATGCCTCCCTGAATCACTGATGAAGTTGGTGAGAGACTGCAAGAGACTGATGGAAAGCTACTCCATCCCGATCCACAAAGGATATCTAAAAAGTTTCCAGCTTCTCTATCGCCTTGCCTAGCAGCTGTATACCAGATCTCCAGCTCAGTGCATATGCTACAATGTTCCACTTCCTAGGAGTATATACTATCTCGAATTGACATTCCTAGAGGAACTCAAGAAAACGTTGATGTATCAGGTTCAGGACCTTCTGAGAGAAGATATACCCGAGACTCTTGTGATCAGAGTACGCTGCAAAACGCACACCCATCGATTAATTTTTCCCCATCTTCAAGGCGAATACCACTGCTACTAACTCTAGGTCATGGGTAGCGTAGTTCTTCTCATGTTGTCTCATCTGTCAAAAACCATATGAGATCACTGCTCTATCCTGCATCAGGACACATCCGATGTAACACCCGAGACTTTTATGTTATATAAATCATCAAAGGAATCTTTTTCTACACAACACTTTCTTGGCTTGCTTTACATGCAATCGCGACCTTCCTCGATAGCTTGCGTCGTACGCAATACCGAGTTTCACTAAACAACAATATGCTATTAAAACTAGCCGTTATGAATAGTAATAACCACTTTTTGAAATTTTATAAATTTTATTTTTCAAAATGGACTTCATTTTTGGACTCAGAATATCGAAATTAGCCTAGGGTGAAATTTTGGTATTTTTCTGAAAACTTTCAATTTTTGATGAATAGTGAAACCACTAAGTGGTAGGTTAAAAACTGAATTTTGCATAAAACATAATTTTACCGCTTCTGTGAATGGAATTTCAAAAATCCGACAGACACGGTTGATGTCAGTAAGTAAAATGTGGTTCAATGAGATAAAAATAATTTTTTGGTGAATAGTAACTTTTTACTATTTTTACCGCGGTTAATAGTAAATAGGGTAACTAAGGGTAAATATGATATTAATATTACCCTAACACATGTCCTAATTCTATTGGACAAGTGTAATTCGACCAAAAACAAACTTAGGAATAAAACATGACCATTTAGGCCCACTTGGATTAGATTAGGACATTTATTATTAATTTATTTAAAGAAGGGTTAAAATAGTTAAAATCAATGTTTAATAAGTAAATCATTTTTAATATGGGGTTATACATAAGATAAATTCGATTGTAAATATTCATTAGAAATATAAAAAGATTTCCTACATGATGGTATTTTATTTGTAATTTTTAGACATCAAATAATTTAATTTATTTATGACACAAAGATGATGCAGTAATTATCTTATTAATGAAATATTGACAAAATTGATAATATAAATACCAAAATAAATGTAATTTGAGACTTTTTATGAATTTCACTAATTTTATAGGTTACTATGATATATTAGTATTGATTTAATCAACTTGGTTCGAACATAGAATTCTGTTATGACTTTCACAAAAATCATATATCAAATAGTGTCAAAATTGACACAAAATAGTTTTTAAATCAAATATTATATTATTAATTGTAATTTTATTCCTAAAAATCTAAGGTTCGGCCAAATGACTTAGATAAGGATATATATATTAATAATAAACAATTTGGGGTTCTTTTGGCATGTTATAGTATGTTTATTAACCATATAGTGAAAGAAAACAAAAAGACACGGTAAAAGTTAAATTAATTAACTTAGAGTTAAATCTAATTGATAAGGTTAAAATAATACCCTAAACTTGTCTAAATCCTATTGGTTGATAGGATTTCGACCCATCCCCACTTTATCTTCGAAATAAGACCCTTTTGAACCATTATAAACCGATTTTGACTTTAATATAAAATAATATTTTGAGATATTCCTAAGGTGCCCCTCTCCTCCCTTATAAAAGGGCACCTCCTCCCCCTCCTCCTCACACCAATTTGAGCACTCAAGCTCGGCCAACCCCTGCCATTTTCCCTTCTCCACTTCCCTAGAATAATCCTAGAGGTCCTGGTCTTCTCCAAAGACCAATCTTAGTTCCTTAAGTGGAGGATTCAAAAAGGCGTTCCAAAGAAGAGGTAATATCCATTACCGATCTTTTCAATTTCTTTCTTCTTCAACTTCTTCTTGTTTAGTTGTTTCATGATAAAGTAATAACATAAGTATTACTTACATACTGATATGTTATTATAAATATGAAACAACCCTAATTCACCTTCTATCCATCCTACGGAAAAATGAAATCACCGCGCGTGCGTACGTACGGAATACCGTCTCCACGCCGTGGTGTAATCTATTTTCCACCATCACCTTACAAGGATGGGTATAACGGTGTAATCAGTAACTATATATGATTATTATTAAGTAATATTGATACTGAAATAATATATATATATATACTCCAATAAAATTCCACGATCATAGGAACGATATCATCACTCGTGCGTACGTACGGAATACCGTCTCCACGATGTGATGCGACTCGTTCTACATGATCTTCATTTCATAATGATTATATAAATGAATTGAATGAATGAAAATGGTATATACTACACTAATACCATTCTGGAAATGAATTATCTATAACCTAAAGATAAGAATAAGAATTTATTCGACAAAACACGCATAAGAACAAAAAGTTATAAAGACCCGAGTAACAAGTAACAATGAAATATTACTAACAAGAAGCTAATAATATGACCATATATGATCTCATATCAATATGTATGATTCTGGAATAAGTCAATAACATTATTTAAACCATTATACAGGAGCTTCGGACACGAACAAAGCAAATCGGACCTAAGGTAAGGGAAATATCACAATCTCATTTTTATCCGAGATTGTTTATTCGTAAGTATTTACTGGGGTGTATTTTATCATCCACATCCATGTTCCCTCAATATGTAATATTGTTTCCATCCACTTGAAATAGTTTAAATCCAATTTTACCCTTAGGTGAGTTTTTAGTAAAGAATATGAAAGGAATCTTTTGTCGTTTTTCCGTACGAGGTACTTTTTGACTTTTCCGACAAAAGTACGAAGAATGTTTTTTTTAAACTTATACGGCATGAATGGATTTTTAAAACATTACTTCAAAGAAGCTTCCTTTACAAGTTTTCAAGTTTATTTTTAATCAACTTCTTTTATTTTAAAGTTGTATGACATGTTATGAAAGGAAAAAATGTTTTTGAAGAAGAAAGGATATTTTCCTCAAGAATTCAATTCAAGTGTTTTATCAAAATTATTTTCCATCTAAGATAATAAAGGGTTCTGTTTCTATCCATATTTTTACATTGGTTTGACTATGTTGTGATGGAATTATGTTTATGAATTCCTTTATCATATATGAATTGATTTATGATGTCATGATGTTTCAAGAATCCCATTTTTGTTATATGTGTTATGCGATGATGTATGTTTTATGATTATGTGGCACACATAAGAAAGGATTCATTATAAGATGGGTGGGACCTATATCTCCCTCCAATGCATTGGGTAATGATTTTATATCTCATGAGATAGACATGGCTGGAACGGAAGGTTATTTCGGTTCAGTGATACAGGACTGAAACGAGGAGTGAACTCGGTTCAGAAAGGGACTCTGTCCACTAAGATAGTCTTGGCAATGAGTCATGACTAACAAGAAATGATTTTCCATGATTATGTGTGCATGCCACAAAGATTCAAGTTTTATGTTATGATTATGGGGATCTCATTCTCACTTCTATGATTTATTCCATGTTAAGATATTATGATCTCTTTTGCAGGTTTTAATTTTCAAAAAGATATGATATGATTTTTATTTCCTTTATTTTCCCTTGCGGAGCATTTGAGCTCACCCTTTTATGTTTTCTTTTCCCCAGGCCAGGAAGATGGATATTAAGTAGAATATGCTAAAAGGGACCCTAGATATGATGAAATAAATGGGAGACACTGTAGAAGATTTATGAACTAGTTGTTTATGTTTCCCAGTTTCTAAAGACACTATACCTATACGGTCCTTTGTGGTTTTGTCATATGTTGTAATAAGTGTGATTCAATTTTGAAGTATTAACAATGTATGTAAAGTGTGGGTCGTTATAGTTGGTATCAGAGGAAAGGTATAGTCAACCTTTGGAAACTAGGATGTGAAAGCCTTAGTAAGAACCCTAAGGATAAGTCTAAGCATAGAGCACAATATTAGAAATGGCCATGAATAACCTAGGATAAGACCATAAGCATGATTTTTTTTTGAATTATGTGGTTTCCTATTATAATTAGTGTTGCTCACACTATTCTTCTTGGTTTTAGTCAATGGCTGGAACCCGAAGGAACCGTGTTAATGCGTAATGCGATGGGAAATGAAATGATTGTCCCCCTGAGCAACCAAACGATATGGGAGCTGGAATGCAAAATCTTGTAGCCATGCTCACACAACTTTCTCAAGCTATGAATCATGCAGGATTTCCAAACGAACAAAGGAGGGAGCAACATTCTGTTGAATCCTTCATGAGGCAGCGTCCACCATCTTTCAGCGGGTCTACTGATCCATTAGTTGCTGAACAATGGATTAGTACTACTGAAAAGATATTTTCAGTTCTTCAATGTTCTGAGCATGATAAAGTCATCCTAGCAGTGTATCGTTTGGAAGGAGATGCGGATCAATGGTGGAATCTTGTTAAGAATACGAGGCAAAGGGATGAAATTGAGTCTATGGAATGGGACGAGTTCAAGAACTTATTTTTCAATAAGTACTTCCCTCGTATTCTCCGAACAAAGATGGAGAAAGAGTTCCTTGAACTGAAGCAAAGAGATGATGAATCTGTTGGTACCTATGAAGCAAATTTTACCAGACTTGCAAGGTACGCTTCTGGTATTATTATCCAACCTGAGAGTAAGATCGATTGATTCTTTAGTGGCTTAAAACCAAGTCTTCGAAGGGCGTTAGCCATAAGGGACTTCAATAGCTACGAGGAAATCGTTCGATGTGCTCTCAAAGTCGAGATGGAGATTGGAGTAACCCATCAGTCACATGGGTTTGATAAGAAGAGGAAGATGGAATTAAAAGAAAAATATAAAGAGCACACGGAAAAGAAGATGAACTTTCCCTTATGCTCAAAGTGTGGAAAGAAACATGGAGGGAGTTGTCTTAAAGGGACAAGTAAATGTTTTAAATGTGGAAAGGAAGGTCATCGGGCATTTGAATGCCGTGATAATGGGAAGAAGATGTCTAATGATGCAAACAAAGGAAGGGATACACAGAATGAACCTGCTACACTTCAATGTTTCATGTGCAAGGAGATGGGGCATTATGCCAATCAATGCCCAAATCCAAGGGTTGATGATGATGGTCGACGTCAACAAACTCTTAAGGCTAAAGAAAAAGGAAAGTCACATGCAATTTCTATCAGCGATGTGGAGTACGATAACGATGTGGTGAAAGGTACACTTACCATCCACTCTAAAGTAGCAAATGTTTTATTTGATTCTGGATCCACCCACTCTTTTATTTCTGAAAAATTTTCTAAGGGTATCACCGTATTACCTCAACAATTAGATGTTGAGTTAGCTGTGACAACACCTAATGGCACATCAATCGCATCAGAAGTTTATAATTCTTCTCCGATCGAAGTTTGTGGGAAAGTGCTTCCTGGAAATCTTGTGATCCTTCCTTTAGTGGAATTTGATGTGATTCTTGGCATGGATTGGCTTTCTCTACATGGAGCTCATATCAATTGCCAAAGAAGGGAAGTCACATTTCATATTCCAGATCAACCTACGATCGTCTATCAATGCAAGGATGAACATAACCTTCCAGTGGAAATTTCTTCCATCTTATGGGTATTGATTCCACTAAATGAAGGTTATATATCTCAAATAGTTGGTGAGAAACTCACGATTAAGAATATGCCCATTGTACGGGAGTTTGATGATGTCTTTTCGGAGGAATTACCGGGTCTTCCACCAAATCGTGAAGTTGAGTTTTCAATAGAACTCGTACCGGGTGCTTTGCCTATTTCAAAGACACCTTATAGAATGGCCCCAATTGAGTTGCAGGAATTGAAGAAGCAACTCCAAGAGAATCTTGATAAGGGATTCATACGCCCTAGTGCGTCACCTTGGGGAGCACCTGTTCTATTTGTTAAGAAGAAAGATGGATCAATGAGACTTTGCATTGATTATAGAGAACTTAACAAGATCACTATCAAGAACAAATATCCTCTCCCACGCATTGATGACTTATTTGACCAACTACGCGGAGCTCAATACTTTTCCAAGATTGATCTTCGTTCAGGGTATCATCAATTAAGGGTCAAAAGGGAGGATATACCAAAGACGGCTTTCCGTACAAGGTATGGACACTATGAATTTATAGTGATGCCATTTGGTCTTACTAATGCCCCTGCTATCTTCATGGATCTAATGAATAGAGTCTTTAGAGAGTATCTTGATCAATTTGTGGTAGTCTTTATAGACGATATTCTTGTCTATTCAAAGAGCAAGGAAGAGCATGAAGATCACTTGAGAATTATATTGAAGACCCTGAGAAAAGAGAAGCTTTATGCCAAATTTACCAAGTGTGAATTTTGGCTTCAAAAAGTTGCATTTTTGGGTCATATAATCTCAAAAGAGGGGATATCTGTGGATCCAGCAAAAACAGAGGTTATCGAAAGATGGTCGAGACCAACAACAGTAACTGAGATCCGAAATTTTCTTGGTTTGGCTGGTTATTATCGACGTTTTGTAAAATATTTTTCACGATTATCTAATCCACTCACCAAGTTGACTCGGAAAGGAGTTAAGTTTGTCTGGACAGAGGAATGTGAAGAAAATTTCAAGGAGTTGAAAAGAAGGTTATCCTGTGCACCTGTGCTCACACTGCCTTGTAGTGGAGAAAGGTTTGTGATCTATAGTGATGCATCCAAGAAGGGATTGGGGTGTGTTCTTATGCAAAATGATATGGTGATAGCTTATGCCTCACGACAGTTGAAAATCCATGAGCAAAATTACCCAACACATGATTTGGAGATGGCTGCGGTAATCTTTGCATTAAAGATTTGGAGGCATTACCTTTATGGTGAAAGGTGTGATATTTATACTGATCATAAAAGTTTAAAGTATATTTTCACACAAAAGGAGCTGAATATGCGCCAAAGAAGATGGTTGGAGCTGATTAAGGATTATGACTGCTCAATCCATTACCACCCTGGGAAAGCAAACAAGGTGGCAGATGCATTAAGTCGACAAGACCATGCTAGTTTATCCATGATGAGGATCACAAAAGATCCAATATTTATGGATTTACAAAGGATGGATCTTGGAATTATAATGGAAGGGGAAAAATCTTATCTTTCTCAAATGAATGTTCAACCATCTATACATGTGAAGATTAAAGAGGCACAGAAAGAAGATGTCGAGTTACAAAAGAAGGTGAGAAATGTTCCTGAATTCAACCTTGATTGTGATGGGATAATAAAGTTCAGGAATCGGGTTTGTGTTCCTCCCA
Organism: Viscum album; assembly: GCA_963277665.1. NCBI lineage: Eukaryota > Viridiplantae > Streptophyta > Magnoliopsida > Santalales > Viscaceae > Viscum > Viscum album. Next base: position 1,613,869,929 of record OY728152.1, on the reverse strand, counting down.
TCCCCGAATTAAAGAAAGAGCTGCTGGATGAGGCTCATAGTTCTTCATTCTCTATTCATCCTGGAAGCACGAAGATGTATAGGGACCTGAAAGAGTACTTCTGGTGGGATGGCATGAAAAGAGATGTTGCTGAATATGTCTCTCGATGCTTGGTTTGTCAACAAGTTAAAGCTGAGAGACAGAAGTCTAAGGGGATGTTACAACCATTACCCATACCCGAATGGAAATGGGAAAACATCACTATGGACTTTGTCACAGGACTTCCTAAAACATCCAAAGGCAATAATGCTATCTGGGTCATAGTTGATCGTCTTACAAAGTCTGCACACTTCATTGCTATTAGAGAAGATTTCTCTCCAGATCAGCTTGCCAGGATATATGTAAAGGAAGTGGTAAGATTGCATGGAGTACCACTTTCTATTATATCTGATCGAGATCCGAGATTTACCTCGAAGTTCTGGCGAAGTCTTCGGCATACTCTGGATACAGAGTTGAGTTTCAGCACTGCTTATCATCCCCAGACAGACGGTCAGTCTGAGAGAACAATTCAAACCCTAGAAGATATGTTGAGAGCTTGCTCTATGGATTTCAAAGGAGGTTGGGATCAACACCTACCTTTGGTGGAATTTTCTTATAATAATAGCTTTCACTCCAGTATTGAGATGGCTCCTTATGAAGCTCTCTATGGAAAGAAATGCAGGACTCCAACTTGCTGGGATGAAGTTGGGGAAAGAAAGCTATTAGGACCTGATCTCGTGGATGAAATGGCAGAAAAGGTCAGATCTATTCAACAACACATAAGAGCAGCTCAGAGTCGACAGAAAAGTTATGCCGACAACCGAAGAAAAGACCTAGAGTTTGAAGTGGGCGATAAAGTGTTCTTACGAATATCTCCCTGGAAGAGGTTTATGAGATTTGGAAAGAAGGGGAAGTTGAGCCCTAGATATATCGGTCCTTTTGAAATACTGGATCGTTTTGGGAAGGTAGCTTACCGATTGGCGCTTCCACCAAATCTCTCTCAAGTTCACGATGTGTTCCATGTATCTCTCCTGAGAAAGTACATACCAGATTCTTCACATGTACTCAGCTCAGAAGTTGTACCGCTGGAGCAAGATCTTTCTTATGAAGAACAACCGATAGAGATTCTGGATCGTAGCGAAAAAGTCCTACGAAACAAGACCACTCGCTTAGTGAAGGTTTTATGGAGGAACCACCAACTTGAAGAAGCTACATGGGAGCTTGAGGATATGATGAGGGAGAAGTATCCTCATTTGTTTGTTACAAAGTGACGAATTTTGAGGGCGAAATTCTTTTTAAGGGGGGTAGAATGTAACACCCGAGACTTTTATGTTATATAAATCATCAAAGGAATCTTTTTCTACACAACACTTTCTTGGCTTGCTTTACACGCAATCGCGACCTTCCTCGATAGCTTGCGTCGTACGCAATACCGAGTTTCACTAAACAACAATATGCTATTAAAACTAGCCGTTATGAATAGTAATAACCACTTTTTGAAATTTTATAAATTTTTTTTTTCAAAATGGACTTCATTTTTGGACTCAGAATATCGAAATTAGCCTAGGGTGAAATTTTGGTATTTTTCTGAAAACTTTCAATTTTTGATGAATAGTGAAACCACTAAGTGGTAGGTTAAAAACTGAATTTTGCATAAAACTTAATTTTACCGCTTCTGTGAATGGAATTTCAAAAATCCGACAGACACGGTTGATGTCAGTAAGTAAAATGTGGTTCAATGAGATAAAAATAATTTTTTGGTGAATAGTAACTTTTTACTATTTTTACCGCGGTTAATAGTAAATAGGGTAACTAAGGGTAAATATGATATTAATATTACCCTAACACATGTTCTAATTCTATTGGACAAGTGTAATTCGACCAAAAACAAACTTAGGAATAAAATATGACCATTTAGGGCCACTTGGATTAGATTAGGACATTTATTATTAATTTATTTAAAGAAGGGTTAAAATAGTTAAAATCAAAGTTTAATAAGTAAATCATTTTTAATATGGGGTTATACATAAGATAAATTCGATTTTAAATATTCATTAGAAAGCTAAAAAGATTTCCTACATGATGGTATTTTATTTTTAATTTTTAGACATCAAATAATTTAATTTATTTATGACACAAAGATGATGCAGTAATTATCTTATTAATGAAATATTGACAAAATTGATAATATAAATACCAAACTAAATGTAATTTGAGACTTTTTATGAATTTCACTAATTTTCTAGGTTACTATGATATATTAGTATTGATTTAATCAACTTGGTTCGAACATATAATTCTGTTATGACTTTCACAAAAATCATATATCAAATAGTGTCAAATTTGACACAAAATAGTTTTTAAATCAAATATTATATTATTAGTTGTTATTTTATTCCTAAAAATCTAAGGTTCTGCCAAATGACTTAGATACGGATATATATATTAATAATAAACAATTTGGGGTTCGTTTGGCATGTTATAGTAAGTGTATTAACCATATAGTGAAAGAAAACAAAAAGACACGGTAAAAGTTAAATTAATTAACTTAGAGTTAAATCTAATTGATAAGGTTAAAATAATACCCTAAACTTGTCTAAATCCTATTGGTTTATAGGATTTCGACCCATCCCCACTTTAGCTTCGAAATAAGACCCTTTGGAACCATTATAAACCGATTTTGACTTTAATATAAAATAATATTTTGAGATATTCCTAAGGTGCCCCTCTCCTCCCTTATAAAAGGGCACCTCCTCCCCCTCCTCCTCACACCAATTTGAGCACTCAAGCTCGGCCAACCCCTGCCATTTTCCCTTCTCCACTTCCCTAGAATAATCCTAGAGGTCCTGGTATTCTCCAAAGACCAATCTTAGTTCCTTAAGTGGAGGATTCAAAAAGGCGTTCCAAAGAAGAGGTAATATCCATTACCGATCTTTTCAATTTCTTTCTTCTTCAACTTCTTCTTCTTTAGTTGTTTCATGATAAAGTAATAACATCAGTATTACTTACATACTGATATGTTATTATAAATATGAAACAACCCTAATTCACCTTCTATCCATCCTACGGAAAAATGAAATCACCGCGCGTGCGTACGTACGGAATACCGTCTCCACGCCGTGGTGTAATCTATTTTCCACCATCACCTTACAAGGATGGGTATAATGGTGTAATCAGTAACTATATATGATTATTATTAAGTAATATTGATACTTAAATAATATATATATATACTCCAATACAATTCCACGATCATAGGAACGATATCATCACTCGTGCGTACGTACGGAATACCGTCTCCACGATGTGATGCGACTCGTTCTACATGATCTTCATTTCATAATGATTATATAAATGAATTGAATGAATGAAAATGGTATATACTACACTAATACCATTCTGGAAATGAATTATCTATAACCTAAAGATAAGAATAAGAATTTATTCGACAAAACACGCATAAGAACAAAAAGTTATAAAGACCCGAGTAACAAGTAACAATGAAATATTACTAACAAGAAGCTAATAATATGACCATATATGATCTCATATCAATATGTATGATTCTGGAATAAGTCAATAACATTATTTAAATCATTATACAGGAGCTTCGGACACGAACAAAGCAAATCGGACCTAAGGTAAGGGAAATATCACAATCTCATTTTTATCCGAGATTGTTTATTCGTAAGTATTTACTGGGGTGTATTTTATCATCCACATCCATGTTCCCTCAATATGTAATATTGTTTCCATCCACTTGAAATAGTTTAAATCCAATTTTACCCTTAGGTGAGTTTTTAGTAAAGAATATGAAAGGAATCTTTTGTCGTTTTTCCGTACGAGGTACTTTTTGACTTTTTCGACAAAAGTACGAAGAATGTTTTTTTTAAACTTATACGGCATGAATGGATTTTTAAAACATTACTTCAATGAAGCTTCCTTTACAAGTTTTCAAGTTTATTTTTAATCAACTTCTTTTATTTTAAAGTTGTATGACATGTTATGAAAGGAAAAAATGTTTTTGAAGAAGAAAGGATATTTTCCTCAAGAATTCAATTCAAGTGTTTTATCAAAATTATTTTCCATCTAAGATAATAAAGGGTTCTGTTTCTATCCATATTTTTACATTGGTTTGACTATGTTGTGATTGAATTATGTTTATGAATTCCTTTATCATATATGAATTGATTTATGATGTCATGATGTTTCAAGAATCCCATTTTTGTTATATGTGTTATGCGATGATGTATGTTTTATGATTATGTGGCACACATAAGAAAGGATTCATTATAAGATGGGTGGGACCTATATCTCCCTCCAATGCATTGGGTAATGATTTTATATCTCATGAGATAGACATGGGTGGAACGGAAGGTTATTTCGGTTCAGTGATACAGGACTGAAACGAGGAGTGAACTCGGTTCAGAAAGGGACTCTGTCCACTAAGATAGTCTTGGCAATGAGTCATGACTAACAAGAAATGATTTTCCATGATTATGTGTGCATGCCACAAAGATTCAAGTTTTATGTTATGATTATGGGGATCTCATTCTCACTTCTATGATTTATTCCATGTTAAGATATTATGATCTCTTTTGCAGGTTTTAATTTTCAAAAAGATATGATATGATTTTTATTTCCTTTATTTGCCCTTGCTGAGCATTGGAGCTCACCCTTTTATGTTTTCTTTTCCCCAGGCCAGGAAGATGGATATTAAGTAGAATATGCTAAAAGGGACCCTAGATATGATGAAATAAATGGGAGACACTGTAGAAGATTTATGAACCAGTTGTTTATGTTTCCCAGTTTCTAAAGACACTATACCTATACGGTCCTTTGTGGTTTTGTCATATGTTGTAATAAGTGTGATTCAATTTTGAAGTATTAACAATGTATGTAAAGTGTGGGTCGTTATATCCGAGTCCAGCCCCTAACACGTCGCAGAAGACTATGTACCCTACGCCCTCCTCCGATAGCCTCAAGATGGGTGCACTAGTCAGCCACTGCCTCAGCTCCTAAAAACTCTTATGGCATCACATCAACCACACGAAGGGTTTCCCCTTCTTCATCAACACTAATAGAGGTAATGCAACTCTGGAGAAATCTGGAACAAACCTCCGGTAGTATCTTGAAAAAACCATAAAACTCTCTACCTCCATCACACACCTGGGTGGCTCCCAAAAAAGTACCGCCTCAATCTTAATTGGATCAGCTGCAAATCCAGACACCGATATGACATGTCCTAGAAGGTGAACATCTCGGATCCAGATCTGTCACTTCGAGAGCTTACCATAAAGTTGGTCCTCTCTGAGTGTGTCCAGTACTACCTACAAATGACAGGAAGGCTCCTCCTTAGTAGCCGAGTAGATCATAATGTCTTCGATGAAGGCTACCACAATATTATCAAGGTATGGATGAAATATCCTGTCTATGAGTCCCATGAACACTGCTGGAGTGTTAGTTACACCGAATGGCATAACCAAGAACTCATAATGATTATATTGACATCGGAAATCCATCTTCTACACATCCTCATATCTCACTCTGATCTGGTGATTTCTTGATCTAATGTCTAACTTCAAGAACCAATGTGCTCCCATAAGTTGATCAAATAGTTCTTAAATCCTCGGAAGTGGGTAATTTTTCTTCACGGTCACTGGGTTCAGCCGTTGATAGTCAAAACAAAGTCTCAATATCCCATCTTCCTTCTTGGAGAACAAAATTGGGGCTTCCCAAGGAGAAACACTAGGTCGAATGAACCCTTTCCCCTGTAGGTCCTCTAGCTATACCTTCATTTCACGAAGCTCTGCGGGAGCCATCTAATACACTGTTGTAGATATCGGTGTCGTCCTAGGGAACCCATCAATGTAAAATTCCACCTCTCTGTGAGGAGTTAGACCCGGAACATCATCATGGAAGTCATCCGTGTACTGGTCCACCACTATAGGATATCTCTAACTCTAAACATCAACTAATCTAAGGGTAATGCTAGCCAACTGATGACTGATTGGCTGCACTCTCCTCCGGGTATGTCCTTTTTCTGCGAAGGCTCCCTTCTCGCTGGTGAAAGAAAACCTAGTATCATCCATGTAGAAACATCGCACTTTGCACCTAATATAGTCAATCTAGTCATGGACTGTAGATATCCAGTCCATACCCAAGATGACGTCGTAAGGCCTCGACGTTGCTTCTAGGAGATCCAAGCCGAAGCTCTCGCCTCCTAGAGTAAGCTTGCACTGCTGACACCAGTTCATAATCATCGAATTCGCTCTCGTAGGAGTCTATAGCCATAAGTATGGATCCAAAAGCTCCTTCGGAATCTCCGAGCTCCAAACATGAGTAGTGGAAATAAAATAATGTCAGGCACCTGTGTCTATAAGAACTACAACTAAGGTAAAATAGGCACAGATCGTAACTCGTATCATCTCCGAAATGCCGTGATCGTAGGCCTCAGTTGCCTAGAGCTGAGCTCACCCCTGTACTACTACCCCATATGGTTGGGGTGGACCACATGAAGGTGTTGGCAGTAACATATCAAATAGTCTCCCACCACCAGCTGCATGGCAAGCTCCTCTGTCACATCTTCCTGCTCCGTGTGGACCTCCTCGGTCAAACCTCTTTCTCTTCCTAGGTGGTCTTTTGACTACCTGTTGATCATCCATATGGCAGTTCGGATGGTCATGAGCCATCTAACCCTACCCGCCGCATGTGTAACACTACCGACTCTTGGCATGATTTGCTCTGCCTCAGGTACCCCGCACAACCGACTCTGAATCCAGTGGTCATCCACCTGTAGGTCAAGTCCTCCTGGACCTCTGTGACATCTGTCTACTCTTAGCTGCAGAAGGTTCTGCTACATGACTTCTGGTCAGGGATCTCGCTACTAGTGACTGCTCAGTAAGAAAAATATCCAATATGAGGTCTCTCTCTAACACCCCCGCCTACGTCGGGATGCTATGTGAGATCATCGAATCCTTGATCTCTCGCCTGATTCCATGCTCGATGGTCTGGGCCCTGAAGAATGGGTCCTAAAACATATATGTGGAGTAGCATGAGAGTTCATTTAACCTCGCTGAGTACTGATCCACAATCATGCTGCCCTGCTACAGATGAAGTATCTCCTGAATGCACACTGCAAAAAGATTTTCTGGGAGAAACTCTCCCCGAAACAGTCTTTCGAAGTCTGCCCATAGAAGTTTCACCTCGTCATGATCCTGGAGCATCAAGGTCCACCATCTGCCTACTGCTTCCTTTAGAAGGCTAGCGTCAAGGATCACCATGAGATCAGTTGGGGTCCTTACGAGTTTAAAGACTCTAACAACAGGCTCTAGCCAATCCTTAGATGCCTGTGGGTTCGTCTCTCCCCTAATGCTGGGTGGCCTCTGGCACTGGAACTTGTGCAACGCGCTCAAGAAACATTCACCCTCTGCTGCCGGTTCCGGTGGCATTAGTGTCCCAATGAGTAATGGTACTATTGGTTCCTATGTTGGTGCCTCTACTAGAAGAGGGTCCTGCACCGAGGCCTTGTCACTTGGTGGTTTGTCAGTGTGAAATATATCTGGAAACCTAACTAGATATATGTGTCGAGGCATCCTAAAATGGAACATGTGCGCCATGGTCAATAAGTTATACATGGTGAGATGACTCAAAGTGGTCATAAATAAGACTCTTGTAAACACAGACGCAATCATTGTTTTCATGCATCGAGTCAGAAATCAGAAGTCAGGGTCCTAGAGTATGGATACGTCTCCCGTAGCACCAACATTGGATTCCATTATCTGATAACCACACTCACTACACTTAACACTATTCCCATTAAAAGAAAGATCAGATTACTATGTTCTAAAATAGAGCGGACTCCTCTAATACCAATTTTTCATGACCCATCCCCCAGGGAATGTGTCGTGACTACCCCAAGCCCGCCTTCCATAGGACAGGGGCCGGTGACTAGCACCGAAGGCGTATTCTCTAAAACTGGGAAGACATTTCCTTTATAACCTGTATCACACACATCCAAGAACACAACAAGATACGAACTCAAGTAACTGAATAGTAAAAAAAGTAATTACAACAAATAAATGTTGCCAGAATACAAGCCCAATTGGAAATTACAAGAAATTTAAAGTACAAGTAAACTATAAAATCTCATGTGATCACCCACCAAGGATCCTACCTGAAGGGTAGGTACAGCATTCGAATGTTCATCTTCGTGGTATGCCTCCTCTATGGTCCACCTCAGAGCTACCTCCAATCATGGTAATCTCATCCTCTGTTAGTGATTTCCATCATGGGCACCGATCACAACACGGTGTGGGTATAGCCCGTGTAGGGGTGAGTATAACGTTACTCAGTAAGGACCCTGAGACTCTCAAGGTCTCACAAAAATAAACAATGTAAAAATCACAAAGCATGATGTCAACCATCAACCCTACTTAGGTGTATGCACATACATATACCTAAGTTATCATATATTCCCATCCCAATCATGTGGAAACACAGAGTCCAAATCAGAAGCCTAAATCTCAACTGTTCCATAAAGGATGGAACACCACAAAGGTAAGTACCACACCGGTACTCCGCACATAAGAATACCACAAAGGTATTACCGTAAATGAATGTACCACATAGGTACAGACTCATCTCACACCAGGTATTTCGTAGGTACAAAAGTAGAGATTATTAGATGTAACTACTGAATCATCTTAATCTGTTAAGAGACAGACCAAAAAATGATATAAAATCATCATCAGTCCCACATAGGATCTCTAGGTGCTGACCCACACAAGATCTCTCGGTGATGACCCACATAGGATCACATTGTGCTGACCCACACAGGATCGCTCGGTGCTACCCCGCACATGATCGCTAGGTGCTTACCCACACTGGATCGCTATTTGCTGACCCACAATGGTTTTCTCAGTTATTCCCGCATGTAATCCTAGAGTGGATCTTTGTGGGACCTCAATCAAAGACCACAAAGAATCTTTTACTCATGTCACATCCAGGTACTGGGTTCTCGCGCTATGCTTCATCTTCTCTGAGAGGTTCCGCTCCTCAAGACACCATTCAATACTCCAACTGCCACAAAGTTTTAGAAAGATGTATTTCATAAGACCACCATGTCATAGGGGTTTCAACGCAGTAGACGGTGCATCAATCTGATGCCCGATCTCTGAGTTATTAGCATTTTAGTCCCGAGTGCCCGGTTGGATTCACGATCGATCCAACCTAACAATTCCAAAATGTTATCCAAATATATAATGGGGTATTATAAAGGTAACATATCACTCCAAGGTTTACAGTTCCATTTACAGTTTGTGAAACAGATGTTTGGTGCCAATGTTATGTCCAAAAAGCGTAAATGGGTCAACGTGGGTCCACCGGGTCCGGTCCGACCCGCAGCGGGTAGCCCGGCCCAAGCATGGCTTCCCGGCCTGGGTGTTGCGGGGCGGCGCGTAGGCCGCGAGAGCAATAGAGGCCGCGATGGGGCTGTAGGGACCGCGGGTGGCCGCGGTGCGGTGGGGCAGACCGCGGGGCGACGAGGCTGTGGGGTGGTGCAGTGAGGCTGCGGGGCGGTGCGGCAGGCTGCGGGGCGGCGCGGTAGGCTGCGGGTCGGCAAGGGCGGGGGACGGAGCGGGAGACCTTTGGTCAGCAAGGTCGCGGGCGGCGTAGCCACAGGGCGGCAGAGCCACAGACCGTGGAGGTCGTGGTTCGGCGGAGGATTCGGGGTGGCAAATCTGCGGCCAGAGGAGGCTGTGGGTAGGCAGAGTCAAAGTGTGGTTGAGGCCGTGGGCAGTGGAGGACACGGTGCAGCGGAGCACCGCGAGGCAGTGGGGAACCGTGCCTTAGTCAGCGTCTGTCTTGACCGACCACCCTCCGTTCGTCGCCTTCATCGCGGTTCTCAAGTTCCATCGGAGCCAACCACCGACACTAGTCATCGTCACCATCGCAAAGATCACACAAAAGTTCCACAAGATTTGCTAAGGGTTTAGGCCATGTTTTTTTCGCCCGTACCCTCTGCGTTAGGGCAGCAGCATACGACTCAAGAATGATGATTCAATGTGAGAGGGAATTTATCATTGATCAAATTTAAACACAGCCCTGCATCGTTTGTTCGTTGACGTCGATGAGGAGGGAAGGACGGTCGTCGATTGAAGACGTCCATGTTGGAGGATTTCCTAAGGAATAATTCAATTTCATTCATCTGTTATCTTTGTTGGTGGAGCGTTCTTCATTGGAGGAGCGTTCTTTGTGGAGGAAGTTCTTCATTTGCGAAGTGTAATTCTCCCCAAAGATCTCTCCTTCTCCTTTGCATAAAACCTTCCCCCAATCCACCCAAAAATTAATTAGACAACATTATAGAATATGGTGGCATAATTTTAAATTGGTTTGATTAATTAATTGAGTTCGTTTTATTAATTAAAGGGGTTGAACCTTTAATGACGGGTGATTTTTAGTGTCTTCCCCGCATTTATGAGGAAGTTCAAGGGTGTTTTAGCCTCCGGTGGTCCCTGCCACCATACCCCACATGGGTGGTTAATATGGGTAGTCTCCACCTCTATAACCTCACATGGGTGGTTTGATTCTGGTGGTACCCACCCCTCAACATCCACATGGGATTTACAAATAAAATATAATATTACACAATTTTATTTTTTTTATTCGTTGACAAACACCCAAAATACTAACATTCACCCTCCACCAACATTCATCGAGGTGAAAGTATCCTAAAGTGAATTCTGACTCAGCGAGTTGAAATGTGTCCTCAGATTTCAATTCCGAGCACCAGTTCAAAAGTTAGAATAACCCACTCGCACGTTTACTGAACGTACCCGAATAAAAGTTCAAAAATTCACCCTGGGCACTCCGGGCCTTGGAATCATGTTCCGTCAATTTTCTAGAACTCGTAAAATTACCATTTAATTAAAAAAAATTACTGGAATTTTTGGGTGTTTACATATTATCCTAGGTGGGCCGCGCTGCGTGGGGTGGACATCTATTAATGAAATGCATAATAAACCTAAATTAAAATTGGGAAAAATTGTAATCATTTTCCAATGTTGTAAACAACGCCGATCATAAACAACCCACAAAAACAGTTATTTAAATTGTATCCCTTCAATATCTTGTATAGCATGCACCCCAAGTCAAAATTATCTATAATATAGTATAATATTATAACCCATAAATTAAATTGTTGAGTATGAATAGTAATTAATGAATAATGAAAGGATTATGGTATAAGCATGTAAAAAAATAATTGATTAAATATTTATGAGAAATATACTATTAATATTTTAAAATAATAATCATTGTTTTTAGAAAACAAAATTAATTGTTCAAAAAGAAATTTTCGCCTCAAATTTCAAAAATAAATTTAATTTAATTTATAAATTTTTTATAAAATTTATTTTATAATATTACATTTATTTTTAAACATTCATGTCTAATTAATATTTCGGTAAATTTTTTGATTTCCTCCCAAAATTATATTTTCTTTTATTTCTGAAAAAATGATTTTTCTTAACAACTAATTTTTAATTTAAATTGTTAACCCAGATTAATTAAATAATAATTTCCTTTCAATTAAATTATAAAAATTCAATTATAATTTAAACAAATGAAATCCTTGGGATTATTTTTATGTTTAAATTCAATATAACTACTTAACATACTAATGTGAATTTTCTATTTGAAAACCAACTTTTCCATTAATTACATTTTTTGATTTTAAATATAATATTTCAATTCTATGAATTTATTTTGTAAATAATTAACCCGTGATTATAATAATAAATATTATATTATGTAATAATTTAAAATTAAATTATTTAACCTAATTTGTAATGGAAAATTTTAAAAAAAATACCATAGTTAAGGTAAAAAATGTGTTCTGCGTGGGATAATCTAAAAATATAAGGGTTAAAATGTTGTAAATATATTATTAAAATGTATTTCAAGAAAATTTGTTACAATTATTTTTTCTAATTCTCAACAATTCAATATTTTTATCACATTTTCCATTTTAAATAGATGGTCACACTTTTTAAATTCAAATATTATAAGTGCGGCATCCACCTCACATATAAAAGTTTACCTGTCTCAAATCTTGTTCACATCTTCAAACCCATTTGGTTTGGTGAATAACTAAAAAAATAACTTCCCAACATCCATACCAAAATCGTAGAAGTATTTTTATTGTAAAAATACATTAATTGAATATATTAGGTATAATAAAAAATACGTGGTCTGAGAGTAGGTAAATTTTCTTGTTATGTGTATGTTTTAATTTTTTCTTCCACTACAATAAAATATTATTCATTTAATGTTATTTAATAAAAAAAATTATCTAACATATACTGATATTTTTTCAATTAATTTAATTAACTATATCTATATCTTCTTCCCTCTAATGGGAAATGATAATGTCTATTGTGTGTATAACGGACTATCACCTCGTCAACTGATGTGACTAGTTTTCCATCAACACCTCTTATGGTCAGGTATAAGGATGGATCAAAAGTAAATATATGATTTTAATTATATTATTATAATCCAATAATAATTATATAATGCATTCCATTTTAATTGTTGTTCGTTAGTGGAAAATACAACGTTAGTCGTATGTATGGAGGCATGTCCCTCATGAAGGGATGTGTTTCATTTTTGACGAAGGCTATACAGTGAATGTAACGAATAAAAGTATTAAGATTGTATTTGTTTTATATTACATTATAATTATATTAATTACATACATATCATTCCAACAAGATAATATATGATTTTTTCTTACATATTCACTCAATGAAATAAAAAACATCATTCGTATATATGTGGACTACAACCTTCATGAAAAATTATGAATCTTTTTTCATCACAATAAAACATCTATCAAATATATTTTTATATTTATATATCTGATATATAAATTATGACATTTTTATAATTAAATTAGTATAATATAATACTTAACCTCTTTCCGAAATTATCATTAAAAATAGAAACCTTACTAATGCGTACATACAATGTATTGTCTTCATGATCGCAACATATTTCATTTATAAAACCATCATTCAATGTAGAACGTAAATATAAAATATATGTACAAATATTGTAAAAAATTTAATAATTAATTTATTGGATATTTTGATATAATGTCCTCTAAGACAAATAGTCATCCTACTGACATCATGTTTGACACAAAATTAAAATATTATCAAAACAACAAATGTAAACCTAATTGATTAACTAATTTTATTTAACCAAGAAATAAGTGATATTAATTGGCGAAAAATTCATAAATGATTATATATACATATATAATTAACTTTTTTTTATTATTCTGGAAAAATAATAATGTGTCTGACAAGTCAAAATCATGTTATGGGAGTTCATCTAATTATCAATTCATTGAGGCATGTTGTAATGTTATTATTCTATTTTATTTTATATGGGGTAAATATTACCCCTTAAACCTGTAATATTATTATTCTTTAAATAATTTTGGTATTTCAGGATTCAATATGAATTATTTCATCAAATGATATTTGAAAAAATAGTTACCAATTGTTAAATAATTTCATATCTTCGTTTCATTTCATTAGGTTGCATTACTTCTTCATCATCAATGATGCTCTATTATTATATATATAATTAATTTTGAATATATTTTGTTTAATTTTTAATTTATTTATGTTGATTTATAGTTGATACATATAATTTATTGATTGATTAATTTTCATTTCAATATATTGATAATTTTTCTAGTTCTCATCACACTTTTACTTCAGTGATACATATTCCATATTCACCACTTAGTCCTCTTATTTAGTGTATATACTGACCCTTTTATTATTTATATCATGAATATATATATATATATATATTCATTATTTTAAATATTCATATCATGTCATTTCTTTTATGGGAAATCTTATACATAAGTTACAAAAGTGGTATTAGTTTATTTCACAATCTCAGCATTATTCCTAATTTTTTATATTCAAATCGTAGTGGCTGGGGGGGTTTAATTGATATTTATAACATAAAATAAATCTATTTTATTCAAATATAGTTATTCATGAACTCCTCTATGTGAATGTTTCATTTCCCCCTGCTTATTACATCAAATTAGTAAGACGGTGTTTCTAAAAGAATATGGCTTTATTGTCTGTCCGATCAAAAATCATTTATCATAAAAATCCATGTTTTCTAAACAAAAATAAAAAATATTATATATTATTTTCCTAATTATACATTAATTTTTTTTTTCTATTTTTGATTTTTAAATACATTTTTAAATGGAATCATTAATTTGGTTTTGAAACAATGCATGTTTGGCTTTTGTATAAAAATGGAATGGATCCTTGGTTTTATAATGTATAGTATGAAAATATTTTTCTACCATCATGTCCTATGAAATGTTTAATATATAACATTATAAATTTTTTAGGTTATTTTCAATAATTATTTTTTTCCTTCTTTTTTGATATTTTAGTGCTAAATGTTAATTTTAAATGTTAAATTTTCGTTTTTCTCAATAATATTTTTTGTGAACTTTTCATTGAACTTCTATTTACCAATGAAAACATCCCATATTCTACTTATGATCCATAGGATATATGTATTATTTATGTCATCCTTAATAATTATTTAGATTTTTTATGTTCATATTGAAAAATAAAATTATTGACATTAACATTCGTGAATAATTTTTGGTATTCATTATCATTCCTCTAAATCATTTAATTTTTCATGATAATTTAAGAATTTATTTGTCTAAAATATAGATATTATTGGTAAAATGGATATGATTATTTCTAAAATGTTTTTTATTTATAGATTTGGTTTTTCTCTTAAATATAAATTTTATTTTTATCCGGTATATTATTATTTCATAAAATGCATACCATTTTTTATATTTTTTTATCTAATTAATGTTATTTCAATATCTAAGAAATATTTATTAATATGTATTGTTACACAATAAATATATTTTTTATAAAGAATATTTATTCGAAAATTAAATCAGTTATTTGATATAGGAGTAATTTTTCAGACATATAGTGATGGGTGGGGGAATAATTATATATCCCATCTATATATAGGTATTCTCATGAGCAGAATTACTAAGAAGGAATTAAAAAACCTTATAATTATAGTTTCAACTATCTTTTGAAAGGTGTTGACAATATAGGTTCCATGTTCCTTAAAAATGACATTAAATAATTATTAATTTCCATTATTAATAATTTTATTAATATAATCCATTATATTTACCCAATTATATTATCTTTATATGCATTTCGTTCACATTTTGAAAATTAATTGGAATTTTTGTTCAATTATTTACACTTCTATATTGATTATCCCTTATTTTATTATACATGAGATTTTTTTAATGATATTACCTCTTAATAAGTTTCGTTCAATATTTATTTATTATATGGTTTGTTATTCAATTAATTACCTAGCCATATCAATTCATCAATATCTTTTTGTGATTATGAATTTATTTAAATGGCATGCGAGTTCAATTATTTAAAATTACATGTTTGTTATTCATTTTGATTCCTGATAGATTAAACTATACAAAAGATTAGTGAAATTTTTATTTCAAGGTTTTTCTTCTTTCCGAGTATCAATTCAGTGTTCTACGATTGATATCAATTGATAATCGAGAGGGAATAGTGGTAATCTAGAAAAAATATTATGTTTCAATTTCTGAATTCAAATTTAATATGTGAATCATGTATGAATCTATCTTACCATTAAATTTATAATATTTATTCCATCAGTATGTTATTCCTTGTATCCTATTCTATTTTTTGTAATGTAATACACTGGCTCCATGTTACAAAATTCAGGTTCACAATAGTTGGTATCAAATAATATTTAGTAGAACCCTTCTGAAAGAGATTTAAGAAAACATTTATTAACGAACATTACAATATTGCATTCATTGATGAGAAGAATATAATAATTGCAACATCCCAGATAAATGAAGAATAATATATTTTCACATTTATTAATATTTTTGAATTAAATATTAATTTTACTTTAAAGGGGTTTCTATGTTTGATTGCATACCTGATATGCAACAACGAGTTTCTTTGAAATCATACGTTGCACACTAATAATTTAATATTATTATTTTAAATGGTAGATAAATACTAGATTTTGTAATGTTG
Source organism: Viscum album (assembly GCA_963277665.1). NCBI lineage: Eukaryota > Viridiplantae > Streptophyta > Magnoliopsida > Santalales > Viscaceae > Viscum > Viscum album. The sequence goes on along the minus strand of OY728152.1, from coordinate 1,613,853,718 downwards.
AGAATGAATGAAACTCACTACAATATGATTATACATGTTTTTTGAATGTATATACATTTATCCATCAAAAGTTAGAGGCTTAAAATGTGAATGAATCTAATTTTAAGCATAATTTACATTAAAAGGATGATTTACAACCTTTTGATGTCGACTCCTATTTAAATATAGTTTTTTCCACTTTAATATGTTATATTTGACAAAATAATATTATTCTTTATAATTGGGACATCAAAATTTATGTTGGCTAAATTTTGGGTATTTTTCTAATAAAATTAATTTTCTTATGAATAGTGAAAAATACTGTATTTTAATTCAAAACTGCCTTTTAACCTAATTTATTTATATGGTTATATTATCCTTTTAATTGGTTTTAAAGTGTAAATATATTATATTTTTACCATTTAATCTAATTTTTGTCATTAGAAGCAATTTCACATTTAAATTGTATATAATCAACTTTTAATATTTTGATTGTTAATATTTCTTAAAAAACACTCCTTTTGATTTGACAATAAGAATTAATTTTAAATTAATTTCTGCCACTAATATTTATTGAATTTGTAGAAGTGGATTCCATATTTGGAATCAGCAGGCTCAAACTGTGTAAAGACGAAACTTTTATTTTTAGGGATTTTAAATATTTACCTCAGTAAATATTTTATTTACCGTGGTTAATCGGTAAATAAGGTAAATAAGAGTAAAAAATCATATTTATATACCCTAATAGGTGTCTTAATCCTATTGGTTGAGTCATGGATGACCATGGGAATCCTTGGGGATGATTTTGGGACCCCATGGAGCCAATTAAAAGTTATTATGACACTTTATTTTAATTAACTTTAAGTAAAGGTCAAAATGAAATAAACAAATATCTTTTAGTAAATTAATTTTTACATGAGGTTATAAAAGTTATATATTAGACTATAAATATTCATTGGAAATCTAAAAAGATTTATTACATCATAGTATTTTTGTTCAAATTTTATACATCATATAAATTAAATTATTTATGACACAATAATGATGCAGTATTTACCTCATTAATAAATGATTTAAATAAATAAGATTATAATGATTACAATTTTATCCTAAACATGTCCAATTCTAATTGGATGATTTTATTTTGAATATTACTCATCTTATATTCGACTATAATGATTTTTGGACCATTATAAACCGAATATAATTATATAATAAAATAATGTTTTCACACTTTCTTAAAGAGCCCCTCCTATCCCTTATAAAAGGATACCACTTCTAATCAATTCCTCAAACCTCTCAAGACATTTTTCTCATCCAAAATCTGCCCAATTAATATCCATGCATCCCTCTCCTCATTCTAGAAGCCTTAACTTAGGCAGAAGGAACTTCAAGAAGTCCTTTTGGTTCAATCCAAAGAATGTTGCCTAAATTAAAGGTAACAGTTTCTCGTAAATTGTTTTCTTTCGTTTTACTTCTCCAACCCCTAAACAATTTTTATTTCTTTTATTTTGTAACAAAAAAAGTATCCTAAATATACTAGAATTGTGTTATGAGAAGGATTCTAACTACACTTACACACACCTCCACTTAATGGATGAAAAAGATAATGTTTCTATGGTTGGAAAACTAAGGCCTCACGAAACGATGATTGTTCAATTACATCTTACCACCTCTCTTGGTGGAAATTATGATGGAACTGTATTTATATATGATATATATTATTTTTATGATTTCCTTATGCTTTTTTACTTCCCATTTATATCATGACTTTATGGTTTCACAGTGGGTAAATACAATTATCTCATTTGAGGAAGTGCGGACTACCGCCCCCTCAAAATGATTTGATTCGTTAATGCCTTATGTGGGATGTATAAAGGATTGAGTTTTCAATATGATATATGATATTATAATGGAATTATAATATACCTATGTATCATTATGTTTTTAATTCATTAAAATGAGAAATAAAATGAAAGTAGGGTTCATGCGTACGTAAGACTTACCGTCTCCATGAACGGTGCATTTCATTTCTTACTTCTAAATGTTATGTACTATTATAAAAACATGTATATACTAGACAGATATGATATATATGATATCCAAATAATGAATATCATTCTGGATATAATGAACTATTAATCACATGGACAACTTGTAAATATAAGGAGTCCATTTTGACTCAAGTACAAAATATCGACAAAATGAATGTTATTAACCTAAATGATTACATAATGTTTATAACATGATAATAAGTGATATAAAAGGAATAATAAACTTGAAAAAGGTTATTATGCAAGTAGAAATTAACTTTAGTTTATTATTCAGGATATTAAAGAACGATTGAGTCAAGTCAGACATGAGGTAAGGGACTTCCTCTCAATCTCCTTTCATTGAGGCATTTTTAGTTTTATACACGACTTTATTTTATACTGTGTATAAAACCCTTTTACTTTTCATTTTATTCAAAGGGAATATTTTTATATGAAGAGTTTTACTAAACGAAAAAAAGGAATGTTTTTTAACGTAATTGGTGACAACGACGTTTCCGCCACCGTGAGTATTATTTGATCTTTGGCTTCCTTAACATGCCAGAATGTTTTTTAAAATGAAAAATAAATACCATATACCCAATTTACGTATTTTTGTATTGAAAATGATTTTTATAATGGATTTATTATTTCAATGTTTTGAAATGATATTTTGATATTGAAATGTGGAAATGTTATCTTTCATTTATGCTTATGTCAGGTGTTATAATCATGTTTTGGTTCTTGGGAATTATTTATGAATATGGGTGGTTCCATGATAAAACTAGGGTGGGTGAGCCCGAGATATCTCTCCAATTCATTGGGTAACATGATGGAGGTAAATGTGGATGTTTCTCCTAAGAGATTTAGGGAATATAATATGATGGGTATTCCAAAGTAACTCCCTATGTAGCCGTGATAGCTAGAATGTAAGTATGGTATGGATGCCGCAAGTTACCTTTATGATTTATGATTTCATTATGTCTTTCATAAATCTTATGATTTCATGATGTATGTAAAAGAGTTCATGTTTTGTATGTATTTATGAAAAAAAATAATTCATTGTTTTATAACCCTTACTGAGCTTTTTATGCTCATCCCATGTTTTGAAATGTTTTCATAGGACTTAAAGATGAATAGGGACAAGGATGGGATCACAGAAAATTCATGTTGTCTAAAACATGGAACTAGACATGACTCTCTTTTTTTCAAGAGTTTTTATTTTATGAAAAAAATGGAAAATGTGTAGAAATGTCTACCTCGTAATCTTTTGAGATGTAATAGTTATGTCATAATTCCCAAAAACTCTAAACCTGAAAAGATCCTCAATGTGAATTATTCATTTAATTCAATATTCTGTAATGTTTAAGGCCAGGTCCTTATAGTTGGTATCATAGGTCGGTTATGATAACTTTAAGAGTTAGGGTATTGTTAAATTAATATCCATAAATTAATTTATGTTGATATTGAAATGATATAGAATTTACAGATTACCATGTTGCTTCGCCTAAGATATTTTTCTATGTTCAGAATGGTTTTCTGTAGAGGAAATAGGGCAGCTATGTTGGGACGACATCAGGAGGAAGAAAACCTTCCAAATCAGCAACCTGAGATGGTCGGAATCAGAACTGAACAGTTTTTCGCAGCGATAGCATAGTTGAATCAGGCTATAAATGGGGGTGGTATCCATGTATGAGATCAGCCAAATCAACAACAGAGGAACATGTCAGTAGTGGAGGATTTAATGAGGCAACATCCCCCATCCTTCATAGGATCATCTAACCCAGTGCTAGCAGAAGGGTGGATTAAATCACTGGAGAATATTTTCGATGTCATTGGTTGTTCAGAACATCAAAATGTTAGTCTTGTTGTTTACCATTTTGAAGGTGAAGCTGATCAGTGGTGGTTGATGGTCAAAAATATCGGGGTTATTGAAGTGATTGATGCTCTTGATTAGGATGGATTCAAAGTTATAATTCTTGAGAAATATTTTCATAAGGTGGTTCTTCTTAGTATGGAATAACAATTCCTGGAATTGAGGCAGGAGGATGACTCAGTCGATGCTTATGAAGAAAAATTCACTCGACCAGAAAGGTATTCTCAAAATTACATACGAGATCTTGATAGTAAAATCAACTGTTTTTACTCAAGATTAATGCCAAAGTATTGAAGGGATTTATCTTCTCGTGAGTTCAAAAGTTATGAAAAACTTTTTCGTTGTGCAGAGATGGTGGAAATGGAGTTTTCCTATGATCAAGAATTCTTTGACAAACAACAGAATAAGAGGTCGAGGTGGCAGGCGAAAGGGAAGAACTCTTCAAAAAAGTCTGATGGTAAGAAACTTAAGTTTACAGTTTGTGAAAATTGTGGTAAAAATCATGTTGGGGAATGTCTTTTGAATTCTGGTAAGTGCTACCGATGTGGTAAAATGGGACATAAGGCTCGTAATTTCTCTGAAAAAGAATAGGGTAATGGTAATACAAAATATGATTTACAGTCAGTAAAATATTTTAAGTGCAATGAAATGGGTAATTATGAAAATGAGTGTCCGACAAAGAACCCAACCGAAGGAAAGAAGCCAGACTACAAGCAGAAAGGGGTGGCAAAATCCTTTGCAACTATTTCAGCAGAAGTTGGTCCATCAAATGAAGTAGTATCAGGTATACTGTTTGTTTTTTCAGATTATGCCAATGTGTTGTTTGATTCGGGGTCTACACACTATTTCATTTATGAGATGTTTTCTAGTAAATTGGGAATTCCAACTCACGATATGAATACAGAACTTACAGTAAAAACACCTGGAGAAAATGTTGAGACAAAAAGAAAACATAAAAACATTCTTGTCCTTGTGTGTGGAAAGAATCTACATGGAAACCTTATTGTTTTCCTCCAGTAGAGTTTGATGTTATATTGGGCATGGATTGGATTTCTATTTATCATGCTAAGATTGATTGCAGAGCTAAAGAGTTTTCTTTTCAGAATTATTTTCAGTTTGTGTACAAGAATGAACCCTTTCTTTTGATAACATATTAGAAAAACTGGTAAAAGATGGAAATGAATGTTACCTTGCACATATTGTCAAAAATAGAGGAACTTTTCCGATTAATGCTATGCCAGTGGCAAATGAGTACCTTGATGTTTTTCCTGATGAGTTTCCTGGTATTATACCTGATTGAGAAGTTGAATTTCTTGTTGACTTAGTTCATGATGCTAAGACAATTTCAATACCCCCTTATTGAATGGCTCAAATTGAACTTTTAGAGTTAAATAAGCAATTGTTGGAGTAATTAGATAAAGGTTTCATTTGACCTAGCACGTCACCATGGGTTGCTCCTGCCTTGTTTTTTTAAAAAAAAGATTGTTTAATGAGACTTTGCATTGATTATAGATCATTGAATAACGTCATTGTAAAGAATAAGTATCCTTTGCCTCATATAGATGATTTCTTTGATCAGCTCCAGGGAGCTTAGTATTTTTCAAATATTGACTTGAGATCAGGGTACCATCAGTTGAAAGTAAAGGAAGGAGACGTTCAAAAGACCATGTTTCATACTAGATATGGCGATTATGAATTTTTAGTTATGCCTTTTGGGTTAACCAATGCACCTGCTATATTCATGGATCTTATGAATACAATTTTCCGTGAGTTCTTGGATAAGATTATGGTTGTGTTCATTGATGATATTCTGGTTTATTCCAAAAGTAAAGGGGGAAAATGAATGTCATTTAAGGGTTGTCATGAAAACCTTAAAAGAAATGAAACAATTTGGGAAATTCAGAAAGTGTGAGTTTTGGTTACAACAAATTTCATTCCATGGTCACATTGTTTAAAAAATGTTACAAATGTTGATCCTGCTAAAACAAAAGTTGCTGAAGAATGGCCAAGACCCACAAATATAATCGAGATTCTAGTTTTCTTAGTTTGGTAGGTTATTACTGGAGGTTTACTGAAAATTTTGCACGGTTATCTAGTCCAATGACTATGATAACTCGAAAAGTTTTAAGTTCATCTGGACAAATGAATGTGATGATTGTTATCAGGAATTGAAAAGGAGATTGGTGAATGCTTCGGTTTTGGCACTATTTTCCAGAGATGGTGAGTTTTTTATCTACAGTGATGCTTCGTTGAAAGGAATGGGTTGTGTCCTAATGCAGAATGATCAGCTAATTTCTTATGCTTCACATCAGTTGAAACCACATGAGGTAAATTACCCTACACATGATTTGGAATTAGTTTCTGTTATGTTTTCTTTAAAAAATTGGCGGCATCATTTGTATAGAGTGAAGTGTGAAATATATACTATTCACAAAAGTTTGAAGTATATATTCACTTTGAAATAATTGAACATGAGACAGAGGAGATGGTTTGAATTAATCAAGGATTATGATTTCACAATCATTTATCATCCTGGGAATGGGAATAATGTGGCTGATGCTTTGAGTCTAAAAAGTATCGCTTCATTAACCATGCTACGTTTGGAACGAGATCCTTTGGTTTTTTATTTGATGAATAATTTAATAGAAGTTGTTGGTCCATGAAATTATTCTATTTTGTTTAAAGTGTCAGTGAGATAATCTATATCAGACAGAATAAAGTAAGCATAGAAGGAAGACAGTGAGTTGCAGAAAAAGGTAGAGTTGGTTCAGAAGGGTAAGTTTCCTGATTTTAATGTTGATAATGATTGTGTTTTGAGATTTGGAAAGATATTATGTGTTCCTGGCGATCCACAGTTGAATAATGAGTTGTTATGTGAAGCTCATAGTTCTCCCTTTTCAGTTCATCCTATCAGTACTAAGATGTATAGAAATCTTCAAGAGTATTACTGGTGGGATGGAATGAAAAGAGGTATTACTGATTTTAATGTAAAGTGTTTGACTTGTCAGTAGGTTAAAGCAGAGCGACAATTACTGAAATGAATGCTTCAGCCTTTACTGGTGCTAGAGTGGAAATGGGAAAATATATCCATGGACTTTATTGTGGGATTACCAAAGACATCTCGAGGTAATAATGCAATATGGGTTATAGTTGACAGATTGACTAAATCTGCTCATTTCCTTCCTATTAGAGATACTTTGTCTCTAGATCAACTTGCTCGGTTGTATGTTAAAGAGATAGTCAGGTTTCATGGAGTTACCCTATCCATTGTAACTAGTCTTGATCCCAGGATTACTTCTATCTTTTCGAAAGGCCTTCAGAAGTCATTGGGTACTAAATTAAATTTTAGTACATCTTTTCATCCTCAATCAGATTGGCAGTCAGAACGAACAATTCAGACCTTGGAGGATATGTTACGTGCTTTCTCGATGGATTATCAGGGAAGTTGGGACAATTATCTTTTTTTGGTTGAATTTTCTTATAATAACAGTTTTCATTCCAGTATACAGATGGCTCCATTTGAGGCATTATATGGAAATCATTGTTGAACCCTAGATTTTTGGGATGATGTAGCTGAAAGGAAGCTAATGGGACCAGAATTGGTAGAAGAGATGGAAGATAAAGTTCAGTTGATTCAGAAGCACATGAGAACAGCTCAAAGTAGACAGAAAATTTATGCAAATAACCAGAGGAAGGATCTTTCTTTTGAGGTAAGTGATCATGTCTTTCTCAATTTTTTTCCATGGAAAAGTGTGATGCGTTTTGGAAATAAGCTAAAGTTGAGTCCGAGGTTCATTGGACCTTATGAAATTATGGAGAAAGTTGGATCAGTTGCGTATAAATTGGCTTTACCTCCACGTTTCTCCCAGGTACACTATGTTTTTGATGTTTCAATGTTGAGAATGTATTTGCCAGATCCATCTCATCTTTTGAGACCAGAGGTAGTTCAGTTGGATGATAATCTCTCTTATGAAGAACAACCAGTCCGGATTCTTGACCCTAGAGAGAAAGTGATGCGGAATAAGGTAATTCACTAGGTAAAGGATTTTTTTAAAAAGCATATGGTTGAAGAGGCAACGTGGGAATCTGAAAATGATATGAGGGATAAATACCGCCCACTTATTTTGACAAGGGAATAAAAAATGCGAGGATACAATTCCCAAAAGGGGTGAAGGATGTAACATCCTAGCTAAATGATGAATAATAGATTTCCATATTTATTAATATTTGTGAATTAAATATTAATTTTACTTTAAAGGAGTTTCTATGTTCGATAGCGTACCTAATACGCAACAATGGGTTTCTTTGGAATCTTACGTTGTACACTAATAATTTAATATTATTTTAAATGGTAGTTAAATCCTAGATGTTGTATCAGCAAGATTTAATGAAACTAACTAAAATATTATTATACATATTTTTTGTATGTATTTACATTTATCCAATAAAAGTTATAGGCTTAAAATGTGAATGAATATAATTTTAAGCATAATTTACATTAAAATTCAGATTTAATGCCTTTTGATGGAGAACCATCGTCAAATATAGTTTTTGTCACTTTAATATGTTATATTCGACAAAATAATATTGTTCTTTAGAATTGGGTCATCAAAACTTACAATGGGTAAAATTTTGGAATTTTTTTGATAAAATTCATTTTTTAATAAATAGTGAAAAATACTGTCTTTTAATTCAAAACTTCCATTTAATCTAATTTATTTATATAGATATATTATCCTTTTAATTGGTTTTAAAGTGTAATGAGATTATATTTTTACCATTTAATCTAATTTTGGTCAATATAATCAATTTCACATTTAAATTTATATAATCAACTGTCAATCTTTTTATGGTTAATATTTCTTAAAAAACAAACCTTTTGTTTTGACAGCAGGAAATAATTTTAAATTAATTTCTGTCACTTCTGTGTTTTGAATTTAGAGAAATGGATTCCATATTTGGACTCATGAGGTTAAAATTTTATAAATAGGTAACTTTTATTTTTAGGCATTTTAAATAATTACCTCAGTAAATATTTTATTTACCGTGGTTAAAGGATAAATCAGGTAAATTGGGGTAATCAAATGATATTTATTTACCCTAACAAGTGTCCTAATCCTATTTGTTGTTCCATGGAAGACCATGGGAATCCTTGGGTCGATTTTGGGACCCCATGGAGCCACTTAAAAGTGATTATGACACTTTATTTTAATTAACTTAAAGTAAAGGTCAAAATGAAATAAACAAATTTCTTTTAGTAAATTAATTTTTACATGGGGTTATTCAAGTTATATTTTAGACTATAAATATTAATTGGAAATATAAAAATATTTCTTACATCATGTTGTTTTTTTATAATTTTTAGATATCAAATAAATTAAATTATTTATGAAACAATAATGAAGTAGTATTTACCTCATTAATAAATGATTTAAATAAATAAGATTATAATGATTACAATATTATCCTAAACATGTCCAATTATAATTTGATGATTTTATTTCGAATATTAGTCATCTTATCTTCTACTATAATGATTTTTGGACCATTATAAACCGAATATAATTATATAATAAAATAATGTTTTCACACTTTCATAAAGAGCCCCTCCTCTCGATTATAAAACGAGACCACTTCTATGAAATTCCTCACACATCTCAAGCCATTTGGCTCGTCCAAACTCTTCCAAATTAAGCTCCCTATATCCCTATCCTTCTCCAAGAAGCATTAACTTAGGCAGAAGGCACTTCAAGAAGTCCTTTCGGTTCAATCCAAAAGAAGTGACCTAAATTAATGGTAACAATTTCTCTTAAATTGTTTTCTTTTATTTTACTTCTCCATCCCCTAAACTCTTTTTATTTCTTTTATTTTGTAACAAAACGAGTATCCTAAATATAATAGGGTGTTTTTATGATATGGATTCGAACTACACTTACACACACCTCCATCTAATGGATGAAAAACATAGTGTTTCTGTGGATGGAAAACTAAGGCCTCATGAAACGATGATTGTTCAAATACACCATACCACCTCTCAGGGTGGAAATTATGATGGAACTATATTTAAATATGATATATTGTACTTTTATGATTTCCTTATGCTTATGTACTTTCCATTTATAGCATGCCTTTATGGTTTACATAGTGGGTAAATACGATAATCTCATTTGAGGAAGTGCATACTACCGCCCCCTCAAAGTGATTTGATTCGTTAATGCCTTATGTGGGATATATAAAGGATGGAGTTAATGATATGATATATGATATTATACTGGAATTATAAAAAACCTATGTATGATTAGGTTCTATTTTCATTAAAATAAGAAAAAGAAATAAAAGTAGCGTTCATGTGTACGTACGACTTACCATCCCCATGAACGGTGCATTTCATTTCATACATCTAAATGTTATGTACTATTATAAAAACATGTATATACTAGATATATATGATATATATGATATCCAAATCATGAATATCATTCTGGATATAATGAACTATTGACCACAGGGACAACTTGTAAATATAAGGGGTCCATTTTGACTCAAGTACTAAATATCGACAAAATGAACGCTATTAACTTAAATGATTACATAATGTTTGTAACATGGTAATAAGTGATATAAAAGGAATAATAAACTTGAAAAAGGTTCTTAAGAAAGTATAAATTAACTTTAGTTTTTTATTCAGGATATTAAAGAAAGATCGAGTCAAGTCAGACATGAGGTAAGGGACTTCGTCTCAATCTGCTTTCATTGAGGCATTTTTAGTTTTATACAGGACTTTATTTTATACGTTGTATAAAACCCTTTGACATTTAATTTTATTCAAACAGAATCTTTTTATACGAAATGTTTTACTAAACGGAAAAAATTAATGTTTTTTAACGTAAGCGGTGACAATAACCTTTCTGCCGCCGCGAGTATTATTTGATCTTTGGCTTCCTTAACAAGCCGGAATGTTTTTTAAATGGAAAAATAAATACCATATCCTCAATTTACGTATTTTGGAATTGAAAATTATTTTGATAATGGATTTATTATTTCAATGCATTGAAATAATATTTTGATATTGTAATATGGAAATGTTATCCTTCCTTTATCCTTATGTTATGTGTTATAATCATGTTATGGTTCTTGGGCATTATTTACGAATACGGGTGGTTCTGTGATAAAACTAGGGGGTGAGCCCGAGATACCTCTCCAATGCATTGGCTAACGTGACAGAGGTAAACGTGAATGTTTCTCCTAATAGATTGAGGTAATATACTATGATGGGTATTCCAAAGTAACTCCCTATGTAGCTGTGATAGCTACAATATAAGAATGGTATGGATTGCGAAAGTTACCGTTATGATTTATGATTTCTATGTGTCTTTAATAAATATTATGATTTCATGAGGTAAGTAAAAGAGTTCATGTTTTTTATCTATTTATGAAAAATTGTTTTCATTCATTGTTTTATAACTCTTACTGAGCCTTTTATGCTCATCCCATGTTTTGAAGTTTCTTCACAGGACATAAAGATGAATCGGGTCAAGGATGGGATCAACGAAAAGTCTTGCTATCTAAAACATGGAACTAGAAATGACTCTTTTTTTCAAGATTTTTTATTTTATGAAAAATATGGAAACTGTGTAGAAATGTCTACCTAGTAATCTTTTGAGATTTAATAGTTATGTCCTAACTCTCTAAAACTCTAAACCTGAAAATATCTTCAATGGGAATTATTCATTTAATTCAATATTATGTAATGTTTAAGGTCGTGTACTTATAATAATATTAAATGTTTAAATAAATAAGATATTTTTTGGTTTTACATAAGAATATATCCTTTTTTGGATACTATAATTTTGTGTGGTTTTGGAATAGTTGTTCCCAGATGTAATAAAAATGAAAAGGGAACAAAGGGATTGACCCAATCGTGACTTAGTGCATGACATTATGCCTTACTAATCAACCATTTGGACACTTATTGGGGGAATATTTATGGTATATCATATTTTATTTAAGAACCAAAAAGAATGAATTTAAATAGATAATAAAAATTAATGAACTAGGCTAAACATATGATTCCATAGAAAAACAATGGGTATCATTATTTAAAATTCATTTTGATGATTTTATGGTTTTCTACTATGATTAGTGTTCCTTAAAAATTGTTTTTTGGTTTTATTAAATGGATGGAACAAGAAGGTATCGTGATAAAACTACATGTGAATCACAAAGAGTTCAATATGAATTGGGAAATGGGATCATGATTTTAAATAATGATATCAAGATTAACATTAACTGTTGATCTAGTAATTTGATTGAAATCCTAAAACTAAACCAACACTTAGACTGGTCAAATGAGATATTGATGGAGTTTTTAAGGAGTTTGAGTGTATGAGACCATGTATGTAATAAGGATTGATATCCATTATATAAAAAATGTGAAAAGATAAACCTTTAATTGTTTTTGATATGAATGGTAAAAATATTTATATCTAGAAAATAAAGGAATAATGAAATTAATTGTTGGTGAAAACAATGTAACATCTTATATTGAATCACTAGTTCAAATTCGGAAGGTCACATGACCTCATCATCATATCCTCATATTCAAGAGGCTATCGACTAGCAGTGATGGTATGATTCTTTCAGTGCGAAGACTATACTCCCAATATCAAGTCATATGATCATTAATCAAAAATAAGTAGAATAAATTATACGATTAAATAAGAAGAAAGATAAATTCGGCATACATCTAAAGCAAATAATAGTTTCTCCCAAAAGTGGTAATTTTTATTATGGTAAATAAGTATATAAGTTAAAAAGGATAACTTTGAAGTGTCGTCGGTGTCTATCATAGCCCTCCACCAGCTCCATGCACCACAAATTAAGGATCCACCATAGAGCCCTTTCCCATCACCTGATAACTCATGAAATCTACAAGTTCACCAACTTTACCGAGTACAATGTGATTACAACAATAACTAGAAAATCACTAATGCATCATTAACCCAATGTACTCAACTATATAAATGTATTCGATAATAGTGATAAATGTGTAAAAAGCATAATGAAATCACCAAAAAAGAGTATTCATGCACTAACCATAATTCTGGAAATGTCTTTTCAAACATACTTTGGCTCCATTAGAGAAATATATTGTAGGTCAATAAGTATCCAAAAATAGTAACATGAGAATTGGAGATTCACTTAGAATCCAAAAACCATTATTTTAACACTACCTATATTGATTCCACAAGGCATTGAATAATACTATAAATCAATAAGGAATCAAGTATATTTATCCTACCAAATATGCAAAAGGAATCTAGTAACACTCAAAATCCATAATGAATCATGTTTCTGAAAACTACTCAAAATCAAAAATGAATCTAGTAGATACTAGGATACAAGGTTATAATGTTTCATTGTCTTCATCAACTCCCATCATGCGCAAACCCTGCATAGAGTATCCTTACCCATATGGACACATGTAATATATAAATATACTAATCCATTCAAAGTTAAAATGAAAATTCCAAGAATGATAAAAACCATAGAACACATCATTAGAAATATAGCATCATCAAATACATAATCATGTAAATCAATCATCATCAAGGAATCAAGCTATCACATCAAACTCATAGAATCAAATAATACCACTTAATGGGATTCACACACCCACATGTAATCAGAATGTAATAAGAGTAGAAATAATCAAAAACACCAATCAAGTATGACAACAGGTGTAAACAAGATCCCACAAAGGTAAGTAAATTCCAACCACAATGTTGTCAGCTTAAGAGGTAAGGATAAACCACCAATGCATGGTTTAAAATCATGAGTGGAAACCTCAAAAGTCTAGAACACCTCTCTGTGTCTTTATAATCATAAATGTAAACACATCAAATGTCAAGGACGATAAAGGGTTCCTATAACCAATACTATCCATTTTTTCCAAAAAATAATATCACATTCGATGATCTTCTATCTCATGGATAACTTTTGAATTATCATTTTAGGCCAACACATGTTGTTACAATATTCTCCATAAGAATATTTATATTTTGATAACTTATAATCAATTATAATTTATAACTATCTGTTGATAATTTTTTATATAATAACCTTTTATAATTATCATTTTTATATTATACTAAATTATCAATTTAAAATTATCTTTCAATAATAATTTATAAATTATCCTTTTATAATTATCACTTATAAGGGGTTATAAATTATCACAAAAAAATATCTATTGACAATTTCTTATATATGATCATATTATAATTATTATTTTTAGTTTATCGAACATTATCTTTTTATAATTATCTTTAATAATATAATCCCAATTATCATTTATAATTATCTTTTGATATTTTTTCATAAATTATTTTTTCTATAAATATTTCTATAATAAATAAACATTTTATAATATAAATGGTTTCATTTGATAATTATAATAATTATCCAATAATAATCCATATAATTATCCTATAAGAATTTAAATATTGTTTTTCGATCCATAATAACATTATAATTATCATTTAAAATTTTTTGTAACTATAATATGATAATAATTCCTTAAAAAATCTACTACTAACACACAGTGATTGTTTTCCATGAATTATCCATGGACACATTTGTTCAATTATCCTTTAACAATTCTTGAAAATTATTTCTAATCATTTTCATAATAATCTTTTAAAAACATTATAATATTTATCATAAGAAAATTTTCATATAATTATCTGTGTATAATTATACAATATTATTCTAATAACATCATTGAGAAATTATCCTTTTATATAAAATAAAAAAAATATTAACTGTCCTTTGGTAATCAATTTTATATATTATCCATTTATAATTTTACTCAATTATAAATTCCTTTTATAACTGCACACAATTTTAATTTTATTAATTATATTTTAGAAATACTATTGATGATTTTGTCTAATTATATTTAGAGTGACATTTATTCTTATCTTTTGTAAGAGTCATGTAAATTATCTTTTGATGTTTTAGGATTTTTTTCATTTATTTATGTTCAATTTCCATTTTCTCATAAATATTGGATATTGATTTTGGGTGGTATGTAATATAATATTAATTAATATAAAATATTAACTAATATATTTCATCATAATACCACACATGGGAAGAAGGTTTAAAAAGGGATTCTTGCATGCCAAAAATCCAAAGAATAATGCCAATTATGTTCTTTGAGAAATAACTAATCACACACAAGGAAATAATGGACCACTCTAACTCATTAAATCATTCCATGAGAATGTGAAAGAGTTCAAAAATAAAAAAATATCATAGAAATTTAATCCAAATATTAACAAATAATATTTAATCATTGTTTCACTAAAAATTTCATGATAGAGAATTTAATTATACTTAATTAAGGATTTGAAAAAATTAAAAGGTTAAAATAACTAACAAATCGATGTTTTGAAAATGTTCGGGTGATAGAAATAGTGGTTCACATGTTTGTGGGGAAGATAATGAATAGTGATTGATTTTATTAGTCAAATATTTAATAATAATAATCAAATAAATTAATTGAATAATATAATACTAATAGTAATCGGTACAAATGCCCAATGTAGATAGAAGATATGATCATCAAAGGGTAAACCCCATGTCTCAAACCTTACGGTGGTCCCATACTTCCATTTGAATTCACTGTTTGAGATATATTAAAGTATTTTTGCAAAAAATACAATCGAAATATAAATAAACTTATCCTCACATTCTATCTGACCATACAACTGATTGAAAAAAAAAATTAGACCCTACATAGTGTAATTCATGTGTATCAGACATTATAGTGGTCTCAAAGTTCACATAAACCACATTGTTTAAAGGACATTAAATTATTTTGGATAAATCATCCGAGAAAAATATTATGTAATTAATATTTTCATTCAATCTATAATGAGGATCAATGGTCCTTCTAATCATGCTTTAACTCAACACCAAACATTGAAGATATTCAAAATAATATTACAATATGCTTTCTGAACTTTTACCTTTACACAATCCTTCAAAACATTTAAAAATTGATTTTAATTGATAATTTTCATTTTCATATAAAAATACATATAACGTGTTAACAAAGAAGATTTTATTATATTCAAAAAACTAGGATATTATTTCTATATCCCTTGATAGAATACACATCTTTGATATGTATAAGTAGAGTTATTGGTTAAATAACCCATGTCACTTAGCTAAAACAAAGAACTCATACACCCACACTTCATCATGGATTTGACCATGCTACCACTGAATCTACAATAGTGTTACCATATTCAATCTCAACACCATCTCCGTTTGATCTATGATCCGTAATAAAATCCCATAAGATGCATCATTCTCCATCTCAATGTTCTCACATTCAATAATATGCAGAGGTTTGGGTATGTACCCCCAATGATGTGACACAGGGATCATCTCACGCATTCTTTGATATTGATATGGGAGGTCCAAATGGTATCCGACTACCCATATCCACTCATTTAACTAAAAGGGTCCAGCATAATATGGTACAAGCTTGCCCTACTTCCCCAAATGGTTGTGCCCCAATCATGGAGTCACACTCAAGAAACTATAATCTCTCTATTGAACTAACTCTAAGGGTGTCATACTATGTTTGGAATAAGATCTCTATCAATTTTTAGTGGTTATCAACCTATTACATATAAAATGAACTCTCTCAAATGTCTCTTGAATTATAAATGGTCCAATAGAAACTAACTCATCCATCTCATACCAACAAAGAGGTTAGTGATAAGGCCAATTGTAAAGAGACTTGTATGGTGTCATTAAAATAGAATCTTGGTTATTGTTATTGAATAAAAACACAATAATTATTTGGTGATCATCTGATCATCCACTATATTATAGCATGAAGGCTTGACTCATATCCATTGGTATGTGAATTGTTATCTCAGACTATGAGTTTATCTAAGGATGGTACACTGAGAAAAATCTCATCTAATTCCCTTGGGATTTATGAATGTCCAACAAAAATTATGATATAGAACGTTCATATATATCTAAAAATGTTCAGTGTAACAATATGAAGGTGTCTGATCTCCCATTTTTAGATCATTCCATACTCCCTAGAAATTTGCAGTCTCTGATCGGTAAGAAGTGAGTTTACTTGGTTTACCTTTCAAAAATCACCGTAACTATGTCATGAAACCTCAAGGTCCTGGTTAACCACATTAAATGTATATATTAAAAACCTTCCACTACAATAATGGTTTCAATAGTAGCTATAAAACCCATATAGAATGTTTTTTATTGACCATCACCATCTGAATGGAAATGCATTAGGATACAAAAACAACAACATTATTTTTCATCCTTATCCACTATAGCTTCCACTATAATTCATGATACATCATGAACACACCAGAATGTTCATTCCAAATAAAACTATTTTAATACCTCAGTATCTACAATATGATAGAATATGGGGTTACAAATCATCCATGTACAAATACAATATCATCATTGTTCACCGGCCATCAAGGTATTGAGTCTCTATCAAATAGTTGTTCTTTTGTCACAACACATTATTTGACTGAATCTTGAGCAGTCTACACCATGTCTAAATGTGATGATGTGATCACTAAGGGATAAGAATTCATAGTTCCATTCTCCTAATATTCTCCATAATCAATTCAAAAAACAAGCTTACCATGTGTCCTACTCCTCAGAATGCTTCTCATCATGATCCTGATCAGACTACATCATACGACTATGTTTATATGAAAAATCATTACCATTATAGGCTATTAAATTATATCAAGGTAAAAAATCCATAGATACTAAACCCATATTCTCCTTTTCATGTTTAGTTCCCTTTTCATGAATATATAATGATGGCTATTGTGCTTAATATTAATAAAAAATATCCCACATAATACATAGTGTCTCCTACACATTAGAACATGGACCATGACTGCCATCTCCAAGTCATGTATAGGCTATATCCTCTGATAGAATCATATATTATAGGACCCATAGGCTACTACCTTCACTACATCCACCAAAAACACTCCAAGACCAACACCTGATGAACTATAGTACACTCTCTAACTAACCCACGGATCTGGGTGTGTTAGTATTGCTGCTATCATTATCCATCTCTTTAGCTAACAGAACACCACATCATAGTGGTCTGACCACTACAACATCACTTCCATCACATTTAGCATTATCATAGGTTTAAATATTTGGAATAAGTCATAATTTAGCTTTGATAATATCCAACTAAACCCATAAAGCTAATAATATCAAACAAAATTGTGGAACATCTCTTAGACATGACTGAATTAAACATATCTAGGAATATAGATAAACTGGTCCCAAATAAAACATGATCTAGGAACATAAAATATAAAAAATGGTAGTCACAAATGATATCTTGTTATATAACATGTGTGCTCAAAGCTTACATAGGTCTATCTGTAGGTGTCTTTCATGTTTCTTTAGTGCTAAAGAGTTGACGAGGTTATCATCAAACAATACAATGCTGAACGAAACCAAATATGGAATGGAATATATTATTTATAAGGGCCATGAACACTTTATGTGTGTTCATACTCCTAAATAGATATTCCAATTAAATCATATAGTCCCCCATAACTATGAAACACCATATTCATTATTTACTCCCCTCTAAATCAAAACTAATGATAGCTTATCAAATATCATTCATGCAGAAAAACTTGTCACCACAATGATTATTAATGATTTCATAAATCATTTGAAATAGATATCGGCTCAAAAACCTAGCATAGTTCATCTTTTGGTAATAACTACATATCCAAGGAATGGTATCTGAATTCTTAGAAAACAATATAGGTGAACTCCATACTGAATTAATTGGGTTTATAATTAAATTTTTCCCTAACTCATCCATATAATACTGATGCTCCTTTTGCTCAGTTGGTGCTATAAGATATTTGGAATTGAAATGGGGTTCCAAATAGGAATGTTTTCTTTTCTTCATAACGTAATTTTCCTCTAGAGTATATACCCTATAAAATATCCACATCCATTTCTACCCACTACTCCACATCTTGAGGATCTCAAGTTCCCTAGTTGGATGAAGAATGATGGAATCTATGTAAGGTAATATTTGACCATTGTTGTAAACTCTTATGACTAGGATAGACAATATGAGAAAAATGGATGGAAATGGTCTTGTTGCCTATAACACATAGAAGGTGTAAGAAAAATCACAACTACATTCTATTAAACTTTCGAATCATACTTTTGAAGCCTTAATCCTAACAGATTTTTTTCAACCTGCATCTCAATTTGTCTCATAAGACTATGCCAAGGTGATGTAATTTTTATCATGAATGAAAATAATTTAGAAAAATAATATTTTATATTCTATAAAATCTAATATATCTATGGGATCACACATGTTTCTCCTAATCTGTCTATGGGACCAGACCTGGTATTCCTAGGATTCTACCCTTAACCCATGATTTAGCCCTTCTAGAAATTACCCATATTTATTTCTATGGATGGTAATCACATCCACCATATATATACTAACATAATATAACTCTCAGTTCAATTATTTTATTCAAATAAAGATATTTCACAATATCATGGAATGCCATATATCACACAAGAGATAATATCCATAAAATATTTCACATATCAAGTCATATAAAGAAGACATTACTACATAGCACAACCAAAAGTGTATATATAGCATGTGAACCTAGGTTTCTATTCATGATTCATGAACACACAAAAATTCTGATAAATAAAATTTAAATATCATGTGAATCATCTGAGGTGATTTAAATCAATATTAATAGTTAAATAATAATTCAACATGGAAACTCAGAGGTTAACTATATAATGATGGACATTCACTTTAATAGATCCCATACGAAGTCACAAAATTAATATATCCTTCATATCATAAACCTTATAAATTAAATTATAATAACATGTTATTGAATGATTTGATATGATACATTTTTTAACATTCTGACTAGAACCACCGAGTTCAAGCTGGAAGATCACATGACCTCATGAACAACGCCTCATACGCAAGAGTTAGTAGACTAATATAGATGGTACAAGATAATCAGATTGGATATTATACCATTAGTATCATGTCATGTGATATATAATAAGTAGTTAAAAATTTAAATAATAATATTAGTCATGAATAAAATTAATGATTTCATACTTGATAAGTAAAAAAATAGCACCCAATAGTGGCATGTACAGTGTAAATTAGAAGACAATTAAACAAATGATAATCCACAAGCCCCACCAATTTCTATACAAGACCACTACCATATCAATGCTCCTCAACATTGATATCCACCATCTAACCCTTTTCCCTCACTATATCCCTCATGAAATCTATAGGTCCACTGAAATACCTATGTAGGGTGTGAGTACATTTCTCAGTAGGATACAACCAATGCATCCTTAACCTAATGTTCTCCTGAATACAATTTTATCGATAATAATGATACATTAATTAAATGAATAAATGTAAAACAAAAACCAAGAGGCCTTGAACTAACTAAGCTTCCACAAACCATTGGTTGTGCCTACTTCTGTTCCATAGTGTAAATGAATTGTTTCTCAACAAGTATAAAACACAATACAGAAGGTTGTTTTCGAGTATCTAGGAATCCATAAGGAATAAAGTGAAGAAAACCTACCCAATGTCCACAATGCTTTAGGTAATACATAGAATCCATAAGACATCGAGTATCTGTATCTTATCTGAAATCCACAAGGCATCGAGTAACACTTGGAATCCACTAGAAACCATGTTTTCACAATCTACACATATTCCATAAAGAATATAGTATATTCAATGTTAAAATATTAACTTGTTTCACTATTTTCACCACCGCACATCATACATGCACCCCACAATGAGTAATCATACCACGACAACAACTAGTTCTATTTACACATACCAATCCTCAAAAGGAAGAAAATGAAATTTCATATTGTGATAATAACCGCAACACACATAATGAGAAATATACCATCATCATATAAATCAAAATGATAATCAAAAATCATGTTGGAATCAACCTACACATAAATCTCGACTAATCACATCATACAATATCATGGGCTACAAACACCACCACATGCGATTAAAAGCCATGCACGGTTTTAAATTAGCCAATACATAAATCGTGTATAAAAAATAGATAATCAAAAGATTAAAATTTAAGGGAATGTTCCACCCCATCAGCATCAATATCTACGATGTAGATAAACCACATACGTGTGGTTCAAAATATGGAATAAAAACCTCAATAATCAATTACACCGATTCGTAGACTTATTATCATAAGCATAGAAATATTAATTATTGAGGATCTTAAGGGTCCCTATAACCAAAACTAGTAAATTTATTTCAAAAAATATAAAATATCACAAGTGATTATACTTTCTATATATTGGATAAATTAAAAATTATCATATTTTCCAACGCATGAAGTCATAACATTATTTATAAGAATAATTCCATTTTGATACTTTCTCATTAATTATACATTCATAATTATCTCTTGATAATTTTTCATAAATTATCATTTTATAATTATATTTGATAATTCATACTAAATTATACATATATAATTATATTTGGATTATTTTTTATAAATTAACCTTTTCTATTTATCATTGATAATTTATTATAAATTGTCATAAATTTTCATTTTATAATTATCATTTGATAAAATATCCTAAATTATCATTTTAAAATTAGTTTTGATAATCATTCCATAATTATCCATAATAAATATTTTCTAACATTATTCTATAAATTATGAATTATAATTAACATTTTATAATTTTCAACCAGTTATTAT
This sequence comes from Viscum album, assembly GCA_963277665.1. Classification (NCBI taxonomy): domain Eukaryota; kingdom Viridiplantae; phylum Streptophyta; class Magnoliopsida; order Santalales; family Viscaceae; genus Viscum; species Viscum album. Next base: position 1,613,831,933 of record OY728152.1, on the reverse strand, counting down.
TTATAATATTCATTTGATAAAAAATTACCATTTGGTAATCTCACAATTATTATTTTATAACTATAATAATTATTATTTGATAATCCATGTAATTGTCTTATAATAATTTTATATTTTTTTCATATAATAATATAACTATAATTATCATTTAAAAATATACATAAATATATTTTAAAAAAATTTCATTACAGAATCCATTTTTTCAATTTTAATATGATAATTGGATTCAAATAATTATCCTTTTATAATTTTGTCGAGTTATCTGTTAGTAATTCTTGATAATAATATTTTATAATTCATGCAATATTACTTTTAAAATTTTGATAATCATTTTCATAGGAAAATTTTCATATAATTATCCATGGATATTTATATGATTATATTCTAATAATTTCTTTTAATGATTACAATTTTATATAACATAAATAATGTGTAACTAAAATTTTGTAGCCTATTTATGAAATTATCCTTCAGATACATTCAACATATAATAATATATTATTAAACTATGCACAATTTTTAATTTGTTGATTTTACTTTAGAACATCCCCTAAATATTTGGTCATGTTATATTTAGACACTAATTTATTTTTTTCATCCAAAATATTCACTTAAATTACACATTGATAATTTATTATATTATTTAATTAAAATTCAATTTACTTTTTCACAAATTATATATACCGCTTATGGATGATAAAAAAAACATAAAATAAAATAATTAATATTAATATTTCTTGCATTGTTCCCCAAACATGGATAAGGGGGAAAATGAGCTTCGTATACATATGGGCTTTACAGAATAACACTGATCATGATCTATAAAACTTCAATGATCGTGTGTAAGGATTTCTGGGATCACTCTAACTCAATAAATGAATCCAAAATAATTTCTAAAGGGTTTAGGTATTCAGGATTGATGAAAAAAATTTCCACTAAAAACTAAAATTAAAACATCTGAATTAATCTCTATTTCACTAGAAAATTTATTATAGTGTATTTCATTCTATCCCATTAAGTCTTTGCTAAATTTATATGGTCAATATGATTGATAGATCATGGTTTTGAAATCGTTCATGTGTTAGAAATGGTGGTTCATATTTTTTCAGGGAAGATGATGAATAGTTGTAGTTTTAAATAATTAAATTTATAATAATATAAAAATAAAACTACAAAAAAAATTAATATTAATAGTGATCTAAACAAACACCCAAAGTGGGTAAATGTTATTCTCTAAGTAATGTAAACCTTGTGTTCCATATCTATCACTAGTATTTGATTTCTAATATTATAATCCATTTAAGAGATATTAAATAAATTATCCTCATGCAAGATCTGAAAAAATCTCTAATGATAACAAATGTTTTTCCATTACTTGGGTAATACCGACATCCCAAACCTAATAGTTGTCTCTGCTTTATCATAGGGTGTAAGTTTTGAAATAAATTTTATTCTTTTTGGAAGATCATAGATATAAAATATAATAAAACTAATTTATGTATTCTGTATATGATTTGGTTCTATGAGCCTCATAATATCTCACTAACTCATCACCTAACATCTAAAATATTTTATATATTATTCGAATATTTTATCTATTTTTTTCCGTACATAAGACTTCAAAACAAATTAGAAGTTATTTTTTTTCTAAGATTACATTTTCAAATAAAAATACTTATAAATTATTCATAGAGAGGGTATTTTATTTTCTTTAAAATATACGGATCTTACAAAAGAAGTGTGTCACATATAGAAGTAAATATCATCCAAGGATCTATTTAGTTCAACGTCATAAAATTGGATAATGTTTCCATTATTGATGTCTCTTCACTCTTCCAAAGGTTAACCCTAATACCAAGGAATGTACAATGTTGAAATAAAATGGATGATTTATTTATATGTTCATATTTAGGATATAAATTGTAGAAATATTTTTTATAAAATTAATTTTATCAACAGAATCATGAAATATCTATGTTCATGGTAAAACATTAGATTGATTTTTGACTGAATCAACATAAGAGTTATGGTTATTATCATTGGATTATAGGTTTAAGGATGAGTAGATGTTCAATTTACCAGACACCAATTTTGAAATTTTTTAGGTAGAAATATAACTTGATTAAAGATACATTTTTTAAAAAATATTTTTTGGAATTCAGCCAAATAATTTTATATATAAAAATATTATTTGAGAAATATTTCAATTTTATTTTCTTACATAATATAAATGTATTGGTAGCCTTTATGGAATATCATAACATCAATATTGTAGTAACTAAGTATTATCATAATTTGGGAGCATTATATGAATTGTATTAATACTGTTTTAGACAAAAAGGACAACTCCCATGATTGGTGATAATGCTCCCACCAATCTATGAAATTTTTCTGGAACCTAGAACTGAAGGATGATAAGGGTTTAGTTCCTACCAAAAATTTATGTGATTTAATTGTGAATATAACATTGTTTTTTAAATTATTTGATGAATAAATATTAATAATGAAACAATGGTGTTACTACTGAGTTTAGATATTAATGTATTATATTTTGGAACATGTGTTAAGTATATTGGTTTTTGAAAATAGTTAGATAAAAGAGAAAATATTTTCCATTCCTTAGTAGATCATTTGATATTTAAAACATTAATTGTAGTTATTAAGGCATTAAAAATTTATTTATTGATATTGTTATATTGGAGTATGTTATGAATGTGAAATTCATCTATCCAAAATAAAGGACTAAATTTTTCTTAGTGAATAGAAACATATCAAGTAATTGTATTTTCTTATATTATTCATTTTTAAAATAATTCCTCAATAATAAGAAATAGACATTGATGTAAATTTATATCCAATTACCATTATCTTATTTAAAAAAAATTATATTTTAAATAATAACATATTTTATGTTTTTATATCATTAATTTTTTATTTCTCATTATACTTCTTGTTAACGATGTCCTCTATCACTCTCTATTATTATTTATTCTTTACATCCATGTCAATATATTCACTTTCCAATAATTTTATCTTACAGATAAACATAGTTAGGTGTTTTAGGAACCCAGGTTTTGATACTCTGAGACATTGAAAAAAATTCTTGATATCATTACAGAGCAGGGCATTCAGACAGCGTGAAATTCCAAGGTCCGGTGTTCCCGTAATTAATTATATAAAAATGTTAAGTGTTTTTATATTACACACACGTGGTTAACAAAAGAAAACTTGATATCTCTTACATGGTCAATCAGATCGAAAATCCGAGAACCCGGTTGGGTCCGGAACACGGTGATAACCTTAGGCACGACATAAAATGAGTCGGCGCGGGATGTTAGGACCCCTCACTTATTAGTCGTTTGTTAAATGGATAAATTAAATTAAATTATTAGTTTAATACCTAAAAACCTAGTAACTCCTAAATAGTTGCTCAGATGGGAAAACTGAGGGCACAGTTGAGTCCGGAGCGTGTCGTTTACCCTAGGCAGTGTGTAAAATTTGTGGGTGCGGGCCTGCTGTGAGAAATGTCACTCAAGGGAAAAATGGTCATTTCAGAATGATCACTTACTGATTTTTATCACTGACATTACTTTTTAATAACATTCGAACATAGTCTCAGAATTGAAATATGAGACTTCCATTGAGTTCAATATGGGGTGTTTTGCCTAGGCATGAGATAAAATAAGTGGTCGCAGAGGTTTCAGAATCTACGCCCGTTGGGAGTGTTTTAAGTGAATTATTATAAATTCACTATGTGTTGAGGGAAGACTCATTTTTTCCTCCCTCTCTCTCTCTCCCTTTCTCTCTCTCTCTCTAACGGTCTTCGCCATTCTTCGGTGTTCTTCGCTGTTCTTCGCCGGATTGAGAATCAGACTCAGGAGGATCGAAGCAGGATCAATCAGACGTGTTGCCAGTGACGAACGGATCCAACGAAGTAGGATTCTTGTTGAATTTCACACCCTCGTCAATTTTCTCAATTTCATCATCATTTTCGTATTTGAATTTTTTTTATAGTTTTTAGAATTTGGGGTGTTGGCCGAACGAACACAACCAACACCCGAGCCCCGTTCAATTCCATGTTATTGAATGTTCGTAGTGGAAAATTGTCGAGCGCACACGAACCTCGACGGATCGATGATCAGGGGAAGGCGTTGTGAAGATCCGCTCTCAGGGATCTCGAAACCAGTGTTGGATAATTTTCCCGACCACCAGAGTGGTTGGGGGACCGGAAGAAGGTTCTTCTTCTACGAGGGTGGTGGCCGGAGGTCAAGCCGAAGAAGACCGGCGGAGCACGGTGACCGGTGGTGGAGTGTGGTCGGGCCGAGACGGCTCTGGCCGGTGTAGCAGGTGAGGCCGAGCATTAGAAAAGTGGCGTCATCGATCAAGAGGTGGTGACCTCGGCCGTGGCATAACAGAGGAACAAGTGCGCGAGATCTGGGCTGGCCAGTGGCTGAGGCGGAGTGGGGAGCTCCTGGCGACGCCGCTGTAGAGAGCTACAGGCGGGGGAAATCGACACGGAGACCTCGGGGAGGGGGGGGGGGTGCTAGACCCGCGAGCCGCGGGTCTTCCGTGACGCGGCGCGAGGGAGGAGACCGGCCATCCTGGCCAGTATATTTTTAAAAAGAAAGAAAAAAAGGGAAAACCGGACCCGATTCGGGTCCGTTGCGGCTGGAGCAGGCCTGCGGTCTGGAATGGGCCGACCGGTCTGGACCGGCCCATTTTGGGCCCCCTTACATTCGGGGGGACATAACATCCAAACAGCGCATCCGTTTGGTGCACCTTCTGCGGCCGTGTGTTCATATCTGAGAGTCAGACTGTTTGAAATGGGTTTCGGGGATTTTTGGGTTCTGCGCCCGAATACGGGTGCATCGAAACGCATTAATTTAATAAAATTAAATTATAATTAAAGTTGCGAAGAACGTTGCTCGCGAGCCAGATGTCCGATTGATGCGCCGTCGGAGGCGCGATGGTCTGGAGCAGAGACAATACTTACAAGGTTTGTTCGGAATCTTTGTGGGTTGGTTTCATATCTCGGAAGCATGAAACGCTATGGGGGTAATTAATTAATTAAATGTTGCGTCGGACCTGACTCCTGCTTGGGATGTCCGATTGACGCATTGTCCACATTAGTGTGACCCCAGTCCTCATGCGGACCTTTTGAGATGCTTTCTATAGCGTTCAAGATGGAGACTGGGTGTGGGCCCCACAGCGCCTAGATCACGCGTTTTATGGTGAAACACCACTTTTTCACTCGACATCCGTTTGGGGTGTTTGAGTACTTGTTTCTGAGTGTTTTTCCGAGGGGATTATAACGGCGCAATCTTCACGCCTAAATTTGGGCCCGAGGTGTGGGCCCCATGGGGACCCATTTGCGTATAACGCGGGGAATTTCAACTTCTGTATCCGGAGTCTGTTTTTGGTGCCGTCACCGGTGTTGTATGTAACACCCCGAGATTTTATGAGATATATTACTTTTAATTTATTTGATCTTCTATTATACACTAAACCAAGATTAGCTTGTTCTATAATAAACACCTCATTATCTTGCAGTATATGCAACACTATTCCTGGCATGCATTACACGCAATCGTGACCTACCTCGATAGCGTGTGTAGTACGCAATACCGGGTTTTGCTGAACAACGATATATTGTTATAATATTTTTATGGACTAGCCTTTATGAATAGTATTAACTACATTTTAAATTTTATAACATTATTATTCATCTTACACCTTTTCTAGAATATGGTATGAGAACAAAACAAATTTTTCGTGTCAAATATGTATTTTTAAAAAATTGCAGTCTTCCCGCCATTTGATGGTGCACCCCCCTTAAATCTTGTTTTTGACATGTCTATATGTTCAATTTGACAAAATAAAATTCTGCTTTGGAATAAGGATATAAAAATTTATTTTGGATAAATTTTTCAAATTATTCTGATAACTTTTATATTTTAATGAATAGTAAAAACCCGCTATATTTTAATTAAAAACAATTTTTTTCATCGCAATCATTTATATGGTTAGATTATATTTTTAATTGGTTTTAAAGTGTAATTAGAATATATTTTTACCATTTAATCCAATGTTGTTCATTGGAATTAATTTCACTTTTAAATTGGATATAAACAGGTATCAATCTTTTGATAGTTTTTGTTTCTTAAAAACACGCTATTTATTTTGATAATGGGAATTAATTTTAAAATTAATTAATTCCACTTATATATTTTGAATTTGAAAAAATAGACATCAATTTTGAATTAGGAATATTAAATAATGCTTAGGATGAATTTGTGGTATTTTTCTGAAAAACATCAATTTTCGATGAATAGTGAAACCACTTAGAGGTAGTATAAAAACTGAATTTTTCATTTAAATTAAATTTTACCTCTTCTGTAAATTGAATTTAGAAAATCTGAGAGACACAGTTAATATCAAGGACTTAAATGTGGTTCAATGGCATTAAAATAATTTTTGGTGAATAGTAACTTTTTACTTTTTTCCACGGTTAAAACTAAATAGGGTAATTAAGGGTAAAAATGATATTATTATTACCCTAAAACATTTCCTAATTATATTGTATAAGTGTAATTCGACCAAAAACAACATTAGGAATAAAATATTTCCATTTAGGCCCACATGTATTAGATTAGGACATTTAATATTAATTTATTTAAAGAATAGTTAAAATAGTTAAAATCAAAGTTTAATAACTAAAACATTTTTAATATAGGGATATAAATAAGGTAAATTTGACTATAAATATTCATTAGAAATATAATAAAATTTCATATATAATTGTATTTTATTTACAATTTTTAGACATTAAATAATTTAATTTATTTCTGACACAATGGTGATTCAGTAATTATCTCATTAATTATATTGACATAATTGATGTTATAAATACCCAAATAAATGTAATTTGAGACTTTTTATGAATTACACTAATTTTCTAGGTTAATATAAAATGTAATTATTGATTTAATTAACATTTTTTGAACTAATAATTCTGTTATGATTTTCACAAAAAAATCAATTACCAAATAGTCTCAAAATTGACATAAAATAGTTTTTAAAACAAATATTATATTATTAATTGTTATTTTATTCCTAAAAATATAAGGATCAGACTAATGACATAGATAAGGTTATATATATTAATAATATACAACTTGGGGTTCGTTTGTCTTATTATAGTATGTTTATTAACATTATAGTGTAAGAAAACAAGAAGACACGGTAAAAATAAAATTATTTAACTTAAAGTTAAATCTAAATGATAAGTTTAAAATAGAAACCTAAACATGTCAAAATCCTATTGTATGAGATTATTTCGACCCATCCCCACCTTAGGTTTTAAATAAATCAATTTGGAGCTATTAAAAACCGAATATGACTTTATAATAAAATAATATTTTAAGTTTTCCAAAGGTGCCCCTCTACTCCCTTATAAAAGGGAACCTCCTCCATATCTTCCTCACACCACTTTGATCCTTCAAAATCGGCTAACCCCTGCCAATTTCTCTTCTCCACTTACCTAGAAACATTCTAGAGGGTCTGTTCTTCTTCAAAGACCAGCATTAGTGCCCTAAGTGGAGGTTAAGTAGAGGCGCGTCAAGGAAGAGGTATTGTCCGTTACCGATTCTTTCAACATTATTTCTTCTTCTACTTCTTCTTATTTAGTTGTTTCATTATGAAGTAATAACATCAGATTCACTCATATACTGATATGTTATTATATTTATGAAATAACCCTACTTCACTATCTATCCATCCTACGGAAAATGAAATCACCGCGCGTGCGTACGTACGGAATACCGTCTCCACGCCGTGGTGTAATCTGTTTTCGACCACCACCTTACTTGGATGGGTATAATGGTGTAAATAAATAACTATATATGATTATTATATATTATACATACACTTCAATAAAATTCCACAATCATGGAAATGATATCATCGCTCGTGCGTACGTACTGACTACCGTCTCCACGACGCGATGAGATTTATTCTACATGTTAACCATTGGATGAATGATTATAAAGTATATATAATAAGTGATCATGAAATATATGACATAATAATGATACTATATCTATCTATATATATATGTATTTCATCTACTTAATTCCATTTAATTCAATAAGGAAATGAAAACAGCGTTCATTCGTATGTACGGCCTACCGTCTCCATGAACGGTGTATTTCATTCCATTTATTGATCTGTCATATATATATATATGTATATAAAGAATATAAATTAGATTTAAATCATGTTTTACATTTTGGAATAATGTAAATCAGGATATAAGTAATAATATCAATAACATCAAGTCCAAACATGTACGATAAATAAAACGATGTAACCCAAAACGTTGCTTTAACATGGAACTTACAAAAGAACGGGTAATATAAAGTCATAAGTTAACCATATATGATATCATAACAATGATTATGATTCTGTAATAATTCAATGACATTATTTAAATCATTATATAGGAGGTTCGGATACGTACAAAGCATATCAGACCAAAGGTAATGTATAACTATTCCAATCTCTTTCGTATCTGAGATTGTTTATTCGTAAGTATTTACTGGGGTTATTGTTATCATCCATTTCCATGTTTGCTAAAAATGGTATCATGTATGTATAAAGTCCTTTCTAACCATTTTTGACTTTTACTACATGGTAAGTAATGAATCTTTTTTTTACCAAACAAGGTACTTTTTGACTTTTCCAAAAAAGTACGAGGAGAATGTTATTTTTAACTTATACGGCGTGAACGGATTTTTACGATTTCCTAACACCTCATTTTCATGAAGCTTCCTATACAATATTTAATGATTATCTTCAAAAAAACAATTTTCTATTAAAATTGCATGGAATTTTTTGAAAAGAAAATGATTTTGAAGAAGAAAGGATATTTTCCTCAAGATTTTATTTCAAGTGTTTTATCAAATATATTTTACATCTAAAATGACATTGTTTAATATGTATATGATTCATGTATAATGTCTCCATAATTTACATGGTTTGATTCTTCTTATGATGAAATCATATCCATTTTTTATGGATTATGTTATGATGTCATGATGATTAAGAATCCCATTCTATTATATGGGTTATGCTATGATTTATGATTTATGATTTTTTGGCACACGAAATAAAGATTTTATTATGAGATGGGTGGGACCTATATCTCCCTCCAATGCATTGGGTAATGATTTATATCTCATGATATAGACATAGCTGGAATAGTAAGTTAATCTGGTTCAGTAATATAGTACTGGAACGAAGAGTGAACTCGATTCAGAAAGGGACATTGTCCACTAAGATGTTCTTGGAAGCAATGCCTTGGCTACTACGCAAATCATATCATGTGCTTAATGTTTTTCCACAATTACAAGTTTTATTTACAAGCTATTTTATCATGATTGATGTTCTATTTTGATCTATGACTTATGTACTACCATGTTTTATTTCATTGCTCAAGATTTAGATGTTTAAACATTATGTTCATGTTTTTATGTTCAAATGTATATGGTTTGTTTTATTTTCTCCATGCTTACCCTTACTGTGCATTTGAGCTCAACCTTTTTATGTTTTATTTTCCCAATAATATTAAAAAAGGTTTTAGGTATGAAAAAAGGGGAAGATCTTTATGGGAGATGTTGAAGATCATTCAACATGATTAGAAGATTACGATCCAAGTTTCCAAAGACACTAAACAATTACGGTCCTTGTGTGTTTGTTTTTGTTATGTATTAAGTATTGTGTAAAAGTAATGTAATTTCTATGTACGATGAGATTTGGGTCTCTACAGTTGGTATAAGAGGAGGAACCCAGCTTTAAGTGTGGTGCACTGCCTGGGATGAGGGGTAGGGCCCACAACGAGGACATTGTGCTCTAAAGGGGGGGGGGGTGATTGTGACACCCCCAAATGATAAAGGGTCAAATGACTAAATGATATGACTAATGTCAACAAGGTTCACCTTCCTTTTCGGGCTCCTGTCTGATTAGAACTCCACAGTTAAGCGTGTTTGTCCTAGAGTAGTGATTTGGATGGGTGACCTTCTGGGAAGTCTCCCAGGGTGTGTGCGAGTGAGGAAAAAGGTCACTGGAAAGGACATGTGTTGGCCTGTTGGAACAATCATTAGTCAGATGACCCATTCGGGCATGTGGGTGGACCCTGGGGTGGGCCCCACGTGTCTGCGGTGCAATTGGTGGTACCTGGTAGGCTAGGACCCGACAGCCATGTTAAGGCGGGGTGTCTGTGCTGTCACCGGGACCCGGTTGTCACATTTGGAATTAGAGGAAAGGTTTAGTTAACCTTTGGAAACTAGGATGCAAAAATTTTAGTGAAATCCCTAGAGATATTTCTAAGGTATGTCTAAGGATTTCCCTAAAGTTAAGTATACGTATAGGTTATAGTCCTAGAATTGCACTAACGATCTAATAATTAAACCTAAGATGTCAGATATTGAAGGTACTCCCCCTTAATTATGTTTTTTCCCTAGCATGGTATTTGCCTCTCACATTATTATTTTTGGAATTTAGACGATGGATGGAACACGAAGGAACCATGTTGATCAATGTAATGGACAATGCAATGATTGTCCTCCCGAACAAACCAATGTCATGGGAGATGGAATTCACAATCTTATTTCTATACTTACACAAGCTATGAATAATTGTGGACTTAAAAATGAGCAGAGAAAGGAGAAACATTATGTTTAATCCTTCATGAGGCAGTGTTCACCATCATTCAGCGGATCTTCTGATCCCTTAGTGGCTGAACAATGGCTCAGTAACACTGAAAATTTATTTTCAATTCTATAAAGTTCAGAACATGATAAATTCATCTTAGCAGTATATCAATTGGAAGGTGATGATGATCAATGGTGGAATCTTATCAAGAATATGAGGCAAAGATACGAAATTGATTGCATGGAATGGGACGAGTTAAAGAACTTGTTTTTGAGTAAGTACATTCCTCATATTTTTCGAACAAAGATGGAAAAGGAGTTTCTTGAGCTTAAGGATAAGGATGATGAATCTGTTGGTATATACAAAGCGAATTTTACGAGACTTCCAAGGTATGCATCTGGCATTATCATCCAACCATTATGTAAAGTTGATCGATTTTTTAGTGGCTAAAATCCAAGTCTTCGAAGGGCATTAGCTATAAAAGACTTCAGTAGCTATGAATAAATTGTGTGTTGTGCTATCAAGGTAGAACTTGAAGTTGGTGTAACATATCCATCTCATGGTTTTGACAAGAAACGAAAGATGGAGTTCAAGGAGAAATCTCAGAAATATGGTGAAAAGAAGATGAATTTTTCTTTATGCTCATAGTGTGGAAAGAAGCATGGTGGTGATTGCCTAAAAGGTACTAGAAAATTTTTTATGTGAGGAAAAGAAGGTCATCGAGTAGTTGATTGTCGAAGTAATGGGAAAAGGTTTCAAATGATGTGAATAGTGAAAAGACTACAGAGAACTCTCTACCAACACTTCAATGCTTCAAGTGCAAGGAAATGGGGCATTATGCTAATTAATTCCCTAATCCACGGGTTAATGATGATCAACGTGAGCAACCTCTTAAGTCAAAGGATAAAGGGATGTCTCATTCGATCACTATTTGTGATGTTGAGTATAAAAATGATGTTGTGTAATGATTAGGTGTTTATGTAATGGGATTTCAAAATGGTATCATGGAATCTCATTTATGGTATCGTGGAATTTTGGAATATATATGTATTGGTTTTCAATTATTATATGGTAATGGTAACCATGAAAAAGGGATTGTAATATTTTTGGAAAGAAGATGAAATGCGCATAATGAAGGGATAAGGAGAAAATAATATGATAGTAATCCTGAGCTCATGACTAAAATAAGGACAATGTGATATTATGGTTTGAGTATATAGAAATTTATGGATTTTTGTATGCGGGAACAGTTAACTTTTGACAGCATTCAGGTTTTGACTAAGGTTAAATGGGTATTAATTTTTCAAAAGAATACATGATTAAGGTATTCACATGATTGGAATGTGATCAACAAGATATATCTGTGATAAACGATGGTATTCACATGCTCGGTAGATGATATTTATATTAATTGTTTTCTTTATACTATAAGCTTGGATAAAAGTATTTTTTATAAGCCTAAATATTTGAAATGGATTATGCTGAACATAAGTTAGTTTATGGCTAGAATTTTTTTTGATATTATCAATGGAATGTCATAATGATGTAATTATAGAAAAAGGACAACCTATAGGACGGGCGACAACCCATCACGTCGGACAAGGCTATGGGAATCGAACCCACAACCGATGTGCGACTGGCCTTTATCGCATACCATTGGCCTACAGGAAGTCCCTGGTTAGTATACACTAGTTTTATTTTATTAAGAGGTATGATATATGATGTATAAGTTCATTTTTGGAATCGAATATGATTAACCTCACCATAAATGGACTTATGTATATTTGATAACTTTTGTTAAACTTTTGTTTGAAACAGATGGAATGACCCATCATTCTATCACATGATCTGCTAACACTTCACGAATGACAAATTCAACTTCATTTCTTTAAGAGATGAAGTGGAAATTGTCCACAGAACGACCAACAGTGAGACTCTACCAAAATGAAGAACGTATTTCTTCTAATTCCAATTTCTTCATCTTTAGGGAAATGATCTTGAAAACCAAAAAAATTTTCCTAGTTCCCTTATATTCGATAAATCAGATGGTACCTTAGATCATCACAAATATATGGCTTTGGGATTGTTGTCTTTTTTTATAGCCATGTTCCCTACCACTCTACATCAGAACATTATGGTTAGATTTTTCTTCCAAATCCATATTTTCACCTATGTTCTCCTATATGGAAACCCAATGATGAATTACATTGGGTAATAATTACATTTCATACTTTAGTTTTTAAAATTAAGTTTTAGTATTCCTTTTTACGATGTGGGTTTCTATTAATAGTAAACGATTTATAACCCCGATGAATTTCAAGGATGAAATTCATTTTAAGGAGGTAGAATGTAACACCCCGAGATTTTATGAGATATATTATTTTTAATTTCTTTGATCTTCTATTATAAACTACAACAAGATTAGCTTGTACTATATGTGACACCTCATTAGCTTGCAGTATTTGCAATACTATTCTTGGCTTTCAATACATGCAATCGCGACCTACCTCGATAGCGTGTGTTGTACGCAATATCGGGTTTCACTAAACAACGAAATATTATTATAATATTATTATGGACTAGCCGTTATGTATATTATTAACTATATTTTGAATTTTATAACATTATTATTCATTTTTAACCATTTTCTAGAATATGGTATGAGAACAAAACAAATTTTTCATGTAAAAGACGTATTTTACAAAAATTGCAGTTTTCCCGCCTTTTGATGGCGCACACACCTTAAATATTGTTTTTGAAATGTCTATAAGTTCAATTTGACAAAATAAAATTCTTCTTTAAAATCAGGGTATACAAATTTACTTTGGATAAATTTTTCATATTATTTCGATAACTTTCATATTTTAATGAATAGTACAAACACACTATATTTTAATTAAAAACAATTTTTTCATCGTAATAATTTAGCTGGTCAGATTATCTTTTTAATAATTTTTAAAGTGTAATTAGAATAATTTTTTACCATTTAATCCAAGTTTCTTCATTGGAATAAATTTCACTTTGAAATTGGATATAAACAAGTATCAATCTTTGGATAGTTTTTATTTCTTAAAAACAAGCTATTTGTTTTGATAACGAGAATTAATTTTAAAATTAATTAATTCCACTTATATGTTTTGAATTTGTAAAAATAGAAATCAATTTTTAATTACGAATATCAAGTAATTCTTAGGATGAATTTTTGGTATTTTTCTGAAAAACATCAATTTTCGATGAATAGTGAAACCACTTAGTGGTGGTTAAAAAATTAAATTTTTCCTTTAAATGAAATTTTACCACTTCTGTGAATTGAATTTCGAAAATCCAAGAGACATAGTTAATATCAAGGACTTAAATGTTGTTCAATGATATGAAAATAATTTTTGGTGAATAGTACCTTTTTACTATTTTTTACCACGGTTAAAAGTAAATAGGGTAATTAAGGGTAAAAATTATTTTATTATTACCCTAAAACTTGTCTTCATTCTATTGGATAAGTTTAACTAGACCAAAAACAACCTTAGGAATAAAATATGACCATTTAGGCCCAATTGGATTAGATTAGGACATTTAATATTATTTTATTTAAAGAATAGTTAAAATAGTTAAAATCAAAGTTTAATAACTAAAACATTTTTCATATAGGGTTATACATAAGATAAATTCTACTATAAATATTCATTAGAAAGAAAAAATGATTTGCTACATAATTTTATTTTATTTATAATTTTTAGACATTAAATAATTTAATTTAATTTTGACACAATGATGATGCAGTAATTATCTCATTAATGAAATATTGACATAATTGATGTTATAAATACCCAAATAAATGAAATTTTAGACTTTTTATGAATTTCACTAATTTTATTGGTTAATATGACATGTTATTATTGATTTAAATAACTTTATTTGAACTAATAATTCTGTTATTATTTTCACAAAAATCAATTACCAAATAGTGTCAAAATTGACATAAAATAGTTGTCAAAACAAATATTATATTATTAATTGTTATTTTATTCCTAAAAATCTAAGGTTTGGCCCAATGACTTAGATATGGTTATATATTTTGATAATATACAACTTGGGGTTCGTTTGTCTTGTTATAGTATGTTTATTAACCTTATAGTGTAAGAAAACAAGAAGACACGGTAAAAGTAAAGTTATTTAACTTCAAGTTAAATCTAAATGATAAGGTTAAAATATAAACCTAAACTTGTATAAATTATATTTGATTAGAGTATTTTGACCCATCCCAACCTTATCTTCTAAATAAATCGTTTTAAAGCTATTAAAAACCGAATATGACTTTATAATAAAATAATATTTTATGTTTTCCTAAGGTGCCCCTCTCGTCCCTTATAAAAGGGAACCTCCTCCCTCTCTTCCTCACACCACATTGAGCCTTCAAGATCAGCAAAACCCTACCAATTTATCTTCTCCACTTCCCTAGAAACATCCTAGAGGTCCTGGTCTTCTTCAAAGACCATCTTTAGTGCCTTAAGAGGAGGTTAAGAAGAGGTTCTTCAAAGAAGAGGTAATGTCTATTACCGATTCTTTCAACTTTATTTATTCTTCTAATTCTTCTTCATTAGTTGTTTCATTATGATGTAATAACATCAGTATCACTCATATATTGATATGTTATTATATGTATGAAACAAACCTATTTCACCATCTATCCATCCTATGAAAAACGAAATCACTGCACGTCCGTACGTAAAGGAATACCGTCTCCACGCCATGGTGTAATCTGTTTTTGACCACCACCTTACTTGAATGGGTTTAATGGTGTAAATAAATAACTACATATGATTATTCTAAAGTATACATACACTTAAATACAATTCCACATTCATGGTAATGATATCATCGCTCGTGTGTACGTACGGACTACCATCTCCATGACGCGATGAGATTCATTCTCCATGATAATCATTCATGAATGATTATAAAGTATATATAATAAGTAATCATGAAATATATGACATAATAATGATACTGGATTTATGTATATATATATTTATGTCATCTACTTAATTCCATTCAATTAAATAAGGAAACGAAACCAGCGTTCATGCGTACGTATGGCCTACCGTCTCCATGAACGGTGTATTTCATTCCATTTATCGATCTATCATATATATATGTATATGCCGAATATATATTACATATAAATCATTTTATACATTCTGGAATTATGTAAATCCTTATATAAGTAATAATATCAAGAACAAAAATCCAAACATGTTAGATAAATAAGACAATTTTACCCAAAATGATGCTTTAACATGGAACTTACAAAGGAACGTGTAATATAAAGTCATAAGTGAACAATATATGATATCATAACAATGAATAAGATTCTGTAATAAGACAATGACATTATTTAAATCATTATACAGGAGGTCCGGATACGTACGAATCATATCAGACCTAAGGTAAGGGATAACTATTCCAATCTTGTTCTTATCCAAGATTGTTTATTCGTAAGTATTTTCTGGGGTTATTGTTCTCATCCATGTCCATGTTTCCTAAAAATTGTTTCATGTATGTTTAAAGTCCTTCTTTACCATTTTTGAATTTTACTAAATGGTAAGTAAGGAATCAATTTTTACCAAACGAGGTACTTTTTGACTTTTCTGACAAAAGTATGAGGAGAATGTTATTTTTAACTTATACGTTGTGAACGGATTTTTACAGTTTCATAACACCTCATTTTCATGATGCTTCCTATACAAGATTTCATGATTATTTTCAACAAAAATCTTTTCTTTTAAAATTTCATGGAATTTTGTGAAAAGAAAATGATTTTGAAGAAGAAAGGATATTTTCCTCAAGATTTTATTTCAAGTGTTTTATAAAAAATATGTTCCATCTAAAATGATATTATTTAATATGTTTATGTTTCAAGTATAATGCCTCCATTATTTACATGGTTTGATTCTTCTTATGATGAAATGATATCCATTTTTTATGGATTATGTTATGATGGCATGATGTTTAAGAGTCCCATTCTATTACATGGGTTATTCAATGATGTATGATTTATGATTTTGTGGCACACGAAAGAATGATTTCATTATGTGATGGATGGGATATATATCTCCCTCCAATGCATTGGGTAATGATTTATATCTCATGAGATAGACATGGCTGGAACGGTAAGTTAATCGGGTTCAGTAATACATGACTAGAATGGGGAGTGAACTCGATTCAGAAAGGGACTTTGTCCACTAAGATGGTCTTGGAAACATTGCCAAGGCTACTATGCAAATAATATCATGTTCTTAATGTTTTTCCACAATTACATGTTTTATTTACAAGCTATTTTATCATTATTGATGTTCTATTTTGATCTATGCCTTACGTACTACCATGTTTTATGTCATTGCTCAAGATTTTGATGTTTGAACATTATGTTCATGTTTTTATGTTCAAATGTATATGGTTTGTTTTATTTTCTCCATGCTTACCCTTACTGAGCATTTGAGCTCACCCTTTTTATGTTTTCTTTTCCCCAGGATATAATGAAAGGGGTTAGGTAAGAAAAAAGGGGAAGATCTTTATGGGAGATGTTGAAGATCTTTCACCATGATTAGAAGATTACGTTTCAAGTTTCCAAAGACACTAAAATATTACGGTCCTTGTGTGTCTGTTTTTGTTATGTATTAAGTATTGCGGAAAGGTAATGTAATGTCTATGTACGTCAAGCTTCGGGTCTCTACATTGTAACCCTGACATCAGGACAAGGTTGACCAGGGTGGTTTCATGCAATGAAGCCGGAGTTGAGGTGTGGGCCCCCCGGTCCGTCTTTTGAGCTGTGTGTAGCATACTGTGACTTTTTAATCAAACGTCTGTTCGGGTCGAATGAATAGTCATTTTGATGTGTTTTTTCTGAAATCATCATGATGGCGTAGTTCTCCCAACCATTTTCGGGATCGTAGTGTGGGTCCCACTAGGGCTGGCTATAGTGAATAGTACCTTTTTCACCGGTTGAACGTTTCGGGCTAGTAAATGGTCTATCTCATGTGTTTTTCCATGAATATTGAAATAGTGTGATCTGTTTGGGCATGTGGAGCCTCGTTTGAGATCTTATTAAATGTGGAAACAAGAAAGGGTGTTGGATGGAGGTCCCTTTGACGCACTCCGAACCAACACACAGTAGCAATGTTGGTAACACCCGGTGATATCAGTTGTAGTGCTGAGTTATCAAACCCATTTCCAGGTCTACCCTCCAGTAGGGCTGGAAAGTGGGTCGCCAGAAGACTTATTTTGAGTATACCCTCTAGTAGAGACTGGGCAGTGGGTCGCATGTCGATGTGTTTTGGGTCTACCCTCCAGCAGAGACTAGGCAGTGGGTTGCCTGTCGACTTCATAGGGTCTACCCTCTAGGAGGGATGGGCAGTGGGTCACCTGTCAACTTCTTTCAGGTCTACCCTCTAGTAGAGACTGGGCAGTGGGTCTCCTGTCGACGTGTTCTAGGTCTACCCTCCCACAGAGACTGGGTAGTGGGTCGCCTGCTGACTGGTTCCGGGTTTACCCTCTAGTAGGGCTGGGTAGTGGGTTGCCTGATGATATATCTGGGTTTACCCTCCAGCAGGGCTGGGTAGTGTGTCACCCATTGGCATTTCCGACTCAGGCCTTCTTATAAGTCTAGTCGGTGACTTTTTTCTCCTTGACTACCAGAGTGGGACCATGGGTTGTACGGGCCAGTGATGTGATAGCTTTGACATGACCATAGGACATACGAGGACGAGGGGTGCTTTTCCCACCGAGACGAATCCTTGCGACACGACCTAAAACCCGTGTGGGCGAGATAGTTCCACCCAAAGAGGATAGTATCGAGGGGCAGTGATTAAGCCACTTTGACTTGTACCTCCTAGGTTGACGTGTGGGGCATTTGGGATCAGTGGTGCATATCCTTTGAACATTCGGAGACTCTTTCTGTGCTGAACTTGGAGATAGAGATCCCATTACACACTCATTTGGGTTTCTCGTTGAGCATATATATACACCTCCTATTGTTGTTCCCACTCCTTGGGTTCGGTTACTCTCCTTCTAGGAGGGACGAAGACGCGCATGGTATGCCACATGCTTTTCGTGTTTAGCTCCTCTTGGTTGGACGAGTGTACTCTCCTGCTATAGATAGTAAAGAATTGATGAGAAGTTATTCTTCTCTCCGTCTCTAGCTCCTTGCGTCCGGACGAGTCTGATTCCTTTCTCGTGTTGGGTTAATCTTCACTCTCTCTATTTTTCACTCTTACATTGTTCTCTTCTCTGTCTACTGATCACCATTTTTAGAACCTCCCTTGTTGCTCCCTCAAGATTTTGGGGTATCCTACTGAGTATTTTTATACTCACCCCTTTTTGGGCTTTTCCCGCACTTTGTGTGACCTTGCAGATGATGGATAGGTCGATCGAAACTACAGAGGAGTGTAGAGCACACATGAGATTGGTCTGCGTTTAGTGGTCATAGCAGGACTTTCTGGGTGTGAGACTCACCAGCATTTTACCTTTGTTTTACCTATTGATGGGTTGTGGCACCTTTCTAGTTGAGAACGTGTCTTCCCCTTTTACTGTTCAATTTACTTGTCAGTAATTTTCATCAGTTTTATTCTACTGGTTAGAGGTCAATGCATGTATGTTGGTTCCCCTTTTTAAGCCTTGTTGTATCTTTCATTCCTTTCTCTGCACTTTTGCATTGTGTTTCCTATGTGTGTGTGTACAGTTTCTTAGGAAAAGGCCTCCCCTAGTTTGTTGTGCCTTCGGCACTAGTCTCCAGCCCCTGGCCTATGGATGCGGGCATGGGGTAGTTGCGGATCATGCCCTGGTATGGGTCTTGTCGTGACGAAGTGGTATCAAAGGTGGTTCGTTCCTTGGGGTGATGTTCGGACGTCCCTAAAAAGGAATTGGTTGAGTTTTGGGTCAATAGTGCCAACATGTCTCGAGAGCGGCTCTCAGGCCAGGGAGTCCAGTGATGATGCGATGACCGACGTATCCATTCATGAGGACCCTGATAACCCGCTTTTCGACTCGGCACACTGAGACACTTGTTGCAGGGAATTTGAATCATGCATCATATAGGATTGATTCCTTGACTTCCCTTATTTAGTCATCTCCCCATCGTTGTTGATATATATATATTCTCATTTGACTGCGGTGCTCCATGATCGGGTTTAGGATATCTCCGTGATGATAGCCAGCCAGGATACTAGCGCCAATTCGTGATGACGATTTTGTGAGCAATGAGGCCTCAGTTCAAGATCCATCTTAATATTTTCCTTTCTCCAAGAGGACAGGTAGTAGCACCTCCACCTATGGAGTAGTGGATAGTACTGGTAGTGAGGGCCAATGATGAGCATAAGGTGGGTGCGCTACATGAGTTCCAGCATCAGAGACCGATGAGGTACAATGGTGAGCCATACCCTCAGACAGTGAAGGGTTGGCTAGAGTCGGTGGTCCGTCTCTTCAGGCTTGTTCAGATGCTGACTTGTTAGATGGTGTCCTTGACATCCAATTTTTGTTTCCACTGATCATTTTAGCGCTAGTAGATCCAGGGTTACTCAGACACATGATGAGTCGGTACTCTCATGGGATGACTTCTAGCATCTGTTTCATGAGGAGTGATACCCCTCTTAGTTACGCTTTTTAGGGTTTTGGGAACTGCTGGAGCTTTAGCGAGGAGTGATGGCAGTGGCTGAGTACAGAACTTGGTTCACAGACCTTACTCAGTACTCCTTGGATGCAGTCTGTGATGAAAACTTCTGAACAAAAAAGTTTGAGTGAGATCTCTATAGAGAAGATTTGTGCCACAGTAGTGACTTTGTGCATCCTCACAATTCACGGGGTGGTGAAGAAGGCACTGGCGATAGATAAATTTCTGGCAGAGGGATGTCGATTGGCAGGGCCTCGACGCCAGAGGTCTCTCCTTGATAAGACCCAGGAACATGGTCGTCGAAAGCGTAGAGCACCGAGATATCCCAGGGAGTACTAGTGCTATGTTGTGATGTGCGAGGTCATGTGGCGTGAGACTAATTGACCAAATGTGTTGTGTCTTCCAGATAGTTGGTAGATGCACTGCCACAATAGAGGTAGTGTCGTGATAGGATAACTCCCAGATGGGGACAGGGTGGTCCCCAAGGAGGCGGTGTTGGTAGAAAGAAGGAATAACTGTGGTCGGTGGACTATGTTTCTAGGTCCTTCCAAATCCACTAGGCCGCCCATGTCAGGCTTAGGGAGCTGATGGAAGGGGCTGCTGGCGGTTGTGTGATGTGGTTTTCTACAATCTTGATGCGCAAGAGATGATAAGAGGTACACTCTGTGTCATTTTCTACTTTTCTGAGTAGATCTGGTAAGACACTGAGTGAGGTACTCTTTCGTCTAACTCCTTGCTCGAGGGGTCATCGAGGGTGACGCGGTGCATCGGTGTAACCCTGTGTTGGTGCTAGTGGAGGTAGTTTTCCCCTAAGAATGTGGAGACACTATCTTCAGGGAAAGTGCCTTGTGGTTTGCTCAGACCACCAATTTCTGAGGTACGTCCCCACATAGAGAGACTTAAATCAGAGTTGATAGTGCTGGCTGGAGTTTCTACAGGAGGGTACAACTTGTCTGTAGTTGATGAAGCCGACTCCTTTGCTGGTTGAGCGTGTAAGAGAGTCTCGGTCGTGATGCATGGACTGTGAAAACTTGTGTGACCGAATATCCGTGGTTGTTTCCCCAGATGTGTATTCTGAATGAGGGAATCACGAGACCATGTTCTAAGAACAAACCATGATTTTGATCACGACGTAGAAAGTAGAGGTACGGTCGGGAAAGACCCTAGAGTTTCTTTGGGCTATTCGGGAATCGTGAAAATGGTTGAGAGGTTTCCTACAGTCTTGCCCTACCCTCCCAACAATAGGAGTGGGCGCACAGTGTCTTCCATGTGTCGCAGATTATGAGGTGTGTGTGTATTCCTACGCATGTCCTCGAGAGTAGCTTACCTTATAATAAACATCCCTTTGGTTTGCGTGTTGTGTGAGAATGATGATGTGAAAGTTTTCTTGGGCGCGGGAGAGCTAGGTGTGAGCTCTGTATCCCGATTTGTCTTTCCAATTTTTTCTTTTCAGGGATGAAATGCATTAAAGAGGGAATGAAGTAAGTACCCAGGTTTTGGGACTCTGCGACTTTGAAAAAAATTTCTAGATATCATTTCTGAGTAGGGCATTCTGACGGCGTGCAATTCTGAGGTCCGGTGTGCCCAAAATTAATTATATAAAATTTTTAAGTGTTTTTATATTACGCAAACATGGTTAACTACAGAAATTGTGATATCTCTTAGACGATCGATCGGATCGAAAATCTGAGACCCCGGTTGGGACCGTAACGCGGTGTTTACCTTAGGAACGACATAAAATGATTCATCGGGGGACGTTCGGACACCTCTCTCGTTAGCAATGTGTTAAATGGATAAATTAAATTAAATTATTCATTTAATAGCTCAAACCCATGTAACTCTTAAATGGTTTCTCGGATGGGAAAATCAAGGGCACCGTTGAGTCCGGCGCGTGTCCTTTACCCTAGGTAGTGAGTAAATTTTGTGGGCGCGGGCCTGCTGTGAGAAATGTCACCCAGGGGAAAATTGGTCATTTCAGAATGTTCACATAGTGATTTTTATCACTGAAATTAATTTGGATTGACATTCAAATGATGTCTCGGAATTGAAATCCGAGACTTTCATTGAGTTTGAAATGGGGAGTTTTTCCTAGGCGTGAGATAAAATATGCGGGCGCGGAGGTTTCAGAATCCTAGCCCGTTGGGAGAGTTTGAAGTGAATTTTTATTAATTCACTAAGTGGTGAGGGAAGACTCATTTCTTCTTCCATCTCTCTCTATCCCTCCCTACCTCTCTCTAAAGCATTCTTAGTCATTCTTCGGCCTTCTTCGCTGTTCTTCGCTGGATTGAGGAGCTGACTCAGGCATATCGAAGCCGGATCGAGCGGACGCGTTGCCAATGACGAATAGATCCAACGAGGTGGGATTCTTGTTTAATTTCACGCCCTCATCGATTTTCTCAATTTCTTCATCATTTTCGTATTTGAATTTTTTTTATAGTTCTTATAATTTGGGCTGTTGGCTGAATGAACACGACCAACGCCCGAGCCCTATTCAATTCCTCGTTCATGAATTTTCTTCGTCCCAAATTTTCGGGCGCACGCGATCCTCGACGGATCGATGAGTAGGGGAGGCGTTGTGAAGATCCGGTCTCAGGGATCCTGAAACCGGTGTCGGATAATTTTTCCGACCACCTAAGTGGTCTAAGGGACCGGCCAAAGGTTCGTCTTCGGCGAGGGTGGCAGCCGAAGGTCGAGCCGGAGGAGACCGGTGGAGCACGGCGTCCGGTGGTGGAGTGCGGCCGAGCCGAGATGACTCCGGCCAGTGTAGAAGGTGATGCCGGGCTTTAGAAAGTTGGCGTCGTCGAGAAGGAGGTGGCGACCTCGGCCATGGTGTTGCAGAAAACTGAGTGCGCAAGAGCTGGGCTGGCCAACGGTTGAGGCGGAAAGGGGAGCTCCAGGCGGCGAAGCGCTGCAGGTCGGGGGAAACCGAGGTGGCGACCTCGGGGGGGGGGGGGGGGGGAACAAGACCCGCGAGCCGCGGGTCTTCCTTGGCAAGGCGTGAGGGATGAGACCTGCCATCCTGGCTGGTCTGTTTAAAAAAAATGAAAAAAGGGAAAACTGAACCTGAGGCGGGTCCGGTGCGGCTGGAGCGGGCCGGCGGTCTGGACTGGGCTGACCGGTCTGGACTGGCCCATTTTGGGCCCCCTTACATTCGGGGGGCCGTAACTTCCAAACAGCGCGTCCGTTTGATGCGCCATCATTGACCGTGAGTTCTTATCGGCGATTCTGACTCTTTGAAATGGGTTCCGAGGATTTTGGGTTCTGCGATCGAAGACGGGTGCCCTGAAACGCGTTAATTATATAATATTAAATTATTAATAAAGTTGCGACGAACGTGGCTTGTAGAGACCCGATGCCTGACATACATTGACATTACATTACTTTTGCGGAATACTTAATACATAACAAAAAAACAGACACACAAGGACCGTAATAGTTTAGTGTCTTTGGAAACTTGGAACGTAATCTTCTAATCGGGGTGAAATATCTTCAAAATCTCCCATAAAGATCTTTCTTTTTTTACCTAAAACCTTTCTTTATATCCTGGGGAAAAGAAAACATAAAACGGTGAGCTCAAATGCTCAGTAAGGGTAAACAAAAGAAATATCAATCACATCATATTCATAAGAACATAACATTTTGGAAATCTTAACCTACAAAAGAGGGCATAATTTCATAACATGGTATAAATCATAGTAGTGAAATGAAATCCCAATAATCATAACTTAAAACATGAAACTTTGTGGCATACACACATAATCATTGAGAATCATTTCTTGTTAGTCAAGACTCATTTCCAAGACTATCATAGTGGACAAAGTCCCTTTCTGAACCGAGTCACCCTCGTTTCAGTCCTGTTTCACTGAACCGGTATAACCTACCATTCCATCCATGTCTATCTCATGAGATATAAAATCTTTACCCAATGCATTGGAGGGAGATATAGGTCCCACCCATCTCATAATGATACCATTCTTATGTGTGCCACAAAATCATAAATCATACATCATTGCATAACCCATGTAATAAAAATGGAAATCTTAAACATCATGATATCATAAAACAATTCATATAAGATAAAGGAATTCAAAAAAATATTTCCATGACAACATAATCAAGTAAATGTAATAATAGGGATAGAAACAGAACCCTATATTATCTTATATGGAAAATAATTTTGATAAAACACTTGAACTACATTCTTGAGGAAAATATCCTTTCTACTTCAAAAAAATTTTCCTTTCTTAACATGTCATACAATTTTAAACTAAAAGAAGTTGATTAAATATAAACTTGAAAACTTTTAAAGGAAGTTTCTTGGAAATAATGTTTTAAAAATCCATTCATGCCGTATAACTTAGAAAAAACATTCTTCTCGTACTTTTGTCGGAAAAGTCAAATAAAGTACCTCATACGAAAAACGACAAAAGATTCCTTTCATATCATTTACTAAAATATCACCGAAGAGTAAAATAGGATTTAAAAAATTGTAGGTGAATGGAAATAATATTACATATTTAGGATACATGGATGTGGATGATAAAATACACCCCATTAAATGCCAAAGTGTACACAATCTCGGATAAAAAATGAGATTTTGATATTTCCCTTACCTTAGGTCCGATTTATTTCGTAAGTGTCTGATCCTCCTGTATAATTATTTAAATAATGTCATTGACTTATTAATGAATCATATTCATTGTTATTATATCATATATGGTTCACTTGTGACTTTATATTACCTGTTCTTTTGTAAATTCATGTTAAAGTAGCGTTTTGGGTAAAATCGTCTCATTTGTCATTCGTGTTTTAACTTGTAATTATTCATATGATTACTTAGATCATTATTACTTAATTATAGAATATAAAACATGATTTATATATAATATATATTCTTAATATACATATATATAATGTATCGATAAATGGAAAGAAATACACCGTTCATGGAGACGGTAGGCTGTACGTACGCATGAACGCTGTTTTCGTTTCCTTATTGAATTGAGTGGAATTAAGTAGATGACATACATATATATACACATAAATCCAGTAGCTTTATAATGTCATATATTTCATTATTATTGCTTATATATACTTTATAATCATTCTTAAATGGTTAACATGGAGAATGAATCTCATCGCGTCGTAGAGACAGTAGTCCGTACGTACGCACGAGCGATGATATCATTTCCATAATTATTGAATTGAATTGGAGTGGATGATACAATATGTCAGAATCATTATGATGTTATAATAACTATGTATAGTTATTCTTTACACCATAATACCCATCCATGTAAGGTGTTGGTGGAAAAACAGATTACACCACGGCGTGGAGACGGTATTCCGTACGTACGCACGCGCGGTGATTTCGTTTTCCGTAGGATGGATAGATGGTGAATTAGGACTGTTTCATAATTATAATAACATATCAGTATATTAGTGATACTGATGTTATTACTTCATAATGAAACAACCTAAGAAGAAGAAGTGGAATAAGAAATAAAGGTGAGAGAATCGGTAACGGAAATTACCTCTTCTTTGAAGCGCCTTTTTGAGACCTCCTCTTAGGGCACTAAAATTGGTCATTGAGGAAGGCCAGAACCTATAGAATGTTGCTAGGGAAGTGGAGAAGAGAATTTGGCAGGGTTTGGCCGAGCTTGAAGGCTCAATGTTGTGTGAGGAAGAGAGGGAGGAGGTGACCTTTTATAAGGGAGGAGAGGGGCTCCTTTGGAAAACTAAAAATATTATTTTATTTTAAAGTCATATTCGGTTTTAAATAGTTCCAATTTTTTTTTTTTTTTGAGGCTAAGGTGGTTATGGGTCGAAACCCTCTCATCCAATAGAATTTAGACAAGTTTAGGTTCCTATTGTAACCTTATCATTTAGATTTAACATTAAGTTAAATAATTTTACTTTTACCGTGTCTTCTTGTGTTCTTATACTATAAGGTTAATAAACTTACTATATCAAGCCAAAAGAACCCCAAGTTGTTTATTATTAATATATATAACCTTATCTAAGTCATTTGGCCGAACCTTAGATTTTTAGGAATAAAATAACAATTAATAATATAATATTTGTTTTAAAAACAATTTTATGTCAATTTTGACACTATTTGGGACATGATTTTTATGAAATTCATAACAGAATGATAAGTTCAAACCAAGTTAATTAAATCAATAATAACATGTCATATTAACCTAGAAAATTAGTGTAATTCATAAAAAGTCTCAAATTATATTTATTTGGGTATTTATAACATCAATTATGTCAATATTTCATTAATAAGATAATTACTGCATCATCGTTGTGTCATAAATAAATTAAATTATTTAATGTCTAAAAATTACAAATAAAAAACCATTATGTTGGAAATATTTTTATATTTCTAATGAATATTTATAGTCAAATTTATCTTATGTATAACCCCATATTAAAAATATTTTAGTAAATAATCTTTGATTTTAACTCTTTTAACCCTTCTTTAAATAAATTAATAATAAATGTCCTAATCTAATCCAAGTGGGCCTAAATGGTCATATTTTATTCCTAAGTTTGTTTTTGGTCGAATTAAACTTGTCCAATAGAATTAGGACACGTGTTAGGATAATAATAAGATCATTTCTACCCTTAATTACCCTATTTACTATTAACCGTGGTAAAAAAAGTAAAATGTTACTATTCACCAAAAAATTATTTTCATCTCTTTGAACAACATTTTACTTACTGACGTCAACCGTGTCTCTCGGATTTTTGAAATTCCACTCATAGTAGCGGTAAAATTAAGTTTTAGGAACAATTCAGTTTTTTAACTACCACTTAGTAGTTTCACTATTCATCAAAAATTGAAAGTTTTCAGAAAAATACCAAAAATTAGGCCTAAGCTATATTTGATATTATGAACTCAAAAATGATGTCTATTTTACCAAATTCAATACATATCAGTTGCATTAAATAATTTAAAAATTAATTCCCGTCGTCAAAACAAATAGTGTGTTTTTAAGAGATAATAACTATCAAAAGATTGAAACTTGTTTATAAGTGGTTTAAATGTGAAATTACATCCAATGACCATCATTGTATTAAATTGTAAAAAATATATTCTAAATATACTTTAAAACCACTAAAATTAATAATTTATCACTATTAATTATTTCGATTGAAAAAGTTGTTTTTAATTAAAATTTAGTAATTTCCACTATTCATCAAAATATGAAAGTTATCCGAAAATTACGAAAATATCACCCTACGCTAATTTCGATATTCCGAATCCGAAAATGAAGTCCATTTTGAAAATAAAATTTACAAAATTTAAAAAAGTGGTTATTACTATTCATAACGGCTAATTTTAATAGTATTTTAATAGCATATCGTTGTTTAGTGAAACTCGGTATTGCGTACTACACATGCTATCAAGGAAGGTCGCGATTGCGTGTAATGAAAGGCAAGTCAAGGATGCGTGCTGTGAAAGCTCCTTTTGGTGTAGCATACAACACAAGACATTAATGAAATTAAAAAGAATATTTTTTATAAAATCTCGGGGTGTTACATGGCTCGCGAGCCAGACATCCGTTTGACGCACCGTCGGAGGCGCGATGGCCCGGAGCTGAGACGATCCTTCCAAGGTTTGTTCTAAACCATTGTGGGTTGGTTTAGCTGCTCGGAAGAATGAAACACAATGGGAGTAATTAATTAATAAATTAATTAATTAAATAATTGTCGCGTCGGACATAACTCCTTCTTGGGATGTCCGATTGATGCACCGTCAGCGGCAACATGACCCCAGTCCATGTGATGACGTTTTGAGATGCTTTCTAAAGCATTCGGGTTGAAGACTGGGTGCGGGCCCCACATGGCCTAGCTCGCGCGTTTTACGGTGAAACAACACTTTTTCACCGGACATCTATTTAGGGTGTTTGAGTACTAGTTTCTGAGTTTTTTTCCAAGGGGATTGCAATGGCACAATCCGCACGCCTGATGTCGGGCCCGAGGTGTGGGCCCCATGGGGCCCCATTTTCGTATAACGTGGGGAATTGCAAATTCTGCATCCGGAGTCCGTTTTAGGCGCCGTCAGCAGTGTTATGACCCTAACATCAAGACGAGGTTGACCAGGGTGGTTTCATGTGATGATGTCAGAGGTGAGGCATGGGCCCCACGTGCCGTCTTTTGAGCTGTGTGCAGCGTACTGTGATTTTTTCATCAGACGTCCATTCGGGGCGAATGAATAGTCGTTTTGATGTGTTTTTCCAAGAGCATCATGATGGTGCAGTTCTCCCGACCTTTTTTGGTATTGTGGTGTGGGTCCCACCGGGGCTGGCTACAGTGAATAGTACCTTTTTCCCTGGTTGACCAATTCAGGTGAATAAATGGTCTATCTCGCGTGTTTTTCCGCGAGGATTGCAACGGTGTGATTCGTTTGGGCATTTGTAGCCTCGTTTGATATCTTATTAAATGTGGAAACATGAAAGGGTGTTGGATTGAGGTCCCATTGAAACACTACAAACTAACACACAGTAGCGATGTTGGTAAAACCCAGTGATGTCAGTTGCAGTGCTGAGTTATCGGACCCATTTCCAGGTTTACCCTCCAGTAGGGCTGGGCAGTGGGTCTCCTGACGACTTATTTCGGGTCTACCCCCAGTAGAGACCTGGCAGTGGGTCTCCTGTCAATGTGTTCCGGGTCTACCCTCTAGTAGAGACTGGGCAGTGGGTCGCCTATCGACTTCTTTGGCTCTACCCTCCAGCAGGGCTGGGTAGTCAGTCGCATGTCGACTTCTTTCAGGTCTACCCTCTAGTAGAGACTGGGCAGTGGGCCTCCTGTCGACATGTTCTGGGTCTACCCTCTAGCAGATACTGGGTGTTGGGTTACATGTCGACTTGTTCCGAGTTTACCCTCCATCAGGGCTGGGCAATGGGTCACCCATTGGCATTTCAGACACATGCCTTCTTATGAGGCTAGTCGGTGATTTTTTCTCCATGACTACCGGAGCGGGACCCTAGGTTGTACGGGTCGGTGATGTGTTAGCTTTGATGTGACCTTATGACATACAATGACGATGGGCACTATTCCCACCGAGACGCATCCTTGTGACACAACTTAAAATCTGTGCGGGTGAGACATTGCCTCCCAAAGCAGATAGTATCGAGGTGTGAGGATTGAGCCCTTTTGACTTGTACCTACTAGTTTGACGTGTGAGACATTTGGGATCAGTGGTGGATATCCTTTAAACTGTCAACGACTCTTCTTGTGTTGATATTGGAGATAGAGATCCCATTACACACTCATTTGGGGTTCTCGTTGAGCATATATATACACATCCAATTGTTGTTCCCACTCCTTGGGTTCGGTTACTATCCTTCTAGGAGGGGCTAATATGTGTGGGGTATGACATGTGCTTTCCATGTCTCACTCCACTTACATGGATGAGTCTACTCTCCTGCTATAGGCAGCAAAGACTTGACGAGAAGTTCGTATTCTCACCGTCTCTATCTCCTTGCATCTGGACGAGTGTGCTTCCTTTCTCTATTTGGGTTGAGCTGGACTCTCTCCCTTTTGCACTCTTACACTGTTATTTGCTCTGTCTAGTGCTCACAATTTTTAGTACCTCCCTTGTTTCTCCCTTGAGATTTCGGGGAATCCTACTGAGTATTTTTATACTCTCCCCTGATTGGGCTTTGCCCGCACTTGGTGTGCCCTTGCAGACGACGGATAGTTCGGTCGAGACTACAGAGGAGCATAGAGGACACAAGAGCATGGGCTGCGTTCAGTGGCCATAGAATTACTTTCTGGGTGTGAGACTCACCAGAGGTTTACCTTTTTTTTACATGTTTTCGGGTTGTTTCACCTTTCTGGTTGGGCGCGTGTTTTGCCTCTTTTACTGTTCAGTTTACTTCTCAGTAATTTTCAGCACATTTCTTGTACTGGTTAGAGGTCGATGCATGTATGTTGGTTCCGCTTTTTTAGCAGTGTTGTATCCTTATTTCTTTTCTCTTCACTTTTTCATTGTGTTGGCTGCGTGTGTGTGTGTACAGTTTCATAGGAAATGGCCTCCCCTAGTTTGGTGTGCCTTCGGCGCTAGTCACCTGCCCCTGGCCTATGGAGGCGGGCTTGGGGTTGTTGCGGCTCGTGCCCCGGTACGGGTTGGATCGTGACAGGTGTTATTACATTTGAACACATATGTTCCCATTCCCTATTATCAATTTAATATTATATTGACACTATTATAATGTTGGTTTTCAAAAAATGAAATTTCAAATATCCAACCCCTGATTTCTGAGCATAAGATAAAATACTGAAGGCACAACTTATCAAGTATGTGGGGAAATAAACACCCAAAAAATTATAAAGTAAAAAAAAGATATTTGATAGATTATTTGAAATTAAAAAATTGTTAAACAACCGAAAAAAAATTTATTTATGTCCATTATCTTCAATACCTTCAAGAGCCCAAAATCTCAGTTTTGAATGAAATATAATTAAGTATATTGTTATATCATTTCCATTAAATTATATATTATAAATATTACTATCTAAATAATGAGAATTATATTATCTACAACTATAAATTAAATTCATTTCATATATATTTATGATAAGTAAAATAATAATCATTTCAATTAAAAATAATTTCTTTAATAATCATTTTTTTCAAATATTTGGTTAAGTTGTGATTTTTGAAAATAATATAAAAGAAAAATTACCAGTTTTATAAAAATTATTTGATATAATTTATTTTATTTTTGAATACAAAATAATAAAATTATTTTAAGAATAATTTTTGGTATCTTTTTATTAAATTATATTTTACAATAAATAGGGAAAAATAATGAATTTTATTGAACACTGCACTTTTGTTTAAATTATTTAAAAATTTAAAATAAATTTTTAATATGTTTTCAAGTAATAATATTAAAATTATAAAAAAAAGTATCAAATTTATGTAATTTGGATCAATTTTATGTTCAATTTTAATATTAATATTTACATTCTTATGGGAACGTTCTCTCTGAAAATCCACTTTTTCATCGCATCTATGTGTTTTATTTTAAATTTTATTTAGGAACTTTTTGAGAATTTAATTTGAAAATAATTGATACCATACTTAGAATCATAGTATTTTATATTATCTATGAAGTACAAAATATAACTTTTGACCAAAATGAATAGTGAATGAAATAAAATTTAATTACTTTGGTTATGGAAAAAACTGATATACCAAGTTGTTAAACAAAAAATATATTGATCAAAATGACATAAAAACACATATAAAATATGTTTCTTAGAACTAAATACCCTTTTTAAGGTAAAATTCCCTATAATAATCAATTATTAATAATTGTGTCATGTGATAATGGTTTGTATGACATTTTCATTTCAAAAACAACAATTATGCCAATAACCTCACTTATAAAATTTTCCTTCCTATACTCTCTAAATAACACCCAAATAAAATTTATTTTTTACCCAATCTAACCAAAATGACTTCCTAACATTCATCCCCTTATCTTGGAACTTTTTTGTTAGAAATCCATTATCGGGATACATTTGGTTTAATCATAAAGAGGTTGTCCAAGAAGTGACAATATTCTTAACATTACTTATTTTGTTATTCTTACACATCATTCAAATATTCAACATTTAGGATAATATAGTAACAAAATTATCTCCCATATACTATGAATTTATTATTTTATGTGCAAGACCTATGACCATATTCAATTCCCTCAAATGGTAAAATACTTTTTCGCTCTTGTGTATGGTGAACTTCTGCCTCGTGTACCGTTGTGACACATTTTCCCTAAATATTTCTCACTGATTTCGATGTGGATGTATATAAAGTATATATATGATATTTATTATATAATTGTACATATTGGTTGATTACATCATTTTACACATCATGAAATGTGTTGCATGTACTTCTCCACAATTGAAGATGTATTTCCATGCGCTGTGAATCAAAATGACCTCAACCAGGCTCGAAAAGTTCACAATGCAATTCTTCCTTTTTCAGGGGGTTCAATGATAGTAGCAAAGGCACTGGGATGAAGGGTCGGGACCACAGCCCGACACTGATCCCAAGCATGGGTGCGCGGGTGTAACCCCTTGGTAAAGAGAAATTATTTCGTTATGTCCCTAAATAGGCACCTAAGGTACCTACAGCCAAATACTTGTGCGGCACCACGATGGCATTGATTGAAGTAATAATTTTGGCTAAATACTCAAGGCATCAAACAAGTCTAGCCAAATCACTGGTGGCGCACAAGTATACTTGGGTTCCACCCATCCGATGCGTATCCACATGATTTCCACAAAATTTTGCGAAACCTAATTGGACACCCAAACTCATTTCTCCCAATGTCCTATATTTTCTAAGAAATAGTCCCTTGGGCCCTCATTTTTACATAAAAATTTCCCCAAAGCTCAATTACTACTCTGGTCTCCCCAGTACTTCCCCCCAGTCTTATGAATATTTCAAGGTAGTTTTTCAACACTTCGTGTGGAGGATTTATGGGAGGATCATTAGAATTAAGTCCGTTTAGTGATTCAGAACCATAACACTTGCTCAGCTAAAGCGTCCAACCTCCCAAATCAGATATACTTGTGTGTCGCCCATTCCTCCAACATGAACATGAGTGCCCCACTTCTGGGATCACATGTGAATGTTATTTAATAATTGATCATGGTCTCACCCAATTATTATCATATAGGTTGTTCGTCACATAAGAGAACATTAGGTCGCCCATGTGTAGTTGTGCGCCCATACTTGCGTGACCATACCTAATTTCACATCCCTCATTTATTCACTTATTCTCTTCAGTTTACAAACCATCAAGCCTTTATCAAATCCATTAATGAAAAATTTTATTCTTCCTTGTATCCCTTATCATAAAGGGATTCTAATTATACCTCCACCTATAACTCCTCAATTATCAAACCATTGAGAAAGTCACATTAGCGTGTCTGAGAATAAGGGTTTGGGTCCCAGCCTCGTACTTCTCAAAGTGCTGGAAATGTCAAAATTCTGGTAGAGAAGGTATGGTTCACAACTACTTTTCTTCCTTTTAGATAAAATAGAAGTCTACATCCCCTATAACGATCAATTAAAGGGCATTCATCCTGGTTTAATCCCCAATCCTTCCCTTCTTCCTTTCATTGGACCCTTTTCCAATGTGAAGAGAATAGAGGGATGGATCGTCGCCTAACCCTCTTCATCAGCCGATGTGCCCTCTTCCCCAAGCGGAGGAGGAAAAATTTGAATGTGTGAATGCCTTTGTTGAATCGTTCATATCCTCTTGTTTCTCACACTGTGTATGAGTCATGTGGGCTTAAAGATTTGTCATGGTCACAACATTTTCACAATATAAAGAACTACGAGAACTCTGATTCTTCTTCAAACAAGGATACATAGGAAGCCCTTTCAGGGCCCGAGCTCACTGGACATCCTCTTCAAGAATCCAACCCTAATTCATTTAATATGGGAATACTCCTTATGGATTATCCCCAAATTAAATCCTTAAGTCAAAATTTCATCATTTTCTTGATGTAATACCAATCTATTTTCTCTCAAACGACTATACTCTTCTATGAGACTAATAAAACAATGTGTCATTTGTTTCCTATCTATATGCGATACGTTGGAAGACTCCATGAGGTTCAAACCCAATACCCTAAACCAACACTTTTACCCTTGGTCAATATTCACAATAGGGTCTGATCCAACTTGGAAACCTATATTCTTTCCAATGTTCATTGCGATGGTTCAGTATAAGTCCCACAAAATGATTTGACCAAGAACATTTTTCTTAGATATCTATACAACATGACATTAATCTGTACAGCATGGTATATATCATATAACCTTAAAAGGTATGATGTGTCCCATTCAGTGGCACTAAACTACGAGGATTCAGATTCCTTTTATAAGGATACGTAGGTAGTCCATTTTATGGGCACGATCCCAGAAATCAACCAAAACTTTCATCCCCATGGATGACAATAAATTCCAGAGTTCCCCACAGAGTGGATTAAAAATTAGTATCATCACAATGATAGTTAGAAAAATCTATAAGAAGTATATTAGAGGATACCATTCATGGAAAATATCGAATTCATACATGTATTTCAATTAATGATGATCCTTGAATCCAGACTAATGATTCTAAATTTTACACATGTTAATATGTGATTGTAAGTTCCAACGGAAACTTATGTTATTCTTGATAAATTAATAAAGATTCATGGAAATATATTTAATTTACAAAGAGAGTCTCGGAGTAGACAATAGTTCCCCCCAAAAGGGTGTGATGAGTCCGACCTCCCATCCTCCCGACCAATGCACATTCATAAGTATTGTAATGTTCAAACATAATGAATTCCTGGCTTAGGAAAGAAGGTCCCCTTTGGATAAAGACCTATTTGAAGTTTCAAGTTCCATATTTAAATCCATTGGAAACAACCTACAAACAGTGATTTTTAAAAATATAAAAAACATTTCAAGTAACTATGAAACAATCATACATATATTATTTACTATCCATTCCTCTTGGTATACAATAATGTCGCTAATTTGTACGGTGGAAGTCCTCCTCATGAACGGATGTCATCCAATTTCCATTAACACTTACTTTGATGTTAATAAGGATAATTTTAATCCATATATATTATACACATGATATAATTATGATAGTAATGACATATTAATTATTTTTAAAGTAAAATATATAATTTAATTTCTTACCTTTTTACTCAATGAAAGTTGATATTGTTGTTCTCATAGATCTGGACTACCTCTTTCATGAAGCGATGTGACGGTATTTTCTTCATCAATCCAAATGGATGATATATATACACACACACATATATATATATATATTATTTTATTTATGTTATTCTGGTCATTTAATTAATATTAAATATTAATTAACCACATTATCAAATTGATTATTAATAACAGTGTACTTACTCATTTGTATATAAAACCTACCATCTCGATGATCGTTACCTAATTCATTCCACAAAACCATAATTTATCATTAATCATAAGTGTAAAATTGATGTAAAATATGATAAGTATTTCCTTATCATTATTATGTATATGTGGAAATAATAACATATTATACCAATAGTAAACCTAACTAAGTGATTTTTGACACCAAAGTCATATATCATAAAAACAACAGAAGTAAATATAATTGATAATGTAATTTTATATAAAATGGTCATAATTTAAATTAAGGTTCTAATAAACAAAAAAAATTACTATGAAATTTAATAATTGACATATCTTTATTAACTAGGATGATAAATATTACCAGGATGCCTGATCTTCTCATTAATCCTAAAAGCTTTCATCACCGCAGCCAGCTGGCGATTTCTTTCTCTTCAAACGAGGTAATAATTCTTGTTGTAGACTTTCGATTTGTGCTTGTTGGTATATTTTCGTCCCCTAGACCATCTCTGAAATACTTGCGAAATGCTCTTGAATCTATTGGATTTACGGGTTTTCATCTCGGTCTTCTGAACTCTTCGAATATCTTTATTTGTCTTTCCTCTGAGAGCGATCATTATCGTCATTGGGAGTGAAAACCATGGTCCTTTGGGGGATATTCTATGAGACTTCTCAAGTGGACCCTAGATTTCGATCCCTTTAATGAACCCCCAATTGTTCGGATTTGGATCTGCTTCCCCTTTCTTCCGCTTCACCTGTTTAATAAAGAAGTACTGTTTCTGATCTCCATGCTTATTGGAACTCCTTTGAAGATGGATTCAGCAACGAGAAATCTTACAAGACCATCAGTTGCTCGAATTTGTGTTGAAACAGATGTCTCCAATAATCTTCCTTCCCATATTGGGATTCAGAATGGTGAGCCTGGTTTCATCCAGGATGTTGTCTATGAAAATTTACCTGATTACTGCCATTCATGTCTTAAGCTTGGGCATGACCAGATGGAATGTGTCTAAAAAACCACACGTACTGAGGCAAAGATGGTCACTTGGGTCGAAAAAAGGAATATGAATACAGGAATTGATGAGAGAAATTTAGGTCAGGAAGATACTGTTGGACCTTCGGCTAATAATGAGCAAAATTCAGACGTGCTTAAGGTTCCTATGTCTTCCAATGCCCTGGCTTCTTATCCAGCATGCCACTCTATGGATATATCAGGATTCATAGATGCACTTTTTAAAGACGTAAGTGTCAACTATGTTCCCAATGACCGGGGAAAGAGCAGAAGCATCAGCCTGCTTCACATGGACCAGGAGACAAGGAGCATGGAGCTCTCTCTGATTCAGGTGAATCCTTGATTGAGGTTGATTCTCAACCTAATCGTCTTGAAAAAGTTTTCCTAAAATTGAGTTCTAGAAAAGTTAAAAAGCCAATGGTGGATGCTGATGGTTTCATTACCCCAAACCCAAAAAAACGAGGAAGCGAAGGGAATTTTCTCACCTCGAAAGAACCATTGTCTCTAGATCTCTGGTAGTCACTTGGAAGTAGACCCCATCACTCCCTTCTATGGATGAAAAACTGAGTGAAACCTCTGTTTCAGATGAGTAAGATGACTTTTCTAGTTCAGATGAGGAAGGTGATGTTAGGAAGCAACATTCTGTTTACAGAGATGCCTATGTCAATGAGGAACCGGTGGGTGAAGCAGCGGATGATTGGATGGATGAACAAGACACTATCACATTCAAAAAATATCTAGATGGTATCATTACTGGTGAAAAATACCATGTAATTAGAATTTTCATGTTCATTAGGATTTAGGATGAGCATAAAATAAATCCTGATTTTGACTTCAAGGCTATATCTTGGGAGTGATTTTTCTCAGAAGTCCTACTTGTATTTTTGTTGGTGTTGCTTGTTAGGGAGATACTGTGTGACGCTTTTTTGCTCAGTTTTTTTTTGTGGTTTTTTCCCTTCTCTGGGAAGTCGAAGATTTCAGCCTGGTCATGTTTCTTCCTCTTTTCTTCCTGTTGCTTGGAGATGTTGTTTCTTCTTTATGGTGAGCATTGAGGGCCTTTTTGGTTTTTTCATCGAAGTGGATTGATGTTGTTTTGAATTCCATGTGTTGTACATGCTTGGTAGAGGTTGTTGCACCCTCAGATGCTGGTATTTTTGAAAATAGTTTTTTATCCCCCTTTAATCCCTGCTGGTGTAAATTATTTACACCTCGTGTTTGATCTGTCTTCTTTCTTTTAATAAAATTCCTTGGTGCATGAATTGGGGGACCAATTCATGTCACAATTTTGTTAAAAAAACATATGTGATGAGTCAGACTCAATGTAAGGGACCACATATCAATTTAATTTCAATGAGGCATATTTTAATTTTATGGACATAATTTATTTTATATGGTGTACATAATTCCCCCTTATATATGTAATGTCATGATTTGTTTAAAATTATTGGTATTATTAGGTTTAAATTATAATTATTTCATCCATAGGGAGTTGACATAAAATTTACCAATATATATAGAATTTCATTAATCAATTTCCATTCATTTGGTTATGTTGCATATTCCTTACTTTGATATTATATTATTATTATTTTCTTAAATTATTATGATATAATATTTTTCCTTATCTTTTATTTTGGTTTATAGTTAATACAAATAATAAATTTGATTGTTAATTATAATTTCAACGTTGTTATCATTGTATGGGTTCTTCATCTGAATTTTGCTTCAATGAATAATATTACATATTCACCACTTAATTCCCATTTGTTTTTTATATACTACCACCTTGATATGTTATATCATAAATATATTTATCTTCATCATATTTATTTTTTCATTTAATTTATTTTCTTTTTTGGAGCTAATGATTTATAATTTACCAAAGTGGTAATGGTTTATTTCACCATCACAATATTATTCTAAATTTTTTATGTTATTAATGAACTTTTTAATGTAATTGTACAATTTTAACGATTATTTTTACTTAATAATAAACTATTTTCATCATTCGATATTTCTTTTCCATAACAAATGAGTGATTTATAAAAATGTTAAAAACCATTTCCAAATGATTAAATAATGAAAATGTTAACAATTATTATTTTAAAGAAATTTATTATAAAGGATTCATCAATTATTTTTTAGAAGATAGACTATTGGAAATTTACTAAAAAATTAAAATTTTCAATGTTTTAATGTGTAAATCATGAACATAATTTCTATCCATCATGAACACTCAAATGTTTTAAATATTATTTTAAATGTTTAAATGTTTAAATTTAAATATTTTTTTTATTTTTTTATATCTTATTTTTGAAATGTTAATTTCAAGGTGCACATGTTATTACACTATATAATGTTTTAAATTATCTATTCTTAGAATTTCTATAAAAAATTGACAACTACACTTATTCAACGAATGATCCATTATGGATATGTTGTATTGATATAATACATAATATTTTCATGGGTGTTTTATGATCATTTTGACATAATAATTTTTTTGAAATCCGCAATCATGATTCATTTTGTTGTACTAAATTCCATTCTTTATAAAAATAAACTCTTTTGTGATCATTATACAATTGATTTCAATATTATATCAATATTATATGTAACATACAAATTATTATTTCTTAAAAAATGTATCATTTTTACATATAGGATTTATTATAAAAATCCATATTATTTGTGTTATAAAAATATTGATTTCATAAATCATAAACCATTTTTACAGATTGTGTTTGGATTGAAATTATTTTGATTAACCCAAAAATACTAATAAATCTTTATTTTTTACACAATTTAGATATTTTTTATAAGAAATATTGAATCATTTATTCATTAAAATATTCGATATAAGTTTAACCCCTTGGATGTACATAGATGTGTGGGGCCCTGAATTATATAGACCATTGATGCATAGGTAGTCTCATGAAGATAATTAGTAGGCTAGAATTAAAAGTGTTTGTAACCAATTATTTTGGATTTCTTATGAGTGGTCTTCATGGAAGAGGTATCATGTCTCTGAGAACATGACGCCTAATAATTATGAATTTACATTATTTAGAATTCAATAATTATATGAAATGATATTTTCAAATTTTTATCATCTAATAAGGCATTTCACAAAGAATTTATTTCTTAAATTGAATGTGGTTTTATTATTTTTACTTTCAATATTTTTTATTCCTTATCTTATTATCCATATAATGTCAAAATGATATTTTATTTGGATATATTTCATTCTTAGTTTATTGATTAAATGGTATGTTTTTTAGTTATTTACTCTTCCGTTATGATTAGTCCTCATCATATAATTATAGTAAGCATTGTTATATGAAAAAAAAAATATCAGTAATTGACCATTAAATTATGATTTCACTTAATGATTCATTATTTAACCCTTACTGAGAAATTTAGGTAACACTAATTTTAATTCATTTCATAAGAAGCCATGAATTTTACAATTATTTATATAAAAGGACCTTATAGAGACAATACCAATATTATTAAATAAAATTTCACTTTTAATTTTTTTATATAAATGTAATATTGGAATCCTGTATCTATCAAGATTACTAAGAATAAAAAACAATTCAGTCATTCAGGATATGATTCCTTATTTCATATGAAAACGTTAAAAATTATGACACCAAATGTGGTTTAATATAATCTGGGTCTTGAAAAAATGGGTCACATAAATATATAAAAATAATGAAATAGAAAAATCCAAAAACTATAAATAGTACATGTTTTCATAATCATTTTTTCAAACAATTCATCTTAAATTGGACACCAAAAACACACTCCTCACAGTGTTCCTTAAGACCATTCATGATCTAACATACCACATGATAATTGTAAGAAATGGAACTTCCAAAATATTGAAAAAATGTTTTTATTTGTTAACTAAATGTGTTGGATAATAGTTATTCCCTTTAAAACTTGTGAATTTTTAATTTTATTTACCCTAGATCCTCCAAAGACACATGGACACTCAAAATAAAAACAATACAATACAAAAAATAAACATCTATTAAAAAAATCTTGTTACTCATATCGTCATAACATATCCCTGAGTGTTCCATTGGAAAAATCACAGGATTTCTGAAAAAATAAAATATTATATTTTAATATTATTAGATAAATAAAATTTAAAAAATGAATTTTTTTTTGATTGAGATGTCTTTTAAAAAATTTATATTAAATGTAATACAAAAACCATGATATAAAATATTAATATTTAACTATTAAAACAATATATCAATAGAAATATTATTTCAAAAAAATATTATAAATGATATAGAGACACTAAATATATATTTTTGATTGAAAAATACTATAAAATCAATTTTATTATCAATATTTTTTTTAAAATCAAAATTTTACTTTTGAAAAATGTAATTTTATAAGATTTCCATTTAAACGTCATTATGATGTAAAATAATTTGGAAAACTGTAATGGCCCAAGTTTTTGGGGTCCATTGCTTTGTGAAAATCTCGTGTTGGGTTTTCTGGTCTGGGAATCACGGTGGTGTAGGCCTACCGGTAGCCTTAGCCTACTGGTAGTGGGACTACCGGTAGCCCGGTCTACCGGTAGCCACAACCTACCGGTAGGTCAGTCTACCGGTAGCTCGGTCTACCGGTAGCTGCAGCTGACAGTGGCTCTGTCTACCGGTAGCTCGGTCTACCGGTAGTTGCAGCCTACCGGTAGGGCGGTCTACCGGTAGCTGCAGCCTACCGTTAGCTCAGCCTACCGGTAGCGGGGTCTACCGGTAAATGAAGCCTACGGGTAGCTCGGGCTACCGGTAGCTCTAGCCTACCAGTAGCTGGGCCTAA
This sequence comes from Viscum album, assembly GCA_963277665.1. Taxonomy (NCBI): domain Eukaryota; kingdom Viridiplantae; phylum Streptophyta; class Magnoliopsida; order Santalales; family Viscaceae; genus Viscum; species Viscum album. Next base: position 1,613,790,755 of record OY728152.1, on the reverse strand, counting down.
TGGTAGCTGCAGGCTACCAGTAGCTCGGCCTAACTGTAGCTGCAGCCTACCTGTGGCTCGGTCTACCAGCAGCTGTAGCCTAGCGGTAGCTCGGCCTACCGGTCGCTGCAGCATACTGGTAGCCGTCACCCACCGGTAGCCCTCAGCCATCGGTGGCTCTGGCCTACCCCAGCGGCTTCTTTCCAGTAGCGTTCCTTCTTGCGCAATTAGGGTTTTAAACCCTATTCTGACTCATTTAAGCGTGTTTTAAAGACATATAACGCCCAAAAATGTTTTAATTAATTAATTAATGAATTAATGTGCCGGTTTAAATCACCCGACCCCCTTTAATGACATGTGGGGACACGTTGTCAACCCATGACCCCCCTCACACGGTTACGCATTATTATCTCAACCGTCTGTGACACTTATAACTAAAGGGTTCGCCCTGGGTTTCTCTTTTCTCGATCACCCTCGTCCAGGAGTACGTTCGTCCCAACGATCGGATTTTGGTGCATCGGGCGAGCCGCATCGTTATCCGTAATGTACCGCGCCCAGCCTAAGCGTCGATCGTCTATCAACAGGTAGAGAATTTCTCCTTCGTATCTCTCTTTTGTGAATCATGCGGGGTGGGTGTGCTTTTGATTCTGTAGAATTGGATAAACCAGACCTAAATAAAGATAATGAATGGATTCTATAAAGAAACAGGGGGGGCGGTGATCATTGATGTTGTTTTATATTATGATCATCTTTTTGAGTTATGCTGGCTTACGCCTTCTGAAAACCGAGGCTGTTGGTGGTTGCTGTCTGTGCACTAATGAACCCATCGTGGTGTTTTAAATGGCTTGTTTTGTAATTGTAAACTCCTGCAGTGAAAATTAAATTGGTTAATCACGTATACCCAGTTGAATAAATTGAAAGCTCTAGGATCAATCCCTTCTGTGCTAACCCCGGTCAAAACATTGAATTGAATACGGAGTGAGTAAAATCTTTTAAATCTAAAAATACATGCATGGCCCTACTTTGTGTCGGTGTTAGTGGTTTGGATGTTTCCTTTTACGGGCTATTTTGCTGGAGATGTGGGAGGGGATGATATCCCTTGTTTTTATACTCTCAATGGTTGCGGAATCGGGGATGGGATCCCCTATTATTATGGATTCGGTGTTTACAAGTTTTTAAGACCAGGTGGTTACCTTGTATATATCACGAATTGGGGTGGGATCCTCTGTTGTTGAGAACCGGGTGTGGGTGTTATGGTTGACACTTGACTGTTTACTTTCTTGGACTTGTGCCTATGATTAATAGTTGCCCAGTAGTTCTTAAACTTATTTAAACATTATCACTGAACATGAAACAAGAATGTGACAAAGGGGTTTGTTGGCGAGAGTTGTGACTTGAACTTAGTGATGTTTGTGCTCTTTAGGAGGGCTGAAGAAAAACCTAAAATTTGGGTGAGTTCTTGTTACCTATATCTATATTTATAGTTTTGTGTTTCTTATTCGCGCCCCACCCAAGTTGATCACTTAGTTCCGAACACCCCCATTTCATGGGGGATGGTGTTTTCCCCAACACTATTATTAGTGGATGGTTATTAGCTCCTTTTCTTCTCCCTTTCCTGGATAGCCCAAGCACCTTCGGGCAGGATATGATGGCCTGAGATCCATTATTATCCCAAGAACCTTCGGGCGGGGTAGTGTGGTGGTTGTCCAGGTGTGTGCGGCAGGTGCTTTCCCAAGTGTCTCCGGGATGAGGCTCAGGTGTCTTCCGGCGTGGCAGTGGATCTTCTAGCCCAGGTGTCTTCGGGCATGGTGGTGGTTGTTCTGGCCTAGGTGTTTGCAGGCATGGTTACGTTTGAATGTTGTGGACCAGGTGTTTGCGGCCGGGATTCGGCAGTGGGACTGTGTGTGGTTGTAGACCAGGTGTGTGCGGGGGGGGGGGGGGGGGTGGCAGTGGGAGTGCGGTGAGAATGCCGGGATTGGTTTGTTCCGTAGGATGTCTCAATAACCAGTGGGAAAGTGGCGCGGGGTACCCAAACATTGATGTGCTCTTATTGTATATATTACCTGACTTTTGTTATTTGGGGAGTGTGCGTTGGTGAGGCTTGGGTGGATAGTTTACCTTGATAGGTGTTCGGATTACTCGTTTTCTCATCGGACATTAGTACGTTCCCCCACTTGTGCACGAGAGTCTTTGGTTTTCCCTACTAAGTGTACTTGTATGCTCACCCTATGTATATAAAACTGCTTTTAGGTTTCCAGGAGGATTTCAGGGATTGCGCAGGACCATACTAGGTTGGACCATTGGGGCATTTGCAGTTGTTGTTTTTCTTCTTTTGGTACTTACTTTTTGGTCATATTTTTTACTTTGTGGCATTTACTTTTGGAACACGCATGTGGGAATGGTTTACTTTTGGATTTATTTTTCTTTTACCTTGGTGTTGTTGGGTTTCATCATCTTATCTCCCGATCCTATAAAACAAAAAGGGGAAATTCCTTCCATTTGCGTGAAATTCTATACCCTTGGTGCTAGTCGCCACTCCGGGACCTATTGAAGGCGGGTCTTGGGGGACATTATCTATCCTTCAACATAAAGAAGGAAGGTCCTGGAAATCTGCTAACCCTTACCTCCTTTTGGAGAAGGCGGGTCGTGATTGAATGGTATCAAAGGGAGGTTTTTGAGAGATAGGACGGAGTCTGGAGTTAGGCACAGTGAGGATTTCATGGGATGGTAAGGAAATAGTTTTGGGTGACCTCGGTGCATAAAATTAGGTTAGGGAAGACTGGCTAGGACATGGGATTTTAGGGACCCCCGTGATCTGATGCAAGGACTCTGGACCTACCTAACGACCAAGTGATGCCACGCTGATTGCAGGGTAGAGACCCTAGGGAAGGTACATGCATCATAATGGCTTGTGTTCTCGTGTTTCTGGGGTGTTTTGGGAATTAAGAATAAATGTAATGTTTAAGAAGTTTTAAAAACGATAATATGCACTACTTGGGATTAGGCATTCCTTCTTTACTTTGTGGCTATGGCACCTGGAAGGCTACCGCGTGTGGTACAGACGATTGAGGCCACGCGGACTACTTTGGCTGATCGGTAGAGAGCTGAATGAGAGGAGGAGGATGACCAGTGGCAGAAGACTCTTTGGGCCTTCCAGCGATGCACCCTCGATAGGTATGAGGGTAGCACCTCTGACATGAATACAGAAGGATGGCTAGAGGAGCAAGTGATAGCTTCCGGCCTGATTCGTGCCCCGACCGAGTACTGGGTTCCTCTGGCCGTCATCCAGATGCGGGGAGCGGCGCGCCAGTGGTGGAATCTTTACCTGGGAAAGAGGAGAGATTCTGAGGTGGCATGGGCTGATTTCGAGAGGGAGTTCCGGGCGGAATTCCTCTCTTCGACGAAGAAGGAAGAAAAGAGACAGGTGGTACTCTCCCTCCAGCAGGGGTGTATGTCCGTGAGGGAGCTGGGGATCAAGTTCAAGGACCTCCTACGTTTTTTTCAGACCTCTTTCTCGACGAGGAGTCTCGGGAAAAACGTTTGGAGGAGGCTCTCCGACCCTCCCTCCAGTATGATGTTACCCCCTTTACCCTTCCGACATACTTGGAGGTCCAGAAGAAGGCCGAAGTGGTGTAGAGGATGCATGCTCTAGGAGGAGTGTCACGAGAGGGGATCCAGCTGGGACCATCTAAGGGGAAGGCCTTCATCACTAGGCCTCCAGCGCCAGGACCCTCCAGGTTCCGACCGACAGGGAGCAGGCCGCAGCAGTTTCAGTTTCGATCCCCTGGTCCTCGCCCTCTTCCATCCGACCCGGGACCGCGGTGCTTCATCTGTGGGAGCCCTTGACATCTCCCGATTCAGTGCCTGGACCGGGTACAGTACGGCGGTGGAGGACAGCCCCAACTCCTGACGCAGCAGCAGCTTCCAGCCAGGCCTTTCCCGTAGCAGCAGCAGGGACAGCGAGTTCCCGCTCCTCCGAGGGCAGACGTAGGAGGAGGAGGCCGACCTCTGGGCGCTCCTCAGGGACCTCGACCGGGGCATGGTCGGAAAGGTGGCCGACAGCCGAGGGGAAGGGGAGCTGGGCATGGACAGTTACACGCCACAGAGGTAGCAGTTCCAGCAGGTTCGGAGGTTGTTCGAGGTACGATCAGTTTGTTTAGTAACCTTGCATATGCCTTGTTCGATACCGGAGCTTCCCACTCCTTTGTTGCACCCAGTCTAGCCTGTTCCTTGGGTCTAGATACTGAGAGACTTCTAGTGCCCCTGGTGTTGAGCACAATAGTCAGAGGTCAAATCGACTTGTTTTTTGTTTTTCGGGGATGCAGTCTGATGATTGGTCAGCATCAGTTAGTTAGGGATATTCTTCTGCTACAGATACAACCATAAGATGTCATCTGAGGCATCAACTGGCTATTCTCGGTGTGTGTCATCATCGATTGCTTCCGAAGAAGGATCTTGTTCTCAGACTTGGGTGGCCGGGGTGTTGTTTTCACCGGCGAGCGGAGCAGTCAGAAGGGCGACATGTGAGAGGAACCCCTCCTCTCTTTGTTAGCTGAGCTATCAGTAGGTTCAGTAGATGCTGAAATGGTGGAAGTTCCAGAGATCGTCCATGTTTTGATGGACGTCTTCCATGAGGAGGTGACGACTATACCCCCTCGATGTGATATCGAGTTCGGGATAGACCTGCAGCCCGGCGCTAATCCAATCTCGATATCTCCTTACCGGATGTCACCTTTAGAGCTTCGGGAGTTGTGGATCCAAATTGACGATCTGATGAAGAGGGGTTATGTTCGACCGAGTGTGTCACCGTGGGGTGCTCTAGTCTTGTTCTAAAAGAAGGCAGATGGTGGTATCAGGTTGTTCATAGACTATATGAGGCTGAATCAGGTGATGATCAAGAATCTCTACCCTCTTCGGAGAATAGACGATCTTTTCGACCAGTTGAAAGGGGTAGGATGGTTCTCAAAGATCGACCTGCGGTTTGGGTATCAACAGATGAGAGTGAAGGAGGGCGACATCCCAAAGATGGGGTTCAGATGAATATATGGACACTTAGAGTTCGTGGTTATTCCCTTCGGCGTTACAAATTCCCCAACTGTGTTCATGGGGCATATAAACTCCATCTTCTGGGAGTACTTGGATCGGTCCGTGGTTGTGTTCATCGATGATATCCTCATCTATTAGAGATCAGAGGAGGACCATGCAGAGCACCTGAGGATAGTTTTGGAGGTCCTATGAAAGCATCAGCTTTATGGGAAGTTGTCTAAATGCAATTTCTGGACGCGAGAAGTGCACTTCCTCGGGCACGTGGTGTCCAAGCAGGGGGTAGAGGTGGACCCGTCAAAACCTGAGGCAGTTGTTTCTTGGGAAGCACCCCAGAATGTGGCAGAGGTCCATAGTTTCCTAGGTTTGGCAGGTTACTATCGGAGGTTCGTACCCGTATTCTCCCAAGTATCAGCCCCTTTGATAGCTCTGACCAAGAAAGACCAGGTTTTCGTGTGGAGTGAGCAGTGCGAGTCAGCCTTCAGCTATCTGAAGGAGATGTTGGTCGATGCCCCAGTGCTGAGATTACCAGAAGAAGGGGCGGCTTATGAGGTGTTCTGTGATGATTCAAGACAGGGCCTGGGATGTGTGTTGATGCAGTGACAAGGGGTGATCTCTTATGGGTCCAGGAAGCTATGCCCTCATGAGCATAATTACGCCACCCACGACCTGGAACTTGCAGCGGTAATTTTTGCGCTAAAGTTATGGCGGTACTGCCACATATGAGAACGCTTAGTGGTCTTCACGGATCACAAAATATTGAGGTATATCTTCTCCAAGTGGGACCTAAACTTGTGACAGCGGAGATGGGTGGAGTTCCTCCAGGATTACGACTTCGATATCTCTTATACTGAGGGAAAGGGAAATGTAGTGGCCGATGCCTTGAGGAGGAGGACGCAGAAGGATGAGGTCCGAGAGTCGGTGGATGCCTGGAAGGCAATGGAGGAGTTGGTTGTCTTACACTTGGATGCGAAGATGGATAGTGGTAGAGGATGCCTATATTAGATGACAGTGCAGTCATCTCTGTTTCATGAAGTGGAAGAGTCTCAGTGGGGAGACCTAGAGTGCGAAGTGATGCATGACCGAGTTGACTTGGGAAATGCTCTGGAATGATGGATAGAGGATGGTCATAAATGGATGCTTTTCAAAGGAAGGTTGTCTATTCCGGAGGCGATGCACGACAAGGTTCTCAGTGAGTTCCACAACTCACCCCTGGTGGTACACCATGGAATTTCCAAGATGTACCAGGGACTGAAGAGGCAGTTTTGGTGGCCCAGAGTTAAGTGAGCGGTTGTAACACCCCGACCCTAGTTACCAAGAGTCGGTGCATTAATTTGTAACATTGTCATGATAAAAAAAGATCAAGTCTCGAAAGACTGATTAGTTTAGTAGCCTTGGAAACACTAGATACTTTCATAAATGTTACATTACATCATAAAGTGAAAAACTATAATAACAAAGTCTCCATAGTCCACACTCATATCCTCTTCAACTATCCCTACAGGTCATTCATACAATACTTCTTCACATCCTGGAAAAAATTAAAATATTGAAAGGGGTGATCTCAGATGCTCAATAAGGATAACAATATTCTGGAAGCTTTCATAAATAAACATTAACATTTAATGAAATGTATAACTAAAACAAAAGCCTTTTTAAACATGAACTTCAGCATAATATGGCAAAAAATAAAATTAAATAATTCCATTTACTTACTCACATGGATAATCTACTAGTCGAATAATCACATGAAATATCAATAACCACATTCATAATGATGGAATGCATAATTCCAGACTATCATAACCACGTAGCCAAGGCCTCCTGCCAAGACCACAAATAAGATTTTGTCAAGGCCTCGTGCCAAGACACTAGTTTGTCTAATGAGACCTACCGATGCATCGAGGAGCTGTAGCGGGCTCCACCCGTCACTTATTAAGTCCAATTCATTCCTCATATTAATAGGTTTAAACATATCATAAACCATAACATAATTGTATCACATAAAACATGCATAAAGGAAACATAACATTTCCACATTTCAATCACAAGATATCAATACAAAACCATGATATAATAAAAACACATTCAAATCCATTTTCAATACCAAAATAAAATAAAGTTAAAACTTTGTATTTATTTTTCATTAAAAAAATGTTATGTCTTGTATAGGAAGCCGAAACCCAAATAATGGCCATGGCGGCGGAGAAGTCGTTGTCGCCGCATACGTACGACAAGAAAAAAATTCCTTTTTTTCGTTTAGTTAAACAATTCATATGAAAAGATTCCTTTTGAATAAACGTAAAAGACAAAGGGGTTTATACACCGTATAAAGGAAAGTTGTGTATAAAACCAAATATGCCTCAATGAAAGGAGATTGAGACGAAGTACCTCACAAAGATCATTTTTTTAAATAAAATAGATCTATTATATGTATTCACTATAAGTTCACATAAAGAAAGTACAAATACAAGATAGGACATCATGAAATAATTTGTAAGTAGGAGATTAACCCAAAGAATGGAAATTGGGTTAAGAATTTCCCTTACCTCGTGTCCGAATTCACTCGACCGTTATTTGATCTCTTGAATAATAAAATAGATTTAATTTATAATTTATTAATAACCTTTTTCAAGTTTATTAATCATTTTATATCACTTATTACCATGTTATGAACATTATGTAATTATTTATGTTAATAACGGTCGTTTTGACGATCTTAGGTACTTGAGTCAAAAATAAACTTATTATAATTACACTTTGTTCATGTGTTAATATATCCATTATATCCATAATTATATTCATGATTTATATATCATATAAATCATATATATCCATTATATACATTCATTTATAATATTACATAACATTTAGAGGTAAGAAATGAAATGCACCGTTCAAGGAGGCGGTAAGTCGTACGTACGCATGAACGCTACTTTCATTTCTATTTCATATTTAATGGAATGGAGTTATAATTATATAAAGGTATAATATAATTCCAGTATAATATAATTTATAATACCATTTACTCCATCCTTTATACATCCCACATATGGCATTAACGATTCAAATCACTTTGAGGGGGCGGTAGTCCGCACTTCCTAAAATGAAAATATCGCGTTTACCCATAATGGAAACAATAAAGGTATGCCATAAATGAAAAATAAATAACCTTAAGTAAAACATAAACATATTATATATCATATATAAATATAGTGACATCTTAATGGCTACCATTGAAGGTGTTATATGAGTGTTGAACAATCATCGTTTCGTGAGGCAGAAATTCACCATCCACAGAAACAGTATGTTATTTAACCATTAGATGTAGGTGTGTGTAAGTGTAGCCCAAATAATTCTTATAAAAACATCCTAGTATATTGAGGATACTGGTTTTGTTACAAAATAAATGAATAAAAAGAGTTTAGGGGGTTGGATAAGAAAAATAAAACAAAATAATATAAGAGAAGAAATTACCTTAAAATCGGGTAACTCTTTTGATTTGAGACAAAGGCTTCCTTGGGAAGAATTATGCCCAAATTGAGTCTTTTAGGAGTAAGGGAGGGAATTTGGAAGAGTATTTGGGTAGAGGTTGGCCGAGCCCAAAGGCTTTGATGGTGTGAATAAGGTGGTAGAGGTGGGGGCCTTTTATAAGAGGAGAGGAGGGGCACTCTTGGAAAGTAATGAAATGTTACTTTATTATACAATTCTTTTCAGATTATAAAGGTCCCACACATATATAATTCGAGGCTAAGGTGATACGGGTTCTAAATATTCTCATCCAATAGGCTTTGGACAAGTTTAATGCTTAGATTTTACATTATCCTTTCATTTTATTAAAATCATTAATTAATGAGGTAATCACTGCATCATCATGGTGTCATAAATAATTTAATTTATTTAATGTCTAAAAATTATAAAAAAAATATAATGATGTATGAAATCTTTTTATATTTCTAATGAATATTTATAGTAAAAAATATGACTTGTATAACCCCATTTAAAAATTATTTTAGTAAAACAACTTATGTTTGTGACATTTTTATTTTAACTTTTAATAAAAAGTTATTTATGTCATTTTCCTACCAAAGTGGCTCCATGGGGTCCCCAAGTTGACCCATGTATTTTCTTGGTCGTAAATGACTCATAAAATAGGTTTAGTACAAGTTTAAAGGTCATTTAATATTTTTATAATATCATTTTTACCTTAAATTTCACTAATTACCTTTAATCACGATTAATTAAACATAAAAGTTACTATTCACCAAAAAATTATTTTAATCGCATTGAACCAAATTTTACGTCATAATGACAACCATGTATGTAATATTTTTGAAAATAAAATCACAGAAGTGGTTAAATTTCAATTAAACGAAAAATCAGTTATTTAACTACCACTTAGTGGTTTCACTATTCATCAAAAATTGATGTTTTTCAGAACAATGCCAAAATTTCACCCTAAGCTATAATTGATATTCCAAATTCAAAAATGATGACAATATTACAAAATTACAAACATATAGGTTGCATTAATTACTTTTATAATTAATTCTCATTGTCACAACAAATAGCATGTTTTTAAGAAACAATATATATCAAAAGATTGACAATTGTTTATGTCTAATTTCAAAGTGAAATTAATTATAATGAAAACCATTGGATAAAATGGAAAAAATATATTATAATTATACATTAAAACCAATCAATAGTATAATTTATCACTATAAATTATTTTGATTAAAAAAGTTGTTTTTAAGTATTCTTCACAATTCATAAAAAATGGAAGTTCTCAAGAAATTACAAAAAATTCAACTTAGGATAATTTTGATATTATGAATACAAAAATGAAGTCCATTTTGAAATATAAAATTTCTATAATTTTAAAAAGTGAGTATTACTATTCATAATGGCTACTTTGATTAGTCGCGGTGTGTTAGAACTCGAAGTTGCGTACAATGCAAGTTATTGCATTATTGAATGAGAAGCGTATTATGGAAGCTCGGGGTGTTAAATTCTCCCCTCCTTCAATAAATTGCATCCTCACAATTTGAAATTTTTCTTTGAAAATAAATGGTTGAAAATAGAAAATACCTTTGTGGAAAACCCACATCGGAAATAAGGTTAATAAAAATATAACATTAAAAGAAAGAAAGAGAAGTACAATGGTCACCCGAGATATTCCATACTAGGATTCTATGAAAATATGGATATGCAAGAAAAACAGACCATCAAGGTCTGATGGAGAGTTGTAGAACACTAGATTAAGAGAAAGTAAACCATAAGAAAATCACAAACTTGTGATTGGTTAAACAGTCATTGAATCCCTAGTTGGAAAAGTGAATCAGCAACATTTTTGTTTTAAATTACCTTTCATAAAGTTGAGGAATTTGTTTACTAGATTTACTAAGAATATAAGGAAATATACTTACTTGTCATATAGGCTTTCATTCATTAATAAATTTTTACCACGAACTCATCTTTCACTCCAAATGGTAAGAGAACTCAAAAATATTCTATTTATCCTAATTGTATATGGTTCGAAATATTAACACATACCATTTAGATTAGTAAAACTATTTTTTAATAACTAGGGACTTCCTGTAGGCTAGTGGTAGGTAATAAAGGCATGTCTCACTATGGTTGTGGGTTCAATTAATGCAGCTTTTTCCGACGCGACGGGTTATGCCCCACCCTGCAGGTTGTCCTTTTCCTAAAACTATAGTATTATAATATTCCAAAAATAATCTTCATAAATGTTTTATCCTTAAACAGTACTATCCAAAGTTCAACTTAATCCATTCCTACCTTTATATATATCCAAAATACCTCCGTCCAGACATTCTCTAAGAGGTCTCTAAATTCCAAAATCAATTGTATCATCAGATTCCTCAAACAACATAAAGTTTCTCTTATTGTCACATACAAAAATATTATTAACATCATCATATTAAAACCTTAATGAAATCAACAAGTACTGCAGTACAATCCTTATATATATATACATCACATTATTCTAATAACCAGAATATAATCTATGAGTCCAAAACCACCAATTCAATAATTATTCTTCTTCAACTGTAGTAACAGCATAAGATTGTCCTTGATCCCTTGGCATTTTCTAAGGTAATATTACCTGACGCTTAGAAAATGCATTTGCATAATGAACCATTTCCCTAAAATTGTAGCATTCAACATTGATAGCCTCTTTCTTTCCCTTACAATCACGAGCCTGGTGACATTTTTCTCCACATTTGTAACAGACTCCCATTCCCTTCAAGAAAGTATCGGGGTGTTTCTTTCCACATTTACTGCAGGACTGATATTCAGCTCTTCCCTTCTTCCCCTTATTTCCATTTCCAGATTGATCAGAAGATCTCTTATTTTCTTGCTTTCCTTCAAAGTCATTAGACTTAGAGAATTCTTTTTCCTTCTTGATAGCACATGAGACAATATCTTCATACGACGAGAAGGTTTGTGAGACTAATGCTCGACAGAGAAATGGTTTTAACCCATTAAAGAAACGATCAATCTTACTTCTTGGGATACATATATAATCTTCTGCATGCCTCGCTAACCTTGTAACGTTATCCTCTTACTTTGCGACATTCTCATCCTCCTTTTGTCTCAGACTCAGAAATTGCCTTTCCATATCTGCTTTATGGTCATGTGGAAAGTATTTTTCTATGAAAAGATCTTTGAACTCTCTCCATTCCATACTTGATACTTCTTCATCTTCCTTTGTATTTTTTATCAATGACCACCATTGATCGGCATCTCCAGTGAGGCGGTAAACTTCCATGATAACCTTCCCCCTTTCGCTACTCCCCAAGGCGTGGAATATTTTCTCTAAGGAGTTTATCCATTGCTAGGATACTAATGGATTTGTACCCCCATTAAATGTTGGCGGTTGTTTCCTCATGAAGCGATCTAACATTGATCCTACACGTTGCGGATCAAGGTGCTTCATACGAGTAAGGTTATTATTCATAACCCGAATGAGTTGTCCCAGTATGGTAATAATTTTATCATCACTAGTTGTATCTCCAGATCCACAATAATTATCTTGAGTAGGAGGGCGATCCCTACACGGAGTGCGTGCATTGATACTGTTTCCATTACTTCCACTAGGCGCCATTTCTAAACAATGGCATAAACTAGTTTAGTTTATGAATCAAAATACATAATTCAATACTTGTAAAACACATAACACTAATTGAACTATTTATGGATATAATCCATAATCATAAAAAAAAAATCTTTGAGGATGTATATACTCATAACCCTTCATAGTGGTTTGTAAAGAAAATGAGAATTATCCTAAGCATATCCCCCGGGAGTCGTAAACAAGAGTGCATCAAGGCCTGTTGTTGTGCACCAGTTCCCGTTCGAGTCTAGCTCAAAGCGGTGTTTTCAGGTTTTACCCCTAGGTACATCTGTTCCAGAGCCACCTCTACCTGCTCGTATCCAGGCAGGGATGTATTGCTCGGAAAACTCACAAAATCTCTATAATACAAAAATTCTAGGAAGTTCTTCTATACTAATCCTCAAAATCTATCGTTGGGATATGTTCTCTAATCAGAGTTTATCTAAATCTAGCTTCCAAGTTAGTACTAAATTGCCTCTGATACCAACTGTAACACCCCGACCCCAGTTACCCAGAGTCGGTGCATTACTTCGTAACATTGGAATGATCACAAAAGATCATGTCTCGAAAGACCGATTAGTTTAGTAGCCTTGTAAACACTAGAAACTTTCATAAATGTTACATTACAGAATAATGTGAAAAACTATAATAAAAAAGTCTACATAGTCCACACTCATATCCTCTTCTGACTATCCATGCAGGTCATTCATACAATACTTCTTCACATCTTGGAAAATATTAAAACATTGAAAGGGTTGAGCTCAGATGCTCAGTAAGGATAACAATATTGCAGAAGCTTTCATAAATAAACATTAACATTTAAGGCAATGTATAACTAAAACAAGATCCTTTTTTAACTTGAACATCACCATAATATGGCAAAAAATAAAATTAAATAATGCCATTTACTTACTCACATGGATATTCTACTAGTCGAATAATCACATGAAATATCAATAACCACTTTCATAATGATGGAATTCATAATTCCAAACTATCATAACCACGTAGGCAAGGCCTCGTGCCAAGACCACAAATAAGATTTTGTCAAGGCCTAGTTCCAAGACACTAGTTTGTCTCATGAGACCTACCGATGCATCGAGGAGCTGTAACGGGCTCCACCCTTCACTTATAAAGTCCAATTCATTCCTCATATGAATAGGTTTAAACATATCATAAACCATAACATAATCGTATCACATAAAACATACATAGAGGAAACATAATATTTCCACATTTCAATCACAAGATATCAATACAAAACATTGATATAATAAAAACACTTTCAAAATCATTTTCAATACCAAAATAAAATAACGTTAAAACTTTGTATTTATTTTTCATTAAAAAAAATGTTATGGCTTGTATAGGAAGCCAAAACCCAAATAATGGCCATGGCGGCGGAGAAGTCGTTGTCGCCGCATACGTACGACAAGAAAAACCTTCCTTTTTGTGGTTTAGTAAAACACTTCGTATAAAAAGATTCCTTTTGAATAAACGTAAAATTCAAAGGGGTTTATACACCATATAAAGGAAAGTTGTGTATAAAACCAGATATGCCTCAATGAAAAGAGATTGAGACGAAGTCCCTCACAAAGATAATTTTTTTTAAATAAAATATATATATTATGTGTATTCACTATAATTACAAATAAAGAATGTATAAATACAATATAGGACATCATGACATAATTTGAAAGTAGGAGATTAACCCAAAGAATTGAAATTGGGTTAAGAAGTTCCTTTACCTCATGTCCGAATTCACTCGACCATTCTTTGATCTCCTGAATAATAAACTAGAGTTAATTTATAATTTCTTAATAACCATTTTCAAGTTTATTAATCATTTTATATCACTTATTACCATGTTATTAACATTATGTAATTATTTATGTTAATAACGGTCGTTTTGACGATCTAAGGTACTTGAGTCAAAAATAGACTTCTTATAATTACACTTTGTTCATGTGTTAATATATCCATTATATCCATAATTATATTCATGATGTATATATCATATACATCATATATATCTAGTATATTCATTCATTTATAATATTACATAACATTTAGAGGTATGAAATGAAATGCACCGTTCATGTAGACGGTAAGCCGTACGTACGCATGAACGCTACTTTCATTTCTATTTCGTATTTAATGGAATGAAGTTATAATTATATAAAGGTATAATATAATTCCAGTATAATATAATTTATAATACCATTTACTCCATCCTTTATACATCCCACATATGGAATTAACGATTCAAATCACTTTGAGGGGGCAGTAGTCCGCACTTCCTAAAATGAAAATATCGCGTTTACCCATAATGGAAACAATAAAGATATGACATAAATGAAAAATACAGAACCTTAAGTAAAACATAAACATATTATATATCATATATAAATATAGTGACATCTTAATGGCCACCTTTGAAGGTGTTATATGAGTGTTGAACAATCATCGTTTCGTGAGGCAGAAATTCGCCATCCGCAGAAACAATATGTTCTTTAACCATTAGATGTAGGTGTGTGTAAGGGTAGCTCGAATAATTCATATAACAAAATACTAGTATATTTAGGATACTGGTGTTGTTACAAAATAAATGAATAAAAATAGTTTATGGGGTTGGATAAGCAAAATAAAACAAAATAACATAAGAGAAGACATTACCTTAAAATCGGGTAACTCTTTTGATTTGAGCCAAAGGCTTGCTTGGGAAAAATTCTGCCCAAATTGAGGATTCTAGGAGTATGGGAGGGATTTTGGGAGAGTATTTGGGTACAGTTAGGCCGATCCAAAAGGCTTTGAATGTGTGAATAAGGTGGTAGAGGTTGGGGCCTTTTATTAGAGGAGAGGAGGGACACTCTTGGAAAGTAATGAAATGTTACTTTATTATACAATGATTATCGGATTATAAAGGTCCCAAACTTATATAATTAGAGGATAATGTGATAAGGGTTCGAAATATTTTCATCCAATAGGCTTTGGACAAGTTTAATGCTTAGATTTTACATTATCCTTCCATTTTATTAAAATCGTTAATTAATGAGGTAATCGCTGCATCATCATGGTGTCATTAATAAATTAATTTATTTAATGTCTAAAAATTTTAAAAAAAATATAATGATGTATTAAATATTTTTAGATTTCTAATTAATATTTATAGTCAAAAATATGACTTGTATAACCCCATTTAAAAATTGTTTTAGTAAAACAACTTATGTTTGTGACATTTTTATTTTAACTTTAAATAAAAAGTTATTTATGTCATTTTCCTACCAAAGTGGCTCCATGGGGTCCGCAAGTTGACCCATGTATTTTCTTGGTCGGAAATGACTCATCCAATAGGTTTATGACAATTTTCATGGTCATTTCCTATTTTTATAATATCATTTTTACCTTAAATGTCACTAATTACCTTTAATCGCGATTAATTAAACTTAAAAGTTACTATTCAAAAAAAAATTATTTTAATCCCATTGAACCAAATTTTACTTCCTAATGACAACCATGTATGTTGGATTTTTAAAAATCAAATCACAGAAGTGGTAATATTTCATCTAAACGAAAAATCAGTTATTTAACTACCACATAGTGGTTTCACTATTCATCAAAAATTGATGTTTTTCAGAACAATGCCAAAATTTCACCCTAAGATATAATTGATATTCCAAATTCAAAAATGATGTCTATTTTACAAAATTACAAACATATAAGTTGCATTAATTAATTTTATAATTAATTCCCGTTGTCACAACAAATAGCGTGTTTTTAAGAAACAATAGATATCAAAAGATTGACAATTGTTTATGTCTAATTTCAAAGTGAAATTAATTATAATGAACACCATTGGATAAAATGGTAAAAATATATTCTAATTATAATTTAAAACCACTCAATAGTATAATTTATCACTATAAATTATTTTTATTAAAAAAGTTGTTTTTAAGTATTTTTCACTATTCATAAAAAAATGGAAGTTCTAAGAAAATTACAAAAAAAATAAACTTAGGATAATTTAGATATTACGAATACAAAAATGAAGTCCATTTTGAAATATAAAATTTCTATAATTCTAAAAAGTGGGAATTGCTATTCATAACGGCTACTTTGATTAGTCGCGGTGTGTTAGAACTAGAAGTTGCGTACAATGCAAGCTATTGCATTATTGAATGAGAAACGTATCATGGAAGCTCGGGGTGTTACATCGGTGGTAGAGTTTGTGGTCATGTCCTTAGTATGTCAGCAAGTGAAGGCTGAACACCGAGTTCCAGGCGGCCTACTACAACCTCTAGTTGTCCCCGAGTGGAAGTGGGAAGACATCTCGATGGATTTCGTCACAGGACTACCCAAGGTCCAAGGGAGTTACGACGCCATCTGGGTGGTAGTGGACATGTTGATGAAATCGGCTCACTTTCTGGAGATCAGGGAGTCGAGTGCAGTAGATGCTTTGGCACAAAGCTTCGTGGATGAGGTGGTGCGGTTTCATGGGATTCCATGGTCTATAGTCTCGGATAGGGATGCACGGTTTACCTAGCGAGTTTGGAGAGGATTTCAGCATGCTTTTGGCACCAAGATACATCTTAACACTACTTTCCAACCCCGGACAGATGGACAGACAGAGCGCACCATCCAGACCATGGAGGATATGCTGCGGCCATGTGTTCTGGACTCAGGGGGGTCATGGTTGAGATACTTTCCTCTGGTAGAGTTTTCCTACAACAATAGATACCACTCTACCATCGGTATGGCCCCATTTGAATCTTTGTACGGGAGGCCATGTCGTTTACATGTGTGTTGGACCGAAGTATGAGAGGTAGGCATCCTTGGACCGGAAGTGGTGTAGAGCACGATAGAGAAGGTTCAGCTCATACGGGAATGTATGAAGGCGGCCCAGGACCGACAGAAGTCATATGCTGATACCAGGAGGAGGCCCTTGGAGTTTGAGGTTAGAGACCACGTGTTCTTGAAGATCTCCCCTCGGCGTGGGCAGCGGAGGTTCAACAAGGGGAGTAAGCTTTCTCCCAGGTTCATCGGACCCTTTGAAGTGTTGCAGCGGGTCGGAAAAGTTTCTTATCAGCTAGAGTTACCACCACCGCTACTGAGGATACATGATGTCTTCCATGTGTCCCAGCTCCACCGGTATCTGCATGACGATTCACACGTCCTTGATTGGGGTGAGATGGACATCGAGGACAACATGAATTTTATGGAGAGACCAGTGATGATCGATGATCGCAAGGAGAAGGTGCTTCATGGGAAAACCATTCCCTTGGTTCGTGTGTTGTGGAGACATGGTGGGCTTGAGGAAAGTACGTGGGAGAGGGAAGCACATATGTGTACCCAGTACCCAGAGTTTTTTTGAGTTTTGTTCCTTGTTGTGCCTGTTGTGATAGAACGTTTTGTCTCTTTGGCTATGTAATATACTGGTTTTCTTTCTTCTGAATGTGTGTGAAAAGCCCTGGCTATGGCTATGGGGAGGAGAGAACCCGACCCCTAATCAGGAAGCATTAAGTTGGATGCGATTAATCCCGTGCGGGAAAGTCCGTGCCGCCCAAAGCGGATAGTATCTTGACATGGGGGAGGAGACTCCCCACCCCACATGCCTGGGATGTTTGGAAAGGTATGTTGGAAGTGTTTTTAGTTAGCATGGGTTCACTCCTAAGAGGTATCTTTCAAGGTGGCAGTTCAGAACCTCTCTTTCCTTCTGATTTGTTTTGATTCTCAAGGACGAGAATGGTTTAAGAGGTATCTGATGTAATGGCATGGATTTTTGGGGTCCATTACATTGTGAAAATCTCGTGTTGGGTTTTCTGGTCTGGGAATCACGGTGGTGTAGGCCAACCGGTAGCCTTAACCACTGGTAGCGGGCCTACCAGTAGCTCGGTCTACCGGTAGCCGCAACCTACCGGTAGCTCTATCTACCGGTAGCTCGGTCTACCGATAGCTGCAGCTACCGGTGGCTCTGTCTACCAGTAGCGCGATCTACCGGTATCTACAGCCTACTGGTAGCTCGATCTACCAGTAGCTGCAGCCTACCCGTAGCTCGGCCTACCGGTAGCTGCAGGCTACCGGTAGCGGGGTCTACCGGTAGATGCCGCCTACCGGTAGCTCGGTCTACCGGTAGCTGCAGCCTACCGGTAGCTCGACCTAACAGTAGCTGCAGCCTACAGGTAGCTCGGTCTACCAGTAGCTACAGCCTACCGGTGGCTCAGCCTACCGGTGGCTGCAGCCTACCAGTAGCTCGGCTACCGGTAGCTGTCACCCACCAGTATCCCTCAGCCACCGGTAGCTCTGGCCTACCCCCGCGGGTTCTTTCCAGTGGCATTCCTTCTTGCACAATTAGGGGTTTAAACCCTATTCTGACTCATTTAAGTGTGTTTTAAAGACCGATAATGCCCATAAATGTTTTAATTAATTAATTAATGAATTAATGCGCCGGTTTAAACCACCGGACCCCATTTAATGTTTTTGGGGCCGCTTGGTCAACCCACGACCCCCGCTCACGCGGTTACGCGTTCTTATCTCAACCGTCCGCGGCCATTATAACTAAAGGTTTCTCCCTGGGTTTCTCTTTTCTCGATCACCCTCGTCCAGGAGTACTTTAGTCTTGACAATCGGATTTTGGTGCATCGGGCGAGCCACATCATTATCTGTAAAGTTCCACGCCTGACCTAAGAGTCGATCATCTATCAACAGGTAGGTAATTTCTCCTTCGTCTCTCTCTTTTGTGTATCATGCTCGGTGGGCATGCTTTTGATTCTATAGAATTGGATAAACTAGACCTAAATAATGATAGTGAATGGATTCTATAAAGAAATATGGGGGGCGGTGATCGTTGATGTTGTTTTATATTATGATCATATTTTTGAGTTATGATGTCTTACTCCTTCTGAAAATCGAGGTTGTTGGGGGTCTTTGTCTGTGCACTAAACCCATCGTGGTGTTTTAAATGGCTTGTTTTTTAATTGTAAACACAAGCTGTGAAAAGTAAATTGGTTAATCACTTATACCCAGATGAATAAATTGAAATCACCAGGATCAATCCCTTTTGTGCTAACCCCGGTCAAAACATGGAATTGAACACAGAGCGTGTAAAATCTTTTAAATCTAAAAATACAGGCATGTCCCTGCTTTTTGTCGGTGGTAGTGGTTCAGTTTTTCTCTTTTAGGGGAAATTTTGCTGGAGATGTGGGAGGGGATGAGATCCCCTGTTTTAATAATCTCGATGGTTGTGGAATCGGGGATGGGATCCCCTATTGTTATGGATTCAGTGTTTGTGAGTTTTTAAGACTGGGTGGTTACCTTTTTTATATCATGAATTGGGGTGGGATCCTTTGTTGTTGAGAACTGGGTGTGGGTGTTATGGTTGACGCTTGAATTTTTACTTTCCGGGACTTGTTCATTTGCTTACTAGTTGCCCAGTAGTGCTTAAACTTATTTAAACATTATCACTGAACATGAAACAATAATGGGACAAAGGGGTTTGTTGGCGAGAGTTGTGACATGAACTTAGTGTTGTTTGTTCTCTTTCGGAGGGATGAAGAAAAACCTAAAATTTGGGTGAGTGCTTGTTACCTATATCTATATTTTTGGTTTTGTCTTTCTTATTCGCGCCCCACCCAAGTTGAGAACTTAGTGCTGAAAACCCCCATTTCATGGGGGAGTGTGTTTTCCCCAACACTATTATTAGTGGCTAGTTATTAGCTCCTTTTATGCTCCCTTTCCCCGATATCCCAAGCACCTTCGAGCAGGATGTGATGGACTGAGGTCCATTATTAGCCCAAGAACCTTCGGGTGGGGTAGTGTGGTGGTTGGCCAGGTGTGTGCGGTAGGTGGTTTCCCAAATGTCTTCGGGATGAGGCCCAGGTGTCTTCAGGCGTGGCAGTTGATCTTCTAGCCCAGGTGACTTTAGGCGTGGTGGTGGTTGTTCTAGCCTAGGTGTTTTCATGCGTGGTTACGTGTGACAGTTGTGGCCCAGGTGTTTGCGGGTGGGATTCGGCAGTGGGACTACGCGTGGTTGTGGCCCAGGTGTGTGTGGGCGGGTGTGGCAGTGGGACTGCGATGAGAATGGCGGGATTGGTTGGATGCGTAGGATGTCTCAATAAAAAGTTGGAAAGTGGCGTGGGGTACCCAAACATCGATGTGCTCTTATTATAGATATTACTTGACTTGCGTTATTTGTGGAGTGTGCTTTGGTGAGGCTTGGGTGGATAGTTTACCTTGATAGGTGTTCGAATTACTTCTTTTCTCATGGGACTTTAGTACGTTCCCCCACCTGTGCCCGAGAGTCTTTGATTTTCCCTACTGAGTGTAATTGTATGCTCACCCTATGTATATAAAACTACTTTCAGGTTTCCAGGTGAACTTCGGGGATTTCACAGGACCATACTAGCTCGGGCCTTTGGAGCAGTTGCAGTTGTTGTTTTTCTTCTTTTGGTACTTACCTTTGTTGTCATCTTTTGTACTTTGTGGATTTTACTTTTGGAACATGCATGTGGGAATGGTTTACTTTTGGATTTACTTTTATTTTACCTTGGTGTTGTTGGGTTCATCTTCTTATCTCCCGATCCTATAAAACAAAAAGAGGTAATGCCTTCCATCTACGTGAAATTCTATACCCTTGGTGCTAGTCGCCAATCCGGGACCTATTAAAGGTGGGTCTTGGGGGAAATTATCTCTCCTTAAAATTAAAGAAGGAAGGGCCTGGCAATCTACTGACCCTTCCCACCTTTTGGCGAAGGTGGGTCGTGACAAAAACCATTTTAAAACATATAATGAAAGATCTATAATGAACAATTAAAATAATATTGATTGAATGTTTTTACAAAAAAACATTAAAAGGGATACAATTTTTAAATGATATGTTTGTAAAATATAAAGCATTATTTTTGAAAAAAATAATTCAAAAAAATATAATGTGAATTTAAAATAGTCAGAATAATCTTTTTAAAAAAACATTCAAGATGATATAGAAAATTGAAGACAAAATGTAAAATAGTTTTTTTTTAATTTGAAATAATCATAAAAAAGATGTTATTGGTAAAATTGTAAATTTATTTTCAAAACTTTGAGGTGAGTTTTTATTAAATAAATAAACATGGAAGTTTTATTCATTTATTTATTCATTAAAATTAGTAAAAGAATAATTGAAATGTGGATGGAAATATAAATGTTAAAATTTTCAACGCAACACCCACTTACAATATCATTAAAATTCATTTATTGAAACCAACATCATAAAAAGGGATTGTAAAAAAATCATTTGAAATGGGGAAATATGAAATAAGAAACTCACATGCGATAATAAAATTTATTATTTCATATTACCCAATGAAAACATTTTTGGGATGAATGAATATGGATATGGAGGTTAAAATACATTAAATATAATGTGTATTATTCTCAACAATGTTTAATTTTCTAAAAAACTAAATCAATCAAAGGACAAAAATTCTATAATAATTATTCAAATGTATTTAATATTTTGAATTTTTACTAAATTGAAATTAAAATGTAATTATGATATAATTTAATCATAATTTATCATATTACAAATATAAAAATAAATTTTTAAGAAAAACAATCATAACTCAATGAATGAAAATTGTGCAAGACAAACACTTATAGATTTAGAAATACTTGTAATGAAATACAGATAACAAATTAAACTACAATGGATTTTTAAATACAATTAATTTAATGAATATACAATAAAAACTTACTATGGGTAGTGTATTATCCAAAAATATTATATGTGTGGTGGATATAGTATTTATATAAGAGAAATAAATATGATATGGCAGAACCTTAATGATTTTATCTTTCAAATCAAAAAACCAATTGAGTGCTAAAAAATGAAATGGGACTTTAAATACCATTAATTAAAGAATTATCTATGTTCTAATATTTCAAAGGAGAAGTGTATAGACCTCATAAGTGACGATAGGTTCATATTTAAAAAACATGTGTCAAGGAATTGAAATTTATATAAAACAATTATAGCATTGAATTCATGAAGATAAATTTCTATAAAAAGGGTGGACATCATATAATCTTAATAAAAGTAATCCATTATATAATATGTCAATTATGTTCGATTTACACCACAAAAAAGTAAACAAGTGGTGAATATGGAATATGTGTCCAAGAATGAAAATTAAGATGAGAACCCTTATGACATTGGTAACATTTAAATAAAAGTATCCTAAAAATGAAAAATATGATATGGTATATTAAAATCCCTATGTTTAATGATATTAATGAAAAATATATCAATTATATAGTATATACATCATAGTTAATTAATGAAATTTTGAATATGACGTATGTATCAATTAATGGAATTTGAGATGAGAACCATTACCTTAAGCTCATGAAATTCACAAAATATATTTAACCTTCTCTATAATAATAATATCCTTTTTAATAAATTATTTAAAACATAATAAATATATATTAGTTTTTATAATCCTTAATTGATGTCAATCAACACACGTGAATTACTTAGTTAATGAATGTTTCCATAATATGATGTAAGTTATATCAATTGTTACACACAAATTATACAATAGTGATTCCAACCCTAATTATTTTCATAGTATGTACATCAATACCATATTATTATTTTTTTAATACCCCAAACTTCCACCATACAACTCTCTTTGAATAATTCAATAGCTTGTGATGTACACATATCAGAGTTATAGCACGCCACGACCAGTCAAACTAACCGTTTAAAAAGTAGTTAGAAATAGTAATACCAACATTTTAAAATGTTATAAATTTTATTTTTTCATAATGGGCTTCATTTTCGGGTTCTTCATATCAATATTAGCATATGGAGAATTTTTGATACTTTTATTATAACATTCCTATTATTATGAATAGTGACAAAAATTAAAATTTAATTAAAACAAATTTTTTACTAGAAATATATTATAGTGTTAAATTATACAGATGATGTGTTTTAAAATATCATTAGATTATATTTTTATCATTTAATATAATTTAGGAAATTTGATATAATTTCACATTTAAATTGTACATAAACACATGCCAATAATTTGATAGTTCTTACTTCTTAAAAACCCACTTTTTGGTTTTGACAATGACATTTAATCTTAGTTTAATTATAAAAAATTATGTGTTTTGAATATAGAAAATTGGATTTCATATTCGGAATTTGAATTTCTAAATTTTGTAAACAGGTATCTTTTATTTTTAAACATTATGATTATCAACATCATTATATATTTTACATACCATGGTTAAATGGTAAATTTGGTAAATAGGGGTAAATATAATATTAAATTACCTTAACATGTTCTCTAACACTATTGGATGATACATTTCCTACCATTGTAATCTTTCGGTTGATTTTGGGACCCCATGAAGCCACTTGTATGTGAAAAAGACAGTTTTAAAAATTATTTTAATGTTAAAGAAAATGTAACACAAACATATATATTTTAGTAAAATATTTATATGGGGAAATATATGTGATATTATCGACTATAAAAAGTCATTATAAATATAAAAAGATTTCTAAATTCATGTTATTTTAATTATAATTATTAGACATCAAATAAATATATTTATTTTTGACACAATAATGATGTAGTATTTTCTTTATTAATGAAAGATTAAAATAAATGATATTATAAATATTAAAATAAAAAAAATTAACATTCAGATTCCATCAACGAATATTCCAGGTGAATACAAAATGTGAGGGTTGATTCGTTGTATTTTTTTCTAAGTAATCAAGTTGTGATGGCTTTCAAAAAAACCAACTACTAAATAGTGTCAAAATTGACAAAAATGAGTTTTTAAAAGACATATTATTTTATTAAATGATATACTATCCTTAAAAATCTAAGATTAGGAAAAATGACATATATAAAGTTATATATTTCCTTAATAAATCACTTTAGGTTCTCTTGTAATTCTATTGTATGTTTATTAACCATGTAATATAAAAATACAAGAAGACATGGTAAATGGTAAACTATTTAACTAATAGTTAAATCTAAAAGATAAGGTTAATACGGTGACCTAAACTTGTCTAAAACCTATTGGTTGAGAATATATCGACCCATACCAACTTATCCTATAAATAAATATATTTTGAACTATTAGGAACAGAAAAAAATTTATAATAAAATAATATTTCAAACTTTTCCAAAAGAGCCCCTCACCTCTCTTATAAAAGGATACTTCCCATTCTCTTAGATTTACACCTCCAAATACATTTGGAACAGACAAAACCTACTCAAATATTCCCCCAACAACCCTCACTTCATCCTAGAGGTCTTAATTTGATCCTAAATCCATCCTATGAAGACCTTTTTTTCAAATCACAAGGAAAAACCTGAAAAGAGGTAATTATTTCATCACCTCTTTCAAATTTATATTTATTCTTCCACATCCTCTTTCTTTGTCGTTTCTATACCAAAATAAAAAATATAGTACCTTCCACAAATCGATATGTTGTTATAAATATGGGGCAACCATATTTATTATTCTATCCATCATATGAATGACAAAGTCACTATACGTTCGAACCTAAGGATTATTGTATCCATGTCGTGGTGTAGTACGTTATTCAATACATCACTATTTGGATGGGTATAATAATGAGTACTATTGAAGTAAATTATAAATATAACATGTTAATGATTCTGTATATATAATATACCATCAAACTTATATATGATTTCACCATCAATAGTATGATATTGTCGCTCGTGCGTGCATACAGTTTACAATCTTCATGACACGATGAGATTTAGTTCCCCATCATAACCATTCAAAAATAATTTCCATATTATGATTTAAAATAATGTTTAAAAACATAATAAAATTCTGGATATGTATCAAATACATCGTATTCTTTACAAAAATGACTTATGTAACAGAACATATAAAGGAAAACAAATCAGTTAACACCAGATACCATGATAATACTAAAAAATTATTAACAAAAAAATATTAGAGGATCATATATATTATTATATTTATGTATGTTCTTCTTGTATAAATTAATAACAATTATTTAACCATTTTACAAGAGGTTAATGTACCCTTTACAAAGTAAAAGTTCATGGTAAGGGTTAATTTCACAATATCATTGTTATCCGAGGATGATTATATGTAAAAATTTATTGGGACTTCTTTATCAACCACATCTGTGTTTCTTAAAAACGAATTTCAAAAAAATTACTATTTCATAGAGTATGTGTTAAATTCATCTATACCATTGTTTTAATTTTTATAAAATGTTCTGAAATGAATCTTTCTTCCTTTTTTTCAGACAGGGTACTTTATGGCCTTTTCCGAAAATTACAGAAAGACTATTTTTTTTACTTATACGGCTGGTGTAGTAATTTTCTGCTTTTATAACACCTTATAAGCGTCAATTACAATATTATAAGGAAATTTTCAGAATAAAAGTTTTCATTTTTAATTACATTACTTTTTAATGATTTAAAATAGAAAGAGGTATTTTTCTCAAATAGTTTTGATTTTATCTATTCCAGCATCCTTTGATAGATTTTATGATTTTTTGAAGTTGATTTATTATAATTCAATCTTCCATATTGTATTGAAGGTTTTGTAATATGTTTGACTGTGGATGTGATATTTTTATACCATTCATGTTTTATGGTTAAAGTATTAAAATTTAGTACGATAGTTTTAATATTAATTTTTACGTTATGTTTCATCATTATCATATGAGGAATGCATTGGACTTAGTAAGTGATGGGTGAGGCCCGCTATAGCCCCTCGATGCATTGTTTGGTCTCATGAGACAAATTAGTGTCATGCAAAAAGTCATTGTCAAAATTTTTATTTGTATTCCTAGCACGAGGCCTTGACTATGTGGTTATGTTTTTCATCATTATGCATTCCATCATTATGAAATTAGCAATTGATATTACATGTGATTATTTGTCTAGTAGAATATCCATGTGAATTAGTAAATGGAATTATTTGATTTATCTTTTCCATATTATGCAGATGTTTATTTTTAAAAGGCTTGTGTTTTAGTCTAATACATTGCCTTAAATTTTTATTCTTATTTGGGATAGTTTCTGCTATATTTTTATCCTTAATTAGAATTAGGGATCACCATTTTATTCTATTTTCTTTTTCCCAGGATGTGAAGAGGTATATAATGAAAAATATGTTGGGATAGTATAAGGGATATGATTGTGTTCTAAAGAGAAACAATGTTATGTTTTTCTATTTCATTATGTAATGTAAAACATAATTATCTATCTAAAACTTCCATGGCTACTAAACTGATCCTTTTTTCAGGACTGGATCTATTGTGATCATGGAAATGTTATGAAATAATTCACTTACTCTCGGTAACTGGGGTTGGGGTGTTACAGTTGTTAGCAGAGGGAGGTTTAGAAAAAACAATAGGAACTAGATTAAGAAAAATAGTAATTAGATAACATTACCTTAAGATATACTTTGAGAATTAGTATAGAATAACATCCAAAAAATTTAGTAATGTAGATATTATGTTGGTTTTCAAAAAAAAAATACATCAATTTCTAGACACTACATGTGGATGTGGTTCTGGAATAGAAGTACCTAGGAGTGAAAATAATGACAAAGAGTTTCTTGCATGACTTGGGCTATCATGGTACACGACAACAGTCCTTACTATGCACTAGGTTTGACACTCTCGGGAGATATGATTAGGAAAATTCACATTTTCGTTGCAAACCATTATGAAGGATTTATGAGTAAATACTTCCCCAAAGATAGTATTTTTATTATTATGGATTACATGGATAAATTGTTCAAAATTTGTTTAGTATTTTACATGTTTGGAATTATGCATTGTAATTCATAAACTAACCTAGTGTATTCCAATGTTTATAAATGGTGCCTAGTGGATGTAATGGAAACCATATCAACGCATGTAATCCATGTAGGGATTACCCATTTACTCATGATAATTATAGTCGATCAAGTGATGAAACTGGTGATGAACGACTAATAACCATACTAGGACAACACTCTTAGGTAGTGAATAATAGCCTTACCCATATGGAGCACCCTAATACACAATGAGGAGGCTCCATGTTAGACCAGTTCATGAGGAAAAAACCACCAACATTCAATGAGACTACAAATACATTTGTATTTGATCAATGGATAAGTTCCTTAGAGAAAATATTTTATACTTTTGGGAGTAGCGAAAGGGGAAATGTTGTCATGGCAGATTATCGCTTATCAAGAGATTCCAATCAATGGTGGTCATTAATTAAAAACACAAATGATGATGAAGAGGTATCAAATATGGAATGGAGGGAGTAAAAAATTCTATTCAAAGAAAAATACTATCCTCGTGAACTTCGAACAGATATGGAAATGAAATTTTTTAGTCCGAGGAAAAAGGAGGATGAAAATTTCGCAATGTATGAGGCTACCATTACGAGGAAAGAATGGCATACTACATATTATATACGTAACCTAAGAAGTATTATTGATCATTTTTTTGGGTTAAATCCACTCCTCAATTGAGCATTACTCTCAAAATCCTTCTCATCATACGATGTAATAGTCTCATGGGATATCAAGACATAAAAGGAATTCTATAAGTCTTACGTCATTAAATTAAAGCTAGAGAAAAAGAGATCTACTGGAAATTCTAAAAATGAAATAAGGGTAATAAGGGAAATGTCGACATTCCACCCTATAGAAAATTTGGGAAGTAACACCTGGGTACATTCCTGAATGGGATGGGAGTTTGTAAAAAGTGTGGATAAAAAGTCCACCAATCTCGTGATTGCAAGGGAATAAAATAGGTTGTCATTGTTGAATCATACAATTTTAGAGAAATTGGGCATTATGAAAATTAATATCCTAATTTATAATAAAGCATACCTCAGAAAAGGCCAAGCGAGTATGGCCAAACTTATGTGATCACTACTGCTAATGTTGAAGCTCCTAATGATGTGATGGTAGGTACTCTATTCATTTCCTCAAAATTTTCCAATGATTTATTTTATTCTGGATCATTTCATTCTATCATATCTTCTCTGTTTAAAATTAAATTTATTTATATAATATTTGACTTAGCAAGGGAGTTGTGAGTTAGAAATTCTAAGATGAGTATCATAGTAACAAATTTTTGTCAATCTGTATCTATTATGGTATATTTATGTGCTTTATCTGCTAATCTTATTGTCATACTGAGGATTGAATTTTATATAATCCTCAGTATATATTGGCTTTCATACCATGATACGAAATTATATTGTAAGAATAATGAGGTTATAATTTTTGATGGTGATAAGGAATACATTATCACTAGAGAAGAAACGTCAACATATGATTCTCATCTAGATCCACCCCTAGTAGATCTACTAAATTAAATTATTGGGGAATAAGTATAAGGACCTGGCCATGAAACTTACATAATATTGAATTAAATGAATAATTATCATTGATGGTCTTTTCAGGTTTAGAGTTTTGGATAATTAGGCCATTACTATTACATTACATCTCAAAAATACAAAGTACACACTCCTACTCAGTTTCAATTTTTTTCATAAAATAAAAACTCTTGAAAAAAAGATTCATGTATAATTCCATGTTTAATAGAGCATTGATTTTTCTGATCCCATCCTTGCCCCTATTCCACTTTATGTCTGGTGAAAAACAGTTCAAAAACATGGGATAAGCATAAAAAGCTCAGTAAGGGATACACAAAGAAGGGAAACTGTTAGTTTTTCAAAACAACAATTAAACCATTAATACTTTATCATAAGTAATACATTTCTCCTTAATTAAGTAGTAAATACTCTTCACTAAATAAAATATCATTACATACACTTTTGTAACCAAAATATTACCATAAAACCCATATAAAGAACACATAACATATAAAGATAACTTGGGACATAAACTTACTTAAATGGAATAACCATACGATCGACTTCCACACATATCATTAAATGGAATAGCCATAAGGCCGAATTCCATACACAATGCATTGGATGTTAAAACGTAACCACCCATCCTAGTTTTCAAGGAACCACCCGTCATTTGATTTATCACATAAACACCTGTCAAATGTCCAAGTACCATTATAAAATCATAACAACTAAAAACAATTTAATGGTATGAAAACATTTCCAGATATCAATCAAAAAATATCATTTAAACACATTGATATAAAATAATCCTTTATCAATTCCATTTTCAATACCAAAATATGTAAAAGAGTATGTGGTATTTATTTTCTTTTAAAAAACATTATGTCTTGTTGAGGAATCCAAAGATCAAATAATACTCGTGGCGGCAGAAAAAGTCATTGTCACCACTTACGTTAAAAGGAACATTATTTTTGTCATTTAGTAAAACGCTTTGTAGAAAAAAAGATTCCTTTTTAATAAAATTAAAAGTCAAAGGGGTTTATACACCGTATAAAAGGAATATGTGTATAAATGAAAATATGCCTCAATCAAAGGAGATTGAGACGAAGTCCCTTACCTCATGTCCGACTTGACTCGATTGTTCTTTAATCTCTTGAATAATAAGCTAAAGTTAATTTCCTGTTTTTTAAGAACCTTTTTGAAGTTTATTATTCCTTTTATATCTCTTATTACTATGTTATAAACATTATGCAATCATTCAAGTTAATAACATTCGTTTTGTCGATATTTGGTACTTGAGTCAAAAATGAACACCTTATAGTTACAAGTTGTTCACATGATCACAAGTTCATTATATATAGAATTATATTCATGATTTTGATATCTTATATATCATATATATCTATTATATACATGTATTTATAATAGTACATATCATTTGGAGATAAAAATGAAATGCATCATTCATGGAGCCGGTAAGTCATACGTACGCATGAACGCTACTGTAATTTCTATTTCTTAATTTAATGGAATTAAAACATAATGATACATAAGTATATTACATTTCCAGTGTAATATCATATATAATATCATTAACTCCATCCTTTATACATCCCACATATGGCATTAATGAGTCATATCACTTTGAGGGGGCGGTAGTCCGCACTTCCTCAAATGAAATTATCATGTTTACCCATAATGGAAACCATAAAGGTATGATATAAATGGAAAATAAAGATGCATAAAGAAAAAAATAAACATAATATATATCATATATAAATACAGTTCCATCATAATGGACACCATGATAGGCGATAGGAGATAATCAAACAATCATTGTTTCGTGAGGCGTTAGTTTCCCATCCATGGAAATAGTATGTTCTTCACCCATTAGATGGAGGTGTGTGTATATGTGGTTCAAATAATTCTCATAAAAAACATCCTAGTATATTGAGGATATTGCATTATTTATAAATGAAAGGAATAAAAATAGTTTAGGGGTTGGAGAAGTAAAATAAAAGAAAACAATTTAGGAGAAACCGTTACCATTAATTTGGGTAACTTCCTTTGGTTTGAACCAAAAGGAATTCATGAAGTTCCATATACCTAAGGTAAGGATTCTAGATGTAAGAGAGGGATTTAGGGAGCTTAATTGGGTAGATGTTGGGTGAGCCGAAAGTATTGAGAGGTGTGTGTAATTGGATAGAAGTGGTCTCTTTTTATAAGGGATATGAGGGGCTCTTTAGGAATGTGTGAAAATATTATTTTATTATACAATGATATTAGGTTCATATAGGTCCAAAACCATTAAAGTAGAAGATAATATGACTAATAGTCTAAATAAAATAATCCAATCCGAATTGGAAATTTTTTGGATAGTATTGTGACCATTATAATCCTAAATATTTAAATCATTTATTAATGAGGTAAATACAGTATCATTATTGTGTCAAAAATAATTTTATTTATTTGATGTCAAAAAATTACAAAACAAATACTATGATATTGGAAATATTTCTATATTTACAATTAATATTTATAGTCTAAAATATATCTTATATAAAACCATATAAAATTAATTTGCTAAAATATTTTTGTTTATGTCATTTTTGCCTTTACATTAAATTAATTAATTGAAAGTGTCATTATCATTCATAAGTAGATCCACGGGGTCCCGAAAAAGACCCAAGGATGACCATGGTCGTCCATTACTCATCAAATAAGGTAGGACAAGTGTGAAGGTAATTTCAAATTATTATAATATTCTTTTTACCTTAAATTACCCTATTTACCTTTAACCACGGTAAATAAAAGTCAAAAGTTACTATTCACCAAAAATTATTTTCATCTTATTGAACCAAATTTTACTTAATAATAACAACCTTATATATCAGGTTTTAACAATTCAATTCAAAGAAGTGGTAAAATTTCATTTAAATGAAAAATTCAGTTTTTTTAACTACTACTATGTGGTTTCACTATTCATCAAAAATTGAAGTTCTTCAGAAAAATACCAAAAAATTTTCCTAATAATTATTTGATATCCTGAATTCAAAAATGATGTCTATTTTACCAAATTCAGAACATTGATGTGGCATTAATTAATTTCAAATTAATTCCCGTCATTAAAACAATTAGCATGTTTTTAAGAAACAATAACTATCAAAACATTGACACTTGTTTATGTCCAATTTCAAATTGAAATTAATTCCAATGACCAACATTATATTAAATGGTAAAAATATATTTTAATTACACTTTAATAAAATTAAAGTGATAATCTAACAATATAAAACATTATATTTTAACGTAGTTTTGAATTAAAATACAATATTTTTCACTATTCATTAAAAATTGAACTTTACCGGAAAGAAATACAAAAATTTACACAGAGCAAATATTGATGTCCCAAATCTAAATAAAAAATGTATTTGGTCAAATAGAATATATAAAAATGACCAAAACTAGATTTAATAATGGCTTACCATTAAAAGTTGGTAAATCGACCTTTTAATGTAAATTATGCATAAAATTAGATTCATTCACATTTTAAGACTCTGACTTTTATTAGATAAAAGTAAATACATTTAACAAACATGTATAATCATATTGTAGTTAGTTTTGTTCATTCCCTCCAAATATAATGTCTTGGAGTTAACTTCCATTTAAAATAATAATATTATATTATTATTTTGCAACGTAAGATTTCAAAGAAACTCATTGTTGCATATCAGGTACGCTATCGAACATAGAAACCCCTTTAAAATAAAATTAATATTTAATTCACAAATATTAATAAAAAAGAGAATGTGTTATTTCATTATTTACCCAGTATGTTACATCCTTCCCCCCTTTTTGAAATTGCATCTTCACAATTTTTATTCATTTATCAAAATATGTGAGGGGTATTTATCCGTCATAGAATTTTCAGATTCCCATGTTGCCAACCATATGGTTTTTACACAAAACCTTTACTTGTTGAATTACCTTATTCCAAAACACTGGCTCTCTACGGTCAAGAATCTGAGCTTTTTGTTCATCATAAGAGATATTCTCTTCCAACTGAGCTACCTTTGGGCTCAATACATAAGATGGATCTGGAATATACTTTCTCAACATCGAAACATGAAAATCATTGTGTACCTGGGATAAAATTGGAGGTAAAGCCACTCTATATGCAACTGATCCAACTTTCTCCAGAAGTTTGTAAGGTCTAATGAACCTCGGACTCAACGTTCCCTTCTTACCAAAATGAATCACACTTTTCAATAGAGAAAATTTGAGAATGACATGATCACCTACCTCAAAAGAAATATCCTTCCCCCGGTTATCCGCATAACTTTTCTGTCTACTCTGAGTTGTTCTCATGTGCTTCTGAATCAACTAAACATTCTTTTCCATATCTCCAACCAATTCTGGTCCCATCATCTTCCTTTCACCAACTTCATCCCAAAAAGATGGAGTTCGACAACATATTCCATATAATGCCTCAAATGGAGCCATCTGTATAATGGAACAAAAACTGTTATTATATGAAAATTCAACCAAATAAAGATGTTGGTCCCAACATCCATGGTAATCCAGTAAACAAGCATGTAGCATATCCTCCAAGGTCTGAATTATTTGTTTTGACTTCCCATCCCATTGAGGATGAAAATATGTACTAAAATTTAATTCAGTACCCAAGAACTTCTGAAGGCCATTACAAAAGATTGAAGTAAACCTGGGATCACGATCAGATAAAATGGAGAGGGGAACTCCATGCAACCTGACTATCTCTTTAACATAAAACCAAGCAAGATGATCTAGAGACAAAGTATCTCGAATAGGAAGGAAATGAGAATATTTAGTCAATCGATCAACTATAACCTAGATTGTATTATTACCTCGAGATGTCTTCAGTAATCCCACAACAAAGTCAATGGATATATTATTCCATTTTCACTCTAGCATCGGTAAAGACAGAATAATCCCTTTTGAAAACTGTTTCCCTGCTTTGACCTACTGACTAGTAAACCTCTTCACAGTAAAATCATCAATATCTATTTTCATTCCATCCCACCAGTAATACTCCCGAAAATATCTGTACATATTAGTACTACCAAGATGAACTGAAAATGGGGAACTATGAGCTTCACATAACAACTCATTCATCAATTATGAATCACAAGGCACGCATAATCTTTTTCCAAATCTCAAAACAAAATCATTATCAATGTTAAATTCAGGAAACTTATCATTCTAAACCAACTCTACCTTTTTCTGTAACTCATTTTCTTCCTTCGGTGCTTTCTTAATTCTATCTGATAGAGATGATCTCACTAACACCTGATACAAAATAGAAGAATTTTTTGCACCATCAAATTCTAGTCCAAATTTTATCAAATCAAAAACCAAAGGATCTTGTTCCAAACAAAACATGATTAATGAAGCATTAATTTTTCGACCCAATGCATCAGCAACTTTATTTTCTTTTCCGGGATGGTAATGGATCATGCAATCATAATCTTTGATTAATTCCAACCATCTCCTCTGTCTCATGTTCAATTATTTTTGCATGAATATATTCATTAAAATTTTGTGATGAGTATATATTTCACATTTTACTCCATAAAAATGATGCCTCCAAATTTATAAAGCAAAAACAACAACAGCTAATTCCAAATCATGTGTATGGTAATTTAACTCATGTTTTTTCAACTATTATGAAGCATAAGCAATTACCAGATCATTCTATATTAAGACACAACCAATTCCTTTCAACAAATCATCACTGTAGATAAAAATCTCACCATTTCTGGATGGTAGTGCAAAAACTGTAGCATTAACCAATATTCTTTTCTATTATTGATAACAATCATTACATTATTTTTTCCAAATAAACTTAACACCTTTCGAGTTAACTTGGACATTGGACTACATAACCATGGAAAATTTTCAACAAACCTCCAGTAATAACCGGCCAAACCAAGAAAACTATGAATCTCAGTTATATTTATGGGTCTTGGCCATTCTTCAACAACTCTTGTTTTAGCAGGATCAATAGTTATGCCATTTTTTGAAACAATGTGACTATGGAAAGAAATTTGTTGTAACCAAAACTCACACTTACTAAATTTCCCATACAGTTTCTTTTATTTTAAGGTTTGAAATATGACCCTTAAATGAATTTCATTCTCCTATTTACTTTTAGAATAAAACAATATATGATCAATGAAAACAACCACAAACTTATCCATGAACTCACAGAAAATTATATTCATAGGATCCATGAATATAGCAGGTGCATTGGTTAACTTAAAAGGCATAACTAAAAATTCATAACGGCCATATCTAGTACGAAACGTGGTCTTCAAAACAACTTCTTCCTTTACTTTCAACTGATAGTACCCTGACCTCAAATAAATCTTCGAAAAATATTGAGCTCCCTGGAGCTAATCAAACAAATCATCGATATGAGGCAAAGGAC
The DNA here is from genome assembly GCA_963277665.1 of Viscum album. Taxonomy (NCBI): domain Eukaryota; kingdom Viridiplantae; phylum Streptophyta; class Magnoliopsida; order Santalales; family Viscaceae; genus Viscum; species Viscum album. The sequence goes on along the minus strand of OY728152.1, from coordinate 1,613,755,711 downwards.
ACATGTTCTTAACAATAATGTTATTCAATTCTCTTTAATCAATGCAACTCTCATTTAAACAACTTTATTTTTAACAAACAAGATTCGAGCACCCTATAGTGATGTGCTAGGTCGAATAAAACTTTTAGCTAATAACTCATTCAATTTATTCTTTAACTCTTAATGTTCTATTTGATCCATTAGATAAGGGGGTTTGGAAATTGTCTTAGCATCAAGAACTAAGTCAACAGTAAATTAAACTTCTCGATCAGGTATTATACTAGGCGACTCATCAGGAAAAAAATCAAGGAACTCATTTACCAATGCCACATCATTAATATGAACAATCCCTTTGTTTTCAAAAATATGTGCAAGGTATCATTCATTTCCATCTTTTACTAGTTTCTCAACTTCAAGATATGATTTCAAAAGCAAAGGTTCATTATTGTATGGAAACTGGAAATCATTCTGAAAATAAACATCTTTATCTCTGAATTCTATATTATCATGATAAACTAAAAGACAATCCATACCTAAAATAACATAAAACTCTAATAGAGGAAAAACAATAAGGTTTGAAGGTAGATTCTTCTCGCACACAAGGAAAAGAAGGTTATTATGTTTTCTTTTTGTCTCAAAATTTCCTCCAGGTGTTTTTACCATAACTTTTGTATTCATATCTTGATATGGAATTCCTAATTTACTAGAAAACTTCTCAGAAATGAAAGAGTGTGTAGAACCTGAATCAAACAACACATTGGAATAATATGAACAATCAAGCATTGTACTTGATACTACTTCATTCAATGGCCCAACATTATCTAATGAATTTGAAAATGATTTCACCACCCCTTTCTGCTGGCAGTCTGGCTACTTTCCCTCAGTTGAGTTCTTCTCTGGACACTCATTTTCATAATGACCCATTTCATTACACTTAAAACATCTTACATATGGCTTTTCATTTCATTATTGATCATCTTATTTATTGTTACGAGCAATATGACCAGACTTACCACACCGGAAGCACTTTCCAGACATTGATAAACATTATCTGGGATAATTTTTACCACACTTCTCACAAGATGGATATTTAGATTTCTTACCTTCAGAATTCTTTGATGAATTCTTCCCCTTTTCCTGCCAACTAGACCTCTTATTCTGTTGTTTGTCAAAGAACACCTTATCATCAGCAAACTCCATTTCCACCTTCTCCACACATCGAACAATTTTTTCATAACTTTTAAACTCACGAGAGTCTAATGATCTTCGATATTGTGGCTTCAGTCCTGAGTAAACTCAATTTATCTTACTATCAAGATCTCAGATGAAATTTGGTGCATACCTTTCCAGTCAAGTGAAATTTTCTTCATAAGCATCCACTGAGTCATCCTCCTTCCTCAATTCTAGGAATTGTTTTTCCATACCAAGACGAACCACCTTAGGAAAATATTTCTCAAGAAACATACCTTGGAATTCATCCCAATCAAGATCATCAATCTCCTCACTATCCCTGATATTTTTCTCCATCGACCACCACTGATCAGCTTCACCTTCAAAATGGTAAACAGCAAGACTAACCTTTTTATTTTTTGAACAACCCATGAAATCAAAAATATTCTTCTGTGCTTTAATCCACCCTTCTGCTAGCACCGGCTCAGATGATCCTCTGAATGATGGGGATGTTGCCTCATGAAATGCTCCACTACTGACATGTTCCTCTATGGTTGATCCGGCTGATCTCATGGATGTATACCACCACAATTTATAGCCTGAGTCAAATGTTCCATCACTGCCAAAAAAATGTTCAGTTCCGATTCTGACCATATCAGGTTACTGATTTGGAAGGTCGTCCTCCTCCTGATGTCTTCCCAACATAGCTGCCATGTTTCCTCTGCGGAAAACCATTCTGAACAAAGAAATATCTTAGGCGAAGCAACATGGTAATATGTAAATGCTACATCATTTCAATATTACCATAAATTAATTTATGGACATTTATTTAACAATACCCTAACTCCTAAAGTTGTCTAAACTGACCTTTGATACCAACTATAAATACATGGACTTAAAAATTACATAATAATTAATTAAATAAATAATTCACATTGATGATCTTTTTAGGTTTATAGTTTTAGAGAATAAGGCCATAACTATTACATTACATCTCCAAAATACAATGTAGACACTCCTACACCGTTTCAATTTTTTTGATAAAATATAAACTCATTAAAAAAAAGAGTCCTGTCTAATTCCATGTTTAAGAGAGCACCACTTCTCTTTGATCCCATACTTGACCCTATTCCACATTATGTAATGTGAAAAACATTTCAAAAAACATTTGATGTGCATAAAAATCCCAGTAAGGGATACCCAAATAAGTAAAACTGTTAGTTTTTCAAAACAACAAGAAAACCATGAATAATTTATCATAAGTAATAATTTTCACCTTTATGAAGTAGTAAATAATCTTCACTGAATAAAAGATCATTACTTACCCTTTTATAACTAAATCATTACCATAAAAACCATATAAATAACACATAACATATAAAGCTAACTTGGGACATAAAGATACATAACTGGAATAACCATACAGTCGACTTCCACACATATCACTAAATGGAATAGCCATACGACCGACTTCTATATGAAATTCATTGGAGGTTATAATGTAACTACCTGTCCTATTTTTCATTGAAACACCCACCATTTTTTTTATCACATAACCACCCTTCAAATGTTCATGTACCATTATAAAATCATAACACAAAAAAACAATTTAAAGGAATGATAAAACTTCCACATTTTAATCACAAAATATCATTTCAATATATCGAAATTAAAGAATATTTTATCAAAACCCTTTTCAATAACAAAATACATAAAAGAGTATATGGTATTTATTTTCTTTTAAAAAACATTACGACTTGTTCAGGAAACCGAAGATTAAATAATACTCGTGTTGGTGGAAAAATTCATTGTCACTGCTTATGTTAAATGGAACATTCTTTTTTTCATTTAGAAAAACTCTTTGTCGAAAAAAATATTACTTTTCAATAAAATTAAAATTCAAAGGTGTTTATACACCGTATAAAAGAAATATGTGTTTAAATGAAAATATCCCTCAATGAAAGGATATTGAGACGAAGTCCCTTACCTCATGTTTGACTTGACTCGATCGTTCTTTAATCTCATGAATAATAAACTAAAGTTAATTTCTAATTTCTTAATAACACTTTTAATGTTTATTATTCCTTTTATATAACTTATTACCATGTTATAAAAATTATGTAATCATTCAAGTTAATAACATTCATTTTTTTTGATATTTGCTACTTGAGTCAAAAATGAACACCTTATAGTTTCAAGTTGTTCACATGGTCAAATGTTCATTATATAAAAAATGATATTCATGATTTAGATATATTATATATCATATATATCCAGTATATACCTATATTTATAACCTTACATATCATTTGGAGGTAAGATATGAAATGCACCGTTCATGGAGACGGCAAGCCGGACGTACGCATGAACGCTACTTTCATTTCTATTTCTTATTTTAATTTAATTAATACATACTTATACATAGGTATATTATAATTCCATTATAATATCATATATAATATCATTAACTCCATCCTTTATACATCCCACATATGGAATTAACGAGTCATATCACTTTGAGGGGGCGGTAGCCCTCACTTCCTCAAATGAAATTATAGTGTTTACCCATAATGGAAACCATAAAGGTATGATATAAATTGAAAATAAAGAAGCATAAAGAAAAAATAAACATAATATATATCATATATAAATACAGTGCCACCATAATGGCCACCATGAGAGGCGTTAGGAGATAGTCGAACAATCATTGTTTCATGAGGCGTTAGTTTTCCATCCACAGAAACAGTATGTTCTTCACCAATTAGAAGGAGGTGTGTGTAAGTGTAGTTCAAATACTCGTCATAAAAAATCCTAGAATATTGAGTATACTATTTTTGTTATAAAACAATGGAATAAAAAGTGTTTAGGGGTTGGAGAAGTAAAATAAAAGAAAACAATTTAAGAGAAACTGTTACCTTTAATTTGGGAAACTTCCTTTGGTTTGAAGAAAAAGGAATTATTGAAGTGCATTCTACTTAACATAAAGCTTCTAGGTGGAAGATAGGGATGTAGAGAGCTTAATTGGGAAGAGTTTGGATGAGCCAAAAGTTTTGAGAGGTTTGTGGAATTGGTTAGAAGTGGTCTCATTTTATAAGGGATAGGAGGGGCTTCTTAGGAAAGTGTGAAAATATTATTTTATTATAAACTGATATTCAGTTTCTAAAGGTCCAAAAAAAGTTAAAGTATAAGATAAGATGACACATAGTAGAAATAAAATCATACAATCATAATTGGACATGTTTTGGATAATATTTTAATCATTATAATCTTATATATTTAAATCATTTATTATTGAGGTAAATTCTGCATCATTATTGTGTCATAAATAATTTAAATTACTTGATGTCTAAAAATTATAAAAAAAACTACTATGATGTAGGAAAAAAAATTTAACTATCCAATTATTATTTATAGTCTGAAATATTTCTTAAATTATACTATATGAAAATTAATTTACTAAAAGATTTTTGTTTATGTAATTTTTTCATTTACATTAAATTAATTAATCTAAAGTGTCGTTTTCATTCATAAGTGGATCCATGGGGTCCCAAAATAGACCCAAGGATTCCCATGGTCTTCCATTACTCATCCCATAAGGTTAGGACAAGTGTTAAGGTAATTTTCAATTATTATAATATTCTTTTTACCTTGAATTACCCTATTTACCTTTAACCGTAGTAAATAAAAGACAAAAGTTACTATTCACCAAAAATTATTTTAATCTTATTGAACCACATTTTACTTACTAATAACAACCATGTATGTCATATTTTCAAAATTCAATTCACATAAATGGTAAAATTTCATTTAAATGAAAAGGTTGGTTTTTTTAACTACTACTAAGTGGTTTCACTATTCATAAAAAATGGATGTTTTTTTAGAAAAATACCAAAAATTCAGCCTAAGCATTATATGATATTCTGAATTAAAAAATTATGTCTATTTTTTCAAATTGAAAACATATACGTGGAATTAATTAATTTAAAATTTATTCTCTTTGTTAAAATAATTAGCGTGTTTTTAAGAAACAATAACTATCAAAAGATTAAAACTTGTTTCTGTCCAACTTCAAAGTGAAATTAATTACAATGACCAAAATTGGATTAAATGGAAAAAATATATTCTAATTACACTTTAAAAAAATTAAAATGATAATCTAACCAAATAAAAAATTAGATTAGAATGTAGTTTTGAATTAAAATACAATATTTTTCACTATTCGGTAAAAAATGAACTTTATCTTAAAAATTACAAAATTTTACACAAAGTAAATTTTGATGTCCCAAATATAAAGAAGAATTATATTTGGTCAAATAGAACATATAAAAATTACCAAAACTAGATTTAAAGAGGGTTCACCATTAAAATGCGGTAAATCGTCCTTTTAATTTAAATTATATGTAAAATTAGATTCATTCATATTTTAAGCCTCTATATTTTATTGGATAAAAGTAAATAAATTTAACAAAAATGTATAATCATATTTTAGTTAGTTTTGTTCATTCTCGTCAATACAATGGCTAGGATGTAACTACAATTTAAAATAATAATATTATATTATTAGAGTGCAATGTAAGATTTCAAAGAAACCCATTATTGTGTATCTGGTATGCTATCGAACGTAAAAACCCATTTAAAGAAAAATTAAGATTTAATTCACAAATATATATAAAAGAGTGAATGTATTATTTCTTTATTTACCCGGGATGTTACAGGAATAGAGTGAAATAACTATCGGAGTGGAATGGAATGTTCAAATAGAAGATGTACCAATTGTACAAGAATATGTTGATGTGTTTCCTGTGGATTTACCTGGACACCCTTCATAAAGGGAAATTGAGTTTTCCATTGACTTAATTCCTGGTTCAAGGCACATATCAATGACCCCTTATATAATGGAAACATTTGAATTAGTGGAGCTTTAGAAACAACTATTGAAATCGGGTAATAATGTATTTAATCAACCTATTGTTTATCCATAGGGATCCACTATTCTTTTTCTATTGATGAAATATAGATCTACGTGGCTGTGAATTTTCTACAGGGAGATCAATCCTATAATAATAATGATCAAATATCCCCTACCTCACCATGATGTTATATTTGATCAAATTCATGGAGGTAAATATTTTTCAAATACTTAACTTTGATCTAGATACCATCAGTTGTGCGTGAAGAAGGAAGACATTCTAAACACCACATTTCTATCAAAGTATGGGTATTATGTGTTTACAGTAATTCCTTTCAAACTGACTAATTCACCCTCTTTCTTCATGGATCAAATGAATACAGTTTGGAAGGAATATCATGATGACATTGTAGTGGTATTTATTGATGATATCTTGTTATTATAAAAAATCTATGAAGATCAAGAAAATCACTTAAGTTGTATTATAGACAGTCATAAAAAATGAATTATTTTGGATGTTTAGAAAGTGTGAATTATGGCTTTAGGAATGTTCTCTTCTTGGATATAGAGTCTCTAAGGATTGAATATATGTTGATCCTTTAATAAAAAGGAAATTCCATGAAAGGACAACACCAACGAGTAAAACTGAGGTATGTAGTTTTATCGGATTAGCAAGTTATTATCGATATTTCATCCAAAAATATGCCCGATTGGCTAACCAATTAACCAAGATCACACATAAAAGGGTTATTTTTTTTGGAAAAGATATTTGGAATAATGATTTGAAAAATTTGAAAACAATATTAGTGAATGATTCATTCTTGACTGTACCATTGGGGAATTATGGGTTTTTAATTTATAGTGATGCATCAACGAGTGGACATGGTAGTTTCCATATGCAGAATGATAGAGTTATTGCTTATGCATCATAGTAGCTAAAAATTCATGAACAAAACTGTCCCAATCAGGTTCTTTAGTTAGTAGCTAAAATCTTTTCTCTGATGATATACAGACACTATGATTTGATGACTTTGTTTTCTCTTATGAGGCTTCACCGCCGGATTGATTGGGACTGGTTTCTCACTCTTCCTAAAAAGTTATTATATTAATAAAAAGTTAATATTTAGTCAATATGGAAAAAAAATTATGATTTCACTATACACAACCACCTATGGAAGGAAAATATTGTGGAAGATGCTTTGAGTAGAATGGATCATAGAGTCCTGAACAAGATGATCGATGAAAGGGATCATAAGTTCATGGATCTAGTAATGACGGATATGGGAATACTCATGGAAGGTGAAAAATAAATACTTTTCCAAATGGTTTCCAAACTATCTTTAATGGATTGTTAAAAAGTTCTCAGACTAATGATGATGTGTTTCAAAAGAAAATTACAGCTATGAATGATGGGAGATTGATTGACATTGTATATAAAGTTGGAATTTTGAAATTTGGGAAGAGGCCTCGTGTACCCAACATACATGATATAAAAGGGGAATTATTGGATGATTCTTATAGATCCAATTTCTATATACACCCTGGTATCACTAAAATGTATAGATATTTGAAGGAACATTTTGGGTGGGACAACATGAAGAGGGAGATTGGTGATAATGTGTCAAGATGTATGGTTTGTAAACAGGTAACAGTTGTAAGACAACATCCTCGAGGGGTCATGCAACCTCTTCCCATACCTGAGTGGAAATGGGATGATATTACAATGGGATTTTTCATGTGGCTACCAAATAATCCGAGAAGGAATGATGCAATATTGGTCATTTTTGATTGTCTTAGAAATTCAACACATTTTCTTGCTATATGAGAGTATTTACCACATGAACTTTTATCAAGACTATATATTAATGAATTTGTAAGACTTCATGGTATAACCTTATTGATTGTTTTAGATCATGATCCCCATTTTGCATCAAGATTTTAGAAATGTCTTCCGAAAGCCCTGGATAATGAACTTTGTTTGAGCACTACCTTCCACCCTCAAACTGATGGCCAATCAGAATGAGCTATTCAAACCTTAGAATACATGTTGATATTGTGCTCACATGAATTTCAAGGTATGTGGGATCAGTATTTACCTCTGGTAGAATTTTATAATAAAAATAGATTGTATTCAAGTATTCATATGAGACCATATGAAGTGTTATATAGAAAGAGATGTCGCTCACCAACTAGTTGGGATGATGTTGTTGAAAGATAACTCGTAGGCCCAGAACAAGTTGAGGAAAATATTGAAAAGGTGATGATTATCCATACACATATCAAATCAGCTCAAAGAAAGAAAAAATATATATACTAATAATCGAATTAAATATTTAGAATTTAAAGTAGAAGATCATGTTTTCTTGACGGTATCTCCATGGAAGGGTGTTATACTATTTGGTAAGAAGGGTACATTTAGTCCTAGGTACATCAGAAAAAGAGAATTTCTATAATGAATTGGAGTTGTAGCGTACCATTTGGCAATGCCTCAATGCCTCTCAAATGTTCATGATGTGTTACACGTATTAGTGTTGAGAAAATACATGCCTGACCCAACACATGTACTCACCTATGAAGAAATATACATGGAACCTAATTTGTCTTATTATTAAGAGCCTATCATGATTCTTCATACCAGAGAACAAGTATTGAGAAACCGGATGACTAGTCTGGTAAATGATCTTTGCAGAAACCATAAAATTAGTGAGGCAACTTGGGGACCAGGGGAACTTATGATGAAGAACCTCCTAAATAATTCTAAGTAGTAATAATATATAAATTTTTAGGACAAAATTATTTTAATCAGGGCTGAATGTAACACCCCAAGATTCCCTAGTGGGTGTCTCTTTGAATAATTCATTATCATGTGATGTACCCATGTCTGAGTTCTTTCACACCACGACAAATCAAACTAGCCATTTTAAAAATCAGTTATGAATAATATTAACCACTTTTTAAAATTTTATAATTTTTTTATAATGGAATTCATTTTTTGGTACTAAATATCAAAATTACCTTAGGGTGAATTTTTCGTACATTTCTGATAACATTCAAATTTTGATGAATAGTAAAAAATACTTGAAATTAATTAATAAAACTTATTTAAGAGAAATAATTTATAGTGTTAAATTATACATATTTGTGGTTTTAAAGTATTATTAGATTATATATTTGTCATTTAATATAATTATTTTCATTGGATTTAATTTCTCTTTTAAATTGTACATAAACACATGTCAATCTTTTTATAGTTTTTATTATTTAAAAACCAACATTTTGGTTTTGACAATGGGATTTAATTTCAAATTAATTACATAAAATTAGGTATTTTGAATTTTGAAAATTGGATTATATATTTGGAATCATAATTTCTAAATTTTTTAAATAGGTAACTTTTTTTAGACATTATGAATAGTAACTTCAGTAAATATTTTATTTATCACAGTTAAAGGGTAATATCTTAAATGAGGGTACAAAATAATATTATAATAATATTAAATTACTCTAAAATGTATCCTAAACTTATTTAATAAAATCCTGACAATGGGTATCCTTGGGTGGTTTTTGGGACCCCATGAAGCCACTTGTATGTGAAAATGAAACTATATTAATTAATTTACAGTTAAGGAAAATGTAAAATAAACATATATCCTTTAGTAAAACAATATTCATATGGGGTTATATAGGTTATATTTTCTAATTTAAATAGTCATTACAAAGATAAATATATTTCCTACATCATTACATTTTATTTATAATTTTTTAACTTCAAATAAATATTTTTATTTATGAGACAATATAGATGCAGTATTTTTATTATTAATGAAAGAATCAAAAAAATGATATTATAAATATTAAAATAAATCTAATATTAAATATTTGATTCCACTAAAAACCATTATAGGTTAATATTCATTGTTAGGGTTGATTAAATATATTTTTTTCGAAGTAATCATATTGTTATGACATTCAAAAAAACTAAATACTAAATAGTTTCAAAATTGACATAAATTAGTTATTAAAACAAATACTATTTTATTAAATGATATAATATCCATATAAATATAATATTTTTCCAAAAAACATATATAATGTTATTTATGTCATTTATAAACATCTGGAATTTATCTTGGCATTTTATAGTATGTTTATTTACCATGTAATATAAAAATACAAGAATACATGGTAAAAGTTAAACAATTTAACTAAGAGTTAAATAAAAAAGATAAGGATAATATGGTGACCAAAACATGTATAAAACCTATAGTTTTAAAATATTTTGAAACATACCCACCTTATCTTCAAAATAAATCCCGTTTGAGCTATTAAAATCAGAAAATAATCTTATAATAAAATAATAATTCAAGCTTTTCCTAATGTTCCCCTCACCTCTCTTATAAAAAGGTCTTTCACCTTCTCATATATTGACACATCGAAAGACATTTGGTTCACCCAAAAACTACTCCATTATTCATAATACAACCTTGAAATAATCATATATTACTTAAATTGATCAGAACTCCAATATAAGATTCCCTTTTGTTTAATTAAAAAAAATAACACAAAGAAGAGATAATTATTTCATCACCTCTTTCAAAGTTCTTTTCTTCTTCCACTTCCTCTTTATTTGTTGTTTTCATACCAAAATAATAACTCAAGTACCATTAACATAATGATATTTTATTATAAATATGGTACAACCATAATCATTATTATAACCATCCTAAGAATGACAAAGTCTCCATATGTGTGTACGCACAACTTACCGTCTCCACGCCATGGTGTAGTTTGTTATTCAACACTTAATTGCATGGATAGGTAATATAATAAGTATAATTGATTTAAATTATAAATATAACATGTTAATGATTTTATATATATAATATTCCATCCAAATTAAATATTATTTCACCATCAATAGAATGATATTGTCACTCAAGCGTGCGTACAACTTACCGTCTCTACAATGCCATCAGATATTGTTCCCCATCGTAACCATTCAAGAATAAATTTCATTTGATGCGTAAAAATAATGAAAAAAGAACTTAATATCATATAGATATGAATCAAATAAATCCTCTCCATAACAAACGTGACTTATGTAACAATACATATTATGGAAAACAAATCACTTAACACCAGAGACAATGATAATATTAAAATATTATTAAAAAATCAATATTAGAGGATCATATATGATATCATATTTATGAATGTGGTTATTTTATAACATTATAACAATATTTTAATAATTATATATGAGGTTAACTGTAATGCCCTGACCCCAGTTACCTAGAGTCGGTGCATAATTACATAACATGGGTATAATCACAAGGAATCAAGTCCTGGAGGACCGATCAGTTTAGCAGTCTTGGAAAATAGATTACATACATTAACTTTACATTACAATTAAAAACATAAAACACAACATAGATATTTGTTTGAGAATTAAATTAATTCCCTAGCTTAGCCCTGATTATCAATCATAATACACTTATTCTAATTCTGATAAAATTACAACATAGAAAGGGGTGATCTCAGATGCTCAGTAGAGATATCAATATAGTGGAAACTTTCATAAATAAGAATAAAAATTTAAGGCAATGTATAAGACTAAAAAAAAGGACTTTTAAACATTAACTTCAGAATAATATGGAAATGATAAAATCAAATAATTCCATTTACTTATTCACATGGATATTCTACTAGTCGAATATTCACATGCAATATCAATAGCCACTTTCATAATGATGGAATGCATAATGCCAGAATTCATAACAACATAGTCAAGGCCTTGTGCCAAGACTACAAATAAGATTTTTTCAAGGCCTTGTGCAAAGACCCTAGTTAGTCTCATGAGACCTACCGATGCATCGAGGAGCTATAGCAGGCTCCACCCATCACATACTAATTCCAATGCATTCCTCATATGAAAATGTTTAAACATAACATAAAAATTTATATTAAAACTAGAATAGGATGTGTCAACACTCTATCCATAAACCATGAATGGTATAAGAATAACACATCCAGAGTCAAACATATCACAAAACCATCAATACAATATGGATGAATATTATCATAATAAATCAACTTCAGAAAAGTTTAAAATACATCAAATCATGTTGACAAATATGAAAATTATTTGTAAAACTATTTTAGAGAGATATCTCTTTTTCATTAAAACATTTATAAGTCACAAAATTTAAAAATGAATACATTTAAAAACATTTTTGAATCAAAGTGTCCCATACCACTTTGAAGCTTTTCAAATAATTAACATTTTATGAACATTCATGTCCATATAAATAAATCCTTAAAACCCATTTTGAAAACATAGACATTAATGAGAACGATTTAAAAGAATAAATATTTAAAACATTTAAAATAATTTTTTAGTAAAAAATACCTTAAAAATCCAGTTTAAAAATAATTTATGTAACATGAACATGGATACTAAATATTTCACAGTAGATACTTACGTAAAAACAATCTCATATAATAAAGAGATTTTGAAAATAACCCTTACCTTGAACTTTCCTTTAGTCCAGGGTATGTTTAACCTCCTGTATGAAAACCATAGTATGTTATTAAATTATACCATAACCATATTAATATTTATGATATCATGCATGATTCATTTATGAATTTATACAACCCATTTAATAATAAGTTCCATGTTAAATTAACATTTCGGGTAATAATCTCTTTCTTTATCGTACATGTTTTTACTTGTTACTCTTTATCGTAAATTTCTTTGGAGGTGTGAATTTGAGAGAAATGGAAGTTCCATTTTATAAGAGGGGTGAGGGTAACCTTAGGAAAAACCAAATATATTATTTTATAATAAATTAATTTTAGGATTATAATGGCTCAAAAATATATTATTTAGAGTCTAAGATGGTTATGGTTAGAAAAAAAACTCAGCCAATAGGTTTTAGATATGATTAGGGCACCATATTAACCTTAACTTTTAGATTTAACTCTTAGTTAAATAGTTTGACATTTAACATGTCTCCTTGTATTTTTATATTATATGGTTAATAAACATATTATAAAATGCCAATAAACCCCCAATTGGTTCATTATTGTCATATATATTATTATGTAAGACTTTTGGATGTTCCTTATATTTTTAGGACTAATATATCATTTAATAATATAATATTTGTCTTTAAAACTATTTAATGTCAATTTTAACACTATTTGGTATTTGTTTTTTTGTTAAAATCATAATAAGAGGATTAATTTCAACTAAATTTATCTAACCAACCCTAACATGTCATAATATCTTGTAAAATTAGTGTAATTTATAAAAATTCTCAAATTACATTTATTTGGATATTTATAATGTCAATTATTTTAATCATTCATTAATACATTAATTACAGCATCATCATTGTGTCATAAACTAATTTTATTATATAATGTATAAAAATTATAAATAAAATACCATTATGTAAGAAATATTTTTATCTTTCTAATGAATATTTATAATCGAATTTATCTTATGTAAAATCCTTATTAAAAATGTTTTAGTTATTAAACTTTGATTTTAACTCTTTTAACTCTTCTTTGAATTAAATAATAATAAATGTCCTAATCTAATACAAGTGGACCTAAAGGATCATATTTTATTCCTAGGGTTGTTTTTGTTCAAATTACACTTATCCAATTGAGTGAATAAATGTGTTAGGGTAATAATAATATCATTTTTAACCCTAATTACCCTATTTACTTTTAATCGTGGTAAATAAAAGTAAAACGTTGATATTTATGAAAAAATATTTTTATCTTATTTAACCACATTTTTATTACTGTTATAAACCGTATCTCTTGGATTTTTAAAATTCCACTCACAGAAGCAGTAAAATTATGTTTTATGGGAATTTGTAAGTTCTCCAAGGAGGTGGGTAAAAGACAGTAAAAGTTCAATAAAATTTTATATATCTAATATTATAAGAAAGTGACTCCAATGAATTAAATTGAAAATATATAGGTATTATGTATCTATTTTTACCTAAAATAAATTGAATTAAAATAAAAAATTATTTAAATAAAATTTTGGTTTTAAACATTAACTCAGTGTTTTCACTATTCATCAAAATTGAATGTTTTAAGAAAAATACCAAAACATCACCCTAAGATAATTTTGATATTCCTAATTCAAAAATGAAGTCTATTTTACCAAATTCATAATATAGAAATTGAATTTACTAATTTTAAAATTAATTCTCATTGTAAAAACAAAAAGGCTTATTTTTAAGAAATTATTACTATCAAAAGATTGCCACTTGTTTACGTCCAATTTCAAAGTGAAATTACTTACAATGACTAGAATTGGATTAAATGTTAAAAATATAATCTATTTATACTTCAAAACCAATAAAATGTATAATTTAACAATATAAATTATTTTTATTAAAAAATTTGTTTTCTGTTATTATATAGTATTTTTCACTATTCACCAAAATATGAAAGTTATAAGAAAAACACCAAAAATTTATTGAAACTAAATTCATAAGTCCTAATTCTAAAGAAGAAGTTTATTTTGTAAAATTTAATATATGAACATTTCAAATGTTGGATTTAAAAAGGTGTAACGCCCCGACCCCAGTTAACTAGAGTCGATGCATTATTACATAACATTGGCATGATCACAAAAGATAATGTCTCGAAAGACCGATTAGTTTAGAATCCTTGGAAACACTATAAACATTCGTAAACGTTAAATTACATCATAATGTAAAAAACTACAATAACATGGTCTCCATAGTCCACACTCATATCTGCTTCCGACTATCCCTGCAGGTCATTCATAAAATAATTTTTCCCATCCTGGAAAAATTAAAACATTGAAAGGGGTGAGCTCAGATGCTCAGTAAGGATAACAATATAGCATAAACTTTCATAAATAAACATAAACATTTTAGGCAATGTATAACTAAAACAAAATCCTTTTAAACTTGAACTTAAGCATAATATGGAAAAATAAAATGAAATAATGTCATTTACTTATTCACATGGATATTCTACTAGTTGAATAATCGCATGCAATATCAATAACCACTTTCATAATGATGGAATGCATAATTCTAGACAATCATAACCACATAGCCAAGGCCTCGTGCCAAGACTACAAATAAGATTTTATCAAGGCCTCATGCCAAGACACTAGTTTTTCTCATGTCACCTACCGATGCATCGAGGAGCTATAGCGGTCTCCACCCGTCACTTATTAAGTCCAATGCATTCCTTATATGAAAAGGTTTAATCATATCATAAACCATAACATAATCGTATCATATAAAACATGCCTAAAGGAAACATAAAATTTCCACATTTCAATCACAAGATATCAATAAAAAACATTGATATAATAAAATAATTATCAAAACCATTTTCAATACCAAAATAAAAGGAAATTGAAACAAGGTATTAATTTTTTTATTTTAAAAAAATGGTATGGCTTATAGAGGATTCCGAACTCAAATAATGGTCACGGCGGCGGAGAAGTCGTTGTCGTTGCATACGTACGACAAAAAAACTATCCCTTTTGTCATTTAGTAATATGCTTCGTATAAAAAATATTCCTTTTGAATAAACATAAAAGTCAAAAGGGTTTATACACCATATAAAAGAAAGTTTTGTATAAAACAAAATATGCCTCAATGAAAGGAGATTGAGACGAAGTCCCTTACCTCGTGTCCAAATTTACTCGATCGTTTTTTAATCTCCTGAATAATAAACTAAAGTTAATATCTACTTTCTTAAGAACCTTTTTCAAGTTCATTATTCCTTTTACATCACTTATTACCATGTTATGAAAATTATGTAGTCATTTTAGTTAATAACGGTCGTTTTGTCGATCATTGGTACTTGAGTCAACAATAAACTTCTTATAATTACAAGTTGTTTATGTCGTAGAATATCCTTTATCTCCAAGATTATATTCATGATTTAGATATCATATATATCTTATATATCCAGTAGATACATGCATTTATAATATTACCTAGCATTTAGAGGTAAGATATGAAATTCACCATTCATAGAGACGGTAAGCCGTACGTACGCATGAATGCTAATTTCATTTATATTTCATATTTAATGGAATGAAATCATAATTATATAAATTAATATTATAATTAATGTATAATATCATATATAATATCATTAAATCCATCCTTTATACATCTCACATATGGCATTAACGATTCAAATCACTTTGAGGGGGCGGTAGTCCGCACTTCCTAAAATGAAATTATCGCATTTACCCATATTGGAAATCATAAAGGTATTCCATAAATGAAAAATAAAGAAGAATAAAGAAAACATAAACATAATATATATCATATATATAAATAGTTTCATCATAATGGCCACCATGAGAAGTGTTAAAAGAAGATTGAACAATAATCGTTTCGTGAGGCAGTAATTCGCCCCCCACAGAAATAGTATGTTCTTTAACCATTAGACGAAGGTGTGTGTAAGTGTAAATAAAATAATTCTCATAAAAACATCCTATTATATTGAAGACACTGTTTTTGTTTCAAAATAAAGGAATAAAAATAGTTTAAGGGGTTGGAGAAGCAAAATAATACAAAAGAACATAAGTGGAGAAATTACCTTTAAAATCGGGTAACTCTTTTTGATTTGAGCCAAAGGCATCATTGGAAAGACTTCTGACCAAAGTGAGGATTCTAGGAGTAAGATAGGCATGTTGAGATAGTATTCGGGCAGAGGTTGGCCGAGCCAAATGGATTTGATGGTGTGAATAAGGTGGTAGAGGTGGGGGCCTTTTATAAGAGGAGAGGAGGGGCACTCTTGGGAAGTCATGAAATGTTACATTATTAGGAAGCTCTTTTCAGATTTCAAAGGTCCCAAAGTTATATATTTAGAGGATAAGGTGATAAGGGTTCTAAATATACTCATCCAATATTTTTTTTACAAGTTTATGTCTTATATTTTACATTATCTTCATTTTATTTAAATCGTTAATTAATGAGGTAATCGCTGCATCATCATGGTATCATTCTAAATTTAATTTATTTAATATCTAAAAATTATAAAAAAAATACTATGATTTAGGAAATCATTTTATCTTTCTAATGACTATTTATAGTCAAAAATATGACTTGTATAACCCATGTAAAAATTGTTTTAAAAAAATAATACATGTTTCTGACATTTTTCTTTTAACTTAAAATAAAATGTTATTAACGTCATTTTCTTACCCATGTGACTCCATGGGGTCCCCAAGTTGACCCATGGATTTTCTTGGTCAGCCACGACTCATCCAATAAGGGTAAGACATGTGTCAAGGTAATTTCATATTATTATAAAATTATTTTTACCTTAAATTACACTATTTACCTTTAATCGCAATTAATAAAACTTAAAAGTTACTATTCATCAAAATTATTTTCATCTCATTGAACAAAATTTTACTTCTTAATGAAGACCATGTATGTAGGATTTTTGAAAATCAAATCACAGAAGTGGTAATGTTTCATTTAAATGAAAAATTAGTTTTTTAACTACCACTTAGTGGTTTCACTATTCAACAAAAATTGATGTTTTTCAGAAAAATACCAAAAATTCATCCTAAGATATATTTGATATTCCAAATTCAAAAATGATGTATATTTTACAAAATTCAAAACATATAAGTTTAATTGATCAATTTAATAATTAATTCTCGTTGTCAAAACAAATAGTGAGTTTTCAAGAAACAATATCAATCAAAAGATTGACAATTGTTGATGTCCAATTTCAAAGTGAAATTAATTATAATGACCACCATTGGATAAAATGGTAAAATTATATTCTAATTATACATTAAAACTACTCAATAGTATAATTTATCACTATAAATTATTTTTATTAAAAATGTTTTTTTACGTATTTTTCACTATTCCTCGAAAATTGGATGTTCTCAGAAAAATACCAAAAATTAAACATAAGCTAATTTCGATATTCCAAATCCAAAAATTTAGTCCATTTTGAAATATAAAATTTATATAATTTTAAAAAGTGAGTATTACTATTCATAACTGCTACTTTTATTGGTCGCAGTGTGTTAGAATCTCGAACTTGCGTACAATGCAAGCTGTTGCATTCTTGAAGGAGAAGCGTATCGTGGAAGCCTGGGGTGTTACATTCTCCCCTCCTTTAATAAATTTCATCCTCTCAATTTGAAAAAGTTCTTTGAAAATAAAAGGTTGAAAATTTAAAATACCTTTGTGGAAAACCCACATCGGAAATAAGGTTAATAAAATTTAGCCTTAATAAGAGGGAAATAGAAATGAAAAAAGTCACCACCAAAATATGATCTTGATTAGGAGAAAATTGGTGTCAATTAAGGGAATATAATTAGAGGAAAAACTTAAATATTTGTAGGGAGTGATTGATTTCATCAATAACAAACAAGTGTAAAATTAAGGGCCCCAAAGCCTTCAATATATATTGATTTCAAATATCATCAGTTCAACAAAACATAAGGTATTAGGATAACACAATTTTTTGATTTAATATCGCTTTCCTAAAGATTAAGAATTAATTTATTCATAGAATAAGAGATAGGAATATATATATATATATACTTGACAAGTATAGTTTCAACCTTCAACTAATTTCTACCACAAACTCATCTTTCACTCAGAAAGATAATAGACTCAAAAATATTATACTTCTCCTAATCGTACAAGGTTAAAAATATTAAAACAAACCATTTAGATTAGGAAAACTATTTTTTAATAACCAGGGACTTCCTGTAGGCTAGTGGTAGGTAATAAAGGCCTGTCGCACTGTGGTAGTGGGTTTGATTCCTAAAGCTTTGTCTGACATGACGGGTTATCCCCCGACCTGTAGGTTGTCCTTTTCCTAAAACTGTAGTATTATAATATTCCTAAAAAAATCTTCAGAAATTTTTTAACCTTAAACAATACTATCCAATGTTCAGCTTAATCCATTCCAACCTTTATAGTTATCCAAAATACCTTCGTCCATACTTTCTCTAAAAGGTCTCTAAATTCCAAAATCAACTCATCAGATTCCCCAAAAAGTAAAGTTTCTCTTATTGTCGCATACTAAAAATATGATTACCTTCATCATATTAAAACCTTAATGAAAACATCAAGTACTACATTAAAATCATTATATATATCACATTATTCTTATAACCATAATACAGTTCTTGAGTCCAAAAACACAAATACAATAATTATTCCACTTCAACTGTAGTAACAACATAAGATTGGCCCTGATCCCTAGGCCTTTTCTGATGTAAGATTCTCTAACGCTTAGGGAATTCATTTTCTTAATGCCCTATTTCCCTACAATTGTAGCATTCAACATTGATAGCCTCTTTCTTTCCCTGGAAATCACGAGCCTGGTGACCTTTTTCTCCACATTTATAACAAAATCCCATTCCTTTTAGGAATGTACCGGGATAATTCTTCCCACAATTATTGCATAATGGATAATCCTTCTTTCTTATTTTCCCTTTATCTGTCTCTTGTTCCACCATTCTCTTTTTCTCTTGCTTTACTTTATTGTCATTATATTTAGAGAATTCTTTTTCAATCTTGATAGCACACAAGACTATATCTTCATACTTTGAGAAAGATTCTAATACTAAATCTTGACGGAGAAATGGTTTAAACCCTTCCATGAAACGATCAGTTTTACTTCTTGGGTTACGTATATAATCTACATCATTCCTCATGGACCTTGTAATGTTAGACTCATACTTTGCGACATTCTCATACTCCTTTTTCCTCAGACTCAGAAATTTCCTTTCCATATCTGCTCAATGGTCACAAGGAAAGTATTTTTCTAAGAAAATCTCTTTGAACTCTCTCCATTCCATACTTGATACATCTTCATCTTCTTTTGTATTTGGAATCAATGACCACCATTGATCACCATCTCCAGTGAGGTGGTAAACTGACATGATAACCTTTTCCCTTTCACTACTCCCCATGGAATGAAATATTTTCTCTAAGGTATTTATCCATTTCTAAGATACTAAGGCATTCATACTCTCATTGAATGTTGGTGTTTGTTTCCTCATGAATCGTTCTAACATTGACCCTCCACGTTGTGGATCAGGGTGCTCCATACGAGTAAGGTTATTATTCATAACCTGAGTGAGTTGTTCTAGTATGGTGATAAGCTCATCATCACCAGTTGTATCACCAGCTCCATTATAATTATCTTGAACAGGAGGGAAATCCATACATGGAGTGCGTGCATTGATACAGTTTCCATTCCTTCCAGTAGACTCCATTTCTAACCAATTTCATAAACTAGATTAGTTTATGAATTGAAATACATAATTCCATACTTGTAAAACACTTAACAAAAATTGAATGGTTTATGGATATAGTCCATAATCCTAAATTTTTTTTTTTGAGGAAATATATACTCATAAACCCTTCATAATGGTTTGTAAATAAAATGAGAATTATCCTAAGAATATCCCCCGGAAGTGTCGTAACCAAGAGTGAAGCAAGGTCCATTGTCGTGCACCAGTTCCCATTCGATTCTAGCTCAAAGCGGTGTTTTCAGGTTTTACCAATAGGTACATATATGCCAGAGCCGCCTCTACCTACTTGTATCTAGACAGAGATGTATTTCTCAGAAAACTCATAAAATCTCTATAATACAAAAATTCTAGGAAGTTCTTCTATACTAATCCTCAAAGTCTATCTTAGGGATATGTGATCTAATCAGAGGTTATCTAAATCTACCTTCCAATGTTATTAATAAACTTCCTCGGATACCAACTGTAACGCCCCGAACCCAGTTAACTAGAGTCAGTGCATTATTACGTAACATTGGCGTGATCACAAAAGATCAAATCTCTAAAGACCGATTAGTTTAGTGGCCTTGGAAACATTATATACATTCATAAAAATTACATTACATCATAAAGTGAAAAAATACAATAACATGGTCTCCATTGTTCACACTCATATACCCTTCCGACTATCCATGTAGGAAATTCATAAAATACTTCTTCACATCCTGGAAAAATTAAAACATTGAAATGGGTGAGCTCAGATGTTTAGTAAAGATAACAATATAACAGAAACTTTCATAAATAAACATAACATTTTTAGGCAATGTATAACTGAAACAAAAGACTTTTAAACTTGAACATTAGCATAATATGAAAAAATAAATTGAAATAATGCCATTAACATATTCAGATAGATATTCTACTAGTCGAATAATCCCATGAAATATCAACAACCACTTTCATAATGATGGAATGCATAATGACAGACTATCATAACCACGTAGCCAAGGCCTCATGCCAAAAATAAAAATAAGATTTTGTCAAAACCTTGTACCAAGACACTAGTTTTTCTCATGAGACCTACCTATGGATCGAGGAGCAATAGCTAGCTCTACCCGTCACTTATTAAGTCCAATTCATTCTTTATATGAAAAGGTTTAATCATATCAAAAACCATAACATAATCGTATAACATAAAACAAGCATAAAGGAAACATAACATTTCCACACTTCAATCACAAGATATCAATACATCACATTGATATAATAAAAACATTATCAAAACCATTTTTAAAACCTAAATAAAAGGAAAGTAAAACATGGTATTTATTTTTTTATTTTAAAAAAAGTTATGGCTTGTAGAGGAAGCTAAACTCAAATAATGGTCACAGCGGCGGAGAAGTCGTTGTCGCCGCATACGTATGACAAAAAAACATTACCTTTTGTTGTTAATAAAACACTTAATATAAAAAATATTCCTTTTGAATAAACATAAAATTAAAAGGGGTTTATACACCATATAAATGAAAGTTGTGTATAAAACAAAATATGCCTCAATGAAAGGAGATTGAGACGAAGTCCCTTACCTTGTGTACGACTTGACTCGATCGTTATTTAATCTCATGAATAATAAATTAAAGTTAATATCTATTTTATTAAGAACCTTTTTCAAGTTGATTATTCCTTTTACATCACATATTACCATGTTATGAAAATTATGTAGTCATATAAGTTAATAACGGTCGTTTTTTCGATCTTTGGTACTTGAGTCAACAATAAACTTCTTATAATTACAAGTTGTTTATGTGGTAGAATATCCATTATCTCCAGAATTATATTCATGATGTAGATATCATATATATCATATATATCCATTAGATACATGCATTTATAATATTACATAGAATTTAGTGGTAAGAAATGAAATGCACTGTTCATGGAGACGGTAATCCGTACGTACGCATGAACACTACTTTCATTTATATTTCGTATTTAATGGAATAAAATCAAAATTATATAAAGTAATATTATTATTACAGTATAATATCATATATAATATCATTAAATCCATCCTTTATACGTCCCACATATGGCATTAACGATTCAAATCACTTTGAGGGGGCGATAGTCCGCACTTCCTAAAATGAAATTATCATGTTTACCCATAATTGAAATCATAAAGGTATACCATAAATGAAAAATGCGAAATCATAAAAAAAATAATCATATTATATATCATATATAGAAATAGTTTCATCATAATGGCCACCATTAGAGGTGTTAAGCAAAGATTGAACAATCATCGTTTCGTGAGGTAGTAATCCGCCCCCACAGAAACAGTATGTTCATTAACCATTAGACGAAGGTGTGTGTAAGTGTAAATAAAATACATCTCATAAAAACATCCTAGTATATTTAAGATACTGTTTCTTTACAAAATAAAGGAAAAAAAATAGTTAAAGGGGTTGGAGAAGCAAAATAATACAAAAGAACATAAGTGAAGACATTACCTTTAAAATCGGGTAGCACTTTTTGATTTGAGCCAAATGATTCCTTGGGAAGCCTTATGCCCAAAGTGAGGCTTATAGGAGTAAGAGAGGGATGTTTAGGGAGTATTTCGGCAGAGGTTGGCCGAGCCAAATGGCTTTGATGGTGTGAATAAGGCGGTAGAGGTGGGGGGCTTTTATAAGAGGAGAGGAGGGGCACTGTTGGAATGTCATGAAATGTTACATTATTATGAAGTGATTTTCAGAATACAAAAGTCCCAAAATTATATATTTCTAGGATAAGGTGATAAGGGTTCTACATATACTCATAAAATAGGTTTTTGAAAAATTTAGGTCTTATATTTTACATTATCATTTTATTTTATTTAAATCTATAATTTATGAGGTAATCACTACATCATCATGGTGTCCTACAAAATTTAATTTATTTAATGTCTAAAAATTATAAAAAAATACTATGATGTTGGAAATATTTTTATCTTTCCAATGAATATTTATAGTCAAAAATATGATTTGTATATCCCCATGTAAAAACTGTTTTGGTAAAACAATACATGTTTGTGGCATTTTTATTTTAACTTTAAATAAAATGTTATTCATGCCATTTTCTTACCCAAGTGGCTCCATGGGGTCCCCAAGTTGACCCATGGATGGTATTGTTCATCCATGACTCATCCAATAAGGTTAGGACATGTTTAAAGGTAATTTAATATTATTATAACATTATTTTTACCTTAAATTACACTAATTACATTTAATCGCGATTAATAAAACTTAAAAGTTACTATTCACCAAAAATTATTTTCATATCATTGAACCACATTTTACTTATTAATGAAAACCATGTATGTCGGATTTTTTAAAATAAAATCACAGAAGGGGTAAAGTTTCATTTAAATGAAAAAATAGTTTTTTAACTACCACTTAGTGGTTTCACTATTCATAAAAAATTGAAGATTTTCAGAAAAATACCAAAAATTCACCCTAAGATATATTTGATATTCCGAATTCAATAATGATGTCTATTTTAAAACATTCAAAACATATAAGCTAAATTAATTAATTTAATAATTAAATCCCTTTTTCAAAACAAATAACGATTTTTTAAGAAACAATACAATCAAAATATTGGCAATTGTTTATGTTCAATTTCAAAGTGAAATTAATTCTAATGACCACCATTGGATAAAATGGTAAAATTAAGTTCTAATTATACTTTAATTACCCTCAATATTATAAATTTTCACTATAAATTATTTTTAATAAAAAATTTGTTTTCAAGTATTCTTCACTATTCCTTGAAAATTGGATGTTCTTAGAAAAATACCAAAAATTAAACATAGGCTAATTTAAATATTCCAAATCCAAAAATGAAGTCCATTTTGAAATATAAAATTTATATAATTTCAAAAAGTGAGTATTACTATTTATAATGACTACTTTAATTGGTCACGGTGTGTTAGAATCTCGAACTTGCGTATAATGGAAGCTATTGCATTCTTGAAAGAGAAGTGTGTCGTCGAAGCTTGGGGTGTTACAAAAGGGTTCACCACTAAATGGTGGTAAAAGTGAATTTTTTGAAAAAAAACCTCTTTTGTCTGAAAAAAATAAATTAGTTCATACATTATGTCTACGAAACTCATAATATGGATTCTAAAATTATCAGGATTACATATTGTTCAAAATTCAATTAATATTATTCATAACTTCTTTTGAATGGCTAGTTCGGTAAGTCGTGGTGTTCTTGAACTTGGTGTTGTGGGTAGTGAAAGTTATTGAATTACTTTTAAGAAATAACATACTATGAAATCTTGGGTTGTTACATTCATCCCTCCTTCAATAAATTGCGTCCTCAGAATTTGAAATTGTTCTTCAAAAAAATGATGAAAATAGAAAATACCTTTCTGGAGAACTCATATCAGAAATCGGGTTAATAAAATTTAGTCTTAAAAATAGGGAATATATATATATATACATGAAAAGTAGAGTTACATCATTTAACTAAATCCTACCATAAAATCATCTTTCACTCCAGAAGATTTCAATAATATATTCTATTTATCATAATCATATAGGGTTCCAGAAATAATGAATTTATAATTCACCAATCATACCCTTAAAAAACTATATTATACCATCCAGGGAATTCATGTAGTCCAGTGGTATGCAACAAATCCCAATCACCTTATGGTGTGGGTTCGATTCACACAGCTTTGTCTGACATGATGGATTGTCACACGGTCTGCGTGTTATCCTTTTTATAATAATCAAAAAATAACCTTAAAAATAATATCCAATTTCAAACATAATCTATTCCAACCTTTAGACTTATCCAAAATACATCTATCCAAACTCAAAGTCCAAAGTTTATAAATAAGTTAAACATAATTAAGATCCTTTTTTCCATGTAATAACATGTGAACACTTTCATCATGTATTATTTTAAAACATGGTAACACCCTGAATTTCCATAAAACCATATTTATTACATTCTTTCTCACTTATCCTTTATATAATACTGGATATATTCCTTATACACAAAATTTTGAATATTCCAACAATCATGAAATAAATAAAGCATTAATCATTTCCAAGATAGTCTAGAATATCCAATATAATTTATCCAAATCAAGAATCTCTTATTCAAAAATTACAGCCTTAGTATGAAGACCATATAATCTCAAATTCCCAATGCAATAGTACTACATTACAATCCTTATTTATTTCCATAATTCACTTAACCATAACATCATTGATAAAACACTCAAATGACACAATACTTTAATAACAACATAAGAACTCTTAATCATTCCTCTTCATCTTCAGTAGTATCATAACATGATTTTTATCCAATAGCATCATTTCGGGTATACTCTGATGATTTGGACATTGATTCGTATAGTGTCCCAACTACTTGTAGATGAAGAATTGTACATTTGAAACTTTTTCTTACCCTTTCAATAACCTTCTTGGTGTCCTTTTTATCCACACTAATTACAAACTCCCATACCCTTCTAGCATTTACCAAGGTGATTCTTTCCACAGTTATCACATATGGGAAAATCCATCCTTTCCCTCTTCCATTTATCCATCTTTCACTCTTCCATTGTTTTATTTTCTTGCTTCCCTTAAAAGCCATATGACTCAGCGAATTATTCACTTATCATACTAACACATAATAATATTTCCTCATATGCTGAGAATACATGGGGGACTATTTCCCATCTAAATGTTGGCATAATACCATGAAACATATGATCATTCTTACTCTTTGGATCATACGTATTGTTGAAGTTCACATTCCTTTTACTGGGCAACATTTCTATACAATGTCATACACTAGGTCAGTTTATGAATTGAAATGAGTAATACCAAACATGTAAAACACCTAACATTAATTGAACAATTTATGGATATAATCCATAAAAATATTTTCGTTAAAGAGGTATATACTCGTAAATCCTTCATAATTATTTGTAAATAAAATGAGAATTATCCTAAGCATATGCCCTCAGAGTGTCATAACCAACTGTGCGGCAAGGCCCGTTGTCATGCACCAGTTCCCATTCGAGTATAGCTCAAAGTGGTGTTTTCAAGTTTTACCCTTAGGTACATCTATGTCAAAGCCACCTCTACCTTCTCGTATCCAGACAGGGATGTATTTTCTTGGAAAACTCACAAAATATCTACATTAACAAAATTCTAGAATGTTATTCTATACTAATCCTCAAAGTCTATCTTTGGGTAATGTTCTCTAATCAGATTTTATCTAAATCTAGTTTCCATTGTTTTTGAAAAACATGCTCTGATACCAACTGTAACGCCCTGAACCCAGTTACCCAGAGTCGTGCATTATCACATAACATTGGTATGATCACAAGGAATCAAGTCCCAAAGGACCAATCAGTTTAGCGGTCTTGGAAAATAGATTACATACATTAACATTACAATACAATTACAAACATAAAAAACAACAAAGATAATTATTTTAGAAAGCCATTAATCCCTTAGCTTATCCCAGCTTATCAATCATAATACACTTCTTGTAATCCTGAGATAATTAAAACATAGAAAGGGGTGATCTTAGATGCTCAGTAAGGACATCAATATAGAGAAAACATTCATAAATAAGCATAAATATTTAAGGCAATGTATAAGACTAAAACAATATCCTTTTAAACGTGAACTTCATAATAATATGGAAAAGATAAAATCAAATAATTCCATTTACTTATTCAAATAAAATATACAACTAGTAGAATATTCCCATTCAATGTCAATAGAAACTTTCATAATTATGGGATGCATAATTCTATACTTCATAACCACATAGTCACGGCCTTGGGCTAAGACTACAAATAATATTTTGTCAAGGCCTTTTTCCAAAACACTGGTTTGTCTCATGATACCTACCGATGCTTCGAGGAGCTACAGGGGGCTCCAACCATCACTTACTATGTCCAATGCATTCCTTATATGAAAAAGTTTAAACATAACATAAACATTTGAAATAAAACTAACATACGAAATGTGAATACATTATCCATAAAACATGAATGGTATAAAAATAACACATCCACAATCAAACATATCGCAAAAACATTCAATACAATTTGGAAGATTTGTATCATAATAAATCAACTTCATACAAGTTTAAAATCCATCAATGGATGTTGACATATATGAAAATGATTTGTAAGACTCTTTGAGAGAGATATATCTTTTTCAAGAAAACATTTAAAAGTCACACAATCTAAAATAGAAGACATTTTTGAATCAATGTTTCTCCTAAAACTTTGAAACTTTTCAATGTAATTAACATTTTAAAAACATTCATTTCCATACAAATAAATCCTTACAACCCATTTTGAAAACATGATCATTAATGAGAACTATTTAGAAGAATAAATATGTAAAACATTGAAAATGTTGTTTTAGTAAAATGCCCCTTAAAAATAATCCCTTTTAAAAATATTTTATGAGACATGGACATGGATAATGAATATGTCCCTATAGATTCTTGTGTAAAAACAAACTCGGATAATAAAGAGATTGTGAAAATTACCCTTACATTGCACTTTTCTTTAGTAAAGGGTACGTTTAACCTCATGTTTGAAGACCATAGTGTGTTATTAAATTATACCATAACCATATTAATATTTATTATATTATACATGATTCATTTATGACATTATACTACCCATTTAACAATAATTTTCATGTTAAATTAACATTCCAGGTAATAATCGCTTTCATTATCGTACATGTTTTAACTTGTTACTCTTGATCGTATCACTTAGATCAGGATTTAAATACTTCTAGAATGTAAAACATGATTTATATATAATATATATTTCAAATAAAAATATGTATAATATACATATATATGAAATGAAAAACACCATTTATGGAGACGGTAGTCCTTACTTATGCGTAAACAATGTTTCTGTTTTCATATCGTATTGAATGGAACTAAGTGAATAAGATATATGTAAGTAAATACGTAAATACATACATACATATATATATATATATCTAGTATAATTATTATGTAATATATTACATACTTATTAATGATATATATTTTATAATCATCATTGAATGGTGAATGTGGATATGATTCTCATCAGGTCGTGGAGACCATAATCCATACGTACATACGAGCAACAAAATCATTCTTTTGATATTAAAATAATATATAATTGGATGGTATATAATATATACAGAATAATTATAATGTAATATTTATTATTTACATCAATTACACATCATTATTATACCCATTCAAATAATAATGTATTGAATAGCAATCACACCACGACGTGGAGTCTATAAGCCGTACGTACGGACGTATGGTGATATTTCATTCAATGGATGGATAAAATAATGAATATGGTTATAACATATTTATAATAACATCACAGTGTGTAGAAGTAACTGGAGTTATTATTTTATAATGTAAACAAAAAAGAAAGAGGAAGTGGAAGAAGAAAAAAACTTAAAAGAGGGGATGAAATATTTAGCTCTTCTTTGGGTTCTTCCTTTTGACTTGGTCAAAAGGGCTCCTTAGGATGGATTTATGACCAAATTAAGGCCTCTAGCATGAATGGATGATAGTTGAGAGGATATTTGGGTAGGGGTTGGCTGAGAAAAATGGATTTGGAGGTGTGAATTTTCGAGAATGGGAAGTTCCCTTTTATAAGAGGGGTGAGGGGCACCTTAGGAAAAACTAAAAATATTATTTTATACTAAATTATTTTTCGGATTATAATGGCTCCAAAATGGATTATTTAAAGTATAGGGTGGGTATGGGTCTAAAACCACTCAAATAATATGTTTTAGATAGGTTTAGGTCACCATATTAACCTTAACTTTTATATTTTACTCTTAGTTAAATAGTTTGACATTTACCATGTCTCTTTGTATTTTTATATTATTCGGTTAATAAACTTAATATAAAATTATAATAGAACTCCAATTGGTTCCTTAATGCCATATATATTATTATGTATGTTTTTTTTTCCGAACCTTAGGTTTTTAGGACTATTATATCATTTAATAATATAATTCTTTTCTAATAAACTATTTTATGTCAATTTTGACACTATTTGGTATTTGTTTTTTGTTACAATTATAATAGCATTATTTCTTCGAAAAAAATTGATCTAACCAACCCTAACATGTCATAATAACCTATAAAAGTAGATGAATTTTTTAAAAGTCTCAAATTACATTTATTTGGATATTTATAATGTCAATTATTTTAATCTATCATGAATACAGTAATTACTACATCATCATTGTGTCATAAAAAAATTTAATTATATAATGTCTAAAAATTATAAATAAAATACCATTGTGTAGGAAATATTATTATATTTCTAATTAATATTTATAGACGAATTTATCTTATGTATTACCCTTTATTAAAAATGTTTTAGTTATTAAAAATTGATTTTAACTCTTTTAACTATTCTTTGAATTAAAGAAAAATAAATGACCTAATCTAATCCAAGTGAACCTGAAGGATCATATTTTATTCATAGGGTTATTTTTGGTCTCATTACACTTATCTAATATAATTAAGACATGTTTTAGG
The DNA here is from genome assembly GCA_963277665.1 of Viscum album. NCBI lineage: Eukaryota > Viridiplantae > Streptophyta > Magnoliopsida > Santalales > Viscaceae > Viscum > Viscum album. The sequence goes on along the minus strand of OY728152.1, from coordinate 1,613,725,739 downwards.
GTAAGAATAATATCATTGTCACCCTTAATTACCATATTTTGTTTTAATCGTGGTAAATAAAAGTAAAAAGTTACTATTCACCAAAAAATATTTTTATCTTATTGAACCACATTTTTCTTACAGATATCAACCTTATCTCTCAAATTTTTGAAATTACACTCACATAAGCGTTAAAATTATGTTTTATGCGAATTTTCAAATTCTCCGAGGAGGTGGGTAAAAGACGGTGAAAAGTTAAATGAAATTTTATATATATAATATTATTACAAAATGACTCCAATGAATTACATTGAACATATATAGGTATTATGTATCTATTTTTACCTAAAATAATGTTAAATAAAATAGATAATTATTAAAATAAAAAGCCGGTTTTAAACAATAACTCAGTGATTTTCACTATTCGTCAAAAATTGATAGTTTAAAGAAAAATACCAAAAAATCACTCTAAGCTAAATTTCATATTCCGAATTCAAAAATGAAGTATATTTTACCAAATTCAAACATGTAAGTTTCATTTATTAATTTTAAAATTAAATCCTGTTGTCCAAACCAAAAGGCATATTTTTATGAAAGAATAACTATCAAAATATTGACACTTGTTTATGTCCATTTTCAAAGTGAAATTACTTAAAATGACCAGCATTGGATTAAATAGTAAAAATATAATCTAATTATACTTCCAAGCCATTAAAATGACTAAATTAACAATATAAATTATTTTGATTAAAACAGTTGTTTTCAGTTAAAATATAGTATTTTCACTATTCACCCAAATATAAAAGTTATCAAAAAAACACAAAAAAAATTATAGAAACTAAATTATTATGTCTCGATTCTAAATAAGATGTTTATTTTGTCAAATTGAAAATATAATAGATTCATGTGTTGTATTTAAAAAGGGTTCACCATTAAAAGGCAGTAAAAGTGAATTTTTGAAAAATAATTCTTTTACTTGAAAAAATGAATTAGTTATTACATTATGACAAAGAAACTCTTAATATGGATACTAAAATTATATGGATTATATAGAGTTCAAAATTTAATTAACACTATTCATACCCTCTTTTGAACGGCTAGTTTGGTAAGTCGTGGTGTGCTTGAACTCGGTGTTGTGTGTAGGGAAAGTTTGTTGAATTACTTTCAATAAATAACATACTATGAAATATTGGGGTGTTACATTAGCATAACCTCTACTAAGGAAAAGTACAAGGTAATGGTTAATTTTGAAATATCTTTATTATCAGAGGTTGTTTATACATAAGTATCCACTAGGAGTTCTTTATCATCCACATATGTGTTTCTTAAAAATGTATATCAAAACATTTTTACTATATCCTAGACTATGGGTTAAAGTAATTTATACAATTTTTTTAAATTTTATAAAATGTTTTCAAAGGAATCTTTCAACATTTTCTAAACAAGGTACTTTATGACCTTTTTGACAAATTAAGGAAAGAATATTTTTTTAACTTATACAGTGGGTGCGGCTATTTTCCACTTTTATAACAACTTTGAATCTTACATTACAATCTTATAATAATATTTACGAAATAAATGTATTATTTTATAATTACATGACTTTTAATTGATTTCAAAATAGAAAGAGTTATTTCTCTCAAATAGTTCTGATTTCATCTATGTCAAAATACTTTTTTGGGTTTTACCCTTTTTTGAATTTTATTTATTATAATACAATCATCCATATTGTGTTGATGTTTTTGTGATATGTTTGAATATGGATGATATCTCTTTATAACATTCATGGTTTATGGATAATTTATTGACATTTAGTATGCTATTTTTAATACAAATCATTTTATTATGTTTTAACCTTTTCACATTAGACTTAATATGGGATGAGAGGGGTCAGCTATATCCCCTCGATGCATCGGTAGGTCAAATGAGAAAAATTAATGTCTTGGCACAAGGAGTTGATAAAATTTTTATTTTTTTTCTTGGTATGAGGCCTTGACTATGTGGTTATGATGTCCAGCATTCTGCATTCCATCATTATGAAGTTTTCTATTTATATTACATGTGATTATTTGTCTACTAGAATATCATTGTGAATAAGTAAATTGAAATATTAGATTTTCATTTCTATATTATGCTGATTTTTATTTTTAAAAGGCTTTTGTTTTAGTCTTATACATTACCTAAAATGTTTATTCTAATTTATGATAGATTATGCTATATTGTTATCCATACTGAGCATTTGAGATCACCCTTTTCTTATGTTTTATTTTTCCCTGGATATGATGAAGTATATTATGAATGACCTTCATGGATGGGCTAAGGGATATGAGTGTTTTCTATGAAGACACAATGTTGCTCTTTTTTTATTTCAATATGTAATGTAAAACTTATGTATATATATAGTACTTCCTAGGCTACTAAATTGATCGGCCTTTCTGGACTTGATCTCTTGTGATCATGCCAATGTTATGTAATAATGAACTAACTCCTGGTAATTGGGGTCGGGGTGTTACATTTTTAAATAATTATGTTTCAATTATTTATATACCCTCATTCCCATTTTATCTAAACTACAGTAACAGTTCGAGATAATGTTATACATGATAGTTTTTTCATGTAATTTAAAAATATTAATGGATTTCATGTAATGATTAGAAATTTTTAGATTTTCCATTAATAACATTATTCATAAATTATATTTCACATTAATATAATATATATTTTAAATTATATTTTTATCAACTTAAATAAATTTTTAAAGAAAAATATAACACATCCCTCCATTGAGATGGTAGTTTTTATATAGACTCGGAAAACATATTCATTCTCCAAAGTAAAGAAGAAAATATAAAATAGATTATATTTTAGTAATAATAACCATGTTATAATTATCATATTTACTCATTAAATACCTACATTAATCCTATCATATAAAGTGGTTCTGAATAATGGAACATAACTCCCACTGAGGTCGTATTCCACATATAAGCATGGATGATGTTTTTACTTTTCAAAGGATGGGGGAATGATAGATAATGATTATTAAATTAATATAAAGAAATTATTATATGATAAATACTGATTTCAATGTATTAATATCAAAAATATTATTTTGTAAGAAAATGACGTGAAATTTAATAATTAATAGTAGAGGAACTAGATAGTACTATCTTTGATGAATTTATTCGTCCCTTTAATGAATTTTTTGAATTTTTGTAATTTGGGAATTTTAATGAATTTAATGTATAAAAAACTTTTATAGGGATTCTATAAGAGGTACAATGGTTTGAGTTTCATAGTTATTTTAAAATAGAAGTGTAGATTTATGTGGTTGTCACTATCCACCTTCTATAGGTTAAAATGATGGGATTTTCCATTGAATTTAATTTTTTTAAATGAGTACAAATTAGATTTAATGTGAATGTTTACACCCATAAATTTGTATCAAATTTATTTCAGTGTGAGATACGTGATGTATGAAGCCCAATATTTATGGGCGTGAATGGAATTTGTATGGGATAATGGATTCCCTTGGGTAAATTATATTAATTTAATTGATTTATCTAATGATATTTATTAGTATTTTTATTCTTATTATTTATGGAGCCATTGATAAAAATGGAATGTAAGGATAACTAAAATACCAACTAATCCTGGGGAACATATGCGAGTTTTCTTAACCACACCATGTGTGCTAGCTATACAACGAGCCAAGAAGAAATAGTATAGGCGTACATAGCTCACCCAATGACCACACATGAAGAATGTAAGTTTTCTTATAAGTTCCATTTAGTGGGAGGTCATGTAATATTAGGTAATGGGGACATTAGTTATAGGTGTTGAACCCTCTATCAGCTTGAGCAGTGGATAACATTCCAATCCTTATTTGCTGGATATAGAAAACCAAAGTGATTGATGTTGGATATGGAAATAGTGTTTCACTATTCCTATATTAAATTAATACATAAAATTTTACCCCCAAGATCAAGATTATCACAACTATATAACTTCCCCACGTGACATGAATTCATCATACTGCTCTCCCACCAAACATCAGATGCCACTAGTTCGAGGATGAAATTCACACCCAATTTTCGAATGAATCCACAATTCAATGACATCCATGTCATCCTTCTCCAAAAATAACTCCCAATAATGTGAAATCATTCTTGAATTCACATGAATGAAGCATCACTTTAGATGAAGCTAATAAACCTATCATGTGAAACCATTTCATGATGCATGACGAATCATGTGATTGAATGGACACAACATCCACACTATAAAAGTAATATAAAATGTCACCTAAATACGTACTGATTTTCACTAGTGATGTTGTAAGAACATTATACTCTATTGCCTAATTTATTATAATGAATCATGATGTATTATATAAATCATATATCTTGAACTATGATCACTGGTACCTCATGGGTTCAAAATTGTCAACGAATTGAACATTAATCCAAGAGTGTAAAAAGGGATAGTTTAACACAAGATCAGGCCTCTACGATACTATTTGAAGGCTTTGATACAACTAAATGGATGATCGAATAAAATATTTTCATAATGAATGAGAGAATCCATCTCAACTAAGGTTATGACGATCATGCGAGCCATGATGAAATCTTGTGGCTCACATAAAGAATATCATACCTTTCCTTTCATGATACACTTCCAACTCTAGAATTTCATTAACTATTTTTCACATGAAACTGATTATGTGAAGTTATACAAGATTTACTACATCAAAACCATGAATGATAAAGAATGATCACCTAAATCTGATCACGAAAATACTAGTTCAAATCCCTGACATGTTGTATGATTAATAAATTAAGGCAACAGATTGTTGGTGTGTTCCAAGAAACTATCAATAAAACCAATCAGGAATCCACATAAAATCATATCATGTGATGTCAAACGTGTTCACAAGGAATTTATTATTAAACATTATTTCTATACCAGTTTTAGTAAAATCCTTCCTGAAATTGTGTGAACAGCATATGACACTTTTGTGCGGCTCTCCACAACAGGAATACAGGGTATGCAGTACTGTCCCGAATGGCCTGAATGCCTTCTTTTTTATTTTATTATAGATAATACAACTTTTAAGGGTTGAAGGGGAACCCATAAATGACCCATATGCCCAAGGCACAAGGCCTCAAATGACCCGCAATACATGACCCGAAGGCCCAGAGGCATACCATGCCCATTACATGACCCGTAGGCCATGCCCACTAGAACTAACCCTCCCCAGTGTCTTTCATCATTGAACTCCTTAGCTCCCCACCTTGCATTGCTGATCGACTAGCATTTCCCCATACAAAGCTGCACGATGCCTGATCCCGATGGCGGCTGCCATACCCTCTCATTTTTCCAATCCGGTTAGCTCTGCATTTGGTGGCTGCTACTCCTGTTGCTCTGATCCTCTTCTGGGGCCTGTTTTGTGTGAACTGGGAAACTCCATGGTTTACGTGACCCGAAGGCCCTATGTCCCAAAGGCCGTTGATGACACGAATGCCCGGGAGACCTGTAGGCCCAAACCTATGGCCCGAAGGCCCAAATCAGGTGAATAGTTTTGACTGTTACAGTACTGAACAATAACTGCTACAGTACTGCTATAGTAACCCAGAAATTCACCTCCACCAGGTTTTGAACCCGGGTTTCTTGGATGCCATGCAGGAGCCCTTACCACTCAGGTACGGGCTCGTTGGCATATGTATGTAGAACTCTCACTAGGAAAAATAGTGATAAAAATGAGGCCCCATCAGATATAATCACTTCCCTCAAAAAACCCACAAAATATAAGTGATTAAAATGAATAGAATTTCAAAAAATGTAGAGTACCTAAATCAAAAACTTATATGATGATATGGCTATAATTGTCAGAGTAGTTCTATAGGTAATCATGAGACCCTCCATGAGGGTTCATTGTGAAACTACATCACATGATTCCCCAATTATAATGTGACTACATAATGATTTGAAAATCATGTGTGTTCTCTGTAATGTGAATAACTTGTGTGAATTTACTCAAGAATTACCATTATCATGTTCACACCCATTGACATGCATTGTAATCCACTAGAATTACCTCCCATTTTCTGATAATAACCTATGAGATTTGACCTTGCTAAGAACCCTCAACCATGCACTACTCTTTGTGAAAAAATATACATCACCGATATGTTTTTGTATAACCCCCCACAAGACCCAATTTATTTCATGTGAATCCCATATGAAATAAAAATTCATGTGTTTTTATAATGTGGTTTCCCCTTGACATGTGTGTAGACAAGAAATTAATATGGATCAATGGACAGAAAGTCCCATCACCATAAAAAATCTTGGATGTGTTCCCTCAATAAGAATCTCATGGGCATTAAATCTAATTTTACATGAAACCGTAGGAGGTTTGTAAATTACATAAACCCTTGTTCATTCACTCCTAATCTATTGAATACAATTGTTCATGGGTCTTGTGGCATGGTCCCATTGGAAATAAATCATAAGAACCGTGACATGTTCTTGATCATGGACATGTTAGAGAGATCTAAATGAATTTCTCTATTAAGATCTTGTTCTACTTGATTCCTCACTGTTCTTGTGATTACCTCTTTCACCCATAGACATTCCAATGTTTCCATGTGACAGTCCATAGACAAGTTATTAATTCATCCGAATGGACTTCAACATCCCTGCATTGATCATGAAAGGACATCCTAGAAATGTAAGGAAAATCACGTGATGTCATCCTAGAAAATCATGGATGATTTTGTGAAGACATATTGAAAAATCTATGTTGATCATGAAAATAAATCATGGTCATGTTAATTTGGATATGTTAAAAAATCACAATCAATGTAGGTTAATCAGGTGAGGAAATCCTAAAAAATTCAGTATGATCATGTAATTAAATCTTTGACAAGTCACTTTTAAAATTACAAGACATCGCAGATATGTTAGGTAATTGTGGGAAAGGATTTGGTGGTGTCATATTCAATTATAAATAGCATCACAGACATGTCATAAAGACACCATTGGACATTCCTTCAATGTTATACTAACACCCTGAACATTTCAAACTAAAAATAGAGACAATCATGAAAGATAGTCACGATTTTTCAGAATGACAGTCAAGACATGTTTGTCACAAAATCAAGACATTTAGTTAGTAATTAAGATATGTTACGAAATAAAACATTTCATATTAGGAATAAAATGTATTGATTTCTAGAAGACACCCTGGATAGGCCATCAAGTCACCCTATGACCTGTCAACATATTCCAGTTGACACATTCGACCAATAACATGTGAACACATGTCCATTAACTATCACTAGAATACACACATTAAAAGGGGACTATACTTAATGGGTTGGGGATATGAACTAATATTTCTCTATTTTTTGTTATCTTCTTCGATCCCTTCATTTCAAGATAACAAAATTTAACAAATAATTCTGGTTCATCATCTCTCATTATCCATCAGATGATATTGAATGAATATGAAACATGAGAATCTATCATGGTATTATCCCCTAGATTTCATCATTTGTGGGGATGTTAATAATTCCATAGAGTGAAATCACTTATACCAACGCATAAAAAGGATTGGTATGAATTAATTAATAAGACTCTGATTCCTATCCACACATGATATTTATGACACCATAATAATGGTCGGGCTCCAATGGGTATCCACCATGGTATAAGTCCTATAATTTGAAAAATATTATTGAATCGGTGGACATAATTTTTACTTTATTCTACTGCCTTTATCATCTATCAATCTATGAGAAATGGGATTATACATGAGAATCCTTTTAGGGGTTATCCCTTAACACACCCTCCAGCACCTCAAACCCATTTTCAGGTTATGAATAAATTGAACTATAATGACTCTGATTTTTGTTTTAAAAATGATACATATGAATCCTTATTCAGGACTGAGTTCTATATTATATTCCCTTAAAATTAGTAATCATCCTTCACTATGGGAAAATTTAATTTCTATATCCCACATCAATTTTCACTCATACGATGTGCTCAATCTTCAACTATATCGTGTTTGTCACACCGAAAATGACACATGTGCGCTTAATGATCGAAGATGATTTAACTATTATCATGATGAGGATTCCACCAGTGTAGGAGAATTGTTGGGATATAATACATAATAAATATCATTTCACACAATGGTTCAAATCCAAGATGATGTTGTTGATGGAATCCTTACATGCATAATTCTCGCTCAAGCCTTCTTTTGTCTCATCTTTTATGAATAAGATATATGTAAGACGAACTATATGGATTCTAATTTTTCTCACAACTGGAATCATAGGATTCTTCCTCATGGCATGATCCCTAAATTTAAATCATGCCGAAAATACGATAAACTAAATTTTATAGTCCCATCATATGACATTATACATTATCAAATGAACTATATGGGATTGGATTCTATTTATCACATGATACATAAGACTTCATGTATAGGTTCAATTCTATATTCTTGATAACACATTACTACTTGGATGTAAATAAACTCTCGAGATCTAGAGAAAGATATAAAATAAATCATCACCAATGAATAAGAGTTTGATGGTAAACTAGTGACATGCACAATTATTCCTATCAACACATGGTTATAATCAATTATTTGAAATTGGGGTAACCAACATCTTATCTAGGACTAAAATTGTTTTCAAGATCATAGATTTTAATTATATCATAGTGCCTGAATAGGAAATAATTTCCCCCGAAAATAGTATGATTAGCCTGATATCTCCTCCTATCGACCAATGTGAGTTAATATGTATCATTTGGATTGAGGCCAAAATTTACCACCATTATATAAAAAGAATGTTTGTGCCATGCCATGATCGTGGGATCAATTGGGATCTTCATTTAGGAAAAAATATGACAATACTAATGAAAACAATTTGTGAAGAAACCCTCAACCAACAAAAACTGAGCATCAAGTGACACCATTCTGAATTTTTCATCAAGAAAAATGGTGAACCTCATATGATATTATTTAACTTTTCATCCCTTTCATGAGTTAGAAAAGATTGAATCACAAATTCTTAGCCAGACTTTTTGTTCCACACTTTCAAAAAATATAATGGTGAACCTGAAATTATTTGTAGCCAATTCTAAAACATTCAAAAAATAAGGTACCACTGGTTTATCCTTAAATTGTTAATTTAATTGATTGAACATGTTCTATTATATATTATGCTACATTATAATGATTTCTTGCTTCCCCCTCAGGTAGTAACGATTCCTTAGAATCCAAATGAATAATAGAATGTGCCAACAGACTTTAAAACCATGATAAAATATGGTATTTCCAACATAATACCTCAAACTTTTATAAACAACATGCTGAAAAACCGATCTTCACCATCAACCACCATTGAATCATTGTCCCCAAGGCTCCAATGTTTGAAATCACCAACACATCACCTCTAGTTCCAGTTGGTGAATGTCAGGATCTATGTGTATCAAATAAATGGATCCATCCTAACATTATAATAAGCTAAAAAAATCCTCCAGCAGATGCATTCCCACCATCCATCATTCCCATGACAATATGTGGGGGAGAAAGTGTCCCTTGTTTCCATATTCATCATCTTTGGGAGCTTATCCCAAGATAACTGCAACATATTCCTCCCATACCTCAAGGACTCAGATAATGAAAATCACCATAGTAAATCAACCAATCTGGACCCACCAAATATTTTTCACATCTGTTATAGTCATCTTCATTGACATATGACAGTAATTCCAAAAGGAGGCGCATATGAAGTTGTGACCACCCTAACTACCTACATTGGGGAATCCAATATGGGAGCCTTCTAGTGGTATAAAAATAATAAAAATATAGTGTAGTATTGTATATATATTACCCTCAAATATATTTGAGGCACACAATTGAATCCAAAAAGTGGCATACAATCTATATCAGACCATAACTTGCTAGGATCTTCTAGCATCATCATAGATTGCCTTGGTGATAATGGAATCCTAAGGGGAACCCTAGTCTATAGAGTTGGGGGGGGGGGGATTTTATCATATTATTCACTAGGGTTGTCTTCGATATAGGATATGAACCACCGAATGATATAATGAGAACTATCCAAAAAATGGTATTGGGAGAACTGAACCACATAATGGTATAATATTCATTTTCCATCCAAACAGCATATCCAAAACCAATCCAAAAAACATGATACACTATTTAAGAGGAGAACAAAACTTTTTATGTCACTGTAAACATGATATCAACCTACATTCAGGAAATCTCATTAGAGCTGGAATAGAATCCTCTTGAAACTTATAATCATACCGTCCTATAGAAATCAGAGTCATAGTCGATTAGCCCACCACCTACAAATTACATGGGAAAAAAGTGGTTGATTATATCATTAATTCATCTACATAAGGTATTATCATATGTGTTTGTGTTTAATAGTAATGTTTTCATAGAACATACTGTTAGTGGGAAAATGGATTTCATATCCAGGGAAAATGTTATGAAACCATTGATAATCATCTTGCCCTTCCCTTAATAGTAGAAAGTCTGTTTTTAGTGATCATTCCAGTCACCACCTTACGGATTATAAGGATATTTCAATGGATATATATTTAAAAAAATTACAATGATATAATATGTATCTTCAGTAAATAATTTGGTAAATTCTTATGGGATAAATTTCCAAGAATTAAACACCAACACCTTCCTATATAATCCCCCCTTTTTGTGAGCATCCTCAATATACATAGTTGGGGATTTTTTAAATTTTTTATCCCCTCATCGGGTGAAATCCTATCATTATTCACCTCACCGGATCCCACATGGATATGGTATTTTTTTATATATTTAAGATGCACATCCCACAAGGATAGGGGAAATCAAACATCTTCCTCTCCCTCATCAAGTTTACACTAGAAACTAGCAAACCATAGTCATTACCACATCACCTCAAAAAGATTAGGGTTTTAGAAAATATTTTGATGAATCTAAATCATTCTATGACCCAAATGATTCAACACCATTCCCAAAACAATAATGATCAAGGAACAATTAAAATTTCTAGACCAATTTAATTGTTTCATTGAGAGGGGGAGGAAGGGAACTGATATTTATTCTTCTTATATGTTTGATGAAAACAACAACCACCTACTATTAATGATTTCAATTTTCTACTGAAAACCAATCTAACACACATCCACATGAACACAAGACATTAAAATTATCATTGTTCAATAAGACTATCAATGTCATTGGTATGGTTTGGAAGTTATTGAATACCACATAATCCATTTGAAATCAGACCATGGATTACAATGAGTATGATATAAACATTCAATCTTGTAGTAATATGTAAAAAATTAAAATAGTGTTTGTGAAGCCTCTTAGAAAAAATAGGGTAATAAAATGTTTTTGTGACAACACATGTTACCTATACTTTATTTCAATTATACGAATATATTAAATTGAAAAATATTAAAAAAAATACCTTAGAAGATGGTAAGAATTTCCTAAACATTGTTAAGGAAAAACCAAGTCCAAATTTCCTAGTCCATTTTTCATAGCCCAATTCTTTAGAGTGTGGTTCGCCCTGATATGATTCTTCTTTGTACAATTATTCTTGGAATGATTCTACCCATTATGAAATATATTATATTTATAGATTATTGTATAGTTGAATTTGAACCACTTCAATTATAATTTTTCTCCACTTCAAAAACACTAGTACGTAAATCTAGAACTGATAAATCCAGCACTATATAAAGATTAGCTAACTACGATTGAAAAAACGAGTATAGTAATCAGGTAATTTCAATACAAATTTAGTTCGATGATTAGTTGAATACTACATTTCCATGTTTTCACTTCTCTTTCACTTAAATCCAGAAAAACATATTCAGGACAACTGAATAATGAAATATATTATTCCCTTTATGCATTAGAGTTTCTCTCTCTTCTTTACTGAATGGTACATCATTCATCCGATAAGTAAAATATACTTTTCAAATTTTATACATGACCTATGAAAGACTGAGCATGAGTAAAAAAATATTTCTAAATCACAAAAATTCTCCAAAATATCAATTTATCATAAAATAATGAGTGTGTTTTTACATTTTCAATGCTTCTTAGTTCTTCTAAAATATTCTGTAATATTAACTTCATCTTCATACTTTGAACTCAATTTCTTGTCTGACTTCAATGTATGAGTCCCATATCTTATATTTTATTTCTTCAATACAATTCCCTTTTTCAATTGAATTTATATAAATTAATGAAAAAATGGACACCACTTTGATTGCTGAATAAGATTTTTTTAATTCCAAGATCCTTCTTGATAGTTCTTTCAACAATCTCCATAATCAAACATATATTAGTTCTTCACATATTCTCTAGAATTAGTGGGAAATATAAAACAATTCAACTTCGATACAATGGATTTTGACCCAATTGAATCCTACAAAGTAATTCATTCCTTTCTAACTGGATGACAAAATATTTGATCTTATTCTTTTATTTCCTTTTTGTTCATCGTCCTCATGAAATTACTATTCATAATACGGTTGCATATCGATTCCATTTAGGAGAATATTTTTCTTTTATGAATATGATACTACTTAAAAATTATCTATCACATCACATAATCTTCATTCTCATGAATCTAAATATGTTTTAGGATCATCTTCTATAGTACTTGACTTACAATTGAATGTGTTAAAACATTCCAATCCTCTAGAAACCTATTTCATTACATCTTAGAATGAATTTGATTATCATGAGTATAATGATTCTGAGTACGATTTTCCTAAATATTATCATCATGGGTGTGATCTTTTGAGAACTATTCCAATCAACCTTTTGTATTTCCTTCACCCAGATATGATTATACGAGGTTCAATTCCTTTTTTATTGGCATCATCTCATCATTATTTTATAGATACGATTTATCTATGTATGATAAGGAACACATCATTAAATATTTCATTTAAAAATATTGAGTCATAAGTTCTTCAATAATCAAATGATTTATATGAAATACCAATCAATAAAATGTTATAACACTGTAAAAAGATCAATGCCGATTATGATACTATCATTCATGATTATGATCAATTCCCCAAAATGATCAAATTCCATTATGGACCCATGGAATGTTCAATACTAACACATTTATTCAAATAGATTCTCCTAATTTTGATGAACATAGTGAGTCTGATTATTCAAAACCTTGGATAAACATCATTTTAATGAAATAAAAAGTGATCATATTTTTATTTCATCTTAAAGTTACATGACAACAAATGTAAACATTTTAAAAAAACCTTCATCTTCAACATGGTATTGAAAAAATCCCCCTTTGTATTTTGTTATCAACCATGTTTCATAAATCAAAAAACATTTTATTCTTAATAAATAGATTATTTTCCATTAATTTTATTCCAACATGAGCTAAATCATTATAGGAAACAAAAATTATTGATAAAAACCCCATCATTTCCTGACAAACCATGATGATAAAATGTATTGATTACGAAAATGATTTAATTTTCCCTTCCTCTGCTCTTCTTCAACCTCATATTTTCTTCATCCTCTCTAGAATACAAAACAATATATTTTCCAACCACCATTCCAAAAATCAATTTAAATAGTTTACTCCCAAACAATTCTATATTCAGAGCATAACCACAACTCACTCTTTATATAATAATTTTAGGTATATATTTATGAAACAATTCAATTCCCCCCCTTGACAACACTGTCTAATGGTAATATGAAATAGAGGACATAAACACATGCCTCATCCTTGATGAGAAAGTTGATGGACACACATGTTCAACATCAATTTTGAAAAAAATTACTTCATTAATGGTTTCATGAATATGTTAGTAACTTGATATGACGTAGTAACATATTCCATATTCTGTTTATTCTTCTCCACATCATATTTTATGAATTTATTTTTGATATCAATCTGTTTTGAGTGATAATGATTAACTAGATTACTATAGAGATTCATTGTTCTTTTATTTTCACAACCCAATATAAAGGGTAACTTCACTTAAACATATAAACATTCCAATTGAGTTTTTATCCACATAAGTTGAGTAATGCGTTGAGTGAATGAAAGCATACTCATATTCAGTTGTACTGAGTGTTACTGAATTATAATTCATTAATTATCATCTACATCATTTCATTCCTAGAATGAATACTCCACCAGAAGTTGAACTTCTATGATCAACATATCTTTCCCAATCAGTATCTGAATACCCAAAGAATTCAACACTATCTAAGAGGCCATACCTGATTTTGAATTCTGTTGTTCCATTCATGAAATTGAGAGTTCTTTTTCCATCATGTCAATGTGATTATTTTGGATCAGAATAAAATAATCCACATTAGATTGTAGTATAAAAATTGTCAGGTATTTTGGAAGTCAAATATAACAATATTATAATCACCTTTCAAAATTTATTCTGATCAACTTCTTATCATTATACACCTTTAAGAAACTGTGTTCCCACAAATATCATTATAGAAACATGTTTTGAGTTTCCTAGGGAAAACCTTATAAAAGTTCCTTAGCACAGTTTTATTCTGAATGAAATTTGTTTTTCCTTTTATGTATATGTAACCCAAGAAACTATTTCATTTCCCCCCAAAATGGACATTTTTTATAACTTATTCATTTCATCTGCCAATCACTCACAACATTATTCATTCCCAGAAAGGAAAATGTCCTCAATATAAACCATTACAATTAGGGAACACTCTTCACTTTTTATGATTAATTATTTATATCCACTCTTCCTTTTTTTAAATTCATGTTCCTTAAGAATGTATGAAATTTGGAATTCCATGACCATAGATATTGTTTTAGGCCAAAAATGGCCTTTTACAATGTTCACATATAACTATCATCTTTCCCAACAACAAATCCACTTACTGTTTCAATGTAATCTTCCACTTCCATATATCTATTAAAAATGAGTATTTAACAACAATTTTGAATGAAATTTTAGCCTCATTGTTTAGAAATATCATCAAATATTCTAATAGATTCAAGTCATTCAACTATAGGAATGGTCTCATCAAAGTAAATATCATCAATTTGTGAATACATTTTTCAAAAAATATTTCTTTTATTTTTATCACTTACCTTTCTTCATTCATCTTATTCCAGAAAAACCCACATTGTGCCAATAAATGTTTTTTTTCTCTGTATTTGGTATAAGTTCCATGTACAATTTTTCAAATTTAATCCAACTCTCCATTCATGGCCTGAACCCATTTAGGATACACATGATCTTATTTCACATCTTTCATCTCCAATATTTAATATAAAGAAGTAAATGTAATGGAATATATTTTTATTTTTCATTGAACCTCCCAATGTCAATCATAAAATATATTCTATGCTTCCACGTGTTACCACATCCATAGATGTGATTTTCAATTATCTCCATCATCCTTGTAAATAACTGAGTCATTTTCATCTTCATGATTTGGAATACAATTGTGGGTAACCTTATAAGAATTGTTTTCAAAACAATATTACTCAAAATTCTCTTCGGCCATTTCAATCACATTAAAATAAATTAAATTAAAAATTATTCATGTTTCTTTATTGAAAAATCTTTATCATCTTCCTTTTGGAGCATAGATAAGAAATATTTAATCTTAATCTGTATCCTCATACATTACATAGTTTCCAACATTAATCATTATAATACATGGACTACCAAAAACTCATAATTGTTTCAAACATGTTGTTTCCCACAAACCAACTCATATGGAGTCATATATAATTGAGGCCTATATAATCAATAGTTATGAATATAATTTGATCTACTCATGTATTTCCTCTGAATGAAATGATAAAGATAATGGTAATGTATGATAATTCATCCAATTTACACCAAGCATCTATTCTTTATTTGAGAAACCCTATTTTTTTATGAGTGAATGAGAAAATATAGTCATGCCAAATTTGATGATTTTCAAGATAACTTTTGAATTATTAAAATTTGTATCACCCCCATTACCTATTCTCAACTTCTTCATTGAATACTCATATTCTTTATTAATCTTCCTTTTGAAACTCATAAACATTTTCAAAGCATATGATTTATGCTTCATATACATAACTCAAATAAAAAATATAAAATGATCAACTAAATTAATGAAGAAATTATCTCCATTTGATGATTGTCTCTCATTAACCCATAATTATCAGAATGAGTTATCTCTAAGGTTTATCTTGAAAAAATCTTAAATTTCTTTTGCAAAACAATTTTAATCATCCGTTTTAGACAAATATTGAAACAAAAATCACCTCTTCATGGAAAATCGTAAATTTCACAAAAATTATCCCCCTTTTGATAACATTATCATATTAATTTAAAAAAAATGTCATTGGATTTTATTATATAATTGAATCCCTTCAACCAATCTCAAGAAACATGGTTTTCATATTTCACAAACATGAAACATGATTACTTTTGAATGTTGGCATCTGGTTACAATCATTCCATTATACTACATTTTCATTAAAATATATATTTTTTAAAAATAACATTTAAACCCTCATAAAAACTATGAAACACTTAAAATTTTTTGTTTTAGTATATCAATATAAAGAGATTTCTTAAATTTCATCTTTTATTTCCCAATTATGGCTGATATGACACATTTCATTTTCAAGGATTCATCATTTCCAAATGTCATAGTGCCTTCATAAAAATCATTCAAATTATATGATAATTTCAAAATATAATGTCATAGGTGAAGAAAACCCACTATAAAGAATACAGGGTCGATCACTTTTTGTATCTTTTAATGCAGTTTTATAAAGAAGAGATTTTACATAATCCCTTATTTTCTTCACCTTCACCTTTTGAGAAGTGTTTAGAATCATTTGTTGTTCCAGAAAAAATATATAACAACCTTGTAAAAGGTTTCTAGGTTTTTCACATCATTCTCAATAGTTTCGAGAGGTTATAACATGTACTCAATTTTTAGTCCATCATTCTAAGGTTTCTTCACAGCATCCTTCTCTGAATTCATTCTTTGAAGATATTGACTCCCCATAAACCTTTTCTTTTCATAGATAGTTGGTGTAACATAATGTAGTCGGTTTAATGAACAAATATTTTCCATATTTAAAAATCCACCACAATAGCAGAAATGTCTATAGAATGATTATTTTCTTACGAAACATCCATATTTTTTGGAATTGTGAAATCTTTTCTCATCCACCTTCTTCTCTTTGTTTTTCGAGCCACCAAAATTTCTATTTTCAATATAAGTTATCCTTTATTTTGAGATTTACTCAAACCAGAAGCATTGGAAATGGTTCTGGATCCATAATGTTTCAAAAAAATTGGACTCAAGGTTCTTTAATACATCTGAATTTCCAATTTTTTAGTTTTTTCGAAGTACATGCATTTTTGTTGTTTCTTCTTTTCAAAAACAAATTTATCTTTATTATCACCATTTTAAGGTTTATTTTGATTACCCATCTCTGCTATATCCATTAATTTCTATTAACCATCATAAAAAATAGTGATTTCAAAATACATATTTCCTTATTCATCATTGTATATTTTTTTGGAGAAGTTTCAACTTGTATTCTTTTACTTATAGCCTCACTTTAAAATTCTGGTTAGTATTTTTTTCGTTCTCAAGAGATTTATTCTTATCATCAATATCTTTTTCCATCCTCACTTTCTCATCAATAAAATTTCTTAATTTCCTATTAACAGACATTCATCTTCAAAAAATATTTATTCTTTTCTTGCATTCTAATCATTCTATGGAATTAATTTAAATTTTCTTTCAAATGAATTTCAATTTGAGTTTCTTATCCTTCAGAACAATTACTTTCAAATTCTTCATTATTCATAGTTTAAATAATAGTTTTACCAATACTATACACCATATATTTCTTGGATATAGTAGAACACCCTTATTCTAATTCATCATTAGATAAGAAACATCTTATTTGGGATTTGAATAATTTCGCATCATTCCCTATGGAATAGGAATTTCCTTTGTCTATAAATTTTTTCCACTACCATATTGTCATTAATCGTTCTTTTTTAATATCCAATTATTTCATTATTTATGGCTAATTGGAACAATAGTTACCAAAAGTTCCACATTAAAAAGTTTTCAAGGGAATTATCTCTTTGTATTTCCATATACCTCATTTTTTATTTTTATAATACATGGATAAAATTCTATCATTATTTTTACAGACCATATCATCAGAATAAGAGTCATATGCCTCATCATCAACATGAATCTTCTTTCAATTTTCATTTTATTTAGCATTGAAATGTATTTTTCAATCAACATTTTTTTTATTTTCATAGCTATCACCATTATCATTTCATAAGTGATTAGAGTGTTACGTAAATCATAAATAGGTAATGTTTCAAGATCTCAATTATCTTGTCAAAAACTACTTGCATCAAAACATTTAGGGAAGGATTTACAATATATTTTCAGGAAATTTAGAGTCATCCATCATTTCATTATGTTATCTAACAGTACTCACAATGAAATTAAACCTACTAATGTTGTTTCAAAGAGATTCATGTTCTCCCATTTTCAAATCATCATACATCAACATAATGATTTTCAATTATTTCTTATTCTCATTCATTTTTCTATTGTATAAAATATTTTGTTAATCCCTTATAACATTGTCTATGGAAACAAGTTTCAGCCTTAAGAATTCACTTTCAGAAATAGATGATAATATATAATTCTTTTCTATTCCATCATTCTTAAGATACATAATTTCAACAGATGTAAGAGGATTTCTATAATCAATATAAGAAACCCCATTTTTCATCTTCAATAACATAATATCCAATAGATATAAGAATAAAAAACAATCTATCTTTATAGATATGATATTTATTACCATAAAAAATTGGAATGCATTTATAATTCACACAATTGAAATTCTCTGTCATCTTCTCTAGAAATATTCATAAAATAACAATCGAATGGAATATACACTCTGATACCATTTAAAAGTCCCTAGCAAGGATAATTATATCACAGAGAGGGAGATTGGGTTAATATGTTATACATTTTCTTTATGTTTCTCTAAAACATCCTTCACCTCTTATCAAAGAATTTGATTCCTTAGTGAAACCCAATAAAATAATCATCCACATAAACAGAAGAATTTTCAATGTTAACTATTCAATAATAATAATTACATCAATTATATTGTTTGGAAGTAATTTAATGAAACGTTATCCACTATAAAAAATATTCACAGATTACAATGATAGGATATACCATTTCACTCTTGTAGCAGTATATAAACAATTCCAATAGTGTATGTCCACCCACTTTGCAAAAATATGATAATACAATGTTTTTGTAACAAATGATGTTACATGGGCTTCAATTCAATTCTAAAAATGTATTCTATTTGAAAAAAATCTTCATTTTCTTACCTAGATGATTGTAATAACATTATAGACATTGCCAATGGAAAACCATGTATGTTTTTTCTAGTCTGATTCCTCCATTTAAGATTCTCTCTAATACGATTCTTCTCTACCCAATTCTTCCCCAAACAATTCTTCCCCATATAATTCTAACACTGGGATCATTTTTCTCTTAGGTATTGAACAATACATTTTTCATAAAAAATTACAATGCAATTTCCACATATTTATAAGCAACCCTTGAGTTATTGAGTGTGAATTCAAAATATTTAATACTCTAAAAATATCACTAAAATATCAATTTCATCTTAAATATAGAGTTACAATTAACATTGTCAACACATCTCGATTCCTCATGAATTTTCTACAATATTAACTACATATTCAATCATTCCTTTCAATTTACAGTCTGATTAAAATTCATGAGTCTATTTTCATGAATCTGATTACTTCAATACAATGATCATTTTTCAATTGAATTTATATAAATGTATGAAAAAATGGAAACCAATGTGATTGATATTTATATGATTATTATTTTCAATTACAAGCCCCCATTGATTGTTCATTTTCAATATCCACTTTCAAACAACTTTTAACGCTTCACATATTATCTTGATCGAGAAGGAAATGTAAAAATAATTCAACTATTATAAAATGTATTTTGACCTAATTAAAACCTCCAATATAATTCAACATATTTTAAATTGTTTACTACATTGTTAATCTCATTCATTTTATTCCATTTTAATTATCAGTCTCAAGAAATTCGTCTTCTGAATAATATTTCTTCTGGAGGACGTTAAGAAGCTTCTATTTTACTTTTGAATATGATACAACTTTAATATCATTCTCCTATTCCATCAAATCCATTCTCATTCCTCTTAATATGTTTGAGGATCAACTGCTTTAATGCATGAAATACAATTGAATGTACTTAAACATTACAATACTTGAGAAACCTATTTCTTTCTTTTAATGCATGAATCAGATTTTTAGGAGTTCGATATTTCTATGTATGATTGTCCTAAATAATATCATCTGATGTATAATATTTTGATTTTCATTCCTAAATAATTTTTAACTTTCCTTTATTCTATATACAATTATACTAGGAATAATTTCTTTTCGATCGGTAACATCTCCTTCTTCGATTGCAGATATATTAATCTATGTACGATTTCGAAAACCTCTTTAAATATTTATTCTATCAAGAAGTCACCATATGTTCTCCAATCAACTAATAAAGTACTTCAAATAAAAATTATAAAATCACCATCCCATTTAAAAAGGATCCCTAAATAATCTGATTCTCTCATTATGGATTATGGTCAATTATTTATTATGATCATCTACCATTTTTTACCCAAGGAATGTTCGATGAGAACCTTTCCATTCAAACCTCTTCTCATTTTTATGATTTAAATTGTGAGTCTGATTCATTTGAAATCATGGATCAATACATTTTCATAAAAATTAAAATGTTAGGTGATTTTACAATCATCTTAAACTTCCCTGAAAACAAAAGAATTTTTTTAAAACCAACACCTTAATAATCATCTTGGTACAGACATCCACACCCTAAAATCGAAATATAGTTGTCTTCCCACACTAATAGAGTTATAAGTAGGCCGTAGAAGAAGTAGTGTGTCACTCATCTATTGGTGAATGAAAAAAAGATTATATTCATTCCAATAAAAACATTTTCATAATAAAATTGATTATTACATAGATATTCATTCTATAAATCTCCGCATAATCAGGATTCCACGTGAGACTTGGTTGATAGGTCAGGACAATTATTTCCCCTACCACATACATCTCAGGAAAATAATATTATGTTACAGTGGATTTAATTATTTTCTTGATTAACAGGTAAAAAATTATATAGATAAAGGATCCAAAATTTCATGGAATATTAATATGATTCAACTCATCTCCATCAAAAATAATCCCTACTAATAGTTTACTACAAGATATTTCCTAGTCAACTGACGTTAAACTATAAAATACATCCTAGTCACATGATTTTAATCTTCATGGTATATCCAAGTCATTTGATTTTAAATAGCACAATAACATCCCAATCACATTATTTTAAGCTACATAATAACATCCTAGTCCCACAATGTTAAAATAAAAGACATATTCCTTACCATAAGATGTGAAACAGCCTGGAACATGTCTTGATCATATTAAGGTAAAATGTTTGACATCTCAATCTCATGGAGGAATTTTTAGCATTAGTTTAAAATTATATTTTCTAGATGTAACAATTATATAACAAAATCTTGATCTCATCTATATATATAAACCACCAATACCCCTCAGATTCATACTAAGAGTCTTTTCAAGTAGTTCACCTCCCTAGAATCATAGATATAAGCATCAATGACACCCTATTGAATGTGTAATATTGCATACTATATGTTGCATGTCGATATACCTACTATTTCCAAAAAATGTCATCTATTATATATCAGAAGTGAGAATAAGGTAGGAACATATCCAAGACTCCATGCATAAATCCCAGTTTCATATTATGATGTCATGAGGAAGACAAGAGTTGGCATACATCCCCACGTCAATATAATATATCAATTAACATATCCTGGAAGACGAAATTATATAGTAATATATTCCTATACATACCATATAGAATTTCAATTACATTGTAAAATAGTCAATGGAGATCCATCAGTATATTCATGTAGTTATGTAAGGATGGAAATAGTTTCCTACAATAACAACCAATGAAGAACATAACCATTATTTATAAAAAATAGGTGTATACTCTAGAGTATGCATAAATTATTTAACCTATCTATGAGCATTTTCAGAATTCTCAAATAAATATTGAGGCATAGGACTAAGAAAATAATCTTGTTCGGACTGATGTTCACTAACTTAGTTTGGCACATTCCATACGACATGTATACATTTAAATTGAAAATACTAAAATTATAAATGAAAGTCAAAAGACTGAGTTTGTTTCCCCATTTTGATCAGGGCATACCGTGTGGGTGTAGCACATGCCTCGCTATAGGCTCATATTCCTATTTAAAAGGCAAGTGGAATGATCAAACGGTACAAGACTTTCCTCATATTCATATTCCAACTCCAGGTTTTTAGAAAAATCTGGATATCACAACAAATAATGATTATATCCTTGCATGTGATGATACTCATTATATTCCACCATCTCATGGATTCAAAGCTCAAATTACTACTTCTGAAAATTAAAAACATACCTCACATCATTTAAAGGTTATACATAAACTTTTTATTTCCATTTTATTATTCTAGTTTTCCATTGGACTACTTCTTCTAGGAATGCATATTTGATCCAATCTCATATCCCCACATTAGCTCAGGTTGACCAGAATATTTCGGAATTCACACACATGATAGTTCATATCCATGTTAATGACATAGAGTCTCAATGGAAAACTCCAGTAAGATATATTTAGGGGGGCTCAAAAACCCACAACACTTGACATTTTTTATCATATTTTGACAACTATCATGTTTCATGCTCATATACCTACTCAACCCCAAAAGGTAGGTTGAAAAATTCCATCCATGAAAATGAATTCAGATCATTTACTTGATATTCTCAATGCATGTGTCCTTGAGGATATTATATGTATATCTAAGACACCTCAAGGTTTCATGGACTCTTAAAATAAAGTATATGGTATTCATCACCACAATATTACACCTCATGGTAGAGAGGATATGGATCTTCAGGACTCTACACCAAACATACGCTAGGGTCAACCTACTCTAGGTGAAATCTCTCCTAGATAAGGTAATACACCCCTTTCATAGAAACCTCCATATAGATAAGTGATCAAGACTCATTCACATTTTTATAGGGAGGCACTTGTATCCTAATGATTACCCATATATATTTCTATATTAACCATCTGTTGCACATCATTGTGGTCAGTAGGTGACATAGAGTGTGACCTCAATGGCCTGTCCTAGTGTGGATATATATCCCAAATGAAGAATATATTTAAATCGATATATAGATAGAGTTAGTGATAAAAAACCTCCCAAAATTATTCATACCAATTTCAACATCCAATTACAAGATCCAAAATGGGTCATAAATATAGTGCACACATTACATTCACCTGAATATATTAGTGACTCATTAGATAATGAAGGATAGACACCACCGTTATCCAGGATAAAAGGATGATATATATATAATAAATACACTTATTTTCAATTTGGATATATCCACTTTATCAATGGCCCAAAACGATGATCTGATGAACATAACAAATGCCTAAAAATGTTATCTCCTCATTAAGAAAACTCCATGATTGATTCAAAAAAAAAATTCAGATGATTGTTTCTAGAGATGGGTAATATATGGATAATTATATATTAACCTATCCATAGGGAAAAAAATATCCATGGATATGGAATATTGTTTTATCAATTATGTAGGATAAATAATGTGATTAGATTCTGTGAGTCTTCATTAAAAATCTTTTCATCCACTCATCCATCCATTGGGAACTGGTAATGGATCTCAGAACACCTGTGATACAAGGATAGATCCCTCTAAACCTATAACTAACAGAGGAAGGAACATAAATCAAACACGGGTTCCACAATAATGAAATATTAATTACAATGATTATGTTCAAACAATATAACATATTGAAATATAAGACTTAATCCTAGATTTCAATGATCCCCCTATCTTGAGATGCATCCTAAGAGAAAATATTCCCCTATAGCATCACACTAAAACAAAATCAAAATTCTTGTTAACAATTCATCTTTCCATGTATTCATATATCCTTATAGTAATAATTATTCCATTGTATTTTCCACCATGTCTGAAAAAAATCTGTAGACTGAACAATTGAAAAATAAGAGGATGAACTTTGAAATTCCCTTACCACACTTCAGTAAGGCATATCTTCTACCGTCTATGAGGTTAGGAAGGTTAATCATGGAATATAATAAGACATGTAGATGATATTAATTATATCCTCCATGATTTGTGAGGAGTTGTATTTTTTACATTTAATTTCAAAAGATACATTAAAACATGTTATTTAGGAATTATATATAAATCAAATGGCTGGACCATGATGTGGCTACACATCACCAAGTCTTAACTTATATCCATCAACATTTCAAACAATCATCCAAGAAAATTTAACATTGTAATGATACAATGTCCTTGAATATTTATTTTAAACAGCAAAACATCCATGTTCCATTTCATAAGGCCTAAAACTATAGGAATCCCATGATCCGGGTCATTTAACCTAAAACTAAGACACTCATGTTCTTAGACTTATGAAATTAAACTAATAGAAACCAAGTGTTCAAGTCATATGGAATTCAATAATAGGATTCCATTTTTCCAAACCACATGATGTTAAAATAATTAGTTTTCATTACATAATAGATGATCCACTACATGTAACCTAGATCTATGCGAATGAAAACTGAAGTGATCTCAATTACAATTGTGAGTCAAATACCCATAGAGAATCTCCCCACATAAGAACTATGCATGGATTGATTCCTACCATCACATTATATGTAGTGATTCATAGACCAAAAACTAGGTCTACGGAAAATATATGGTCCTAGTCATATAACATAAAACCATAATATAGTATTCATCCTTACCACATGATTCTAAACGATAATGATTTTTCTATATCTCATAACCCATAAAGTCCCAACACATATCATCTGGGTAGGAAAACATTCATGTTTATGACAACGTTTTCAACACAGGATGCAAAAACATTGTCTTACCCTATGTATCTATAAGTGGGTTCCATGAGATACTATCTCATGGATTTTCACATCAAAAAACAAACTTTCTATCTCACCATATGGTTTTCTAAATTCATGGACAACGTTAATGGGTCCCTATGACTTCTTTTTCACATTAGGATACCTTTTTCCATACCACCTAATGTTAACCTTCATGGATGATTTCCAAATCATTATTTGTTAAAACGTTCATCAAATAATATAGGGCTTGATTATCATCATAATGAGGCACATAGGGATTCCAAGATCTAATATATTCGCCTCCACACAACATGATATAAATTCACTATCCTATCCATTAATTGCCTCTTTTTGTGGAGGGAACATTTTCCATTCAAAGATTCTCACTCCATGAATAGATAATTTGGTATTATGAATTTTGATAAGGGATTCCCCTCATGACAGGGGAATACCAGTTCACTTCAAAGATATCCGAGTACATGATTCATGCCATTAAATGAAACATCATATTTCCTTACAATATAATGTTAAACTACAAGGTTTACGACTCTTATATGGTGTAAAATTGTTCATTAATTTAATCCTAACATGAGTGGAACATTGTCCTTGATTTTTTTCTTCATGTGACAACTTCATTAAATATCTCTATGTGGAGTGATTTCTACTATCAACGGAAATGTATTAACACTAGGACTTCCAATCCTGGGTCCATCGATAATAATCAAAATGAAAAACACCCCTCTGTGTATGGGTCAAACCTGTATGGGGATTTTTAGATTAAATAACAGCAATTAGATTTATTAATTCCAACATAGGATATGTAGTGACAGTGAAATATCAATCATTGGTTCTAGACACAACATGGATAGTAAAAATGTCCCCATCTATGTATGGGTAGACATATGTGAAGAGTTTATTATTCATTAAATTTATGTGTCTAGATTCCTAACGTCATTGGATATATTGAGATAGTCATATCTCCAATCTATTTTATTGCCACATTATCAATATGAAAACTTTACCCCTCATCTCATTGGTCCTACATACATGGAGAGTTTCCCATTCGATTAATATGTGTGGATTAATTCTATCAACCATAGGATATGTAGTGACACCCTTATCTCAAATCCATTGTTCTTCCACAAGATCAATGGGATCAATTCCCCTCCCCCCTCAATGTTTGTTTCAGAAAAGTGTGGAGGGTTTCATTCGAAAAAAATATTGGATACATGATTTCTTCAATTACAGGGAATGTAGTGACACCTAGATCTCTTATCTTGGGTCTAAACACATCATCAATGGGAGAAATTCCCCACCACTACATATGGTCCAAACATGTGTGGAGTGATTATTATTTAAGGAAATTGTGTGGATTGACTCTTCCAATCAATGGATACATAGTGATGCCCAGATATCCAATCATAGTTCCATATTTGAAATGTGTAATGAAAAAAATCCACCCTTATATATATGCTTTGTATCAATTCAAGGAAAAATTTGATAACTATGTGTGGTTAGATTCATACGATCAACTAATAAGTAGTGACACATGAATCCTCAATTTAGGTTCTTACCATTTGTTGAAATAACTTCCAATCAGATATAACACATAAGAATCAGATATATACAGAGGAGTCTCTTTAAAGGAATAGATTATGGCATGATTCACTCCCAGACTACATGCATAGGGATTCCACAAAAAATCACAGTAATAAAATAAACATATACCTATGTTTAATGTGGGAATATTCATATATACTATCTCTACCAATGAACAATTCATATCAATGTATGACTTAATTATTCCCAATATTAAAAATATGCAATAATCTCCCCAACACATGTATACCATCAATAAACATGTGAACGGATTAATGATTCTTCCAGCATAAAAATACCCCCAACAAATACAACGTGTCCTCAAATATATCATTCATAATTTCTGGTCAGTTCCCACATCCATTCAACATGGCATTAAAATAAAATTAAAACAACCTTTTTATTGATGTTAAAATAAAGATATGAAATTTCATTTCCGCATGATGATAAACTGAAAAGAAAACATATTTTTTATATGAAGATAAATTACTTGACAGATACATCCCTACTAAATGACTTTAAAGTGTGTAGATCATCACCCATTAGAATTATTTATCAATGGAGAACTAGAGACAGACCATGGTCAATAATAGTATTGGGTTATTTTTCATCTATTAGGCACCCCAACCCATAAACCACACTTCATGTCTCGAGAACCTTATTTATTCCATAAATCATTCTTGTCCCCTACAAAGGGGAGAATATATCTCTATTTGATAATGATAGTGGTGGATATATATAAGGTATATGTCCTACCAACTATTGGAATCTTGGACCAATAATAAGGGCTTTCTAATCCTTGTGTGCATGACATCACTATGCTATAACTCAGTACCATAGGGTGATATTTTTCATCCCAAACCTGATGCTCCAATACCATTACTAATGACATGAGAACCTAAAGCCATACTGTTTTTATAAAAATTATATTTTATTACTCTTGATAATTTGTACCCTTATTAGGTAGTTGTGTATCATTTACCTTATACAATGTCCAAATGCTTCATGACTGCTAATTTTGTGCACTTTTTCAAATATGTAAGACCTTAAAACTTATTCTTTAATTGTCCAAATTGCATGAACCTAAACATCATGAGATAGGGACATAAAACATGTTAGGTTCAAAACCTAGAATGGGATGCATGAACAGAATTCATGTATGTTATCGCTAAACACTTCAGATATATAGTTTAAGAAAAGACTAAATCATATATAAATAATGCATAATGATCATAGGGGCAGCATTAGGGCCCACGTAATAGTTGTTTCAAGATTGATGGACCCCTTGGTCTAATAAAAACATAGCGAAATGGGTATTCACATCTGCTCAATGTAACTCTATGATTACAAGGAATGAAAAATATATTTTGGGTGATTTGAACCTTATATAGTCATACATTTACCATAAACCAATGTCATATATTTGAATAATGATCTAACGAAAACAATTCCTAGCATTGATACAATTCTCTTGGAATATCATTGAACTTTAGATTTCTTTCTCTCGGGTATTCAATGTAGAAAATTAGTAGTAGGGGATGGTTCATCCAAACATAACCATTTGTCCTAGGAAGGCCCCCTTTATCCAAGAGTAATCATCCTGACAATGTGGAACATTACATGATTCCTCCATTATCAATGTATTACTTATACAAACTAATTACAACCTCTATTTAACTCATATATTCCATGGACGTTTTTTAAAATCCTCATTACTAGAATAATCAAGTGGACCCAACGTCCATAACATTACATCACCATTTATTATAACATTTCCCATATATTTAATGTGAAACTATGGACCTAAATGTTTTTATATCCCAATCCACATGACTCAAAACCGCATGTAATAGGCCATGAGCCTCCTAAAAAAATCAAAACTACCATGGGGTACTACATCCCTCCTTGAATATATTTTCCTCAATTCCATCATCATTATCATAATGATGTATATGTCTTCATAAATCTTCCATATCCATTTGAAATGGGTGGCGACCCCCATTACATAGAAATGCATGTAATCCCTAAGGACCCACGCAAAAGGGATATAGACCTACTAACTAGAGGCATCACCTTATTACAAAAAAGTAATACTAATTCATGTGATCCCCAATAAAATTGCACCGAATCCAATTAACTTAAGGTGTAATAGGCCATCTCCTATTTTATATGTCCAATTACATATTCATCGGTTCAATTACATGAGTTATGAATTACTCAACTAATATTCCAAAAAAATGTGTATGTGGTATCCACAATATTTCCCCATCCACAAAATCCATTTAAGGTAATGATTCAATGTTTCATTACCCATCATGGATATTCATCCCTAATGATTTCTATAAGAACATTTGGTTCTAGATCCCTTCACAAACATTCATTATTCATAATATCAATTTATAATGAAAAGTAACAGAACCCTTTGTGGACACTTTTTATTTAGAATCCCATTAAGGATATAGGTATTTGACACCTTTCATGAACACCCATCATCCACTAACAATATATTTTCAAAGCTTAAAGACCATACACTCTATCAGTAAAAATTAATAATTGCAATAATTTAAACTACATTAATAGAATTCCCATTAAAGAAGACCATGAACTAAAATAGAAGGGAGCTCATGTTGGAAGACCCTTAACTACAACATAGTAATGGAATATTTTTAATGAACAGAATCATCCAATAGAAAGGAAAAAAAGTCATGTTTAAAACCAATGAAATTGGGGCCTCATGAAAATACAAGATCATGCCCTATACAATTACCTCATATGAGGCTTATGTCAAATGTAGGGAAGAAATACAGAATATAAAATTCTTATTGTGGCCAATATATGTTAATAGAAATAATAATATATGAATTATAGATCCACTAATCTAGGAAAAAATTTTAGATAATCTCTATATATGAAGATCCATCTATGGTAACCATGTCTTATTGTGTCTTTAAAATAAAAAATACTTGGTCCATCCTTCAAGACATTAAAATGCATAGAATGGCCTGCATGGTGTTGTGTGGAATATGCAACAACAGTCATATGTGTGAATTTTTTCTCAAAATTTATGGTACCCTAACAATGATTTAATTATAAATAAATGATATTCCAATATATATGAATTAACATTATCTATGTATTTCCATTTTTCATAGAGTTATTCATCAAACAACATAGGTTCCCTATTCCTGATCTTGATCATCATAGGATTCAATATTATAATTATGTGCTTCTTGATTCTCATTCCATTGGGATATGTAGTGTTTTACATGTCTCTTGTTTAGGATTCAGTCAAAATATCATTAACAACAAATCCCATTCCAATCTTGGAAATTTATACACATTTTGGTTTCATGAAATTCATTCCCCAAGACATAGTCACTTCAAATCATGTATTGATCCAAGAATTCATGGTTAGATGTTTCCACTTGATAGCACTATTAAGTTTTCAATCTAAAAACTCGTGACAAATAATCTCATAGGGATTAATATCATAGCTCGAAAGACGATCAAATTTGTGGAATAGTAATGTATGTTTACCTCAGAATCAGATTATTTTCATTTTAACAAGTCTATTTCTCGTGTGGGATTTTGTTGACACCAATAATTTTTGTATCAAAAACATTCACATCAATGACTTTCAATGTTTGAAACCTGTTATTCATGGACTTCACTGTAATTATTGATAGATAATTGTTAGAATATGTAAATTTATTTTGGGAAATATCCCATATATCATCCTAAATATTTGGCTTATATTTCTAATTATGTGTGGACACTTTTCCAAAAAAAAATTGAGGTAAAGGATAAACATAATACCTAACCATAAAAACAACTCAACCAGAGGAGGATATGCGAATTTATTAGACCATTCCATGGGATACATATATTGATAAAGACAAGTAGCGAGATTGTGTGTGAGCATAGATCATGTGGTGGCTGCACAAGGTGTTTGTCGGTGCTCCTAGGTGGGTCGGACAATGAGATGGTGTAGATGGTGGGGTTTTGGGGGAATGATTTACATTTGACATCCCTAATACAGGTTAGAGTTATGGATGATAAACCCAACATAATTAATCCATGAAAAACAACCCGAGAGATCTATGTGAGATGTAGAAGGAGTGTGGAAATGTTTCAAAATTAACTATATATGGAAAAATGATATCCTCTCAAACAAGATAATATTGGAAATATAATCACCTCATGTAATCATGTTCAAACTATTACTCGCCCCCCACAATTTGGATATCATTGTTTCAAAGAAATGTGTTACACCTGAGGCATGTATGTATCCACTATTCAATGAATTACATGCCTATATTTTCCAATTATATATCCTATAACAGATTAATAATTCCAAGGTCTAAAATACATTAATGAGTCTTATCTTCACATAAATTTGATATACCTATCATGTGAAGACATCATAATATGTGAACTGTATCACATGATAGAATGGAAAAAATTCTAATCTAACACATGATCATGAAACAAATTATAATGACTCGTCAAATATCACTAGTGACATCAAAAGAACATCATTTTTATCAAGTAAAATATTAACATGATGCACTATAGAATATGAAAATAGTGTTTCTATCATCGTGATCACTAATCCCTCACATTTTGAAATGGGTCGTCGGAATTATCCTTTAGAATATGGTTAACCCAGGGCTTGTTGTAATCACGGTTATGACAACATGTTTCCGTCTAAATGTTTTTATATTTTCAATGGGATGGTCTAATCAATACACTTCATGAGGACCGAAAACTCCATCACTTAAAAGGATAAAATGGTCATTAAATCTAATATGAACTCATCATTATTGTATAAAGAATAGTGTATATTTGATTTTGTGAGAACCTTCTTCCTCTAGTATTTTATTTATTAGTATAATGTGTGAAATATATCTTGTAAAATAATTCAATCTCAAACACCTCAACAGTTTCAATTTGGAATCATGATCACATAAATATGATCATGTTAAACCCACTACAATGTAGTCACATGAATTTATCAATATTCAAACAATGTTGTGGAGAAATAGAATGTTCCATGAAATTATTGAATAAATCTAGACATGGTGCCACATGAAATCCAATCCTGTGAATCTGGTCAATCCAAATATGATGTTATCATGTGATCACATGTCTATCCCAGTGTCAAGATTATACTTCACTTGATCAAGTGAACATTATATAAAAATAAAGTGTTGTTGACCACCAACTCATTCTAGTAAATGAGAAACCACCATCATGAAAAGTTGACATAAAACACACCACATATTCCAATACAAATCCTTCTCCCTCATAAAATATTAAAACACATGAGAGGGGGAGAAAAGGTTGAGAACACAGAGAATGAGTCATGGGTAAGGTAAAATTGAGTGGAGGATGACACTACCTCCTTCATAGTCATTCTCAATATAATTATGAGGAAAAATAAAACCCTTCAGCATGATACTATGTATGACGATTCCCCTATAATAATGAGACTTCATGAATATTTGAATATAATTTAATTAACCAACTAGATAATTCACTCATGTTAATATCCACATGTCTTATCATTTTCATGTGAACACCACTTGACATGAATATGAATATGTGTGAATTCTCTCCCCATTGTTGTGCAGACCCTTGGATGTGTGGCCTTGACATGAACACTCTTCCATGAACCCTTTCTAGTGTCCCAATATGAATCCACTATACATGTTTGTATATCCCCTTACATAACCATTGTGGGCTCATATTAATTTAATGACAAATCAATCATTAGGCAGATCTATCATGTTGTCACCACGAGACCTATATATGTCCCTGATATGACAATAAAGTCAGGGATATTTGCTCATATCACCATGAAAACACAATGATGTTGACCCTGAATATGAAACCATTAGTATACAGTCTATTTATTATGAAAACACAATAAATTTCATCTCTTATGGGAATCGTTGGCCACGAACTCCTCCTCCCAAGAAATATATTTTCCATCTCTCCTTGAGGCATGACCCCATTGTACATGAAACATCAAAAGTTGTACATGTGAAATATTGTGGACATGTTCAGAAGACCCATATATGCAACTCCCTTAAGATCACTTGATCTCATGATTCCACTTCATTCTTGTTAGTCCCTCCTGTAACCATAGAGAATCTAACATTATAGTGTTCCATCCCCTAGAATTGTATATTGAACTTGGAAAAGACCCACAGAATTTTTTCTTTGATCATAAGAAGACATCCTCAACAATTCATGTTGATAAGGTGATGATAACATATAAAATACATTTAAATAATGTAAAAAAATCTTTCATAAGTTTGGTTTCTCAAGAGAAGTTGTCCGAAAAAATCAATTCAATTACGAGAAAGTATCTTAGAAAATGTGGGTTGATCATGTGAATAATTACTAAACAATTCAGTTAAATCATTTGAAGACATCCTGAACAAGGTACTTTGATCATCAAAATACATCCCAAAAATTTCAGTTAATCATGTGAAATATCTTTGTCAAGTCATATTTAGTCACATGAAGCATTTTAGATATGTCTGTGAGATGCCCTTGGACATTTATCCTTGACAAATCAATAACCAAAACATGTTAGATAGATGATCAAGAAATATTTGAATGGAAATGAAGACAAGTCTGACAAACATTAATCACATGTCAAACAGACAGCTAATACATGTCAGGAAGTCCATCATGGCATGTCGAAAAGACAGTCATGATATATTGTTCAAGGAATTATGACATGTTGAAAGAC
This sequence comes from Viscum album, assembly GCA_963277665.1. Classification (NCBI taxonomy): domain Eukaryota; kingdom Viridiplantae; phylum Streptophyta; class Magnoliopsida; order Santalales; family Viscaceae; genus Viscum; species Viscum album. Next base: position 1,613,692,096 of record OY728152.1, on the reverse strand, counting down.
TATCCATACATGTTTGGAAGACACCCTAGACATGTTAGGTAGACTACCTAGGACATTTCAAATGTAACACCCCGAGCTTCCACGATACGCTTCTCATTCAATAATGCAATAGATTGCATTGTACACAACTTCGAGCTCTAAAACACCGCGACTAATCAAAGTAGCCGTTATGAATAGTAATAACCACTTTTTAAAATTATAGAAATTTTATATTTCAAAATGGACTTCATTTTTGTATTCGTAGTATCTAAATTATCCAAATTTGAATTTTTTGTAATTTTCTGAGAACTTCCAATTTTTTATGAATAGTGAAAAATACTTAAAAACAACTTTTTTAAACAAAATAATTTATAGTGATAAATTATACTATTTAGTGGTTTTAAAGTATAATTAGAATATATTTTTACCATTTTGTCCAATGGTGGTCATTAGAATTAATTTAACATTGAAATTGGACATAAACAATTGACAATCATTTGATATAAATTGTTTCTTAAAAACACGCTATTTGTTGTGACAGCGGGAATTAATTATAAAATTAATTAATGCAACTTATATTATTGGAATTTTGTAAAATAGGCATCATTTTTTAATTCAGAATATCAATTATAGATTAGGGTGAAATTTTGGCCTTATTCTGAAAAACTTCAATTTTTGATGAATAGTGAAACCACTAAGTGGTAGTTAAATAACTGATTTTTCGTTTAAATGAAATATTACCACTTCTGTGATTTTATTTTAAAACATCCAACATACATGGTTGTCATTAAGAAGTAAAATGTGGTTCAATGAGATTAAAATAATTTTTTGGTGAATAGTAACTTTTATGTTCTTAATCGCAATTAGAGGTAATTAGTGTAGTTTAAGGTACAAATAATGTTTTAATAATATAAGATGAGCATGAAACTTGTCCTACTCCTATTGGATGAGTCATGGCCGACCAAGACAACACATGGGTCAACTTGGGGACCCCATGTAGCAACTTTAGTTGGAAAATGACATTAATATATATTTATTTAATGTTAAAATTAAATTGACACAAACTTGAGTTATTTTACTAAAACAGTTTTTATGTAGGGTTACACAAGTCCAAATTTTGACTATAAATATTCATTAGAAAGCTAAAAAGATTTCCTACATCATAGTATTTTTGTATAATTTTTAGACATTAAATATATTAAATTATTTATGACAACATTATGATGCAGCGATGACCTCATTATTTAACGATTTTAATAAAATGAAAAGATAATGTAAAATCCAAGGCTTACACTTGTCCAAAGACTATTGGATGGGTAGAGTTAAAACCCTTATCACCTTAGACACGAATTATATAAGTGTGGGACCTTTATAATCCGAAAAGCATTGTGTAATAATGTAACATTTCAATCTTTCCAAAAGAGCCCCTCCTCTCCACTTATAAAAGGCCCCCACCTCTCCCACCTTATTCACACCTTCAAGCCATTTGGCTCGGCCAAACACTGCCCAAATACTCTCCCAACTTCCCCCTATTACTCCTAGAAGCCTCACTTTGGGCATAACTCTTCTCAAGGAATCCTTTGGCTCAAATCAAAAAGAGTTACCCAATTTTGAGGTAATGTATTCTCTAATGTTGTTTTGTATTATTTTTCTTCTCCAACCCCCTAAACTCTTTTTATTAATTTATTTTGTAACAACACCAGTATCCTCAATATACTAGTATGATGTTATAAGAATTATTCTAGCTACACTAAAACACACCAACATCTAATGGTTAAAAAACATACGGTTTCTGTGGATGGCGAATTTCTGCCTCACGAAACGATGATTGTTCAACACTCATATAACACCTTCAAAGATGGCCATTAAGATGTCACTATATTTATATATGATATATAATGCGTTTATGTTTTACTTATGCTTATGTATTTCTCATTTATGTCATACTTTATGATTTCCATTATGGGTAAAACGCGATAATTTCATTTTAGGAAGTGCGGACTACCGCCCCCTCAAAGTGATTTGAATCGTTAATGCCATATGTGGGATGTATAAAGGATGGATTAAATGGTATATAAACTATATTATACTGTAATTATATTATAAATTTATATCATTATGATTCTGTTCCATTAAATACGAAATAGAAATGAAAGTAGCGTTCATGCATACGTACGGCTTACCGTCTCCATGAACGGTGCATTTCATTTATTACCTCTAAATGTTACGTGACATTATGAATGAATGTATATACTGGATATATATCATATATATGATATCTACATCATGAATATAATTCTGTATATAATGGATATTTCACCACATGAACAACTTGAAATTATAGGAAGTTTATTTTTGACCCAAGTACCAAAGATCGACAAAACGACCGTTATTAACTTAAATAATTAAATAATGTTCATATCGTTGTAATAAGTGATATAAAAAGGATAATGAAATTGAAAATTGTTCTTAATAAGTTGTATATTAACTCTAGTTTATTATTCATGAGGTTAAAGAACAGTTGAGTCAAGTCAGACACGAGGTAAGGGAATTTCTTAACCCAATTTCCATTCTTTGGGTTAATCTCCTACTTTAAAATTATTTCATGATATTATTATGTACTATCTTGTATTTGTACTTTCTTTATGTGTACATATAGTGAATACACATAATAGATCTATTTTATTTTAAAAATGATCTTTGTATGGACTTCATCTCAATCTCCTTTCATTGAGGCATATTTCGTTTTATACACAACTTTCTTTTATACGGTGTATAAACCCCTTTGACTTTTAAGTTTATTCAAAAGATTTTATTTTATAAATATGTGATTTTTAAATGATTTCAAAAAATAAATATTTCTCTCCAATATATGAAAATCCAGTGAAAATGTATACGTATTTAACGCAAGCTTAAAAATGTTTTCAGAAAACCCGACTCTCGAGTGTGGTAGACAGGAAGGGATTGGGAGTGGACCCATCATGGCCTGTAATTAGTCGAGCAGTCTCAGAATTAGTTATTTTGTTTTCAGAAGCTTGCATAATGTTTTCAGAAAAACACTGGAGTATATTTGAGCAATTTTAAATGTAATTATCTTTTAAAAAAATTGCATCGGTAGGTCTCATGAGACAAACTAGTGTCTTGGCACGAGGCCTTGACAAAATATTATTTGTGGTCTTGGAACGAGGCCTTGGCTACGTTGTTATGATAGTCTGGCATTATTCATTCCATCATTATGAAAGTGGTTATTGATATTTCATGTTATTATTCAACCAGTAGAATATCCATGTGAAAAAGTGAATGACATTATCTCATTTTACTTTTGCCATATTATGTTGAAGTTCAAGTTTAAAAGGCTTTTGTTTTAGTTATACATTGCCTTAAATGTTAATGTTTATTTATGAAAGCTTCCGCTATATTGTTAACCATACTGAGAATCCGAGCTCACCCCTTTCAATGTTTTAATATTTTCCAGGATGTGAAGAAGTATTTTATGAATGACCTGCAGGGATAGTCCGAAGAGGATAGAAGTGTGAACTATGGAGACTATGTTATTATAGTTTTTCACTTTGTGATGTAATGTAAAATTTATGAATGTATCTAGTGTTTCCAAGGCTACTAAACTAATTGGTCTTTCGAGACTTGATCTTTTGTGATCATGCCAATGTTACGAAGTAATGCACCAGCTATGGGTAGCTGGGGTCGGGGCATTACAGTTGGTATTAGAGGCAATTTAGTACTAACCTTGGAAGCTAGATTTAGATAAACTCTGATTAGAGCACATAGCTCGAAGATAGACTTTGAGGATTAGTATAGAAGAACTTCCTAGAATTTTGGTATTGTAGAGATGTTGTGAGTTTTCCGAGCAATACATCCCTGTCTGGATACGAGCAGGTAGAGGCGGCTCTGGCACAGATGTACCTAGGGGTAAAACCCGAAAACACCGCTTTGAGCTAGACTCGAACGGGAACTGGTGCACGACAACGGGCCTTGTTGCACTCTTGGTTATGACACTCCTGGGGGATATGCTTAGGATAATTCTCATTTTCTTTACAAACCAATATGAACGATTATGAGTATATACATCCTCAAATAAAAACTTTTTATGATTATGGATTATATCCATAAAGAGTTCAATTTATGTTAAGTATTTTACAAGTATGGAATTATGTATTTTGATTCATAAACTAATCTAGTTTATGCCATTGTTTAGAAATGGCGCCTAGTGGAAGGAATGGAAACCATATCAATGCACGCACTCCATGTAGGGTTTTCCCTCCTGCTCAAGATAATTATTGTGGATCTGGAGATACAACTGGTGCTGATCAACTTATTACCATATTGGGACTACTCACTCAAGTTATGAATGATAACCTTACTCGTATGGATCACCCTGATCCACAACGTGGAGGATCAATGTTAGACCGCTTCATGAGGCAACAACCACCAACATTTAATGGGGGTAAAAATCCATTAGTAGCTGAGAAATGGATAAACTTATTAGAGAAAATATTCCATGCCTTGGGGAGTAGCGAAAGGGATAAGGTTGTCATGGAAGTTTACCGCCTCACTGGAGATGCTGATCAGTGGTGGTCGCTGATTCAAAACACAAAGGAAGATGATGACGTATCAAATATGGAATGGAGGGAGTTCAAAGAGCTTTTCTTAGAAAAATACCATCCTCGTGACCATCGAGCAGATATGGAAAGGAAATTTCTGAGTCTGAGGCAGAAGGAGGATGAGAATGTCGCAAAGTATGAGGCTAACTTTACAAGGTTAGCGAGGCATGCTGCCGATTATATACGTAACCCAAGGAGTAAGATTGATCGTTTCTTTGATGGGTTAAAACCATTTCTCCATCGAGCTTTAGTATCACAATCCTTCTCATCATACGAAGATATTGTCTCGTGTGCTATCAAGACAGAAAATGAATTCTCTAAGTCTTATGACAACAAAGTAAAGCAAGAGAAGAAGAGAACGGTGGAACAAGAGACAGATAAAGGGAAAAAGGGAAAGAAGGATTTTCCATTATGTGATAATTGTTGGAAGAATCACCCTGGTACTTGCCTAAAAGGATTGGGAGTTTGTTATAAATGTGGAGAAAATGGTCACCAGGCTCGTCATTGTAAGGGAATGAAAGAGGCTATCAAAGTTGAATGCTATAATTGTAGAGAAATGGGTCATTATGCAAATGAATGTCCTAAGCGTCAGGGAAACTTACCTCAGAAAAGGCCAAGGGATCACGGACAATCTTATTCTGTTACTACAGTTGAAGTAGAATAACTAATGTAATGGTGCTTTTGGACTCATGGATTATATTCTAGTTATTAGAATAATGTGATATATATATAAGGATTGTACTGTAGTACTTGTTGATTTCAGTAAGGTTTTTATATTTTTAGTATGTGACAATAAGAGAAACTTTACTTTGTTTGGGGAATCTGATAAATTGATTTTGGAATTAAGAGACCTTTTAGAGAAAGTCTGGAAAGAGGTATATTGGATAATTATAAAGGTTGGAGTAGATTAAGTTGATCTTTGGATAGTATTGTTTAAGGTTAAAAAATTTATGAAGATTATTTTTGGAATATTATGATACTATAGTTTTAGGAAAAGGACAACCTGCAGGGTGGGGCATAACCCGTCGCGTCGGACAAAGGTGCAGGAATCGAACCCACAACCAAAGTGCGTCGTGCCTTTATTTCCTACCACTAGCCTACAGGAAGTCCCTGGTTATTACAAAATAATTTTACTAATCTAAATTGTATGTGTTAACATTTGGAACCTTATACAATTAGGATAAGTATAATATTTTTGAGTTCTATTATCTTTTTGAGTGAAAGATGAGTAGAAGGTTGAAACTCTAATTGTCAAGCATAAATATATATATACCTATCTCTTATTCAATGAATAAATTAATTCTTAAACTTTAGTAAAGGGATATTAAAACAAAAAAAAATGTGTTATCCAAATACCTTATGTCTTGTTGAACTGATGATATTTTAAATCAACAGAGATTGAAGGCTTTGAGGCCCTCAATTTGACAGTTGATTGTGATTGATGACCTCAATCACTCCCTACAAATATTTACGCTTTTCCTCCAATTATATGTCTCTAATTTCCACCAATGTTCTCCTAATCGAGATCATAATTGGGTGGTGACTTTTTCATTTCTCTTTCCCTCTTATTAAGGCTAAATTTTATTAACCTTATTTCCGATGTGGGTTTTCCTCAAAGGTATTTTCTCTTTTCAACCTTTTATTTTCAAAGAAAAATTTCAAATTGCGAGGACGCAATTTATTGAAGGAGGGGAGAATGTAACACCCTGAGCTTCCACGATACGCTTCTCATTCAATAATGCAATAGCTTGCATTGTACGCAACTTCGAGCTCTAAAACACCGCGACTAATCAAAGTAGCTGTTATGAATAGTAATAACCACTTTTTAAAATTATAGAAATTTTATATTTCAAAATGGACTTCATTTTTGTATTCGTAATATCGAAATTATCCAAATTTGAATTTTTTGTAATTTTCTGAGCACTTCCAATTTTTTATGAATAGTGAAAAATACTTAAAAACAACTTTTTTAAACAAAATAATTTATAGTGATAAATTATACTATTTAGTGGTTTTAAAGTATAATTATAATATATTTTTACCATTTCGTCCAATGGTGGTCATTAGAATTAATTTAACATTGAAATTGGACATAAACAATTGCCAATCTTTTGATATAAATTGTTTCTTAAAAACACGCTATTTGTTGTGACAGCGGGAATTAATTATAAAATTAATTAATGCAACTTATATGTTTGGAATTTTGTAAAATAGACATCATTTTTGAATTCAGAATATCAATTATATATTAGGGTGAAATTTTGGCCTTATTCTGAAAAACTTCAATTTTTGATGAATAGTGAAACCACTAAGTGGTAGTTAAATAACTGATTTTTCGTTTAAATGAAATATTACCACTTCTGTGATTTGATTTTCAAAAATCCGACATACATGGTTGTCATTAAGAAGTAAAATGTGGTTCAATGAGATTAAAATAATTTTTTTGGTGAATAGTAACTTTTAAGTTCTTAACTGCGATTAGAGGTAATTAGTGTAGTTTAAGGTACAAATAATGTTTTAATAATATGAGATGAGCATGACACTTGTCCTACTCCAATTGGATGAGTCATGGCCGATCAAGAAAACCCATGGGTCAACTTGGGGACCCCATGGAGCCACTTTAGTTGGAAAATGACATTAATATATATTTATTTAATGTTAAAATTAAATTGACACAAACATGAGTTATTTTACTAAAACAGTTTTTAAGTGGGGTTACACAAGTCCAAATTTTGACTATAAATATTCATTAGAAATCTAAAAAGATTTCCTACATCATAGTATTTTTTTTTATAATTTTTAGACATTAAATATATTAAATTATTTATGACATCTTTATGATGCAGCGATGACCTCATTATTTAACGATTTTAATAAAATGAAAAGATAATGTAATATCCAAGGCTTACAATTGTCCAAAGACTATTAGATGGGTATATTTCAAACCCTTATCACCTTATCCACGAATTATATAAGTGTGGGACCTTTATAATCCGAAAAGCATTGTGTAATAATGTAACATTTCAATCTTTCCAAAAGAGCCCCTCCTCTCCACTTATAAAAGGCCCCCACCTCTCCCACCTTATTCACACCATCAAGCCATTTGGCTCGGCCAACCTCTGCCCAAATACTCTCCCAACTTCCCCCTATTACTCCTAGAATCCTCACTTTGGGAAGAACTCTTCTCAAGGAAGCCTTTGGCTCAAATCAAAAAGAGTTACCCGATTTTGAGGTAATGTCTTCTCTAATGTTGTTTTGTTTTATTTTTCTTCTCCAACCCCATAAACTCTTTTTATTCATTTATTTTGTAACAACAACAGTATCCTCAATATACTAGGATGTTGTTATAAGAAGGATTCGAGCTACACTTACACACACCTACATCTAATGGTTAAAGAACATACGGTTTCTGTGGATGGCGAATTTCTGCCTCACGAAATGATGATTGTTCAACACTCATATAACACCTTCAAAGATGGCCATTAAGATGTCACTATATTTATATATGATATATATAATGTGTTTATGTTTTACTTATGCTTCTTTATTTCTCATTTATGGCATACTTTATGATTTCCATTATGGGTAAAATGCGATAATTTCATTTTAGGAAGTGCGGACTACCGCCCCCTCAAAGTGATTTGAATCGTTAATGCCATATGTGGGATGTATAAAGGATGGATTAAATGGTATTATACACTATATTATACTGTAATAATATTATAAATTTATATCATTATGATTTCGTTCCCTTAAATTCAAAATAGAAATGAAAGTAGCGTTCATGCGTACATACGGCTTACCGTCTCCATGAACGGTGCATTTCATTTCTTACCTCTAAATGTTACGTGACATTATGAATGAATGTATATACTGGGTATATATCATATATATGATATCTACATCATGAATATAATTCTGGATGTAATGGATATTTCACCACATGAACAACTTGAAATTATAGGAAGTTTATTTTTGACTCAAGTACCAAAGATCGACAAAACGACCGTTATTAACTTAAATAATAACATAATGTTCATATCATTGTAATAAGTGATATAAAAAGGATAATGAAATTGAAAATGGTTCTCAATAAGTTATATATTAACTCTAGTTTATTATTCAGGAGGTTAAAGAACGGTGAGTCAAGTCAGACACGAGGTAAGGGAATTTCTTAACCCAATTTCCATTCTTTGGGTTAATCTCCAACTTTCAAATTATTTCATGATATTATTATGTACTATCTTGTATTTGTACTTTCTTTACGTGTACTTATAGTGAATACACATAACAGATCTATTTTATTTTAAAAATTATCTTTGTATGGACTTCGTCTCAATCTCCTTTCATTGAGGCATATTTCGTTTTATACACAACTTTCTTTTATACGGTGTATAAACCCCTTTGACTTTTAAGTTTATTCAAAATATTTTATTTTATAAATATGTGATTTTTAAATTATTTCAAAAAATAAATATTTCTCTCCAATATATGAAAATCCAGTGCAAATGTATACGTATTTAACGCAAGCTTAAAAATGTTTTCAGAAAACCCGACTCTCGAGTGTGGTAGACAGGAAGGGATTGGGAGTGGATCCATCATGGCCTGTAATTAGTTGAGCAGTCTCAGAATTTGTTATTTTGTTTTCAGAAGCTTGCATAATGTTTTCAGAAAAACACTGAAATATATTTGAGCAATTTTAAATGTAAGTATCTTCTAAAAAAATTGCATCGGTAGGTCTAATGAGACAAACTAGTGTCTTGGCACGAGGCCTTGACAAAATCTTATTTGTGGTCTTGGCACGAGGCCTTGGCTACGTGGTTATGATAGTCTGGAATTATGCATTCCATCATTATGAAAGTGGTTATTGATATTGCATGTGATTATTCGACCAGTAGAATATCCATGTGAAAAAGTGAATGGCATTATCTCATTTTACTTTTGCCATATTATGTTGAAGTTCAAGTTTAAAAGGCTTTTGTTTTAGTTATACATTTCCTTAAATGTTAATCTTTATTTATGAAAGCTTCCGCTATATTGTTAACCTTACTGAGAATCCGAGCTCACCCCTTTCAATGTTTTAATATTTTCCAGGTTGTGAAGAAGTATTTTATGAATGACCTGCAGGGATAGTACGAAGAGGATAGAAGTGTGGACTATGGAGACTATGTTATTATAGTTTTTCACTTTGTGATGTAATGTAACAGTTATGAATGTATCTAGTGTTTCCATGGCTACTAAACTAATCGGTCTTTCGGGACTTGATCTTTTGTGATCATGCCAATGTTACGAAGTAATGCACCGGCTCTGGGTAGCTGGGGTCGGGGCGTTACATCAAATTTTTCAAAAAGACACAGTGGGACCCAAAAAACGTGCTCCCCCATCGAAGATCCTATTTTTGAATACCCCAAATATAAGGGGATTCATGTTAATGGGTTAGTGATATGCACCAATGAGACCATGTTTTTTCTTTCTCTTGGATGGGAACTCCATTTCAAGCTTATCATATTTAACTTACCATTCTCGTTAGACATCTCCCTTTATCAGTAAGAAGTTAGATAATCAATATGCAACCTGGGAATCCTTCTTGGTATAATCCCCTTACATTACTACACATCTAGGATGTAAATATTTACGTCATGTTTAGTCACATATCACAACAAATAAGTAGGTTATAAAAGAATTAAATAGGAGGACTATAATTCATTCCCACACAAGATATGTATGAATACTTCATAAGTCTCATGTTCCAATGGTATCCACGTTGGTGTAAGTCCCTCCATATCCACATATATTCTTAACCCATGGGACATAATTATCCCAATAGTATATCACCGTTCCCTACCCATCAATAGAAGGGGTGTGGGATTATACACAACAATCCTTTTTTGTTTAAGCCCTGACAAAGGCCTCAGGTACCTCAATCCCATTAGAGAGGTTAGAAAATGATTAAAAATGATGACAATGATTCCTATTATAAAAATTAAATGTGTTATTCATTATTAATTCTCGATCTCTAAACCATATTCCACATGAGAATATAAATCATCCCTTTCTTTGTAAACTGTTAATGTGTATGTATTTAACAAATTTATCTTTTATTATGTGTTTAATCTTTATAAATTCCTTATTTTTTACTATGATAATGACACTATTAGAATGAGAGACTAGGGATGAATGTTCCTATAGCATGATAAGAATTCCCCCAATGAAAGGCTTCATTAGAGAGTATTTTTTATTTCATCTCATCATCACTAAAATGTTCATATCCTCAATGAGGTATTTTAGGGTGTATTTTCATGCATAAGTCATAAAAAATACCTTAATTCACATAATTTTCTTATTTTTATGCCAATAACTTGGTATATGTTTAATATCATTCATATCCAAATAGGATTCATAGGATGTGTACTCATGTCCCAAGCCCAATATTTTATGTCCTTTTTGTATGATGTTGGACTTCATGGTATAATCCTATCTTATGAGATCATAAAATGTCAAATGAAATACATGGGTTTTGTATCATGTTATAACAATATAAATAGGAGGCCTCCTAGAAGTTCATTCCCATATACAAGACACAAACCACCACCATGTATGATAATAATTTTCAAAGATCCTAAATAATGTTGTAAAATAAATCAACTTAAATTAATAATGAAAATGATAGTGAACTTTTGACACGTACATTTGTTCCCATGGACACATGGTTTTAAAAAATTCATTGAATTTTTTCTAACTAGCCTTGTATTAGTGCCTTGGAATGATTTTTCAATCATATCATAAATCATTAAGAGTGTCCCAAAATAAGAAATTACTACCCTAAAAATGTGCAATGAGCTTGAACTCCCGTCCTCTAAAACAACATGGGTTCTTAAGAATCATTCGGTTTGAAAACCCAATTATCATCCTTGCCATTGAATTTAGGTTCTTTCCTTAACTTTAATATGGGAACTGTTGTGTGTTTTCTTTAGAAGAAAATATGGTAAAACTATTGCAATTGATTTATAAACCACCCTCAACCTCCCACAACCGAACATCGGGTGAAACTATTCTAAATTTTTCATGAAATAGTGAGTTAGGAGAGTTATGTCAATAATGGTTGCAAATATATGTTGTTATTACTTTACAACACAATAAAATTCTTATAATAGTTCTATATGTCATGTAATATTAATAAAATTCAATCCACATATGATACCAAATTTTATCCCATATTAACCAAGATTAAATATTAATCATGGTAATTATTTTATTAAAAAAATATATGATGACCCCTATAAGATATTTTTAATATGTTGAACCTACAATTCATATTTATTTAAATTTAGTTTATTTCTATTTAAGATAATTTTTACTTTTTCGTTAAATTATAACATATATATACAACCATTTTTGTAGAAAAATGAATTCTTAATAATTATGTATTCATAATAACATTTCATATCAAATACTAAATAAATTAGTGTTAAAATATTATTTATATATAAATTATATTTTATCATAATTTAACCATATTATATTTAGTTTCTTAAAATAAAAAATTCAATGTGCATAAATGAAAAATTATTTGAAAATAAATTTTTAAGCATAAATTGATCTTATTAGTCATTTAGATGCAATAATTTAATTTTATCAAAGATATTTTATTAAAAATACATTACATCATAGATTTGAAAACTACTTCAATTTATACCATCCATTTAAATTGATATATTTTTTAGATTAAATTTTAATTATAATAACATTAGCTTTAAAAAATGTAATGCTATTTCAATTTACTTCAATGTTGTGTGTGAAAAAAAATCATCACGGTGTTTATTTAAAGGAAAATTACATAACAAAATCTCGTTGATTTATGGAAAATTTACCAAAGATATATTTTATGATGAATCTTATATAGAAAAATGAGTTAAAGGTCCAACTAAAATTGCATTTATAAAATGGTTTATTCACCAAAGTACATTCCCAAGGGGCGTGCTAGTGCACTATGTTATGAATATGGTTTGGTCTTTTCACCTTAGAAATAACTAGAATGAGCTCAATAAGATCACATAATTTATTATTATCCACAACCACTTATTGGAAATATATTACATCAACCCTAAAGATATTTATACTAATAAATAGTTTAACATTATTCAAGATTTTATCATTTGATGGAGAATAGATAATATATTAACAATATTTGTTTTCGTGGATGATATAGAAAATTTGAGTTTATAGTGATATAATCTGGGCTAATAAATTCCTTAAATATATTCATAGATGAAGATTATATTCTTTAGACACTACATTGATAAATTTCATGTGGCCTTTAGTGGAAAAAATGCTTATATACTCTAATAGAATGGAAGAACATGAGGAAGTTTTAAAGAAACTATTTAAGTGTTAATGAGTTAATAGGATGTATGATATCACTATAATGTATGAATTTTGGATTTATTAAATATCATTATAGGGGAATTCAATCATAAGAATCACTTTCTTGTTGATCCATCCAAAAAATAACTGAAGAATGGTCTCGACAAATAATTTTTAGTGAAATGCAATGTTTTCTTGGATTATGATAGTATTAAAAATTCCTTGTGAAAACTTTATCCTTGATTTCTCTCCTAATTTGATTATTAACCCAATATTAATTAAATTATGAATTGTTTAAATGTTTTAAGACAGATTTAGGGAACTCAAGAAGAGGCTAGTTACATCACATTTACTCAATGAACCCTCTAGTGGATACTGGTTTGTTATATAAAAAATTTATTCAAAAATCATATCATGTTAGATATTCATGAAAATGATAATTCTATTTCATATAAATATAAAAAATTTATGAAACATGAAAAAAAAATCATGATTCAGGATATCAGGTTAGTATTTTCGATCATTTCATTCATGATTTAGAGGCACTTCCTCTAGGGATTGATGTGGGAAATATATACTCAATGATAGAATTTAAATCGTATATTCACACAAAATTAGTCATAAATGTTCCAATGAATATGGTGGGAGTTAATTATGGGATATTATTTCCCAATACACTACCATATTATAATTTAAAATAATGTATTTTATTCTCTATGTCAAAAAAAATGGTGGTCATATCCATGATTAGGATTGACAATGACTATGAATAAAGGGTTTTATGGGAATCTTAATTTTAAGAGTATAAGGGAATTAAAATCCCATAATCCAAGATATAAACTGGATGAATACCCAAATACATGAAATAATATAAAATGAATAAATTGTTGTCTTGTATACTATAAACTAATGATGTTATAACTAAATATTTAATATGTGGTCATAATAAAGATCATTATAGAAAAATCAAAATATTCCTCCCCCTGTTGATTATCGACATGTTGATATAAAATTTCATATTGCAAGGATGGGACACTTCTTATCACAATAGAATTCTAGTGACTCGCTCATTAAAGGGGAAATAATAATTAGATCTTTGGAGATTTTTTTTTTCTGAGAATGAATTCATACAAATGAATCACACATATTTATTTCATTGTCATAGGCCATTATATAAGTTCATTGAGGAGATCCCTTGGACCCATGAATTTACTATTCCATTACATAATTCATTATTCAATAGAATATGGTTAGAAGAAAAATATAACCCTTCATTTGTATGTATACATGAAGTAATTATTTAAGTTCAATGTTTAATATCCTTATATATAATGATATTTTACGTGGTAGTAAAAGATATGTAGTAATATTTTAGAGAAAATCACATAATAATGAATAGGATATTCCATGTGTTATTTATAACATAACATAGTATATAACTATGCATACATCATATGTGAGTTTCATTAGTATGTATCTCTTTTAATCTCCCACAAGCACCAAATCCACAATGATATAGTGTAATCTCACATTATATTGTATCATATACAATAACATGTGAAATAATATCCAATTATCCTTTTTGATATCTCCGATTATACTTTTATAAATCAATTATTTAATTTACTTTTTATCACATCATATGGAATATATTTTGAATATACATCTTATAATCCTTTTAGATAAACAATAGAACAATGTTTGTGTATCACACTATGTCAAAATAAATCCCCATTAGGTCAACCATAAATTGTAAACCCATGTTCCATAAGAGCATTGAAAACAAATATTAACTATTGAATTAATATATGTATGTAAATATCAACTTATACAAAGTCAAATATTCTAATCCTGTTACTAATGGTTTTAGAATTATCTACAAAAAACATCATATCTCCTTATAAGTTTTATGCATCTACATTAAATGTAAATATGAATTATTATATAATCCCTTTGTCGAAGAAAATTAGTGACAGTGGGATAAAATATATGTGAGTCCCATATATCTAACTAATAAAATCTGGATTCATTGAGTATAAATACATCAGGTTAATGATTAAAACATATGTAATTTACCTTAATGGAGGATCACATCTCATGTCCATCACTTAATAGACAATATTTTTCTTTCTAATAGGTTATAGTCATATTATTACCCAATAAATCCTAATTGAGGGACAAAAACTCATACACATCATATGTTAGGAAAAATTTAATCATGGTTATGATATTACTATTGACACGATCAACAACATTCCAAAACACCCCTGATTAGATAACACTCCTAATTTCCATAATAAATCAATCAATGTATGAATTGTCTCATACTAGATATCTCACTAACCATAAGTATAGGGAAATACCAATATATAAAATATACCCCTTCTACATCAGGAGAATATTTCATATCTGTATCTAAAATCATACTCATGTTATCTATGAATTTTCATTGATACCTATAGTACACTAGGGAGAACAACAGTTTGAGATTATTCTTTGTCATACATTAAGATATCAATTATAATTTATTTTTATCAAAATTTTTCATACAACATGATGAAAGATAATATGTAGTATAACTTTTTTATATCGTGATAAATTTGATATCCTTAAAAAGTTTTATGAAAATTAAAATATCATACATAACATCCCATCTAAACATATCATATATGATCAACCACCATATTTTCCTCATGTATAATTAAATTTTAGGTGTTTTAAAATTAACTTCATCTCCATGTAATATATACCACCAACCTAAGTGACAAATTTTAAAAATCCCCTAACTAATTTCATTTACTGAAAACAACATGGAATTAATCAATCATGAATAATATTGAGATTTTGGAATCATTTCTTAAAGCATAAACGTCTAAAATAGAGTATTACAACTATTTTACATTAAATAATCCAATATTATGATTATAATACCTCATATTGTTGCATTAAATCCTTCTAAGTTTATTATTATTATTCTTGGAAGCCTTTCAATAAAATGTCTTCCATCAGATTATTTTGGTAACTAAAATAAATCTATTAGTTATTTGTCGTCCATAATATCCTATACTCCATTGTGATATGAAATTAATTTCATTTCATTATTATAACTAAATTTAACATTTTACGTTTAATGTTTATCCACACACACAATTATATTTTTTGATATAGAGTTATATTAACATTAAATACTGATTGGAATAATATTTTAGTTTTTAACATTGAAATTATCAATGTACAAATAAACTCCCCTAACATTATTGAAACATTATTCTCTTAAAAGGTTAATACTAATAAACAAAAAATACTTTATTATTGGGGTTAACACTTTTTTACCTAATTGAAAATACTAAATAAACAAAATATTTTTCAATATGTATTGTATGGTATTCCATGTATTTATAGTATATTGAAAAGAAATTTTTTTCATTAAAATATATCAGTGATGTTTATGGGATTAAATCAATTATATTTTAACAATAATCATTATTAAAAACATTTAACCTAAAAAACTCATTTTATCAGTGTATTGTCTAAATTATGATATATAATTTAAGGAATTATAAACCTTTTTTATAAAAAATATAATAAAATGTTGTTCATAAAAAAGAATTATTTTACAAACAACATCCCATATCATATAAGGGACATAATATGGAAGAACAAATTATGTAAATAGATCCATCAGAGTATGATAATGTTTCACTGTAAAAAAACTATGATTTAGTTTGCATTTTATTCATCATGAGTCAACAAAAATTTTCATATCTCTTTTAAATATAGACCAAAATTTATACCATTACATTCCAATATTTTGAACTCCTATATAATAAAAACTGTTATATAATATATATTTTTTATAATATACCTTTTGATCTCAATGAATATTATTTCAATAATGCCAATAACTTACATGGAAGTTCTATGGAGTTTAATCAACTCATTAAATTACCTTGAAAATTCCATCATATATTAATATTACTCTATATTAATTATACTTCATTTAAGATTCATTAAGCATGATAGGAAATTATTAGGTAGAATTTTTTAGACTCTCATACCAACTTTTCTTCATTGGGTATGAACATCTACCCACATTTAATATTGATATATCCCCAAAATGTGAACATCACATGAACAGTTTATCTTTCTAAAACTCATTTAAAAGGGGTAAACATTTATTGAACATTCTAAAATTTTAAGGACATTTCAAATTATATAAATTAAATAAATTTCTTAACTAGTATATGAAATATAGGAAACCATTAGTCACACCAAGATATTTTCATATTCAATCATGTTGAATATATAGGTGGAGACTAATTTTCCTTATGTAATATTCACCTAAATCCATTTTAAACTAAATTGAAAAAATAATTTTTATTATTAGATTCATTCATTTAACTACATGGAAAATGGGTTACCTGTGAACAATTTAGTCTAATATAAATAATATTTATTGTCTTATGATTATGTCATATGTTTATAAAAATGGATGGAGTTACCAAGATTTATTTATATTTTTTGTAAATTTTCCATAGATTTATGTTTGAGGATAACAATTCTACCTATCTAAAAAATATTAGATGATTATCATGTTTAACAAATAATTAGCAATGACTTTAGTTAAATTAATTGTTACAAAATGATAACCCATTTAAAATTCATCATGAATTTTTGTGTTCCACAATATATTTTTTATATATAATGATTCTTATTTGTAATTCCCATAACCACAATGTTTTTATGTTGGTAATCATCCAAATCAAATCATATATTGTTATTTAATAGTTAATATATAACATCCGTAAACCTGTATTCGTAGATATTATTGTAAAACATTAGCATTGCATTAATTTTTTTGATACAGATAAATGTATACCAATTTTAATCATCCAAATATTACAAAATAAAAATGGAAATAATTTATTACTAACATTCGTAAGGATATTTCAGTTTTTCAATTTTAGAGAATTAGGAAAAAATATTCTATAACAATTACCATGTCCAAAAGTGATAATTTTTTCCACTATACCAATATTTTCAAATTCCATGTTAATTAAGTATAGTCACTTACAATGTTATTCAAATGTGAATCATTTTTAGAAAAATAAATAAATTAACACCATTCTTCATAACCATGTAAAAAAGAAAACAAAATAAGGATGAGCTAAAATTCTCAGTTAGGGTTAACATAAGCATTACCAATTGATTGACACTAGTGATCAAAAGATTCTCAAAATCGTATGATAAATTAAAAAATTCGAGTGATTTTAATATAAGATAATTCACTTCTATTAAACATGGATCATATATCTTGATTCATCAAATAAATGTCTAGAAAAGCAATGCTTCATGAGAATCCACAATCACGAGCTATGTGATGCCTATCATGACCAAAGGAAACATTAATGCTCATTGTAATCCTAGAGAAATCATGTTTGTATATTAGAACAATATATTCATAACCAGTTTTAGAAATAAGAATATCCATATTAAATAAAATGGAATAAAATATTTGGTTAACTCCCTCAATTTTTTTATTAATGATAATGAACATTACATATTTCATTGGAGAGATTTATAGGGCTCACCTATCGTATAAAATGTATCAGGATCACCCATTATTTAATATGTATGAAGATCACCAACAATGATGACATATATCAGGAACAATATTCAACATCAATGACATAAATGTTAAATTAATGTCTAAAACAATTAAAATCCTGAATTTCTGAACATAACACACCAGAAAACAATCAACATTCTTTTATATCTTGGTTATCCCAAAGAAAAGAAATCAATTTCCTCAAAATATACATAAAAAATTAGTAATATCCACCTACATATATAATATGTTTTGTATCATAAGATCATATTCCAATGGAAGTAGAGGAATCACTAATATATGTAGCCATAGATAAAAATATCTTTAAAAGAATATTTAAAACAGTTTTTTAAAAACTGTGGAAATACACTTTTCTATTTGAAATATTTTAAGAAATTATTTTGAAAGAAAAAATATTTTTATATAAAATAATTATGGATACTTATAACGGACTATTAAATATTAATAAAATTCTTGATAGTTGGAAAATCCATTCATTTTATAGGCATAAAAAATTTATTTTCATGATTTTGTAATGAGAGTCAAAAGCGATACATGTCGAAAGAGTTAAGAAAAATCCTTATAAAACCTTTTAAATTAAGGTTAATGATCCTGTGGCATATCTTTAGGAATTATTTACTGTTTTTAAAATAACATTATTGAAAAAATATATAGAACATGGTGAAAAAGTTGGGTTATATGTCTGTAAAAATATTAAATAAGTTGTTTAATGAAACCCCAATTTATAAATTTTTAAAACCAAAATCTATTTTAATGTAACATTAAAATAAAAAACATTAAATTACATGGTTATAAAAACATACATGTTATTATTTTATAATGGTAAATATATAAAACATCTAAATTTATATTTGTACATCATTTAAAATATATATCAAAGAAGGATGTTTGGAATTAGAAACTCTTACAACTCAGGTAATGATTGTATCAAAAACATGTTGAATGAGAAAACATTACACGATTCTATAAAACACATAAATCACATGAAATAATTTTTTAAAAATTCATGGGTAACTATGAACACTTTTTACATGAATCATGTTGTATAACATGATTTTTTCTCAAATAATTGAAATTGAGATCATAAAAATGCATTCAAATTTTGTGACATTAGAATCAATATCTCATAAATGAGAAATCATAAAAGAAAATTTAAATATATTGATCAAAGGTGAATTCATCATAATATATATATATATAGGCAGAATGTATAATTATAAAATGAACTAGGTGAATATTAATGACATCCCACGGTGAAATAATAATAAGATGAAAAATCATTACACAATCATATCATTGAATGTTATAATTTTGTAAATGAAGCTATATTGTTTAATAATTGTAAAATAAAACAAAATAATTTAAAATATAATATAAAACAATAATAGTAAAATTTAAAAATAATCATGGAATAAAAAATCCAATGAACAACACTTATAACCCCATGAATGGAAATTGAGTTAAGAAACCCCTTACCTAATGGTAAAACTCAATTAAAATCCCCTTGTATGAATTAATATGAATAAAAACTTATATTATAATGAAAAATAAGGACTCATGATAGAAAATTTAAAATTACTGTATATACACCATATAAAACAAAATTGGCACATAATAATAAAATATATATCAATGAATGGAAATTGGGAAAAAATCCCTTACCTTGAGCTATAATATTCCCTATATGTCTCTGAAATAATGTATATAAAAATTATATCAATTAATTTATTTCATAATAAAAATATAAATGTCTAATGAAATATAATTAGAATATTTATTTCATTTACTTTGATTATATATGTAATTACAGAATCATTTAATTCCACTTTGGATGTTTTGAGGATGTTCAGTTCATACGTTCATATTGGTTTTAGTATGTTGATCAAGGAAAAAGAGGGCATTGTTCCACAAAATTAATAATAATAATCAGTAAATAATTTCAATTTTATTAAAAAAATGTTACTTTTAAAACAAATCATGAATTATTTTTATAAAAAATGAACCATGATACAATGATAAAGACAACAGATTATATGCACGCATGGGTAACATTTCCATTTATCATAGAACCTGAGAGGTATAAGATATATAACATTTTATATTTCCAAAATTATTATTATATAATTAATATTATTGTATATTAATAAATAAATTTATATATATCTTCTATGTGATGTAGTCAGGAGAAACGAATCACATTGCTTCATGGTTGTGGTAATATACACGTATGCATAAATGACGTTATGGTTTTCCAGAAGATGGATATATAAGAAAATATATGGTATATTATCCATCCATAAATATAATTATGTAATGAATATAACATGTATAAATTAAATAAATTATTATAACCATCCATAATTGGTGGAAATGGAAAATGAATTACATTGTTTCCTAAGGTAGTAGTCGACCACACACAAGAACTATTGATTAATTTTCCATTTTATCAGATAGAATGTGTATATAGTTTATTTAAATAATAGAATAAAAAATAGAATAATACTTAATATAAAAATTTTGTTATTTCACCTTGTTTTATTATTATTTTATTGAGGTTGGAATGAAAATAAATCTCAAACATTTGGTTAAAATATATATCACTTCTTCGAACAACCTCTATATCAATACACATAAATCCATAAAATGTTGGTATTATTCTAAAAATAAAACATATAGAACATGGGTTTGATTTATATTATGATAATTTTGTATGTATTGGCCAAAACAAATTTCATTTTAGTGTTTAAATGAGGTGATAATTGATACTATTGTATAAGTGAGGGTAAGGGCAATATTGGAATTTAATAAGGATTTAAATTGATATAAAATAATTATCAAGATAATTTTGATAACAATTGTTATAATTATAATATATTTGTTTGTTTCTTAATACTCTAAAAATATATATAGATTTTTAAGTGATGATTTCGCCCTTATCTCTCTGTCTTAACCCTCACTAACCATTTTTTAATTATTACTGTATCAAATTGTTTTACAATAAATTATCCAATAAATCTATTTTAAAATTTCATGTGACGCATAAATTAAAATATTTTGATATTTGAAACCATATACAAAAAACAGGTATGAATATAGATATTTTAGTTAATTTTAATTATTTAATAATATATTGTGTTTTATAAAATATCATTAATGTCATTTTGGATGTATTAATTTACATAGAAATTAATTTCATGAAGATAGTATTTTTTTGAAATATAAACCATTAAATAATAATTAATTTTTTCAAGTTATCTATAAAATTATTGGTAAAATCTATATCACCAAAAATATTACTTTTAGAGTTTATTAATTCTTTTACATGATTTCTCTACAGCTAGATTCTACATTGTGTCTATGTTGTGTAAGCATTTATAGTTTTTATGTAATTTCTAAAAATTAAAAATAAATTACTATGATAATGGAAATTATCATGCAAATAACCATTTATAACAAAAAAATTAGTTTTTATCCATTTCACTTAATATTAAAGGTATTAAAAGCATAAAAGTTACAGTTTTGACTTTATCCATTATATAAAATATTTTAATGTAAAAAATCGAATATAAATTGAAATAAAGGGAATATTTAAAAAAATGAATGTAGAATAAATATACTAATCCAATGAAATTAATTAACGTTTTTAACAGATTCTAAATTCTTTCACATTACATGTATCCCAAAAAATACATTTTACCTTTATTATTGGAATTAAATTTACAAGTTCCACAATTCTTATTGAGTAAAAGATTGAAATGAAATTTGTAAATGATACAAAAAATGGTTTTCAAGACAAATTCCTTGTTCTGAACAAATATGTTATTATTATAAATATGAGTAAAATATTGATTAAATTAAATTTTATTGGGTTGTATTTAACAAATAATAATTAATTATAATATATTATATAAAAATATAATATAATATAATGTTACTTTTTATGTATTTAAGAATAAAAAAAGTTTTCAAAAAAATTTGTATTTTTTCACTATTTATTGAAAATAATTATTTTTGAAAATTTTCTACATTTCATCTAAATATAATTTTTACATGGTGTACTTAAAATAGATATCGTATTTTTGATATAAAATTTTAACATGTTCTATAAATTTTTTATAATAATCACACATAAAAAAATTCATTTTGATGAAAATATTTATTTGAAAAATAAAATGAATTTACTAAAAAACTATATACTTATTTCCTAATCATTAATAAATATTTTCTTTTTATTATGGCCTTAATATATATTTCAAAATTTAGTTAATCATATTCATACCCTCCTATTTAACATCTAGGTTTTAACTAAAACATATAAATAATAACATTTTGTGGTTAATTTAAACTTAGTGCTATGAGATGTATACACAATTCGAAGATATTGTTCTGGTAAAATATAAAGATATTACACTAACCTCCATTAATAAATTTTATCATTAAAATTTTAAATTCATCATTATAATCATGTGTTCTTCAAATTATAATACATTTTTTTAAATCCCACAAAGTAACATGGTTGGTTAAATAACCTCTTCAATAGAGGTAAAGGAATATAAGAAGGCCATCAAAAATTACACATAACTATGTTTCCAAATAGGTGGAAAATAAATGAGAAGAAAATATTATCATCGTGAATTACAATAATGTTCTCATAGTTTTATAAGTTTAATGATACCATTCATCACAAGAAATTGAATGATTATGATAATTTCAATGAGCACAAAGGCATAAACCAATAAACTGTGAAAAGGATCACTGATTCATTATAAATAATGGTAATTAGATGACATATTTGTTTTGTTATCCTTTTCCAAGATGCAGTGAAATAATTTTCCATTTAGATAAATAAAATAAGAAAAAATAATTCATTATCATGTATAATTTCACCCTTTAATAAATTTCACCATAATGTCATTTTTTCTTTGAAGTATATGAATTGAAAATTATTTTTTCATGACTAAGGCAATAAAATTAAATACAAATTGGTTAAAAAGTAAAATATATTTAATAAACTATTCATCATATTTTTACATATTTATCTGTACTGAAATGGTCATCACATGGTAATATAATACCCCAAAAGTACAAACAACAATATGAAGAAAAATAAATTAACCTAAAAAATAAATAATAATACACGAGTTTCAATATAGTTTATTTTTGAAATAAATAAACATAAATCACAGTTAACCTCAATAACATGAATTTTAAATAATGTTTCTCGAATAGTTTTTTATGAAAACATTTAGATTTGAACCTTATAATAGTAATATTATTATTCTCAAATAAACCTTTATGCTAAACCCCAGGATATACATAAGGGTTACTTGTAACATAACCCAATAAAATTTCTCCAAAAATTTAATTAATCACATTAAATTGTCATCATATAAAACCTAAAAGGGGGTGTCTGAGATTTTGAATGTATTATCAAACTAAATATTGTAAATACATTATTGTTGTATACATAACACTTTTGTTAACCTCACACGAAAAAACCTAATCTCCATATCTAAACCCACATCTAATACAAACTATAACAACTCTGAACACGAATTTCATGAACCAGTTTTAAAACATCATCTTTACATTTCGGGTAGTGATACCAAATATTTTTACCAAATTTCAACCATCATAAATAGACTTCATCAAAAGGAAATATCGGATCACTTATAACTTCCAGGATCTTCTAGGTTTATCCTTTAGGAGAATGAGGAAAAAGATATTAGATAATAGTAACCATGTCGTTAAGGGACCATTTTTAAATTATATCAACATTTCCATAATTTATATATTTTTTACTACATCTCCAATAAAAATCATAACACATTAATCCTCAATAAAAAACCATTAAACAACTGTTTTCAGAACCTTGGGAAAATGAAATACAATAAGTGTGAGATCCAAGGCTCTGTAGTGTATACAAAAAAATTAACCATTAAATTTCAACTGTGAGTATAATATGAGTATAATGGTATGATCAGAAAATATAATTTCATTACCATAAGATAAGATAATTTACACCGATCAAATATCGATTTTAAATGTTGTGTCCTGGAATAATTATTTAATAAGGAGGATGAGTTGCCTGATTCCCTCTATGAAGACGCTGCACGCACCTCTTCTGTTTTAATATTATTTGACTGTTGTGGCCTCCTCCACCTATTCGACGTCGTCTGCCTTAGCTCCGACCCCTTGTACCTCCGGCCCATGCATCCCTTCATCGGCCGCTCCTTCTCCCCCTACGGCGTTCTCCACTCCTCCTTTTGGTATCCCTCCCCTAGTTCGACCTTCTTTTCACGATGCTCTTTGTGGGCCTTCCTCTCCCGCTGGTCATCCTTGTTTCTCGGGGGTCTCCCTGGGACAGTCTCAGTCGTCGCGTGCGGGATCACGTATCTCAGGGCTTCTGCTTCCTTTTCAGACTCCAGGTTTCATAAAAGCTATCGGTGATTCCTTGGGTGGCTTACTGTGCTCGATTCCCCAGGCCAGCTGCTACGAGGAGGCCCCTGTGCCTCGAATTTGGGTCAAACTGGACCGAGCCATTCCCGTTCCGTATCAGATCGACCTCAAGATATTTTATATCTGGTGTTCCTGTGCTTCTGCTCCCATTGCCTCATTCAGGGGCACTCCATTAAGATGTATCGTTGCCTCCGTCAGGCTGGGCAACGTCATTCGTTTTCTCCAACTAAGATTAGAGGCGATCGTCTGTCTACACTGACATTTTGTCAAGGGTTCACTCAGAGGCAGCCCCGTCCACCGGTCCGGATGTGGGGCATCTTCCAGGTGTCATGGCATTAGTGAATCCTCCCGAACCACTCTTGGAGGCTGCCATAGAGGTGTGACGGTACATGGT
This sequence comes from Viscum album, assembly GCA_963277665.1. Lineage (NCBI taxonomy): Eukaryota > Viridiplantae > Streptophyta > Magnoliopsida > Santalales > Viscaceae > Viscum > Viscum album. The sequence goes on along the minus strand of OY728152.1, from coordinate 1,613,666,652 downwards.
GTCTTTTCTTCTATGATGCATAACTCGGGTTCACCATTATTCCATTATTCCATTTCCTGTTCTTCCCTCGGTCCTGCTTCCCTGCCCCTCCTTTGGCTCTAGCTCGCGGTGGTCCAGTTGAGGTGGTGTGATCCCTTCCGATAGTTGCCCTGGGTTTCTACTTTTATGGGTATACTTCTCTCAATGAATTGAATCCAATATTCGGGAGTCCCTGGGGAGTTATCTCAATTCTTTTGATCCACGTAATCTTCCTTGGATTGTTGGGGGGATTTCAATGTCGTCACTGATCTAGAGGAACATAGGAGAAGAGTTCTGTTTAACAGGAAGTCCAGTCTCTCTTTTTCTTAATTCATGGCCAGTAGAGGTCTCATGGACCTTGGTTTCTCTTGACACCACTTCACGTGGTGTAACAACCAACGAGGACGCCGTAGGTCCTGGAGCCGCTTGGATCGATGCTTGGCCAACATGTCTCCAATATCAGCTTATGCAAATTCTCGGGTCATGAACATGGTGTGTGGTCTTTCAAATCATTCCCCGCTCCTTATATCGTTATCAACTGGTCAAGATCATCATACCCGTTTTCATTTTTATCATTACAAGACATGCATCTCTGGCTGTTGGGATCTGGTTCGAGACTCATGGGCTTCTCCTATTCAAGGCCATACATGGTGTACCCTCCACATCAAGCTAAGACGTCTGAAGCAGAGTCTTCAGTCTTGGTCAAATGCTTTACCAGCATCAGACAACGACTTCACCGTAGTCATGCACGATGTTGATTGTCTTGAACAGTGTCTTTAGGAGGAATGGAACAACGGGCTCTTGGAGGATCTTTCTAGTAAATAGGATATCCTCTCGTACATGTTGTTGTGGTAAGAATCCCATGATAGGGAGAATGCTAGGATAAAGTGGCTTAAAGAGGGTAATAAGAATACATCATTTTCCATGCTTGCATCAAGGAGAAGAATAGGTGGATGAAACCAAGCATTGAGATGGGGGATGGATCCATCACATATGACATGGAGGTGGTAGGGGTTCTTTGTAACTCTCACTGACACGACATTAATGATGGTCCTAGCACCACCATTCCAAATGGGTATACAAGGGGTGACATGGGGATCCTCAACAACCTCTAGACTATCTTCTTGGATTACGAAAAAGTGGTCCTCGATGGTATTCCCCAAGAAGATGAAATTCATGAAGCCATGAAGGCTCTAAATCCCAATAGTGTGGCGGGTCCTGACAGCTTCCACAAAGGCTTTTATAGTTCTTTGTGGGACATCGTGAAAGGGTAGTTAATTGAGACTATCCAAGACATCTTCAGGTGCAGGAATCTGCCTAGAGTTGCATGTGCAACAGCTGTGGTTCTCATTCCCAAATCCAAATCTCCTACATTCATAGAGCATTTTCGCTCGATCATCATGTGAAATGTTCCATACAAAATCCTCACAGGTATCATTAATGAACAGTTGTCCATCCATATTCTCAAGAGCATCTCCAAGGAACACCATGGCTTTGTTAAATGTCGTTCTATACAGGAGGAAATCAGGTTGGAATAGGAAATGATCCCGGATATTAGTGTTAAGACACGTGTCTCCAACATGGATATTAAATTGGATATGAGCAAGGCCTAGAATCACGTGGAGTGGAGCATCATAATCAATGTTATGGCTGGTATGGGACTCTATCCATGAATGATTGATATCATTTACTACTACTGCAGTTCTTCCTAGATGTCGAGCTCATTCATGGTAAAAAATTTGGCTTCATTAAAGAAACATGTGGGCTTCGTCAAGGAGATCCAATCCCACTATGAATATTTATTATCACTCAAGAAGTTCTCCGCCTCCGCATTCAATGCAACCTTTCCAGTGATGCGATCATGTACTTCCATAGAAGGATGCGCTTTCCATATGTTTCTCATCTTATATTTGCAGATGACTCCATTAATTTCATCAACGTGTCCAGTAGGTCTGTGCACGGCCGGAACAGAGCATTGGACGAGTATTGCCGTTTGAGAAATCAAATCATCAACAAGAGTAAGAGAAACTACTATATCTCTAATACATGATCTAAGAGGGATATCCTCAACGTGGGTCGCATTCTAGGAATGCACAAAGGCATTCTTCCAATGGTGTATCTGGCAGCCCCAATCCTACTGAGGCCTCTGCGTGTTCACAATTTTGACTCCATTGTAAAATCACGTAGAGTGTTCTTAAATAGAAGATTGGTTACTTGTACTTTGGAGGAAGTATCGCCTTGCTGAACAACATTTTAATGGCCACCATGATTCACACTCAATAATCCATTAAAGAGGTTAAGGGTGTTATGTGAAACATGGACACGATCATTGTTCGCATCATATGGGACCCCATAAACGAGGGGAAAAGGCATTGTGTTTCTTGGTGTATGATGGTGCGACCTGTCAATGAAGGTGGTATTAGAGTCCAAAATATCATTTATTCTCTTACCTGCATGCATGATAAAATGACCTGGGATTTTCTGGAGAAGCGTACATTATGGGGAATGACCATGCATTCATGTTACGTTTGGAATAGGGGTATCAGGGATGGGATGGCATCCCCTCTTTGGTGTGAGATTGTCCCCTTGGTGAACTCCATAAAACCTCATTCTCACTGGATCATGAGAATAGGGGACAATTCTTTTTGGCTTGAAAACTGTTGTGGGGAGGTAATTGGGTAAACGACGTTCCTTGTCACAAAAATTTCTTTCATGTAGGCTGGAAAACATCTGCATGTCATCATCTCTATTCTTGACATGAATCAGGAGTATCTGTTTCACCTCATCCAGCTGAAAACGGCTCCCGATCAGTGTGTTTTTCCCCATCTTCATCTTGCCTATTCATGTCCAAAGACTATTGTCGTTTGTCTATCAAGAATTCGGTGGTGGATTTTTGCAGTGACGAAATGGGGGACAAGTACATCACCACAAAATTCAACTTCCTTACCCGGAGAATTCTTCACAGAGCCATTCCTACGGACGATAACATCCAAAGGCTTGGGGTGATCATGGACTCCACATGCGTTTATGGTAACTAGCACAAAGAGGAATCCTCACATAATTTATGCTTTGAATGTGACTAGGAGAATGAGGTGTGGACGTTTTTTGGAGAATTCAATAGATTTTCTTTTCCAGCTTTGGTAGATCAATCCTTCCATACACTCTAGTTTCCTGGCTCAGGTACTGAGGGACCGGAGAGAAGAGTGTGCTATATCATGTTTCACGCAGGATGTCTATGCATGTGGCGATCAAGAAATGAGTACCTACATGAAGGAGTGGCCTCTTCTATTTGAATAATCATTTCTTGAAATAAAAGCATACTACTTGATATGGATCATGTTCTCAGAAACTGGAGGGAGACTCCCACACTTCAATGTCTCCTTCCTACCATGCATAATCATCCTCTAGTCCTCACTTCGTCCTCTTGAAATTGGTTTCGATGGATCCCCCCTCATCACAGTTTCAAGCTCAACACTGACGACACATATATTTCAGGCACCATGTGTGACGGGGGTCTCGTTCATGATTGCAATGGATCAGTCATTCTCACCTTCTCCATACAGTGGGGTCAAGGTACATATCTTCTTGCAGAGACAAAGACCTTACTGGATGGTCTTCATGTGTGTAACCAAATGGGTGTGGTTCTAGTGGAGGTGGAAACCAATTCCATGATCGTTTCTAATGCTCTCCAGGGCCTCGACAGTGCTCCTTGGTCTATCGTGTATATCATCTGGAAGTCTCGTGGTTTCCATGGCATCAACACCAATGTGTCCCATACCTAGAGAGCGGGAAATAAATCCATGGAGTACCTTGACTCAATTGTTTTTTCTGGACCGGTGGCTCTTTTATTTCACACCCCTCAATGTTTGAAACTAATGAGATCAATATTCTTAGAGGGGATGCGCTCGACCTTCACCATTTTAGACCGCCATAGTCTCTTTTCCTCGACTAGCATGTGTGGATACTTTTGTATCCCATTTTTTATCTTGGAATAAAAATTTGAATGATGGTGATAATAATTGAAATGGCTTTCATAACCAATAATCATGATTGATATAAATCCTATCTTGATGAAGGGAACCATTAAAACTCATTTAAAGAATAGAGAAAACATATTGGAATATAGTACAATTACCAACATAACCCATGTTTGAAATAATTTTATCCAAGTTTAATCAATAGGATAAACCTCCTAGGATAACCCCTCTGTCTTTCTTTAATGAATATAAACATTAATAATTTAATTTGAGATAAATATAAGGCTCACATTTCATATATGTTGTATTGGGACAACCTGTTATATATGCTGTATCAGGATCACCCACTATATAAGATATATAGGTCTCATATATCATCATGATTAGTATCGATCTCACTAATCATAATCAATAATTTCTAATTACCATTCCTAAATAAAACATTTAGATGCTTGAACGTTTTTTTTCTAAAACCATTAAAAACGACAATCACTCCATTATATTTGGATAACCGGTGGAAAATTAATGGGTTCACTCAAAATATATTTAAAAATAATAAAAAAAACAACATAAAATTAATATGTATTGTTCCATATGATCATCTTCCCTGTGAATTATAGGTACATTATGATCTTGTCATTAATGGATGTTTGAAAATAAGGTAAAATAACCTTCTCTTTAGGTAATATTTTATGAAATATTCCAAAACCGTATGAAAAAATATTTCTTGTAAAAAAAACAATAAAACATAATATTATTATTAAAAAAAATTATAGTCATGATGGTGGAAAAATCCAATCAAGTCATATACATTAAAAATAAAAATTCATTTTAATATTTTGTTTGTAGAGTCAAAAGTAACTCATGTGAAAAAATTAGGAAATTTCATTCTAAATAAATTTCAAAAATTTTAAAAGAACATGGAAAATATCTATAGGAAATAATTTATATTTATACATTAACATTAATAACATAGGATAAAAACATGGGGAAAATATTGGTTAATATCCATTAGAAACATTATCACAATGATTTAAATGAAATACCTCTTTACAGCTTCATAAAACCCAAAAAAAAAAGAATGAAATCAGGAATAGAAGAAATAACATAAAATTCTTTTTTTATAAAAAGAATCATGATATTATATTTAAATATTCTTTATATACACCATATAAATAAATATTAGCTCATCATTGAAAACATGTCTCAAATAATGATGTTTGTGTTGAGAAACCCTTGCAACTATGGTGATGCTTGAATAAAAATTAAATTTAACTGAGGAACATAACATGATTCTATAAAACCCATAATTTGCATGAAATTATATTTAATAAAATTATTGAATAATAAGTACACCATATAATATTTATCACTATGTATAACATGAATTGTTTCTGAATGAATTTAAACTGATAGCATGTAAAACCTTGTATATTTTATTTCATTTTAATTAGTATCATATGAAAGAGGGGAAATTAAAAAAATATTAAATATCAGGAAAAAAATTAATTCATGATTTAATGACTCAATTGAACGCATATAGAACTTATAAAGGTAATTAGGATCATCTATAAGACATGTCCCAAAGAAACAATAATTATTTGGATAATCATTAAAACCATCATATCATTGATGTCAAAATTTATAAAATTAATACATTTTGTGTAATAAATGTAAAATAATATATCATAATGTGACACATAACATAGTACAATCATAGGTCAATTCAAAAAAATCATGGAAACAAAAGTTAATGAAGATGATTATATCCTAATGAATGGAAATTGAGTTATGAAACCCCTTAACACTTTGTAATATTCATGTCACTCGTGGATGAAATTATTTATATTAAAACATAAAATACCATGATGTATGATAAATTCATAATATACCTTGTAAATGGTAGTAATATACACCATATAAAATATATTTTCCATATAACATTGAAACATACCTCATTGAAAGGAAGTTGAGATCAAACCCCTTACCTCAAGGCCATACTTGTAATGGATTTCAATTAACACTAGCTTAATGAACCTAAAACTATTTTTTATTTTTTAATATTTTTGATCCACTTTTATTACGTTATCTATAACCCATTTATTTCATTTATTTTAATGAAATATTTAATTACATAATAAAAAAAATTCCATGATGGGATTTTTGAGGACATTAAATTCATAATTTTCGAATGGATTTAGTGTGTTGACCGTAGTATAAAGAGTAATTATTCAATAATATAAAAATTAATAATAATGATAAAATTTTAATTTTTATTCATCAATTACATTTATAATACCATAAATAAATTATGTTCCTTATAAATTCACTATGTTAAATCCTAGACACTACATGCCATACATATGAATAAGTAACAATTCAATTTTTCATCAATGATGAATGAAATAAGGTACCTATCATTTTAAATATCATGAACGATTTTTATATCTCATCAATATTATGTGGTGATGATAAATGAATCACATCACTTCAAGGAGGTGGTAATCCACATATTTGTGTGATCAGTGTTATGATTTTTCAATGGATGAAAATATATAAAATTTGATGATATATTTTTCTTCTGGAATTTTTATTATTTCATGAATATCATATATTTATATAAATTAAATCTATCTTTCTCTCCAGCCATACTATATATTTATGAAAAACAATTTACATCAGTTTTCATGGTTGTAGTCCATCATAAAAAAATATGATAGTTTCATTTTACATATGATGGAAGGGGATATTTATATAGGTTACTATATTAACATAATATCATCCAAATATATTTAAGAATTATAAATAATATTTTCATCATTGTTTATGATGATTTTGTAGAGGTAAAAAATGTAATAAAAAATAATCTATTAAAAGATATATCTCTTTTTTAGATATCTCCCTTTTAATTACAATTTAATCCCTCTATTGTTGGTATTTATTCCAAACCATTACACTATTCCATTTGTAGGGATATTAGGAAATGATTTTTGAAGGTATTTTCCTAAATGAATTGATATTAAAGTGTGGAGTGGAGAGGATATTAAGATTGTTTTTATATTTGAGGGGAGGGGAATTCCTTTAATTTCATAAAGAAATAAATTAATATAAATTATATTTCATGTTCATGTTGCTCAAAATTGATATTATTAAAATATAGGTTATGTATTTGTGGAAATACACCCATCCTATAAAAAATTATTCTGTTTATGTTATGTTTCACCGATATCTATTTTACAACATGCATTGGAACTTCAATAATGATTAATATAGTATCAATTTTTTACACTAAAATTCATAATAAATTTATTGTTATTGTAATTGTGTAAAATAAGTGGACCACTATTGATATATTAAACCAATTCTTATCCAATTTTCTGAATAAATGTTTAACACAAAGATATTTTGTGAAATATTTTTTTTCAAATAAATTATATATTTTAAAAAAAATTCATTACACACAACACTGAGATTATAATTTGTAAATTGAGAAATCAATTTTATCTTTCATAAATGGATCAGTGTGTATAGATTTCATTGAAGACAACCCCATGTTTAAATGAAATCTGACATAATATTGGATTATATTTATTTTATCTGATTGTTACCAACAAGTAATTCAAATGGTTGGTATGAATAAGATTATGTAAACTATGAAAATATATGTTATAAAAATGTATATCAAATTAATTATTTTTATACAAATTAATTATAAATGAAAATACAAAATATTTTAAAATAACGGAATGTTTTTGGTAAAAAAAAATTCTTACCCACACACACATGTTTTAACTCAATAAATTAAATTAATAATTTTTACTGAAAGAATTTAATGATATATATATATATATATATATTATTCAATACAAATTTTAACATTCTTATTATGTGTTTTCTAGAAAAAAGAAAAGAGTATATCTGAATTTACACAAAGAAATGTTAGTGTTCTAAAAATCGGTGTCAACGCCATTCATACATATATTAAAATTATAATCTAAAACATTTATAAAATATATTTTTAAAAAATAAAATAATTTTATGAATAAAAAATAAATTTTATCTTAGGGTGAATTAATGGTATTTTTACGACTATAAATTTTTTTCAATGTATAATGAAAAATTCATGTTTTTATTAAGAATTGTAATTTATGTTAAAGAATATAAAAACATAAAAATAGAAATAAAATGGATTTAAATATAAAAGTTGTTCATTTATATATCTATTAATCTTATTTAGATAATTTTAATCAATTTCACATTAAAATTTAATACAAAACCTTCTAATATTTTGAAACGTTTCTCTGTGGAAAACCACATTTTCGTCATCTTTTCATTATTAATATTAAATTAATTTTTTTTAATTCTATGATTGGAATTTGGAAAAAATAAATTACATATTCATACTAAGAATAATTAATATATTATAATATGTAAAAAAAAATTATTTAACCTTATGAATAATATAAGTAGTAAAAATTAATTACCATCGTTAAAGTAAAAAATGGGATTACTAGTGGTTAAACTAAAAAGGGGGTAAAATGACCTATAAACATGTAAAAACCCCATTTAGGGATCAATTTAGGAATTAAAACTTCTATTATTATAGAAAGATCCATTTTAGATCTTTTTTGAGAATGAAAAATGTTTGTACACCTTTTTATTTTAATAAATTACATGTGTGACACTCACCTCACTTATAAAAGGCCACCCCTCTTACAATCATCATCACCCCAAAAAAACTTCTTGGATAAGATATTAACATTAGAAATAATTTCATTATGTCTCTAATATACTAATGGAGTCCATAGTTTCTTTATTAATCCCATGAAATAATAATTTATGAGTAATCCTAATGAGGCTCTCTAAAAAGTTGATAATATTATAAAACATGATTTTTTGTTTTATTTCTTCATCAAACTATTTTAATATTATATATATATGATAACATAAAACAAAATGAATATACAATATAATTATGTGTTATTATGTTAATATCATACCCTAAATCCATATCATCTTCCAAAAAATGTGATACGAAGTAATCACCTGTGTGTACGGTGAACTTCCATATCACGAATTTATGTTAATCATTTCCCATCATCACATCTCTTGGATTTATATAATTATATATTTAATGTTTATATATAATATATATTAAATTTTTATACCTCTATAACTAAAATACCACCTCAACCATCTTACCACTATAGCCATTGTAAAACAATATAGTGGATTGGGTGTATGGTGGACTATCGTCTCACAAACCAATGTGACGTGTTTCTCATTTATGTTTTACATGGATAGTAATATACATAGACTGAATAATTATAATTTATATTCATAAATTATTTATAATTATATAGTTATGATACCATATATACTTCCTTAATTTCTATTTCATGGGAATATGACAAAGTTGCTCATGTGTACGATATACAACTGTCTCATGAAGCAATGTGATTCATTTATCACATACAATTTAAATTGACAATAATTAAGATAAGAATAAATAAAAATAATCAATATAAATTTGGAAAAATAATTATTATGGAAATTAAAAAAATCGTTCAACTTTATTTCCATTAATCTGTTAAAAAATTGAAACTGTGTCCCTGTGTATGTACGACCCACCGTCTCCATGAAAGATGTATTTTATTTCTTATCACTATATTTTATGAATTTTTTTAAATAAATATATACTAAAAATATAAGATATTAAAATAATTATTATAATTATTCAGATTATTTAACCATGACCAATTTAAAATAAGCAATAATTATAACTCAAAACATATATTAAAAAACACATTTGTTATTATTCGAAACATGATTTAAACATGGAATTGATAATAAACATGTATTAAAAGTGTAATAAGTAAATCATATATTTCATGATATATATATGTATGGTTTTGTAACATATTTATAATGAATTTATATTTATTATAAATGAGACTTGGAAATTTATGATGGATGTTACTACTTAACGTTTGTGATTTCTGTTTCACATTATTTTTCCGTGACACAGAAGCCATATTCACCAAGTGATTTTTTTCTGTGGCATATATACTGCCCAAGAATGAAGTATATGATATGTATACAGAATATAATTTAGATTTAAATATACCTTTTTGGAAATCATTTTTTTGGTGTTTATGGTTCAAAATATTACAGTGGAAAGGTATTTTGTCTCAATGTTCATTTTTTTATAAATATTTTATTTTATCAACCTATATTATTTTACGAGGTGCAGATACATCCCTATAGGCATTTAATATCATGAATTTATTTATTTTAATTATATTTTATGTTTCATATAATTTTATTCAACCATGGGTCATATATTTCATGGTTTTTTAATGTGGTAATGCTTTTATGAAAAAATATCATCGTCTTTCGGGATACCATTCATTTATGATTACGATATTGAAATATTATGAACTTTACCTCAAGAGAATCATAAATTATGTTTTCCTATGGGTTTTCTTGAGAATAAATGTTTTACATTCATTTTCCTCTCCCTATGTACTCAAGAGTTTAAAAATTAATATTTTGATAAAAATGAATATATTTCTCTAGTTAGTTGAAAACACATTTCAATACAAAACCTTGTTTACTGAAAAAAATTGAAAAATTATATCAAAATTTCACAAATATTTTTTAAATGTAATTTTTATATAATTTTTTGAATAGAATCTTCATTTCATTATCAAAACAATTCAAATTTTTATTTTACGAAAAATGTGAAAGGATTGTTTTTGTTATCTTTTACAGTCTGAATATTATATTATATCGTAATGACCAAATCCATATTTGAAATCATAAATTTAAATATTTGAAAATTATTTTATATGTAATGGATTTTAATTTTTTATGATTTTTTAAAAAATTCATTTAAAAATTGGAAATGATATTCTCATCGAGAAATAATCCAACATATTATTAAACTCCTTTTTCCATCTAATTTGAAATCAATTTATGTTACTTTGGATTTATTAGGGATATCATCCATTGATAAAATTCATATTATTACATATGATGGAAGATATATATATATATATATATATTGATATTGTGTTTATGAAACTCATTTATCTTCCATGGGTTATATAATGATAAAAGTTTTATGATATCCACTTTATTTTCCATAGGATACGTTCTGATGAAATATTGAAATGATTATGGATATTTATCATTTCCACCTGGTTTGTTTCGATAAATTACTTATGAAACCCATTTCTTTTCATGGGATTTGATATGATGAACATTAAATTATCATGTGGGACACATATGTATGATTTTTATAAAGTGACGACATTTACATTATAAAAAGAATGGTAATCATGTTATAACAAATGATCATGGTTATGTTAAAACAAAATTGGGTGAGCCCTATATCTCAATTTAGTGCTAGTGGTTAAGATTGATATCTCAAGAGATTAATATGAATAGAATGTGGAGTGACTCAATTTAGAAATTGTCTTTATCAACTATTATAGTCTTGGGAGTGAACCTTGGCTAGTACAATGGTATGGAGAGTGAACACATTACACTATGGAAGTATTGGGAATGATATATGAACTATGAAGGAAATGATTTTCAATTCTTATGTATATGTAACAAATCGATGTCTTATGCCTATGTTATATTTTCATGGATCATTTTTTTGGATTTCCTTATGAGCGCGGTCTTATAACCCATCAAGATTTATAAAATGACCCATGATTATGATCTAGGATATGCAAGGTATGTTTTAAAAATGTTATTCCAATGTTGTTATTACCTTATAATGTTTATCTATTGATATCACATGTGATTATCTAAACTGGGGATACATGCTTACCCTTTATTATGATTCCATTATACATGTTAATGTGAATGGTATTATATATCTTATGTCTAAAAGGGTTCCATTTATGATGAACATAGTATGTGTTGACATAACTCGCTTACGGACTAGTTTTTTATGTATCCATGTTTTCAAATAAAATAGACCTAAATTATTCAGGCATGTATCATTATGTTATGTAATGAATAATATCCATTTAAGGAATAATGTTTATGTATAATAAGTTTGGTCTTTATAGTTGGTAATAGAGAAAGGATTCTCTATCCATTGGAAATTAAGATTATACTACTTTATTGATTTTACTAGGGATATTTCCATGGATACGTTTTGGGTTCTGACTAAGGATAATTCTAAAGATAATTATATGTATAGCATAAAATCCAATTTTTTTTAATAATGTTACTGTGTGGTTTTACATGGAATAACATCCATGTATAGAGATTAAAAGTGGATGTACCTCTATCAATGAGATACCTAGGGGTAAAAACCACAAAAAATGGTTCATTCATATAGAATTGATCTTCAAATAATGCCTGAAAATTGGAATTACCAAAAATCTGGTATGAAAATCTTAAGGGATATTCTTTGGAAAGTCACAAACTCTTTTCAAACAGTAATTAAGGATTTGAATAATGATCATGAATGATCTATGTTAATAATATGATTTATTATAATTAAAATAAAATTCCAAAATATAGACATCTTGTATGTTCTTTTTAGGATTATTAAGCTTCCCAATATTATTATTGTTGTCATTAATGTCATTTGTTGTGTTAATCAATGTAAATAACTATTAGGAATAATTTTAATAATGAATGTTATGGAATCATCAGTGACAATGAGTAACCAAATTGGAATATGACTTGAATGAAAGATATTTGGATTATACCCAATAATCTATTACAATATATGGTTAATAATGTGAACATTTGTGATATTCTTAACGAAAAAATTAAGAGGATAGTGGTCATTTTAGAATTATTATGTGAAAAAATAAATTGAAGAAAAAATGGTTTCATTTCCACACATCAAAAAAGTTGAGATGAATAAACTATAAGAATTTATAGAATGAATGGTAATATATCTTCAAAGAGAAAATTATGTTCATTTATGAATGAGTTTTTAAGGATGACAATGTACTATTTTCAGGGAATATGGGAATTATATGTGTTATTTTGATAAACTAAGGGTTATCCCCTAGACCATGTAAATACATATTCTATTAAAACATATTATTTTAATTTATTGAATTGTGTATCATTTTAGATTCATGAATGATAGTATGTAATGTTTTAGAAATGGAATGTTTGTTATACGAATGAGGAAGCTTCTATAGTTTTTTTTAATTTTGGAATCATGTATGACTTCATATTAGATTAAATTTTTAGTGATGGATTCCATCAAGGGTATATAAGTTTAATGTTCATCATATGTTCAATTTCATAGACATCCATTTTCAGATTTTTTGTGATGTGAATTTATCATGAATAAGGATATTTCTTGGAACATATGTTGGAATAAATCAATTTGGTTTTTTATAATTTTTAGTGAAAAAGGTTTTTGGGGATGAATTCATTTACCTTTTTGGGGATAATATTAAAGGGATTTTTGACAATTAGTGTTATATTATAAATAATGTGGAGGTAATTATGGTATATTTAAATTTCATAGTTATATTTATTTATTTTTTACTAAATGATAACATACATGTCATGAAATAACATATCACATACAGAATGTCCATGGGGTAGGAACCCACAACCAAAAGGATTGATAGTGTATAGCTCTTACCACTGGAATATGTCAAAGTGTATTTTCAGTGGGAAAACAAGATGACTTTGAACGTTGAGTATTCATCTTGTTACATTTTAGGTTTCCATGTAAAGACGTAGAGAATAATTCTTTAGGGTATGATACAACTATTTCTGTAGAAAATTTGATATGAGAATACATCACTATGGGTTTTATCATCAGACACCCCAAAAAATATAACTATAATAATGGTATATGAGTTTTTTTAAAATCTCATTAATAATTCATCACACGTCATGTATATTATAGAATATTTATAGTTGGATATGTTTTACATGATATACACTAAGGGAGTGGTAAGGATTTATATATAACCACATTTCATGATATTCTATCACGATACAAGGATTACACTAATGTTTTGGAAAATAATTCAGTATTTTATTGATATACAGTTCATTTTTAGTACTATGTATCATCCTCATATATATGTTCAGGCTGAGAAACAATTATGTTTGGGTAATTAGAATTTATGTGGTGTGTCTTCTTGTATTTTGAGAACATTCCTTGTAAGGTTTTTTGAGTTTGATAAATCATTTTTAATTAAATAGTCTTTCATGTTTGAATTCTTTTAGAAAAGTTAGTTTTGAAGGAATGGTTAGTATATGGACCTGGCCTTAAACATTTCATAATCTTGATTTAAATGAATAATTCACATTGGGGATCTTTTCGGGTTTAGAGTTTTAGAGAATTAGTCCATAACTGTTACATAACAACTTGAATATTACAAGTAGACACTACTACTCAGTATCCATTTTTTTTCATAAAATAAAAACTCTTAGAAAGACACATGTCTCATTCCATGTTTTAAATAGCTTGACTTTTCCTTGATCCCATCCTTGAACCTATTCATCTTTAAGCCCTGTGGAAAACATTTCAAAAACATGGGATGAGCATAAAAACCTCAGTAAGGGTTATAAAATAAGGAAGGTAAACATTATCCCAATAATAAATACAAATCAATGAAACCATACTTTTCAATAATAACATACCTTATGAAATAATATGATTTATGAATAACACACAAAAATAAAAAAAACATAAAGGTTACTTATGGAATCCATGTCAAACTTACATTGTAGCTATCATAGCTATATAAGGAATTACACTTGGAATACCCATCACAATATATTCCCTAAATCTCTTAGAAGAGACATCATGTTACCTCCGCCACATTACCCAATGCATTGGAGAGCTATCTCGAGCTCACCCACCATAGGTTTATCACAGAAACACCCATATACGTAAACAATTCCCAATAACCACAACATAATCATAACATATAACACATGTATAAAGGAAAGATAACATTTCCACATTTCAATATATCAAATCAAGCCAATGTTTTATCAAATCATTTTAAAACCCTTTAAAATATATTTTTGAATCAAAGTATCCAATAACACATTGAATCTTTTAAATTAATTATCGTTTTAAAACATTAATGTTCATATAAACAAATCATTCATGTCTCGAGAACCTTATTTATTCCATAAATCATTCTTGTCCCCTACAAAGGGGAGAATATATCTCTATTTGATAATGATAGTGGTGGATATATATAAGGTATATGTCCTACCAACTATTGGAATCTTGGCCCAATAATAAGGGATTTCTAATCCTTGTGTGCATGACATCACTATGGTGTAACTCAGTACCATAGGGTGATATTTTTCATCCCAAACCTGATGCTCCAATACCATTACTAATGACATGAGAACCTAAAGCCATACTGTTTTTATAAAAATTATATTTTATTACTCTTGATAATTTGTACCCTTATTAGGTAGTTGTGTATCATTTACCTTATACAATGTCCAAATGCTTCATGACTGCTAATTTTGTGCACTTTTTCAAATATGTAAGACCTTAAACCTTATTCTTTAATTGTCCAAATTGCATGAACCTAAACATCATGAGATAGGGACATAAAACATGTTAGGTTCAAAACCTAGAATGGGATGCATGAATAGAATTCATGTATTTTATCGCTAAACACTTCAGATATATAGTTTAAGAAAAGAGTAAATCATATATAAATAATGCATAATGATCATAGGGGCAGCATTAGGGCCCACGTAATAGTTGTTTCAAGATTGATGGACACCTTGGTCTAATAAAAACATAGGGAAATGGGTATTCACATCTGATCAATGTAACTCTATGATTACAAGGAATGAAAAATATATTTTGGGTGATTTGACCCTTATATAGTCATACATTTACCATAAACCAATGTCATATATTTGAATAATGATCTAACGAAAACAATTCCTAGCATTGATACCATTCTCTTGGAATATCATTGAACTTTAGATTCCTTTCTCTCGGGTATTCAATGTAGAAAATTAGTAGTAGGGGATGGTTCATCCAAACATAACCATTTGTCCTAGGAAGGCCCCCTTTATCCAAGAGTAATCATCCTGACAATGTGGAACATTACATGATTCCTCCATTATCAATGTATTACTTATACAAACTAATTACAACCTCTATTTAACTCATATATTCCATGGACGTTTTTTAAAATCCTCATTACTAGAATAATCAAGTGGACCCAACGTCCATAACATTACATCACCATTTATTATAACATTTCCCATATATTTAATGTGAAACTCTGGACCTAAATGTTTTTATATCCCAATCCACATGACTCAAAACCGCATGTAATAGGCCATGAGTCTCCTAAAAAATCAAAACTACCATGGGGTACTACATCCCTCCTTGAATATATTTTCCTCAATTCCATCATCATTATCATAATGATGTATATGTCTTCATAAATCTTCCATATCCATTTGAAATGGGTGGCGACCCCCATTACATAGAAATGCATGTAATCCCTAAGGACCCACGCAAAAGGGATATAGACCTACTAACTAGAGGCATCACCTTATTACAAAAAAGTAATACTAATCCATGTGATCCCCAATAAAATTGCACCAAATCCAATTAACTTAAGGTGTAATAGGCCATCTTTTATTTTATATGTCCAATTACATATTCATCGGTTCAATTACATGAGTTATGAATTACTCAACTAATATTCCAAAAAAATGTGTATGTGGTATCCACAATATTTCCCCATCCACAAAATCCATTTAAGGTAATGATTCAATGTTTCATTACCCATCATGGATATTCATCCCTAATGATTTCTATAAGAACATTTGGTTCTAGATCCCTTCACAAACATTCATTATTCATAATATCAATTTATAATGAAAAGTAACAGAACCCTTTGTGGACACTTTTTCTTTAGAATCCCATTAAGGATATAGGTATTTGAAACCTTTCATGAACACCCATCATCCACTAACAATATATTTTCAAAGCTTAAAGACCATACACTCTATCAGTAAAAATTAATAATTGCAATAATTTAAACTACATTAATAGAATTCCCATTAAAGAAGACCATGAACTAAAATAGAAGGGAGCTCATGTTGGAAGACCCTTAACTATAACATAGTAATGGAATATTTTTAATGAACAGAATCATCCAATAGAAAGGAAAAAAAAGTCATGTTTAAAACCAATGAAATTGGGGCCTCATGAAAATACAAGATCATGCCCTATACAATTACCTCATATGAGGCTTATGTCAAATGTAGGGAAGAAATACAAAATATAAAATTCTTATTGTGGCCAATATATGTTAATAGAAATAATAATATATGAATTATAGATCCACTAATCTAGGAAACAATTTTAGATAATCTCTATATATAAAGATCCATCTATGGTAACCATGTCTTATTGTGTCTTTAAAATAAAAAATACTTGGTCCATCATTCAAGACATTAAAATGCATAGAATGGCCTGTATGGTGTTGTGTGGAATATGCAACAACAGTCATATGTGTGAATTTTTTCTCAAAATTTATGGTACCCTAACAACGATTTCATTATAAATAAATGATATTCCAATATATATGAATGAACATTATCTATGTATTTCCATTTTTCATAGAGTTATTCATCAAACAACATAGGTTCCCTATTCCTGATCTTGATCATCATAGGATTCAATATTATAATTATGTGCTTCTTGATTCTCATTCCATTGGGATATGTAGTGTTTTACATGTCTCTTGTTTAGGATTCAGTCAAAAGATCATTAACAACAAATCCCATTCCAATCTTGGAAATTTAAACACATTTTGGTTTCATGAAATTCATTCCCCAAGACATAGTCACTTCAAATCATGTATTGATCCAAGAATTCATGGTTAGATGTTTCCACTTGATAGCACTATTAAGTTTTCAATCTAAAAACTCGTGACAAATAATCTCATAGGGATCAATATCATAGCTCGAAAGACGATCAAATTTGTGGAATAGTAATGTATGTTTACCTCAGAATCATATTATTTTCATTTTAACAAGTCTATTTCTCGTGTGGGATTTTGTTGACACCAATAATTTTTGTATAAAAAACATTCACATCAATGACTTTCAATGTTTGAAACCTGTTATTCATGGACTTCACTGTAATTATTGATAGATAATTGTTAGAATATGTAAATTTATTTTGGGAAATATCCCATATATCATCCTAAATATTTGGCTTATATTTCTAATTATGTGTGGACACTATTCCAAAAAAAATTGAGGTAAAGGATAAACATAATACCTAACCATAAAAACAACTCAACCAGAGGAGGATATGCGAATTTATTAGACCATTCCATGGGATACATATATTGATAAAGACAAGTAGCGAGATTGTGTGTGAGCATAGATCATGTGGTGGCTGCACAAGGTGTTTGTCGGTGCTCCTAGGTGGGCCGGACAATGAGATGGTGTAGATGGTGGGGTTTTGGGGGAATGATTTACATTTGACATCCCTAATACAGGTTAGAGTTATGGATGATAAACCCAACATAATTAATCCATGAAAAACAACCCGAGAGATCTACGTGAGATGTAGAAGGAGTGTGGAAATGTTTCAAAATTAACTATATATGGAAAAAATGATATCCTCTCAAACAAGATAATATTGGAAATATAATCACCTCATGTAATCATGTTCAAACTATTACTCACCCCCCACAATTTGGATATCATTGTTTCAAAGAAATGTGTTACACCTGAGGCATGTATGTATCCACTATTCAATGAATTACATGACTATATTTTCCAATTATATATCCTATAACAGATTAATAATTCCAAGGTCTAAAATACATTAATGAGTCTTATCTTCACATAAATTTGATATACCTATCATGTGAAGACATCATAATATGTGAACTGTATCACATGATAGAATGGAAAAAATTCTAATCTAACACATGATCATGAAACAAATTATAATGACTCGTCAAATATCACTAGTGACATCAAAAGAACATCATTTTTATCAAGTAAAATATTAACATGATGCACTATAGAATATGAAAATAGTGTTTCTATCATCGTCATCACTAATCCCTCACATTTTGAAATGGGTCGTCGGAATTATCCTTTAGAATATGGTTAACCCAGGGCTTGTTGTAATCACGGTTATGACAACATGTTTCCGTCTAAATGTTTTTATATTTTCAATGGGATGGTCTAATGAATACACTTCATGAGGACCGAAAACTCCATCACTTAAAAGGATAAAATGGTCATTAAATCTAATATGAACTCATCATTATTGTATAAAGAATAGTGTATATTTAATTTTGTGAGAACCTTCTTCCTCTAGTATTTTATTTATTAGTATAATGTGTGAAATATATCTTGTAAAATAATTCAATCTCAAACACCTCAACAGTTTCAATTTGGAATCATGATCACATAAATATGATCATGTTAAACCCACTACAATGTAGTCACATGAATTTATCAATATTCAAACAATGTTGTGGAGAAATAGAATGTTCCATGAAATTATTGAATAAATCTAGACATGGTGCCACATGAAATCTAATCCTGTGAAGCTGGTCAATCCAAATATGATGTTATCATGTGATCACATGTCTATCCCAGTGTCAAGATTATACTTCACTTGATCAAGTGAACATTATATAAAAATAAAGTGTTGTTGACCACAAACTCATTCTAGTAAATGAGAAACCACCATCATGAAAAGTTGACATAAAACACACCACAGATTCCAATACAAATCCTTCTCCCTCATAAAATATTAAAACACATGAGAGGGGGAGAAAAGGTTGAGAACACAGAGAATGAGTCATGGGTAAGGTAAAATTGAGTGGAGGATGAAACTACCTCCTTCATAGTCATTCTCAATATAATTATGAGGCACAATAAAACCCTTCAGCATGATACTATGTATGACGATTCCCCTATAATAATGAGACTTCATGAATATTTGAATATAATTAAATTAACCAACTAGATAATTCACTCATGTTAATATCCACATGTCTTATCATTTTCATGTGAACACCACTTGACATGAATATGAATATGTGTGAATTCGCTCCCCATTGTTGTGTAGACCCTTGGATGTGTGGCCTTGACATGAACACTCTTCCATGAACCCTTTCTAGTGTCCCAATATGAATCCACTATACATGTTTGTATATCCCCTTACATAACCATTGTGGGCTCATATTAATTTAATGACAAATCAATCATTAGGCAGATCTATCATGTTGTCACCACGAGACATATATATGTCCCTGATATGACAATAAAGTCAGGGATATTTGCTCATATCACCATGAAAACACAATGATGTTGACCCTGAATATGAAACCATTAGTATACAGTCTATTTATTATGAAAACACAATAAATTTCATCTCTTATGGGAATCGTTGGCCACGAACTCCTCCTCCCAAGAAATATATTTTCCATCTCTCCTTGAGGCATGACCCCATTGTACATGAAACATCAAAAGTTGTACATGTGAAATATTGTGGACATGTTCAGAAGACCCATATATGCAACTCCCTTAAGATCACTTGATCTCATGATTCCACTTCATTCTTGTTAGTCCCTCCTGTAACCATAGAGAATCTAACATTATAGTGTTCCATCCCCTAGAATTGTATATTGAACTTGGAAAAGACCCACAGAATTTTTTCTTTGATCATAAGAAGACATCCTCAACAATTCATGTTGATAATGTGATGATAACATATAAAATACATTTAAATAATGTAAAAAAATCTTTCATAAGTTTGGTTTCTCAAGAGAAGTTGTCCGAAAAAATCAATTCAATTACGAGAAAGTATCTTAGAAAATGTGGGTTGATCATGTGAATAATTACTAAACAATTCAGTTAAATCATTTGAAGACATCCTGAACAAGTTACTTTGATCATCAAAATACATCCCAAAAATTTCAGTTAATCATGTGAAATATCTTTGTCAAGTCATATTTAGTCACATGAAGCATTTTAGATATGTCTGTGAGATGCCCTTGGACATTTATCCTTGACAAATCAATAACCAAAACATGTTAGATAGATGATCAAGAAATATTTGAATGGAAATGAAGACAAGTCTGACAAAAATTAATCACATGTCAAACAGACAGCTAATACATGTCAGGAAGTCCATCATGGCATGTCGAAAAGACAGTGATGATATATTGTTCAAGGAATTATGACATGTTGAAAGACTATCCATACATGTTTGGAAGACACCCTAGAAATGTTAGGTAGACTACCTAGGAAATTTCAAATGTAACACCCCGAGCTTCCACGATACGCTTCTCATTCAATAATGCAATAGCTTGCATTGTACGCAACTTCGAGCTCTAAAACACCGCGACTAATCAAAGTAGCCGTTATGAATAGTAATAACCACTTTTTAAAATTATAGAAATTTTATATTTCAAAATGGACTTCATTTTTGTATTCTTAGTATCTAAATTATCCAAATTTGAATTTTTTGTAATTTTCTGAGAACTTCCAATTTTTTATGAATAGTGAAAAATACTTAAAAACAACTTTTTTAAACAAAATAATTTATAGTGATAAATTATACTATTTAGTGGTTTTAAAGTATAATTAGAATATATTTTTACCATTTTGTCCAATGGTGGTCATTAGAATTAATTTAACATTGAAATTGGACATAAACAATTGCCAATCTTTTGATATAAATTGTTTCTTAAAAACACGCTATTTGTTGTGACAGCAGGAATTAATTATAAAATTAATTAATGCAACTTATATGATTGGAATTTTGTAAAATAGACATCATTTTTGAATTCAGAATATCAATTATAGATTACGGTGAAATTTTGGCCTTATTCTGAAAAACGTCAATTTTTGATGAATAGTGAAACCACTAAGTGGTAGTTAAATAACTGATTTTTCGTTTAAATGAAATATTACCACTTCTGTGATTTGATTTTCAAACATCCAACATACATGATTGTCATTAAGAAGTAAAATGTGGTTCAATGAGATTAAAATAATTTTTTGGTGAATAGTAACTTTTATGTTCTTAATCGCGATTAGAGGTAATTAGTGTAGTTTAAGGTACAAATAATGTTTTAATAATATAAGATGAGCATGAAACTTGTCCTACTCTTATTGGATGAGTCATGGCCGGCCAAGACAACACATGGGTCAACTTGGGGACCCCATGTAGCCACTTTAGTTGGAAAATGACATTAATATATATTTATTTAATGTTAAAATTAAATTGACACAAACTTGAGTTATTTTACTAAAACAGTTTTTATGTAGGGTTACACAAGTCCAAATTTTGACTATAAATACTCATTAGAAAGCTAAAAAGATTTCCTACATCATAGTATTTTTTTATAATTTTTAGACATTAAATATATTAAATTATTTATGACATCATTATGATGCAGCGATGACCTCATTATTTAACGATTTTAATAAAATGAAAAGATAATGTAAAATCCAAGGCTTACACTTGTCCAAAGACTATTGGATGGGTAGAGTTAAAACCCTTATCACCTTAGCCACGAATTATATAAGTGTGGGACTTTTAGAATCCGAAAAGCATTGTGTAATAATGTAACATTTCAATCTTTCCAAAAGAGCCCCTCCTCTCCACTTATAAAAGGCCCCCACCTCTCCCACCTTATTCACACCTTCAAGCCATTTGGCTCGGCCAACCACTGCCCAAATACTCTCCCAACTTCCCCCTATTACTCCTAGAAGCCTCACTTTGGGCAGAACTATTCTCAAGGAAGCCTTTGGCTCAAATCAAAAAGAGTTACCCGATTTTGAGGTAATGTATTCTCTAATGTTGTTTTGTATTATTTTTCTTCTACAACCCCCTAAACTCTTTTTATTAATTTATTTTGTAACAACACCAGTATCCTCAATATACTAGGATTCTGTTATAAGAAGTATTCGAGCTACACTAACACACATCTACATCTAATGGTTAAAAAACATACGGTTTCTGTGGATGGCGAATTTCTGCCTCACGAAACGATGATTGTTCAACACTCATATAACACCTTCAAAGATGGCCATTAAGATGTCACTATATTTATATATGATATATAATGTGTTTATGTTTTACTTATGCTTCTGTATTTCTCATTTATGTCATACTTTATGATTTCCATTATGGGTAAAACGCGATAATTTCATTTTAGGAAGTGCGGACTACCGCCCCCTCAAAGTGATTTGAATCGTTAATTCCATATGTGGGATGTATAAAGGATGGATTAAATGGTATATAAACTATATTATACTGTAATTATATTATAAATTTATATCATTATGATTCTATTCCATTAAATACGAAATACAAATGAAAGTAGCGTTCATGCGTACGTACGGCTTACCGTCTCCATGAACGGTGCATTTCATTTCTTACCTCTAAATGTTACGTGACATTATGAATGAATGTATATACTGGATATATATCATATATATGATATCTACATCATGAATATAATTCTGGATAAAATGGATATTTCACCACATGAACAACTTGAAATTATAGGAAGTTTATTTTTGACTCAAGTACCAAAGATCGACAAAACGACCGTTATTAACTTAAATAATTAAATAATGTTCATATCATTGTAATAAGTGATATAAAAAGGATAATGAAATTGAAAATTGTTCTTAATAAGTTATATATTAACTCTAGTTTATTATTCAGGAGGTTAAAGAAAAGCTGAGTCAAGTCAGACACGAGGTAAGGGAATTTCTTAACCCAATTTACATTCTTTGGGTTAATCTCCTACTTTAAAATTATTTCATGATATTATTATGTACTATCTTGTATTTGTACTTTCTTTATGTGTACTTATAGTGAATACACATAATAGATCTATTTTATTTTAAAAATGATCTTTGTATGGACTTCATCTCAATCTCCTTTCATTGAGGCATATTTCGTTTTATACACAACTTTCTTTTATACGGTGTATAAACCCCTTTGACTTTTAAGTTTATTCAAAAGATTTTATTTTATAAATATGTGATTTTTAAATGATTTCAAAAAATAAATATTTCTCTCCAATATATGAAAATCCAGTGCAAATGTATACGTATTTAACGCAAGCTTAAAAATGTTTTCAGAAAACCCGACTCTCGAGTGTGGTAGACAGGAAGGGATTGGGAGTGGACCCATCATGGCCTGTAATTAGTCGAGCAGTCTCAGAATTAGTTATTTTGTTTTCAGAAGCTTGCATAATGTTTTCAGAAAAACACTGGAGTATATTTGAGCAATTTTAAATGTAATTATCTTCTAAAAAAATTGCATCGGTAGGTCTCATAAGACAAACTAGTGTCTTGGCACGAGGCCTTGACAAAATCTTATTTGTGGTCTTGGAACGAGGCCTTGGCTACGTGGTTATGATAGTCTGGCATTATGCATTCCATCATTATGAAAGTGGTTATTGATATTGCATGTGATTATTCAACCAGTAGAATATCCATGTGAAAAAGTGAATGGCATTATCTCATTTTACTTTTGCCATATTATGTTGAAGTTCAAGTTTAAAAGGCTTTTGTTTTAGTTATACATTGCCTTAAATGTTAATGTTTATTTATGAAAGCTTCCGCTATATTGTTAACCTTACTGAGAATCCGAGCTCACCCCTTTCAATGTTTTAATATTTTACAGGATGTGAAGAAGTATTTTATGAATGACCTGCAGGGATAGTCCGAAGAGGATAGAAGTGTGAACTATGGAGGCTATGTTATTATAGTTTTTCACTTTGTGATGTAATGTAAAATTTATGAATGTATCTAGTGTTTCCAAGGCTACTAAACTAATTTGTCTTTCGAGACTTGATCTTTTGTGATCATGCCAATGTTACGAAGTAATGCACCAGCTATGGGTAGCTGGGGTCGGGGCGTTACAGTTGGTATCAGAGGCAGTTTAGTACTAACCTTGGAAGCTAGATTTAGATAAACTCTAATTAGAGCACATAGCTCGAAGATAGACTTTGAGGATTAGTATAGAAGAACTTCCTAGAATTTTGGTATTGTAGAGATGTTGTGAGTTTTCCGAGCAATACATCCTTGTCTGGATACGAGCAGGTAGAGGCGGCTCTGGCACAGATGTAACTAGGGGTAAAACCCGAAAACACCGCTTTGAGCTAGACTCGAACGGGAACTGGTGCACGGCAACGGGCCTTGTTGCACTCTTGGTTATGACACTCCCGAGGGATATGCTTAGGATAATTCTCATTTTCTTTACAAACCACTATGAACGATTATGAGTATATACTTCCTCAAATAAAAACTTTTTATGATTATGGATTATATCCATAAAGAGTTCAATTTATGTTAAGTATTTTACAAGTATGGAATTATGTATTTTGATTCATAAACTAATCTAGTTTATTCCATTGTTTAGAAATGGCGCCTAGTGGAAGGAATGGAAACCATATCAATGCACGCACTCCATGTAGGGTTTTCCCTCCTGCTCAAGATAATTATTGTGGATCTGGAGATACAACTGGTGCTGATCAACTTATTACCATATTGGGACAACTCACTCAAGTTATGAATGATAACCTTACTCGTATGGATCACCCTGATCCACAACGTGGAGGATCAATGTTAGACCGCTTCATGAGGCAACAACCACCAACATTTAATGGGGGTAAAAATCCGTTAGTAGCTGAGCAATGGATAAACTTCTTAGAGAAAATATCCCATGCCTTGGAGAGTAGCAAAAGGGATAAGGTTGTCATGGCAGTTTACCGCCTCACTGGAGATGCCGATCAGTGGTGGTCGCTGATTCAAAACACAAAGGAAGATGATGACGTATCAAATATGGAATGGAGGGAGTTCAAAGAGATTTTCTTAGAAAAATACCATCCTCGTGACCATCGAGCAGATATGGAAAGGAAATTTCTGAGTCTGAGGCAGAAGGAGGATGAGAATGTCGCAAAGTATGAGGCTAACTTTACAAGGTTAGCGAGGCATGCTGCCGATTATATACGTAACCCAAGGAGTAAGATTGATCGTTTCTTTGATGGGTTAAAACCATTTCTCCGTCGATCTTTAGTATCACAATCCTTCTCATCATACGAAGATATTGTCTCGTGTGCTATCAAGACAGAAAATGAATTCTCTAAGTCTTATGACAACAAAGTAAAGCAAGAGAAGAAGAGAACGGTGGAACAAGGGACAGATAAAGGGAAAAAGGGAAAGAAGGATTTTCCATTATGTGATAATTGTTGGAAGAATCACCCTGGTACTTGCCTAAAAGGAATGGGAGTTTGTTATAAATGTGGAGAAAATGGTCACCAGGCTCGTCATTGTAAGGGAAAGAAAGAGGCTATCAAAGTTAAATGCTACAATTGTAGAGAAATGGGTCATTATGCAAATGAATGTCCTAAGCGTCAGGGAAACTTACCTCAGAAAAGGCCAAGGGATCACAGACAATCTTATTCTGTTACTACAGTTGAAGTAGAATAACTAATGTAATGGTGCTTTTGGACTCATGGATTATATTCTAGTTATTAGAATAATGTGATATATATATAAGGATTGTACTGTAGTACTTGTTGATTTCAGTAAGGTTTTTATATTTTTAGTATGTGACAATAAGAGAAACTTTACTTTGTTTTGGGAATCTGATAAATTGATTTTGGAATTAAGAGACCTTTTAGAGAAAGTCTGGACAGAGGTATATTGGATAATTATAAAGGTTGGAGTAGATTAAGTTGATCTTTGGCTAGTATTGTTTAAGGTTAAAAAATTTATGAAGATTATTTTTGGAATATTATGATACTATAGTTTTAGGAAAAGAACAACCTGCAGGGTGGGGCATAACCCATCGCGTCGGACAAAGGTGCAGGAATCGAACCCACAACCAAAGTGCGTCGTGCCTTTATTTCCTACCACTAGCCTACAGGAAGTCCCTGGTTATTACAAAATAATTTTACTAATCTAAATGGTATGTGTTAACATTTGGAACCTTATACAATTAGGATAAGTATAATATTTTTGAGTTCTATTATCTTTTTGAGTGAAAGATGAGTAGAAGGTTGAAACTCTAATTGTCAAGCATAAATATATATATACCTATCTCTTATTCAATGAATAAATTAATTCTTAAACTTTAGTAAAGGGATATTAAAACAAAAAAAAAGTGTTATCCTAATACCTTATGTCTTGTTGAACTGATGATATTTTAAATCAACAGAGATTGAAGGCTTTGAGGCCCTCAATTTGACAGTTGATTGTGATTGATGACCTCAATCACTCCCTACAAATATTTACGTTTTTCCTCCAATTATATGTCTCTAATTTCCACCAATGTTCTCCTAATCGAGATCATAATTGGGTGGTGACTTTTTCATTTCTCTTTCCCTCTTATTAAGGCTAAATTTTATTAACCTTATTTCCGATGTGGGTTTTCCTCAAAGATATTTTCTCTTTTCAACCTTTTATTTTCAAAGAAAAATTTCAAATTGCGAGGACGCAATTTATTGAAGGAGGGGAGAATGTAACACCCTAAGCTTCCATGATACGCTTCTCATTCAATAATGCAATAGCTTGCATTGTACGCAACTTCGAGCTCTAAAACACCGCGACTAATCAAAGTAGCCGTTATGAATAGTAATAACCACTTTTTAAAATTATAGAAATTTTATATTTCAAAATGGACTTCATTTTTGTATTCGTAATATCGAAATTATCCAAATTTGAATTTTTTGTAATTTTCTGAGCACTTCCAATTTTTTATGAATAGTGAAAAATACTTAAAAACAACTTTTTTAAACAAAATAATTTATAGTGATAAATTATACTATTTAGTGGTTTTAAAGTATAATTATAATATATTTTTACCATTTTGTCCAATGGTGGTCATTAGAATTAATTTAACATTGAAATTGGACATAAACAATTGCCAATCTTTTGATATAAATTGTTTCTTAAAAACACGCTATTTGTTGTGACAGCGGGAATTAATTATAAAATTAATTAATTCAACTTATATGTTTGGAATTTTGTAAAATAGACATCATTTTTGAATTCAGAATATCAATTATAGATTAGGGTGAAATTTTGGCCTTATTCTGAAAAACTTCAATTTTTGATGAATAGTGAAACCACTAAGTGGTAGTTAAATAACTGATTTTTCGTTTAAATGAAATATTACCACTTCTGTGATTTGATTTTCAAAAATCCGACATACATGGTTGTCATTAAGAAGTAAAATGTGGTTCAATGAGATTAAAATAATTTTTTGGTGAATAGTAACTTTTAAGTTCTTAACTGCGATTAGAGGTAATTAGTGTAGTTTAAGGTACAAATAATGTTTTAATAATATGAGATGAGCATGACACTTGTCCTACTCCAATTGTATGAGTCATGGCCGACCATGAAAACCCATGGGTCAACTTGGGGACCCCATGGAGCCACTTTAGTTGGAAAATGACATTAATATATATTTATTTAATGTTAAAATTAAATTGACACAAACATGAGTTATTTTACTAAAACAGTTTTTAAGTGGGGTTACACAAGTCCAAATTTTGACTATAAATATTCATTAGAAATCTAAAAAGATTTCCTACATCATAGTATTTTTTTTATAATTTTTAGACATTAAATATATTAAATTATTTATGACATCTTTATGATGCAGCGATGACCTCATTATTTAACGATTTTAATAAAATGAAAAGATAATGTAATATCCAAGTCTTACACTTGTCCAAAGACTATTGGATGGGTATATTTCAAACCCTTATCACCTTATCCACGAATTATATAAGTGTGGGACCTTTAGAATCCGAAAAGCATTGTGTAATAATGTAACATTTCAATCTTTCCAAAAGAGCCCCTCCTCTCCACTTATAAAAGGCCCCCACCTCTCCCACCTTATTCACACCATCAAGCCATTTGGCTCGGCCAACCTCTGCCCAAATACTCTCCCAACTTCCCCCTATTACTCCTAGAAGCCTCACTTTGGGCAGAACTCTTCTCAAGGAAGCCTTTGGCTCAAATCAAAAAGAGTTACCCGATTTTGAGGTAATGTCTTCTCTAATGTTGTTTTGTTTTATTTTTCTTCTCCAACCCCATAAACTCTTTTTATTCATTTATTTTGTAACAACAACAGTATCCTCAATATACTAGGATGTTGTTATAAGAAGTATTCGAGGTACACTTACACACACCTACATCTAATGGTTAAAGAACATACGGTTTCTGTGGATGGCGAATTTCTGCCTCACGAAACGATGATTGTTCAACACTCATATAACACCTTCAAAGATGGCCATTAAGATGTCACTATATTTATATATGATATATATAATGTGTTTATGTTTTACTTATGCTTCTTTATTTCTCATTTATGGCATACTTTATGATTTCCATTATGGGTAAAATGCGATAATTTCATTTTAGGAAGTGCGGACTACCGCCCCCTCAAAGTGATTTGAATCGTTAATGCCATATGTGGGATGTATAAAGGATGGATTAAATGGTATTATACACTATATTATACTGTAATAATATTATAAATTTATATCATTATGATTTCGTTCCATTAAATTCAAAATAGAAATGAAAGTAGCGTTCATGCGTACATACGGCTTACCGTCTCCATGAACGGTGCATTTCATTTCTTACCTCTAAATGTTACGTGACATTATGAATGAATGTATATACTGGGTATATATCATATATATGATATCTACATCATGAATATAATTCTGGATATAATGGATATTTCACCACATGAACAACTTGAAATTATAGGAAGTTTATTTTTGACTCAAGTACCAAAGATCGACAAAACGACCGTTATTAACTCAAATAATAACATAATGTTCATATCATTGTAATAAGTGATATAAAAAGGATAATGAAATTGAAAATGGTTCTTAATAATTTATATATTAACTCTAGATTATTATTCAGGAGGTTAAAGAACGGTGAGTCAAGTCAGACACGAGGTAAGGGAATTTCTTAACCCAATTTCCATTCTTTGGGTTAATCTCCAACTTTCAAATTATTTCATGATATTATTATGTACTATCTTGTATTTTTACTTTCTTTACGTGTACTTATAGTGAATACACATAATAGATCTATTTTATTTTAAAAATTATCTTTGTATGGACTTCGTCTCAATCTCCTTTCATTGAGGCATATTTCGTTTTATACACAACTTTCTTTTATACGGTGTATAAACCCCTTTGACTTTTAAGTTTATTCAAAAGATTTTATTTTATAAATATGTGATTTTTAAATGATTTCAAAAAATAAATATTTCTCTCCAATATATGAAAATCCAGTGCAAATGTATACATATTTAACGCAAGCTTAAAAATGTTTTCAGAAAACCCGACTCTCGAGTGTGGTAGACAGGAAGGGATTGGGAGTGGAGCCATCATGGCCTGTAATTAGTTGAGCAGTCTCAGAATTTGTTATTTTCTTTTCAGAAGCTTGCATAATGTTTTCAGGAAAACACTGAAGTATATTTGAGCAATTTTAAATGTAAGTATCTTCTAAAAAAATTGCATCGGTAGGTCTCATGAGACAAACTAGTGTCTTGGCACGAGGCCTTGACAAAATCTTATTTGTGGTCTTGGCACGAGGCCTTGGCTACGTGGTTATGATAGTCTGGAATTATGCATTCCATCATTATGAAAGTGGTTATTGATATTGCATGTGATTATTCGACCAGTAGAATATCCATGTGAAAAAGTGAATTGCATTATCTCATTTTACTTTTTCCATATTATGTTGAAGTTCAAGTTTAAAAGGCTTTTGTTTTAGTTATACATTGCCTTAAATGTTAATCATTATTTATGAAAGCTTCCGCTATATTGTTAACCTTACTGAGCATCCGAGCTCACCCCTTTCAATGTTTTAATATTTTCCAGGTTGTGAAGAAGTATTTTATGAATGACCTGCAGGGATAGTACGAAGAGGATAGAAGTGTGGACTATGGAGACTATGTTATTATAGTTTTTCACTTTGTGATGTAATGTAACAGTTATGAATGTATCTAGTGTTTCCATGGCTACTAAACTAATCGGTCTTTTGAGACTTGATCTTTTGTGATCATGCCAATGTTACGAAGTAATGCACCGGCTCTGGGTAGCTGGGGTCGGGGCGTTACATCAAATTTTTCAAAAAGACACAGTGGGACACAAAAAACGTGCTCCCCCATCGAAGATCCTATTTTTGAATACCCCAAATATAAGGGGATTCATGTTAATGGGTTAGTGATATGCACCAATGAGACCATGTTTTTTCTTTCTCTTGGATGGGAACTCCATTTCATGCTTATCATATTTAACTTACCATTCTCGTTAGACATCTCCCTTTATCAGTAAGAAGTTAGATAATCAATATGCAACCTGGGAATCCTTCTTGGTATAATCCCCTTACATTACTACACATCTAGGATGTAAATATTTACGTCATGTTTAGTCACATATCACAACAAATAAGTAGGTTATAAAAGAATTAAATAGGAGGACTATAATTCATTCCCACACAAGATATGTATGAATACTTCATAAGTCTCATGTTCCAATGGTATCCACGTTGGTGTAAGTCCCTCCATATCCACATATATTCTTAACCCATGGGACATAATTATCCCAATAGTATATCACCGTTCCCTACCCATCAATAGAAGGGGTGTGGGATTATACACAACAATCCTTTTTTGTTTAAGCCCTGACAAAGGCCTCAGGTACCTCAATCCCATTAGAGAGGTTAGAAAATGATTAAAAATGATGACAATGATTCCTATTATAAAAATTAAATGTGTTATTCATTATTAATTCTCGATCTCTAAACCATATTCCACATGAGAATAGAAATCATCCCTTTCTTTGTAAACTGTTAATGTGTATGTCTTTAACAAATTTATCTTTTATTATGTGTTTAATCTTTATAAATTCCTTATTTTTTACTATGATAATGACACTATTATAATGAGAGTCTAGGGATGACTATTCCTATAGCATGATAAGAATTCCCCCAATGCAAGGCTTCATTAGAGAGTATTTTTTATTTCATCTCATCATCACTAAAATGTTCATATCCTCAATGAGGTATTTTAGGGTGTATTTTCATGCATAAGTCATAAAAAAATACCTTAATTCACATAATTTTCTTATTTTTATGCCAATAACTTGGTATATGTTTAATATCATTCATATCCAAACAGGATTCATAGGATGTGTACTCATGTCCCAAGCCCAATATTTTATGTCCTTTTTGTATGATGTTAGACTTCATGGTATAATCCTATCTTATGAGATCATAAAATGTCAAATGAAATACATGGGTTTTGTATCATGTTATAACAATATAAATAGGAGGCCTCCTAGAAGTTCATTCCCATATACAAGACACAAACCACCACCATGTATGATAATAATTTTCAAAGATCCTAAATATTGTTGTAAAATAAATCAACTTAAATTAATAATGAAAATGATAGTGAACTTTTGACACGTACATTTGTTCCCATGGACACATGGTTTTAAAAAATTCATTGAAATTTTTCTAACTAGCCTTGTATTAGTGCCTTGTAATGATTTTTCAATCATATCATAAATCATTAAGAGTGTCCCGAAATAAGAAATTACTACCCTAAAAATGTGCAATGAGCTTCAACTCCCATCCTCTAAAACAACATGGGTTCTTAAGAATCATTCGGTTTGAAAACCCAATTATCAGCCTCGCCATTGAATTTAGGTTCTTTCCTTAACTTTAATATGGGAACTGTTGTGTGTTTCCTTTAGAAGAAAATATGGTAAAACTATTGCAATTGATTTATAAACCACCCTCAACCTCCCACAACCGAACATCGGGTGAAACTATTCTAAATTTTTCATGAAATAGTGAGTTAGGAGAGTTATGTCAATAATGATTGCAAATATATGTTGTTATTACTTTACAACACAATAAAATTCTTATAATAGTTCTATATGTCATGTAATATTAATAAAATTCAATCCACATATGATACCAAATTTTATCCCATATTAACCAAGATTAAATATTAATCATGGTAATTATTTTATTAAAAAAATATATGATGACCCCTATAAGATATTTTTAATGTGTTGAACCTACAATTCATATTTATTTAAATTTAGTTTATTTCTATTTAAGATAATTTTTACTTTTTCGTTAAATTATAACATATATATACAACCATTTTTGTAGAAAAATGAATTCTTAATAATTATGTATTCATAATAACATTTCATATAAAATACTAAATAAATTAGTGTTAAAATATTATTTATATATAAATTATATTTTATCATAATTTAACCATATTATATTTAGTTTCTTAAAATAAAAAATTCAATGTGCATAAATGAAAAATTATTTGAAAATAAATTTTTAAGCATAAATTGTTCTTATTAGTCATTTAGATGCAATAATTTAATTTTATCAAAGATATTTTATTAAAAATACATTACATCATAGATTTGAAAACTACTTCAATTTATACCATCCATTTAAATTGATATATTTTTTAGATTAAATTTTAATTACAATAACATTAGCTTTAAAAAATGTAATGCTATTTCAATTTACTTCAATGTTGTGTGTGAAAAAAAATCATCACGGTGTTTATTTAAAGGAAAATTACATAAAAAAATCTCGTTGATTTATGGAAAATTTACCAAAGATATATTTTATGATGAATCTTATATAGAAAAATGAGTTAAAGGTCCAACTAAAATTTCATTTATAAAATGGTTTATTCACCAAAGTACATTCCCAAGGGGCGTGCTAGTGCACTATGTTATGAATATGGTTTGGTCTTTTCACCTTAGAAATAACTAGAATGAGCTCAATAAGATCACATAATTTATTATTATCCACAACCACTTATTGGAAATATATTACATCAACCCTAAAGATATTTATACTAATAAATAGTTTAACATTATTCAAGATTTTATCATTTGATGGAGAATAGATAATATATTAACAATATTTGTTTTCATGGATGATATAGAAAATTTGAGTTTATAGTGATATAATCTGGGCTAATAAATTCCTTAAATATATTCATAGATGAAGATTATATTCTTTAGACACTACATTGATAAATTTCATGTGGCCTTTAGTGGAAAAAATGCTTATATACTCTAATAGAATGGAAGAACATGAGGAAGTTTTAAAGAAACTATTTAAGTGTTAATGAGTTAATAGGATGTATGATATCACTATAATGTATGAATTTTGGATTTATTAAATATCATTATAGGGGAATTCAATCATAAGAATCACTTTCTTGTTGATCCATCCAAAAAATAACTGAAGAATGGTCTCGACAAATAATTTTTAGTGAAATGCAATGTTTTCTTGGATTATGATAGTATTAAAAATTCCTTGTGAAAACTTTATACTTGATTTCTCTCCTAATTTGATTGTTAACCCAATATTAATTAAATTATGAATTGTTTAAATGTTTTAAGACAGATTTAGGGAACTCAAGAAGAGGCTAGTTACATCACATTTACTCAATGAACCCTCTAGTGGATACTGGTTTGTTATATAAAAAATTTATTCAAAAATCATATCATGTTAGATATTCATGAAAATGATAATTCTATTTCATATAAATATAAAAAATTTATGAAACATGAAAAAAAATTCATGATTCAGGATATCAGGTTAGTATTTTCGATCATTTCATTCATGATTTAGAGGCACTTCCTCTAGGGATTGATGTGGGAAATATATACTCAATGATAGAATTTAAATCGTATATTCACAAAAAATTAGTCAGAAATGTTCCAATGAATATGGTGGGAGTTAATTATGGGATATTATTTCCCAATACACTACCATATTATAATTTAAAATAATGTATTTTATTCTCTATGTCAAAAAAATGGTGGTCATATCCATGATTAGGATTGACAATGACTATGAATAAAGGGTTTTATGGGAATCTTAATTTTAAGAGTATAAGGGAATTAAAATCCCATAATCCAAGATATAAACTGGATGAATACGCAAATACATGAAATAATATAAAATGAATAAATTGTTGTCTTGTATACTATAAACTAATGATGTTATAACTAAATCTTTAATATGTGGTCATAATAAAGATCACTATAGAAAAATCAAAAGATTCCTCCCCCTGTTGATTATCGACATGTTGATATCAAATTTCATATTGCATGGATGGGACACTTCTTATCACAATAGAATTCTAGTGACTCGCTCATTAAAGGGGAAATAATAATTAGATCTTTGGAGATTTTTTTTCTTAGAATGAATTCATACAAATGAATCACACATATTTATTTCATTGTCATAGGCCATTATATAAGTTCATTGAGGCGATCCCTTGGACCCATGAATTTACTATTCCATTACATAATTCATTATTCAATAGAATATGGTTAGAAGAAAAATATAACCCTTCATTTGTATGTATACATGAAGTAATTATTTAAGTTCAATGTTTAATATCCTTATATATAATGATATTTTACGTGGTAGTAAAAGATATGTAGTAATATTTTAGAGAAAATCACATAATAATTAATAGGATATTCCATGTGTTATTTATAACATAACATAGTATATAACTATGCATACATCATATGTGAGTTTCATTAGTATGTATCTCTTTCAATCTCCCACAAGCACCAAATCCACAATGATATAGTGTAATCTCACATTATATTGTATCATATACAATAACATGTGAAATAATATCCAATTATCCTTTTTGATATCTCCGATTATACTTTTATAAATCAATTATTTAATTTACTTTTTATCACATCATATGGAATATATTTTGAATATACATCTTATAATCCTTTTAGATAAACAATAGAACAATGTTTGTGTATCACACTATGTCAAAATAAATCCCCATTAGGTCAACCATAAATTGTAAACCCATGTTCCATAAGAGCATTGAAAACAAATATTAACTGTTGAATTAATATATGTATGTAAATATCAACTTATACAAAGTCAAATATTCTAATCCTGTTACTAATGGTTTTAGAATTATCTACAAAAAACATCATATCTCCTTATAAGTTTTATGCATCTACATTAAATGTAAATATGAATTATTATATAATCCCTTTGTCGAAGAAAATTAGTGACAGTGGGATAAAATATATGTGAGTCCCATATATCTAACTAATAAAATCTGGATTCATTGAGTATAAATACATCAGGTTAATGATTAAAACATATGTAATTTACCTTAATGGAGGATCACATCTCATGTCCATCACTTAATAGACAATATTTTTCTTTCTAATAGGTTATAGTCATATTATTACCCAATAAATCCTAATCGAGGGACAAAAACTCATACACATCATATGTTAGGAAAAATTTAATCATGGTTATGATATTACTATTGACACGATCAACAACATTCCAAAACACCCCTGATTAGATAACACTCCTAATTTCCATAATAAATCAATCAATGTATGAATTGTCTCATACTAGATATCTCACTAACCATAAGTATAGGGAAATACCAATATATAAAATATACCCCTTCTACATCAGGAGAATATTTCATATCTGTATCTAAAATCATACTCATGTTATCTATGAATTTTCATTGATACCAATAGTACACTAGGGAGAACAACAGTTTGAGATTATTCTTTGTCATACATTGAGATATCAATTATAATTTATTTTTATCAAATTTTTTCATACAACATGATGAAAGATAATATGTAGTATAACTTTTTTATATCATGATAAATTTGATATCCTTAAAAAGTTTTATGAAAATTAAAATATCATACATAACATCCCATCTAAACATATCATATATGATCAACCACCATATTTTCCTCATGTATAATTAAATTTTAGGTGTTTTAAAATTAACTTCATCTCCATGTAATATATACCACCAACCTAAGTGACAAATTTTAAAAATCCCCTAACTAATTTCATTTACTGAAAACAACATGGAATTAATCAATCATGAATAATATTGATATTTTGGAATCATTTCTTAAAGCATAAACGTCTAAAATAGAGTATTACAACTATTTTACATTAAATAATCCAATATTATGATTATAATACCTCATATTGTTGCATTAAATCCTTCTAAGTTTATTATTATTATTCTTGGAAGCCTTTCAATAAAATGTCTTCCATCAGATTATTTTGGTAACTAAAATAAATCTATTAGTTATTTGTCGTCCATAATATCCTATACTCCATTGTGATATGAAATTAATTTCATTTCATTATTATAACTAAATTTAACATTTTACGTTTAATGTTTATCCACACACACAATTATATTTTTTGATATAGAGTTATATTAACATTAAATACTGATTGGAATAATATTTTAGTTTTTAACATTGAAATTATCAATGTACAAATAAACTCCCCTAACATTATTGAAACATTATTCTCTTAAAAGGTTAATACTAATAAACAAAAAATACTTTATTATTGGGGTTAACACTTTTTTACCTAATTGAAAATACTAAATAAACAAAATATTTTTCAATATGTATTGTATGGTATTCCGTGTATTTATAGTATATTGAAAAGAAATTTTTTTCATTAAAATATATCACTGATGTTTATGGGATTAAATCAATTATATTTTAACAATAATCATTATTAAAAACATTTAACCTAAAAAACTCATTTTATCAGTGTATTGTCTAAATTATGATATATAATTTAAGGAATTATAAAACTTTTTTATAAAAAATATAATAAAATGTTGTTCATAAAAAAGAATTATTTTACAAACAACATCCCATATCATATAAGGGACATAATATGGAAGAACAAATTATGTAAATAGATCCATCAGAGTATGATAATGTTTCACTGTAAAAAAACTATGATTTAGTTTGCATTTTATTCATCATGAGTCAACAAAAATTTTCATATCTCTTTTAAATATAGACCAAAATTTATACCATTACATTCCAATATTTTGAACTCCTATATAATAAAAACTGTTATATAATATATATTTTTTATAATATACCTTTTGATCTCAATGAATATTATTTCAATAACGCCAATAACTAACATGGAAGTTCTATGGAGTTTAATCAACTCATTAAATTACCTTGAAAATTCCATCATATATTAATATTACTCTATATTAATTATACTTCATTTAAGATTCATTGAGCATGATAGGAAATTATTAGGTATAATTTTTTAGACTCTCATACCAACGTTTCTTCATTGGGTATGAACATCTACCCACATTTAATATTGATATATCCCAAAAATGTGAACATCACATGAACAGTTTATCTTTCTAAAACTCATTTAAAAGGGGTAAACATTTATTGAACATTCTAAAATTTTAAGGACATTTCAAATTATATAAATTAAATAAATTTCTTAACTAGTATATGAAATATAGGAAACCATTAGTCACACCAAGATATTTTCATATTCAATCATGTTGAATATATAGGTGGAGACTAATTTTCCTTATGTAATATTCACCTAAATCCATTTTAAACTAAATTGAAAAAATAATTTTTATTATTAGATTCATTCATTTAACTACATGGAAAATGGGTTACCTGTGAACAATTTAGTCTAATATAAATAATATTTATTGTCTTATGATTATGTCATATGTTTATAAAAATGGATGGAGTTACCAAGATTTATTTATATTTTTTGTAAATTTTCCATAGATTTATGTTTGAGGATAACAATTCTACCTATCTAAAAAATATTAGATGATTATCATGTTTAACAAATAATTAGCAATGACTTTAGTTAAATTAATTGTTACAAAATGATAACCCATTTAAAATTCATCATGAATTTTTGTGTTCCACAATATATTTTATATATATAATGATTCTTATTTGTAATTCCCATAACCACAATGTTTTTATGTTGGTAATCATCCAAATCAAATCATATATTGTTATTTAATAGTTAATATATAACATCCGTAAACCTGTATTCGTAGATATTATTGTAAAACATTAGCATTGCATTAATTTTTTTGATACAGATAAACGTATACCAATTTTAATCATCCAAATATTACAAAATAAAAATGGAAATAATTTATTACTAACATTCGTAAGGATATTTCAGTTTTTCAATTTTAGAGAATTAGGAAAAAATATTCTATAACAATTACCATGTCCAAAAGTGATAATTTTTTCCACTATACCAATATTTTCAAATTCCATGTTAATTAAGTATAGTCACTTACAATGTTATTCAAATGTGAATCATTTTTAGAAAAATAAATAAATTAACACCATTCTTCATAACCATGTAAAAAAGAAAACAAAATAAGGATGAGCTAAAATTCTCAGTTAGGGTTAACATAAGCATTACCAATTGATTGACACTAGTGATCAAAAGATTCTCAAAATCGTATGATAAATTAAAAAATTCGAGTGATTTTAATATAAGATAATTCACTTCTATTAAACATGGATCATATATCTTGATTCATCAAATAAATGTCTAGAAAAGAAATGCTTCATGAGAATCCACAATCACGAGCTATGTGATGCCTATCATGACCAAAGGAAACATTAATGATCATTGTAATCCTAGAGAAATCATGTTTGTATATTAGAACAATATATTCATAACAAGTTTTAGAAATAAGAATATCCATATTAAATAAAATGGAAAAAAATATTTGGTTAACTCCCTCAATTTTTTTATTAATGATAATGAACATTACATATTTCATTGGAGAGCTTTATAGGGCTCACCTATCGTATAAAATGTATCAGGATCACCCATTATTTAATATGTATGAAGATCACCAACAATGATGACATATATCAGGATCAATATTCAACATCAATGACATAAATGTTAAATTAATGTCTAAAACAATTAAAATCCTGAATTTCTGAACATAACACACTAGAAAACAATCAACATTCTTTTATATATTGGTTATCCCAAAGAAAAGAAATCAATTTCCTAAAAATATACATAAAAAATTAGTAATATCCACCTACATATATAATATGTTTTGTATCATAAGATCATATTCCAATAGAAGTAGAGGAATCACTAATATATGTAGCCATAGATAAAAATATCTTTAAAAGAATATTTAAAACAGTTTTTTAAAAACTGTGGAAATACACTTTTCTATTTGAAATATTTTAAGAAATTATTTTGAAAGAAAAAATATTTTTATATAAAATAATTATGGATACTTATAACGGACTATTAAATATTAATAAAATTCTTGATAGTTGGAAAATCCATTCATTTTATAGGCATAAAAAATTTATTTTCATGATTTTGTAATGAGAGACAAAAGCGATACATGTCGAAAGAGTTAAGAAAAATCCTTATAAAACCTTTTAAATTAAGGTTAATGATCCTGTGGCATATCTTTAGGAATTATTTACTGTTTTTAAAATAACATTATTGAAATAATATATAGAACATGGTCAAAAAGTTGGGTTATATGTCTGTAAAAATATTAAATAAGTTGTTTAATGAAACCCCAATTTATAAATTTTTAAAACCAAAATCTATTTTTATGTAACATTAAAATAAAAAACATTAAATTACATGGTTATAAAAACATACATGTTATTATTTTATAATGGTAAATATATAAAACATCTAAATTTATATTTGTACATCATTTAAAATATATATCAAAGAAGGATGTTTGGAATTAGAAACTCTTACAACTCAGGTAATGATTGTATCAAAAACATGTTGAATGAGAAAACATTACACGATTCTATAAAACACATAAATCACATGAAATAATTTTTTAAAAATTCATGGGTAACTATGAACACTTTTTACATGAATCATGTTGTATAACATGATTTTTTCTCAAATAATTGAAATTGAGATCATAAAAATACATTCAAATTTTGTGACATTAGAATCAATATCTCATAAATGAGAAATTGTTGGTATCACCTGTTTTGATAATCCCAAATCATGCTTAAACATTGATTATGATGTATTAAACCTTTGCATTAATCTTATTATTCTATGCTTAAATGTATTTTATTCTAAACAGTTCATATTCTTACTCTCATAACCTTACTGTAACAGCTTACAGTAGTATTTACATAAGTTTGGTATTGTTAGCCAACAGTCAGAGTTTTATTTTCAAAGTCACAGTTACAGTTAACTGTCACCTTAAGTTACTGTTGCACTAAGTTCACAGTTACAAGGTTACAGTCGAAGACTAATACAAGCTTACAGTTACGAGTCTACTGCTATCTCTTGTCAAAGCTCACAGACGAAGGTTACAGTTACAAGACTTCTGCTCAAAGTTTTCTCTGCTCAAGTTCACAGTCGAACAAGCCTACAGTCATAAGTCTACAGTCAAGGTTACAGTTAGACAGCTTCTGTCTACTAAGTCTACAGATGATCGAAGTCTACAGTTGACAAAGGTTACAGCTCTACAAATTTGATGTTACAAGTCTACAGATAGAAAGGCTACAGTTACATGGAGTAAAAGCTACCATTGCAAGCCTACAGACAGCAAGCCCTTTTGTTGAAGTCAGCAGTCAGAAGGAAGTCCACAGTTGGGAGTTCACAGAAGGAAGTCCACAGTTGGAAGACCACAGTTGAAGTCCACAGTGACATACTTTCTCGACCAGTTTATTATTATTATATTTCTACTTTTTCTTTACCAATTTGATTAATACTAATCTAATGGTCATGTCTATCAAGATGAATACATCTAACATTATTTATTGATATTTGCAGACATATCAATCGCACGTGCAACTCCAGACTATCTATCTTGTCGGCCTCGGGTGAACAAAAAGGGAATATATGGAGGAGTATAAAAAGAAGAGAGAAGCATTCAAGAAGATATATATGAATGGAACAGTTACACTGAGAAAAACATCTACAACTGAGAAGGAGATACGCATATACACAAAAAGAGGAAGAACTCTCGAGCATTCATTCTGAAGAACAAAAGAGTCTCAGTGAACCGACTGAAAGAAGCGTCTCCTAAAAGCCATGCTGTGAAGCACTCAAACTCAAAGAAGCTGATCACTTGAACATCTGGAAGTCTGAAAATCCCGACACTCTGTTTTAGTGTCAACTTACAGAAAAAGGACCAAAGCTTCAAGTCACTCATTCCTACGAGTCCAGAACTGATCTGCCAACACTATAGAGCACTCTAAACCTTCTTCATTCTATCTATTGCTCTACTGTGTTTTAGTTTTCTACATTTTGAGCAGTGTGTGATATCTGCTGTATTAAACACACACACTGACT
Source organism: Viscum album (assembly GCA_963277665.1). Taxonomy (NCBI): domain Eukaryota; kingdom Viridiplantae; phylum Streptophyta; class Magnoliopsida; order Santalales; family Viscaceae; genus Viscum; species Viscum album. The sequence goes on along the minus strand of OY728152.1, from coordinate 1,613,624,350 downwards.
CCTGTACTTTCACTGGAGGATCTGTAAATCCTCAGCAAATCTTTCTGCACTCCATTTCCCACTGTGGATAGTGGTAGAGGTCTTGTGACCTGGACAGCTTGCTGCTGTTGTTTGTTTTCCCACGAAGAACTGTGGTAGAGGTCTTGTGACCTGGACAGTGTGTTCACGGTTGTTAACCCCGATCCAGGGTGTGGATCATTCTTATATAAAATTTTGAGAGGACTAAGTCTCGGCTTGAGACTGAACCTCTTGGTTAATTCTGTGTGTTTATAGTTATACTCTATATCCATACTATACAAATTTACTTCATTTTCCGCTGCTATTACTTTGAAATATAATCTATCTTCAAAGCTACTTTGATAATTAAATTAGCAAGTGTTTATATTTGTTATAAATCAGTAAGTTAGTTTCAAAAGTTAATTTAATCATAAGATTAAGTTAACTGAGAATTAATCAATCTTTGAGAAACTAATTGAACCTTTATAATCTATATAAATTCACTACAGTTTAATTTGTTTTTGAAATTGGGGATTTTAACAGAAATTTTAATTGGAACTCAATTCACCCCCCCCCCCCTCTTGAGTGTCCACTCCGACCAACATTTGGTATCAGAGGGAGTGTTTAGCTCTGTTATACTTGCTCAAAGTTTTATTTTAACTCTCTGTTTTTAAATTGTGATTGTAGTTTTATCTAAAAGATCTTAAATTTCTGTTAGTTCTAAATTTTATCTCTTTAAAACATTTTCTAAAATTTCCTTATGGATAATAGACTAGAAGGTGCTGCTACTAACAGGCCACCCTTCTTTAATGGTGTGAATTATGCCCAATGGAAGCTCAAAATGAAAATTCATTTGGAAAGTATGGGTTTTGATATTTGGACTGCTATAGAGTCTCAATACAAGATTCCAGAAACTGAAAGAATAACTTGGGATGAATCTACTAAAGTAGCTTACAATAATAATTGTAAGGCTGTGAATGCTCTCTACTGTGCTCTAGGAGATGAGGAATTCAATAGAATTTCTGCATGTAAAACTGCTTTTGAAATCTGGGACACCTTAGCTGTTTCTCATGAAGGAACAACTAATGTCAAGGAAATGCGGTTAAACACTTATACTATCAAATATGATAACTTTAAGATGAAAGCTGATGAACCTATTTCTGATATGTATCTCAGGTTTAATGAGATAGTCAACACAATGAGCTCACTCGAAAAGATTGTTCCAGCAAAGGAGTAAATCATGAGATTATTGAGATGTCTGCCTGACAGATGGAGAGGCACATCCGTTTCAATTAGAGAATCCTGTGACATTGGAACTTTGCCTGTCAAGGAGTTAATTGGTAAGCTGATGATGTACGAAGAAGAGCTAAAGGTGAATAAAGAGGAAGATGAGGAACCAAAACGAAAATCTGTAGCTTTTAAGTCTACTGCATCAAAGAGCAAAGACAAGGAGAAAGTGCATATACCAACTGAAAGCTCATCTAGTGAAGACTTAGATTCTGACAGTGATGCCGAGATGGCACAAATAGCAAGGAGATTCAAGAAGTTCTATAGGAAGAAGAAGTTCTTCAGAAAACCAAATTACAAGGCTAAGTATGATAGACAAGGTAAGTGGAAGAAAGATTGGAAGAAAACTGATAAAGAAGAAGACATAGTTTTCTATGAATGTAAAAGGAAAGGACACATCAAAGCTGACTGTCCTAAGTTAAAATTCAAGAAGAAATATGAGTACAAGGACAAGAATTATAAGAAAGCTATGAAGGCCACCTGGAGTGCTTCAGAAGACAGCACAAGTGAATCAGAGTCCAGTGATTCTGAAAGAAATCGTGCTAATATGTGTTTCATGACAAACACATCTGAGGTAACCTTAGACACTCCCACTCTAAACTCTTATTATTCTGAAGGTGAAGCAGAATCTGGTTCTTATTCTGAAAATATGTCTAAATATGAATTGACTGAATACTGTAATATGCTGGAAGAAACGTGTAATGAACTAAAGGATAAATATAAGTCTTTAAAGAAACAGCATGCTCTTACTGCAAGTGTCAAGTCTGCACTTGATGTAGAAAAAGAGAAAAATGTTCAATTATTAAAGGAGAATACAGAACTGAAACTATCTAATGAACAACTTAGAAAGGACTTAGAAACATTCACAAATGGAAAAGATACTCTAACCCAACTGCTAGGAAAGCAAGTTGCACCTAAGTATGCTACTGGATTGGGATACCAACCTGGACAAAGACAGTTTACTAAAACCCGATTTATTTCCAAGTCTGAAAAAAATCCTGCTAGTTCCAATTTTGGAAATTCATATGCCTCAACTGGTTATTTAAATAGTTGTCGATCAAGTAAAGTATATCTCTCTAAATCTGTTGCATCTATTAATTGTATGGGACCCATAAAACAAATCTGGGTACCTAAATCCTTGATTGCTAACATATCTGGACCCAAGAAAATCTGGGTACCAAAGTCATTTCTTGTCTAATCTGTTTTGTAGGAAATCTGTTTGAAAAGCAATTACAAGAAGGTATGGTACCTAGACAGTGGATGTTCAAGACACATGTCTGGGGACTATTCGTGCTTCAAAAGCTTAATAAAGGTTGATGGAGGATATGTCACTTTTGGTGATAACTCAAAAGGAAAAATCATCGGCCTAGGCCAGATTGGTAACTCTGACTCAGTATTAATTTCCAAAGTTTTATTTGTTGATGGACTTAAGTACAACCTACTTAGCATTTCTCAATTGTGTGATGATGGCTTTAATGTCAAGTTTGAAAACAATTCTTGTGATGTTTATAATTCCAAAAATGCTTTAATATTTTCTGCCTTAAGAAATGAAAATGTTTATGCTGTTGACTTAAACACTTTAGCTAAACATAATGTTACTTGCTTAAATGCTTTTCATAAAGAGTCTTGGCTGTGGCATAGGAGATTAGGACACTGCAACATTCACTCACTTAGAAAACTCTCTAAGAAACACCTAGTTAGAGACTTACCTAAGCTTGAATTCCCAAATGACAAAGTGTGTAATCCCTGTCAAAAGGGAAAACAACACAAAGTTTCTTTTAAACCAAAGAAAGAAGTTTCAACTTCTCAACCACTTGAACTGGTTCACATGGATTTGTTTGGACCATCAAGAATTTCAAGTCTAAAAGGGAAGCACTATGTCTATGTTCTTGTAGATGACTTTTCTAGATATACTTGGGTATATTTTCTAGCTCACAAAAGTGAAGCCTGCTCTTCCTTTGTTAAATACTCTAAGTCTGTAGAAAATCTTAGTGGACTTAAGATTAAGACCTTGAGGAGTGATCATGGCCGTGAGTTTGAGAATCGAGAATTTGAATCTTATTGCTCACTCAATGGCTATTCTCACAATTTTTCTGCTCCTAGGACACCCCAACAGAATGGTGTAGTGGAAAGAAGAAACAGAACCCTGCAAGAAATTGCAAGAACTATGCTTAATGAATATGACCTGCCTGTTCACTTTTGGGCTGAAGCTGTAAATACAGCCTGCTATGTTATTAATAGAGTCTTGATCAGACCAGTTCTTAAGAAAACCCCTTATGAATTGTGGAACAATAGGAAACCTAAGGTTAATTACTTTAGAGTTTTTGGTTGCAAAGTCTTTATTCTGAATACTAAAGATAATCTTGATAAATTTGCTCCAAAAAGTGATGAAGGAATTTTCCTAGGTTACTCTATGTCTAGTAAAGCCTATAGAGTGTTCAATAAGAAAACCAAATGTGTGGAAGAATCTGTTCACATCAAGTTTGATGAGACTGATCCACATGAGTCTAAAACTTCTCTTGAAGATGCTGAAGAAGACTTATCTGTTCTGGACCTAAATGACAAATCTAAAGAACCTGTAATAAAAACATCCAGTTCTGGACTTTTTCCAGAATCTTCCTCTGTAGAACCCGAACTTATAAATGAACCTGAAATCTCTAGTCCAACCTTTACCAAATCAACTAGGATTCTAAAGAATCATCCTTTAGATGCTGTTGTTGGTAATCTTGATAGAGGAACACAAACTAGAGCTTCTCTAAGAAATCAGGTTGAACATCAAGCTTTTCTTTCACAGCTTGAACCCAAAAATGTCAATGATGCTATCAGTGATGAATTCTGGGTAATGGCTATGCAAGAAGAACTAAATCAGTTTGAAAGAAACAAAGTTTGGGAATTAGTGGAAAGACCTAAAGACACTCTTACCATAGGCACTAAATGGGTGTTTAGAAACAAAGTTGATGAGTTTGGTAATATAATCAGAAACAAAGCTAGGCTAGTTGCACAAGGGTATAGTCAGGAAGAAGGAATAGACTATGAGGAAACCTTCGCACCCGTGGCTAGACTAGAGGCCATTAGGATATTACTTGCTTATGCTGCTCATCTGAATTTCAAACTATATCAAATGGATGTTAAAAGTGCTTTTCTAAATGGATATATAATTGAGGATGTATTTGTGGAACAACCTCCTGGTTTTACAAATCCCCATTTTTCTAATCATGTTTTTAAACTATCTAAAGCTTTATATGGTTTAAAGCAAGCTCCAAGAGCTTGGTATGATAGGCTCAGCTCTTTTCTTATTTCAAAAGGATTTACTAAAGGGATAGCTGATCCTACTCTTTTTATTAAATGGATTTCTAAAGATGTATTAATAGTTCAAATTTATGTGGATGATATTATTTTTGGATCTTCAAAAAATTCTTTATGTGTTGATTTTTCAAAAATAATGCAAAATGAGTTTGAAATGAGTTTAATGGGAGAAATCAAATTTTTCCTTGGATTTCAGATCTTTCAAAATAAAAATGGTATTATTTTAAACCAAAGTAAATATATTAAAGATCTTCTAAAACGTTTTTCTTTGGATGGCACCAAAGGCAGTGACACACCTATGAGCACCACTTGCAAGTTGGACAGTGATGAAACTGGTGAACCAGTGGATCAAACCAATTACAGAGGTATGATAGGTAGTCTACTGTACCTTACTGCCAGTAGACCTGACATCATGTTCAGTGTATGCATGTGTGCTCGATTTCAAGCCAATCCAAAAGAGTCTCATTTGACTGCTGTTAAAAGGATTTTCAAATATCTAAAACATACTCCCAATTTGGGATTATTTTATCCAAAAGGACAATCATTTGATTTATTAAGTTATTCTGATGCTGAATTTGCTGGCTGCAAGTTAGATAGAAAGAGCACCTCTGGAACATGTCACATTTTAGGCAAGTCACTAGTATCTTGGTGTAGTAAGAAGCAGAATTCTGTTGCATTGTCTACTGCCGAAGCTGATTATATAGCTGCTGGTAGCTGTTGTGCACAAATCTTGTGGATGAAACACACCTTACTAGACTATGGATATCAATTCAAACATGTCTCTATAAGGTGTGACAATACAAGTGCTATTAACATTTCAAAAAATCCAGTATCTCATGCTAGGACAAAACATATTGATGTGAGACATCACTTTCTGAGGGATCATTATCAAAAAGGTGATATCACTCTTGAGTTCATTGGCACTGAACATCAGTTAGCTGATATTTTTACAAAGCCTTTGAATTCTGAGAGATTAAGTTACATCAAACATGAGTTAGGTATGATTAACTATAGCACAGTTGAAACCTCACAATTGAAACCTCACAGTTGAAACCTCACAGTTGAAACCTCACAGTTGAAACCTCACAGTTGAAACCTCACAGTTGAAACCTCACAGTTGAAACCTCACAGTTGAAACCTCACAGTTGAAACCTCACAGTTGAAACCTCACAGTTGAAACCTCACAGTTGAAACCTCACAGTTGAAACCTCACAGTTGAAACCTCACAGTTGAAACCTCACAGTTGAAACCTCACAGTTGAAACCTCACAGTTGAAACCTCACAGTTGAAACCTCACAGTTGAAACCTCACAGTTGAAACCTCACAGTTGAAACCTCACTGTTACATCTCTCTGTAGGCTGTTTCGCTGTTTAATCTTATTTTATTTTTTGCGGGAATTCGAACCGTTTCTTTTCTTTATTCTCTTATTTCTAAATCCCTAAATGATAAAATTGAGAACATCGAACATATCTCAATCCACTCATCTCGACCCTTGCTCTCTCAAGTCCTAAACCCTAAACCTTCAACCGAACCTCGAAACCTCATTCAGTTCCAATGGCCAAAACAAAGCGACCCCCAACTGCCAACGAAGATGCACCAATGCCGAAGAGGACTCAAGTCGAATCCAGTGGCACCGGGAACGCCTCGATAAGACCTGTTAATCCACATCTGACTAAGAGAGAAATAGTTGCTGAGAAGGAGCTAAGTGAAGAGTGGATTTTATCGAGCAGATCATTAGTGCTGGCAGTGCTTAATGATCAAGGATGGACCGAATGCTTCGCAAACAATAATGGACCATACTACCTGAAGCTGGTGAAGGAGTTCTATGAATATCTACAGTTCGAGGAAGAGGATGATCTGCATAGACTGGTATCCAGAGTAAACGGCAATGAAGTCAGTTTTTCATCCGTTGAATGGGCTGCATGTTTAAGAGTTCCTCATGAGGGTATTTACAACTACTATTCTGGAGCGGCTCCTCCAAACAGTAGAATCTTTGATCATGAGACGGCTCTGGAAGAATTGACAGGCAATGGCACTATAAGGTAGATTGTTGCTACTGAAATGAATGGAGAGGACAGGCTTCTGTTTAAATTTATCCAGCATGTACTGAGTCCTAGAAGAGGAGATTTTGCAACTCTGAAGCATCAGGATATTTACTTGATGTACTTATTAAAACATGGAAGGAAGGTCAACCTTTGTAGGTTGCTGATGGCTCAGATGGAGGACATGATAAAGGCAAGCTCAAAATCATGTGCCTTGTTTCATGCTAAACTCATTTCGGTTATGTTGAAAGTGAAAGGTGCAGCTGGAAGTCAGGAAGAGTTGATAGTGGCAAAGAACAGTGTATGTTTCTCGAAAGTAATCTGCAAATTCATGAAGATCAGTTGGAATCCCTGGAAGAAATCATGGGTGAATGATGAGGAGAGAATCTATGAGATTTTTAGCCCTTCTACTCATCCCTCTAGACCGAGAGATAGGAGAGATCCAGGCTTAAAGCCTGATGAGCCTGAACCTGTATACTCAGATGATGAACAGACTGCAGTAGTTGGTGACTCTGCAAGAGAGAACACCCCAATTGATGAAGGAAGTGATCCTGATACTACTCACAGTCCTGTCAGGACAGTGACGTTTGGAGCAGCAAGCCCTCCAAAAGAACTACCTAGTAGAGAACCTGTTCTAAGAGACAGTGAGACTGAGACTACAGAAGAAGAAGAAGAATCTCAATATTATATCAAGGACACCTCTGATGAGGGTGATACAGTCGAAGCAGAAGAGGCTGGAGCTTTAAATGAAAATCAAGAAACTGTTGGAAAAGAACTTAGTATGAGCCCTCTGATAGGGTATACAGACAAGTTAGTGTCTGACCAGGAAGCAGGAGTGGTCTCTACTACTGTTGTCATGGAAGTGGTTGATGACCCAACAGAGAAGGAGGCTAACCTCTCTACTGAACCTACAGAGGAAGCAAGTATGGAACCTGCTAGAGCTACAGAAGAGAACCTAGAGTTACCCAGAGTTGAGCAGATAGTAGAAAGTGCTCAGGAAAGACCTCCAAGTGAGGGGGAGCGTGTTGGTTCAGTCTCTGTACTGTTTAATATAGAAGGATGGACCTCAGATCCAGGATACATGGTGTTAGGACTCAATTATGAGGATTCAGATGAGGAAAACCAACCACCAAGAAATCCAGTCATCCTACCTAACAACTCTCCAGTGTTAGAAACTGAAAAATTGGCCACCAAGGAAGACCTTGAATCCTTAAAGAATGAAATGAAGGAGACCATCAGACAGTCTGTTGCTGAATTGAAAACCAGTCTTTTTGATGAGCTGAAAAATGTGGAACAATCCTTAGAACTATCTCTGGGATGTGTTGTGGGAAGTCCAATAAAAGAAGTGATGGATGAAATGAAAGTGTGTCACACCCAAATTGAAAGCTGGACTGGAGCAGTAGTGGCCCTCAGACAATCAGTTGCTTCTTTAACTGCCCTGAGAAGTTCTCAGACACAAGTGGCCAGTGAGATTCGATACATCAAAGAAGTGGTCAAGAAGTTTGTGGAAGTATTTGAGGCTTTCAAGAAATCAGTAAAAGAACACTTTAGCAATCAGGATGCTGTCATTCAGAAAGTGATTGGAAATCTGACTTAGTCTTTCAAGGAGACAGTGGCATTCTCAGTCAAGTCCCTTCCTTCATCTAGCTCTCCTGTGGACCTTGAGCAGTTTAGAAGCCTGCTCAGAGAAGAGCTTACTCAGGCCCGTGAAAATGACACATCAGACCTTCAGATCCTTGCTACTACAAGAGAAGTCAGTGGCTTTGTTCGTGAGCACCTGCAGGCTGCTACTGCTTCTCAGGAGGCCATCAAAAGTAAAGTGGATTATTACTTTGATCGGATTTTCACCAAGCATCAGTTGAACAATCACTTCAAGCTCATGCTAGAAACTATGAAGCTGCCTCCTGTAACTCAAGCTTTCAAAGACCAAGTTAGCAAGCTACGAGAGTTGACCCCGGCTTTGGATAAATTCTTGGAAAACAAAGATGACTTCTTATCTGCCATGGACAGAGGAGGAAACATTATCATGGATTTCAGGAATCTGCTCCTACCTTTTCTTCATGTGGACTGCACACCTGTTATAGTTCCTCCTGCCCTACCTGTCTCCAACCCCAGTGGTTCTTCCATAATGTCTCCTGCTGATGCCCTCAGAAGCCTTAGACCACTGATCCCTCGGCAAGCTACTCTCTACCGGCCTTCAGGAGCCTCTGTTGCTGCCCCTCCAGACATTCCTGCTGCCATTCCTCAGCCTGTTGATCCTTCACCTCCTGCTCCATCTTCTTCCTCCAAAGGAAAAGATCCCTTACCTCCAGATGAAGAGGATTGAGTCTTTTTTTGATAGGGATCATGTATTCATGTTTTGGGTCATGTATTGTACTCCTTATTAATACAATGTTTCTTTTCTCTCTCTCTGTCTTTCTTTTTGTTAATCACAAAGGGGGAGAAATAAAGAGAAATAGATAGGGGGAGAAATGGGGAGAAATAGGAAACTCAAAGGGAGAAATGAACCTATACAAAGAGGAGAAATCCTTGCGGAGTATACCTAATTTTTGTGCTCATATTGCTAATACTGTGTTTTGCACACTTCTCTATGATACTTCTATATTTCATACTGACATATTTTGTGATTATCAAAAAGGGGGAGATTGTTGGTATCACCTGTTTTGATAATCCCAAATCATGCTTAAACATTGATTATGATGTATTAAACCTTTGCATTAATCTTATTATTCTATGCTTAAATGTATTTTATTCTAAACAGTTCATATTCTTACTCTCATAACCTTACTGTAACAGCTTACAGTAGTATTTACATAAGTTTGGTATTGTTAGCCAACAGTCAGAGTTTTATTTTCAAAGTCACAGTTACAGTTAACTGTCACCTTAAGTTACTGTTGCACTAAGTTCACAGTTACAAGGTTACAGTCGAAGACTAATACAAGCTTACAGTTACGAGTCTACTGCTATCTCTTGTCAAAGCTCACAGACGAAGGTTACAGTTACAAGACTTCTGCTCAAAGTTTTCTCTGCTCAAGTTCACAGTCGAACAAGCCTACAGTCATAAGTCTACAGTCAAGGTTACAGTTAGACAGCTTCTGTCTACTAAGTCTACAGATGATCGAAGTCTACAGTTGACAAAGGTTACAGCTCTACAAATTTGATGTTACAAGTCTACAGATAGAAAGGCTACAGTTACATGGAGTAAAAGCTACCATTGCAAGCCTACAGACAGCAAGCCCTTTTGTTGAAGTCAGCAGTCAGAAGGAAGTCCACAGTTGGGAGTTCACAGAAGGAAGTCCACAGTTGGAAGACCACAGTTGAAGTCCACAGTGACATACTTTCTCGACCAGTTTATTATTATTATATTTCTACTTTTTCTTTACCAATTTGATTAATACTAATCTAACGGTCATGTCTATCAAGATGAATACATCTAACATTATTTATTGATATTTGCAGACATATCAATCGCACGTGCAACTCCAGACTATCTATCTTGTCGGCCTCGGGTGAACAAAAAGGGAATATATGGAGGAGTATAAAAAGAAGAGAGAAGCATTCAAGAAGATATATATGAATGGAACAGTTACACTGAGAAAAACATCTACAACTGAGAAGGAGATACGCATATACACAAAAAGAGGAAGAACTCTCGAGCATTCATTCTGAAGAACAAAAGAGTCTCAGTGAACCGACTGAAAGAAGCGTCTCCTAAAAGCCATGCTGTGAAGCACTCAAACTCAAAGAAGCTGATCACTTGAACATCTGGAAGTCTGAAAATCCCGACACTCTGTTTTAGTGTCAACTTACAGAAAAAGGACCAAAGCTTCAAGTCACTCATTCCTACGAGTCCAGAACTGATCTGCCAACACTATAGAGCACTCTAAACCTTCTTCATTCTATCTATTTCTCTACTGTGTTTTAGTTTTCTACATTTTGAGCAGTGTGTGATATCTGCTGTATTAAACACACACACTGACTCCTGTACTTTCACTGGAGGATCTGTAAATCCTCAGCAAATCTTTCTGCACTCCATTTCCCACTGTGGATAGTGGTAGAGGTCTTGTGACCTGGACAGCTTGCTGCTGTTGTTTGTTTTCCCACGAAGAACTGTGGTAGAGGTCTTGTGACCTGGACAGTGTGTTCACTGTTGTTAACCCCGATCCAGGGTGTGGATCATTCTTATATAAAATTTTGAGAGGACTAAGTCTCGGCTTGAGACTGAACCTCTTGGTTAATTCTGTGTGTTTATAGTTATACTCTATATCCATACTATACATATTTACTTCATTTTCCGCTGCTATTACTTTGAAATATAATCTATCTTCAAAGCTACTTTGATAATTAAATTTGCAAGTGTTTATATTTGTTATAAATCAGTAAGTTAGTTTCAAAAGTTAATTTAATCATAAGATTAAGTTAACTGAGAATTAATCAATCTTTGAGAAACTAATTGAACCTTTATAATCTATATAAATTCACTACAGTTTAATTTGTTTTTGAAATTGGGGATTTTAACAGAAATTTTAATTGGAACTCAATTCACCCCCCCCCCCCTCTTGAGTGTCCACTCCGACCAACAGAAATCATAAAAGAAAATTTAAATATATTGATCAAAGGTGAATTCATCATAATATATATATATATATATATAGGTAGAATGTATAATTATAAAATGAACTAGGTGAATATTAATGACATCCCACAGTGAAATAATAATAAGATGAAAAATCATTACACAATCATATCATTGAATGTTATAATTTTGTAAATGAAGCTATATTGTTTAATAATTGTAAAATAAAACAAAATAATTTAAAATATAATATAAAAAAATAATAGTAAAATTTAAAAATAATCATGGAATAAAAAATCCAATGAACAACACTTATAACCCCATGAATGGAAATTGTGTTAAGAAACCCCTTACCTAATGGTAAAACTCAATTAAAATCCCCTTGTATGAATTAATATGAATAAAAACTTATATTATAATGAAAAATAAGGACTCATGATAGAAAATGTAAAATTACTGTATATACACCATATAAAACAAAATTGGCACATAATAATAAAATATATATCAATGAATGGAAATTGGGAAAAAATCCCTTACCTTGAGCTATAATATTCCCTATATGTCTCTGAAATAATGTATATAAAAATTATATCAATTAATTTATTTCATAATAAAAATATAAATGTCTAATGAAATATAATTAGAATATTTATTTCATTTACTTTGATTATATATGTAATTACAGAATCATTTAATTCCACTTTGGATGTTTTGAGGATGTTCAGTTCATACGTTCATATTGGTTTTAGTATGTTGATCAAGGAAAAAGAGGGCATTGTTCCACAAAATTAATAATAATAATCAGTAAATAATTTCAATTTTATTAAAAAAATGTTACTTTTAAAACAAATCATGAATTATTTTTATAAAAAATGAACCATGATACAATGATAAAGACGGCAGATTATATGCACACATGGGTAACATTTCCATTTATCATAGAACCTGAGAGGTATAAGATATATAACATTTTATATTTCCAAAATTATTATTATATAATTAATATTATTGTATATTAATAAATAAATTTATATATATCTTCTATGTGATGTAGTCAGGAGAAACGAATCACATTGCTTCATGGTTGTGGTAATATATACGTATGCATAAATGACGTTATGGTTTTCCAGAAGATGGATATATAAGAAAATATATGGTATATTATCCATCCATAAATATAATTATGTAATGAATATAACATGTATAAATTAAATAAATTATTATAACCATCCATAATTGGTGGAAATGGAAAATGAATTACATTGTTTCCTAAGGCAGTAGTCGATCACACACAAGAACTATTGATTAATTTTCCATTTTATCAGATAGAATGTGTATATAGTTTATTTAAATAATAGAATAAAAATTAGAATAATACTTAATATAAAAATTTTGTTATTTCACCTTGTTTTATTATTATTTTATTGAGGTTGGAATGAAAATAAATATCAAACATTTGGTTAAAATATATATCACTTCTTCGAACAACCTCTATATCAATACACATAAATCCAGAAAATGTTGGTATTATTCTAAAAATAAAACATATAGAACATGGGTTTGATTTATATTATGATAATTTTGTATGTATTGGCCAAAAAAAATTTCATTTTAGTGTTTAAATGAGGTGATAATTGATACTATTGTATAAGTGAGGGTAAGGGCAATATTGGAATTTAATAAGGATTTAAATTGATATAAAATAATTATCAAGATAATTTTGATAACAATTGTTATAATTATAATATATTTGTTTGTTTCTTAATACTCTAAAAATATATATAGATTTTTAAGTGATGATTTCGCCCTTATCTCTCTGTCTTAACCCTCACTAACCATTTTTTAATTATTACAGTATCAAATTGTTTTACAATAAATTATCCAATAAATCTATTTTAAAATTTCATGTGACGCATAAATTAAAATATTTTGATATTTGAAACCATATACAAAAAACAGGTATGAATATAGATATTTTAGTTAATTTTAATTATTTAATAATATATTGTGTTTTATAAAATATCATTAATGTCATTTTGGATGTATTAATTTACATAGAAATTAATTTCATGAAGATAGTATTTTTTTGAAATATAAACCATTAAATAATAATTAATTTTTTCAAGTTATCTATAAAATTATTGGTAAAATCTATATCACCAAAACTATTACTTTTAGAGTTTATTAATTCTTTTACATGATTTCTCTACAGCTAGATTCTACATTGTGTCTATGTTGTGTAAGCATTTATAGTTTTTATGTAATTTCTAAAAATTAAAAATAAATTACTATGATAATGGAAATTATCATGCAAATAACCATTTATAACAAAAAATTAGTTTTTATCCATTTCACTTAATATTAAAGGTATTAAAAGCATAAAAGTTACAGTTTTGACTTTATCCATTATATAAAATATTTTAATGTAAAAAATCGAATATAAATTGAAATAAAGGGAATATTTAAAAAAATGAATGTAGAATAAATATACTAATCCAATGAAATTAATTAACGTTTTTAACAGATTCTAAATTCATTCACATTACATGTATCCCAAAAAATACATTTTACCTTTATTATTGGAATTAAATTTACAAGTTCCACAATTCTTATTGAGTAAAAGATTGAAATGAAATTTGTAAATGATACAAAAAATGGTTTTCAAGACAAATTCCTTGTTCTGAACAAATATGTTATTATTATAAATATGAGTAAAATATTGATTAAATTAAATTTTATTGGGTTGTATTTAACAAATAATAATTAATTATAATATATTATATAAAAATATAATATAATATAATGTTAATTTTTATGTATTTAAGAATAAAAAAAGTTTTCAAAAAAATTTGTATTTTTTCACTATTTATTGAAAATAATTATTTTTGGAAAATTTTCTACAGTTCATCTAAATATAATTTTTACATGGTGTACTTAAAATAGATATCGTATTTTTGATATAAAATTTTAACATGTTCTATAAATTTTTTATAATAATCACACATAAAAAAATTCATTTTGATGAAAATATTTATTTGAAAAATAAAATGAATTTACTAAAAAACTATGTACTTATTTCCTAATCATTAATAAATATTTTCTTTTTATTATGGCCTTAATATATATTTCAAAATTTAGTTAATCATATTCATACCCTCCTATTTAACATCTACGTTTTAACTAAAACATATAAATAATAACATTTCGTGGTTAATTTAAACTTAGTGCTATGAGATGTATACACAATTCGAAGATATTGTTCTGGTAAAATATAAAGATATTACACTAACCTCCATTAATAAATTTTATCATTAAAATTTTAAATTCATCATTATAATCAAGTGTTCTTCAAATTATAATACATTTTTTTAAATCCCACAAAGTAACATGGTTGGTTAAATAACCTCTTCAATAGAGGTAAAGGAATATAAGAAGGCCATCAAAAATTACACATAACTATGTTTCCAAATAGGTGGAAAATAAATGAGAAGAAAATATTATCATCGTGAAATACAATAATGTTCTCATAGTTTTATAAGTTTAATGATACCATTCATCATAAGAAATTGAATGATTATGATAATTTCAATGAGCACAAAGGCATAAACCAATAAATTGTGAAAAGGATCACTTATTCATTATAAATAATGGTAATTAGATGACATATTTGTTTTGTGATCCTTTTCCAAGATGCAGTGAAATAATTTTCCATTTAGATAAATAAAATAAGAAAAAATAATTCATTATCATGTATAATTTCACCCTTTAATAAATTTCACCATAATGTCATTTTTTCTTTGAAGTATATGAATTGAAAATTATTTTTTCATGACTAAGGCAATAAAATTAAATACAAATTGGTTAAAAAGTAAAATATATTTAATAAACTATTCATCATATTTTTACATATTTATCTGTACTGAAATGGTCATCACATGGTAATATAATACCCCAAAAGTACAAACAACAATATGAAGAAAAATAAATTAACCTAAAAAATAAATAATAATACACGAGTTTCAATATAGTTTATTTTTGAAATAAATAAACATAAATCACAGTTAACCTCAATAACATGAATTTTAAATAATGTTTCTCGAATAGTTTTTTATGAAAACATTTAGATTTGAACCTTATAATAGTAATATTATTATTCTCAAATAAACCTTTATGCTAAACCCCAGGATATACATAAGGGTTACTTGTAACATAACCCAATAAAATTTCTCCAAAAATTTAATTAATCACATTAAATTGTCATCATATAAAACCTAAAAGGGGGTGTCTGAGATTTTGAATGTATTATCAAACTAAATATTGTAAATACATTATTGTTGTATACATAACACTTTTGTTAACCTCACACGAAAAAACCTAATCTCCATATCTAAACCCACATCTAATACAAACTATAACAACTCTGAACACGAATTTCATGAACCAGTTTTAAAACATCATCTTTACATTTCGGGTAGTGATACCAAATATTTTTACCAAATTTCAACCATCATAAATAGACTTCATCAAAAGGAAATATCGGATCACTTATAACTTCCAGGATCTTCTAGGTTTATCCTTTAGGAGAATGAGGAAAAAGATATTAGATAATAGTAACCATGTCGTTAAGGGACCATTTTTAAATTATATCAACATTTCCATAATTTATATATTTTTTACTACATCTCCAATAAAAATCATAACACATTAATCCTCAATAAAAAACCATTAAACAACTGTTTTCAGAACCTTGGGAAAATGAAATACAATAAGTGTGAGATCCAAGGCTCTGTAGTGTATACAAAAAAATTAACCATTAAATTTCAACTGTGAGTATAATATGAGTATAATGGTATGATCAGAAAATATAATTTCATTACCATAAGATAAGATAATTTACACCGATCAAATATCGATTTTAAATGTTGTGTCCTGGAATAATTATTTAATAAGGAGGATGAGTTGCCTGATTCCCTCTATGAAGACGCTGCACGCACCTCTTCTGTTTTAATATTATTTGACTGTTGTGGCCTCCTCCACCTATTCGACGTCGTCTGCCTTAGCTCCGACCCCTTGTACCTCCGGCCCATGCATCCCTTCATCGGCCGCTCCTTCTCCCCCTACGGCGTTCTCCACTCCTCCTTTTGGTATCCCTCCCCTAGTTCGACCTTCTTTTCACGATGCTCTTTGTGGGCCTTCCTCTCCCGCTGGTCATCCTTGTTTCTCGGGGGTCTCCCTGGGACAGTCTCAGTCGTCGCGTGCGGGATCACGTATCTCAGGGCTTCTGCTTCCTTTTCAGACTCCAGGTTTCATAAAAGCTATCGGTGATTCCTTGGGTGGCTTACTGTGCTCGATTCCCCAGGCCAGCTGCTACGAGGAGGCCCCTGTGCCTCGAATTTGGGTCAAACTGGACCGAGCCATTCCCGTTCCGTATCAGATCGACCTCAAGATATTTTATATCTGGTGTTCCTGTGCTTCTGCTCCCATTGCCTCATTCAGGGGCACTCCATTAAGATGTATCGTTGCCTCCGTCAGGCTGGGCAACGTCATTCGTTTTCTCCAACTAAGATTAGAGGCGATCGTCTGTCTACACTGACATTTTGTCAAGGGTTCACTCAGAGGCAGCCCCGTCCACCGGTCCGGATGTGGGGCATCTTCCAGGTGTCATGGCATTAGTGAATCCTCCCGAACCACTCTTGGAGGCTGCCATAGAGGTGTGACGGTACATGGTGTCTTTTCTTCTATGATGCATAACTCGGGTTCACCATTATTCCATTATTCCATTTCCTGTTCTTCCCTCGGTCCTGCTTCCCTGCCCCTCCTTTGGCTCTAGCTCGCGGTGGTCCAGTTGAGGTGGTGTGATCCCTTCCGATAGTTGCCCTGGGTTTCTACTTTTATGGGTATACTTCTCTCAATGAATTGAATCCAATATTCGGGAGTCCCTGGGGAGTTATCTCAATTCTTTTGATCCACGTAATCTTCCTTGGATTGTTGGGGGGATTTCAATGTCGTCACTGATCTAGAGGAACATAGGAGAAGAGTTCTGTTTAACAGGAAGTCCAGTCTCTCTTTTTCTTAATTCATGGCCAGTAGAGGTCTCATGGACCTTGGTTTCTCTTGACACCACTTCACGTGGTGTAACAACCAACGAGGACGCCGTAGGTCCTGGAGCCGCTTGGATCGATGCTTGGCCAACATGTCTCCAATATCAGCTTATGCAAATTCTCGGGTCATGAACATGGTGTGTGGTCTTTCAAATCATTCCCCGCTCCTTATATCGTTATCAACTGGTCAAGATCATCATACCCGTTTTCATTTTTATCATTACAAGACATGCATCTCTGGCTGTTGGGATCTGGTTCGAGACTCATGGGCTTCTCCTATTCAAGGCCATACATGGTGTACCCTCCACATCAAGCTAAGACGTCTGAAGCAGAGTCTTCAGTCTTGGTCAAATGCTTTACCAGCATCAGACAACGACTTCACCGTAGTCATGCACGATGTTGATTGTCTTGAACAGTGTCTTTAGGAGGAATGGAACAACGGGCTCTTGGAGGATCTTTCTAGTAAATAGGATATCCTCTCGTACATGTTGTTGTGGTAAGAATCCCATGATAGGGAGAATGCTAGGATAAAGTGGCTTAAAGAGGGTAATAAGAATACATCATTTTCCATGCTTGCATCAAGGAGAAGAATAGGTGGATGAAACCAAGCATTGAGATGGGGGATGGATCCATCACATATGACATGGAGGTGGTAGGGGTTCTTTGTAACTCTCACTGACACGACATTAATGATGGTCCTAGCACCACCATTCCAAATGGGTATACAAGGGGTGACATGGGGATCCTCAACAACCTCTAGACTATCTTCTTGGATTACGAAAAAGTGGTCCTCGATGGTATTCCCCAAGAAGATGAAATTCATGAAGCCATGAAGGCTCTAAATCCCAATAGTGTGGCGGGTCCTGACAGCTTCCACAAAGGCTTTTATAGTTCTTTGTGGGACATCGTGAAAGGGGAGTTAATTGAGACTATCCAAGACATCTTCAGGTGCAGGAATCTGCCTAGAGTTGCATGTGCAACAGCTGTGGTTCTCATTCCCAAATCCAAATCTCCTACATTCATAGAGCATTTTCGCTCGATCATCATGTGAAATGTTCCATACAAAATCCTCACAGGTATCATTAATGAACAGTTGTCCATCCATATTCTCAAGAGCATCTCCAAGGAACACCATGGCTTTGTTAAATGTCGTTCTATACAGGAGGAAATCAGGTTGGAATAGGAAATGATCCCGGATATTAGTGTTAAGACACGTGTCTCCAACATGGATATTAAATTGGATATGAGCAAGGCCTAGAATCACGTGGAGTGGAGCATCATAATCAATGTTATGGCTGGTATGGGACTCTATCCATGAATGATTGATATCATTTACTACTACTGCAGTTCTTCCTAGATGTCGAGCTCATTCATGGTAAAAAATTTGGCTTCATTAAAGAAACATGTGGGCTTCGTCAAGGAGATCCAATCCCACTATGAATATTTATTATCACTCAAGAAGTTCTCCGCCTCCGCATTCAATGCAACCTTTCCAGTGATGCGATCATGTACTTCCATAGAAGGATGCGCTTTCCATATGTTTCTCATCTTATATTTGCAGATGACTCCATTAATTTCATCAACGTGTCCAGTAGGTCTGTGCACGGCCGGAACAGAGCATTGGACGAGTATTGCCGTTTGAGAAATCAAATCATCAACAAGAGTAAGAGAAACTACTATATCTCTAATACATGATCTAAGAGGGATATCCTCAACGTGGGTCGCATTCTAGGAATGCACAAAGGCATTCTTCCAATGGTGTATCTGGCAGCCCCAATCCTACTGAGGCCTCTGCGTGTTCACAATTTTGACTCCATTGTAAAATCACGTAGAGTGTTCTTAAATATAAGATTGGTTACTTGTACTTTGGAGGAAGTATCGCCTTGCTGAACAACATTTTAATGGCCACCATGATTCACACTCAATAATCCATTAAAGAGGTTAAGGGTGTTATGTGAAACATGGACACGATCATTGTTCGCATCATATGGGACCCCATAAACGAGGGGAAAAGGCATTGTGTTTCTTGGTGTATGATGGTGCGACCTGTCAATGAAGGTGGTATTAGAGTCCAAAATATCATTTATTCTCTTACCTGCATGCATGATAAAATGACCTGGGATTTTCTGGAGAAGCGTACATTATGGGGAATGACCATGCATTCATGTTACGTTTGGAATAGGGGTATCAGGGATGGGATGGCATCCCCTCTTTGGTGTGAGATTGTCCCCTTGGTGAACTCCATAAAACCTCATTCTCACTGGATCATGAGAATAGGGGACAATTCTTTTTGGCTTGAAAACTGTTGTGGGGAGGTAATTGGGTAAACGACGTTCCTTGTCACAAAAATTTCTTTCATGTAGGCTGGAAAACATCTGCATGTCATCATCTCTATTCTTGACATGAATCAGGAGTATCTGTTTCACCTCATCCAGCTGAAAACGGCTCCCGATCAGTGTGTTTTTCCCCATCTTCATCTTGCCTATTCATGTCCAAAGACTATTGTCGTTTGTCTATCAAGAATTCGGTGGTGGATTTTTGCAGTGACGAAATGGGGGACAAGTACATCACCACAAAATTCAACTTCCTTACCCGGAGAATTCTTCACACAGCCATTCCTACGGACGATAACATCCAAAGGCTTGGGGTGATCATGGACTCCACATGCGTTTATGGTAACTAGCACAAAGAGGAATCCTCACATAATTTATGCTTTGAATGTGACTAGGAGAATGAGGTGTGGACGTTTTTTGGAGAATTCAATAGATTTTCTTTTCCAGCTTTGGTAGATCAATCCTTCCATACACTCTAGTTTCCTGGCTCAGGTACTGAGGGACCGGAGAGAAGAGTGTGCTATATCATGTTTCACGCAGGATGTCTATGCATGTGGCGATCAAGAAATGAGTACCTACATGAAGGAGTGGCCTCTTCTATTTGAATAATCATTTCTTGAAATAAAAGCATACTACTTGATATGGATCATGTTCTCAGAAACTGGAGGGAGACTCCCACACTTCAATGTCTCCTTCCTACCATGCATAATCATCCTCTAGTCCTCACTTCGTCCTCTTGAAATTGGTTTCGATGGATCCCCCCTCATCACAGTTTCAAGCTCAACACTGACGACACATATATTTCAGGCACCATGTGTGACGGGGGTCTCGTTCATGATTGCAATGGATCAGTCATTCTCACCTTCTCCATACAGTGGGGTCAAGGTACATATCTTCTTGCAGAGACAAAGACCTTACTGGATGGTCTTCATGTGTGTAACCAAATGGGTGTGGTTCTAGTGGAGGTGGAAACCAATTCCATGATCGTTTCTAATGCTCTCCAGGGCCTCGACAGTGCTCCTTGGTCTATCGTGTATATCATCTGGAAGTCTCGTGGTTTCCATGGCATCAACACCAATGTGTCCCATACCTAGAGAGCGGGAAATAAATCCATGGAGTACCTTGACTCAATTGTTTTTTCTGGACCGGTGGCTCTTTTATTTCACACCCCTCAATGTTTGAAACTAATGAGATCAATATTCTTAGAGGGGATGCGCTCGACCTTCACCATTTTAGACCGCCATAGTCTCTTTTCCTCGACTAGCATGTGTGGATACTTTTGTATCCCATTTTTTATCTTGGAATAAAAATTTGAATGATGGTGATAATAATTGAAATGGCTTTCATAACCAATAATCATGATTGATATAAATCCTATCTTGATGAAGGGAACCATTAAAACTCATTTAAAGAATAGAGAAAACATATTGGAATATAGTACAATTACCAACATAACCCATGTTTGAAATAATTTTATCCAAGTTTAATCAATAGGATAAACCTCCTAGGATAACCCCTCTGTCTTTCTTTAATGAATATAAACATTAATAATTTAATTTGAGATAAATATAAGGCTCACATTTCATATATGTTGTATTGGGACAACCTGTTATATATGCTGTATCAGGATCACCCACTATATAAGATATATAGGTCTCATATATCATCATGATTAGTATCGATCTCACTCATCATAATCAATAATTTCTAATTACCATTCCTAAATAAAACATTTAGATGCTTGAACTTTTTTTTTCTAAAACCATTAAAAACGACAATCACTCCATTATATTTGGATAACCGGTGGAAAATTAATGGGTTCACTCAAAATATATTTAAAAATAATAAAAAAAACAACATAAAATTAATATGTATTGTTCCATATGATCATCTTCCCTGTGAATTATAGGTACATTATGATCTTGTCATTAATGGATGTTTGAAAATAAGGTAAAATAACCTTCTCTTTAGGTAATATTTTATGAAATATTCCAAAACCGTATGAAAAAATATTTCTTGTAAAAAAAACAATAAAACATAATATTATTATTAAAAAAAATTATAGTCATGATGGTGGAAAAATCCAATCAAGTCATATACATTAAAAATAAAAATTCATTTTAATATTTTGTTTGTAGAGTCAAAAGTAACTCATGTGAAAAAATTAGGAAATTTCATTCTAAATAAATTTCAAAAATTTTAAAAGAACATGGAAAATATCTATAGGAAATAATTTATATTTATACATTAACATTAATAACATAGGATAAAAACATGGGGAAAATATTGGTTAATATCCATTAGAAACATTATCACAATGATTTAAATGAAATACCTCTTTACAGCTTCATAAAACCCAAAAAAAGAATGAAATCAGGAATAGAATAAATAACATAAAATACTTTTTTTATAAAAAGAATCATGATATTATATTTACATATTCTTTATACACACCATATAAATAAATATTATCTCATCATTGAAAACATGTCTCAAATAATGATGTTTGTGTTGAGAAACCCTTGCAACTATGGTGATGCTTGAATAAAAATTAAATTTAATTGAGGAACATAACATGATTCTATAAAACCCATAATTTGCATGAAATTATATTTAATAAAATTATTGAATAATAAGTAAACCATATAATATTTATCACTGTGTATAACATGAATTTTTTCTCAATGAATTTAAACTGATAGCATGTAAAACCTTGTATATTTTATTTCATTTTAATTAGTATCATATGAAAGAGGGGAAATTAAATAAATTTTAAATATCAGGAAAAAAATTAATTCATGATTTGATGACTCAATTGAACGCATATAGACCTTATAAAGGTAATTAGGATCATCTTCAAGACATGTCCCAAAGAAACAATAATTATTTGGATAATCATTAAAACCATCATATCATTGATGTCAAAATTTATAAAATTAATACATTTTGTGTAATAAATGTAAAATAATATATCATAATGTGACACATAACATAGTACAATCATAGGTCAATTCAAAAAAATCATGGAAACAAAAGTTAATGAAGATGATTATATCCTAATGAATGGAAATTAAGTTATGAAACCCCTTAACACTTTGTAATATTCATGTCACTCTTGGATGAAATTATTTAGATTAAAACATAAAATACCATGATGTATGTTAAATTCATAATATACCTTGTAAATGGTAGTAATATACACCATATAAAATATATTTTCCATATAACATTGAAACATACCTCATTGAAAGGAAGCTGAGATCAAACACCTTACCTCAAGGCCATACTTGTAATGGATTTCTATTAACACCATCTTAATGAACCTAAAACTATTTTTTATTTTTTAATATTTTTGATCCACTTTTATTACGTTATATATAACCCATTTGTTTCATTTATTTAAATGAAATATTTAATTACATAATAAAAAAAATTCCATGATGGGATTTTTGAGGACATTAAATTCATAATTTTGGAATGGATTCAGTGTGTTGACCGTAGTAGAAAGAGTAATTATTCAATAATATAAAAATTAATAATAATGATAAAATTTTAATTTTTATTCATCAATTACATTTATAATACCATAAATAAAATATGGTCCTTATAAATTCACTATGTTAAATCCTAGACACTACATGCCATACGTATGAATAAGTAACAATTCAATTTTTCATCAATGATGAATGAAATAAGGTACCTATCATTTTAAATATCATGAATGATTTTTATATATCATCAATATTATGTGGTGATGATAAATGAATCACATCACTTCAAGGAGGTGGTAATCCACATATTTGTGTTATTAGTGTTATGATTTTTCAATGGATGAAAATATAAAAATTTGATGATATATTTTGCTTCTGGAATTTTTATTATTTCATGAATTTCATATATTTATATAAATTAAATCTATCTTTCTCTCCAACCATACTATATGATTATGAAAAACAATTTACATCAGTTTTCATGGTTGTAGTCCATCATAAAAAAATATGATAGTATCATTTTACATATGATGGAAGGGGATATTTATATAGGTTACTATATTAACATAATATCATCCAAATATATTTAAGAATCATAAATAATTTTTTCATCATTTTTTATGATGATTTTGTAGAGGTAAAAAATGTAATAAAAAATAATCTATTAAAATCTATATCTCTTTTTTAGATATCCCCCTTTTAATTACACTTTAATCCCTCTATAGTTGGTATTGATTCCAAACCATTACACTATTCCATTTGTAGGGATATTAGGAAATGATTTTTGAAGGTATTTTCCTAAATGAATTGATATTGAAGTGTGGAGTGGAGAGGATATTAAGATTGTTTTTATATTTTAGGGGAGGGGAATTCCTTTAATTTCATAAAGAAATAAATTAATATAAATTATATTTCATGTTCATGTTGCTCAAAATTGAAATTATTAAAATATAGGTTATGTATTGGTGGAAATACACCCATCCTATAAAAAATGATTTTGTTTATGTTATGTTTTCACCGATATCTATTTTACAACATGCATTGGAACTTCAATAATGATTAATATAGTATCAAATTTTTACACTAAAATTGATAATAAATTTATTGTTATTGTAAATGTGTAAAATAAGTGGACCACTATTGATATATTAAACCAATTCTTATCCAATTTTCTGAATAAATGTTTAACACACAGATATTTTGTGAAATATTTTTTTTCAAATAAATTATATATTTTAATAAACATTCCTTACACACAACACTGAGATTATAATGTGTAAATTGAGACATCAATTTTATCTTTCATAAATGGATCAGTGTGTATAGATTTCATTGAAGACAACCCCATGTTTAAATGAAATCTGACATAATATTGGATTATATTTATTTTATCTAATTGTTACCAACAAGTAATTCAAATGGTTGGTATGAATAAGATTATGTAAAATATGAAAATATATGTTATAAAAATGTATATCAAATTAATTATTTTAATACAAATTAGTTATAAATGAAAATAAAAAATACTTCAAAATAACGGAATGTTTTTGGTAAAAAATAATTCTTACCCACACACACATGTTTAAACTCAATAAATTAAATAAATAATTTTTACTGAAAAATTTATTGATATATATATATATATTATTCAATAGAAATTTTAACATTCTTATTATGTGTTTTCTAGAAAAAAGAAAAGAGTATATCTGAATTTACACAAAGAAATGTTAATGTTCTAAAAATCGGTGTCATCGCCATTCATACATATATTAAAATTATAATCTAAAACATTTATAAAATATATTTTAAAAAATTAAAATCATTTTATGAATAAAAAATAAATTTTATCTTAGGGTGAATTAATGTTATTTTTACGACTATAAAAGTTTTTCAATGTATAATGAAAAATTCAAATTTTTATTAAGAATTGTAATTTATGTTAAAGAATTTAAAAACATAAAAATAGAAATAAAATGTATTTAAATATAAAATTTGTTCATTTATATATCTATTAATCTTATTTAGATAATTTGAATCAATTTCACATTCAAATTTAATACAAAACCTTCTAATATTTTGAAACTTTTCTCTTTGGAAAACCACATTTTCGTCATATTTTCATTATTAATATTAAATTAAAAAAAATTTCTTCTATGATTGGAGTTTGGAAAAAATACATTACATATTCGTACTCAGAATAATTAATATATTATAATATGTAAAAATAAATTATTTAACCTTATGAATAATATAAGTAGTAATAATTAATTACCATCGTTAAAGTAAAAAATGGGATTACTAGTGGTTAAACTAAAAAGAGGAGTAAAATGACCTATAAACCTGTAAAAACCCCATTTAGGGATCAATTTAAGAATTAAAACTTGTATTATTATATAAAGATCCATTTCAGATCATTTTTGAGAATGAAAAATGTTTTTACACCTTTTTCTTTTAATAAATTACATGTGTGGCACTCACCTCACTTATAAAAGGCCACCCTCTTACAATAATAATCACACCAAAAAAACTTTTTGGATAAGATATTAACATTAGAAATAATTTCATTATGTCTCTAATATACTAATGGTGTCCATAGTTTCTTTATTAAACCCATGAAATAATAATTTATGAGTAATCCTAATGAGGCTCTCTAAAAATTTGACAATATTATAAATCATGATTTTTTGTTTTATTTCTTCATCAAACTATTTTAATATTATATATATATGATAACATAAAACAACCTGAATATACAATATAATTATGTGTTATTATGTTAATATCATACCCTAAATCCATATCATCTTCCAAAAAATGTGATACGGAGTAATCACCTGTGTGTACGGTGAACTTCCATATCACGAATTTATGTCAATCATTTCCCATCATCACATCTCTTGGATTGATATAATTATATATTTAATGTTTATATATAATATATATTAAATTTTTATACCTCTATAATTAAAATACCACCTCAACCATCTTACCACTATAGCCATTGTAAAACAATATGGTGGATTGGGTGTACGGTGGACTATCGTCTCACAAACCAATGTGACGTGTTTCTCATTTATGTTTTACATGGATAGAAATATACATAGACTGAATAATTATAATTTATATTCGTAAATTATTTATAATTATATAGTTATGATACCATATATACTTCCTTAATTTCTATTTCTTGGGAATATGACAAAGTTGCTCATGTGTACAATATACAACTGTCTCATGAAGCAATGTGATTCATTTATCACATAAAATTTACATTGACAGTAATTACGATAAGAATAAATAAAAATAATCAATAAAAATTTGGAAAAATAGTTATTATGGAAATTAAAAAAATCGTTCAACTTTATTTCCATTAATCTGTTAAAAAATTGAAACTGTGTCCCTGTGTATGTACGACCCACCATCTCCATGAAAGATGTATTTTATTTCTTATCACTATATTTTATGAATTTTTTTAAATAAATATGTACTAAAAATATAAGATATTAAAATAATTATTATAATTATACAGATTATTTAACCATGACCAATTTAAAATAAGCAAAAATAAAAACTCAAAACATATATTAAAAAACAAATTTGTTATTATTTGAAACATGATTTAAACATGGAATTGATAATAAACCTGTATTAAAAGTGTAATAAGTAAATCATATATTTCATGATATATATATGTATGGTTTTGTAACATATTTATAATGAATTTATTTTTATTATAAATGAGTCTTGGAAATTTATGATGGATGTTACTACTTAAGGTTTGTGATTTCTGTTTCACATTATTTTTCCGTGACACAGAAGCCATATTCACCAAGTGATTTTTTTCTGTGGTATATATACTGCCCAAGAATGAAGTATATGATATGTATACAGAATATAATTTATATTTAAATATACCTTTTTGGAAATCATTTTCTTGGTGTTTATGGTTCAAAATATTACAGTGGAAAGGTATTTTGTCTCAATGTTCATTTTTTTATAAATAATTTATTTTATCAACCTATATTATTTTACGAGGTGCAGATACAGCCCTATAGGCATTTAACATCATGAATTTATTTATTTTAATTATATTTTATGTTTCATATAATTTTATTCAACCATGGGTCATATATTTCATGGTTTTTTAAAGTGGTAATGCTTTTATGAAACAATATCATCGTCTTTCGGGATACTATTCATTTATGATTACGATATTGAAATATTACGAACTTTACCTCAAGAGAATCATAAATTATGTTTTCTTATGGGTTTTCTTGAGAATAAATGTTTTACATTAATTTTCCTCTCCCTATGTACTCAAGAGTTTAAAAATTAACATTGTGATAAAAATGAATATATTTCTCTAGTTAGTTGAAAACACATTTCAATCCAAAACCTTGTTTTCAGAAAAAAAATTGAAAAATTATATCAAAATTTTACAAATATTTTTTAAATGTAATTTTTATATAATTTTTTGACTAGAATCTTCATTTCATTATCCAAACAATTCAAATTTTTATTTTACGAAAAATGTGAAAGGATTCTTTTTGTTATCTTTTACAGTCTGAATATTATATTATATCGTAATGACCAAATCCATATTTGAAGTCATAAATTTAAATATTTGAAAATTATTTTATATGTAATGGATTTTAATTTTTTATGATTTTTTTAAAAAGTCATTTAAAAAGTGGAAATGATATTCTCATCGAGAAATAATCCAACATATTATTAAACACCTTTTAACAACTAATTTGAAATCCATTTATATTACTTTGGATTTATTAGGAATATCATCCATAGATAAAATTCATATTATTACATATGATGGAAGATATGTATATATATATATATATTGATATTGTTTTTATGAAACTCATTTATCTTCCATGGGTTATATAATGATAAATGTTTTATGATATCCACTTTATTTTCCATAGGATACGTTCTGATGAAATATTGAAATGATTATGGATATTTATCATTTCCACCTGGTTTGTTTCGATAAATTACTTATGAAACCCATTTATTTTCATGGGATTTGATATGATGAACATTAAATTATCATGTGGGACACATATGTATGATTTTTATAAAGTAACGACAGTTACATTATAAAAAGGATGGTAATTATGTTATAACAAATGATAATGGTTATGTTAAAACAAAATTGGGTGTGCCCTATATCTCAATTCAGTGCTAGTGGTTAAGATTGATATCTCAAGAGATTAATATGAATAGAATGTGGAGTGACTCAATTTCGAAATTGTCTTTATCAACTATTATAGTCTTGGGGGTGAACCTAGGCTAGTACGATGGTATGGGGAGTGAACACATTACACTATGGAAGTATTGGGAATGATCTATGAACTATGAAGGAAATGATTTTCAATTCTTATGTATATGTAACAAATCGATGTCTTATGCCTATGTTATATTTTCATGGATCATGTTTTTGGATTTCCTTATGAGCGTGTTCTTATGACCCATCAAGATTTATAAAATGACCCATGATTATGATCTATGATATGCAAGGTATGTTTTAAAAATGTTATTCCAATGTTGTTATTACCTTATAGTGTTTATCTATTGATATCACATGTGATTATACGAACTGGGTATACATGCTTACCCTTTATTATGATTCCATTATACATGTTAATGTGAATGGTATTATATATCTCATGTCTAAAAGGGTTCCATTTATGATGAACATAGTATTAGTTGACATAACTCGCTTACGGACTAGTTTTTTATGGATCCATGTTTTCAAATAAAATAGACCTAAATTATTCAGGCATGTATCATTATGTTATGTAGTGAATAATATCCATTTAAGGAATAATGTTTATGTATAATAAGTTTGATCTTTATAGTTGGTAATAGAGAAAGGATTCTCTATCCATTGGAAATTAAGATGATACTACTTTATTGATATTACTAGGAATATTTCCATGGATATGTTTTGGGTTATGACTAAGGATAATTCTAAAGATAATTATATGTATAGCATAAAATCCCAATTTTTATAATAATGTTTCTGTGTGGTTTTACATGGAATAACATCCATGTATAGAGATTACAAGTGGATGTACCTCTAGAAATGAGATACCTAGGGGTAAACACCACAAAAAATGGTTCATTCATATAGAATCGATCATCAAATAATGCCTGAAAATTGGAATTACCAAAAATATGGTATGAAAATCTTATGGGATATTCTTTGGAAAGTCACAAACTCTTTTCAAACAATAATCAAGGATTTGAATAATGATCATGAATGATCTATGTTAATCATATGATTTATTATAATTAAAATAAAATTCCAAAATTTAGACATCTTGTATGATCTTTTTAGGATTATTAAGCTTCCCAATATTATTATTGTTGTCATTAATGTCATTTGTTGTGTTAATCAATGTAAATAACTATTAGGAATATTTTTTGTAATGAATGTGATGGAATCATCAGTGATAATGAGTAACCAAATTGGAATATGACTTGAATGAAAGATATTTTGATTATACCCAATAATCTACTACAATATATGGTTAATAATGTGAATATTTGTGATATTCTTAATGAAAAAATTAAAAGGATAGTGGGCATTTTAGAATTATTATGTGAAAAAATACATTGAAGAAAAAATGGTATCATTTCCACACATCAAAAAGTTCGGATGAATAAACTATAAGAATTTATAGAATGAATGGTAATATATCTTCAAAGAGAAAATTATGTTCATTTATGAATGAGTTTTTCTGGATGACAATGTACTATTTTCAGGGAATATGGGAATTATATGTGTTATATTGATAAACTAAGGGTTATCTCCTAGACCATGGAAATACATTTTCTATTACAACATATTATTATAATGTATTGAATTGTGTATCATTTTAGATTCATGAATGATAGTATGGAATGTTTTAGAAATGGAATGTTTGTTATACGAATGAGGAAGCTTCTACAGTTTTTTTTAATTTTGGGATCATGTATGACTTCATATTAGATTAAATTTTGAGTGATGGATTCCATCAAGGGTATATAAGTATAATGTTCATCATATGTTCAATTTCATAGACATCCGTTTTCAAATTTTTTGTGATGTGAATTTATCATGAATAACGATATTTCTAGGAACATATGTTGGAATAAATAAATTTGGTTTTTTATAATTTTTAGTGAAAAATGTTTTTGGGGATGAATTCATTTACCTTTTTGGGGATAATATTAAAGGGATTGTTGAAAATTAGTGTTATATTATACCTAATGTTGAGGTAAATATGGTATATTTAAATTTCATAGTTATATTTATTTACTTTTTACTAAATGATAACATACATGTCGTGAAATAACATATCACAAACAGAATGGCCATGGGGTAGGAACCCACAACCAAAAGGATAGATAGTGTATAGCTCTTACCACTGGAATGTGTCAAAGTATATTTCCAGTGGGAAAACAAGATGACTTTGAAATTTGAGTATTCATCTTGTTACATTTTAGGTTTCCATGTAAAGACGTAGAGAATAATTCTTTAGGGGATGATACAAATATTTCTGTAGAAAATTTGATATGAGAATACATCACTATGGGTTTTATCATCAGACACCCCAAAAAATATAACTATAATAATGGTATATGAGTTTTTTTAAAATCTCATTAATAATTCATCACACGTCATGTATATTATAGAATATTTATAGTTGGATATGTTTTACATGATATACACTAAGGGAGTGGTAAGGCTTTATATATAACCACATTCCATTATATTCTATCACGATACAAGGATTACACTAATGTTTTGGAAAATAATTCAGTATTTTATTGATATACAGTTCATTTTTAGTACTATTTATCATCCTCATATATATGTTTAGGCTGAGAAAATGTTATGTTTGGGTAATTAGAATTTATGTGGTGTTTCTTCTTGTATTTTGAGAACATTCCTTGTAAGGTTTTTTGAGTTTGATAAATCATTTTTAATTAAATAATCTTTCATGTTTGAATTATTTTAGAAAAGTTAGTTTTGAAAGAATTGTTAGTATATGGACCTGGCCTTAAACATTTCATAATCATGAATTAAATGAATAATTAACATTGGGCATCTTTTCAGGTTTAGTGTTTTAGAGAATTAGTCCATAACTATTACATAACAATTTGAATATTACAAGTCGAAACTACTACTCAGTATCCATTTTTTTCATCAAATAAAAACTCTAAGAAAGACACTTGTCTCGTTCCATGTTTTAGATAGCTTGACTTTTCCTTTATCCCATACTTGAACCTATTCATCTTTAAGCCCTGTGGAAAACATTTCAAAAACTTGGGATGAGCATAAAAACCTCTGTAAGGGTTATAAAATAAGGAAGGTAAACATTATCCCAATAATAAATACAAATCAATGAAACCATACTTTTCAATAATAACATACCTTATGAAATAATATGATTTATGAATAACACACAAAAATAAAAAATCATAAAGGTTACTTATGGCATCCATGTCAAACTTACATTGTAGCTATCATAGCTATATATGGAGTTACACTTGGAATACTCATCACAATATATTCCCTAAATCTCTTAGAAGAAACATCACGTTTACCTCTGTCACGTTACCCAATGCATTGGAGAGCTATCTCGAGCTCACCAACCCTAGGTTTATCACGAAACCACCCGTATACGTAAACAATTCCCAATAACCACAACATAATCATAACATATAACACATGTATAAAGGAAAGATAACATTTCCAAATTTCAATATATCAAATCAAGCCAATGTTTTATCAAATCATTTTCAAAACCAATTAAAATATATTTTTGAATCAAAGTATCCCATAACACATTGAATCATTTAAATTAATTATCATTTTAAAACATTAATGTTCATATAAAAAAAATCCTAAAACCCATTTTGAAAACATGTACATTATTGAGAAATATTTATAAGATTAAATCTTTAAGACATTTAAAACAATATTTTAGTTAACGAGTTTTTAACAAAAAGAGAGATACTTGAATATAAGTAATTGAAGAATAATTTTTAATCATAACATTAGAATATCATGAGAATATAGGTATTAATGATATAATATTTCAAATTAATGTATATACAATGTATAATAGTGAATTGGTGCATAACAACAATGAAGTCTCAGTGGAAATGTAAATTGGGATGAAATATCTTATAAAGATGGTATCCTTAAATTAAGGATAAATAAATCACAAAATTATTTGTGAGAAATAAAAATAAACCCAATATAAGTCTAAATTAAGTGTAAACCAATCAAAGTTCATTCACACATATTAATAGGATGAAATGTTCAAGAAGTACAATTTGAACCCAATGAATTGAAATTGGGTTAAGAGGTTCCCTTGTAAAAATTCAACAGCCTAGCGACGTCACATTAAAATTAATAAAATTAGTTGATGAGATAAAAAATGAAATCTCATCAAATTGGATATAAATTTTATATCAATAAGGATATATAAGAAAATATCTCAACACAATAAGATGTAAATTAAAAGACCTAACAAAAAGAAGTCTTTTATAAAGAGGAGGGTGAATAGTTCCCTTACCAATTTGGTAACTTACAAAACATACGCCACATGAAAGAAGGGTCACACAATGAATATTTAAATACTAATAAATGAAATTATATTACATAAATAGTAAAATTATAGGCATTACATACACCACACAAAAAATAGTGGCAAATATAGCATGAATCTCACGAGAATAACAAGTGAGACGAAACCCTTTACCACATTGTAATCAACTGGGTCATATGAACAAAAGTTAATAACCACCCAATGATTCACATAATACCATGAATATAAGAGAATTATTATAATATATATCAAATGTGAGTACAAAATATGCCACATGCAATAAATAAGTGGCGAACAATGGAAATCTCACGGAATTTAATGTGTGATAAGAAAATCCCTTACCTCCTGTCTGACTTGACTCAATCGTTCAGTAATCTCCTGAATAATAAAGTAAAGTTAATTTCTACTTGATTAAGAACCTTTTTAAAGTTTATTATTCCTTTTATATAACTTATTACCATGTTATAAACATTATGTAATCATTTAAGTTAATAATGTCCGTTTTGTCGATATTTGGTACTTGAGTCAAAAATGGACTTCACATAATTACATTTTGTTCATGTGGTAAAAGGTTCATTATATCCAGAATGATATTCATGATTTAGATATCATATATATCATATATATCCAGTATATACATATATTTATAATAGTACATAACATTTAGAGGTAAGAAATGAAATGCATCGTTCATGGAGATGGTAAGCCGTATATATGCACGAACGCTACTTTCATTTATATTTCTTATTTTAATGGAATTAAAAAATAATGATACATAGGTATATTATAATTCTAGTATAATATCATATATAATATCATTAACTCTATCCTTTATAAATCCCACATAAGGCATTAACGAGTCACATCACTTTGAGGGGGTGGTAGTCCACGCTTCCTCAAATGAGATTATTGTATTTACACACTATGGAAACCATAAACACATTCTATAAATGGAAAATACCGAAGAATAAATAAAAAATAAATATAATATATATCATATATAAATACAGTTCCATCATAATGGCCACCATGAGAGGCGGTTGGAGATATTTGAACAACCATCGTTTCGTGAGGTGTTAGTTTGTCATCCATAGAAACATTATGTTATTAATCCATTAGATGGAGGTGTGTGTAAGTGTAGTTAGAATCATTATAGTAAAAACATCCTAGTATATTTAGGATAATTTAGTTACTGAAAAAAAGGAATAAAAGAGTGTAGGGGTTGGATAAGTAAAATAAAAGAAAACAAATTAAGAGAAACTGTTACCTTTAATTTGGGTAACTCCCATTGGTTTGAACCAAGGGAACTATTGAAGTTCCTTCTTCCTAAGGTAAGGCTTCTAGGTGGAGTAGAGGGATGTAGGGATTTTAATTGGGTAGAGTTTGGATGATCCTAAAGGCTTGAGAGGTGTGTGGAATTGGTTATAAGTGGCCTCATTTTATAAGGGAGAGGATGAGCTCTTTAGGAAAGTGTGAAAACATTATTTTATTATATATTGATATTCGGTTTCTAATGGTAATAAAATCATTATAGTCGAATATAAGATGACTCAAGTTCTAAATAAAATCATCCAATAGGAATTGGACTGGTTTTGATAATATTTTAATATTTATAATCATATTTAATTAAATGCTTTATTAATGAGGTAAACACCGCATCATTATTGTGTCATGAATAATTTAATTTATTCGATGTATAAAAATTATAAAAAAAAATACTATCATGTATAAAATATTTTTATCTTTCCAATTAATATTTATAGACAAAACTATTCTTATATAACAAAATATAAAAAACAATTTACTAAAATATTTTTATTTATGTCATTTTTTCCTTTACATAAAATTAATTAATCTAAAGTGTCATTATCACTATTAAGTGGCTTAATGGGGTCTCAAAATCGACCCAAAGATTACCATGGCCGGAAATGACTCAAAAAATATGGTTAGGACAAGTTTTAAGGTAATTTTTTATTATTATAATATTCTTTTTACCTTGAATTACCCAATTTACATTTAACCGCGGTAAATAAAAGTAAAAAGTTGCTTTTCACCGATTTTTTTTCATCTTAATGAACCAAATTTTAATTCATTATAACAACCATGTATTTAAAAATTTTTAAATTCAATTCATAGAACTGGTAAAGTTTTATTTAAATGAAAAAGTCAGTTTTTTAACTACCACTAAGTGGTTTCACTATTCATCAAAAATTGAAGTTTTTATGAAAAATACCAAAACTTCAGCCTAAGATATATTTGATATTCAAAATTCACAAATTATGTCTATTTTACCAAATTAATAACATAAATTTTTCATTAATTAATTTTAAAATTAATTCCCGTTGTTAAAACAAATAGCGTGTTTTTAAGAAACAATAACTATCAAAAGATTGACACTTGTTTATGTCCAATTTTAAAGTGAAATTAAATCTGAAGACCAAAATTGGATTAAATAGTAAAAATATATTCTAATTAATCTTTTAAACGAATTGAAAAGATAATCTACCCATATAAACAAATTATATTAAAAGGCACTTTTGAATTAAAATACAATATTTTTCACTATTTATTAAAAAAATGAACTTTATCGGAAAATTTCCAAAAATTTACACAATGTAAATTTTGATGTCCCCATTCTAATGAAGGATTATATTTGTTCTTATAGAATATATTAAAGGGTCCAAAACTAGATTTAAAATGGGTTCTCCATTAAAAGGCAATAAATCGGCCTTTTAATGTAAATTATGCTTAAAATTAGATTCATTCACAATTTAAGCCTCTAAATTTTATTGTTGAAATGTAAATACATTTAACAGACATGTATAATCATATTGTAGTTAGTTTCGTTCATTCCCACCAATACAACATCTAGGAGTTAACTACCGTTTAAAATAATAATATATTATTAGTGTGCAACATAAGATTTCAAAGAAACCCGTTGTTGCGTATCAGGTACGCTATCGAACATAGAAACACTTTTAAAGTAAAATTAATATTTAATTCAAAAATTAACAAATATGAAAAGTTCATATTGTTTATTTACCTAGTATGTTACATCCTTCCCCCCCTTTGGGAAATGTGTCCTCACAATTTTAAATCCGGGCTTGGAAATTTTATTAAAAGCCCCACATCGGAAAAAGATTTAATAAAACAATCACTTTAAAATAAAGGAAGAGAAGTACAATGGTCACCCGCGTTAAACCATACTAATATTCCATGAAAAAATGGATATGGAGGAGAAAACAAAGGGTCATGTTCTGATGGAGAGTGATAGGAAACATGATTAGGAGAAATTTAACAACAAGTAAATCACAAACTTATGATGTGTGTAAACAGTCTTTGACTACCCTGTAGGAAACGTAAACCAAAAACTTTTTTTTATGTTCCTTTTCATAATTTTGAGGAATTAATCTTCTAAATAGAATAAAAACGTAAGGAAATATACTTACCATCAAGTAAAGTTTCATCTTTTCATATGTTTCTACCAAAACTAATCATTTCTCTAAACAATGAGCATTCAAAAAGGCTAAGTCACATCCAAAGCACAAGAATCATATTCTAGAGAATCACGTAATCCACAAAAGTAAAACTATTTATTTTCCTTGTATTTAGACATCAACTAAAACCAAAATTGTTTGTACAAGATTAGATAATCACTAAAAGGATAATCCTTTATAAAAAAATACTACTCTTAATCTCCAAAATTCAACAAAAAGAACCCAAGGTTCAAGAAAGACCATTAAATAAATAGTTATCCTTAAAATTATTCAAATTAATCCAAAATAATATTGAAACCCAAATTTCTGAATGATTTAATCATATAGTCTTCCAAGGTAAATCTTAACATTTATCTCCAAATAAAATCAATTACTCTTAAAGTCTCATATTGAAAAGTAATTAACCTAATCAAATATCCTCTATGATAGGTTAATAATTTCCTAGATAACCCAAAATAAAATTATTCCTGATTCATAAGATCATATAACTAAAAATCATTAGTAATACTAACCAGAGACTTCACGTAGTCCAGTGGTAGGCGATAAATACCAGTCGGACTTTGGTTGTGGGTTCAATTCCCACAGCTTCGTCCGACGCGATGGGTTGTCACACGGTTTGCATGTTGTCCGTTTTCAAAAACTACATAATTTTATAACATTCCAAAAAAGAGATAAATTCCTCAAAAATAACCATAACATATTTTAACCACAAAGGTTATCTAATAACTTTCGTTTTTCATCCCAAAATGTATTAACCTGTAATTGTCTCAAATTAAAGGATCATATAAAACCAAATGATTCTTTATAACTATATCCACAAAAGAGAAAATAAATATTCCTTGAATATAATTTTCATATATCAAACATCTAGGTTACACATTCCATAAAAAGTATTCTAATGTAATCCCATCATCAGGAGAGAATTATTACTATTAAGCATTTCACCATCCTAAATTCTACCACAACTCTTGAATCCCTTATATGTTGACTC
Source organism: Viscum album (assembly GCA_963277665.1). NCBI lineage: Eukaryota > Viridiplantae > Streptophyta > Magnoliopsida > Santalales > Viscaceae > Viscum > Viscum album. Next base: position 1,613,587,103 of record OY728152.1, on the reverse strand, counting down.
CTTACTCCTTCATCATTATTCATGATACATTAACCATTCCTTTCCAACTTAATCTTAAATACTTATTTCCTACAAGGAAAATCATCAATCATATCCTAAGATTTCAGTAATAGGAAATCATTTATTAAGAAATAATCCATACATGTTATTGGTCATTGGCAGTTTCTTCATCCTTAATCAGAATGACATTAGGTATTGGTAAACGAATATTTTTATGATCCTAGTGATCCCATTCCCAAAACATGTTTGTATGACATGTGTTTGCATAATGACCATGCACACCAAATTTAAAACATTAAATTGATCCCTCAGAAATGAATTCATTCCCTTTGCTAGAGTCAACTAGATGCTTACTTTTTCCATGGTAGGTTTCTGCTTTATGACCTTAATTTCCACATCTATAGCATCTTTCAGTCCCTTTGAAATATTTTCTTAGGTGTTTCATTCCACATCTTTGACACATAGGTTTTTTAACACACATACCTTTATGATCATTACCTGATCTTCCTTAGGGATTTGTTTCTCGTATATATGATGACTTATAAAGATCACTAAGGTTAAGGTGGAAAATAATGACTCCAGATAGTCGGTTGAGAATAACCACAAGTGTTCTCATTGAATCTCCCGTATCATTTAGTTCCTCGCTCAGAAAAACGTCACAGTTTTTTTCACATCCACTGTAACTTTGGTGCCTGCTAGATCCAACCATTTACTAAACCAAAAAGGTTAGCGTGAGTATATCAGTAAAATCATCATATAATATCTTATGTGGAGGGTAAACACTATGATATACTTATTCATGTTATCTCAAACTCATTCACATTAATTAAAAATACTATGACTCTTTCTGAAATCCTAACCATTATGATAATGTCACTTATTCTTAAAGAATTCACTAACATCTAAATTTATCTAAACCGACCTATGATACTAACTATAAGGACCCAACCTTAAAAGATTCATAATATTGAATTAAATGAATAATTCACATTGGGGATCTTTTCAGGTTTATAATTTTAGATAATTAGGCCAAAACTATTACATAACAACTTGAATATTACAAGTAGACACTACTACTCAGTATCCATTTTTTTCATAAAATAAAAACTCTTAAAAATACACATGTCTAGTTCCATGTTTTAGACAACATGACTTTTCCTTAATCTCATAATTGAACCTATTCATCTTTAAGTCTTGTGGAAAACATTTCAGAAACATGGGATGAGCATAAAAAGGTCAGCAATGGTTATAAAATAAGGAAGGAAAAAATTATCCCAACAATAAATACAAATCCATGAAACCATACTTTTTAATCATAACATACCTTATGAAATCATTAGATTTATGAATAACAAGCAGAAATAATAAATCATAAAGGTTAATTATGGCATCCATGTGAAAATTAAATTGTAGCTATCATAGATACATAGGGAGTTACACCTGGAATACCCATCATAGTATATTCCATAAATCTCTTAGGAGAAACATCACGTTTACCTCCATCACGTTACCCAATTCATTGTAGATCTATCTCGGTCTCACCCACCCTAAGTTGATCACGGAACCACCCGTATACGTAAACAATGCTCAATAACCATAAAATAATCATAACATATAATACATGTATAAAGGAAAGATAACATTTCCACATTCCAATATATCAAATCAAGACAATGTTTTATCAAATTATATTTAAAACCATTTAAAAGTGATTTTTGAATCAAAGTGTCCCATACCACTTTGAAGATTTTAAATGAATTATCATTTGAAAACATTTGTTTCCAAAAAAAAAAAATCCTAAAACCCATTTTGAAAACATGTAAATTAATGAGAAATATTTAGAAGAATAAATCTTTAAAAAATTTAAAACAATATTTTAGTTAACGAGTTTTAAAAAAAAGAGTGATGCTTGAATACAAATAATTGAAGAATAAATTTTAATCATACAATTAAAATATCATGAGAATAAACGGATTCAATATATAATATTTCAAAATAATGTATATACACCATATAAGAGTGAATTGGTGCATAACAACAATAAAGTCTCAATGGAAATGTAAATTGGGATGAAATCTCTTATAAAGATGGTATCCTTAAATTAAGTATAAATCAATCACATAATTATGTGTGAGAAATATAAATACACACAATATAATTGGATATTAAGTGTAAAACAATCAGAGGTCATTCAATCATATTAATAGGATGACATGTTCAAGAAGTACAAGTTGAACCCAAAGAATTGAAATTGGGTTAAGAGGTTCCCTTGTAAAAATTCGACAGCCTAACTGTGTCACATTAAAATTTAGAAAATTAGTTGATGAGATAAAAAGGGAATCTAATCACTTGGATATAAAGATTACATCAATAAGGATATGGAAGAACATATCCCTTCATAATAATATGTAAATTAAAAGACATAACAAAAAGAAGTCTTATATAAAGAGGATGGCGAATAGTTCCCCTACTGATTTGGTAACATAAAAAACATACGCCACATGAAAGAAGGATCATAAAATGAAGACGTAAATACTCATAAATGAAATTATATTACATAAAGAGTACAATCATGGGTAGTACATACACCACACGAAAGGAAATAGTGGCAAATATAACATGAATGTCATGGGAATAAAAAGTGAGACGAAACCATTTACCACATTGTAATCAACTGAGTCGTATGAACAAAAGTTAATAACCAAAAAATGAATCACATAATACCATTAATATAAGAGAATTATGATAATATATATCAAATGGAATTACAAAATACACCAAATGAAATAAATAAGTTGCGAACAATTGAAATCTCACGGAATTAAAAGTGAGATAAGAAAATCCCTTACCTCGTGTCCGACTTGACTCGATCGTTCTTCAATCTCCTGAATAATAAACTAAAACTAATTTCTAATTTCTTAAGAAACATTTTCAAGTTTATTATTCCTTTTATATCACTTATTACCATGTTATAAACATTAAGTAATAATTTATGTTAATAATGTTAGTTTTGTCGATATTTGGTACATGAGTCAAAAATGAAATTCTTATAATTACATGTTCATCATGTGGTGAAAGGTTCATTATATCCAGAATTATATTCATGATTTATATATCATATAGATCATATATATCCAGTATATACATGCATTTATAATTGTACATAACATTTAGAGGTAAGAAATGGAATGCACCGTTCAAGGAGACGGTAAGCCGTACGTACGCATGAACACTACTTTAATTTATATTTCATATTTTAATGGAATAAAAAAATAATGATACATAGGTATATTATAAATACAGTATAATATCATATATAATATCATTAACTCTATCTTTTATACATCCCACATAAGGCATTATCGAGTCATGTCACTTTGAGGGGATGGTAGTCCATGCTTCCTCAAATGAGATTATCGTGTTTACCCACTATGGAAACCATAAAGGCATGAGATAAATGGAAAATACAGAAGCATAAAGAAAACATAAATATAATATATATCATATATAAATACAATTCCATCATAATTTCCACCATGAGAGGTGGTTGGAGATATTTGAACAATCATCATTTCGTGAGGCGTTAGTTTTCCATCCACAGAAACATTATATTCTTCATCCATTATATAAAGGTGTGTGAAAGTGTAGTTCAAATAAATCTCATAAGAACATCCTAGTATATTTATGATACTGGTGTTGCTAAAAAATGAAGTAATAAAAGTGTTTAGGTGTTGGAGAAGTAAAATAAATGAAAACAAAATAAGAGAAATTGTTACCTTTAATTTGGGTAACTCCCTTTGGTTTGAACAAAGGGACTTCTTGATGTGCCTTCTACCTAAGGTAAGGCTTCTAGGTGGAGGAGATGGATGTAGGGAGATTAAGTAGGTAGAGTTTGGACTAGAGAAAAGGCTTGAGAGGTGTGTGTAATTGGATATAAGTGGTCTCCTTTTATAAGGGATAGTATGGGCTCTTTAGGAAAGTGTGAAAACATTATTTTGTTATATATTGATATTCGGTTTATAATGGTCCAAAAATCATTATAGCCGAAGATAAAATGACTCAAGGTCGAAATAAAACCATCCAATAATAATTGGACAGGTTTTTGACAATATTTTAATATTTATATTTTTATTTATATAGATGATTTACTAATGAGGTAAACACTACATAATTATTGTGTCTTGAATAATTAAAATTATTAGATTTATAAAAATTATAAAAAAACTACTATAATGTAGGAAATACTATTATCTTTACAATTAATATTTATAGGAAAAACTATTCCTTATGTAACACCATATAAAAATTAATTTACTAAAAGATTTTTGTTTATGTCATTTTTTCCTTTACATTAAATTAATTAATCTAAAGGGTCATTATCACTCTTATGTGGCTTTATGGGGTCCCGAAATCGACCCAAAGATTCCCATGGTCAGACATGACTCAACCAATAAGGATTGGAAAAGTGTTAATGTAATTTTGAATTATTATAATATTCTTTTTACCTTGAAATACCCTATTTGCCTTTAACCGCGGTAAATAAAAATCAAAAGTTCTATTCACCCAAAATTATTTTCATCGTAATGAACCACACTTTACTTCTTGATAACAAACATTTATGTCGGTTTTTTTAAATTCAATTCACAGAAGTGGTAAATTTTCATTTAAATGAAAAAGGCTGTTTTTTTAACTACCACTAAGGGGTTTCACTATTCATCAAAAATTGAAGTTTTTCAGAAAAATACCAAAACTTCAGCCTAAGATATATTTGATATTCCATATTCAAAAATTATTTCTAGTTTAATATATTCAAAACATAAAAGTTTCATTGATTAATTTTAAAATTAATCCCCGTTGTTAAAAAAAATATCGTGTTTTTAAGAAACAATAACTAACAAAAGATTGACACATGTTTATATCCAATTTCATAGTGAAATTTATTTCAATGAAAAATATTGGATTAAATGGTAAAAATATATTCTAATTAAACTATAAAACCAATTTAAAATATAATATAACCATATAAATAAATTAGATTAAAATGCACTTTTGAATTAAAATACAATATTGTTTACTATTCATTAAAAAATGAACTTTGTCGGAAAAATTCCAAAAATTTACACAAAGTAAATTTTGATGTCCCCATTCTAAATAAGGATTCTATTTAGTCATGTAGAATGTATTAAAGTGAAAAAAATCTATATTTAAAAAGGGTTCTTCATTAAAAGTCGATAAATCATCCTTTTAATGTAAATTATGCTAAAATTTAGATTCATTCACATTTTAAGCCTCTAAATTTTATTGGATAAATGTAAATACATTTAAAAAACATGTATAATCATGTTTTAGTTAGTTTCATTCCTTCCCTCCAATACAACGACTAGAAGTTAACTACTGTTTAAAATAATAATATATTATTAGTGTGCAATGTAAGATTTCAATGAAACCCATTGTTGCGTATCAGGTATGCTATCGAACATAGAAACCCTTTTAAAGTGAAATTAATATTTAATTAAAAAATTAATAAATATGAAAATGCCATATTCATTATTTACCTAGGATGTTACAATTAGTGGGTTCTATTTGAAAATGTTTTTTTGTAAGCCTTTGAGTTGTGTCACTTTTGTGTGTTCAGTGTTTGTTTGTGGTATGTTTTGTCCAAGGAAATAGTTTTATTTGATTCCTTGGTTTCATTGTTATCTAGTTTATGACCCCATATGATTCGATAGATATCTCAATTTTGGCCATATGTAGTTCTCTACTGACAGACCCTCATATTGATCAACCAAATGAGCATCTTCTTACATTTAGGATGTTGAATCCACTCTATATTATAGTCTTCTACATCCTCTTAATGTGTAAGAGATGATGTACAAATTTAAGAGAAACATTTGTTTCCTAGAATTTTATTTAGTTGTTGAAGGTGCAGTTTATCTCCCTTATTCTAAAAGTATTAAAAGTATTATTTGAACTATTTTTGAATTACGGTGAGTCATGTGGTTCATGTGGGAGATATGTTAAGTGGGAGTGGTTTTGTTAGATTATTTTCATCTAGTGTGTAGAAGCAGTGATGTGATTTCCATTAAAGAGAAAAGGAATCAACCCAAATCTATTGGATTTGTTTGGGCTCAGTTTGAGGTCTCTTTAGGTTGTAGTGCATCTTTTTTTGTAATGGTTGTGTGAGATTATATTACAATGTGTTACTTTATGGCTCGAAATATTTGATTTGGGTTATAACTCATTAGAGATATTCTATTTTAAATGGAATTTTTTTTTCTACATTGGAAATTATGAAAATTTTCAATTTTAAATGGATTTCTATTCCAGGGGACTATTTTAACATTATTTCTCATTCGTGAGATAGATAATTGTGTTTTGTAACATCTATAACCCTATTTATTGAAGGCAAATCATTAAATAAATTGAGTTTCATGGTGTGTAATAATTCCTTGTCCTTACTAGAGAGTTATGTGTCTTATTGTGTCACCAAAAGGTAGAATTCAGTTATGAATTGTTAAATACTTATATTGTTGTAATATATGCTTCCAACATTAATTATCCATCCATAGATCCCAGAGTGAAGCTTCTCATGTAGTTGGGAAATATCCAGTGGTGGGGGATCTTTGGTGAGTCACATGTCTCCACATTGGTATGGGATAGTTTAAATGATATTGTTGAAATCCAACTGTGTAGTTGTGAGTTCACCAATGCGTATAAGGCCTGGTAGACATGTCATCATGCAATCCTGGGGGATATTCCTTTTTAGATATAATCCTAATTTTTTCCCTTGTGCAGTTATCTATTTATGGTGGTTCTCATTTGGATTCCTCCCCTTGATCCCCTTGTGGTGGAGGGTTTTTTGTCTGTATCATGTTTTCCAGGGTGGTATGTGCAGATACATTAATATTTGTGGATATTAATGGTGGGGAGACCCACCATGGGACTCAATTTTATTTCTCATATAGTAAATTGGTTATTGTGTGTTTCCAATTGTGAGAAGTCCTTTATGGCATCCCTTTATTGATAAAATATATTTTTTCTAATGTTTCATTAACAATGTGTGGTTTTGTTCAAAGTTATCTAATCATGAGTTCCCCTTTATTTGTGGAATAAAGGGATTTTGTTCACACTGATTGTTTTTTAGGTGGTTGGGTTGTGCGAGTTGCATTGGTGTTCTATGTAGTTCTTCGAGAAGGGTTTTTTATGGTTTTTTATTTTTTATGTAATTCGTGTGACATTTTTGGAAATATTTTGTGTTATTTGTTTGTATGTCCGGATGATGCATATAAGAATTCATTTTCACTTGATTGATCAAAAGAAGATGTTGTGGATTTCTGGGGACAAAAGACTCATGGTGGGAAGTCTATGCCACCATCCAGAGTTAAATATTGTGAATCCTAATTTTATATTCACATATTCTTTAATTTTCATTATTTGAAATTTTTTGGGAACTTCAACGAGATATAGAGGATTATCAATTTTTTTTTCTAGTTACACTTCATATTGAATTTCTTTGTATAATATTTTTCCCTAGTGAAGAAAATTGTAACATTCATTAGTTCATTTTGAGGTAAATTTCTATTTATTTTTTCTTTAGAATTTTACCTTTATGGTTAAATTAATTTTTTGTGAAAATGGATATTTATGGATCAAAATAAGGTGGAACATGGATTGTGCATGGTTAAGGGAAACTATGATCCTATACCAGGAAAACGTGTGGCCAATTGTCATATTTTGATAGTAGAAAACTGCACTATTACTGCACATTTTGGCATACCATGCACATTACTCCTCATTGACAATGAGGGGTGAATGACTTCTTTATAGTTGGGTAAAATGTGCTAAAAAAATATATGACTTGTCTATTTATTGGAAAATATTAAAATTCCCTTTGTTTGCTTTCCATAATTTACTCTAAATCAACCCATCTACCCCAAATGGAATTTTTAGAAATTGGAGCTCCTTCCAAGTTTCATTGGTCCCATTGGGAATCAAAAATTTGGTTTTTTTGACCCCAAGTCATTAATTAATCATCATTTAAGTCTTCATCTTCTCAATTTCTCCCACATTCTAGGATTTTCCTCTCTTATTTATAGAGTTACAAATTTCCAATAAGTTTTTTGACCTTGGGAGGGATTAATCTTGTGTTTTGAGTAAGATCTTGATATTTAATATATTATATTTCGGTTTTAGGGTTATTTGGTGGTGCAATTTTTGTTTTGTACCATTTTGTTGAGGATTCCCTGATTTTGGTAGGTGTTTAAATGTTTTTTCATTATTATATTATTTTTATTTTCTAAATTTTTATTTAATGGGTTCCTTTTTTTTTAATTTTATGGTGTGAAATTTATATTGGGTAGTGTTTGGCATTCATATATGATGAAATTGGGTTTTTAAGAGAAATGGTTATGTTTTTGGAATTTTTTATTATGTTGTTTTATTGAAAATGTTCTATACCATATATTAAAGGTGAAATGTGGGGTTACAAAGTTATTAAAGGTGGTAATGTTATCAAAGTGAATTTTTAGTAGAGAAATCGAATATTTGACATGTTGGATTTTATTATGAAACATTATATGTGAATTATAAATTATGTAAATGTTGAGAAGCGTGTTTTCAAGTGAAATTAGTTTCTTTGTATATTTGAAATGTGATTGGCCAATGGAAATGGTCAAATTGGTTATATAAATTTCATAGAATTATCCTAAATGGGTTTTAGGGATTGTAAACATGGTGAAAAATTATTTATTAAATGGTCTTTGTGTGTATTAATGTTGAAGACGATTGTTTATGTAAAATGGTGGTTTCATGTGATAATTTTTGAATGTAGTGATTTAATGTTGTGTTTATAGTACATGGTATATGGTGTGAACGTTTATATGTTTTTGTATGTGAGTATGAAATTAAGTCAAAAAGAAAATCTCATGTATCTAGGTGGGTGACCGTGAACATGTATAGTTGTTGATATAGAACTGTCTTGATCTCAGTTTCATCTAGAAGGGTTTTTGATTTACAACACTAGCTAAACATATGATGTTATCACAGACCACTTAACCTTGGGATTTGTTCCCCTTATATGGATCCTGCATGGGTATGTTGTGCGGTATGCTTAATATACCATGTTTTACAAAGGTATGATGTTATTGGAGTTCCACTTGTACTACTCATCCTTTTGGATTTACCCATGGTGACCTATTTTGACATAATACATATGTTATGTGATCTCGTCCATCGGTATATATTGGCCCCTATGTGTTTTCTTCATTTTAAATAATTTATTTTTGACAAGATTCATTTTTCATAAAATCTTTACTTGATAATGTTTCAATGGCTTCTGTATAATGTTGCGTGTAATTTGGGAGTGTTTCCCTTTAAAATAGTTTTCTTATACTGTTACATAAAAAATTATCAAGTGTCTTTATAAAATTATTCATGATAATTTATTATATAATGTTTGGTCTTGGAACCATTCATGTTGGGTGATATTCTCTCGGGATTTGGCTCACACCATGCATACACCATTTGGTGTTTGTAGAATATTTTCTTGTGACCCAAGTAAGGGAAAGATGTGTGATGGTGATGGACCTAGTGTCTATTATTCCTCTTGTTGCAGGTGTTACTGGTAGTGTCTTGTGGGTAACATCCCTATATCTCTACAAGGATTGTTTTGAGACATTTTTCAGGTTCTATTTCCTTGTTGTATGTTTTGGTATTGATTAATTTTGTGAACTATTTATTCTGAAAACAGTTATAACATGTTTGGGAATGATTATTTTGTTTATTTGTATATTATTATTGGATTTTATGAACATGAAAATGTGTGAAATAGTTCTCAGAGACTGTGGAGATACCCATGGACTATTTTCCATCCTATGGGGATCAGGAACACCCTTCATGTCATGACACAGATCGGGTCAGGTATCATGTTGTATGACACTTTATCTTTGTTTGTGAAACATTTTATAGGACTATTAGTTGACCAACTATTATATATGGTAGTGATTACTGGCCACTAAATGGAAATATTAAACAAAAATTATGGGTTTCTTGATTTAAAATTTTTATATGGATATGGAGACCTACTAATATGGATAAAATATGAAAATAATGCATTTTAAAGAAAATTATAGTGGGTTTGGTTGATGTGAAAATATATAAGATTATATTAAAATGGTTTAAACATGTTAGAACATGACTTATGGATGTGCATGTTAATTGGGTAAACATAATTAAAAATCAATTTATTAAAAAATAAATATGTAGTATTAAAACATTAGTTAAACAAAAATTGTATTATAATATTATTATATATAGCTTCATGGAAAATAATTTCGGAAATATATCTAATTTGTGACATTTTACCCATGTTGATGACTCCATTTTATAGGTTTTAAGGCTTCAATTTTTCGGATTGATGATTATGTGGATTAAATGAATGGATGATTGAAAAAAGGAGAATCATTTTACGACATGTCTAACAATTTTAGTTAAGAATTAATTCACACTATCAAATTATTAATTTATATAATGAAATTTAATAGAGATTATTACAGTATTAACATAAAATTGATGTCCAATAGTCTGAGAAGAAACTGCTTAAATTTTAATTCTATGAATATTATATGTTTTCTTCCCCTCAATTATAATGAGATTCATTCATTGATTATAATTTATTTATTTATCTATCCAAATGTTTTAGGAAATAGATAATTATTTATTTAAATATGAATATTTTTTATTTGTGTTTTAGTATTATTCTAATGTTATAAAGAGAAATTAAATTATTGAATAATCGATCATTATTATTCATTTTTTATTGTTTCTCATTTTCATTTTTAATTTTTTCAATTCTTCCAACTAATATGATTTACTTCATAGGATGGAATCATTTGTTAATGTACATAGTGATTTCATGGTCAAGAGTATTATATGGGGGGGGGGGGTATTCATCTTATAAATGCATGGTTTTGAAAAAATATCATGAATCATCCCCTTGGTGGATGTATGATCTCTACCATTAGATATAGTAATAGATGAGGGACATAACATAGGGTATATTAGTTTGTCTTAAACAACAACTGTTTTATATAATCATAGTTTTGGGGATGAGATTGAACATATTTTAGGGGGATAATTGAAGTTGAAAAAACTCATAAGAAAAAATATCAAGGAAAGCATTTATAAAATCTATTTTGGGGAATAATTATTGATATTCATAATAATTAATCCTTATTTTTATATTAATTTCATTATATTGATTCCATTATTTTTAATCATTTTTTCGATAAGTTTAATATAAAAATATAAATTAAATATTAATAATAAAAATATGCATTTATAAAAGGGCCTTCTTATGAGATCCAGTATGAGGATTTATATTATATTTCATTCCATCATGTGGTGAGGAATAAAAATTTAATATGAGGTATATGATAGGTCATCAATTCAAAACTACAACAAAATAATCAATATACGTGCAAACTATAATGGCCCAGCCCGACTCACCTTAATAGTCCCTGAATAAAACCATCAATGAACCTTCACGGACCCTCCATATATTGCATATATTACAAAAAAGTGACACAGAACTAATGGGGTCATTGGGATAAAAAAATATTACTTTAAAACATAATTCCCATGCATAAATCCATTAATAATATTTAAAAACCGTTCTTGTATCAAATTTACCAAACAAAAATAATTATAAAAAATGAATCCAAAAATTAAGCTTATAGTCGTTTATATAAAATAATATTGTATATATGATGAACATATTATACAAAAGACCATAATTTGAACAAATAAATCACAAATTATAATAAAATAGAATGAAAAATAACCCCATGGGTGATAGAAAAGCAATATAATAAAAGAAATATAGATACACCAATCTTTATCCCTACACCCTAAACTAGATCATATTGATGGATTGTCCTCCAAAACCCTAAAATTGAGGATACATAACTCCAAATCCATGAAAATAATTATACCTTCCATAATAATTTAGTTCATCACATATATCGTAAAATTTATTCCATGTAAACTTTTTGGGTTGAGTTTATCAAAATTATAAGATTCTACCACTTAACTCAACTCAATATGTGTTAGGGATCAATCAGTAAATGTGTAGTTATATTAATTTTTCCACTAAAAATATATATAAATAGAAACCATGATTGTTCATAAAAATATATGGATGAATTTTATCATAGGGATAATAAAATTCATACCCTTAGGTTCCTGTCGAAACATTCCACCTCAAATTAGCTTTTAAAAATCTAGTGATTAAAGACATGTATTCTCCCAAGTCCATGTGAGCTATATTGAAAACTCCCCATCACATGATCACAAAAAAATAAAAAGGATCACCCATTTGATATACATAATACTTTCTCATAGGGTCCATATTTAATTCACAATAATTTAAATATATGATACTATAAATTTGATCAGAAATATTAATCCTATAAAATAGCTACCATCCATCAGTCAAAATTTTCAAATGAGATAAACAAAAAAAGTCATGTTTAAGAGGTGATAAAGAAACAAGTATGAAACAACCAAAATTATATGATAAAATAAATAAGTAACAAATGAAAGTGTACCAACTGCATGAAATAATAATACACTATAGCATGCGATGTCTTGTCTCATCTCACTATAACTATCAACCATAATTCCCACATAGGATTAACAGTTCTATATGATGTTATTATAAGTCAACATGGGATTTTCACTGATTGAATCATCATATAGAACATGGTTTATACACTAATACCAGATATAAAATGAAAAAAAACACAATCAAAACATTTCATCTTCTATGGATATAACCATTCTATTGTGAATAAAATAGAAAGAATAAACATCTAAAATATTATTAATATAACTAAAATATATAAAATCACCCATCTTGTATAGAAACTATTGGTTTTTTTCACTATATCCTATTATAAATAGGGAAGTGAACTCGTAGGGGATGCAAACTATAACATGACTTGACCTGTAGGAAACCACCTTAGTCAGTAGTTATCCCAGAGTTTCACACCAATCCCTTCCCCAATCATCCAATAGTAGGAGACTAGAACCATGAAAGAATGAATAAAAATATTGGCAACCATATCAACTAATAAAATAAAAAAAACATATCCAATACAGAGAAAACACAAAAATATTTTCATGATATGTATAATTATTTAAAAAGTGTAAAATTTATGCATACAACAACAACTAAAAATAGATCCAACAAAATATGTTTTGGGAATTATAATATTTTATAATCCACTACAACATGAATAAGTGAGAAATTATTTAATCATTCATACACTAATAGGTCTAACTCCAAAAATTGTCACAACCACAATCAATATTCATCATACTCTTTATTTCATCACTAAGAATAATCAAGCGTAATCTCTAAACAAGTGACCATAACTCCAATTCTGTCTAGATCATTTAGAACATGTGTGTGATATTCATAGAAAAATAAGTGGGGAAAATACCAATATATTTTTGATTATAAACATACATAGTTAGAATCCAATTAACCAAAATATAAACATAAATAAATAATCCAAATAATCTACTCGTACATGAAGTGACTAGGTGGAAGATGTTAGGGATGAATCAAAATAATAAGATAGCTTAATTCAATAATTAATAAAGACTGTAGATGAAAAAGTAAAAATAATAATCATAATATCATTTAAATAATTAATTCTCAAGTAGTAATGATATTATGGAATCAAAACATCACTAACTATCAATAGTCTAAGAACATGAGAAACTCAAGAATCATTATATTATGGCTAGAACTACAAAGCTTTATGTCAATCATTGGCTTTTTACTACATCTCAAATTAAAAAATATGGTTGATTTCGACTCACAAGTCCAACCAAAATTTACATTTTACAAATGTCTAAATAACATTCAAATTCTACAATCTTTGAAGGGAAAGATTCATATAAATGAAACATGTTCAACCGATGAGGATGAAATATATCTTCAGGTCAATAAATTCCACACCATCATTCCAAAATCCAAATGAAAAATTTATATAATTCCATATAGGAGATCTAGAATAGATAAGGGGATCATGCCCTATTGATGTGTATATAATAGGTTAATTGACTAGAAACCATGAGTAGAGGTCCACACACCATCTGATCTTCATTATGGTGGAGTACCATCTCCATGAATATGCAATCATTCCCTTGGTGTGTGTGGGGGATTACAGACCCTATCTATAAATAGGGAGTGGGGGACTGAACCCAAAAATTAATATAATAATTTTGGTACTACCAACACCATAAATAGTGGAAAAAAATTATGGGTGTTTGGATTTGTACCAACCCAATTGTTACATATGAAATTTGTGATATCCCCCAAATAATAATGCTAGTATTTTCATAGTAACTAACTATAAGATCCCTAACCTCTCACTCCTTGATCTAGTGTAAAAAAATAATTTTTAAAATAATTTTATTAATATTAAATAAAATTTCCATGTTATATCCATCTAAAACATTAAATATCAAATGAAAATATTGGATCACATATATGACATAAGATTTTTTTGTTTATAGATTTAGTAAATTATGATAATATCCTACAAAACACAACTGTTGTAAACATGTAATAATATTCCTAGTATACACATCTTTATTATTCCACAATGTTAATTCAGCATCTATATTAAAAAAATTTACACAAGAATCAATTCAAAATATAGTTCATTTTATATTATTATTCATAACCATTTGAAAAGTAAGCATAATAAGGATGATCTTAAATTCTTAGTAATATTGAAAAATCATTAAATTGGATTATAATCAGTGACTATAACATGAGTAAATGAATATTATTGAATAATAAAAGTTCATGAGAAATAAAATATAGAATTAATACAAATAAAATGATGATAATAAAACATGATACATGACATAATTCTCTAATAATTGAAACAATCCTATAAATAAATAATCATGGGAAATGAGATATCAATGTTGATAAAAAAACCATGAAATACCCTTATAAATCATAGGAAATTTTATTCTTATCATGGAATTATTTATTCATATATACCTTTTAAGAACCCATACAATTGGAATAACCATTCAGGTTGACCTACAACATAATTCACCAAAGAACATAATCATTAATCAATGAATTTTTTGTCTATAATAGAACAACCCATACATGGTTTATATTGTATCCCCATCCATTTTCTATAAAAGAACCAATCATAAATTTTTCATATTAGAACCACCCATAAACATAATAAATTTTCAAGACCATTTCATTAATATAGCTTGAATTTCATCATAAAACAAACATAGGCAACCATTTTCTATCCGTAAATTGATAAAATGTGGAAATGAAATGAGTTCCTTGAAAATATCATTGAAACAATCGTAATCCATCAAGAAAATGAAGAAATATTATATCATCATGATATATACTTAGTCGAACATAGTTAACAATAATATTAATTGTCATTTGTGAAAAGAAATACAAATAAAATATCAACAAAAACATTCTTGAGGAAAATACCCTTTTCACATTGAAAATAAATTATAAAAAAACAAAATAATTTTTTTTTAAAAATAACCATATAAAAAAATAAAGTAATTTTTAAATAAAATATGTTTCATGATGGGGGAAAATATGTTAATCCCATAAACATTAAAAAAATATTTTTAAACTATTGCAATTTTATATTAATGTCAGTTGTGAATAAATCCTCAATAAATTTAATTCTAAAAAATTTCAATGAATGTATAGTATCATATATAATAGCATTAGAAAATAAATCATGTCTATAAATATAATTATTCAACATATTATACGAAACATAGATATATAATAAAATTATTTCTGAACAAAATGAAGATACTTGATCGGTATCACCTACGAATAACATTCATGATGTTTTCTTAAATAAGATGCGGTGAAATAGAAAATAAACATGTAAAAAAATAAAATACTACAAGATATTAAAATATATGTGGTTATATGTAATATTATCATATGTTTTCCCAATGTAATATTGATCATAAATAATTTTCAAAAGGAAGGACAATATAATATAAATCATTTAATGTTCAAGTATCTTTTGAGTCAAAAAGCATTCCAATAAAGATTTTGTTATGTATATATAAATCAAAATAATTATAAGAATTAATACATTAAAATTCAATCAAGAGGTATTATGTATCCCATATAATGAAATCATTTCACACAAAATGAAACGTGTCTTAATAAAATGATATCGAGACAAAGATTACCCATTCAAGGATCCTTATTTTTGATGTGAAAATAAATCCATGAAGTGATTGTGTGAAAATATTTAAATCCACATCACATAATTATAGATATTAAATAAAAAAATATTTAAAACATCACACATAATCATGTCTCAACAAGTTCAATGAAGTATATGTATAACACAATGGATGGACATTGAGCTAAAAAACCCCTTTCTACTTGGTAAGATTCATGTAAAATACTGTTGAATGATGAAATTTATATTATAGCTAATAATACCATTAAAAAATAATGATCATGATATGAATAGTATCATGGTTATTATCTTCCTAATATAAAATAAATTATCTACTTAAAATTAATATATTCCCCAATGAAGAGAAATTAAGAGAAGATATCTTACCTTGAGTCAAGATTATCCATTTATGTCTATTAACTCATTAGTAAAAAAATTATATCAGTTATAATATAATAATACACCTCTTAATGGGTTTATTCCCATATAGTTAAACAACATTTTCCCTTATTTTACAGTCATATTTAATTACTTAATCATTTATTTCCATTTGAGGTTTGTTTCGGATATATAGTTCATAATTTTAATTCGACTTTGGTATATTTACCACGATTACATATTTAATTTTTCCATAATATCCAGTATAATAATAATGAAAT
Organism: Viscum album; assembly: GCA_963277665.1. Taxonomy (NCBI): domain Eukaryota; kingdom Viridiplantae; phylum Streptophyta; class Magnoliopsida; order Santalales; family Viscaceae; genus Viscum; species Viscum album. Next base: position 1,613,570,161 of record OY728152.1, on the reverse strand, counting down.
ATTAATAATTTTTTATTTCACGTAAATTCATTAAAGTATAATCATAAAAAATGTTTATGAAAAAGTAACTATTATATGATCATGCAAATGGTTGATCGTACAAACACATGAGTAGCATTTATAATTTTCATATATAATGATTGATGAAAAGTAATTAATTTTTTAAATTTATATGGAAATATTTATATAATAAATATAACATTATCTCCTCAAATATAATTATAGAAACCATTCATCCGATGAAGTGATGAAAATTGAACCACATCACTTCATGTAATTTGTAGTCTACACATATGAAAATATAAATTTTAATTGAATGAAATGGTATGAGAATATTTAGAATATTACTTTCTCATAAGGTTGAATATTTTATTAATAAAATATATATACATTAAATCAATCATTATATTATCCCATCATATGTTGTGATAGAAAATGAACAACATTAATTCCCAAGATGGTAGTCCACTATACACAAGAACAATGGCTCTTTTCCAAATTAACATAATATAATATTAATATAGATAATAACATTAGAAACATAACATATTAAAACATTAAATATACTTTTGTTATGATTTCATTATTTTTGAAAAATATTTTTAGGTGTTATGAAAATAAATTAATCTGAAACATTCAGTTAAAAGTTATTCCTCATCTTTGTACAACATCAATTTCAACCCCTTAAGAAATTTAATGAGATTTTTCAATAAAAAATAATACCTCTATAACATAGGGATGAATTTAAGGATTATATTTTTAATTTTAATATTTTAGAGAAGAGGTACTTAAGGTTTTGAGAGGATAAGAGATGTGGATTCCTTTTTTCATGTATGGAATAGATACACATGGAATTACATAAAATATTAAATAATATTGGTTTATATATATACATCATAATCATGTGGTGAGGAACCAATACATACCAAATTTTGATATATTATTTTATGGGGTTTAGAGAATCATATCCAATCCTACTGGGTCATGATTTGGATACATTTTATGCTTTATATTTAAGTTAAACTACTTGAAACTCAAATTATCCTTAATACTAATAATTTACACATTTAAAATGATTACATGATTATATTTCCCAAAAATTGTCTGATTAATACCAAATATTTAAAGGATGATTCCAAATTCAGAATCCATTTTATTAAATTTAATTTTTACATGTTGGAGAAATTTCATTTTTTTAAATAGAAAATGAACGAAAGAAAAATATGAGAAATACCTGATTAAAGAGTTAGAATGATCTTACATTGAAATAACGTTATAAATTTATTTCCAAGATTTTTTTTGAGATTAATAAAATTATTATTTTTCTTTTAGTTTTATATAAATTAAATATTTTATTCGAATTCTCAACCATTCCAGTAAATGTGAGGACTCAGAAATGGGTTTAAAATTGAATAAAATAGAATATATTATCACAAAAGTCATGATGGTGTTCCCAAATTCAAAATACATATTCGAAATAAAAATTTATCTCCATATGGATAAATTTGGAATAAAATAACTCATAAAACTTATAAAGGTATGTGCTAATGATATTAAAATACTTTACCCCATTGTTTTAACCAAAATTATCATCTTTTATCGTGGTGACATATATTTACATAGTTATTATTTATAAAGACAAAAAAATTATTTTGGATATGAAAAATTATATTAATAAATATTTCTATAAAAATTTAATCAATTTTATCAAATTCAAATAATAAAATATGTATACTTTAATTTATTATCAAACTCATAACGCATGATCGAAATAAGTTTCCGGGAAAAAAATCCCAGAAAATTTTGAACCATCAATAAATATATTACTTTTAATCATCACTATTATAATTAATATTAATATAAATCGCTATATAGACTGAAAATTATCTAAGATATTTTAATTAATTATAATGGAAAAACATTATTCTCTTAAACTAGTTTAGTGAAAATGGGTATATAATCATAAAAGTAATCATACATCAAAATAAAATATAATGTTGATTCATATAGAACTTATTATATTATATATATTAAAATATATAATATGTTAATTTAAAACTATATCATAAATATGATTTGAATTTTAAAATTACATAAATATTTTAAAGGAAAATAAACTTCTATAGAAATCATATATTCTTTCTCTATTCAAAAAAAATTCTTTTTAGAAAAATATCGATATTTCATAATTATATAATATTCATATGTTGAGTACAAAAATTATATTATTTTTATCACATATATTTCATTAAAAATAATAAATTAATTATAATATATTCTCACAAAAAATTAAAATCACATTTTGAGGGGAAAAATATTTTTGGAGATGAAAATGAGATTACTAAAAAATAGAGTTCAAATTTTATAAGAATGATACAATAAAATTGTTTAGAGTATGTCTTATATATATATCATAAATTTTAATCCTATTAAAACCCACCTTATTATTTTTTAAGTTATAACTATTATATATAAATTTTATGGTTTGATTAATATTGGTGTTGCATGATATATATACTATCAAACATAGTATTATTTTAATGTCTTATGTTATTAAATTAACACGACCCTTAATAAATTGTTCCCCCTATGATTTAACACGATCTTAATAATAAGTTATTTGAAATTTAAATACTCTTTTTCTGAAAGTTAAAATAAAAAAAATGGTTTAAAAAATTATTATTGTAAAATAGGAAAGGGAAATATGAAGCTTATGTGGAATAACACATCACAACTATTAAAAATAAAATAACTTTAGTGGGATTTTGAAATATGGAAATTCATGAAAAATTTATTTCCAAAATAATGAAGTGCAGTGTCAGAGAAAACTAAAAAAAAATAAATTAAATTATAATGATTATGTAATTGACCAAAAAAACTGTAAATCAAAGTGATGGGAAAAAGACCATCAATTACTCAAAAATAAATGTAATAGGATAACATTTTTAGGATACATTTTCCTTGATTTGAAAAATTATATTAGCATATTGATTAATATACAATGATAATATACACACATGACAAGTAAAATTTAAACCATTAATTAATTTCCACCATATTCTTATCTTTTGGTCCAAATGGACTGTATTAATGATGGAATTTTCATGCCTAATGTACTAAAACAAAATACTATTGGATCAAATATTTTCTAAAATGATAAAAAATTTTAATCAAATCTTCATTTATAAAAAAAAACTGAAATTGTCAAAAAATGTTATGATAATACCCAAAATGAAAAAATTTTATATGAATAAATAATAAATTATTCTAATATTTTTTAAATAAAACACAATTATCAATATAGATCATTCAACAAATAAACAAACCTATATCAATAATAACCTCAATAACATCCACATTGAATAAATTTTTATCCACAAAATTTATCTCATACCATTCATATTACATCCTAAAAAATGTAATTTTATTTTTCTAAAATAATTCATCATGTTAAACATAATGGTTTCAACAATATCAACCTTTTAAAACATCTCCAAGTGTATTAATAAATACTTTAATATTCAATAAATTAAAACCTAAAAGTTGTGTATAAATCATTTCACTTATGATCAACCATAAACATATAAACTCATGATGGATTCATAAATATTAAGTTAAACTAACATGAAAACATCTTAATTTGAGAATTTGTCTAAAAAATTTCACTTATACCAAAAATAATATCCCCAAACCCACACTTCGAGATCTGGGTCCTAAAAAGATAAAATTTACATTATAAGCTTTGATATCGATAAACCTTACCTATTATTAGCCATCCAAAATTTTTAAAAAATTAATATTGTACCATTTACACACCCAAGGAAATTTTAGGTTTATAGTTTTTAAAATTTATGTAAAAATATTATAGAACAGTACCCATGTCTTCAGGTGAGAATTGTTTCCATTGTACCCACCTTTTATTATTCCACATTATGTCTTCAAGGTCCAATAAATTTTCCTCGTACATGAATAATATCTTGGTATAAATCAGTTATAATAATTCAACATAACTTGGGTAAAATGAAATATACCAATGATATTATTAAATTCTTTGTAAGGGTAAATAGAAGCATTGAAAATACAATTCCATCAGATAGAATAATATCTACATAATCTTTATATGACATAATACATGTTCATGATCATGAAATTAGATAATGTATAAAAATTAAACATGGATCATAAAACTTGATACACTGAATAAAGAATTAAAAATTCAATGATTCATGGGAATCATTAGTCATGTGCCATGTACTATCAATATTGAACAATGGAAACATTAGAAACCCATTGAGAGAGTAATGAAAACATGTTGTTATCTTGGAACATTTTCATCATAGATCCCTCAAAAAACACATTAATATTTAATTACCAATATATTTGACAAATATATAATAATATAGAGAAAAAAATCATTAATAAATGCATTAGATTCATATAACGGACCCCCAACCATGGTTTATAACATAGCCTCCCATCCATGGCTTATAACAGAATCCCCCATTCATACTTGATAATGGAACCACCATTCATCAAAAAAAATTACAGGAACCATAACATGAATAAATCATTCATTTCATCATAAAACGCATAGAAAAAATATTATTCCTTTCATAACATGATTAAAAAGTAAAAAAGATATGGTTTCCTAGAACATATATTTGAAGAAATAATAATCCGACATAAAATAATAAAAGATGGTATATTAAAAAATATATCATGAGTGGAAAATTAACATCTAGTATTTTTATCTTTGGTGAATATAAATTTTGATAAAATATCATTAAAATTATTTTTATGCAAATTACCCTTTTCACATTGAAAATAAATTTTAATAAAATTCAATAAAATTTTGTTAAAATTTTTTACATTGAAAAAAAAGAAAACATGTAAATTATGATTCTAATAAAATAAAATTAATTATTTATGGAATAACTATTAATTATATAAATTTGAAAAAAAATTATTTTAAAATATTTGTAATGATTATCATAATTCAACAATATATAAAATTTCAATAAATTTCCAGTTAATCCCATTTGAATGAAGTAAAAAATATCTTTTAAAACATATTCAGGAAACGATTTTCCAATAAAAATATAATTCATGGAAATATTTTTGAGAAATTGAATATGAAAGATAAGTATTCTTAATCTAAAATAAAATAGATGATATATATTACTTACAAACAATATTCATAATGTCTTTTCAATCCGTAAGGGAATTAACAAGTATAATAATTTCATAACTAGAGGATAATTAACATGTATCAATTTTAACAATCATTATACAAACCCTAAGGAAAACCCACTATTTTAGACTCAATCATATTTTCAATTTTACAATATATTCCTCTATTCCATTGATATAATAATTTCATCCCAAATACAAGTGTGTGGGATAAAATTAATATTTTAATATGTAATATATTCTTCCAATTCCTTATCGCACTCACAATTCACTATTTTTTATCACGGGACATTATATGACACATTAGTTATTGTATAGAAATAAAATAATTTTTCTGTGGTCAAATACTACGATATATATTCCATCTTACTCATGGAGATGTTGAAGAATATAAAATAGAATATTTAGCTAACTCAAATTTGGGAAAAAAAATTTAATCTATAACCTGACCTCAAAAAGTAAATTTTAATTTCTAAAAATTAAAATAATTCATGTGTCTATAAAAAAATCGACATATATTATCATATTATAGATAATGGACCATTATCACATAATATTGCATCAATTTCAGCGGTACATTCTCTAAAAAAACTCCAAATACAATTTCATTGGAAGGGGAAATTTTTTTCCTTCAATAATGATATCAAATATATCCATTTCAAAGTAATAACTAATATAAAACAAACATATACTCCATGAAACACCTATTAAAATTATCATCTGATATCCATCTAATATCATAGAATGTAATGAAACCATTAATCCTCAAAACCCACTAAATGAGGTTAATTATACTAGTTTTTAATTAGTGGCAGAATTTGACAGCCTAGCATTATAGATCATTGTAAATTTTTCTCATTTGAAAATAATTGATCAACACCACCAAAATCCAGAGAAAATCACAAAATTACACACTAGAACAGGTATGGTTGTTAAGATGAAAGCTTCCCTAGTTCTATATTAGCTTCTATGATGTTTTTGGGAATCCAGGAATAAGTACCAATGTTTTCATCTCATCAACCAATGATAATACATGCCTCATTATATATGACCAATATTCATGAGAATCCTCTAAACACTTCACATTCCACACTAGGTTTCTCAATCACTTTTGATGAAATCATGTTTGTATTGTAATTACTCTCTGAAAAAAGATACCAATAGACACTATATATACAATATAAAGATCACTCAACAAATCAACATCACACAAATTCTTATTGGGTGGTTCATTCCTCCACAATATGATCTGGATGATCATTTTTCTTCAGGTAAAACCTTCCTTACCGACCCCACTCACCAAGATAACACCTTCCCCAAAAACCCAAATCCAACACCATTTATGAAAACCACATCATCTATCAGATTGAATGAAATAGGTACATACATAAATATCTATATGATATACCTTACTAAGGTTCATTTTTTACTAGGGTTGTCTCCATGGATGATATTCATATTGAAATTTTCCCTGAACACCATTTAAAATCCATTATACAATAGAGAAACTTTTAGATGTTCCCCCCACATTCCTAAAACCATTTACACATATTTATCAAGAATATCCTTCTAATATTGGTCATAATGATGATGTTAACACTAATGGATTCAAAATTATTATCTGAAACCTCATCTCATGAATCAAGAACCTATACTATAAGAGTTTACAACATTCATAGCACTCTCTTAAGAATAAAAGTGAAAATCTCATAGATTCTCAACTGGATTCTCCAAAAAACAAATTCCATGAACGTTTTAGAAAACACATTCAGGTAATCTATAGGGTTTTTCATCATCTAACTCAACATAATTTGAACATCATTCCTGACATTCAAACATGTTTCGATATGAAACTTTGAATAATTTTCAACCAAGGTTTACCCTTTAATACCATATGAGAATTCACCCATACATATATAATGTTAATTATTATCCATACACATAGCTCGCAATTAAATGATAACCAATGTCTTATTAGTTTCTCTTAACTAACAATTGGATCACCATGCTAACAACATCGATGGGGGTCTCAATTAATGTTCATGAAAGGAACCACCTCATCAACTCATCCTATAATCACCTCATGAAATCAATAAAATATAACCAATCCTAAATGGGGTTTTTACAAATTCAGCTATTTAGTTTTAGGAATAATTTTTTAAAAATATTATTTTTTTCTAATATGGGAGGAATTAATTCAACCAAATGGGTGAGTGATTGTTGTTAACCAACATAGTAAACTCTCTAGTGGACCAAGGTCAACATAGAGGTCCTATTGGAATACAAAACACTCAAAAAAGGGGTTTAGAATGATTATCTCACATTGGTGTTGAAAATTATAAGGGCATATGAAGAATGACAATGAATTTTACCAAAAAATACACATTATAATTCATGACCATATCCATCTATTATATTCATCATCTCAAAACATTTACAGTTTGTAATACATGATTGTAATGAACTATCCTATGTAGGTTTTGGTAATAACAAAACCATTTCTTAGAAAATATTCTCAATAATATCTCAATTTGAATTACTTTTCTTAGACAATTATAGGATAATTTTTTTAGTGAAAACCTCAGTAGATATACAGTCTTCAATGAACACTTGATCTATATCACACTACCATGTATATATTTAAACATCCAGAGATAAAACATTTATTACAGACCATGTCATGATCTCTAACCATGTTGAAGGAGACCCATGATGATTCTATGAAAAATTTTCTCACCAATGAAAAACTATGTCTCATCAGAAAGACAATACAAGAATCAACATCTTATTAGTAAAAATACTTTTAAAAATGAAAACACAATTCTCAAACTTCATGAAACCCTCTACTATGTGAGGGTCAAAATCATTACCAAATTATGAGTCATCTGTCCTTATAACTCATAGAGAATGACTAGTCCACAAAAAGTATCATCCAAATCAGAAATAACTATTATCCACTATACAATAATGTTATTTCCTAAGAATAATGAAGAAAAAAACTACGCCATATCTCAAGCAAAAGACATCGCTCGACCAGGAAGAGAAAAATTAAACCTTATCGCCAAATATATAACGATAATATTTCAAATAACTTGAATTATTCTTTATTACCCTTCATATAATTATAAATAATTTATTATTGAATATCATTATTTATTTAAAAGGGTTCATCCATGAACGTTGTAGAATATCTAAATGAGATAGTGGCAGATGTACCTATACAATCATAACTTTCTTATGTATGATTAATTTAAAAACCTATTTATAGCTCATAATGATATCATAATATTCTAGGTTTACAAACAAAATATTATAGTTTTGGAAATAGGATATTCTAGTAGCCATTCTTAGACTTTTCTCCAAAGTCTAATAGATTAACCTAATATCCCCTTAACATTGTTACCCTAACGCTCCCAACTGAGTAGTGGGCTAATATTAACTCCAAACTCATTCCAAATGATAACCTGATTTGGTACCACTCTAGGACAACCCATCCTAATGGGACCCACTCGACCCTATAGTTATTTAAGAGTATCGCACCAAGAATTCCTTCAATAGTCATGGGGATATTGATTAGCACCGATTAGGAATATCTCAACATATGGGATAACATAGCCTAAAAAAACATACATAGACACATATGAACCCAACAATGGACATTAGCATAGATATAATGAAATAGATAATGTATAATTAATGCTTGATAAATTGGGAAAATATATATCCCATGTTTTTACAGTAGGAATACCATAACATCTAACAATCCTATTAAAACATAAAGTATTAAATTTATTTTCTACACTATATGTAATCTATTATCATACTCTATACACATCGGTCACCACCCCCATCATGAATCGTCGTGTATTGGAATATATCTCTAAGAATAATAGGGTGTCTAATTTAAATAATCAATCATAGCTCTCATTATATTCATCTTATCTACAAACATGTGAATCATATGTATAGAAAAACACATATGGGAACAAGTATTGTGCTGGGATGAGTATAAAAAAACCAAATATTACTCCTTTAACTTATAATAAAAATTAAAGAAACATGTTTAAAGAACTTTGGGCATGCGAGATCAGTATGAGGAAATAATAGGTGATGTTTTCAAACACCATATTTGGACATTGTTCCATGTACTAATAAAATTATATGAGAAATGAATGAATTTATAGTCCAAATAAACCATACTGTATAAATTCTCACAGATTCAATAAATGCCTAAATCATCATGTATTCAACTCTTGACAATCACACCACATGAGAAAATTAAGTACCATAGAATACTAAATAGAACATTAAAACTGAAAATGATCACCATCTATATAATTCATTTCAAAAAACCTATAGAGTGCAAAATAATCTCAAGTCATTCTGATGTTGATAATACAAAGGTCTACAATACCCTCATCACTATTATAATATATTAATGGTTGGTTTCTCATCACAAAATCAAGTTTGAAAGATGAGGGATTACTACATTAAATGGTAATCAAAATTGTATAATCAATCCATAATCTAAAACACTCCATGATAAAAATCCATGTAGAATCTCCAGAATAGATGCGGTGGATTTCCCCTTTCTAAAAGGTACATAATCGGTTTGGGGAGTACCCACCCCATGTGGGGGAATACACCACATGTCAGGTCAATGATGTGTGTGCATCGACTCTGCATGTAGAGGAACACAAAAAAAGTGTGTAAGAGGGGATTATCAACCCTTTTTTTACATCATAAAAATTGGATCATGCCATAAGATAAACACAGGTTTCAAGGATATACCATTATTAAAGTAATTAGTATATATCTAAAGTGATAATGTGTGTGAACTGACCATAACTATAAATAAGAAATTGGAGTTCTGCACTAAAAAACAGAACATGTATTATAGTTCCCACCACATAAAATCTATAAAACTCATTATTGAGACCATTCATCAGAACTAAATATTTATATATTAAATCAAGTTATTCCACCTCCCAAATAGTATTGACAGTTGAACTCACCACACTATTTCAATCTTTGGGGAAATATACTAATGATAGGGTATTCTTTTTTTTAAAAACAAAATGGGTATCCAATGTGAATTATGGTTATCATATTATCAATTATGAATGATTTTTTTTACAAGAATCAATACCTATATCATTAGTTAGATTTTATTAGAACACAATGGTCATGATATTTTTATCTCAATGATATGGTTCTAAGGTAATAGACATTTCTTCAATAGAACATTTCATGAAAAAGTTACAATAGAGACATTATATTTAAAAACCACAACAATAATAATGATAATGATAATATTATTATTTTCCAATAATAAAACATATTAAAAATTGAGTGGGGTATTTAACCCCTTATATCACAAATACATGCATGAAATTGTACTCATGCACCCCTTCCTCTACCACCTAAATTGTAATGGACACCACCCCTAATAAATATAATTATTTGAATAATTAAAATGATCCAAAAATATTTCTAGAAGGTTTAATGCTTCGAAATTCCTATATATATCATATTCCCTTTATAATCAATGGTCAATTTTTCTCATAAACAATAGATTGTAATATGATGATATTGGTGGTGTAGTGACCGCCTAAATGCTATATTTTACTTGCACCCTAGTTGTGCCTTATCTATATTCCTTTAGAAACATTATTTATTATCATATCAATGATAATGTTATAAAATAAAGGATTTAGTTATATTTGAATCCCTATAGTTCATGTGGTGACTTTTTGGGCATGTGGGTGAGCATTTGGAGTAATGTTTTTAGGGTTATCAATGAATGTTTTAATGGAGGTCAATTGAATGAGACATCATCATTTGTGGATAGTGGGGAATTTTTGGATTTATCCTTTTTCAATTTTTTTTTTCTTTTTCACTTAAGGATATTTTCTACCCTATTTTCTAAGGCATGAATATTTACATAGTTATTCTACCAATTTTCATCTAAACACCATGATGAGTTGTTGTCCTGGTTATGTGGGAACTAGTGTCAGGGTCTAACAAAAAAAATCCAACTATTATAAGGAATTATGTGAACTTTATAAAAAGGTAAAACCATATCCAACATTGATATATTAGACCCTCAACATTTACGCAGGAATATAGTTATCATGAAGTGCACCTTAGTTGTTATTGTTACCCAACATGATATCGTTCGGGTAATCAAGAAAAAGTTATTATATATTATTTATAATATATAATCAACCATTAAATTCATGATTATAACCAAATTTTATCCAAATACAATTTGGAATAAAAATAATTAAACTATCATACCAGGCTTGTAACTCCTTATATGTGTTTATTGTAATTTTAGACGCACATACACACTTTATGATAATGAATTCACCCATTCAAAATATAAAATTTATTTATTTATAAATTATTAGAAATCATGAAAATAAAACAAAAAATATTATAAAAAACATGATATAAATAATTAATGAAAAAATCATAAATATATTAATTATATTGTTTTTTTAATTTTTCAAAAATATAGGAATTCCACAAACAAAGTAAACATAGATACGTTCTATTTATCTCAAATATGGATTCCTCTTATTAAATTTTGATATGGAAGTTACTATTAAGTAATGAATTTATATAAAATAAAAACCAATCTATATTAAAATTACACAATTTAAACAATTAATATAATTTAAATATCACATATCTAAAATTATATCATCCTTTAAATCACAATTTTAAAAACACCATTTAATATTGTATAAATAAAATTTCCAATAGTGTATTTTAATTTGGAATTTTTAAATTAATAATTCCAAACAATTGATTATATTAAATATAAAATCATTTATATATTAACCTTATTTTTTAATATGTAAACATTATATAAATTAGCCTTATTATTTTAATATAAAAATTTTATATTAATATTATAACTCATTACATGTAATTCATAAAATTATATTTTAATATCAACAATTAGTGTTGTGGAATATTAAAATAATAAATTTTTTATAATATGTTTGTAATATATTAATTTTAAAAAATATAAATTAAACAAATATAAATAAATATCATATTAGATGAATTATAAACAATATATAATTCAATTATAAAATGAAAATTTGTACAAAAACATATTTTTTTAAATATATCATATTTTATTATACATCTAAATTGTATGTTGTTGATTTTATTCCACTAGGTTCCATCTATCACCCTATATGATTTATATTATGAGTTCTGTGATTGATTGTAATTCCATTATAAAATTCAACTAATTATGTCAATATATTCATTGATTATGAGTAGCCTCTACATTATATTAAATCCATTAGCGGTCATATTTTATAATACACATAGATAACATTGGAATGATACAATTCATTGTTTTTCAATGCTAGTTAGAGCAATCATAGGCTACATCTTCCCATGTTGTACGTTAAAAAATGAAAAAACAAAATAATTAAATTCAATTGCTCAATAAGTTATTATATATCATAAAATGTAAACTAATCACAACATATAATAAAATATATTATAATACTAGGAACAGTTCAAAATTTAAATAATTTCATCTGATATTCAATATGATGTAAGATTTCATTATTTAGAAAGAAGATTTCATGAATCAAAATCTGTTGAATTTATCTACTAAAACATTTTTTTTATTTAGTATAATTGAACACATGTTCAATTTTTTAAAATATGTGGAAATACTCTAATACTATGACCAATCTTTCTTTGAAAATAAAACATTCTATAAAGTAAAATGAATACAATTGGTGTGTACCTTTCACTGATGAATGAAACTATTTCCTTAATCAACCTTATGTTTTAAAAATATCACCATTGGGTATCCATAATACTAATTGCTCTTTTATGTATCCAATTTATTGAGTGAATCACACATTTCTCTATTGCTATCCTATTTCCTTCATTGATATGTAATTATATATAGTATTAATTGGATGATGAGAGATATCTTCATAAATCACAGAATCAGTGTGAGCATGGATATTTACTAACTCAAACCATATCAATGAATGTGTCCCCTTATATATCCATAAACAAATTAAATTCTATAATATATTATTAAATTTAATATAATGAACCTAAGTAATGATTCAATCAATTAATACATTCATCCCAGGAATGAATCGTGGTCCTCCCATTCATTTTATTATATAAAATTTTCATAATTATGATTTCGAATTTGGGAGAATACCTGAATGGGAACTCTTACCATTCAACTAGAAATAAATCATAGAGTGAAATAGTTAATTGAACAATATATACTCATAACATGGGAATTAAATATATCCCAATCATACGTAGTTATTAATAATGAAAATTGCTTGGTATCCTATTAGACCTAAGAATGATAAATACGCTAAGGGGTGTGAATCAATGTATTATTATATTCTAATTATGTAAGGTAACAACAATATTATTACGTATTTATTATGAATATAATCTATTATAGTTTATATGATGTGATAAACTGTCATAATAGAATCCCGATCAATTTTACTTTGTTATCCCTAACTGGGATAATCTAAGGCAATTCAAAAATGATTTACTAATGCAACTGAAACACTAAGTTCACTTGTTGTTTCATATAAATTATGGAAACATCATTGATCCGACTGGTTTATATCCTAAAAAAAGAAAACAACTAACTTACCTTATTAACTCAGTAATCATTGTACACATACATGTCATATTTATTTGATCATTATGATGAAATAATGATTATACACTAACAATGATCTATCTATACGCACAACCACTAACATTTTAATAAAATCTATGCACATAAATTGAGATTAAATCATATAAATCCATTATTTTGAATTGAAAAGTAGGATTAGAATCCATTATATATATCTTTCTAAATATTCATTTGAAATCCCATTCCCAGTAAATGAATGATATATCTCTATTTATAATATAATTTCTAGTTTTCCCTCAAAATTGATCTCCATTTCACCATAATTTTAATGAAAAAATACATCTCATTACCACAATAAAAAATAAGTAAAAAAATATTTTAAGACATCTTGGCCTAGGTTCCAGTACTCTGGTTCCCTGAGTTGGTGTAGCACATGACATTTGGCTGGCCTCCTATTTTACTAGTGTTTTCCAACTAGAAACGAGGGTATAATGAGATATGTTGTGATACTATACCCAAATTACTAGAGTAATCTATATAATATATATGAATAAATTATCAATATTTGATAATCAAAAAACATGCATCGCATTATCAACTCCCTAAACCCGGGTACAATCCTACAATAAGATACAATAAAAATTTTATTTCTCTGAAATATTATGTACCTTGAAATATTAAAATAAAGACGCACAAAAAAATTTCAATGTTGGTCCTAAATAGTTTTTATTTCCCTAATCCATTCCCCATCTAAAAAACCTAATGTTGTGATCTAACAGAGTATGTTTTTCATTTAATTGTTCTAGAAAAAATAATTGATATTGGGTACCCATGGCATACAAAGCAGGTTTTGAGTAAAACTATACCAATAAAAATGGTTTCTAGAGCATTATTGAATCTAACAATTGTGTATATATATGTATAAATAATCATTAAATTATATATAGATAAATCATGTTTCATTGTTTAGAAATATTTATATTAACTATGTTTATTCACGGCTCCAAGTGATACATGAACCTATAAAACATCAGAAGGGTCGCATTTCAACCAATATGGATCATTAGTCTACATATGCAAACATGGATTTGGAATTACAGGTCTGACCATACCATCCATTATATGAACATAAAGTCCTTACCCATGGATTATGGAGAATTAGTATTTCCTATGATTAATTCAAACATAAAGTTCCTAGAGAACCAGTCTAGAATGACTAAGTACATGGACAATCCGTCCTAAATCCCACTGTACCATCAATCACATTTACATATTTTAGCATTAGTGTTCACTACTAAACCTGAACAACACGGTTGAAAAATATAATCTCTATCACAATTTTCATGGTTCATTTCTCTCAAAACACTCAACTCAATTCAATATGTTTCACATTTTACAATTTATTCAAAATCTCATTCCATTATAGTTACATACAACTACATAACAATATGTACAATTTATTCAAAATCTCATTTCATTATAGTTACATACAACTACATAACAATATGGACTTATCCATTTTACCATTTTACGCATTTAAACTTAATAATCACAACCACAATTTAACCATTCCATGTTATTCAAAAAAATATTTTATACCACCTAAACATATCAGAAACACATACGAATGGTTTAGTCTCCTAAACCATTTAATTCAAATTTCTGAAAAACATTTCATTATAGTCAACTAGGTTGAACACCCCATGGGTGGCCCAATAATTAGAATCTATATGTTCAATTGATCGATGGATCTATGAAGGGTTGAAAAATCCATTAGAGTCTTTCTTATTTCATGAAATTGAATAAACATTAATCCAGCTAGTCAGATCAACAACATACACAAGAACAATATCCAGAAAAAGAGATATGTCATAAAACCCACCTACCATATGCTCATTGAAAATATCTCAACCAACACTAGACTTCAATTCAAAATATTATATTCTCCAACACTGAGTATTATGATTCATTAGAAAATATTTCTTTTGGAGGATACTGAAGGACATAAAAAAATCAATTATTGATCATTCAATTGATAAATGAATGTTATTCGGTATACATACGTAGAGATTAAATTATCAACTAAAATGAATTTTAACACCTAACGATCAGTTTAGAATTTCCCTTTCTAGAGGATGAATCCTTTAGTTTGAAACACTTTTCACTAGAGGGGAATGTGGAAGAAAATTTGATATAAAACCATAAAATATAAAGGTGGTGTGAACTTAAAAAAAATAATGTGGTGTGAGGTTTGGGTGCATGGTTATCCAAACCATAGAACAACGGAATGAAACCCTATTTCAAAGAGGATTATAGGACACATGATCACACGAGACATGCCCCATAACAAATCTATTTTTTTTCCAATCATGCACATGGAACATTATGTGTTATTTTAATCCATTTTCATCTATTGAACCCTCATTACACCCTCAAATCCTGAACTACTCCTATAAATAATTTCATTAACCTTTTTTAAAAAGGTTAACAAAAGATTAAATTAGATCATACCTTAATAAATGTTGATATCTTATAAACTCTCCAACTTATAACAGAACTCCCATGAGATACACTCCAAATACTAACTAGGTCATAAAGGGAAAAAATAATGGGACACTAGGCATGAATATTTGTTTCCAGATCCCATTTTCCTCTTAAAAACATACCAATTTCCACAATAATTATGCCTGGGATTCTTTACCATGTAAAAAGTTCTCACTGTGATCCATAACTACATTCAGATTCTCCTAAAATGACATATCATCCTCAAGATCCACATCATCTATATACATCACATAGTAATGGTTGAGGTATACTACCAGATATTTTACACAACAAAAACATCATTCATTCCACTATAATGGTGTGGTAGACCCAATTGAAATGTCACTAATCTGATTCTCTCCATGATCTCAAATAGTCCCACATATCTGAGTACCAATATTCCTTGGTTCTAAATATAATGGTGACCCAACCATCAAGACAACTGATGTAACACACATATCCCCACTGTAAACTCATGTTATTGAAGTCCTTTATCAATGTATAACTATTATATTTTCTGTTATATAGCCATATGCCTCCAGATCAACTGAATATACTTCCACGTCTCTTGAATGAGACTCGGTCACAAAAATTTATGACTCTCCTGCAATATCAATGAATCCTAAATATTCTGACAAGTTTTAAAATAATATATGAATTATTTCCCCAAAATTGCATCTAATACATGGATAAAACAATATAATTTCCCATCTATCTGTGGGTGAATTGTTGTCCTAAAAAATCAATAGGTAACAAGCGGTTTCTATATCCATTTCCAAAAGCATGATCTAATGTGCATATAATGATATGAAACAAAAATATTTGGTAACTTTTTTGAGGTAAAATGTTCCAAACATACAATTCACCCTTGTTGTTGATGGTAAAAGTATCTGAAATCAATATGAATTGTGATACATTGGTCAACTGGTCCACAATCACCAATATCATGTAATTTTTACAGAGTTTCCCTAGAATTCCAAACATGAAATCCAGTTTAACATCATCCCATTTCCACTTCAAGATGGGAAAAGGATGCTAAAAACCAATAGTTTATCAAGGATTATAAATTACCTATTGGTAGGTGTAACATATTTTTACAAGACATGTGATCTATTTCATCCTTCCAGGACACCAATATTATCTACAAAGTTCATGTTAATTTTTTTTTCAAAGAAGAATTTAATTCCCACATAGATTCATGAAACATGCCTATAAGATCTCCCCATATGCAAGTGTACCCAATAACATGACCTCGAATGTTAATAATATTGTCCTCATAAGTATTATAATCAGTAGGTGGCATGATACCTTCAATTGTGTCCCACAAATACAGACACTCCAGATCCACATACATTATATCCTTAATCAAAATAAAAATATTGATCTCAATGGATAAGGAAAAAAGACTCATCCATTAATACTACTCTTGAACACATATATGTATGTATAATATTAAATCCATCATCTTACATTTTTTACCAAACACTTGAACATCTTGACTTTGTTTCCTTTAAATCAAAGCATACAAAATTGTATTCCATTTTCCTGGTGTGTAAGCTAATTGTAAATCATAATACTGCATGTACTCAACCCATATCCTCTATTAGTGGTATAATTCATGAATAATAAATATTTTCTTATGTCTGCTTTGACTAGTATAAAGTATATATCACCCAACAGATAATGCAACCATCATTTCAATTAATAAACCACTCCATCCAACTCAATATTGTGCATATGATTGTTTCATTCATGTCACATAAACTATCATGATATGTATTATATGTAATTATCTACCTGCATCTAAACAACTCCAAGGCTAGACCTATATTCATAAAAACAAATTATAATATGTTCCCAGGAAGAGTTTAATCATAATAGGTGTTGTGTTCAACTTCCTCTGAAATTTCTAAAAAACATTTTAAAAATATCCAAAGAACATAAACCATATAGCCTTCTCCACCAATTCCACATGTTCCACTTCAATGAAATAAAATTTCTTTATTATCCTTTGATAATAACATACTAATCCTAATAAATTTTAAATATAAAAACACTCTTGGGATTATCCAAATTACATCTTAACACTTATATGCTTCCACTGTTTCAACTTCTATTTTGATTATGTAACCCATGAAATTTAACATGACGATCCATAAATTAGACAGAGGAATCATGGTGTATATCTTAATCTTCCTCAAATTACTCTAGATGATGTCATGATGTTGGTCAAGTTTGTGAAAATTTTAGAAGAACATGAAGATTTCATCCACAAAAACAACTGCAAATTTTTGTTTTATGGGTGAAATATATTGTTTAACAAATATATAAACATGATATGACTGGTCACCATCCTATGTGACATTATAATGAACACATATAAACCAAACTATTTTCTAATTCTAGTCCACGGTATATCATAAGGTCTCACACTCAGATGACGATACCTTGAACATAAATCAATATTGGAAAACATTTTGGAACCCAAAATCTTGGAAAATAGATCAAACATATGTTTAATGGATATCATGTCATAACTATCATTTGATTAAATAACTTATAATTCACAAAACAACTACAATGTTCAATCAACCTTATTAGAAAAAAATTGGAGAACCCCATGGTTAGATAGTCAGATAGATAAACACTTTATCATCTAACTCATCTAAATGTTTTTTTGTTCTTAATGTTTTCATGATACTATTTTGGAAGAAAGAACATAAAATCTCTGAGCTCACAGAACCATATCAATCATATTGTCAACCTTTCTCTTAGCTGGCATCCCATATAAGTATTTAGGAAACACACCAAGGAGCTTGTCCACCAATAGAAGGATGACATGAGGCCCCACACCATAATCATTATGAACAATAATCAAAATTTGGGAGGTGAAATAACCACATTATGAAAGAATTAGACCTCCATGACCTTCTTGGATATCCCATTCCCTATTGTGAATATAATTTCAGCCTTTGGGGTTGTGAAACATACCCTCTTATAATAATAAATATGATATTAGTTAATAACCAACTAGTCCACCCCAATTATTAGGTTAGCACCTTTTATCTCAAAAGTGTTAAATTCTAATGGAAAAAGTACCCACCATCCTTTAAAACACACTCCTTGCATAAATAGGTCCCCAATAATCACACCCCCATTTGAAAATCAATAACCATGATCCTAGGTATATATTCATCATCCATAACTAAACCATTCAAAAAATGGTAGATATAAAATAATTATAGGATTATGTATCCAATAAAAGTCAATAATGAGTTGAAGCTACACAAATAATAAATCAAATAGTCGACAGATTAGCCTCACCACCACTGCGTGTAGGCTGATCTATAAGCAACAATCCTATCCCTCTACCCATTTCTCCTACCTATGCCCCTTGGGTGACACTACCCTAATAATAGGGATTTTTTCTCATAAAAAACTCTATCATACAACCCAACCAGTACAACTAGTATAATAATAACCAAATGACTAGTACAATTTAGTATATCTATTAATAGAACCAAGAAATGACTTAGGTCCCCCATTACTACTCATCAATCGAGGGTTACAATTAATATAAATTAAATGAAACATCCTATTGAAATCCTAGGAACCTATTCTAGTGGTTGAGGACCCCATCCACAGATGTGACAAGGAAGACCACACTAATTGAAAAGGAATGAACTACCTCGCTGATATTTTTATCCACTTACATATCAACACTATCCAACCCCACCCTGGTGAATAATCTCCTAACAACATAACCTAATAACAGATCATGTACCACTATATCACCCCATTGAAACTATATTCCAGCCACTAGAATTCTTTATTAGGTTTCCCTAAAAAATAATACTTTGATCCACTACCTCACCAAATAATTTCAAGAGAATGATAATTACCATGGACTGGATACCACATTGATATACGTCATGGAATTTTCTCATTATAGATACCCAATCTCCCATCAACCTCAAATAAAAACACTATAGGTCATTAAAATGGATTGAATAATATTTCACTGACATAATCAAATCGTTAGACTGTAGAAATTATTCATTTTTCCTTTTACTCAGGGTTATTGAGTAAATGTTTTCTATGAACTAATCAAGGATATCCTTCCATACCATTCCCTACCACTCTTCATCCGATGCATGAATATCCAAATAGTGATTCACTATTCCTTGTAACATATATGTTACATGCATAACTATCTTCTCAGGAGGAGTCTCTAAATGATCTATAATCTTCTGGATAGACTCAATCCAAAAGAAATATTTATAAGGCCCACTCTCTCTACTTATCATCCGAGGCTGCGTCAATTGAAAATATTTATTCATATAAAACATACTCAGCTAAAACCGCCATTGTTATCTCTCTATAAACAACATAAAACATGAAAAAATTTCATAGAACATATCTTCCCCCTATTATTCAAAACAAACAATGGTTACATCCCCAATATTGTATGAGTGTTATATTTTATATCTTCATGCTTCCCAACTAGAATACATCATCATGGTGTAATATCTCTACAATTCCATTCACATAGAATTCAAAACACAACATATGGCTTCCAAATTACAGTAATGAGGGATCCTGACTGGTAATATACATGTCACTCCACATAAACCTTCCCAAATGATACCATCATAACACAATCACAACCATCAACAATCAATATATTGGTACACTAATAATTTGTGAAAAAACAACCTTCCATGATTCAATGTCTATGTTAGAAATTATTTAAATATATTAATATAAAAAACGCTATCACATTCTCATTAGTTCCCATTTAATTAAAATAATAAAAACAAATAAGAAACCACTTCTATTTTCCACATCCCAATGATAACATGTTTTCCCAAGAATAACTAAAATTACACACGTCACATAAATCCATGATTTTATAAAACTATGCATGTATATACAAGACTTTTTACATACCATCAAATGATTAAAATATAAAAAAATAATAACACAACACAAGAATTGAATCACCTAACTAAAATAACACACAACTATAACATGAAATCATAATGAACAACAATCCCACACTAGGTAATAGAGATTTTCCCCAAACATGGGTTTTCTACTCTAATGCATGTTCTCATTAGCAAGACCCGACACACCCTACACTCTATTATAAATTTCAAAATTATTAAAGTAATATAAAATTAAACCGGCTATTATACCACATTGTAATATGCCAACTCAGGTTCCACTATTTTGGTTTCCTGAGCTGGTGTTCCACATGACCTCAAACACGCCTCCTAGTACACTATTGTATATTGACTAGTAGTGATGGTATAATGAGATATGTGTGGAGACTATAACCTCATTTCTAGGGTAATAAACATAAGATAAAATGAAAAATTATCAACTAATAATAATCAATAACCACTAATCACATAATAAACTCACCCAAAACCTGGTAAAATCACACAACCAGTTATAATATACATCATATTTCATAATAATGTGATGTGCATAAGAAACCCAAAATAAAAAACACATAAAATTCCCCAATGGGGTCTTTAAGATGGACTGATTCTCTACTCCATTTTCCATCATGAATCCTTATATCACTCATATATCATAGGTTATTTTTCCTTGTCTTGACCCACAATAATGGAGTATTCTTTATTACCAATGGATTCCCAAGCAGGGTGCGATTTGAATACAGAAGGCGACCAATAATGATATCATGAAAAAATAAATTATAATAATTGGTTATAGATTGAAGAATAAGAAATAATTAAATAAGTAAATAAACCATGTTCCATTATTTAAAGAAAACTAACCCCAATTATCATTGGTTTCATGTGATACCCAAAATAATCAAACCATATTCGAACCATTTTGATCATTACAACGCCATGTCATAAGGGTCATATGTTAAACGTCAAAGAGCATTATATCGGGTATTCTAACTATCCTTTATAATTCCATGTTCAAACATCCAAATCGGGATATAAAAATCCATTTACATTACCTTAGAGTCATGACCATCAGTCTAGCCTCTTATCCGTACATGCATCAAGTTTCTAGATCTTTAGACTAGACAACTTATGGATTTGGATAATTATTCCAACATCACACCATCTAATTTATCATATGTCCATGGTTCAATTTTAGTGATCTCTTATCAAACCCTGACAACAAATAGTGCACCTTTTCATTTATATATACATTCCAATAGTATATTGATTACAAAAAACTAAAATAAATTACGCAACATTCCATTTATTCATAGTACCATCCAATACACATACATTCAACTATTTCACAACATGTATGTACCCCTCTCACAATTTAACACCATTACCCTTAATCATCACATAGTCCATTTAACCATTCCATGTTATGAGAAAAAATTAATATACCACATTAACATGTTATAATTATAATTTTTTTCACTCTCATAAACACTCTAATACCCCTTTCCACAACACATTTCATTATTTTAAGGAGGTTTGAACCCCCCATGGGTGTCCCAATACCCTACCTTGATACCATCTATGAACCTAAAAGGTATATAAAGGGTTTCAAAATTCAATTAGATGATTAATTTACATCCTAGTCTAGGAAATGAAAATAGAAATAATTTATAATTTTGGAATAACCAAATAAGAATAAAAAATTTCAATACTCTTGGAGAATGATTTTTGACCACCTACCACATGATCATAAACAACTACTCACCGAATGAATTTCCTTGATTCAATATCAAACAACCTCCAAAACTAATGTTAAGGATTCCACCAATAAATGTTTATAGATTTTTATGAAACATATTAAACAATAAAATATGATTCTTCTAGAACAATGAAGAAGGATGATTGGTATACTCACTGATATCCAATATTCATAACCAACAATGATCTAAATTACCTAAGAACGATGGAGAATCACCCTATAAAGAGGAGGTATCCTTTAGTTCATAACTATGTTTTATATATGATGAATGAGGATAAACATTAATTAATAATTGTAAACAAATATGTTGGTAAATGTGAATTTTGTGAGTTTTAATGATCCACACAGTTTGGAGAATAAATTATCCCAACTATTTGACAGCTATGGGGAACCCTTTTTCTAAGAGGTGGTATGGACACTAAGTCTCTTATTCCATAGTTTATAGTTACAATAACAATTAAAAAAACAGAACTCGAAATTCTATTACCTCATATTACCATATTTCATTTACATGACCTCCAGAACAACCCTTGAGTCATTCCCTACAACTCAAAAGCATATCATTAATAATTTTATAATATTTTTACAATAATTATAATGAAATCAATCAGAAATAAAAAATATCATCATACACATTTAATTATTCAATATTCCTTAAAAAATAATGGATAAATGAATATGAAAATATATTGAACCTAATTCTTTGTGGCAGGAAAACCATTATCTGGGAATAATCTATAAATTCATATAAAACATAAAACACATTCTCCATCCTCTATGGGAACTGCCAGAACATGATACAATCCTTTCTGGAATGATTTTATAAATCTAAAAATCTAATATATCACACCCCACAAATCATGTCATGGTGAATGTATCATCATCCTATTTTGAATATCACACCAAGATGTTAGAAATTCATCTTGGAGTAGTCCTTGAGATAATGAGAATATTAATTCCCACATAACAAATCCAAATTGAATGATATTTCTCCCAGATATAGTCACATTCAAATAGGTATAAATACCTATATCTGTCTAAACTATATAATTTTTTGGTTACCTTTTCTTCATACTAATCACTAGATTATTATACCCTAATAACGTCAGATCCTAATAAAACTAAAGGTGTTATGAGGATAATTTTATAATTCTATCAATAGAAAAGTGTAAATAATAATTCTTAAAAAAACTCTAACTTATTTTATTAACAAAGGTTTTATATATAGGTTACTACATGAATTTTCTATTTTTAAAGGAATCTCCCTCCCAAGAAGACTTAGGAAGTCATGATGTGTTTTCTATCTTGCAATGAAAATATTAATAATACTATTGATCCTTCAGAAACCAATTCATCCAAACTCATTAATTATTATGATACATTAAATGTTCTTAAATATCAATCTAAATAATAACATCTATTAATATTTCAAGGTTATTTTGTTAAAAATATATCCCTTTTGGTTTGTTGAAAAATCACCCAAAACTAGATTCAACACATTTCACTCTAAAAGCATCAAACCAGACCAACCCCATATTGTAATCACTTTCACCTTGATGTGGTGTATCAATGATTTAATAAATATATATTATAATCCCACATGAGTTAATTATAACATTATAACCAATATTAAAATTAAAATTTCATCATCAATGATGCTCTTTAATTTTCATAATCATTCACAAAACATCTCCCCATGATTAGAAATTAATAGTATCTACCCCTATCAAAAAGCACTAGAATATTTTTGATCCAGATTTATTAATAGGGATGAATACTTCCAACCTCCTTAATATCAAACCATGGACAAATTCACCAATATAATTCATAGAAATATTATCCCCCTTAATCAACAAACTCAACAAGAGAATATTTAAATAGTCACAACGTAGGGTTATAAATATAAAAATTTACACAAGAGAGTCATTATACCTTTATATAATTTGATAATACCATTCTAGAGTATGGATACCTTTTCTAAAACATCTCATTGGATGGATTATAAATGATATTAAAAGATAATTTCTTTGTTCAAAGTCATCATTGGGGTGTTATTTATCATAACGTCTACTAATAATTTTTTTACACAATCACCAACTTCAATAGAACTGGTTCAACTATCTCCGTAATGAAATCAGTGTTTATCTCATTATGTTTTTTCCTAGAGTGATGGAATGTAATTTATTATGATTAATACCACATTTTATATCACATTGGTTTCTAATATGCGATTTCAGATAAACACCAACAACCTCATGTTATTACTAAACCCATAAGAATGGATTAAATAGTTGAGTAGCATCTATATATTCTTTTTTTCTATTGATTAGAGAAATTTGATATTTCATCACACTCATCGAAGAAAAAAAATACTAGGATAAAATTGACATGTTTATTTCAATTTTCAACGAACCACTAAACATTCCCAATCCATATTTTTTTATCACAAAAAAACATTCTGTAACGTATAATTTTGTTTTAAAATACATCATGTAATAGTTATAAGAATGAATTTTCATCAGCAATATCATGTCTCCCTCTATTGGAATGCATTGGTACCTTTCAAATTGACATGTAGAAACACAATATATTTTCATGTTGATATTATGCACAATTAGATTCCTTTTATTTTCCAATATTCTATAACATCAACCTTAGAATAATTTTCATCTCCTAACAATGTCATCTGTGTGGCCACTAGTGTTATCAATAACCTAAAACACCCAATTCCAAACATTTTGAGTAACACATTAGCATATTTTTATTTAAATATAAATATACCACAACATCCATGATTCACTTATAATCACTGGGAAGTTGATAAATCTATAATCATTGATATATCATACTCACATATTATTTATTACATAAAAAAACATTCCTTACAAATCATCTAATCATTCAAAAAAAATTCGTCCATATAAATGAATACAAATTTTTTTTGATCATTATAATTAATTATGTAGATATTTTGATCCAAACCTACATAATAGAAACCAAGATTTCTATGTTTCAAACAAGACTAAAACACCATAATCATGGTGCCTATTTAATCCCATACAATGTCATATTCAATGGAAACACTTTGTTATCATCATCATATATATGAAAATAGTTTGGATCTATAATTTTCACTTCATACTCATGTAATCCATTAAGGAATTTATATTTTTATTTTATTTGGTACACATGAATCCAATACACATTAATAGTGCCAAGAATGGGAAGATAGATTACAATTGGGATTCATGGGAAAATTAGTCATCAAAATTATATAAATAAATTTAAAAACACGCATTACACACGACACACGATGTGAAAATTCAATATTTTATATGTATTCATAATTAAATAATCTTGAAATACTAGAAATATTACTTTACATGATTCATTATGTTTAACTAAACTACATTATAATATAGAATTATTATTTTTTTAAATGTTAGTTATCTCCATGTCATTGTGTTGGTAGGTATTAACAGGAAGTAAAAAATTAAAAATAAATGATTTTATACACACGTTCCAACCAAATATATTTGATATCATATGGTAATTTCATTTAAAAGTCAAAAAATTTATGTTTTTATACGAAACCCATTTTTATATGTGAAATTTGTGTTAAAATTATTATATTATGTTAATAAATATTCCAGATTTCTTTTAATTATAAGTATAGATTATAAAACCAATCAAATTTTTTTAACTTTTATCTAATTCATTTTATCTAGTAATGAAATAATAAAAAATACAACATTATGTTTAAATAAACATTATTCTAAAAACTGTTGTCTTTTTATTTTGTGCATTTTTTTAAATAGAATTTATAAAAACATATGAAATTTATTATAATAAAATGGATCTAATATTTTTAATTTGTATGTTTTATTTCATATAAAATGATTCCATTTAATTTATTTCATTATTAATAGTAACAAAGCTAAATATTTCTCACCCCAGTACAGGTGAAACTAGTAAAATTGAGTTAAAACTATAGGATAAGGCTAATAAATCACCCAAAAAAGCATGTCGAATTTCATTCCATAGGTCAATTTCATCCTTAATCAAATTCTATTAAAATATAATGGCAATTTTTTTCAACTCAACCTTTACAATGGGTTTATTGTTATTCCATGTAAAGAATATATAAAAAAAGTCACCCACATTGATTTAATACCTCAAAAAATATTTCATGATCATAAAAAGCGGTAATTTTATTATAGTGAATGGATATTTAAAATATGATTTATTTTTAATAATTTAAATTTAAATTTAACTATTAGTAATAAAATAATTATTTTAAATTATTGCACAATGCCAACACAGAACAAGTTCATGTAATAGTCAAATCTTACAAAATATTATTAAAAATTTAAAACTAATATAATTAAGATGAATTATTTTGTTAAATGATTTTTTATATAAATATATAATATTTGTGATGTGTAAATATTTTTTTTAAAATTCCATATCAATATTATTGTCTATGAGTTCAAACTATATGAATAATCTCAAAAATGGAAATAATGATATCTTTTGTAAAATAATCATTTATTAAATGATTTAAAATTCATAACAATATTATATTTGAGGATTTGAATGAGATATGAACAATAACATTATCAATTTTTCCACTAATGGATCACTTTTTATTAAATATAATATTTTTTGACCATTGTAGTGTAAAAACAGTGGAATCAAAATAATAATAAAAATGTATAACAATGGTTAAATCTAAGAGATATCATTAAAATCAACAATTACAATAGTATAAATTATATTTTATGGGGTAATTTAGACATATAGTAATCTTATATTA
This sequence comes from Viscum album, assembly GCA_963277665.1. Lineage (NCBI taxonomy): Eukaryota > Viridiplantae > Streptophyta > Magnoliopsida > Santalales > Viscaceae > Viscum > Viscum album. The sequence continues at coordinate 1,613,542,244 of OY728152.1, read as the reverse complement.
TAAATATATCATTTTTTTCCAACATGAAAATGAATATTAATTTATGTTAATTTAATATATTAGGAAATTCCCAGGGTTCCCATCCCCTTACTTATAAAAAGGATCCTAATCTTCTCCCTTGTTCACGATCCTTGAGAATTATATATTTTAAAATAAATAATTTTATTAAATTATAACATCCCATATCACATTTTAGTTAATATTTTATTATCATAATACCATCCTTTCATGGTTTATGGTGCTAGAAAATGGTTGTCTCTCATTAAATAGTTATAAAATTTAACTAAGTTACTTCAATTTTATGTATTCTTCACATTATATAGACTTATTATATATGTAATAACATGTTTTTTAGAGTTTAATAAACATTCATCGATATTTTTATTATTATTTTACTTTAATTTTCCACCTCCTTTACATCAAATGGTAAATGAAAGTATCGTTTGTGTGTACATGTGGAATATTGCCTCCACACAGTGATATGATCCATTTTCCTTCGTTATATATCACTGTTTTTTATAATAATCAACATAATATATATATATATATAATATTTTTCATATAATTATTATTTAGAAATAGAAATATATTATTTATAAGACTTTCATTTTTTTATAAAATGATAATAGTGTTCATATGTACATATAGACTACCACCTCCATGAATTGTGTGATTCATTTTTATATATATACCTTTTCTGGAATATTATTAATATTTAAAGAATTAAAATAGTTTATATTTATATCATGATACAAATCTTGATGATCAGGTAACCATGATCATATTTCAACGGTTATAGCATTTAAACAAAAACATTCATGACAAATGAAAAAATTAACACCCAGAAATAATGATTTTAATAGATAATTATTAATAAATTAGAATTTAAATGTAAAAATTCGATATAATACTATATTATAACTATGAATATGGTTTTTTATTGAGTTATAATAAATTTAAATTTACTATACATTAGGGTGGATTACTAACAAGGAAGTCTAACTACAGTCAAGTGTTTTATGTTACAATAACATTTTTACCAGGATTGATTACACATAAATTTCAAACTAAGAAATGATATGATATTTATAAAAAAATATCATGTATTGAAATATAATATAATCATACATATATATATATTACATTTTTTCCTATCATTTTACTCTATTTAAGTAAACATGATAATGAATGAATGTTTTCAAAGAAAACCTACAATATTTTACTATTCGGTAGAAATTATTTTTCTACTATATCCATAATTTATAAAACAATTCCAATAATATTTTATCTATTTTCATATTTAATTTTCTCTTTTTATTTTTAATTAATTTTTTTCGATAAATCATAGTATTATTTAAAAAATTATGTACTTTTATATTTTTGCAGAAAATTTGAATAGAATATTTATTTTAACATACATGTTATGAAAAAATATCCAATAGTTCTGAGCACTAAAATATTTAAATATTAAATTTCAAGATTCAAATTTTTTCCTAAAACAATACGATTTCAAAAAAATTAATGGAATTTTTTATATTTTAAAAATATTAATTTGTTATTTAATTTGTTATATTCTACATGGAATGTCCCGCTAATTTTTTAAGAGTTTATAATCTATGATAATATTATTTTGATGTTACATTTAATTATGTAGGTATATGATTAAATAATACCAAATTTATTATTTATATGTATGTTTATGCGTATGATGATTAAATATTGATTGAAACCCATATTATTTTCCATAGGATAAGAAATGATGGAATGATAAATATTTTTATTTGATTTTAAGGAATACATGTTAATGAAATATTAATATATGTTTGGTGGGTCCTATATATCCCCCCTCAATTAATTATGAAATGATTAATGTTTTATTAGTTTATTGGGAATGAGTTTGGTTATACCATGAAAAAAATATAGTACATTGGAGGTTATCTCAAGCCCTAATATGTTACATGTATGATTATCCCAAAACCAACATCGGTTGAATCTCGGGGTGGTTATCATTGACATATGATTACTAATAATTTAATTTTTTTCATAATTTATTTTACTCTATTATTGTATGATCATATGTCATTGTCATTCTATCATAGATCTTGTTTTGTATTCTTTTATAAAAAATGAATTATAAACTAGAAAACCTTATTCCAGGAATCATAATTTTGATATATGGATTTTGGGGGTATAATTTAAAAATATTAATATCATGTTTTCAAACAATTAAGCTCAGGATATTATTATATTATCATTTATATATATTTTAATTACCTTTACTAAGATTATATGATAACCCATTTTTTATCTATCCTCTTCCTGAGGATATGAAGAATATTTTTTTTATTATAAGCATAAGATGGGTGTTAGTTTTGAAGAAAATGGTGGGTGATGATATTGTTCTTTTATATAATTGTTTTATATGTATTAAAGTTTCCAAATAAACTAATCTATTATATTATTTTCTTGTATTATCAATATATATATATATAATGTATATTCATCTAATAATTTATAATATTTATTTATAATATGTTTGGGTCTCTATAGTTGATATCAATGAAAGGATTAGTAATTTTTTGAATCTTTGATGAGGAAAAGATAGTGATAAACATTTAAGAATAACCTATGTATAGGAGAACGTCTACTATATTTTTAAATAATAGATTTTTTTAAAAAAATATGTCTTTATTGTGATAATAAAAACTCAATGTGGTTATGGCATAATTCCGCCTATGGGTGAAAACTCTAAATATGGTGGATCTATTATTAAATCAATCCTAAACAATTCATGATGAGTGACCCAAATATTACACACATATCTAGAAACAATAGGGTATGTTATTTGGTTATTTCAAATTTTATCTATCAATCGTTATATTAAATTTGAATTAATTCAGATCATGGATGAACTGGAATAAAGTGAAATTGTTATAGATTGAAAATAATTTTTCATGATTTACAGATCATATAATTTTTTTATTAATATATTGATTATCATTATGATTATAGTTTATCCCAATATGATTTGTTATTTTAGTAAATGTATCAATCCTGAAAGAACTATGTTAATGCTAACGAGATAGATAATGAAATGATTATACACCTGAGCAAACAAAATTTACAGGATATGGAATGAAACAATCACAGTGTTATGCATACAAAACATTATGAATTCATAAATTATATGGATCTTATAAAAGTTAAATGGTGTAAAATCATTATTTTCATCCCTTCATGATGAAACATCCACCTTCATTTTATGGGTCCACTGATACACGTGTATCAACGAAAAGGATTATAACAATAGAAAACATATTTTTGTTCTCAAGTTTATTGGGCACGAAAGACTAATTTTGTTATTTATTTTAGATGGTGATTAATATCAATGGTGGAATATCAAACAAAATATAAGGTAATAGTATGAAATTGAATACATTGAGCGCAATGAGATTATAAGGTCAATTTTTAACTAGTATATTCCATATATTCATTGTATAAAAATAAAAAATACCTTAATTTCTCTAAAGAGGAAGGAGGATGAATCCATTAGTTACAATGAACAAATATTTACAAGTCATGGGATGTATGGATTATTAATTATCATTGACATAGAATATAATATTTATCTATTATGTAGTTGCCAAAAACCATGTCTCTAAAGGGTCTTATCCATAAGTTACAATATTATATATTAATAATTCATTTGATATTCAATCAATGTAATCATGTATATAAGATTTACCCACTAATCGCATGGTTTTGATATGAAAATAATTATGGATGTTAAATGAAATTATAATAAAAACCATGGAGGTAATAATTTGAGTCATAATTTATGCCTAATGGGTAGAAAGAAACATCTATGGATTTATTTCTAGGGGACTAGTAAATGTGTAATTTGTTGATTGTAAGGTCATCCTGAAATTGATTGTCTATGTTTTGGAAATAACATTCCCATATATTTTAATAATATTATTTATACTCTAAATTCTCAATCCACACTCTAGTGTTTCAAATGAAATGAATATATGAATCATACTAACCAATCATCTAATCATAAGGTTAATAATGATGATCAAAATCATAAACCTCATAATCCCATAGACAAAAATAAAATATCATCTGATCATTTTTATCAATGTGGGATATGATAACGAATTGGTTATAGATAAAATTATTATCCACTCATGAAATATTATTGTTTTATTTAATTCTATATCATTCAAATATTTTATATCTAAATAATTTCTGAAGGGTATCACATTACTACCTCAATGAAGGGTATCAACTTACCACCTCAATAATTACATGTTGAATTTGGAAGAAATTTTTTAATTGAATGGGGAAAACATATCAACTCTATGATTATTATCAGATTAATGTATGTGGGAGTATGGTTCCTATAAATCCGATTATTCTCCATTTTGATGACATTGATGTTTTTTCATTAAATGGATTGTATTTCATTATATAAATTATATATCTATTACTCAGGAATGGAAGTCACATTTGATATTATAAACCAAAAAATGATTTTCTAATAGTGCGACAATAATTATATCCTTCATCAAGAATTGTATCAATTTTATTGTTCATGATTTCTATTCATAGAGTATATCTATCACATATGGTTGAAGATAACCTCAACATTGAAGATATTCATAATTTATCAGATCTTGTTGATTTTTTTATAGAATTTTTTAATAGTATCTAATAAATATAGATATCCTATTTTCAATAAAACTCATACCTGGTGTTACAACAATTTCAATGAGTCAATAAATAATGTCAAAAATTATGTTCATAAAATTAAAGAAAAAAATTCTGGATGATCTTAATAAAGCATTTATTCATCCATCATGACAACTATATGGTTCACTTGTTTTCTTATGAATAAAATAGGATCAATGTGACTCTATATTGATTATCTTGAACATAACATGAACACAGTCAATAATAAGTATAATGTTCTATATATTTATCCTTTATTCAATGAATTTTTAGGAGATTAATATTTTCCATTATTTATATTCAATGTGGTTACTATAAATTTATAAGAAAAGTCTAATACATACCCAAAATATAATTTCATATGATGTATAACTTATTTGAATTTATAATGATTCCATTTGGACTTACTAATACCTCTGTGATCTTTATGGACTTGATCAATAGTGTTTATCATTATTACTTTTATTAGTTTGTGGAATTATTAATTGAAAATATTCTTTAACATTCAGAGAAAATGTAAGATATTGAAGATCACTTGATAATTGTACTGAATACCCTATAGTATGTTAATTTGTATTCAACATTTACCAAGTGAAAATTTGTAAAATATAATGTTATATTTTAGGGTTAAATAATCCATGTGATGGTATATATATGGATCCCGAAAAGATAAACGTAATTGAATGTTAGTACAGACAAACCATGCTAACAATGATTCATTATTTTCATGGTTTTTATTGAATTTATCAACTCTTTGTGAATATATAATCATTGATAAATAATACACTCACTAGGTTAAATAGGAAGGTATTAATGGTATTTTTCATTTATTAATATATGAAAATTATCATCGAAATAATGATAGGGATGTTTAGTGCAACTATGATCACACTACCATGATGTTGATGATCTTTTTTTATCTACAATGATTCATCCATGAAGTTATTGGGATATATCATCCTGAATAATTATATAATGATAGCTTAACCATCACACCAATTGAATGTTCAAAAGAAAAAATAACATACTCTTGATTTAGAGTTAGGTATATTTATTTTTTATTAATGATATGCTGTAACTATCTTCATGGATATTGGAGTGAAATTTACACTAATCATAAAATTTTAATATATATATATATATATTCACTCAAAAAATAATTGAATATCTACTATAGAATATATTTTGTTTAGACTAATTACTAGTACTAGATAATACATTACAATTAATGAAAAGTAAGTAAGATCATGGATTGTCTGTGTCAAAAAGATCTTGCAATCTTATTTGTAATTAGGTTAAATAAATTGTATATTTTTTAATTTTAAAATGATAGATCTAGAAATATTGTAGGAAATGGGTTAACTATTATCTTTCTAAAATGAATTTTCAAGAATCTATCAATGGAATTATTATATAAACACATAAGAAATATATAGTGATGAAAAATAAATTGCGAAATAATCATGAGTTCGACCATTATTGTGATGGAATGATAAGTCTTAGGAACTGATTATGTGTCTCACAAATACTATAATTGAATAAGGAGTTGTAGGATAAAGTTCATACCATATCATTATCTATTTTTCCTCCATGTATGAAGATGTTTAGTTATCTGAAAGAGTATTTATAGGGGGGCCATGAATATAGATATCACATAGTATATAGATAAGACCTTTTCTTTTAATAGATTTAATGGTATAAAAATTATGTCTAAGGGTATGTTACATCTATTTACCATAATATAATGAAAACTATAAAAAAATCGCCATACATTTCATCATCTCATACTTTTATCTGGGTTATAATTGATCTCTATATGGTATCTCAACATCCAATTTCAATCATTAATGATTCTTATCTTGATATACATTTTTTAGCATACATTAATGAAGTGTTATGGTTTAAGGGAATACCAAATTGTATTTTATTTGATCAAGATTATATTTTTAGATCAAATTTATTTTGAATTATTCAATGATATCTGGTTATAGTTTTCTCTTTTAGTACTAATTATAATCCATAGAACAATGGTCAATTGGAGACAACCATAAACTTCATGACGCATCCCCAGGGGCTTGTGCCCTGACTATCCCAAGCCTGCCTTCCATAGGCCAGGGGCTGACGACTAGCACCGAAAGGCGTATTCCATAAAACCTGGAAGGAAGTGCGTTAAAAACCTATAAACTCACCCATCCAAGCACACAACAATGTACGAACAACGAAAAACTGTATAGTAAAATAATTGTGTACAATAAGTAAAAGGGGCTTGAATACAAGCACAACTCGAACGTTCAAGAAAACTAGAAAGTACAAGTAACCTGAACAGCTCCTGTGAACACCCACAAAGGATCCAACCTAAATGGTAGGTACAACTCTAGAATGGTCCTCTCTGCAGTATGCCTTGTCTGGGTCCACTTCCAAGCTACCTTCGGTCCTGGTACCCTCGTCCTCAGTCAGCGTTGTCCATCTACTATATCAAGCACAAGAAGGTGTGGGTGTCACCCATGCAGGGGTTAGTATAATGATACTCAGTAGGGACACCGAGACCCTCAAAGGTCTCACAAAATCCACAAAGGATAAACCAAAAAGCATGAAAATAATCGACAACCCTACTTAGGTATATGAAAATACATATACCTTTTTTATCAAGTATACACATCTAATCCATGAGGAATCACAAGGCCCAAACCTTAGCCAAAGTACAACTGTTACACGAAGGAAGAATACAATGAAGGCAACACCACTGAGGTAAGTACCACAATGGTACGCCACATAGAAGTTCACCACAAAGGTAAGTACCACAATGATAACACCACACATATGAATACCAAAAAGGTATCACCATGAAGGTAAGTACCCTAAAGGTACGCCACACAGAAGATTACCATAGAGATAAAGACCCATCTAACACCAGGTATAACATAGGTATGATAGCAAAGATGATCAGATATAACTACTCAATCATCTTAATTTGTTACAAGGAAGACCCACAAGGTATCCTAAATCATCATTTGCACACAGGATCCTACTATAGTAGACCAACGTAGGATCCTAACTCATCAAACCCACACAGGATCCTAGTACAGCCGACCCATGTAGGATCCTAGAGTAGTCTCAACTAGATTCCCAGAGCGGATCCAAGTGAACTCTCGATCATAGACCCACACATGATCCCGAAGCAGAGACCCTCATAGGATCTCAATGCAGAGACCCACATAGGATCTGAAAGCACAGAACTACATAGGATCCCAAAGCACAGACCCACATACGATCTTGTTCTGATGTTACAACAAGCTAAAATGTTCATGGACAATGATTGCATGATTTTGGGAGAACCCACTCCTCAAGCCATAGGAAGAGTACTACAACTACCATGAATCCCCACAATGAAGTATCCCAAAGGACCTCCACGTAAAAGGGTTCTCAAAGTAATAGATAGTGAGTCAATTGGACACCCGGTATGTAAGTTATTGGCCTTTTAGCCCCAGGGCCCATTTGGATTCGTACTAAATATAACCCAGCCGTACCACCACTTTTTCCAAAACTCTTGTATGGTATATGAATGGAACTGTATCGATCCATGGTTTCCAACACCATAGGCTATTCGTCAAATGGAAGCCCATAGCTCACGATATGGCTAAATGAATGAAAAAGGTTGATGTTGGTCTGGGTCTGGTCTGACCATAACTGGTTCGGGTCGAACCAGACCTGGTTCTGACCCGGACCACTGGGTAGCCCGTAGTGTGGACCGCAGTGGTGGCCCATGCTAGGAGGTCTGCTAGGCGCCCCCCGGCTGGCCGGTTGGTGAGCCGGTCCTTCGCGTGGCGCAGTCGTGCGCCACACCATTGCCGATGGTAGGCCGCGAGCCAGCAGCCCCTTCACCGCTGCCGTGGCCTTGCGCCGTACCTCATGCTCTTCGAGCAGCACAGACATGTGCCTCCGCCTCCCTATCACTTGGCTGACCACCGCCAGCTGCCGCCCATGCTCCGCCGCATCCGACGGGCCAAAGCACTTCTCCAGCGGCGCAGTTGCACCACCTCCGTCTTCGCGGCCGACCACGGTGTCAGCCGCCGCTCCCGTGTCCCACCGGTGCCAATCTCCATCATCGATCTCCATCCTACTCCATTTTGAAGAACAAAAAAAAATCACAAGTATTGCTGAGGGGTCGGACCACGTTCGTTTGGCCCACACCCTCCGCGTTAGAGTGGTATCAAGCTGTATAATCGTTCATAATTCAAGAAGGATTTCAAGGATGGTGTAAAGTTGTTTAAAATGACATTCCCTACCTCGAAGGTTCTATTGGATATCGTCCATGGTTGAATACGGAATGGCGTTTTTCGATCCTGAAGAAAGCCTCCAATGACACCGCTCCATCGTCGTTTTTCGGTTCATGGTACAGGGTCGCTCGACGTCGCCCACCGAAACCAGCTCCGTCCCCCAAGTGTTGGGCATCGTGGCACTTTAACAGATCTTCAACACCTGGTGATGTTTTCCAATTCCTTCCATCCAAACTAAATGTAAATAGAAGAGGGGGATGGTAAGTAACGATCATGGAATTTATGTAGGTCCATTTTATAGGAACCTTCCTAAATTCCAATGATGATGTTAGTATTTGATAGGTTTATAAAATTAATATATGATGGCAAAATAATTAAATGGATCAATTAAATGGAACTAATAATTAATTGGAGAGTTGGAACAATTAATTGGGGAATTCTAAGGGTCTTCCCCCTCATTATTGAAGGGTTCGGGTGGTCCCCACCAATGAATTCATATTGGTAGGATTAAAGCTCTTGTGGTCCGCACCTCTATAAATAAAAAATAGTGTTTTCAAGGAAAAAAAAATGATAAATATTTTACTTTTCTTATTTCTCCACGAAAAGCACAAAAATTAACTTTTACATTCGACCTACTGCGGTCAAGGTGAGGGTCTCCTTTAGCGAAAACCAGCGGTGGGAGTTCAACGGTGTCCTCTGATTTCTATTTCGAGCACTGGATCAAAAGTTACAAAAACTCACTCACACATTAACTAAACGTACCTGAAACATTGTTTAGAAATTCATTTTGGGCACACCAGACCTTGGAATCATGCGCCGTCAATTATTGAGGACTCGTAAAATTCCCATATAATTAAAAACATTTCATGGAAATTTCTTGGTCTTTACATTATCCCCACCTCAGGGCTTTGCTTCCCTGAAGGCCACATCAAAAAAAACTAGGAAAAGAAGTGGGGGGTACTGAGCACGAACTTGAGCCTCCCGCTCCAACGAGCTCTCCTAGAGGTTCCCATGCTTCTAATGCATGCGCAAAAATGTATCGACCACCCACGAAGTACCCGCTCTTGTTGATCCACAATCATTACTGGAACATCCAAAAACGTCGCCCCATCGTCGATGTCCAGCTCGCCGTGGTTGATGACGTGAGATGGATCATTCATGTATCTCCTCAGCTGGGATATGTGGATGACATCAGGCACCCGATGTAACTGAGGTGGAAGAGATAACCAGTAATCCACCTCATCAACTATATTTAGGATCTGAAAGGGTCTGATGAACCTAAAAGATAATTTTCTGCCCCAGCTAAATCTCTACAAACCATGTCGAGGTAGGACCTGTAGAAACACCTTGTCGCCATCCTCAAACTCTGGAGGTCTCCGTCTCCTGTCGGCATGAGTCTTATTCCTAATCTGTGTAGTATTAATCCACTCCTATATGATCTTCTCCTTCTTCGTGGTATCCCATACCATCTCTGGTCCCATTAGTGCTGACTCCCATGGGCCAGTCCAGCACAAAGACGATCCGCAAGGTCGGTCGTACAACGCCTCAAAAGGTGACATCCCAATGGTGGAGTGATAGCTTTTGTTGTATGAAAACTCAACCATGGGAATGTTTTTCTCCTAGAAGCGACCGGAGTTGAGGACACAAGAACACATCCTTTCCTCGAGGGTTTCAATGGTCCGCTCAGTCTGGCCATCCGTCTGAGGATGAAAGGTGTTTCTCAAATGAAGATGCGTCCCGAAATCCTCTTGCAACCACTTGAATAGCCATGTTGTGAAACGTGTATCACTATAGGAGATAATCATCGAGAGTACTCCATGTAGCCGCACAATATCCTCCATATAGAGGCATCACATGCTCTATACTGAACCCTGCTCTCTGATCGGTAGGAAGTCGGTCGACATGGTGAGTCGGTTGAAGATCACCCAAATAGAATCATGACCTCTGGATGTGTGTGGAAGTCCTGTCACAAAGTCCATGGATATCCTATCTTTCACTCTGGGACCTCTAAAGGATGAACTAATCCTGCAGGTACCTAATTCTCCGCCTTCACTTGCTGACATGTGAGGCATGGAGAGACAAACTCTGCTTCTGATTTCTTCATTCCCTTCCACCAATGCTGTCGTCGGAGGTCCTGGTACATTTTCTCCACTTCTGGATGTACCGCCAGAGGGGATATATTGAAATCCCTTAACACTTCCTCCTAAAGTGACTCTTGTACCATTGTACATCATCTGAAGAGGATGACGTGCTCCCCACCTTTAGAAAATAAATCAGGTGCATGTCCTATGGATATCTGAGCACATCGATCCTTGCGGTCAGTGTCCCTGCACCATGCCTCCCTAACTCACTAAAGAAGTGGGGGAGTGAATGTATGAGACTGAATAAAAGCTACTCCATGTTGATCCACAAAGGATATCTGCAATGTAGCTAGCTGCTCTATTTCCTCACCTAGCAGCTGTATACCAGATCTTCTGCTGAGTGCATCAGGTACCACGTTACCCATCCAAGGAGTATAGACATTCTCGAAGTCATAGTCCTGGAGGAACTGAAGCCAACTTCACTGTGTCAGATTGAGGTCATTCTTAGGGAAGATATACCCGAGACATCTATCATCAGAGTAGACTGTCAAATGTTCAACCATCAAGTAATGTCTCCACATATTCATGGAGAAGACGAGTTCTGCAAACTCCAGGCCATGGGTAGCTTATTTCTCTTCATGTTGTCTTAGATGTCGAGAACCATATGCAATAACTGCTCAGTCCTGCATTTGGACACATCCGAGCCCAGTCCTTGATGTGTCTCAGTAGAATACATACCCAACTCCCTCCTCCAGATGCCTCAAGATAGGAGTACTAGTTATCCTCTGCCTCATCTCCTGAAAACTCCGCTGTCATTTCTCTCACCACACAAAGGGTTTCCCCTTCTTCGTCAATTCTGATAAAGGTTCTGCAACTTTTTAGAAATTGGGCACAAATCTATGGTAGTATTTGGCCATACCTAGGAAACTCGGTACCTCCATCAACCTCCTAGGGGGATCCCAAGAAAGTACCGCCTCAATCTTCTCTAGATCCACCGTAACTCCAGCCTCCGAGATGACATGTCCCAAAAAGTGATCCTATCAGATCTAGAATAGGTTACTTCGAGAAATTACCATAAAGTAGGTTCTCACGGAGTGTGTCTAGATGTATTTTCAAATGATAGGTGTGATCCTCCTCGATAGCTTAGTAGATGATAATGTCATCAATGAAGATGACTACAAAGTGATCCAGGTATGGATGGAATATCCTGTTGATGAGTACCATGAACATTGTTGGAGTGTTGGTCATGCCAAATGGCATGACCAAAAACTCATATTGGTTGTACCGACATATAAAAGCCGTCTTCTACACATCCTCATCTCGTACTCTGAGCTGGTGATATCCTGTCCTAAGGTATATCTTCGAGAACCAGTGTTCTCCCTTCAACTAATGAAAGAGGTCATCTATCCTTGGATGTTTTTACTTGTTCTTCACAGTAACCTGGTTTAGGCACCAATAGTCAACATAAATTCTCATGCTCCCATTACCCTTCTTGGTGAACAAAATTGATTCTACCCAAGTAGATACATAGGGCCGGATGAACCAATTACACTTTAAGTCCTCCGGTTGTATCCGCAACTCACAAAGCTCTATGGGAGCCATTTGATATGCTGGTGTAGATATCTGTTCCGTATTGGGGTTCAATTCAATGTAAAAGTCCACCTCTATTTGAGGAGTTAAACCCGAAACATCATCTGGGATGACATCCTTGTACTAGTCCACCACTACAGGATAGCTTTGACTCCCCACATCAACTGCTCACAGGTTATGGCTAGACAACTGATGAGTGATCTACTGCACTCTCCCCCAGGTACGTCCATCCTTTTCTACAAAGGATACCTTCTCGCTAGTGAAGGTAAAACTAGTCCCATCCGTGTGGACACATAACACTTTGTGCCTAATATAGTCAATATCATCATGGGGTGTAGATAATCAGTCCATACCCAAGATTATTTCACAAGGCCTCGACGCTGCTACTAAGAGATCCTAGCCGAAGCTCTCGCCTCCTAGAGTAATCTAACACTACCGGCACCAGTACGTAATCGTTGAATCCACTCCAGTAGGAGTCGTTAGCCGTAAGGATCAAGCCAACAGCTCTGTCGGAATCTCCGAGCTCAAAATGAGGGTCGTGGCAATAAATGAATGACTGGAACCTGTGTCTATAATTACTGAATATAAGGTGGATTAGACAAATATCATACCTCGTATCATCTCCAGAGCACCATGGTCATAGGCCTCAACTACATGGAGCTGAGCTCACCCCTATCCACTTTTTCCCTATGGTCGGGGTGGACCACCTGGTGGTGGAAGCGGTAACATCTCAAATCATTTCCCACTGCCACCTGCATGGCCAGCTCCTCTACCACATCCGCCTACTCCCTGCATACCTCCTCGGGCAAACCCTTGTCTCAACATGGGTGGTCCTTCGACCATCTTCTGATCATCCGTATAGTGGGTCGGACAGTCACGAGCCGTGTGACCCTGCTCGCCGCATGTGTAACACTGTCTGCTCCTCGCATGAATGACTCTGTCTTCAGTGCCCCGCACATCCGATCCTAAATCCTACACTCGTCCAACTATAGGTATGGTCCTCTTGGACCTCTATGACATATGTCTACTTCCATCTAACAAAGACTCCACTACATGACGCCAGGTGATGGGTCTAGCTGCTGGCGACTACTCAACAAGAAAATTCTCCACTAAGAGGGCTCGCTCTAACACCCCCTTCTGCGTCAAGATGCTGATAAAAATCATCGAATCCGTGATCTCCCTCCTGAGTCCCAGCTCGATGGTTTGGGCCCATATAGAAGGTTACCACACCATATCAGTGGAGTAGAATGAGATGTTGGTGAATCTCGCCATGTACTGAGCCACAGTCATGCTACGCTGCTGTAGATGGAGAATCTCTTGAATGCGCATTGTGCGAAGGGTCATGGGGAAAAAACCTGCCCAAAAAGGCTCTCAAAGTCTTCCTTGAGACCTCTCACCTCATCGTGAACCTAGAGCATCATCTTCCACCATCTGCATGTTGCTTCTTATAGAAAACTGGCGGCAAATATCACCATAAGATCAACTGGTGTCCCTACCAGTCGGAAGACTCTCACCACAACCTCCAACCAATCCTTATATGAATGTGGGTCCATGTCTTACCCAAACCTAGGTTACCTCTAGCACTGGAACTCGTGCAATTTTCTCAAGCGGCGTTGACCCTCTTTTACTGGGGTTGGTGGCATCGGTGGCCCAAAGGGTAATGGTACCGCAGATGCCTCCACTGGTTCCCCTACTGATAAATGGCCATGTACTGAGGCCTCATCACTCGGTGGGCTATCATCATTTGCTATACCCAGAACCCTAACATTAACACCCCAAGATTTCATAGTATGTTATCTCATTAAAATAATTCAATATCTTTCCCTACACACAACACCGAGGTCGAGCGCACCTAAACTTACTTAACTAACCGTTCAAAAGCAGTTATGAATAGTATTAACTACATTTTGAATCTTATATAATATATATAATTTTATCATCCATATTATTTTTTTTCTTATACATAATATAAGAACAAATTCCTTTTTTCGGATAAAATTAGAATTTTTCAAAAAACGCAATTTTATCACCATTTAATGGAGAACCCTTTTTATAACCAATATTTGACAATTTTATATATTCAATTCAATGAAATTAAATTATTCTTTATAATCGAGACATAATAATTTTGTTTGGATTAATTTTTGGTACTTTTCTGATTAATTTCATGTTTCGATGAATAGTGAAAATTACAAAATTTTAATTAAAAACAACTTTTTTAGTCGAAATAAATTATAGTGATAGGTCATTCATCATAATGGTTTGAAAGTACAATTATATTATATTTTTATCATTTAATAAAATTTAAGTCATTATAAGTAATTTCACATTTAAATTTTACATAAACAGATGTCAATCTTTTGATAGTTTTTACTTTTTAAAATCCCGCTTTTTGGTTTTGACAACGAGAAGTATTTTTAAATTAAAAAACTCAACTTCTATGTTTTGAATTTGGTAAAATATACTTTATTTTGTAATTTGGAATATCGAAATTATCTTAGGGTTAATTTTTGGTATTTTTTGGAAAACATTGAAATTTTTTATGAATAGTTAAAAAAAGATTATGTTATTGGTTAAAACCAAATTTTTATTTATATAATTAGTTATTTTATTTTAATTTATTTTAGGTCAAAATATATACATAATACCTATATATGTTCAACTTTATTAATTGGAGTCATTTTATAATAATTTTAGATATATTAAATTTTATCGAACTTTTTACCGTCTTTAACCCACCTCGGAGAATTTTTAAATTTGTATAAAACTTAATTTTACCACTTTTGTGAGTTGAATTTAAAAAATATAAGACACATGGTTAATATTAGATAGTAAAATTTGGTTCAATAAGATGAAAATAATTTTTGGTGAATGGTAACTTTTTACTGTTATTTACCACAAATAAAAGTAAATATGGTAATTAAGGGTAAAAATGATATTACAATTACCCTATCACATGTCTTAATTCTATTGGATAAATGTAATTTAACCAAAAAAACCATGGGCATAAAAGACGATCATCTTTGGTCCACATGGATTAGAATATGTCATTTATTATTATTTTATTTAAAGAAGAGTTAAAAGAGTTAAATTCAAAGTTTCATAAATAATAATTTTTAATATAGGGTTACACACAATATAAATTCGTCTATAAATAATAATTATATATATAAATAGGTTTCCAATATAATGGTATTTTATTTATAATTTTTAGACATTATATAATTCAATTTATTTATGACATAATGATGATGCAGTAATTAGCTTATTAATGAAATATTAAAATAATTGATATTATAAATATCCAAATAAATTTTAATTGAGACTTCTGATGAATTACAATTATTTTTTAGGTTAATATAAAAATTTAAGGTTGGTTTAATAAATTTTATTCTATGTGATAACGTTTTTATGGATTTCAAAAAAATCAAATACTAAATAGTGTCAAAATTTACAAAATTGTGTTTTTTTAAAAAAATATTATATTATTAATTGATATAATAGTCCTAAAATATAAGGTTCGGCCAAAAGACTTATATAATAATATATATTACATTAATGAACAAATTGGGGTTATATTGGAATTTTATATAATTTTTATTAACCATATAATTTAAAAATACAAAGAGACATGGTAAATTTCAAACTACATAACTAAGAGTTAAATCTAAAAGATAAGATTAATATGATGACATAAACCTGTCTAAAACCTATTTATTGAGAGGTTTTAGAACCATACCCACATTAGACTTTAAATAATTTATTTTGGATCCATTATTAACTGAAAAATATTTTATTATAAAATAATATTTCAAGCATTTCCTAAACTGACCCTCACCTCTCTTATAAAAGTCACTTCTCCTTGTCTTAATATAACAACTCCAAAGCCTTTTGGATCGACCAACCCCTTACCAAATATCCACCCAAAATTCCTACCTTAATTCTATAGGCCTTTTTTGGGTCAGAAAGCAATTCTAAGAATCCCATTTGATCAAATCCAAATGAAGAACCTGAAGAAGAGGTAAATATTTCATCACCACTTTCATTTTTTCTTCAACTTCCTCTTTCTTTTTTGTTTCTATTCTAAAATAAAAACTCCAGTATCTTCTATATACTATGATGTTATTATAAAAAAATTGTACTACCATATTCATTATTCTATCCATACTATAAATGATGAAGTCACCATACGTGTGTACGTACGGCTTATCGTCTCCACATCGTGGTGTAGTTAGTTATTCAAATACTAAATTATTTGGTTGGTTATAATAATGAGTATGAATAATGTAAATAATAAATATAACTTGTTAAATATTCATTATATATGATATAAAATCCAATTACATTTGATTTCACCATTAATATAATGATATCGTTGCTTGTGCGTACGTACGGATTACCGTCTCCACGACGTGATGCGATTCATTTCCACATTCACCATTCAACGATGATTATAAAAATATATATCATTAATAAGTATTTAATATATTGAATTATAATGCTACTATATATATATATATTTAATTAAATATATCTTATTCACATAGTTCCGTTTAATACGATATGAAAACAGAAACAATGTTTATGGGTACGTAAAACCTACCGTCCCCATAAACGGTGTTTTCCATTTCATATATATGTCTATTATAAATATTTATATTATAAATATATATTATATATATATCATGTTTCATATTCTGTAAGTATTTATATCTTTATCTAAGTGATACAATCAAGAATAACAAGTTAAAACACATACGATAATGTAATCGATTATTACCCGAAATGTTAATTTAACAAGGAAATTATTATTAAGTGGACAGTATAATGTCATAAATGAATCATGTATGATATCATAAATATTAATATGGTTATAGTATAATTTAATGACATACTATGGTCATTATACAGGTGGTTAAATATACCTTCGACCAAAGGAAAGTTCATGGTAAGGGTTAATTTCACAATCTCTTTATTATCCAAGGTTGTTTTTACATAAGTATCTATTGGGACATATTTATTATCCATGTCCATGTTTCATAGAATAATTTCCAAAGTGATTATTTTAGGGGACTAATGACTAAAACACCATTTTAAATGTTGTAAATATTTATTCTTGTAAATCATTCTCATTAATTTTCATGTTTTCAAAATGGGTTTTAAAGATTTATTAATATAAGCATTAATGTTTTTAAAATGTTAATTAATTCAAAATGTATCAATGTTGTTTGATAAAAATTGATTCATAAATTTATTTAAGTGTCTTCTTTTCTAAATTGTGTGATTTTTAAATGTTTTCATGAAAATGGGATATTTCTCTCCAAGAGTCTGACAAATCATTTTCATCAATGTCAACATCCTTTGATGGATTTTAATATTTTTTGAAGTTGATTTATTATGATAAAAATATTCCATTTTGTATTGAAGGTTTTGTTATATTTTTTACTATGGATGTGTTATTTTTATACCATTCATTGATTATGGATAATGTATTTACATTTCATATGCTATTTTTAATACGAATGTTTATGTTATGTTTAATCCATTTCATATGAGGAATTCATTGGACTTAGTATGTGATGGGTGGAGCCTGCCATAGCATCTGACAGTATGCATTACATCATTATGAAACTGGCTATTGAAACTTAGTGTGATTATTCGACTAGTCGAATATCCTAGGGAACAAGTAAATGTCATTATTTTATTGTATGTTTTACATATTATGCTGAAGTTTATGTTTAAAAGGATTTTTTTAGTCTTATACATTGCCTTAAATTATTATTCTTATTTATTAATGTTTCTGCAATATTGTTATCCTTACTGAGCATCTGAGATCACCCCTTTCTATGTTAAAATTTTCCCAGCATTTCAAGAAGTGTATTATTATTGATAAGAAGGGTCACACTAGGGGTTTAATGGTGTTATCAATGGATCATTTATGTTGTGTTTTATTTTCTAATATGTAATTTAATGTTCATGTACGTATTCTATTTTCCAAGATAGCTAAACTGATCGGTCTTTCAGGACATGATTCCTTGTAATCATGAAAATGTATTAAAATAAAGCACCGAATCCGGGGAACTGGGGATGGGGCATTACAGTTGGTATCGGAGAATGTTTAGCAATAAACTGGAAACTATATTTAGATAAACTCTGATTAGAAAAAATTACCCTAATATAGTATTTGAGGATTAGTATAGAAGAACTTCCAAGAATTTTGGTATTACAGAGATTTTTTGAGTTTTCCAATCTATACATCCATGTCTAGATATGGGAAGGTAGAGGGGCTCTGGCACATGCGTACGTAGTGGTAAAACCTAAAAACGCAGCTTTGAGCTAGACTCAAATGGGAACTGGTGCACGACCACATGCCTTTCTGCACAATGGGTTATGACACTCCTAGAGGATATGCTTTGGATAATTCATATCTACTTTACAATCCGTTTTTAAGGATATATGAGTATATAAATCCTCAAATAAAATATTTTTTTGATTATTGATTATATCCATAAACTGTTAAATTTATTTTAACAGTTTTACAATTTTGTAATTATGTATTGCGATTCATAAACTAATCTAGTGTATGACATTTTTTAGAAATGGTGCCCAATATATAGAATGAGAACTCCATCAATACGCCCAATCCAAAGAGTAAGATGGGTCATAATTTTCATGGTAATAATCCAACATTTAGAATTGAAATAGTCTCTCATGAATTGTCATCATATGAAGAAATAATATCATGTTTTAACAAGATAAGTAATGAATATTATGAGTTCTATGGATTTAGAGGAAATCCAGAGAAGAAAAGGATGGTAGAGAGAATGATTGATAATGAGAATAAGGGAAAGAAGGGTTTTCCCATAGGTGATAATTGTGGAAAGAATTAACTTGGTAAATGTTTTAAGGGAATGTTAGTTTGTTATATGTGTGGAGAAAAAGGTCATTGAGTACATGATTTCAAGGTTAAGAAAAAGGTTTCAAATATACAAGGCTTCATCTACAAGGAGTTGGAACACTACGTGAATCAATGTCTAAATCATCAGAGTATACCACAAATGATGTTTTTGGATAATAATCAAGTTATGATACTACCATAGATGAATAGTAATGAGTAGTGTTCTTATGTTAACATTAAATAATTAGGTCATTTTAATATTGTATCAATGATGTATTAGTTATAATAATTATGGAGTATATAAGCATTGTACTGCAGTACCATTTCATTATGGATTTGAGATTATGTTGTACCAAGGAAAGTGACTCAATAGCATGAAAAACGTTTTTGGAAAATACACGGTTGAAAGAAAGATAGAAATTTAATATGGTCCTCATAGTGAGGTAGTTATTTTGGAATAGGATATAAATGATTTGGTTAAATTTAACTATATATTCTTGACTAACTTGAAACTAATTAATGATTTGAATATTGCATCATTGATGGAGTTTACAACATTTTGGGATATAAGTAGTAAATCTAGTATTATATAAAGAATAAGGAAGAATTCATGTAATCAATATAGCTATATGATGATTCAATGTGTTACATTTTATTAAAAGAATACATGATGAAGGTATTCACATATTATTACGTGGAAAAGGGATCTTTATTGTGTTTTCCTTCCTTATAAATTTTGGACTGTGTGTTTGGATAGATTTATTTTCGATAATCCTAAAGGTTGGAATTGATTATGTTTGACATTTGATTCTATTGTTAAGGTTAAATCATTTCATGAGATATTTTTTGATTGTCATAAAAAGGACAACATGGAGGTTGGGAGAGAACCTGTCGCGTCCGGTATGGCCGTGATACTTGAACACGAAACTGAAGGGCGATAATGGTGAATCACCTACCAGTAGCCTATGTGATGTCCTAGATGGTATAATGTGGTTTTATAAATAGTATAAAAAATGAATATAAATTCATTATTTTAACCCTATATGATTAGAATAAATAGATTATTTTTTCATTCTGTAATCTTTTGGATTGAAAGATGAGTTTGTGTTAGGAATTAGTTGAAGGATGAAATTCTACTTGTCAAGTATATATATATATATGTTCATATTATTCTATGAATAAATTAATACTTAAACTTTAGGGAAGGTACCATAAAACCAAAAATGTGTTATCCTAATAACACATTTTTTTTTGAACCGATGATATTTTACATCATATTAGATTGATGACTTTGATTCCCTCAATTTTACATTTGTTTGTGATTTATGACCTCAATCACTCCCAATAAATTTTTACCTATTTCCTCCAATTATGTTTCTCTATTTTCCACAAATGTTCTCCTAATCGAGATCATAATTTGGTGGTGACATTTTCATTTACCTTTCCCTCTAGTTAAAATTAAATTTTATTAACCCAATATCCGATGAGGGTTTTCTATTTTAAGCATTTATTTTCGAAGAAAATTTTCAAATTACAAGGACACAATTTATTTATGGAGTGTAGAATGTAACCTCCCCTGATTTCATAGAACGTTATCTCAAAAAAGTAATTCAAAATCTTGAGCTACACGCAACACCAACTTCGAGCACACCAAAACTTACTAAACTAATCATTCAAAAATAGTTATGAATAGTATTAACTGTATTTTTAATCTTATATACTCTATATAATATCAACATCCATATTATGTGTTTCTTTGACATAATATATGAACAAATTCATTTTTTTCAGAAAAAATATGTTTTTTTAAAAAGAAAATTTATCGCCAATTAATGGTGAATCCTATTTAAAACCAATATTTGACAATTTTATATATTAAATTCATTGAAATTTAATTATTCTTTAGAATTAAAACATAAAATTTTAGAATGGAAATTTTTTTTGTACTTTTCTGATAATGTTCATATTTTGAAGAATAGTGAAAATTACTAAATTTTAATTAAAAACAGATTTTTTAATGAAAATAATTTATAGTGTTAAATTATTCATCTCAATGGTTTGGAAGTACAATTAGATTCTATTTTTATCATTTAATATAATTTAGGTCATTATATGTAATTTAACATTTAAATTTGGCATAAACAGATGACAATCTTTTCATAGTTTTTACTTTTTAAAAACCTAATTTTTGGTTTTGACAAAGAGAATTAATTTCAAGTTATAAAATGAAACTACATTGTATTTAATTTGATAAAATAGACTTAATTTTCGAATTCGGAGTATCGAAATTATCTTAGGGTTAATTTAAGGTATTTTTCGGAAAAAATTCAATTTTTTATGAATAATGAAAAAACACTAAGATATTCGTTAAAATTGACTTTTTATTTAAAAAAAATAGTTACTTTAGTTAAATTTATTTTATGTCAAAATAGTTACATAATATCCATATATGTTCAATTTAATTAATAGGAGCCATTTAATAAAAAAAATTTATATATAAAATTTTATCTAACTTTTTACCGTCTTATACCCACCTCCTAAGAGCTTTTTCAAATTTATATAAAACTTAAATTTACTGCTTCTGTGAGTTGAATTTCAAAATTACGAGAGACATGGTTAATATCAATATGTAAAATGTGGTTCAATAAGACGAAAATATTTTTTGGTGAATAGAATCTTTTTACTTTTATTTTCCTTGGTTAAAATTAAATAGGGTAATTAAGGGTAAAAAATGATATTATAATTACCCTAACACATGTCCTAATTCTATTGGGTAAGTGTAATTATACCAAAAAACAACCTTAGGAATAAAATACGATCCTCTTTGGTCCACATGGATTAGATGAGGATATATATTATTATTTTATTTAAGGAAGTGCTAAAAGTGTTATATTCAATGTTTAATTACTAAAGAATTTTTAATATAGGGTTACACAATAAATAAATTCGACTATAAATATTCATTAGAAATATAAATATATTTCCTACATAATGGTATTTTATTTATAATTTTTAGACATTAAATAATTTAATGTATTTATGACACAATGATGATGCATTAATTACCTTATTAATTAAATATTAAAATAAATGATATTATAAATATACATATAAATGTAAATTGAGACATTATATGAATTCCAATAATTTTATAGGTTAATATGAAATCTTAGGGATGGTATTTTTTTCGAACTGATAAAGTTATTATGGCTTTTAAAAAAATCAAATACTAAATAGTGTCAAAAATGACATAATTGTGTTTTTGAAACAAATAATATATTGTTAATTTATATAATAGTCTTTAAAATCTATGGATTGGAGAAAATACTTATATAATAGTATATATTACATTAGTGAATTACTTGGGGTTCCATTTTCATTTTATAGTAAGTTTAGTAACCATATAATATAAAAATACAAAGAGACATTGTTAATGTCAAACTATTTCACTAAGAGTTAAATCTAAAAGATATGGTCAATATGGTGACCTAAACCTGTATAAAACCTATTTGTTGATATATTTTAGACTCATACCCACCATATACTTCAAATAATTCATTTTGAAGCCATTAAAAACCGAAAATTATTTTAATATAAAATAAAATTTCAAGGTTTTCATAAAGTGACCCTCACCTCTTTTATAAATGTGCACTTACCCTTCTCTTAATATCACACCTTCAAATCCTTTTTTCTTTACCAAAACTTGCCCAAATAGCCTCCCAAAATTCCTCCCTTAATACTAGAGGCCTTATATTGGTCATAAAGCCATCTTAAAGAGCCCTTTTTATCAAATCAAAGGGAAGATCCCGAAAAAGAGGTAAATATTTTATCACCACTTTCAAGTTATTTTATTCTTCCACTTCCTCTTTCATTTTTGTTTCAATTATAAAATAATAACTCCAGTATATTCTATATATATTTATTTTATTATAAATAAAACTTTTCATCCATATTAATTATTATATCCATCCTATTAATGACAAAGTCACCATATATGCATATGCAGAACTTACCATCTTCAAGTCATGGTGTGGGTTGTTATTCAAACACTGGATTACTTGTATGAGTATAATAATGAGTATAACTAATGTAAATCATAAATATAACCTGTTAATTAATATTTATAAATGATATGACATCCAATTTTATCCAATTTCACCATCAATATAATGATATTGTCGCTAATGCGTACGTACGGATTACCGTCTCAACGAAGCGATGAGATTTATTTCCACATTCACCATTCAACAATGATTATAAAAATATATATCATTAATAAGTATGTAATATATGACAAAATAATGCTATGGTATATGTATATATAGATATATATATGTGTACATACATATATCTGATTCACTTAGTTCTGTTCAATATGATATGAAAACGGAAACAACATTTATGCGTACGTACAGTCTACCGTCTCCATAAACGGTGTTTTCCAATTCATATATATATGTCTATTATAAAAATTTATATTATATATATATATATGATATATAAATCATTTTTTTATATTCTGGATGTATTTGAATCATGATCTAAGTGATACAATCAAGAATAACAAGTTAAAACATGTATGATAAAGAAAGCGATTATTAACCAAAATGTAAATCTAACAGGTAAATTATTATTAAATGGGTAGTATAAAGTCATAAAAGAAACATTTATGATATCATAAATATTAATATGGTTCCAGTATAATTTATTAACATACTATGGTCATTATACTAGAGGTTAAACGTACCCTTGACCAAATGAATGGGCATGGTAAGGGTTAATTTTTTACAATCTAATAATTATCCGAGGTTGTTTATACGTAAGTGCGTACTAGGAAACATTTATTTTCCATGACCATGATTCATGAAAGAGTTTTGAAAGGGATTTTTTTAAGGAAATATTTACAAAAACACCATTTTAAATGTTTTAAATATTTATTCTTCTAAATCATTTTCATTAATGTCCATGTTTTCAAAATGTGTTTTAAATATTTATTTATATGGACATGATTGTTTTTAAAATTTTAATTCCATTAAAAATATTCAATGTTGTATGGGACACTTTGTATAAAAAATTTCTTTAAATGTCTTCATTTCTAAATTGTGTGACTTTTAAATGTTTTCTTTAAAAAATAATATTTCTCTCAAATAGTTTTACAAATCATTTTCATCTATGTCAACATGATATGAAGGATTTAAAACTTGTTTGAGGTTGATTTTTTATGATACAAATATTCTATATTGTATTGATGGTTTTTTCATATTTCTGATTGTGGATGTGTTATTTTTATACCATTCCTGAATTATGGATAAAGTATTGACATCTCTTATGCTAGTTTTAATACGAATGTTTATGTTATATTTAAAACTTTTCATATGTGGAATGTATTGGACTTAGTAAGTTACAGGTGGAGCCCGCTATAGCTCCTCGATACATCGATCGGTCTTATGAGACAAACTAATGTCTTGGCACAAGGCCTTGACAAAATCTTATTTGTAGTCATGGGAAAAGTCCTTGAATTTGTGGTTATGAAGTCTATAATTATGTATTCCATCAATATGAATGTGACTATTGATATTTCATGTGATTATTCGACTAGGAGAATATCCATGTGAATAAGTAAATGAAATTATTTTATTTTATCTTTTCCATGTTAAACTGAAGTTTATGTTTAAAAGGATTTTTTAGTCTTATAAATTTCCTTTAATACTTTTGTTTATTTATAAAAGTTTCCAAAATATTGTTATCCTTAATGATAATATGAGCTCACCTCTTTCTATGTTTTAATTTTACCAGGATTCCAAGAAGTGTTTTATGATTGATAATCAGGGTTAAGCAAGGGGATTAATGGCTTTCTCAAAGGATAATTTATGTTGTGTATCATTTTCTAATGGTTAATGTAACTTTCATGTATGAAATCTATTTTCTATCACTGCTAAACTGATCAGTCATTCGGGTCACGATTCCTTGTGATCATGACAATATATTAAAATAATGCACTAACTCCGGGTAACTGGGGTCGGGGAGTTACACTAGCTTGCTGTCTACGTAGAGTCATCCTGAAAAGGAAACAGGTGTGCCACAGTAAGTTAGGTATACCTGGTGAGCTGACTCAAGGAGTTCACAAAGAAAGCATTTCGAAACACACACACAAATAGTTTTTTCGTGAAGTGAGTCAGAAATCAGAAGTCAGGGTCCTGATGTATGGATACGTCGGCCGCCGCACCAACATTAGATTCCCTAACTAATAACCACACTCACTACAATGAACAATATTTTCATTAAAAAGATGAGAGTCCAATGTTCTATGGTATAACTGAATCCACTGATACCAATTTTTCATGACTTGTCCCCCGGGGACCATGCCGGGACAACCCCAATCCCGCCTTCCATAGGAAAGGGGCTAACGACTAGCACCGAAAGGCGTATTTCCTAAAAATGGGATGGAATTTCCTTTGTAATCTGTATACTCATGCTACCAATCACACAACAAGGTACAAACACTAGTTAACTGTATAGTAAAAGAAGTGTGTACAGTTACTAAAAGGGGCCAGAATACAAGCTCAACTGGAATGTATAAGAAAACCTTGAAGTACAATTAAACTGAATAGCTCATGTGAACACCTACCAAGGAGCCTACCTGTAGGGTAGGTATAGCTCTCAAACGGACAGCTCTGCAGTATGCCTCATGTAGGTCCACCTTCGAGCTACCTCTAATCCTGGTACCCTCGTCATCAGTCAGCGTTGTCCACCGTCTGCATCAAGATCAATAAGGTGTGGGCATAGCCTATGCAGGGGTGAGTAAAATGATACTCAGTAGGGACCCGAGACCCTCAAAGGTATCACAATATCCACAAAAGAAATGACCTCAAAGACTGAAAACAACTGAAAACCATACATAGGATTATTCCCATACATATAACTAAGTTATCAAGTATACCAAACTCATCAATGAGGAAACACAAAGCCCAAACCTTAGCAAAAGTACAACAGTTCCACGAAAGAATGGATACCACGAAGGTAACACCATAGAGGTAAGTGCCAAAAAGGTACACAACATAGAAGATTATCAAAAAGGTAATTACCAAAAAGGTAGCTCCATGCAGAAGAATATCCCAAAGGTATCACCATGAAGGTATGTACCACAATGGTACGCCACAAAGAAGATTACCACAAAGGTAAAGAATCAGCTCACACCACATATAACATAGGTGAAATAGCAAAAATGATCTGATATAACTACTAAATAATTTGAATTATTTAAGAGGAATACCCACTAATGATATGAAATCGTCAGACCTAGACAAGATCCTTGTATAACAGACCCACGTAGGATCCTAAATCATCAGACCAACATTGGATCCTAGAGTAGTCCCACGTGGATTCCTTGATCGGATCCAAGTGAGACTCTTGAACACAGAACAACAAAGCATACCGAAGGATATACCCACATACGATCCCAAACCATAGACCCACATAGGATCCCAAAGCATATACCCACATAGGATCCTAAAGGACAGACCCACATATGATCCATTTGTCATGTTACAGCCAGCTACTAGGTTACCTCACTAAGCATTCTTGATTCCGGGAGGATTTTCTGCTCAAGACACAGGTTGAATACTCCAACTAACAAATATTCCAATGAAGAAGTATCAAAAAGTACTGCCACATAAAAGGGGTCTCAATGAAAAAGACGGTACGTCAATCGGACTCTCGTTCAGTAAGATATTGGCTCTTTAGTCCCGAGGGCCCGATTGGATTCGTGTTCGATCCTACCCAGTCGTATCACAAAATTATCCAAAACTCATGTGGGGAATACCAAAGGGACCTTTTTGATCCAATGATTCTGTTTCCAATGACAGTTCGTCAAACAGACGCTCGTAGCACAAGATATGGTCAAACAAACGAAAAAGGTCGATGTTCTTCCAGGTCCTGTCCGACCCGGTCGGACCGACCCAGTCCTACCCAGGCCCAGTCCTAGGTCTGACACACTGAGTGGCCAGAACTGCGGTCCATGCTAGGTAGTCCGCTGGGTGCCCCTCGAATGGCCAGTCGCTCATTTTCTATGCGAAGTTAGGCAGCAGACCATCGCTGGCGGCCGACAGTGAGCTGGCTGCCACTTCACCATAGCTGCGACCTTACACCGCAACACATGCTCACCAGGCAGGGTAGAAATGTGTTCCACCACCTACCCATTATGTGTTTAGACACCACCGGCCACCACCCATACTCCGTCGTGGCCTACGGGCTACAAGTCTTATCCTGCGGCGAGGTTGCACCGCCAACATCTTCACGACCGGCCATAGTGTCGGCCGCCACTCCCGAGTCCAACCGGTGCCCATTGTCGGCACCAGTTGTCTTCCTGCTCCATCACATAGATTGGAACAAAAACCAAAAGTCTTGCAGAGGGGTTGGGCCATGTTCGTTTGGCACACACACTCCGCGAAAGTGCAGCATAAGGCAGTATAGAGGTTTTTAATTCAATAAGGATGTCAAGAACGTGGTAACGGTATTCAAAATAACATTCCCTACCTCAAAGGTTCTTTTGGAAATCGTCTTCTATTGAAGATTTATTAGTGTTTTCATTACCAAAGCAAGACTACAACGACGCTGCTCGATCATCATTCTTCGATTCGTGGTTCGGGGTCACTTGTCGCCGCCCGCCGGAACCGGCTCCGTCCCCCAAGTGTTGGGTGTCTCGACACTTTACCAGAGATTCGATGTTTTATGAATCCGTCCAATTCCACTTCTCCAAGAGTTATATAAATATGAGAGGGGTAGTGTATGTAACAATCCTAGAATTTCGGTAGGTTCATTTTATAGAAACCTTCCAATATTCCAATGACATTGTTACTAAGTATTTGATAGGTTTATACAATTAATTTCGATTGGCATAATAATTAAATGGGTCAATTAAATGGCACTAATTATTAATTTGATTGTTGGCATAATTAATTTGGGAATTATAAAGGTCTTCTACCTCATTAATGAATGGTTCGGGTGGTCCCCACATTTGAATTCAAATTGGGAGGATTAAAGCTCTTGTGGTCCCCACCTCTATAAATCAAAAGAGAGGTTACAAGGAAAATAAAAATGTTAAAAATTTTATTTTTCTTCTTCCTCCATGAAAATCACAAAAAATAAAATTCACCCTCTACCTACTGCGGTCCTGGTGAATGTATCTTTATGCAAAAATTGGCACTGCGAGTTCAATAGTGTCCTCAGAGTTCAATTCGAGCACCGAATCAAAAGTTACAAAAACTCGATGGCACGTTTACTAAATGTTCCTGATAAAAAGTTCACAAATTCTTTCCAGGAACACCAGGTCATGGAATCACACGCCGTCAATTTTTACGGATTCATAAAATTCCAATATAATTAAAATAAATTACATCGAAATTTCAGGGTCATTACAATAAAAAATATAGTGAATGAGAAAATATCATGTTCTCTATATTATAATTTTGGTTGGGATCAACACCTTCCATTTTTCTAATTATACAAAAATAATAGATTCCACTCAACCATTCATATGGATCCTTACGAATCCCTATATGTCAGAATTTGAAAAACACTAACGCCTTGGTATGATAATGGGGAATGAAATCTATTAGAACATACAATAGTTTATAAAATAAAAAATAATGTCATAGACATTATGGATCACATCAAAGAATATCGATGATTATAAATGTGTTATGTTAACAATCTTCTATGAAATCCATGGTTTTAGGTATCTGATAAGGTATTCCTATTAATATATCATATGAATAAGGTTATGAGATTTGGAATTAATGGAATGTTATTCCATAGATATATTGGTCCCACTGAAATTCATGATATTTTCAGGATATTATCTTATAAATTAGTTCCACCAGGGTATCTAATTGAAGTTCACAACAATTTCCATACATGTCACTCAAAGAATTATGTACCTGTTCATGAAAATATATAGAAATATCATGGAACATATAGATAAATTTCTATATAATAACACTAATAACCCCGTTAGATTATTTTAGAGTAATCCAAAATTCAAGGAAGCTACATCTGAAGCATATGATCTGATGAAGTAGTGATATCATTAGTTTTTTTGGGTGAGAGTGAAGAAATTTAGATGGTGAAATATATTTTAAAGTGGAATAATATAATAAGAAAATATTTTATATTTATTTCCTTTATAATAAACATGATGTAGTTGATATGATTCATTATATACAACACTATGTTTAAACAAACCATGTCCTGCTATTAAATTATTTTTATTTCATGTAAATGTTTTATCATTAACTTTGAATCATTTGGTATGGATAGGAATGAATAGATTTTAAAAACTATTTTTATTCATGTATATAATGAATTAATTATCTATCTATTAATGAATCCATTTGAAAATAAAAAATAATATGGTTTTCAAAAAATGGTTTTTTGGAATGAAATGTGTTTCTATCTAAAAAAAATTAAATTCCTCACTATTGATGAATGATTTTAATGAAATTTATAAATAATATATTGAATAAAATGTTTTAAAAATATTCTAATTGTTCATTCTTGGAATGAGATTATAATAAATATAGTTTCTTATTTAAAATACATTTTTCTAAAAATTATTTGTAAGGCATATTGTGTTCTAATAATAATATAGATTTATAACACTTCATGGAGTTTCATCTTAAAAAATTTATCCCATATTTTGAATCAAGATATTTAAACACGGTAAATATTCACCAATTATTATTATCATTATTAATTGCAACCATGGAAAATATTTCTCACCTCATAATGGATAAATGGGTAAAATATGGATAAAATTATGGGATAAGGCATATTAATCTCCAAAACACTTTCCATTATTTCATAAGAATGGTTATATTAAACAGTAATCATATTATGATCATGTTTTTTAAAATTTCATGACACATTCCTTTGATGAAAACCTTAATACTATATTAGGTTAATATTAAATATAAAACATCACTTTCATTGTTTGAATTTATCTAATATTTTTTTCATGGGTATTATATGTAGTTATGTTTGGATACAAATTTTTATTTTATAGTGGAATAAATTATTTTATCATGATTTTTTAAACATTAATATTAGTTATTAAATTATTACCATAAATGTTTATGAAATACCAACATAATACATGACCGAGTAAAACAAAAGTAGTCAATAAATGTGTATGAGGTTGTATAAACAATAATATACAACTAATAATTTATATATTTTAGGTATATTTATTTATCATTTACATAACTACATAATCCATTAGGTTCCCATGGACACCCTTATCACAATACCTACTTCAGTCCATTTAAGAGTTTGAACCATTTCTTGTGTGGCCGTATCTCGAAGTACAATCTTTTCCATTCTTATTTCTCAATGAATAACCATGTTACCATTCATTAAATTTACATAATATTGATGACCATGTATCCTTATTGAATAATGAATGACCATGTTACTATCCTAATTTCTTGAAGAATGAACATGTTACCATTCATTAAATTAGAAAATTTGGATGATCACGTTACCATACATATTTCATAATGAATGACCATGGTACCATTTACTAAATCACCCAATTTAGGTGTACATTTTAAAATCCATATTTCAAAAGGAATAACCATGTTATCGTTCCTTTAATAACACAATTCGTTTGACTATGTCACCATCATTATTTTATAACGAATGACGATGTTAACATTCATTAAATGACACAATTTTTCCAATTAACGTAGCAATTAACTAATCACATTAATTATTCTAGTTAATTTAACAAATAAATAACCCTATCAAATCCAATTATTAATTCAAAAATTAACTAATCACATAAATAACACCACTAATCCAACAATTATTTTATCACATAAATCCACTTAGTTAATTTCCATCGTAAATTAATGATGGAAATCCGATTAATTCATAAATTAATTAATCAATATATACAACTCAATATCATCTCATTAATTAAACAATTAATTACTCACATAAAAAATACCTCATAATTAATTCAACAATTAATTATATCAAATTATCTATCTCAATATCTCATAAACAATTCAACAACTAATTATCTAATTCAAAAGTATCAATACCACATAATTTATTCATCAATTGATTATCTATAAATTTCAATAACACAATAGTCTACATCAATTTATTTGGAAATTATTTAATTAAAATCATTCAATTTCATTTACACAACAGACCACGCTAATAAATGTTTCAATTAATTAAACTTGTTATTAAATTAAAAAATAAATAATCACATTAGTCACATCAATTAATTTGCAACCAAATTAACCCAATTATTTAATATAATATTAAATAATCACCATGCTCAGATTAAATAATTTTACATATAATTAATCACTTTATTAAATTCAACAATTAAATAATCACCTTTTTAAATTTAATTAAATAGGAAATGAATTAATCCCATTATTTACTTCAATAATTAAATAATCACATTGGACACATTAATTAAATCTCTAATTAATTAATCCCTTTATTTTATTCAAAAATTAAATAATCACCTTTACCACATTAATTAATTCGACGTGAAATTAATTCGATTATTTAATTCAATAGTTAAATAATCACCTTTCCCACAGTAATAAATTTGAAATTTAATTAATCAAATTATTTCATTAAAAAATTATACAATCAAAATGTTCAAATTAATTAATTTTCCAACTAATTAATCATCTTCTTTAATTGAAAAATTAAATAATTACATTTCCCATATTGAATAATTTGGAAATTAATTAATCTCATTATTTATTCAACAATTAAATAATCACATTGATAACATTAAATAATTTTCCAACTAATTAGTTATATTATTTAGATCAATAATTAAATATTTATATTTTTCAAAATAATTAATTCAGAACATAATTATTCACATTATTTAATTAGATTAATAAATAATCACATTGGTCACGTTAATTTATTCAACAACTAATTAATACAATTATTTAATTAAACAATTAAATAATCATCATGATCACATTAATCAATTTACTAATTTATTAATACAATTAAAATTTTAAACAACTAAATAGTCACAATACACCCATTAATTACTACATGAATTATTTAATTCCACGTCATATCCATTAACTATTTCCATAAATAATTAATCTAACTCAAACAATTAAATTAATTCAAAAATTCATTATCCATGTAAATGAAACTTATTAATTTCCATAATTAGTTATTCTAACTCAATCACATAATTTAATTTAACTAATATATAACAAAACACCTTCCATTAATTAATTCAATAATTAATTATTACAAAAATGGACTATTTAATAACTCCAAATAATTTATCAATTAGTTGTTCCATATCCATTAAATAAATCATCACAATTAATTCCACAATTAATTTTTATTTGTCGCTCAATTTAATAATCATAAAAATACTAATAATAAAGTCTACAATCAATTAATTGTAATTAAAAACATCTTTACAACAAATAATTAATATATCAATTAATTACACAATATCATCAGTCACTATCTTGACATAATTAATTCAACATTTATTTATCCACAATATAAATGGCATAAACCCATATATTCCCATTAATTAATTCTACAATTAATTAATCAGGTTCGTCAATCTCAAAATCTTGAAAATTAATTCCCAAAATTAATAATCAAATAGAAATATCTCAGAATCTCGTAATTAATACAAAAATTAATTATCTCGTTCAATGATGCATAAATCTCACCATTTCAAAATTCTATATTTATTTAATTTAAAAAGATGTTTAATTTTATTAACAAATCCAATTTTTAATCATATATTATAATATTAAGGCCTTCATTTTTTATTGATTTTGATAATACACCTTTCATGGGGTGGGGTGGAACCCTTACAAGGCCCGTAGTTGTAAGTATTACATGGCCTGTAGGACATAGAGGAAATCATTTGCCCTTAGGCTTCAAACATTTCATACAACCTAGAATTACTACTTGGAACTACTCCTCCCCATCATCTTCATCGTGAAATCAACTCTCCACCTTCACATGGCTGTTCGACTAGGCATTCCCATGCATGCACATGCTTGTCCCGATGGAAGGTGTCGTGCCCTCTCATTCATGAAATCTGTTTAGCTTCTGCTGTGGTTAAATCTCTTTGCTCATCTTCCCGGAAGATCTTGTTCTTTTTAGGTCGTCTGGTTTGCATATGCACTTAAGGTGGCACAATGGCTTTACTGACCAAAAGGCTTGGGTGGCCCGAAGGACTTAATGGACTCAGGGACCAAATTGGTGGCCCGAAGGCCCAAACGGGGGCATATTCCCAGCTATTATAGTGCCAAATAGTACCTACTACAGTACCCGATACAGTACCTACTACAGTACTGCACAATCCCCGCTACAGTACCCACTACAATACCTGCTATAATACCCCCAGAAATAATGTCTCCGCCTAGATTTGATCCTGAGTATCTTGGTTGAACATACAGAGTCCTTACCAACTGGGCTAAGGCTCTTATGCAAATATTATAATTTTATAACATCAATATAGATAATTATGAAATCATGTTAAAGGGAAATAAATTTTATACCACCTACATAATGAATGATTATTTAGTGCACTCACTAATAGATATCCTCAATTTGAAGTGAATCCATCAAGAATCTGATAAAAAACACGTTCTAGAACTGAAACCTAAATCCATGATTAAACAAAACAAGATCTCTTATCATTATATCATAATTCAACCAATCTAGATCAACACCGATGTTTCCTAGATCTACATTCAATATACCTATATGTAGATATAACAATGAATAAACGTCTTTATTGTATCTAGGAATAGGAGCACAAGAGGGATAAATCATAATAAATCTCCCATACGAAGGATGTGTGTGAAGGGTCTTCGATCGAAGAAGGTGGTGCGTAGAGGGGTTTTGGTCCATGTTTGAAGCTCTACGGTGGAGCTATTATCCATGGAAGAGGTGAACCGGTAAGTTTTATTCCATTGAAGAGGTGTGCAGAGGCTCTTTAGTAATGATGGAAGTCTATAGATGATCTTTTGTATATAACAGTTGTGTCTGGAAGGTTACGCGATACAGTAAGTGTTATTTTAATATGTTTTATAGGATAATTACACGATGTGAACCCAAATTTCATGTCATGTATTGATTTGTAACTGATTTACGCATTTTCACATGAAATCACCTCAATCCCTTTAAAACATTAATAGAATATTACAAATAGTGTAATCTTACCTGTGGTTTAATCTAATTACATGCGGTGAAATATAATTTTCATATAAGTAGAAACATGGTGAAATACAGTGATAGGGGTGTAATCATTCAATGATTGAATTACTTCAAGACAAAAATTAAATTAACAATGTATTTAAGAAATTAATATATGAGTTCATATATGGAAAAAAGAAGGACATTATGATCTCACCACCTTATAACAGCTCATCCGGGAGTTGTACTCCCATGTAACACAATGAAATGTCAGGTTATTACAATCTACTCACCTTTTAACATCTCATACAAGATTTTTACTCCCATGAATCTCTATGATTGTGAGTAAAAATGATTAGAGCATTGTGTCTGCTCATCCTCTTCTCTCTCCCTTGTTTCCTCCCACACATTCCCAAGTTTCCACAACATATGAACTATAGGCAGAATGCTTTCCCACAATAACATTCCAAAGTAACCCAACACATTTTTGGGATATTCCTCAAAGGAATCTTTGATCACAGGATCAACATCCACATCATACCTAATACAATATCCTTACTCACTATTCTCATGAATTATATGAATCCATACAACATTTTAACACATCCAATCCATAAATAACAACCTTGAAAGGACGTACATAGACAACCTTAATGTATCACCCATCCTTTCCCAAAAAAAATTGAAACATGAACTTTACAGATTCCTCATTTGAAATATGATTCCACCACATCTGATCAACCATCTTCTCCCTACGTGTACTATTAATATATCTCTCCCTATCTTTAAGGAATTGGTAAACCATTTTTTTATATCATCTCAGTTACCAATGTATTTATTTACCTCTGGTCAATCCTAAGAACATCATGTGTAAATTTTTTTTGGCATATATCATACCTTGAAACTTCTTATATATACCATTTCATAAGAACAACCTCTAAGGGGCCCCATATGCAACCAAAAAACATTTATTTAGATAGGTATAAAGATAGAGATTTCTAATCATAATAGGGATGATTTCATGGTAGGGGAGATAACAATAACTAATTAAATTTATGATATGAATTCATCAATGAATACCACCGCAAATCCTTGATTGCCAGTACATCCTGCCTTTTTCCGGCCACACGATCAAAACCGAGGAACTATCACCACCCTAAAAACTTATACAGCTATTTCATGGTTATTTAGGGTAAACAGATTCTCAATATTGAATATTATCATTTAGACAGCAATTTATTATCATATTGTAACATTTTATGGTCTTTTTTATTTAATTAATCAATTTAACTCAACATTTAAAATAGATCTGTACTCCCATTAATTAATTAATCATTTAATGAATAACATTTTTTATTTCCAAAATTAAATAATATCTTTAAAAACATTAATTAAATCTTTAAGAGAGTAATTTAATTCCATAAATAATTACTCTCTTCCATGAAATCATAATACCATAATTGAAACCACCATTAATTATCTCAAATAATAATATTTATATCACATAATTAATTATGAAATTAATTATCCACCATTTATGATTTAAATATGTCCAAATTATTTCTACAAATAATAGTTCATAAATCCCACAATTTCACAATTCTGTCATAAAATAATCCTCCATTTATATCTCAATTTCACAAGTAAGAAAAAGATGCTCATGTTCAACAACATATATATAACCCATTTTCTTGTTCATGACTAATATGAGGCATGTTCACAGTATAATACCGAGTTACTAGAATATTACATGCAGACTGAACTCTTTTTCCATTCATGGCCACAAGTCGATCTCAACAAATTTCAGAAAAAATAATAGCATCACACTATATGTAATTCACCCATGGTGAAATACTATTCAATTGAAATAGAATACAAGAATTTCAACAATCCCAGCATGGGTACCTATGTTCTCCCCCTCACATGAGGTAGTTACTCACATGAATGATCACATAACCCAAACATGACTCTTCCTAGTCTCATGAATAACACTCCTAAACATTAAGAAGAAATAATATGATAACAAAAACACACTCTGATACCACTTTGTAATATATTATCCCATGTTCTATTTAAAAAACCCAGATCTAGTTCGGCACATGGAATCAGAGCCACCTCCTATTATGATAATGGTTACCGACTAACAACTAAGGAATAATATCCATCATTGGGAAACTATAATATCTTTTTATTAGATTAATACAGAAGTGGTAAAAAATAAAAAATAGTAGAAGATGATAAATATATATAGACTAAACCAATGTTATAAGATTAAAAAAACATGAAGTAGATTTTATAACAGTAAGGGAAACCTTCCATTCTAATGTATGTTCCAAGTATAATTATGTAGAACCCATAATATATAAAGACAATAACACATCTTCCAAGAAGGGCTTACGACATGCATGCTTCCCACATCCATTCTCTATATCAATTTATAAATCTGACACACGTTGTTTTCCCATAACCTATATAGAGAGCACAATGTTGATTCAGGTACTGATCAGGCAACCTGAGTAGGGTGTGAGTACAACTGAGTATGCCACCACCAACATCATATAAAGAAAATTCAATCAATAACAATGTATGATGTTGTATAAATAAAATTATACAAGTAAAAATGTAAAATTTTTACTTGTTTCAATTATCCTATATTTAATTGCATAATCCTTCATTCTCCCATGGAATTCCTTTTCTCTATAACATTTTTAGCACATGACAGAGTCTGAACCACTTAATGTCCGACCATATCATAGAGATCCAGTATTACCATCCTTATTTTTAAATGAAACACCATGTAACCAATCATTAAATCACTCAATTATAATGGCCATCTTATCTATAGGTCTTTTCCATTTCATTCATGATTTTCCCTCCATTAAAAAAGAGAAATATTTCTCATATCTTACGAGAATCTAGAGGTTTCACTATTAGATTTCTCTGATTTACTCTAATTAAGATAACCAAATCTATCATGTTTCCTCTTCCCTAATCAATTTGAATCCACCATTTTAATTTATTAATATTTCTCTTGAAGGATAGTTCATTAAAATATGAAATCCTATAAACCTAACATATTTTTGGTGGTACAATTATTATAGTGGTGTGACATGAAACCCCTTAAAAAACCAAAAACCAAATTTTAATTCCTTAAGGTAAATAATATAGTATGATACTTTTCATTACAATGTATAACTATATATATTCAGTTATCATGGATCACACAACAAAATATACATATTGGATAAATCATCCAGATATTGCATTAACATGAACAGTATGGAATAAAACATTCACTAATTTCTGTTCAATTATAATCCAATAATATTAAATAATGTGAAGTAAATATCCATATAATGATCTTCTTCCATGTATTGGAAATCTTAAAATAAGAAAAACCACAAAATTTTCATTAATGCATGTCATGGAATGGTCCTCTCCATGTGATTCAAAACTCCAAAACATGATAAACTTTAAAAATGAGGTAAGGGAATGAAAAAATTATTGACGGGGTCACTGATATCATTATATTAATATATAACTATAAATACAATGGAAAACCCATTTTACAATTATAAAATAATATTATACATATATATATAACTCCATTAATTTTAATTTTCCTTGGAGAAATCTTCAAGACATGACCTAGAATATCATCGTGTTTTTTTATCCTATAGAAAAAAATATTAATGTTACTAAATGATTATTCACAAAAACCATTTTTCCTTCCTCATGATTTTGTAGAATGATTTCGATGTACATATGTTTCCTTGGCAATAAAAAAATAGAAAAATATCAAACGAGAATTTTTTAACATATCGTATAACATGACTTACATTAGACCCAAAATAATACAATTGAAAATACATAACATCCTAGCCATACCATATTAAATGTACATATAATTCACTAAAATATAAGTGTTTATGCAATATATCATATATTTTGATGTTCCCTGAACATTTACATTCATGTTATCATTTATTTTTCATAATTTTATTAATTTTAGAGTTATGTTAGGGATAAGGATAACTGATAGTTTTTCCCATCTTATACATAATCTATAATAGTTATTTTTATCTAATTAACTTATACTATATTAATTTGGTCACTGTATAATATAATGGGAACAAGGTGATTGCATATTGAACATTTTGTGTTGTATTTTATTAAAGTGAGTGGTAAAATTCTTTTGAATGAGGTGGGTTATTATTCAAAAACATTTTCTATGATGTTTAATCAATAAATAGTTACATTTTTTACATAATTATTTATTATACCATTAATAAATCATGATATATAGTCACTTTTATGGTTTTGGGGTCGTTCAGTGATTGATATTTCATCTTATTAGGGTGAAAATATGGGAATACTTAACAATTATACTATTTAGTAACTTATTTCTTCCTAGATTATATATTTATGATTATATGTATCATCCTTTTATTTTTAATTTCAAATCATCACACCTAACCCATAATTGAGACCAAGATATTAATAAAGAAGATTATGACATAATGTGTTTTGGTTTTCTTTTAGATATTATTGAGACCCTAGGGGAGTTTTATGAGATTGTAATTTGAAGAGGATTTATTAACATTACGATTGGTTGTCAAAGGGGAGAATTATTGTGAAGAGAAGAAGAAGATATTTATTATTTATAGTATTTTTTAATAAAAACATAAACCATGATCAGACTCACATAATGTAAAATTTATCTTGTGACATAATGTTTTTTTATAACTATGGTTAAGTTTGAAATAAATCATGATATTTAGGATGATGTTTAAAAATATTTGGTGACGAGTAGACTATGTCTAAATAATTAGTAATGTTCATAATATATAATAGTAAATATGGTATTTAAGGGTTACTCTATGATATGTAATGGTTAATTTGGGATATGTAACTATCTATTTTCGATATGATGGTTCAATATAACAAATATATGGATTACTCTAAAATATATATTATGTTCACTCTATGATACATGAGGGTAAAACATATCTGTAAGGGTAATATTGGACATTTCTATGTATTGATTTTGATGGAAAAGAGTGTAGTAGATAACTAACCACACATAAATTGCCTCTTTTTGATTTGGATAAATTATTGGGGATCAAAACACATGCAATTTTTTTCAAATAAATAAAAACCAGACTACATATAAAAACCAAGGTTATCCATCCAGTATATAAAGGATATTTTTTATTCTTTTAAATTATTTTATTGGTGGATCATGGAGTTTGAAGACTATAGGAGATGGTTTAATTTAAAAATAGGAACAAAATATTGATATAAGAATTTTTTAAAATTGACCTATTTTATAATGTTTTAAAAATTATTAAGAGTGGGAATTTATTTTTCAAAGAAAATCATTTTTCAAAGGGATTATTAAACTATATAAATATTATGTTAACTATATCAAAAATTCAACTATATTTCACTATATATGAGTTTTTCAATAACCTAGATCCATTGAAACCCCTATATGGATTATTTTTATAACATTATGTGAAGGATAATTAAAAGTGAATCTCTTTACGATATACCATAGAGGATGTTTAGAAATATTGAGTGTTGTTTATGATGAATTGGAATTGATTTTAGGATAACCGTGAAGGAGGAATCCATAGAGAAATTATATATGGTATTTATTCTGAAGGAGGCTTTCATTTGATATTTCACGATTGACAACGTGAAGGGGTTTTATTTATTTTTTAAGATTGTGGACATTTTTCAAAAAACATTACCTATAAATACACCATTATTCTTTCCACTAGGAATAAATGAGAAGTTATTGAATATTTTAATATTTATTAAAAATTAAGAGAGGTCTAGGAGTCTTTGTGGTATGGTTTCATTCATGAAGAAAAGTAGTTTATTAATTTTAGTAGATTTTTTTTTGTAGACAAAACATGAAGGATAATTTAAATATTGTATTTTTAGAAGGAGCTCTATGAAGAATGATTATTCTAAATATTATGTGAAGGTATTCTCTCAATGTGAGACCGTGATGTAGTATGGATTCACCATACAATGGAGTATTTATCATATCAAGATGATAATATACTATATGGAATGTATTTCTTGGAGGAATTGGGTTGGTTTTTGATACATAGTTTAGTAAATAGAGATCAATATATTGATAATGTGAAATAAAGTATTTATCTATAATTTTTACATGTTATTTATTTGGAAGGTATTCTAGAAAACGAGGATCACATTTGGACATCATATTTTGGGTATCATGATTAAAATTGATGAAAATTTTCAAAAAAATGATGAAGTGACTTTCTAGTCATTAAATTGAGGAAGGCTTCATCTAATGTAGTAGGGAAGGAGGAGTTGATGGTGGTGATCTAAGGGAGTTAGTTTGGTATCCTTAAAATCATTATAAAGGAAATTATATGGGCATGGAGGGACATTGACTAATCATTTTTATCAACAAAAACAAATGGCTCATAGTGGATTGTGGTATCATTGAATAAAAATTATAGTATGATCCATATACAATACATAAATGATGAAAGAAGTAAAATTTAATCCGATGTGTTTTATTTTACTATATCTATGACATTGTTTAATGTGAAACTAAATACCATGGGTTTTACAAGTTCATACCAATATTTGGAAAATATCATTTAAGAGGAAATTAAAATTTGAAACATTAATTATCCCTTACAATATAAAGGTTTATCATGTTATAATAAGTGGTATTAGTGTTGAGGTTTAATGGATTGAATCATCCATTTGATGCTCATTATATAGAAAAAATTTAATTCCTAAATGGGTATTCAATTTTATTAATGTATCTATTTTGTTTGAAAAAAATATTTCATCACATATATGATATATTGACTTATTATTTTTCCACACCACTATTCCTCAGATACAACTTATTGATGTTTAATAATATTCCTTGACTGAAGAGGATATAAATATAATAGATTGTGAAAAAAATTCAAAGAATTCAATTTTTGAGATCTGTCAAACCAAATATATATGAATTTAATGATTCTCATATGTTCCATGTCCATTTTGGAAGAAATTTCATACAGATATAAATTTGATAGTATGGTGACAGAAGAAAACCTCCATGTCATTCATAAAATCTTCAATGAATAGGAAATTTACCTTGATGATAATGATGATGATTAAATCTATTTAATCACTAATTTTGTAGAATATAATAAATTAAAGGGATAACAAATTAAATATATCAGTGTTATAAAGTATACCATTTAAAGGATTCAACATGTGTATAATTTGAAATTATTATATCATGACGAAATAGATTCGGAAATATTATCTCTTAAAGTGATTCTAAATCTTGTTTTGGCCTATGAAAGTAATGTTTATATAGAAGGAATGTCATGTAAGTCAACTAAGAAATTCTTTGTTAATGAAATAGAGAAACTTGGCGTCTCATAAGGCTACGAGAGTGAAACAGATATAGATGATAAATTATTTATACTACTAAACAGGTAATTTAATAGAATAAATGGGAGATTAAAATTAATATTACTTCGTTAATTCTTTCAATGTGGATTTTTTTCGTTTTAAATCATGTTTTCCATGAATGTATGATGATTAAATGGTGAAGAATAAATCATATAAAACCCATGGTAAATGATATCACTAAAATTTGACTTCAAATTGATATGACATAAATTTTAGAGGAATAAAATAATAGGAAAATAGAACGATTATTATATAGGCTCAAAAAATTGATTTATAGAAGAATTTATTTTTTGTTTTTTTGATATAATGAGGGGTACTATTAAAAATGAGGAACCTAAAAAAGAGGAGTACATAAAAATTGAATATATAGTTTATCTCATAGTGGAGTTTTTGGAAGATCTAAACTATATTGAAATAAAAAGAACGAAAAATAAGAATATTAATTCACTTGATAAGTAATCTATTGAATATATGGATCAAATCTATATATATATTTATTAAATATAAGCATATATATAATATATAATCATCTTCCCATATTGATGAAATGATTAGAATTTTTTATTACAAGAAAAAGATTAAAGAGTAGACTAAGGTGATCAATGAAATTAATTATATCATATAAGAGAGATAAATAAAGGATTAGTACGTTAAATAATAATTTTATCATGGATAAATAAAATTTAGTCATAAGTTATATCATTTGATTGAAAAAGATACACTTATAGAGGTTTCTGGATATCGAATTTATATAATGGGTCAAGAGAGTCATGAATGTTTTTTAGAAAATTATGAGTGAACAATAAACTAGATGCATAGGAAATATTAGAATAATATATGATGAAAAAATCATCAAAAGAAGAAATATAAATGGATCATAAAAAGTATAATATAGAGATTATTATTATTAGAATTAATTTTAAAACAACAGTTGTTTAGAAAAAATAGATCTCTGATTTAAGGAAATCATAGAGGTTGGATATAATCCTCAATTATCCGATGTTAACAAAAGATGGTCATCATTCACTGTGAAGGTATTCAACACATGGTGGAATTATACAGATATGGTATTCACAATAATTAAATGTAATTTTTTTACATTCTTGGCTATATAAAGTCGTATTATGAATAAGAAGATAGTAATTTGGATGGGTAAATTCATAAAATATGGGAGAGAAAAATGATGTCATATTCTTTATATCATATATGAAAAACATTATATGGATATGGATTTATGTATTTTAATATTTTGAAATAAATTTATTGATTTCTAAAATAGGATAAATGTTATTATTACCAATATTGCTGTTTAGGGTAAGAGAATCTAAATCAACCGAAAATAATTTATTTCAAAATAGATAAATATATTTGGAAGAAGAAGAAGAGAATTAGTATACTAAATGTACAAAATATAATAGAGAGTGACTACCATATACATTCACTCAACCAAACCCATCAAGAAGGAGAAGAAAAATAGAGGGACGACCAATCTGGTATAACGATCCAATTAATCAAAGAATAACCTAAACTCCTAGATACCCGATAATGGGTTCTCATCACACATGACTAGAAAAATGAACCTACAAAATAATATGAAGGTAATAGATAGGGGATATTTTATTTTTATAATTATTTATCATTCATGATCAATAGAAATTGAAATACTCATCTCGTCATTAATTAGGTAAAGAAGATGTAAATGTTGTATGAAGATGACTTGCAATATAACCTATTTAGTGTGAGTAAAATATGGGATTTTTTAATTGATGTTAAATTTATTTCTAAGGGGTTTATAATAAAATTCAAGGCCAGAATCATACTCATGATAAATAATGTAACCATATTTTTAGTGCATATAAATGGGAAAACACGTCTCTTAATATTTTAAGAGGATAAAAACCTATTTCATATGAGTCATTTACACATTCAGAAATAATTATGCTGACTATGTGCATGTTAATGGTTATAGTTCATATTCCAAATCTGATATTTAACCATGAAAATATAGATTGTTTTTATATGTAGTGAAATGTTGTAGAAAATCCATAAAAATAAAATATAATCAAAACTCATAAACATAGCACATGTTATTTTTTGTGGACTAATTAATATCTCATGCCTTTTGTTGAAATCCATTTAATTATTCTCATCGATGATCATAGATTAATTTCATGTGTTTGGTTCATATGGAGAACATGATAACTAAAGGATGATATGTATTGGTATTAGTAGAGAGTCAAAAATGATATTGAATTCACAATAAAAATAGTGTGATCCAGTGATGGAAAAAAATACAAACCAATTGAATTTTGAAAACCACCTCATAATAAATCATGATTTTCCAAATTTGAG
Organism: Viscum album; assembly: GCA_963277665.1. Lineage (NCBI taxonomy): Eukaryota > Viridiplantae > Streptophyta > Magnoliopsida > Santalales > Viscaceae > Viscum > Viscum album. The sequence continues at coordinate 1,613,497,614 of OY728152.1, read as the reverse complement.
GAATCCAAAATAGAAAGGATTTTTTGAATGAAGAAATTGGAAGGCGAACAATATGGTAAAAAGTATGCTTATATAGATTCGCATCTCTCACTATTACTATAATAAAGATATAAAAGGTGTAATTCTCCCTCATAAATAAGTAGTTATCTTTCTATTAGAAGACATTAAACCCTATTAAATGTTTCATGGAAGGAATAATTCAATAATTTTTTAGGTATTTTATGTGAACGTTACATTCAAAAATAAAGAACAAGACTAGATAAATTATAGTGATTTTATAAATGAAGAATTATTCCTTGGATACTAAATAATGTGTAGGGAATAAAAATTCTTCCATAAATGGTTAAATAATATTTTAGAGGGTAATGATTTAAAATTAATTGAATAAAACATTGATAACATTAAATAAAGTGAAAATTCATTACATTATCTAAATAGATGGATGATGTTAAATCCACTCCCATGATTGAACAATTTTCCCCAATAGTGGAAGACTCTAAGGTTGAATTAGTGGATGAGACCATGGTTGAAGAGAATTATTTTATACCATATGTGGGAAACAAGAGAACTTGTGTTGATTCATCCTAGATTATTCGATATTGAACTAATCCAACATTGACATGGAGGATGAGGAATTAAGATCCTGATTGTGATAAAAAAAATTTATAACTAACATCATTTGAAGAAATTAAAATCGATGAAACATGGATTAGATCTTGGAATGATGAACTAGAGAAAATTGATAAAATAATACATTGGTAATTTATAAAAAACTAGAACTTCCCAATATGATTGAAAAGAATTCAATTTTTTTAATAAATTGGATAATCATGTAATCATTACAATAAAGAAATAATTAATAGTTTGTAATGGATTTAAAAAAATTGAAGGGGTATTTTTTGATGAATCAGTTACACCAGTGGACCCACTTGAGTTAATTTTTTTCATCATAGAGATTTTATTGCAAATATATTTTATGATTTAATATATGGATGGTAAAACAATGTTCATAAATGGAGTTCCTAATGGGTGCTATATATTGAATCGTTAATGGATTTTTTGATCAGTAGTGATGAACCCAATGTGTGTAGGTTTAAAAGGCCATGAATATTCCAATTAATGGAAGATGATCATGGTATGCTTATCTAGAATCTTAATTAAAGAATCAAGATTTAAAAGTATAAGGTGTTTTTTGAAACCAATATATAATATCTTGCAAGTTGGAATATTTTACCATATCAATCAATTTGAACGGAATTTTCATTTTTTAATTCATTGGAGGAATTTTATAGTTTAATGAGTTCAGAATTATAAATATGCATGATTGGTGAACTAATATATATTCAAGGAATATAATAGATTCTAAAGAAAGAGTACAAGATCATATGTTAAGAAAGGTATATGTTAGGATTGTTGAATAAATTTAAAATGAATGATTCAAAATCAATGTTAACACTGATTTTAGTTGGGATCCTGCTTTGGAAGAACATGGATATGAAATTTATTGACCCCACTTTGTAAATTATGATTATTGGAATACATTTGTATTTTCATTTAATGTATGTGGATATTGTTTGTTCAACCTATTGTTTTCCAATTTATATAGTAATATAAATGTAGAATACCAAAGAGTTGTTAAAAAAATTATTAGGAACCTCTACGGTTCCATAAACAATTATTTACTCATTAAATAATGAATTAATCATGGATTGTATATATTTACCAATGTGGATAGGGAGGGAGATGTATAGGACCTAATGATCAAAATAATTTATAATTATAAATTAGTAAAAAAATTTATGGTTAAATATGTGGATATAAATAACCTCACCTTGAATGGAATATTTAGAATATATCTTAGTAACCAATTCATATACTCAGATTTAATAGATAATGGAATAGTAATATATTGGACAAGATTATATGTATCCTAAAATGATATATTTTTACAAAAATTTTTTTATTGAGCTCAGAGAAAAATACCATTCAACTCTCAAGTAATATACACAATGATATTAGTTATCATATTTTTAAATAAAAGGTAGAACACGTAACAAATAATGATAGATTATGTTGGAAAAAATAAACCAGTGGAAGTGATTTTGATAACATCATTGGTTACTAAATATTTTTCAATAACTAGTTGAATTTCACTATGAAACATCCTCACCCACCTTAATAAGGTTTAGATCTACCCATCTACAAATTCAAATAATTATTTATTTCTATTATTGTAGTTTTAGCATATTAAGGTTGATATATTGTCCATGGGTTATACTATACTGAAGGAAGATAATTGTTTGTCTCTATATTAATTTATTTTAAATTAGGGGGATAGAGGAGTGAAATTACAACATTACCAAGGAACAAAGTGGTTATTTTATCTTGTGGTTTATAGGTTGAGATTATCTATTCAGGGGGGAGTTTGTCATATGAAAGTCCTCATCAAGGAAGATTTATTTATATGAAATTCATCAGGGTTTAGAAATGTGGAATTACATGAGGCATGGAATTCTCTAATAAATTCTTGTATTCTACTCCATATAATCCTCATGTAGGAATTTGGTTATTGATGAATCCATATGTTTTCTTATGGATGTTAGGATTATGTGTATACTATTTAATATTACATTGGATTTCCAGTAAACTCAAATGTAAAATATTGATTGAAACATTTTCATCTATGATGGTTATTTATGATATTTTGTGTTTGATGTAGACCATTTTATATGTTGATCAATGTGTTTAAATACTAATATAAATGGTTTAAATGAACTGGAATCCAAAAATAAAAACAAAACAATTATGTAAAATGGATTTTTTAATGTTTGATAAATTCATTGGTGTGAAAAAGTTATGGTCAATGATGAATGTTATCAAAGGGACAATGTAATCATATGTGTAACTCATACTATCTATAATTTAATTGTTTTTTATAACATCATATTTACTATGTAACCCATATATTGATTTTTTATTTGATCGAATACAAAGAAGAATTCATTTATGAACATTAGTGTATAGCCCATGTAAAAAGCTCACAAATTTCAGGAATCATTTTAAATGAAGATGTGAGGATTTTAATATGATTGTAATGGATATATCTCTATATAATTTATATGGGGTCATTTTTGTGAATATTATTCTCATTGTACAGTTCATGAGTTGAAAAATTAATGGTTCTAATATAATTTTGTTGATTATAAAAAAAATTAAAGAATTTTCCAATAATACACCTGATATTCACATCAATATTTATTTCTGAATATTTAAATAAGATCCAGATATTTATCATAAATTAAAAAAACAATGGAGTTCATATAGGATTATTTAATTTAATAGGTATATTAGTTTCCGATTCATAGTAGATTGGGATGTTCAAATAGTTCAAGAAGGAGGAATTCTATATCGAAATACCGGAAAGAGTTCTATGAACATATCTTAAGTGAATTAGTACCAGATGTAATTATCATGATGTTATCCCATGATGTAGTATATGATATATTATACCGTATAGCTTGAATCATCTCCCAAGGACAATACACAGTATGTGTAGTAGCCTAAGAAGGGTCCATCATAGTTTTTGATGGAAATTAAACTATGAATAGTTATCCATATAGGGAATACATGCCAGAATATATTATAGAAGGATTTTTACCTTTCATTTTATTGTTTTTATTCTGGATACCAAGGATAACATTGGAGCATCTTATCCCGGATATCATAATTCATATAAAAGAAATTTATTTTGAAAAAATTGAAGGAAATTTGAATTTTTTAAAGTAATAAAGGCTTTATCCAAAGTAATGACCAAGGTGGATTCGGTGGAGGTGATATAAGAATGGAAATTTGGTATAGCTAAATAAATTTTAATGGCATCAATTCTACCCTGGAGTGTCCACTAATCAATATTGTTTTCCAAAAAAAGATAATGAATTAATATGGATTCTAGATTGACCAACCCATCGTCAGTGTTTTCTCATTTAACTATCCATTAGTGGTGAACTATGTAAAAAATATTGTTATATGTTTTATTTTTTAACATTTTGGATTTTGGGTAATGTTCCAATTATTATGACATGTTTCAAAATTTCATGCCATTATGGGGATATGATCCTTAAATATGAATGAGTCCATTGACTCCCTAATTCACCCCTTCCCTTTTACGATGTCCCATGTTGCGACATTATCAACATTCGGTTGATCCAAGGGACCATATTTGAATTTGAAAATGTTGGGAGGTAAATATTTTCATAAATATATAAATTTATATTCGATATTGAATAGTAAAAACATTTTTTTACAATGTAATGTAGTGAATAAATATCAAACCTTAATATGACTAGATAATATAGAAGGTAATATTGGAAGTTAATGGAGTATAATAAAAATGATTAGAAGAGTTCAAATAATTTTTTGGGTTTAAAGAGTGTTCATCACACCATTTTTTAGTGTACTGAAAGAGTGGGGAAGAGGTCACACTAATTCAATTTTCATGATGTTTAGGGGAATTAAAAAAATTTATGATGAGAAAAATAATTGTAGAAGGATAATCCCAAAATCATCTACGCATAATAAATCAATTAATCATTTTAATTGATAATTTTTTTGAAATTATTGTTTTATGAGTTTTGGAAATTTAATTATTATTATATCAAAAATGGTTTTTTACGAACATGTGATCCATGGATTTTTTAATATCATACTATAGATATACTTCTCTTTTTTATTAGTTAACTGTGAACATATAATATAATTTGTTTCGTTCCATCCATATTATTGGATAAGTTTTTTAGATAGATAAATAACACTAATATGTTATTATGAATGATTTTGAAAGAAAAAATAAAATTTAATATGGAATATTACACACAAATTGACCAACTCCCCACTATTACAGAAATAACATTAGTTGATGCAGATAACAAATTTGGTATCATAGATGAATACGTTTCCTCTAAATATCAAAAATATTTAGATGTTTTGTCCAATTATGACTGTTGATCTTAGTGTTATTTGAGTTCTTCTCTCTGTTTAATAATCCTGCTTATGTGTGAGTTTCACTATTAAAGGTGAATTTAGAATCTAGTATTGTGATCTAGATTTTTATAAATATTATGTATAATATTAATACAATGAATAAAAAATTACTTACCACATCTAAAGGGAAAATTTTCATTATTTATAAATATGGAATGATACTCTACTTACTTGAAATGTGTATATATATTTTGCGAAATGTTACAGATGGTTTCACACATTCTACACAAGGTGAAACTTTGACTCAGTATTCTAGAATGAATTTAGAGATTGAGGGGAATATAATAATCTCTATATTATCTTCAATTTTAGTGATGTACTTTTAATGGTTATTAAGAACAATCCTATGAATGGAATTTATGAAAAGAAAAAAAATATGGAGGCAACGTCAAATAGTAAAAGGGAAAATTTTAAATTTTGAAAATGAATTATGATGATAAGAATATTCTTAAAGGAAAATAATTTGATGGATTAAATACACTGGTTAATTAGGTGGGTAGAAGTATTATAGGAATTATTGAGACTTCTATAAATTTAATGGTGTTTTAATTGATACTTTATATATTACCATATTTATTTTATTCCAGTGATTTAGGTCTGTGGGATTTTAATCATGGAACACTTTCTTTGGATAACATTCATAACATTTTGGTTGTCTATGATATGATAATGGAATATACATCCAAGAAATTGAATTTACCTAAGAATGATATTTCAACTAATTCCATTATTAAGGAAATGATATCAAGGATAATTGAGGATGAATATGAATATGAAGTATGAAACATATATTCATATGAAGAACACAACATGAAATTTTGAAAGATTATTTAAATATTCCAAAATGGCTTACAAAGAAGAAAAATGTAAATTTATGGGGATTTTATCATTTAATTATTGTAGTAAAGGAGGTATTAGACATTTTTTCCACATATTTTAAAAATATGGAAGAAACTTTATGTGATTATGAAGAGGATTAGTCTCATGATGCTTCAAGGAATAATTTTATGAACATTAAAAGTTTGGATTTCCCATAATCATGTTAAATGATTATTTAATACTTAAGAATAAATTAGAGTTTGTTTTCTATGAATATTGAAACATCATCTGATGGTAGAGAGAGTGGTTTTTACTTATGTGGTACTGGTGAGAAGACATTCTTTGTAACAATGTGTGTCACTAAGATTAGTTGTGAGGTTTATATAATGAAAAAAAGACGTTTCATCAAAAAATTGTGAGTAGTGACATGAATATTAATTTTTTGTCATATTAAAAAAATAAAACCATATGGAGATTATTCAAGGTTATCATGTATGGAAAATTAATAATTATAGTGAAAAATATATCCAACATGGTTGAATTTAATAAGATTTATTCCAGGAGGAAGGAAGTTGTGTTTCCCTTTAGCATTGATGAAGTAAGATACTTACTCACAAATGAGATGAAAAAAATATAAATTGTATAAATAAAATTGTTTTTAATAGGATAAATTATACCAATATCTTAATTAATCATTTATAGAGAAAGCAATGTATATCAATATTTCCACAAATGTTATTTTGAACTCCTAAATGTATTGGGAGAAAATAAAAATCAAGAGTTGTGTGTTTCGTGTGATACAGGACCTTAATGTTTATTTAAAAAAAACTCTTAAACATATTATTCATAAAATCATATATAAGTTGAATAAATTTTTTAATCCCAATAAAATTTAATAAAATGGAAGATAAGAATTAAATATTATACAATTCATAATATTTTTTTTAACAAATTATACATTAGAAAAAAAAACATTCATTTTGTGTGAAGATAAAAAAATGAAAAAATGTATATAATTAAGACTAAAATGTTTTGTGAATCCTATATTTTATGTTCATAAACTAGTGGTATATAATAATTTAAAAATGATGAATTCTATAAATATGTTTCTTATAGATATACTGGATATTCACGGAGGAGAATGACCACTTGTGGACATTGTTGGTTTTGAGAAGGATACTAGTATATGGAATGATATCAATTATTTATATTAAGTAAATTTACATATATAAAAAGTGACATATTTCATATATATATGGGTTTAAAACCAAACCTACAATGAAAATTCAGTACGATGTTATTCAACAATTATGTTTTCTGTTTATAAATTTCTTTGGTGGACTAAATGAAGTGTAGGGAAGTTGTTTGAAAAAATTTCATATCAATGAAGAGTTAATCATAGTCCAATTGTTTTAACAAATCTAGTAACTTCATTAAATATAAAATCAAAAAACAAATTGGAAATAAAAATAATTTTTTAGGCTATGAGATAACTCATAAGAATAACAATGAAGATGGTGATAACCCGTTTGACATAGTTTACACCATAATGGTTGGAAATACATGTTAACTAATGAACAAGTGTGTAACATTGATTTCACTATGAAAATAACATAGAATTATAGATTAATATATTTATCTAATTTTGGGAAAAAATCGTCAATGATATATAAAAGAATATAGAAATAATAGTACCAATAGAAAATATTATTTCGCACTCCATATTGATGAATGGAATATGATGTAGAGTTATCATATTATTAAATTGGATTGAAAGAACAATATATATATAATTGGTTTTTAGTCAATAGGGGGGGTCTAATACTAAGCCATTTTGTTTTAATAATAAATATCATCCATCACCCATCAAAATATAATGTATGGGGAAATCATCTCCTCACATACTTGTTATGTGGATATTTTTTCTAAAAGTGGTAAAAGACATTATAAATACAATATGATTATCCATATATATATATATTTATTTTCTCTATAAAATCAGAGTATTAATAAATTGTGTGGGGAGAAAATCTATGAGGATAATCTAACGACATATATTTAACCTAAGGTAAGTGATATATTTTATTTCCATGTAGAGTATTTTTAGAGGGTGTTTGAAAAGTGGAATGATGTGATGTAACCATGTGCGTGTTTGATGTTTGAGAGTTTTTAACTATTATAACATGTTTGTTGATCATGTACCATTGGAAATTATTATACACTTATTCAAATCATCATTTTATAATGTGGGGGAATATTTTTAATGAATTCAATCTATGTTGATTTCATGATATGTGAAGAGGTCAACGTGGGTCACTTGGATGCCATTCATGAAAATATTTTCTAATATTATTATTTTCTACAAAAAAATTATTTTATTTATTCTTTTAATGGTCTAAGGTTGGTTCATTTTGGAATCTATAATGTTTGAAAATTAATTCATGTTTAATGTTTGATAATAGAATAAAATGGGGGTGATTGTCTAGAATAATATATAATCAAGGAAGATTATGTTATAAGAAGTTCTGGTATGCATGATATGATTATTAGGTCGCATGGGGAGGTTTTTTGGATTAAGAGTAAAATATAAATCACAAAAAGTAATTATTATGTTTCAATAGAAAGAAGCCTTTAGGAGACCAAAAATGGATACAATTTTTAAATATTATATTTAATATATAAATCATCATCAAAGACATCAATAAATAAAGTTTATCATATTATCTATTAGATATTTGGATTTCTATAAGATTCTCAAAAATGTATGGGGGTGTTTTTATAATGTCTAAACAATTTGGGGTGGAATAGAATTGGCTTGAAAATTTTATAACTTCCTTGATATGTAATGAGAACATTGATACATAAGGCTATTATGTGATACATAAGGGTAAATATATGATATTTAAGGGTCACTTGGTGATATGTAATGGTATCAATGTAATATGTATGGGTCTCTTTATGATGAAAAATAATGAACTTGTGATATTTAATGGTAGTAATGATAACTAAGAAAAAAGTAGACATTGAAAAAAGTATAGTGTGATGGAATTTAGAAGAAGTATAAAAATTTATTTTTGAAAACATGATATTTATGATTTTAATAACTCAAAGAATAAATCATTCATATATATTCTCAAATAAATCAAAATGTGACTAACAAGGACAGGATGAACCATAAGATTAGATTTGACTGGCAAAATTTTGAGAGGTAGTTAATTTTTTATATTTCAAACATGATATTTTAGTTTCAGGAGAAAAAAGATATTATATGATGTAATATTAGGGATATATAGATCTCATGAATTTTAAAAGGAAAAAATAATGATTAGAGTGAAGGATAATAAGATGAATTAAAGGAAGATTAAACATGATATTTTTTATTGAAGGAGTCTTTATCACATCACTGTTTTGGTGTGTGTTGATGAAGTGTTCATGAAGTCAATCATACTCGACATTAGTGAATTGTGGATGTAATATATACTATAATGAGATAATAAATTTAGAAGTATAATCCCTGCACTATAAAAGTAAAACATATCCATGTAACTTGTTTGGATAATTTTTTGGATACAACATTTACTAAATCAATTTATTACAAAAAATAGAAATACCAAATTTGATGTATCCACAATTGTTCTTATATTAGATAATGGCATTTGATGTCTTCTGTGATCAGGAAAAGGATGTATCTTCTCATTTTGAGTAGTGAAACATTACCAATATGTGTTTTTTAATTTCCTTAGTATGATATTTTCAACAAGGTGATTAATAACACTAATATGTTGTAGAGGATGTCAATTACAATAAATAATAAATTTAAAATATTTAATATTGTTCACAAAATCACCTTCCATTCTTTTAGTGAACAAGAACTGTATATTTGATTTATATCACCCCCACCAATGTTGAGTTATAATATTCATTTTTAAATATAAAATAAGTCATAATATTTTTTGTAGATAATTGTTTCCTTATTAGAGAGGATATAATAATATTATGTAATTTAATAAAATTATAAATAATATTATTATATTCTAATGATGGAATTTTGTCACACTGACATAAAATTGGAGTATGTATCCATGTCTTATTAGCATCACTTGTAAGAACATGAGTAGTGATTTAACATTTTTTTAAACTAGAATCAATTCCCAAAAAATGATATCCATGAATTTTATTTGTTTTCCATCCTTAATGAATCTAAATAATAAGTTAACAAATTTTACAATACTAATTATGTTGCAAGAAACCATTTTAAATTTAAGGAAAAATAACACGGGTAAGACATATTTTAATCCATGTAGGAACCATAGTGAAATACGAGATCACAAAAAATATTAATTATAATTGTTCACTATAGTACGTGTTAGTGTGAACCACCACCCATCCCAGTATGATCACACTAACCCAAACCAACATGGTCATCCTTGGTTTAGGACAGTTTCTTTTAGAGGATTCCAAAAAGGCTACACAAAATGAGATAAATTTACTATAAAATGACACTAGAATCAAAATTCAAAATGAAGAGGAATTTATAAGTATCGAAGATAATGGATTACTGATTCAAGAAACTGAGTATCCCATAATATCTTATAGATTATCTTTGAAAGAATATATAATGGATGAAGAAGGAAAAAGGGGAAATTGAGTCATCAGAGATTTTTACGTTGATATCCTTTATAGAATGTACATATTTCTTATACATTTAAATAGATTTGGGTGAATATCCTCATTAAAATAGATATATATGAATGAATGAGAAAATTATATATGGACCAAAGGTATAATTAATCCATATAGGAAATATTATACCCCCACTGGCTTACATGGGTACCCTAATCACACTGTTCTGTTACCTGGGTGAAACATCACCATATAACCAAAGTGGCATCAGTAACTATTTTGGAATTATTTCACAAAGCTTAATCCCTATAATACCCCCCTTCACCTAGCCTGAAACATTTTTGTATTTATTTACATTACTGGTTCATTTTCAATACAAAAATAGAAAATTGTAATAATGAATTCATTTAATAACATGAGTCTAATTTTTTGAAATGATCACCCCTGGCATTCAATCTTCTATCATTGATCTGTAGATTGTTGAGAATCTTATACTCTATTGATAGTGGGGACTCAGTATCCTAAAGAAACTATTGTCATCTCACCTAGAATAGGACATTATTTTTGGTTATACATTATTCAACCACACATATCCTATGTCTAATTAATGACTTATAGGTTCAAATAAGATACCATTCTAGTTAAATTCCCTACATGGCTCTCTTGACTTGACTATATCGATAATCCACAATGGAATCATCTTGAAGGGTTCTTTCAAATAAACCATAGGTATGTATCTATCATCTGGTGTTCCTCATCTCTTGACCTTAAAATAGAAGACAAAAAGGATATGGTTACAAGAAAAGAAAAGTAAAATCATATTTTTTTAAAAGGTATAGGGATACTCATTATAAGGAACTGAAATAAACTGGTATTAATTTATTTCATAGAGATATATGAAAAGCCTCCTTTATAGTCCCAATCCCCCAATTTTAAAACCTTACACCATCCTACATAGCTTAAAATTCCAATGATAATATTTATATATATTTAAATAGTATAATTATTATTAACTAAAATCAAATTTAAGATAGTATTATTCCCTTGTATAGTGGTAATTTGAAGTCATTATTGATAATCAATGACCTTCTTGAAAAGGGAAATTGTATTATTACAATATATTACTTAAAAAATATACCACAATTTATAAGATCATTGAAAAGGAAAAATTCCCTTCTTGAGGGTCATTTAATATCACAACCATTCAATTTCAACATTCATTTCCTTAAAAAATATCCAAAAAGGCAGCATTAAGAAACAAATTCCAGAAAAAATGACTTAATATAACTTAAATATTTTCTCCTAGATTTAATATAAATATATTGATAAAATGTCTCTAAGCTGGCTTGAAATATTTCATGTTGAATAAAATCAAATAAAATCAAAAAATAAAATTGAATCACGGAGAATTGAAATAAATAAAAAAATATATAATTACAATAGAAAAAATTGAATTAAATTTAAAAAATTATTATGATAAATATTAATTAAATTGAAAAAAATAAAAAAATTAAATATATTTTCACCAAATAATAAAAATTTTTTTTAACCCAAATGAACTGAAATTGAAAAAACTATACTCAAATTAATCCAAATAGACTTCCCCAGCCATAATTATATGGAAGAAAATTAAATTGAACAAAAATTAAAAAAATAAAATGAATTTAAAAAGATCATGAAAAAACAAAACCAAACCAAATTCTACTAAATTATTCAAATATATTTCCAATCAAAATAAAAAAATGATTTTAAAAATTATACTAATTTATTCCATGTAGTCTCAGTTGTATCATTTGATTTTAATATATTTTAGTTTATTTATGGTCATTTCCATTATGTTATATTTAGTTTGGTTTGGTTCACTTCGATCGTGATCTGTTTATTCCAAGTTGATTAAATTAAATCATGTTAATTTAAATCCATGTCATGTTTATTTTTATTTATTTTTATTATATTTTTTCTATTTAATTTATTTTAGGATATATTATTTCACTTCATATCTCATATATGGTATCACGTTCAATTTGATCATGTTATATTGTGTGTCATTCTATTTTATTTGATTTTGTAAAATAATTTTTTTTAATCAGTTATATTCAATTTAATTTTTATCATTTAAATATTATATTAGTTTGTATTTATTCAATGAAATAAATTTTTTATAACACAAAATACACATACATATATATTTTCTTATTTATTTAGTAATGTTCATCAAAATGCACAAAAATTCCAAAGGATCATTTTGTATAGTTCCTTTGGAGACTGAAGATAGAATATTTTTATTTCTTTAAGGATCTCTGAAATCTACCATTAATATCATCCCACATAGTACAGATCTCTGAAATACCAATCATAAAACATTTCTTCATAGTCATGAGATTGGAAACCAAAGAAAGTATGAGATTTGAATCTTATTAAGGTTAATGAATGAAGATACATATACATGACATGAACATAAGGGAATGGAAACTTGAGAATAACTTTTCAAAACTATACCATGTTTATAAAAATCATATTCGTGTTTCATGGTATAATTATTGGAAATTAATTAGACAATAATCATAATGATAATAATGAACATGGACCACTAGAACATATCATTTCTAAAAGAAATTGATTAGTGGAATATGAACAAGCATAAATCATTCATTCCATAGTAGTCAACGATCATTTACTAGGATATCATAATGGAATGGGTTCACTCTGAAAAACATCATAGTAGTCAAGGTCCACTCCCTAGAAAATCATTGTTGACAAATTTAAATAATGAATTTGGTTGACTCCCAATTGTATAAGTCCTTGTCTCCTAAAATTTCAATCATTACCCAATGAATTAGAGAGTGATATAGGCTCCACCCATCATTGGTAATAACTTGGTTAATATAATTAGGAAAAATGTAACCACCATCAAATCATGAAAACCATATATAGGTGTGTCAAAAGATCATAAAACAATCATCATATCATAAACCAAGAATCAAAATTGGTTTTCTAAATAGTTCATCATGATATAACCAATGTAAAAAATATGATTCATAAACATTAAATCATTTAATAATATCTTTACCCAAATAAAAAGAAGTGGGTTTCATTAAAAAGTTTATCATGGTGTAACACAAGTAATAGAAATGTGTTTCATAAACATTATTTCATTATAAAAATATATCATTCTGAGAAGGTTTAATAATGGTATCATTGGTGTAACATCCCATCGTTATCCAATGGTACATTCGATTAATTTTTTTTGTTTTATTTCTTAAAATTGTATTGAATTTGAATCCTATAAGGCCAAATGATGTCTTGTGGGTTTTTGGGGACTTTTTTGAAACATGGAGCACCGAAAATAAGTTAAACAAGATGAGACACATGGTTGGACATACCATGCGCCTCATGGTGCCTTCGTGTGTGGCCAGTTGTAGTCTAAGAAAGTGGAAACACAAAATATTTGTGTATTCTTAGTTGGCCATGTGCATAACACATGTGATGTCCCACCTTTAAGAAAAATATGACTCACAATTGGTGAACATTTTGGCCAATCATGTGGCCCATACTGTGCATGTAAATTCAATGAACTATTTTACCCCATTTTCTTCACCCCCTATATCCACTATGGATTTACCCATCCCACTATCACATGATCTTCATGTGATGTATATTTTCCCTATTTGGTGGGGGTTATAAATATACTGACTTCACATGTTTTAGGATGAATCAATATTTTCCACTGGACGTGTGATGTACTATGACCCCATGGATGGATATGTACACTTTATTGAGTCCTTTTACATCATTTTTTGTGATGTTTCATTGTTATGCTAGCCAGATCAAATGATGAAAACATTCTAATAGCATATTTAATTTACTAGGATGGATTTCCATCCCAGTAGTGAACTTTTCTTATGGCGAAACTGAATAATGGGTGTCCTCTTATCCCTTCACCACCCCATTGGGTGTGCCATCCAAAATAGACCAAAATGCCTTTTGCATTTGGTTGTGTTACACCTATTTTGAATGTTAAAAATTAATATATTGATTTAATATGGATATCAAACCAGGATTTGAAACCTTTTGGAAATGTATAATATTGGTTATAATAAATTGGGCCTTATGAAATTCCATATGTAATTGGAATACATGAAAATTTCTTTTAAATATCATGTGAAATAATTAATTTACATGCTTGTGTTGAATCCCATTAATAAAGATATATTCCATGGAGTTATTTATTACTATTCATTATTTTGTTCCTAATGTATTATTCTATACACTTAGTGATATTCCATGTGGCATGCCTTGTTGAATACTTAATGTTGAATACATGATTTGGTTCGAATTGAAATGGAATGTTTTGTCACACTTCAAAGTTTGAGGTATTGAGATGTCAATGATGAAATATATTTAAAACACATTATAACATTTTTTAATTATGGGTATATTTATTTTTTACCAGCTAATTACCTATAATTATCTTGTGTCTCATTTAATATGCATTGGAATCTTACTTCATTCCCTATATTAATGGCATGAATTATGTGTAACTCCTCGATAATATTTTTAGACCGTGATATTGAACTGCATGTGATGAAATGAAATAGGATAAATATTAGTCCTTGTAACTTATGAATCATACCATTCATTCTATTATATAATTCTTGTTGGATTTATATATGAAATTTTACATTTTTGTTTGGTTGAATTGTTATTCGTTGTGAAATGGAGAGAATGTGGAATATAGAATATTATTTGTTTCCTCGTTATCCAAAATTCATCATGTGATATATATTCCATGTTTGATATGGATAATAATACAACATGGATAGAATATGGGTTCTATATTAAGGATCCATGGATAGAAAATTCTTCTCGTTGGGTTACATCCTGATGCCACGAGGTTGATTATTTTAGTTTCTAGGTAAAGGATTCCCATGAAGTTTATTATACTCCTAAGTCAGATGAGTTCCAAAGGGGAATAAACCGTGCATGGAACTTTTGGAAAGTCGGATATGACATTCCATGGGTGATACTAGGTCACATATGTGAGAAATCTGGGATGGACTTAAAAGTTACCATTTCTTGTAGTGATACAAGGGACCCCATATGGAACACCATGGACTGACTCATTGGTATTCGATTATTAGATATTCACATTGTGATAGATGGGTTTATTTTAAATTTCATAGTATAGGAAAAAGACTCCACCTATGAGTTTGACAGATAGTTTGATTGGACTTCTTATTCTTATGATAGGCAATCCATACTGTTATTATGGACCTATTTTTCTATCTATAGGTGTTTATTGTGTAGACTTATGCGTTCTTATGAAATGACATGGAAATGAGACCCCATTTTAGAGAAACAATTTGGGGTATTTCTTTTTTATTTTCCAAAATTTCATTAAAACATGTTATATGATTTGTGGCGTACACATATACCTTATGAGACTTTTGACATTGGAAGAAGTAGGTGGTATATGATGAGATTCTATCTGGGAACCCACATGAATATGTCGTTGTTTATTTATTTACTGCACTATAAATTATTTATATGGCACACATTTATCTATTAACATCATGAAATGGAAAGGTGTATACACATCAGGTGCTGACCTACTAGGATGTATATATCACACACTTATCAGGTGTTGTTAGGTACCCGAGTACACATTATTCTCCTAGGAATGGATAAGGGGAAGCATTCCACTATTGATGTCTGATATGCATCTTTAGGATGACTCTTTGGGGGTGGAGGCAAGATCTTATGCATGAGATGATTTTGTTGTAGTTTTTTTGTATATTTTAGTATTTTTTAGAATGAAATATATACTTGTACCCATTTTCCCTCAAATTATAATTTTTTTACAATATCATATACTAAAATCATCATTCTATATGTTATAATTATCCAACGTCATCTTATGTCTTTCATATAATTAAGGGATTATTTTTGGATTTCTACTACCATATGTTCATTATTATTATTATATTATTTGTTAAATATTGTAGTCTATTGTCCATAATTGACCTAAGTGGGAATATTATCCCCATTATCACACCCAAGGCCCTTACTGCTATTCGGTAACCTCTTTCATTAAGAGAGAGGTGCTTGAGGTCATCTAGTCAACGGTTATTGGGTACCAATTGAGTGTCTCCCTAGAAGGGACACTGCAATGTTGTATCAGAGCACTCTTTCATATTTTCATACAATTTGGGGTCATATTAGAGACTAGGATAGAGAGATTTGGATTTTAACCTCTTCTCGGTCATAGCTAACCCATATATAGGACACCCCCAAATTACTAGGATTGGTAATTCTAGTTATTTATTATGCCCATTATGGTTGATATGACTTCATCTTTGGGCGAAACACATGTTTTGAGATATTATTACATATATGTAATTATGATAGTGATTTACATTTCTTTAGTCCCTTGAGATGAGGGTGTTTAATTATATGCAACAAACTAGGGACCATTGGAAATAAATATACATGTATATTTTCATGCCACATCAATATTTAACATGCATCTTCATGTTGCATGTGAGTGATTTTGTGTCTAGTTTCTATATATTTAGAACTTGTTTTGATATAAATTTAGAATTTTTCCATTTTTTCTTATAGATATATGTTATGGTTTGGGTTAACCAGACACGAATTAAATCTCAAGATGTGTGTGGGGCCATATTAATTGAAATGGTGATCTACCTAATTGATCCATGTTGAGAGGGAATTGAATTCTTAAATGGATTAAATTCTGGGCCACCTATAATAAATGAAATAGACTCTTATAAGGATATAGGATACCATAACATTATCCTAGCTAGGGGATATAAATTGTGTTTATAATGATCACATATGGTCTTAACATTTTATCTATTCCTGAATCACTGAGCAGTATGCGGGTTTTATCACGATCATGAAGTCTTTTTACCAGCTCTTCATTATCATTTTCCTTTTCTATTATAAATTTTATATGAGGTGTTCAAGATTGGATATTATAGAGTAATTTCACTGTGGAATCCTCATTATTTATTCAACGAGATTTGAGCTGAAAACGTTACAGAGTTGTTTGTCGTTGAGCCACCTTTTAAACCACGTGTCGTACCTCATGAGTCACCTCCTGCTGATCATCCCCTAGAAGTTGATTCAATGTTAGGGGATATTTTTCTTATGACTTTTCATTCATTTCAGGGTGCTCCCATTCCATTCTCTTCTATGAAAGAGTTGAAGAAGTCTATTTAGTAGAAAAAAACTCCTTCCTTTTCAGAATATAGTGATCGTCATGCTGTAGAGTAATAGATAGAATATATGATATCCATTTTATACCATCCTCACATGCCTATATAGAAGAGGGTTTAGGTGTGATCTATGATTTTTTATTGATTACTCTTCTATAATCACTGGGCATCAGTGTTTTTCTTTATCTATGATGGGTGAAAAATTGACTACTATGGGATTATTTTAAGATGATCGTGGGTATGTTGTCTACTTGAATGTAAATATCATTCACTTTACAATCAATATAGAGATAATTAATCATTCCATTATTATAGAAAAAAATATTAGGGAAGTTGGTGATGTGAGGTAGATAAAAATAGTTCCGAGATACTTTGATGGTTCTATGGGTAGTAGAAAATGTCTTCTTGAATGTTCATGTGGGGGTGGTCCCTTCTTGGTGACACACAGTGAACATTCTATAATACAACACCATATTAACAGAATAACCCTCAAGAATCCATAGATTATTTGGAACCTGGTGGAATGTCGATATTGTGGAATGATGGGTCATCTATAGTTCTTATTTCATTCAATTACTCTAACATCTAGTGGTACATAATCCACACCAACACCTCTATCTTGTAAGGGATTTGTTACACCAAATCTGATTGAGAGTCAATATTTTACTATCTTTATAAGAAGGGGAAATAGTTGAAATGATCCAATCATCCATGATTTAAATCATTATCATTACCACAGTGGATCTAATCATGCTATTCTGACTCCATCTCAAGGATGATAATCCTGCCATATGTATATTGTGTAGCCATCACCAGAGTAGAAGAGTCTAGGTCCATCTATGTTATGATGTACTATCCTAGTATCCTATACTATAGTTTCTTACATTATTTATATAGGTGTTTCAAAATATATTATATATGCTAATTCTTTTGAAATTATGGGTATTTTAATTGAGTAATTTTGTAGTTTTTTGTCACTTGACACTCCTCTAGTGGTTAGGATATAGGGAATATGTCATATTTAGGAGTTTCCACTTCAAATGGGGAGGTAAAATTTCATATGAAATTTATTATTCCTTGAGATGACTAGTTGTGACATCATTAATAATATGGACTAGATTGTTTCTTATCATTCTCAACTGTATTTATATAATTATAGAGTGTCTTTTACATCATCAAAGAGATGTAATCATATAATTTTTGAATAATGGTATGTCCAGGAAGATCAAGATGGACACAAGTAGATTGGGATTCTGAAAGTGAAAACATAGTTAGCGATTCTCTTTATGACTTATCATGGCATAGAACTTATCGATTTCCCTATACTTTGGGTCATTTCAAAGGAATCCTCTATAATGACTTATCTGGATTACCTACTGAGATATTATTTGTTGGAGTTATTATCTATAGGTTGAGATATTATTTGTTTATTTGAATCATAAATTATTAATATATATATCCATGAAGTGGGACCAGAATATGATGTATTACTAGTTGAGGGAATACATATAGTCATAAAATTATAATCATTGATACAAAACTGTTAAAGGCAATGTTTTGCATAATACCTTGTTCTAGAAGACACTGAAATAATCCATAAATGTGGATGGAAGTGATTGAAATATGATGGATTTATTTTTTATGTTTTTATATATAGGTTCATGAATTATATGGTAATCCTATCTTAGTAGATCTAGTGATGAAATCATCTCTTATGGAACATGTTATGATGCATCAGTTATCTTATTCTGAGTGCCTCCTTCTGAATCAGACTATCGTTAGAGGGAACCCACATCCTAATAGTGTTTGAGTGCCTTCTACGTTATGATTAGATATGATGATGGAATGCCATTCCTCAATTTTAATACTCCATCCCAGTATTAAAAATATGTATTAGGACATGCATATTTAGTATTGGTGGATAGGTATGATGAAGCTGAAATGAGGTTCCATAACTCTGTGCTCTGTCTATTAGTAATTAAAGGCGGACAACTTGTATCCTGCTTGACATCCAAAACCTCAATACATTCCCAAGTGGAACTATAATGAATTCACCATTGATTTTATAATAGGATAGTTGAGATGTCCTTGAGGTAGAGATGTATTACGGGTGATCTCCAATAGTATGAAAAACATCGTGCACTTCCCACCTATATATAATTCCATCTCTGTTGATGAGTTAAAAAGGCTCTATATTCCAGAGATAGTTAAAGAACATGATATATACCATTCCCTTATTTCATACCAAAATTCCTAGTTATCATCGTGATTCTATAAAGGGGTGCATAAGCCATTGGGTTCTATGGTGATCTTGAGTACTATATATCAACCTCAAACCGATGGTCAGTCCAATCAGATGATTCTGGTGTTAGAGGATATGCAATAGTCATGTATTCATGAATTTGGAGGTTCATTAGAGAAATTGTATTCCTCTAGATGATTTTGATTATAATACAATATTTTAGGAAATTATTCAGATGGATCCATATGAGGATCTCTATGGAAGACTATTCCATTCACCTTTATGTTTCCCTGTGGTTGGTGTGGAAACTCTAATGGTTCCTCGTCTCATTCACGAGACATTAGAGCATGTAAAATTACTTCAGAATCATATGAATACAACTCGGTACAAGTAGAAGTCCTATACCAAACATCAGATTTAATATTTAGAGTGTTAGGTGGGAAATAAAATAATTTTTTATCGACCAATTTGGGTCATAAATGAATTAATAGAAAAGATAAGTTAATTCTAAGGTGTGTTGGGCCTTTTGAGATAGGGAAACAAGTTGGGCTAGTAGAATATAGGTTTTTATTTACTCAGTGGTATTTTCCAATGCATAATGTATTCAATGTATCTCATCTTCGATAGTATATTTTATACTCGTCTCATTCATTTGATCCTAAGAATATCATGCTAGAAGTGGATGTGTCTTTCCACGATCATATAATTATTTTTATTGATCTTAACATGAAGGTTATCTATAGAATGAATGTTCCTTTAGTCCATGTGCTCTAAAATCCAGGAAATTTTCTTTATAAGACATGGCAGTGGGAGGACAGTTTATGTGCTCAGTGGCATGAAATGTTTTCAAACGACGACTTACCTCCTTTATAAGGGAAACAATGTTGAGATTTTTATAGAGGGATGGCTCTAACATCCCATACTTATCCAAATGTACAGAATGCTAAAATTTTGGTTTTATAATTTTTAATTGCCTAAATCTAGAATACTGAGAGTCTAAAAGAGGTCTTGAGGGTGTATGGGTCAAGATTGAATCCATGAGCACTTAAAATGGAAAAAATTATGGGCCACATGGTTTGAAAAAACATGCACCCTAGGGCACACATCCGTGTGACCAGTTGCAGTTCACAGAAAATGTGAATATGAATGGATTTCATAGTGATAGTAAATAATTTTCCTAGCCTATGTTTTGTTCCCCCATGAATAATATCAATCCACACCATTTGTGTGTTTTTTGGATAAATGTGTAGCCAAATTGTGTGACCCCTTCTATGTGGGTAGATTTAATGAAATGTTTTAACCCTTATTTCTTCACCCTTCTCTCTCTACTTGGTATTTTCCCCTCCCCCATGCACAAGAACCCTCTTATAATTCTCCATTTAGTTTTGGATAATTCTATATCATTTTTTATTTTTCCATCACTATCACAATCTACAAACTCCACTCGGTAATATACATAATCCTAACTCCCCTATTTCCTGGATTCCCCTGTATCCATCTTTTGATCTCTATGTGACAAATCATTTCCATATTTTTTAGTTCTACTAAATCTATTTATTTCACCTGTTTCAGGATGAATCATGCCTAATTATCATACATGTTGAGTACTACAACCATGCGGCAGGGTGTATACTCTTTTTCCCATCACTTCATTGCATTTTTTGAGTCGCATCGTTGTTCTTATAGATGGATCATCCTGGGTAGGCTTTGTTATAGTATTTTAAATTTATCAGGATAGTTTTACATGTCGGTAGTTATATTTTCTTATGGTGAAATGAAAAAATGGGTGTTCTTTTTTTACCTTGTCCACCCTATTGGGTGTTCCATTTGAAATGGCCAAAAATTCTATATACCGTAGGTTCTCTTACACCTTGGTTTACTGTTTTAAATTGATTGATTCATTTAATATAGACAATGAACCATGAGTCCAGAACATTTATTAATACTTCATATTAGTTATAATTAAATCGACTATGTGAAATTACATATTGATTTGGAGTACATGAACTTTCCTTTTAAATATCATTTACAATAATTAATTTCACAAGAACGTGTTGAATCACTTGCATAATGATACATTACATAGTTTTCTTTCTTACTATGCCACATAGTGTTTCTATTATGTTATGCTTTCCACATTATAATATACCCTACACATTGTCTTTTTAAATGCTTAATATTTATTTCTTGAATTGGTTTGAATTAAAATGGTAAGATTTGTCAATATTGTTATCTTGATGAATTAAAATGTCATTATTGAAATATTGGTTAAACAGAATTCTAATTTCATGTACCTATAGTTATATTTCATAAATTTCTTGATAATTCCATAACATTTTCCTTTATAGAATTGCTTATTTATATGCATAATTCCTTATTTCCTTGTTTAGTGGCACAATCTACATATAATGCCTTGGAATGATTGTTATATTGTTATATTCAATTACATGTGATGTCATGAATTTAATTAAATATTATTAAATGTAGATTATTCCAATTATCATGATTTATCTTACTCAATTATTATTTCCTTTCAATTGGAAATATTTTATTATTATTGGCTGGAATTTCATAGCATGGGAAAATGGTGGGCAAGTGGTATTGAGATGATTATATATAAGATCACAACTATATATTAAATACTTGATATATATGCCCTATTTGATATGGATCATGATATGACCAGGAGAGAACATGGTTTCCATATAAAATATCCACGGATGTACTTAGGCTATCATTGGGTGATAACCTAATACCTCAGGGTTGATGCATTGGGATTCGATGAATCAGATACCCAAGTGGATTATTATACTCCTGGGTGGTACCAATTCACAAGGGGACAAAATATTGACGTTCCTTTTGCAATGATGTCTATGCCAAACCATGCATGATTCTCAGTCCCCTAAGTGAGATACCTAGGATAGACTCTGATGTTTACATGCCTAAATGTGATATAAAGTACTTTATATAGATCGCATTGGACAGACTCTGTGGTTTTGGATTATCAAATGTTGTTGTTGCAATACTTGTGATTATTTTAGATATCCTTGGATGGGAATGAGACTTTACTATAGAATTTGAAATATTTTTTGACTAGATTGCTAATTTTTATAGGAAATATCTCTATCTATTATTATTATCCTTTTGTACTATCACTTGGTGCTTTATCTGTCTACTTGTGGATCCTTATTTAATGACATGGAAATAATACCCCCAAAAAAAAGAACAAGATTAGGGATATTATTTATTTGTTTCGTCATTATCATTGGAACTTGTTATATGTATTGTTACTTCCAAAGTTTTCTTATCAGTCCTCTACCATAGGTAGAAGCATGTATTATGGGACAATTGTTCGTTTTGGAACCTTGTCCATGATTTAGTTGTTTATTCATTTACTACCATGTCATTTATTACAATTGGAACATTGTTAACTTTTTAGCACATGAAACAGAAAGATATAGACATAGTAGGTTCTTGTATACTATGATGCATATCTCAAACACTAATCAAGAATTGTTTTCCATGTATTATTTTTTCTTGTAGGCATATATAAGGGGAAATGTGATGATTTTAATGTATTTATACTTCCTTAGGATGGAAAATTGGGGGTAAAGGCCTTGGCCTATGTGAATGATGTCACAATAGAAATTTTTCATCTTTTTTCTAGTATTGTATATCATGATATATTTGATTCTACCCTTATCCCCCAGAAATCTCATTATTGTATAGTATCATACATTGATAAGATCATTCAATATATTATGATTATCCACCATCTTCCTATTTCTTAAATATATTGCATGAATTTTTTTCGTATTCCCTCTACCAAATTTCTATTTATAATCTTCCTCTATTTATACATATTTTTTCCATTATGAATACTTGATCTATGAATACATTATCTCCCTCTTGACATACCCTAGAATGTCACTGCTCATCAGTAGTCCCTTTCATTCATGGAGATACACTTGAATTCATGTGGCCAAAAATCACTGGGAACCAATCGAGTGGCACCTAGGGCTTGATGATGCAGTTAGAATATATCCCCATTAACGGCTAGTTAATATAACAGGATTCCATCATATATGGAAAAAGATTTTGAAAAATCAGTTTGAAAAATAATTTAGATAAATTATCATTCATTGAATACAACATTTTTTCAAAAATAATAAAACATTTTGTAAATATTTTTCATTGAAAATAACCGTGAAATATTATAATGGAATCATTAAAAACAATTTAAAACATTTCTTGAGTAATATATCATATCCTATTTCAAAAACACTTTCTAGAAAAAAATAATTTTAAAAATAACTTTCTAGGAAAATTACAATGGAAACATATAAATTATGTTCTTGAATTATTTAAAACATTTTTTGAGAAAATGAATAATTTCAATTTGGAAAAAAATTCCAACCAATAAAATTCCAAATAATTTTTATTTTAATTAATCTTGATAACATATTTTGGATATTTTATTAATTTCATAAACCATTTCATGAGTAAAGTTTCATTTTCACTTTGAAGAAAATTCATTTTTTAAAACCTAAAACGTTTTCAAAATACATTTCATTTAAAATAATCATGGAATATTATATAGGATTATTCGAAACAATGATTTTTTATGAGGGAGGAAAATTCCATTCATGTAATACACATTAAAACAAATATTCTTTTCACATATTCAATATTACAAAAATAATAATTGATTAAAAAATGACATCAATATTCTCTCAATAATTTTTTTCTAAAATTAAAACATGAGAAAACATATAATTAATAAATCTTTTTAATAATTTTTTTATGAAACATATTAAATTTTTGTAAATCAAATATATGAATGAAACAGAGAATTAGACTAAAGAGAAAGATGGACATGATTTATCATTAATAAAATATTTTTTCCTATTTAATCATTTAAGAGTGAAAAAATTATTGATAAAATTTATTATCAATAAAGAAAAAAAGAGAGGAAAATACAATATTTTATTGACAAATATATCCTAATATTTCATTATTGGAAGCATAATCATAATCAATCCTGATATATGTTGAGATTGTAACATAAAACAATTACAAAATTTGTAACATTGATTGTAAAGCCCCATTAATGAAAAAAATTAATTGAAAAATATTATATAATATAAATAAATAGATTAATTATATTACATGTTAAATGGGATGTATATAAGATACCTAAAAGAATATGGGTGCATAACATAATGTATAACCTATGAAAGGAAAATTGAGATAAAAATCACTTACAGTATTGTTAAAATTTTAACCATATGCCCCATAAAAGAGATATCCCATAATTTATTTGTTAATACTAATAATATTTAATATAATAATCCTAAAATAAAATCATGTTCATTACATACACTAGATAGATTAAGCATATAGTGAATAGGACATGTGTCTCAATGAAAATAAATGTTAGATGAAAATCCCTTACCATAAGACATGAAAACCATCATACACATTAAAACCTCATTTATAATAAATATAATATTATTATACATGAGATATTATATCATCTTTTATAAAAAAAATTATGGAGATTGGGAAAAAAATTAAAATTCTCGGTTATTAATGTTGCCTCTTCTTTGAACAACATCTGTTGGTTTTCTCCAAATAGATTATTAGGCTGTATTTCTAACCAAAAATAGTTATCTATGATTATAACTAGAAATTAAAGATATTATTTGGTCAGGGATTGTATTAAATAATGGGTTTTGGAATTAGGAATAAGCGAGGTGATGAAGGCCTTCTAAAATTCTAGTGAGTGGCACAATTGTAATTTTTTAAAAGAGATAGGTGTACGCCCTTTTTTAGACACCACAAGGATCCTAAATGGTGCATTTTAAAAAATTTGATTTCATACAGAAAAAATTATTCCATAAAATGGGTGTGTAACAGTATTTATCCAATATTAACCCTTACCCTTTTTTTAAACCTTGGTAAACTAATTTTCACCTTAACCTCGATAAATGAATTTTAATTTTTTTTCAATGAATTAAAAAAAATTATGTTGAAATTATTAGATAATATAAATATTTTGGATTCTATATATGGAATAATTTTTTCCCAATTTACATTCACATATGTCAATAAATCTAATTTAAATTTAATCATGCAGACATAATAAAAAATTAGTCATCGAGAAAAAATAATAATAAAATGTTTTAAAAGATTTTATATTAAAATTAAATATGAAATTAAGTCAAATTAAATAAATTAATTTAATAGATATATAAAAAAATTACTTCTCAAACCATATTAACAATTTTTTATGTGTTTAAATGATTTAAATGAAATTACCATTCTTAATAAAATATATAATTTTTTATTATTCATTTAAAAATTTAGCATTTCCAAAAATAAAAAATACTCTAAAATATATTTTCATTAGTATAATATGAAAACTAAATTAAATTAATTAAGATAAATGTCCTTAAACTGGAAAAAAATAATTGTGAAATTGTGATAAAACTTTGTTTGCAGAAAAATATTTTTTAAGTGGAAATTTGGATTTATTTTTATATCTTCCTTATAAAACAATTAATAATAATGTTACCAATTTGATAAAAAAATAATATATATATATATATATATAATTACAATCATTTGAAAATATTTTCTGTTTAATTTACTAAGGAAAAATACATTTTAGTTCATTAAAAATAATTTTTAGAAAAACACTTTCCTTATTTTTTTTCATATTTTTCATTTTCATTTTTAAATAATTATTTACCAATGTATTGATTTTATAATTAATTTTGGACCAAGTATTTTCATAACATAATTCATCCAATCCATAACTTCCATTGAAAGGGATATTAAATTACTATGATAACAAATAATAATGATTTAATAGTATATCATGTTTTGTTAGAACTATGTGTTAAGTGGAACAAGGGCAAAATTCTATGTTGTGAGTAATGAAATAAAAACTCGATGATGAATGAAAGGAAAATTAATCAAATTATTACAATTATCTGAAATGAAATCTACTTCCAAAAGTCTTATGGTGTTATATTCTAACCACATTAAATAAATTATGTCCTCACAGTTTGAGCATGTGCATCCTAAAAATGGGTTTAACAATATAATGTTTATTTTTCGAAAAGACACGTATTAAAAATGATTAATAAAAGTTCCTCTAGAATATAGATATGATATTTTGAAAAGGTGATTTGGAAAAAAATGAACCAGGCTTCCCAATCTGAGAACAATGGTTTAATGTGATGATTTGGAAATTAAAGAAATGAATAATGTCTAAATAGTGATAGAGAGTAATAGAGATCATTTATCACAAGAATGTGAATGATCATGTGAAGTCAAAAAAGAAAAATTCCTTAATCCAATTATGTTTGAAATTGGAAATTTTTTTATTGTAAATTATGGAAATATTAAAACACTTTTTCAAGACCCTTTTTCGAAAGTTGAATAAATTTCAATATAATTTACACTTAATTGATTTCTTTCTATTTAAAAATAATAATGTAACTCTTAGTATTCCTTGATCAATTTTCACTTCATCTCATACTATATGAGATTAATATGAAAATTTAATTCTATGAGAACCAATGAATCATAATATCCATAATAGAATTTTAATACATTAATATTATCCCTTTTTATATTCATAAAAAATATATACATAGGTTATTAAATATACCTAAATATTCATTTGGTGATGTTATATATTAATATCTACAAGGTTTCTATATGTTCTACATAAACCACTCCACAAATCGTTAACATCAGGCCATTCAAAGACTAAAAATTTATAAATTTGGACACTAAATTTTCTATAATTAACTTATCATAAATCCCATAAATATAAATATATATCTCATAATGTTGATATATTTAATATGGGAATAAAATTGAAAGATACTCTCCTAACCAATGGTATAAAGTAGGATTACCATAAAACCCCAATGAAACCTAAATACATCCCTATTAATAAATTAAAACTAAATATTGTTGAATATATACCATAAATTCAATTAGGTTATAAACTCCATAAATGAATAAATAAAATACTTTGTAAATAAATCATCAATTAGTTCCAATGTCATCTACAAAATAAAATTTAAAGTATTAATATCAAACATATCATTATCCAAACTATACACCATTTACTCAACGTTAGGAATACGTTAATGTTTAAGTTCCCTTGATAAAAGAATCGCCATTACATTAAATAAATTTATAAACCATTAATACCATTTAAGATATTCATGTATCTTATTAATGAAAAGTTATAATGGAACAATATAATTATTTTTCATTATATAAATAAAATAATTCCAATAAGAAAAGTATAATTCATGGAATCCTAATACATAAACACATTAATAATTAAAATTTCAGCACAAACCGTTAATCATGATTGATCTTTTTATTCCATAACACATAGTTCCTTTATAATTTATTTGTAGTCTATTCATCTAGAGAAATATAACCATTACCATACAACATTTTTTATTCTTCTTTCATAAGTATTCCTTGGCAAAAATGATTTTTATAAATCAAATAATTTCACATATGAAAAATTCAAACATAGATGATATCTTTTAGAGAAACTTTGTCGAATCCATTTTATTAACCAATCATTTGATTTTACTTCTTTAATTACATTCATTATGACATTATTTTCCATAGTTAAAATATCTTATCTTTTATCTAATACATCCACTTGGGTGCCTCTACCAAAATTCTCAACACATAGGAAACCGAATATTCTATACTCCATTGCTTCGACCAAATAATCTCTCAGTGAACCCTATATGTATCTTCTCTAGTGAGATTAAGTGTTGGTTAAAGTGAATGTTATAAATATTATATTATGATAAATAATTCAGAATAATCATAATATTTGTCACTCTATTCATAATCCCATTTTGTTTTATATCAACATATTTTCTATCACATTAAACATTAATCTATTTCACTCTAGTTCCATCCACTGACTATAACCAACTAGAAGACTGTGATAAACAATATACATAGCAGGAAACCACATAATCATGAAAAATTACATAAAGGATATTTACATCAATAAACCATGTTTTCAATTTATAACAATTTTAGTTAAACATAGTTCATTCCTGGTTATTATATATTTAAATACTTCATCATGGTTCGTAACATGTTTTAAAATTTCTAATTCAAATCCACCAGAGTGTTAAAACTGGGGTGTAGCAAGGCCTTTTTTATAAAACATGTTCTAATCATTCTTAGATCAATTAACAATATTTTAGAGTTATTATCCATAGGTACCCCTATCCTAGAACTTCCAAAAACTTTTAGTATAACAAATAGAAGAAATTTTTAGGAAACATATCAGTCTATCCATTATTGAAATTTCAATACATTTTACTATTGATAGACTCATACTTATACTTATTTATAGACTTTTCCCTACACACATTCCATAGAATTTTCCCTAGGTATTTTAGTAAAAAAAATTCATCCTGGTATCCAATGTATAAATAAAACTATCCTCTGATTCTAGTTGTAATGACACAAACATCCCATAACTGTATATTAAATCTTATTTGATAATTATTTATAACATTATTCAAACACCTACATGAGGTAAATAATTCTATAACTTATTTTCATACTAGACATAATAAATTTTAATTTAATGAATGATCTCTAGAACAAGACATAAATTTCATCCCATGTAGCCTTCTTCTTTGATATACCATGCTTAAAAATATTCTTCATACCACAGTGGAAGGGAACAAAAGAATGGGTGATCTTATATTCTCATTAAGGTTATCAAGTAGAGATACATAATAAAAACATGATAATAATGGTATGCGAACAAGAAAATACCATTTAAAACCCATATCTTGCATTTGAAGGACCAAATACATATTCATGACCTAAATATTGTTAGTTAAATATATATTAAAAATTATGATATTATGAAACATTAACCATTAGAACATACACTTGGAATAGAATGTAAATTTGTATTATATACATAAGCAAAAAATGATTACTTTAGTATTCAGGGATCATTTCGAAATCCATCATAGTGGAATGTGTTCACTCCCCAAACAATCAATTTAATCTAGGTTCACCCACAAGACATTCATATATTAAAAACTCTCATACTAAACAAGGTTCAATTACCATTCTAGTCATGTTTATATCATGGTATCTCAATACTCCCCTATTTCATTGGTGGGATATATGTGTCCCTCCCATCCAATGTTATTGCATAACCATCATCAATTATTATAAAAAAAAATCATGTAATTAAAACAATACATATTGGTGACACAAGATCATAAAACCATCATCATACCAGATCCCAAAAAATTATATAGGTTTTATAATAATTTCAATATAACATAATTTACCTAAAAGAAACGTGTTTCATAATAATTTCATCATTTAATTATATAGTAATCCATGGAAAAACTTGTGTTTCAAAATCATTTTACCACGGTATAACCCGTGGAATTGAAACATGTTTCATTATCCTATTTTAATCATATACATAAACCATTCTTATAAATAATAACTATGGTATCCTTCGATTATATCCACATTTAATCATACTTATCATCTGAAGATTTTATTTATATAGAATCATATTTTGAATGACAAGAAGGATCAATTCTTTAGGAAAATTATTTTAATTGAATTTTTTTTAAACAAAAATATCTTTAAATATTTTGGAAAGAATTTTCATTGAAAATTATCTATTTAATTTTTTTAAGAATATTTAAAAATCAATATGAAATTTTATAAGGTAAATATCATTTCCACTTTGAACAACACATATTAATAACTAATAAATTTATCATATCATTTTCATTGAAAATAACTATTTAATATTATAAATGAATATTTAATAATAATTTAAAACAATTCATGAGAAAAAATCCATTTCACATTGAAAATCTGTCTTTAATAAAATCATTTTTTATGTCAATTTATTTAAAAATAACCTTAAAAACATGAAATGTATTCTTTATAAATTATATAAACAATTTTATGATGAAAATAATCTTCTCAATTTATGAAAACATTTTTATAACATTAAATAATTTGAAAAAAAATTATTTTAAAATAACAGTGTAATTTAATTTAGGAAGATATAAAACACTAAGTGGTCATGATTTTATAAAAACTATTCATGTTGTAAAAAATCATAAATTTTCTTTTCACAATTTTTTTCAAAATAAATACGTGTGTTATTTGGATAACGAAATGAAAAATATTATCAAACAAAAACTAGATAATTTAATTCCTGGGTATAAAAGTGTTTAATAAATAATTTGGATGTTAAAAATATTTGAACACATCTATAGAATTAATTACTATGGTATAAAAAGGGATTTTAATATTGCATAAAAAGATGATTTTTTGATAAAAACATGGTCACCATAGTCCATTAATAGAGGGAAATTTATGAATACCTTTTATTCCCCAGAAATAACCATAGGTGAATTAATGAAATGATTTTAGAGAGAGATATATCATAATATTTCATTATTGGAAGAATATTTGTAAATAATACCTATAGCATGAATACTTTTTTATTATAATAATGAAGAGGAAACAAATAGAAACCGAGCTAGCTGAGGTATTCAGGGGGGCCTAAAGTAGGGTAACCCTAAGGTGACTTTCAACACAAAGGGAATAAACTTGAGCTGTAGAGAGCCCAAGCTTCTATACATAACAACCTCGTTCCTGGGACTTCTGATCTTCGCAAGCGCATCTTCCACAAAAATTGCTTCCCTCGAACTATGTTGTATGAGTTGTCGTTGATTGGTCTCTATGGCATACTGCATGATGATATACCCCAGATCCCATGGCGCGCCCAACCTTCCCCAGACATGATTAACCAAGACCTATTAATCTGACTCCACCTTTGACACTTGAAATCCATTGCTCTTGTAAGCTCTTAGTCCTGTAAAAAGGGTGCGGGCCTCCGCCCACGAAGAATTGAGAAATCTGAAGGTAACACTGAAGTCCAAAAAAACTGATCCATCTGAGTCACGATGAACCCCACTACCTCTCATCATGCCATGAATTCACGTGTCGTCGACGTTAAGATTCATCCCGCTGGAAGAAAAATGCCATATAATCCATCTCCCTTCAGGACAGTGAAGGTCACGAGGTCTATGCATGAAGTTGGATGCAATGGATGAACGTTGATCCAACTTTGCCAGTGAGACCAACTTGTAGACCAATGATCTTGCTCTTAACTGAATCTGGTTAATCAAACATCGGGTACCCAGTCGCTCTTTGTTCTTTGCCTCCCAGATGACCCAGAAGGTTGAAGTGAGAATACAAGATCTCACCTTTACTTATAATTCTCTGAGCGTTCCTTCGAGAAACCACGAGGAAATGAGCTCCTGGAAGAGAAATGATCAAAGCTGGAACAAACCGATGGGGTGAACATGCTCCAGATTGCTGCCTCCCAATCTCTCTGAAAGAAGAGATTGTTGGATGATTCTCTTTGTGGAGTATTGCGACAATAGTAGTGGGATGCGAGATAAATTCCCCTACTTTGGATACTTTCATCGGTCGGGAGGTCACATTTCTTGACACGCCAGACCAGGAAGTTCATATTGGTTGGGATATCCATGCACCAGGTGTTCTCCAACCCATTCCTAGGATGGGGTTCCAAGTTCCTCCATTCCTTGTAGTCCCGAGTGGTGAACCTGCCCAAGCTTGAGACCGTGAAGCAACATCGATCCTATTCTCCATTAATACAAATACTGTCAAATAGCTTCGTCTGTTCTTGGCTGAGAACCGCACTTATGAACTTGGGGTGCTTTGAAGCTTCCCTGAAGGTAATGTCCGGCATAGGGAATCCAGGAAAACAATCTATTACCCAATTGGTTACTTTTGAACCAAATACCCAGTGAATGATGGATACTCAAATGGATATTTAAATACCAATAAATTCTAAATTTTAATCATAAAATACATTCATAATTAGAATATATACTCAAAAATGATATATATGGTGACCCCATTGTGTGTCTCATGGAAAATAATAGATCAAAAAAATACCTTACCATGTCACGAATTCATTCATACACATTGAAAAATACAATATAATAAATATATGTTTATTATTAATCTATTAAGAACCATATTTTTAAATATCATACCACATATTCTTTGCTTTTGACCCATTATTACACTTATATTAGAAATTTCATATTAAGTTCCCATTTCTGTTAATAACTCCTTTTTTTCTATGTATATTTTTATTATTTATTTTTCTAGTCAAATTAATTTTATCTTTGTTAAATTATGTAAATAATTTAAAACAAGATTAAAATATCATATATATTATCATTATGTATTTATTTATATTTTTTCATTAAATAATGAGATAGAAAATGTAATACATTATTCATTGAGACCATAGGTCGTACATATTCCTTAATGATGTTTCTATTTTATCAATTGATTTAAATAATTAATGCTAATAATATATTTCCCTTAAATAATAATTTATATTTAAAATATTTCTTATATTTAAATTAATACAATCCTTATTACCTTCCATGTAAAGCCTAAATAAGTTTTATAACCTCACGATGTTTATTGTTTGTCGTACCCATGAGTGTTGTTATCATATTATTACAGAATGTAAGATAAGATGTTATATGTGATATAATAATTCAAGAATTATAATAATATAACAAATAAAATATATTAAAATTTAATACTTTATTAAATCCATTCTTCAGATGTGGTAATGGATAAACAAATAGCATAGGTTCATAATGTGGTAGTCTTCCGTACAAACAAAAGATGATTTCATATCCCATTTTATAGAGGACTATAATGATTTACAGTACTCCATTAAGATAATATAATATTATTTTAATGATGATACATTGTTTATTATATAATAATAATTTAATAATATTTATTTTAAGATGGGGAATAAATAAAATTTAAATAGTTGTTTGGGATGTTACCTCTTATTCATAAAACTAAGTTTTTTTGAACAAAATGAATTTTTAGGATCGAATTCTAAAAGACAAATGGCTTCTATTATTAGACTAGGGGTCTTTAAAATTGAATTATATTTTTATTTTTTAACCAATTTGATTTACAATTGAGAAGTTGAGAGGATATGTGGTGAAATTTATAAGTGAGTTGGGTGGAGCACTTGTAATTTTTGAAAATAAAAAGTTATAACCGTGTTTTCAACATGAAAAAAAGATATGAAATTAACGAATATAGAAGTTAAGAGTTTATATTGTTCAAATATTTAAATTAAATGGGGTTTTATAGGTTTTTATGTCACCTTAACCCATATACGTTTAGTTTAACCCCCCTGGAAGACTAATTTTCAACTTAACCACGTAAACAAATTTGAAATTTTTTACTATTTATTTAGTTTAAAAATTAAATTAAAAATTATATATAATATAAATTATTTTTATTTCAAATATTGTAACTATTTTTTCAATTTCAGTTCACAAAAGTACCTAATATATATTTTAAATTTAATATAGTTGACGTGACGAGAATGTATTTTTCTAAAGGGTAACTGTCTACATGATTACATGTTTTTACATAAAATTTAATCATTAAATTGATTTGAATGAAATAAACCTGATTAAGATGTATATAAATTAACTTATTTTACTTCTAAAACCATATAAGATACATTATGTGTTTAAATAATTTAAAATAAATAATAATTATCAGTAAAAACGTGTATTTTACAAAAATTAATGAAAAAGATATGTTTTCATAAAATTATAATAAATTCACTCCATCATATTTATGAAATTATAATTTTAAAATATATTTTATATTTTTTTATAAAAAATTTTCTAAAATTTTAAAAAAATCAATTAATATCATGTGTTAAAATGTCCATTAAACTTCTTTTTTTTAAATAAAAAATCTATGTGTAAAAATGGAATTTTTTTCTCTTATCTCTTTTATAAAAAAACACATAATGAATTTTAAAAATATTAAAGAATAAATAACAGATATATTTAATTAATATCATTCACCAAAAGTGGTTTCTTTAATTTTTTCATGTGAAACTCATTTCTGTGAAAAAAAATTGTTTTCAAAAAAATATTTCATTCTTTTAAAATAGTTTTCTATTTTAATTTTTAATTAATTATTTTTACTAATAATTAATTTCATATACATATTTAGAAAATATTTTTTCATAATTTAGTAAATCCTCATCATAATTTCTATTCCAAAGTCTCTTTGATAACTATTCTATTAAATAATATTATAATAACAGTATATCTTGTTTTGTTAAAACTCGGTGTTGTGTGTAACAAAAGAAAAACTCAATGTGACATGTCTTGTAGGAAAATTTATATTTTTTATGTAATTAAAATTACTTAAAAGGTTTAATATTTAAAAAAAAAATTAATAAAATTTTGAGGTGTTATAGTGAAATTGTAATCATTGGTTTAATTTGGTTTATTTCTAGTCAACGTGATTAAACTATGGGCTAGACAATTTGATAATCAATTTTTCAGAACATGTTTTTTTTTGGATTTTCTAGGTTAATTAATGTTTTTCTATTAATTTCGGTTATATATGTATCATAACTATGTGATGAAAATAAACTTCATTGCATTATGATTAATCTGAATTAGTTTTTTTAGATAAAGAAAATTCAGTTTATTAATGTAATCTTTGGTTCTCTTCAATAGATTTTTATCTATTAAAATTACATTAATTTAGATTAGTAATATTTTATTCTATATGGTTCAAAAAATGTGTATTTTTTATATTGAGTTTATAATATCATAGTTTTTCTTAATGTGGTTTGGTTTGTTTCAAGTTAGTTATATATTGGTTCAATTTTTTATATTTTTTGTTATTCCATTCAAAATGTATTGTATTTATTTCTCAATCTTTTCAATTATATTCACTTATTTTTTGTTTGATTAAATTTTTTTATATTTCATTTGGTTTTAGTTTATTTATTTGTTTTAGATTTATTAAAAATGGTTTAGTTAAATTAAACTAGATTTTTTTCAATTTTATTCATATTATGTAATTTCATTCTATTTAGTGAAAATTTTCTTTTTCTCTAGAAGTAATATATTATTTTTTCTTAGTTTACGTTAGCATGGTTTACCTAGAATCAATTTAGTTTTTTATTATTTGTTTAACCTATGATCTTGTTAATTTTTTATATATTTTATTTATAAAATTTACTTTATTTATATTCAATTAACTTGTGGTGTGTTCAATTTGGGATATTTTATTAATGTTTTATTTTCTTTTATTATAATTAAATCATATTATGTTGATTTTAAGTATTTTATAATTAACTAAATTAGATTATATTCCACTATAATCTTTTTATTATATTTTATCTTTATTTTTTTCAATTCATTTGGGTTACTATTTTATTGTTGTAACTCTGTTTTTCATAGTTTTTTATAGTTAATTTCATTCCAATTTTCCCCTGTTTATTTCAGTTTGGACTAGTTGGGTACCATTCAAGACAGATTTGTTTGATTTAGATTAATTAAATTAATTTATTTTTGTTATTTTTTATTTATTTATATTTCATTATAGTGTTGTAAAATATTTTTATTTTATGTCATGTAATATTATTTTAGTTAGAATTAGTCTATTTGGGCTGATTTCTATTCATGTTGGGTCAATAATGTTTTGTTTATATTTTTATAAGAGTATTTATTTTTTTACTAACTATTTTGAACAGTTTTTTGGTTTTATTTAGTTCATATTGCTTCTGTACTCTTTGGATTGATTCAATCATGTTTAGTTTAGTTCATACCTTGTAAAGTTAGTTTTTCTATTTTTTATGTTTATTTTATTTCAATATAGTGTGGTCCATGTTTGATTGCTTCTATTTAATTTAATTCAATCCAATTTATCTTAATTTACTTTAGTTTGATGATGTTTGTTTATTTCTCATTCAATAAAGTTTCTTAGTGGGGTGAATTGTGACACCTCCAGATGCATTTTTAGATTCACAATATATTATTTATTAAATTATATTTCACTTTTTCTGTCTCTTTCTAATAATGGTATTTTTAAAAGATTGTGAAGGTATGTTTTTTAGCTACATCACCCACAGAAAGAAAAGAGGCTCTATTGATGTGTTTTATGTTTCTACAAATATTGATTTCATTAGAGTTTTCAAATTTTAGGTTTCAACTAAAAGTTACATTGTTATTTTTTTCACTCTATTATAGGGTAAAATTTCCACACCACGGAGATCTGTGGCTTAGTATCCATGAATCTATCCCATATAGGTTCCCCCCATCATAGCCAGGAGGTACTCACCAAGAAGATTTTGAATATGTGAACTGCAATAAGGATATAAATTCAATTCTATAGAGTGTTCATTCCATCATCTTAAACTAGTATAGTTTAATAAAAACCCTACCTAATCTATATCTTATTGTCCCACATTTACCCCCATTAAAACATCAAGTTGTTTCCAATCCATCGTTATCCCTATTAACATAGTTCATAACATACCCTCCATTATTTCTATAATAATTTTGGTTACTCAAAATATTTAGTTGAATTAACCTATCCACACCTTATATATCCATGTTAATTTAATGTATTATATTTATTTTTTACATAGTTCTTCATGGATTCCAAACAAAGTGTTATAGATAGATTTACAAATGAATTTCTTCAGGGACTTGTGTTATGAGTATCCCTTATAATTACATCATATATTATTTAGTAAAGGTGATGATTTTTTAAGAGATTTTAGATAGGTATATCTATTCCCTTCCTTTTATTTGGGAGTTCCATTTAGGATTATAGTTTAATCATGTTTTTCACGATAGTAAATATATTGTGTGAGATAGAAGAAGATGTTTTTGTAGGAACAACACTATTTTTTTACCTTATAGAATATGGAAAATAATTCAGAACTATATTTCACTATCATTGAATAAAATCAATGCATGATTAATGTATGATAAAATGCTAATTTGGGGTTTTTCTAAAAAAACAACTTATAAGTTATTTTTAAAAAACATGATTTGTAATGTATAATATGCTATTGTTTATAAATATTACATATTATTAATGGTTTTTATTATTATACATAACCTTTTTATTAACATTATTATATGATATTTATTATCCTTTAATTTTTATATATGTTCATTGGATTTGAATTTTTTCTCAATGAGATTTTTTTAAAAGATATTTATATTTTATTATTACAAGAATAAATTGGATGGCCCGTTTGTAACCTTTTATAGAGTAACATCAAATGATATAATTTGAAATCTTTTTTATCCATATTATATAATGTTATTCATGATTCTATGTATTGGTTATTAAATCAATTATTTATTTATGATTTTCAATACAGATAGGGGATATTGTTAAACGATCTTTGAAATGCAATGGAAATATGATATTGAGATATATTATATTGTGTTATGATAATATTATGTGGATAATTATGGATAAAGTTTAATGATCTAAACTATTCTTGAGATGTATCGTGTTTGTTTTTTTGAACATGTTTAACCTTTCATAGAGTATATATTGGTTTAGGCTTGTCCACTGTGTGTTGGGGAGAATTTTGGTGGGTTTCCCTTGGTTTTGGGAAGTACAATATTAGAACATAGTTTTCCCTAAAACGTTTTACTTCTTAATAAAACCATGCATCCCAAGATAATGAGGATATACCTAGTTGGTTAAGGATTTTTCAAATTCTATTCTCAATTTTTAGTAATCGTTTGTCACCCAGGTGAGGTACATGGTTTGGAAAGCCATGCTACCTAGACATGGAAACAAAGAATGTGGTTTTTAAATATCCAAAAAATTATTTTAAACATCATGATCGATCCGAAATTCACCCACATTACCCACGACTCAACCTAAGAGTTTTTATTTCATTTTAAGAGCTTTCAAATCAATTCCATGTCCTTCCAAACTACGTTCTTGATGAATAGAATACACAATAGATGGATATTTACCTCTCTCTATATTTAATCACCTCATATTTACATTTTTCTCTCTATCATCTCATATTATGGATAAGATGAATATGTGTATCCTCCATTGGTGTGGTTATAGATCTATGTTTTGATATATTATAATAATTTTCTCATGGTCTTGTGTTAGGTTCTATATCTCACTATACATTGACAAATTTATCATTCAGTTTCAATTTGGGGAATTCCTTCTTGGAGAATTATCATTTTTGATCTCTAGGTATGTTTTATAAATGTAAATTTCCTATGGATATGATTTTAATTGTGAGTATGAAAATATTCAATTTCAATTTCTTTGTTGGGAAATTGATGTCAAATTGGATTAAATATTATGTTGATTAATTAAGGGAATAGATCGAACATTGTGATAATGGAAATTTTGTTTCATGTGATAATGGAATTGAGGGACAAATGGAATATTACCTTAAATACGTGATTATATAAATAATGAATTTAATGATAATTAATGTCAAGGGATGGTTATATTATCATTGAAGGTTTAATGATTTATATCACTAATTGTTTAATAATTGGTAAAATGCTGAGTAATTAATATTATTCCAGGTAAATTAAATTAATGATCCATGTTGTTTAAATAATTGAAAAGGTAAATATTATAATGAGTCCTTACTAAGAAGGATAATGATGTAAATCACTGATGTATATAATATTTGTGTATACTTGAGATTGTGATATATGTGATACACATGTGAGAAACATTTACTGATGCATCAAAATACCTTTCGTTATTGACTGATAAACATGTGTGGGAACTCAAATGATGCTTCAAAAACATATATGTCATTTAAACATGTAGTGGTATGGTGAACAATTATTCAAATACCCATATGATTATACATAAGTAATTGTATACCTAAAAAGATGGCATTGTATTGTTTTTTCAAGTATATGTGATATGAAATTAAATTAAATGAATAAGAAAATCCCATGTTATAAAGAATTATGTTTTCAATATGTGACATGGTTCAGAATATAGCTTAGTTTGAAGTAGGTATTGATGGTTTTAGTGTCAATATACTCCTGGGAAACATATGTGGTCCATTAATGTATAATAATGTTTCATAACTATTTACATTACTATAATGTATTATTTATACAACTGTTTTCACTATTACAGAATGGATATTATTTTAAACATCATTGATGGTGTCTTAATGAGTTTTAATCAAACAAAAAATGCAAATCCAAATAGGAACCTAGACAGGAATCACGTTTGCAATGTTGGATAAGGGAAAGAACATGATGATAGATGTCATAATTGTGTGGAAGAAAGGATTGTGGAACTAAATACGATGTTAGAAACCTTTTTGGTGTGTTAGTTTTTCAGTACATTGGATTATAATTTTGATACTCAAAACAGATATGATAGGATAGGTTTACTATTATGGTTTGAGTATTATTCATGTTTTGGTAATGTAGTGATACTGGTTCATTTTTTGTATGGAACTATTCATATATTTTCATTTTCTCCGTATAGAATTATTTTTAATTGTTATTCAATTATAAACATATTAAAGACTCCATGTCTTGTACATATTATTCCCTAGCTTCTAGTCAGAAGCCTCTAGCGTATAGGGAGGTGTGCTTGAACACAAGTGGCCAACTAGATCGGGCCACTAGTATGTGAAACTTGGGTAAAGACATTACAAAGTGGTATCAAAGTGATTGTTAGTTATTTTATTTTTTATAATACTTTGGAATTGTATACTAGAATCTAGGATGAGTTTACCATTGTTACGAGATTATTGATGGGACTATTTAACCTAAGAATGAGGGTAAATACCAAGTACACATGGTCAAAATTGTAGTTATTGGTATTTGTTGTTATAGTTGACTGCCATTTTACCTTCAGTGGTTAACTTTTTGTGAGATATTTTTTATTTTTGGATTTTCTGATATTTTACTCAATGATTGGTATGAAAATAATGTTTTGTATACATTCATAATTTTAGGAACACATGATATATTGTGACATGTGTCATCTTAAATAAATAAGGAAAGAAGTTCTTGGAATAAATAGTTCAAATAAAAAGTTCTTTTTAGTTTGTGAAAATAAAATTTCAAAATTTCAAATATGAAATTATAAATATTAAATGATGAAAATGTGATAACATGAAATGGATTAATGAGTTTATATTGAGAAATATGAATTATTAAAGTGCATTCAACATATGTGAGCCATGAACCATTTGAGGTGTGGTTGAGGGTATTATTAACACCTCGGTTTTGACCATATTTCAGGGTATGGGGGATTAATTAAAATTGATTTATGCAAATCCCCATAGTTTTGTTAATTCTATATAAATTTTCAGGTGATGTGTGTTTGGGATTATAGAGATATTCCTTCATAATGATGCTTGTTTATAGGCTTTCCTGATGACATGGAATGAAATATACATCAAGTTATCAAAAAAGAGGAACCAATAGTATTTGATGTGGATGTCAGAGGGAAGTACCATGGGAGAACATGTCTCTCTTTTCATATTTTATGAAAGAGTCCCATGTTAGGATTTTAATAGTATACCGAACTTGATGAGGATTTTTTAGTTGCACCACCCTTTGACATTCACTATTGATGTTGGACCTATGGTAGTTGAGTTCTGTATTGAGTTTAACTAGAAGATTCTTGACCACACGGAGAATCTTATTGATAAGAGAATCAAAATATCATATTTTATGTTTCTTGGTCAAGGGAAGCATTTGTTGGGGATCAATAAACATGTTGGATAACTAAATAATATTGAGTGAATATAATTTTAAGAGATTTCCTTGAAGAAATATTACCCAAACATGCTTAGGAAATAGTGTGATGAAGATTTCATGAGGCCAGACCAAGGGATCATAACCATGATGGACAATGTGGGATGCTATACCGACCTACATCGCATTTCACTAATTTTGGAAGGATAAGAGGTGACTACTATGAAGAATTTTCAGGATGAAATTAAATGTGACATTATGTCCCTTTTTAACATTTTATTGATGATAAAAGATTTATTATGTGGTGAATCAGGCTATCATTTTTAAATGGAATCATGAAGGATGCTTCGATTGGAATTTATGTGGTTACTACTCAAGAACTAGGAGGTTTGTATTAGATATTAATAAGTGTCACTATGAAAATTTCAAACATAGTGATAGAAAATAGTGGTTTTTGGGTGGAAGGGTTAGGTAAATAAGAAATTACCAGAATGACATATCAACGGTGTGGTAGGCTCGAACACATTTGTAGAAAATTACCCCAACTATTGGTAGAGTGTCGAGCTTTTTCCCAGATGGGAAATATATAATAGTTTAGAAGGAACCCACATTATAATGTTAATGATAGATAATCTAGTAAAAACTATAGTACCAAAAGGGGGTCTTCTACACTATACCAATCTTTCAGCGGTGGTTATATTTTTCGTGGTGGTCGATGTAGTGGACATGGTACATCATGCAAGAATGGCCATATCAACAGAGTGGTGCAACTATCGGGACATAGAATGTAGCACATCGGGGAGGAGTAGGACACTTTCATGAAGTTCATCCTATAATTAGTGATAGTGAGGTTGGATAATTGACAATTAGAGGTACTATTATTGTACCTTTTAAACATATTATTTATTTATTTGAGACTTGTGCCTCTCATTCATTTATACCTTCATAAATTTTGAGCTGGTTGAATTTGATAGTGCAGTATGGGAGTGGATATTTAACAATTGATACAATATAAGTAGTATTGCCGATATATATATTATTATGCCAGGATTTCTCCCTCAATGCTGGAGTGTATCATTTCAGTTGGGATCTCTACATTCTTGATATTTCTAGCATTGAATTAATTTTGGGTATGGAATGGTTATTAGTGTACTAAGACCATATATATTTTTACCATATGAGAGTTAACTTTATGTTTCATGAGAGTCCCAATTATGTTAATCCTGGAAAATATGATATTTAGGAAGATTTTTCTAGGCCACTTCATGAAAATCTAGTTTATATCACCACCCATGTTGCAAGTCTTCAACTGGATGATGGTGGTGTAATGAAGGATGTATTTACACCCATAGAGGAATGGTTCGAGGATGTATTTCCTGAGGCCTTATCAAGGATTCCACTGGGTAGGGATGTGGATTTTATAATTGGGATCATTCCCAATGTTGATCTAGATTCAATTCCACATTACATAATGGCACTAACTTACCTTAATGTTCATAATTTTCGACTAGAAGTTTTGATTGTTAAGGGATTTATCCATTTGAGTACATTACATTGGGGTCATCTAGTTTTATTAGTAAAGATGTTATGTGAGTATTTTTTAAAGTGTATTCATTTATTGAAGTTGATCCAGATGAAAATGATGAAATAATATCATCTATGATTTATTAATGATCTTTTTGACTAGTTGAGGGGATATTGTGCCTTCTCCAACATTGAGACGATATTAAGGTATCATCAGTTAAGAGCTCAAACTTATCATATACCATATAATTCTTTCAGAATCATGTATGGATTCTATTAGTTCATAGTGACGTTGTTTGGGATAATGAAAACTCATGTTATGTTTATGCACCTAATTAACATAATCAATCGTCCATAATATGATCATTTTTTGGTTGATTTTTTGTTATTACATCTTGTTGTACTGCAAGACT
Source organism: Viscum album (assembly GCA_963277665.1). Classification (NCBI taxonomy): domain Eukaryota; kingdom Viridiplantae; phylum Streptophyta; class Magnoliopsida; order Santalales; family Viscaceae; genus Viscum; species Viscum album. The sequence goes on along the minus strand of OY728152.1, from coordinate 1,613,453,993 downwards.
CATGACTATCATGGAAAACATCTTATCACCCTACTGAGTACAATAAGAGAGGATCAGATATATGCCATGCTTTCTATGTTCCAATTATGGATTGATTAGGTACACATCATGGGTCACATCATCTTAGAGTAAGGGGTATTAGTGGACCCATAGATTATTTTGGTAGTGATTTATTGAGATCATCCCAAGAATTTCCTTAATATTCAGATCATTCTAGGACTAGAATACTATTTATGAGGTTAATCTATGACTTTTTCTCAAGAAATCAACTCATTGAGGATTTAGCAAGAGGAGATCTATGGTCTAATTTCCTGGAGTCTGTGATACTTCTTTTCAATATTTGATAAATTATTTGTTTATTTCCCAAATCCTAGTCCTACAGAAACTATGAGAGGTGATACTGGATTTTGAGATGAATTTGGGAAAATACATGGAGTAGTTTTTATATAGGTGGATCGAGGTGTGGAATATGGGTCATGGGGGTTGAGGACACATGAATGTAATTACACCACACATGATCTCAATTTGGCTGTAATTTGTTTTAACTTGATGTGTATTCTATGTTACATATTGGGAAAAAATTACTAAATAAACTAATCTCAAGAGCATGAAATACATCTATTTACTATAGGAATTGAATCTCAGGGAGTAGAGGTTGGTTGAGGATATGCATACAATTGATTTTGAACTAGCATATACATATGGAAATGGAAACTGTTTTGCTGAATCTTCGGGGAGATAAAATTAGAAATTTTCATTTTAAGAGTCTAGAAATGAGTGGATTCTTGTGAATTGACTAGCTATGATACATGTATTGGTTCAATGAATCCATGAGTATATGAGAATAATATTAATATTAATAGATTCTACACTTTAGATTCAGCTTTGGGAGAGGAAGTATGAGGATCTGGAGTGTTTTTCCTTTACAAAAATCCATGGTGTAGGGAGTCACCTTTATATTGGACTATATATGATGATGAGATCAAACATTTCAGGGGATGTGTAGTTGGTCCTATGAGTATGTGATAGGATATGATGTGTATTATCATGAATCAATGTGGGTGGTGGATCCATGTTTGACAAATATGTATAATGACACACATCGAATGTATTGGTGGTCATACAAAATAGATGAAATTATCGAATTGGGGACATGAAACTACAGCATCTTATAGGTGATAACCAATATTCAATGAAACAGTTGTATAATATACCCATTTCCCATTTTTTTAATGGAATTGGGATGCTATGAAGATTAATTTTGTGGTGGGTCTCGTACTGATATATAAAAAATGATGTTATTTGGGTGGTCATGGACGAATTTGTAAAAGTAGCACATTTCTTATATATAGGGGAGTCTTTCTCAGGGGTCAAGTTTGGAGAATTGTATGTTCTCTAGATAGTATATCTACATAGTTTGAAACAAAGTATTATTTCATACATATACTCCTGTTACATGTCTCACTTATAGAAAGGCTTAAAGAAAGAACATGGTATGCTATAATTTTTTAGTACAACATTCCACTAGAAAAAAATGGGAATTCTAACTATAATATATAGGTTTTGGAGAAAATAATGTGGATGTTTGTTCAAGGAATTGGTGGGACTTGGGTGATAAACGTGGTTCTTATTGATTTCCCAAAAAAAAATTGTTATGGGAGAAATATTCAGATGGAACTTTATGAGGTTGTTAATGGTATTCCATATAGATCACCTATATGATATATGGATGAAGTTGAGTTATAGTTTTTGGGAAAATTATATTTTTTGATACATTACAGTTTTTTATGTTAATTAATAAATTTATGGTTATATATCAGAGTAAGAATAATTCATAGATTTATAGATGTCGATGATCCATTGAGTTTACAGTGGGTGATCATGTCTTCCTTTGGGTGTCCCCAAGATTGGGTGACTGTAGGATTTAGAGATTGAGAATGTTATTTCCCATGTTTGTTTTACATTTTGATGTTTTGGAGAGAATTGATAAAATTGTGTACTGATTGGATCTTCAATATAGGTATAATTCTATGTATTCCTATTTTCATGTGCACAACTTCAGTGGTATCATCTTGCCCATTCTTAGATGATCAATGTGGACGGCGATGAGAATTAGATTGACGAATCATTTGAGATGAATATGATATTTTTGTTCGATCCTAGTGAAAATGTGTTTTTTTATGAATTTTAATTGTATTTTTACTATTAGTGAATCATGGGCATGTTTGGGAGGAATACTAGGAGAGAGATATGGATATACTGGATCAATAGCCTGAACTGTTTTCCTCAGAATCTTATAGATTGTTCAAAGTTCATATCATGGATGATCTCTTAAATTGTTTGGAGATTTCATGATCCTAACCTTTAAGGAGATGTATCATGCTCATTTTCATTGACTCTTTTACCCTTGGTTTTTTTATATTTTGTTTGAGGCTTCAATAGGGTGTTTTTATGAGAATTTTGGAGGTTATTAAGTGTTTTTGCTCATTCATGATTGACACAAATTTTTCCAAAACTCTTCTCCCTTCCTATGAAAACCAAGATTTCCTACATATAAGGAAAATTAATTATTAGTTCATGAGTTTTCAACTAGTTTTACCCCATAGTTTAACCATGAAATCCCTATGAGAGATGATTGGTTAGGAAGAACATTTGTGTAAATCGTTATCTCTATCTTAGGATATTATGCCCATGGTTTTTAATCATCTAAAAAATTATTTTAATATCCCTAAATCCCCAGGATTCACCCTCATTCTCCAATGATCAACCAAGGATCTTGTTGTAGTTTTGGGAGCTTCAAGAGGAGATCCAACAAATCCGTACTCCATTTGTGATGAAACAAATACCCAATTAATGTATTTCACCTCTCATGGTATGTAATATCCTCCCATTGGGATTTCTATCTCATGTGCATCTCATTATTGACGAACAAGATAATTATTATACTTATTTCCCTAGGATTAGATCTGATTTTTTTATTGATATTGATCATTTTTATCATGATATAGGGTTTGGTTCTAGTTCCCATTCTTCATTGAGAAGCTGATCATTCCATTTAAATTTAAGGATATCCAGCATGGAAAATTCTTTGAAATGGTTTTCATGTAGGGGAGATAAATGTTAATTTCACATAGTATCAATTATAATTTCATTTATGGAATTTTGAAATTGAAATTTCCACGTTGGAAAATTGCATTCAAATTCAATTAATTAATTTCATTATTTATTAATTGAATTGATGAAAAATTGTGATAATGTAATTGTGAAAATAGTATATGACTTTTTCTATATAATTGTTATTATTATGAATGGGATAACAAAGGGAAATGACCTATGTTTGGATTAACCTATAATAGATAATGGTTTTTTTGATTAAATGTTTAATAACTGGTTTAATATTGAAATTTTTATTTCATTCAATGTTATTTAAAGTGTTGAACCTTATTTTTTAAATAATTTACAATATAACATTTAGTGAGTCTATTTGATAATAATGTTAATGAAGCATAATCTTGATGTATATTAGATTCTCTTATATTTGATATTGTGATATATATGATATACTTTCATAGGAGATGGATTGATTCTTTAAAATACCATATGTGATTGATATATATACGGGTGTGGGACATGTATGGATCCATCTGAATAACAAAAATGATAATAATGGGGTATTGGATATGGGATTTTGATTCAAATTTCCACTAGGTGATAAGTATGATGTTCTAGGCCCGAAATACGTACATTAGGCTATGGATCGAAGTATTTGTGATATGAAATTGAATTACATGGATAATTCATGCCTGTGATATAATAAATATTCATTTTAAAATCTGGCATGATTCAGAATATGGATCATGATGAAGTAGGTATTGATAGTGTTGGTGTCATCATGGACAAGAGTAATTTATGTTGTTATTTAAAGAATAACTATGTGTGATAAATTTTTAATTTATTATACATTATTATATATAAAAATGAATACAAATTTATAGACTATATATTGTTTTATAATCCACTGGTGGTGGACTAATTATTTGTACTCAACCCCTACTTGGGATACCTAATCGGTACTCAAATAGACTTCTTGTTTCCTGGATAGGATAAGGGAAATATCTCGATGCAAGATTTATGAGTTGGGATAAAGTATAGGTGATGGAACCAGAAATAATATTGCCACCCAAATGAGATATTCACTATTTCATTACATTGGAATTTAAATTTTCACTTGAAACATATATGGAATGATAGTTTTTATTTTATTTTTTTTGGGTTTTATTCCTTCATTAGTAATCAACCGATACTAGTTTGTTTTGGTTGTGGTACTATTTGGATATTTTTATTTGGTCATTTTTTTACTTATTTCCAATATTTTGATGCTTTGATCAAGAGATTATAGTCTCCTAATGTTTTAAATATATGACCCTCACTACTAGTTTATATCCGATGGTTTACGGGGAAGAGTTCCTCAAGTCATGTTACCGACCATCTCGGGGGAACCGTCTTGAAGCATAGGGGTTCGAGACATTAAAAAATATTTCCACATACATGATCTAATTTCATTGGGATCCCTCTGAATCTATGTATAAGATTCAGAGATTTATATTTTAGACGATATTATGAAATGAATTGTAGGATTTTACAATATGTTATTCCATATCTAGGAGAATACCCTTACCAGGATATATAAATTAGGTTTTGTATTTTTGTCATTAGAATGAAAGATATAATATAACATTGTTCCATATAGGCACATCTATGTATTCTAATGTTAGTCCCATTGTTAATGCCTAATAATGATTATTATTTGTTTCCCATTTTAACATAAATGATATGTGTGTTACATGATTTTCTGATTTATTTATTCTTTTGGTGTGATGAGTAATTTATGTTTGAGGTATATGATAAAAACTATTTTTTTTTGTTTCAATTATCACTTATTAATAATTGTTATTAATAATTACATAATAGTTTTTATACACTACATTTAGTATATATTGAAAAATATGTAAAGGTTTTCAAGACAAATGGGTAGTTTGTTTTCAATACATTATTGAATTTGCAAATCATATTGGAAACAAATAACTGACCCATTTGAGAACCTTTGTTTCTAATGGAAGATTTATATTTGTAAAATAAGAATCTAATAGGGTTTTTTCAAAAGAAAAATTATTTATGATAGGATCATTTATTGTGGTGTTAATTTTTAAATAATATAAATGTGAAGTGAAAGATTTTATACTCATTATTTCTATAATATAATTTTTTATTTCTATTATATTATTTGTATTGATTATTTGCGGTATCCAATTGAGAATGGGATCAAACCCTATATACTCAAACTGTTGGGTATCCAATATCCATGTTTTATTTAGGTATATATATTTTTACATCCATGTCATGATTAATCTATACATCCTTGTAAATTTGGTGGCTGTTTATTCAGGGTGATAGATTTGTTAGTTTCAACGGATATTTGGATCAGTTTCACACATTCTATGTATTAGAATTTATAGACTTAATTTCTCAATTTAGTATAATTTTTTTGAATTAAAATCATCTATGAATTATTTTTCATTTTTATGTTATTTTATTTATATGAATTTCCTATTTTTATATTATATATAAAATACTCATTATGGTTGGATTATATATAATGTATAAATTTATTTAAATGCATGGATGTGCATGTTATAGATATAGTATTCCATACATATATATAGAATACATATTAGATGGATTATGTATTTTTCATGGTGAAAAAATTTCCACATAGATATATTTGATACCCTCGACACTTTTCTTCCTCCTTTAATGACCAATAATTTACATAAAACCTTATAAATGTGAAATTGGAGTAACAATTGGGGCCAAATACAGATAATTTATTAAAAAATGGTATCACAGAACTCTCTTTTTATTTGGAGTTTGATGTTAAACTAAATTTAAGACTATAAAAACATAGTTGGTAGGTATAGGGGACTTCCTATATAATTTTCCATCATCTTGAGCTTAAAAGTACCTTGTGTGGTTGTGAGTATTATTTTTTGAACTATTAATTTGTAATTAATTATGTTTATGTGATTTTATATGGTCTATTTCTTCAATATTTTTTATATAGATCCAACAAGTGAGTTTAGGATATTCATTGTTTTGGAATTAACATCATTGGTGATCACATTGAATAATTATGGTACTGAATAATGATATTTTTTTCTAATCTAGGTGATCCATTCTATGTAACTGTCAGTGGAACAGACATAATTTCTTCATTGTCTAAAGAACATTGTTTCCACACCATAGATAGTTGAATAACCTGTGAATAATTTTAATTCTCAACCAAATTAAAATTATGAATTACTAAAATGGTTTTATATATCTATTTAAGACTAATAGAGAGGACATTATGTGATATTTTTGTTATTTTAATGGCCTTTGGGTGATAAATTAAATTGGTATTTTCGTTAATGTTTGATAAAAAAATTATGTTTGGTGTTATGGAATGTTAATTTGAATGGTTTTAAAATTTTATTATAAATGATTTTAAAGAAAAAATCATATCTCATTTTATTTTTTTCATAGAAGGAGTTGTATTGACTTTATATAAAATTAGTTTATTTGAAAATATATTTTTTAATCACTATCGTAGTGAAAATTCATAGTTTTTGTAACAAATCTTATTCAAAAGATATACGAATCAAATATTGAAACATTACATAATCTTATGTTTTTTTTCAACAATATAGATTATTTCAAATTAATGTTAATTTTAGGATTTTGAATATTTAGATAATTAGGACATAAAAAATATATATCAAACCATATTCATACAAAAAGGATACTACTATGAAAATATACATTTTTTAAATATTATAGTACTTTAAAAAATAAAAAATGATTTCTTTTTAAAAATCATCCAAACATTCAAAAAGTATTCCAAAATTCAATTACACTTCCTTATACCTTGTTAAAAACATTTAGAAACATGAGATCAGCACAAAAATCAGAGTAAGGGATATAATGAAATACAATCATTATTCCAATGACAACATGAAAATACCGTAAGAAAACATTTAATTAAAACTCATAAGAATGCATTGAAAAACATGCAGTATCCATGGAATATCATTACAATATCACTCATAATTCACACACACAAATGGATTAATATTATGGTCAAATTCAATCTCTGGAGTACAAAATGCATTGGATAATGATAATGGGGCTCACCCATCACATCCTATATTGAGCTATAATTGGGCTTAAACAATTATATATTGATATTTAATTGGCATAACACATAATAAACATTTTATTAGGATCATATCATTATTAAAACCAATGAAAACTCATTTAAACCCATGAGAAAAAATCATTCAGATATCAAAATAAAATTTTCTTATAAAAACCACTTTTTAAAAATAAGAACAGCAGAGAGAAAAATAAGATTATCTTGTTTAAAAATAACTATTAAAACATATTAAGGAAAAATTATATTAATAAAGAATCACAAAAGAGTGAAAAACCACTCATTTCATATAAGAAATTGAACAATCATTTTGGATTTTATAAAAGATACATATAAAAAGATTTTAAATGGAAAATCCATTACCTCCATTTCGACATCCATAAAAAGTGTTCAAACCTCTTGTATAATGGTTTTATGAATTTCATAATCTTCTTATATAATAATAATAATGTTTATAATACCTCCAATTATATTCTTATAAAATTTTCATCCCATTTATTGACAATATTTTGTTATTTCCAATTTTTTAGGTGTGTTCTTTTCTTAGTTACCAAGGTCATTTTATTATGGAATTACTAATTAAAAATAAAAAATAATCCATAAGTGAGAACATGTATGTAAATATTTATTTAATTTTAAACAATTAATTTAGAATTTAAACATTCAATTATTTTTGTAAAAGGGAAAACAACACTTTATCCACTAAGGAAGTGAATTGACACACCATGGACGACGATTACATCTTTTAGAATAAAATGTGAATATAAGTGATTTTTTTATGAATATATACTCAACACAAGAAAATCACAATATATATATAATAATGGATTTTTCATTAATCATTGGATAGGATGTGAGTATATGGTAGAGGTGAAAATAAATTTATAAGAGATGAGTATGGAATTTGACGTCTTGAAATGTTGTCTATCAGATCCCTTTTAGGCTCTTAAAAGTGGTCCTTTTATATGAACTGAAGTAATATAATGTGTAATGATTTTATTAGCAATGGAATTATAAATAATTTTGTTGATAAATATGGGTTAAGGTACTATAATTTTGTGATGGAATGAGTCTCATTTGAAAATATAGGTTAGGGGTGTAGAGACCCGATTTTTTCCCTATAGGACTATGGAATATTTCTACATATAATTCCAAAGTTAGGTGCGAAGACGATGTGCGATTCTGAGGCCATGTGTGCCTAGAATAAATTTTATAAAAATGGAAAATATTTTTATACTATACACATGGTAGGGTTGTGTTTTCTCATAAACGGATGCTCAGATTAAAAATCTGAGGGTACTGTTGCGTCCGGAGCATGCCGTTTACCCTAGGAATGGTGTAATAGTTGCGGGCATGGGGCTTCTGTGAGAGATGTCACCCAGGGGAAAATCATCATTTTAAATTAACAAATTAGTGATTTTTATCTCTCGAGTCCATTTCAAATAACATTCGAATGAAGTCTCGGAATGGAAATCTGAGACTTCCGTTGAGTTTGAAACGAGGCGTTTTTCCTAGGCCAAACATAAAATGAGAGGGCACAGTGAATCGAATTCCGCGCTAAGTGGGTTTTCTATAAATAGAAAAATGAGGTGTTTGAGTTAGTGTTCCTCTCTCTCTCTTTCTCTCTCTATTTTTCTCTCTCTATCTATCTCTCTCATCCTTTATTCAGCGTTCTTCTTCGTTCTTGACCATTCCTTTCCGGATCGAGGAGCGATCGTTGCCAAAACCTCATCATATGGATGGTGGAGTGCAAGGAAGGCATCACCAATGACGAATGGATCCAAAGAGGTATGATTTCTGATTAAATTTTGCACCTTCGTGAAATTCATGGAGTTTTGTCATTTTTTTCATTTTAAATTCTTAAATTTTAGAATTTGGGGCGTTGGACTAACGAACACTGCCAATGACCGGGCCCCGTTTTATCCGTCGTTCTTGGGCGTTCTTGTCCAAATTTTTGGACACGCAAAATCCGGTCAGATTTTTGATCGGGGGTAGGCGCCTAGAAGGCCTCACCCCGAGGATTCTGAATCCTTATTCGGATTTGGAATTGGTCCATCAGAGCTGTGGTGGTGGCCGTGGGGCGTCCCGATGCTGGCAAGGGAGGTTGCCTGAGGTCGGGGTGGCGCAGCGAGGTAAACACGTTCGGCCGGTGTGTGGCGGCAGGGGTAGCACCGGGAGAGACTGAGAAGTACGTCCGGGGGGTTCGGAAAGAGTTTTCAGCGTTGGGTGTCACCGGCATGGACGGGTTTTGGTCGAAGCGGTAGGTGGTTGGGCAGTGTCGGGTGTTATCGGCGCGACACAGGGCTTCAGAGGTGTTGTAGAGTAGTGGAGCACCGATGTCAGAGGTGGAGTGGCCAGCTGCGGCTGCGGCATGGTGGAGAATCGGAGAAGAGGTGAGGATGGAGGAGCGAAGTGCCATCTTTGGGCGGTGTGGGCCGTGGCGAGGCGCAGTAGTTCGGTGCTTGTGGGCATCTGGCGTTCCTATCGCGTTCGACTGAAGGAACCTGAGGCATTGACCTCGGCTATGTAGAGGAAGTAAGGACCTGAGCCTTGCGGGTCCTACTGGCGGGATGAAGAAGGCTGGCCAAAGCCGGTCTGCTGGGGAATAAGGACCCATACCTTGCGGGTCCTGTTGGGCGACGAAGACCAGCCACAGGGCCGGTCGGTTTGAGGAAAACTGGACCCGAGGCGGGTCTGGTTATGCCGGGTGGGCTGCGGCCAGCAGGCTGCAGCGTGACGGGCCAAACCCGCGGCTAGGCCGCGGGCCGGCGGATCGGACCAGGCCGACCGGGGTGAACCGGCCCGGTTAGGCCCCCTTGCGTTTAGGGGGGGGGGGGTGTATTTTCTAAATGCCATGTTTGTTCGACACGTTGTCTACGGCTACATGTCCGTGTCAGTGAGACAGACCTTTTGAAGTGGGTTCTGAGATTTTTGGTTATGCGCCCGAAGACGGGTGACCCGAAAGACTTTAATTTAATAATATTAAATTATTATTAAAGTTGCGATTGACATGGTTCGTGACCCGGACGTCAGTTTGGAACTCCGTCAGAGGCGATGTGACCCTGGAGTTGATATGGTCCTTTCAATGTTGGTTCAGGACCGTTGTGGGTTGGTTTCATTGCTCGGTGGAACAAAACACTTAATGCATATAATTAATTAATTTTTAAATTAATTAATTAATCTTGCGTCGGACCTAACTCCTACTTGGGGCATCTGATTGACGCGCCTCTAGTGGCAGCATGACCCCAGTCATTGTGCGAATGTTTTTAGACACATTACAAAGTGTTCAGGTTGGAGACAGAGTGCGGGCCATACATGGCCTAGTTCACACGTTTTATGGTGAAAGTCCACTTTTTCACCCGACAACCATTTGGGGTGTTTGAGTACTCATTTCTGAGTGTTTTTTCAAGGGGATTGCAACAGTGCAATCCGCTCGCCAAAATTCGTGCCCGATGTGTGGGATCCATGAGGAGGCTTTCAGACGTATGCTGCATTTTTAAGACTTATGCTTCATAAGTCCGTACAGGGAAACTGAATAGCATACGCCGAGTAGTTATATGCAAGGAACACAATGGTACAATCCTCATGACGTTTTTCGGGGTTGAGGTGTGGCCACCACAGAGCCCCATTTACATGACGTATGAAGTTGCAGCTTCTGAGTCCGAAGTCTGATTTAGGCGCCGCCAGCAGCATTGTGAGCCTGGCATAGAGACGAGGTTGACCGAGGTGGTTTTAGGCGTTGAAGCTGGAGTTGAGGAGTGGGCCCCACAAGCCGTATTTTGAGCCGTGTGCATCTTACAATGACTTTTTAATGAGGAGTCCATTTGGGGCATATGAATAGTCGATTCAGCATGTTTTTTTAAAAGAATCACGATGGCACAGTTCACCCGTCCTCTTTCAGGACCGAGGGGCAGGCCCCACGAGATGTCGTATGGGCATGAAGTGATGTTGAATAACTTTTCCATCAGGATCATGTTTCCAACGAGTGAGTAGTCTACCTCGTGTGTTTTTCCACGATGATTACAATGGTGTAATCTGTTTGGGAGAGCACAGCCTCTTTTGAGATCTCATTAAATGTGGAAACATGAAAGGGCATTGGTCAGAGGTTCCTTTGAAGCACTCTGAACCTATGCACGATAGTGACATTAGCAACACCCAGTGATGAAAAAGATAGTGCAGATATATCAGTCTAGTTATGGGTTTACCCTTCAGTGAGGCTGGGCAGTGGATACCCGTTGACCTTAGGGTTTACCCTCTAGTGGGGCTGGGTAGTGGGATACCCATTGACCTTACAGTTTACCCTCTAGCGGGTCTGGGCAGTGATTCACCATCATCTTATATAGGGTTTACCCTTTATCAGGGCTAGGCAGTGGGTCACCTGAAAATTTATTATAGTTTACCCTCCAGTGGGGCTGGGTAGTGGGTCACTGTTGACTTATCTAGGGTTTACACTCTAGAATGGCTGGGTAGTGGGTCACCTGATGATTTATTAAGGTCTACCCTCCAGCGTGGCTGGGCAGTGGGTCACCTTTGACATATTGGTGTTTACCCTCTAGTGGGGCTGGGCAGTGGGTTACCAGACGACTTATTTCAGACTCAGACATTTCAACGAGGCTGGTTAGTGACTTTTCTATGTCATTAACAGAGTGGGACCCTTGTTGGTACAGTTATGATATGAGATATCTTTGACATACGAGATTGTTGGGTATCATCTATGGATATCATTTGAACTGTAGGTGACTCTTCTTGGGTTGATATAGAAGATAGAGATATCCTTACATAATTGTTTGGGCTTCTTGTTGAGCATATACATACAACCTACTTTTGTTCCCATTCCTTGGGTTCGGTTACTCTCTTTCTAGGAAGGGCGAAGACGCGTGGGGTATGCCACTTACATTCCCTGTCTAGCCCATCTTGGATTGGACGAGTCTAATTCCTTACTTTTGTTGGGATGAGCTGCACTCTCTCTATTGTACTCTTACACTGTTCTTGATCTGTCTACTGCTCACTGTTATTGTATCTCCTCTGTTGCTCCCTCAAAATTTCAGGGCATCCTACTGAGTATCTTTATACTCACCCCTACTTGGGTTTTTCCCCACTTGGTGTGACCTGGAAGATGACGGACAGGTCCATCGAGACTATGGAGGATCGTAGAAGACACATGAGCTTGGGCTATCTTTTGTGGACGTAGGAGGATTTCCAGGTGTGAGACTCACCAGCAGTTTACATTCATTTACCTCTTTCCGGGTTGTGGCACCTTTCTATTTGGGCACATGTTTTTCCACTTTTTTTATTCAGTTATCTTGTTAGCACTTTACTTGTAATGTGTAGAGGTCGATGCATGGATTTTGTTTTCCCTTTTGAAGCAGTGTTGTATCTTTCTTTTTTTCTCTGCACTTCTGCATTGAGTTAGCTATGTGTGTGTGTGTACATTTTCTTAGGCAAAGGCCTCCCATAGTTTTTTGTGCCTTCAGAACTAGATTCCAACCCCTGGCCTATGGAGGCAGACTTGGGGTAGTTGCAGCGCGAGCCCCGGTACGGGTCGGGTCATGAAAAAGTGGTATCAAAGGTGGTTCGTTCCTTGGGGCGTTTTTCGGATGTCCTTAAAAAGGAATTAGATGAGTTTTGGGGAAATAATGTCAATGTGTATCGAGAGCGGCTCTCAGGCCAGAGAGTCCAGTGATGGATTGATGACCAACGTATCCATTCACCAAGACCCTGATAACCATCTTGTCATCTCGGCACAATGAGACACTTATTGCAGGGAATTTGGTTTTTGCATCATATAGGATTGAGTCTTTGATTGTCCTTCTTGAGTTAGCTCCCCATAGTTGTTGATATATTTATATATGATCATTAGACCGCGGTACTCATTGATCATATTCAGGATGTCTCTGCGATGATATCCCGCCGGGATACAAGCTCCGGTTTTTGATGACGACTCAGTGAATGATGAGGAATTAGTTCAAGATCCATCATACAATTACCCATTCTCGAGTAGGACAGGGAGTAGCACCTCCACCTACGGAGTAGCAGATACTACCGATGACAAGGGTCGATGAAGAGCGTAGGCTGGGCGTGCTACGTGAGTTCCAACGTTAGTGACCACTATGGTTCCACAGTGATCCATACCCTCAAACAGTGAAGGGTTTTCTAGAGTTGGTGGATCGCCTCTTCAGGCTTGTTCATGCACTGACAGGTTATATGGTTTCTTTGAAAGTTAGTCTTTTTCCACCTAGCAGTTTGGCGTAGTAGAGCCAGGGTTACTCAAGTACACGATGAGTCGGTACTCTCGTGGGATGACTTCTAGCAGTTGTTTCATGAGGAGTACCACCCCTCCCACTTATGCTTTTTACAGTTTGAGGAGCTTCTAGAGCTTCAGTGGGGAGTGATGGCAATGGTTGTGTACGCGACTAGGTTCACAAACCTTACTCGGTACACATTGGACCTGGTCCATGACAGCAACTTTTGAGCACAAATGTTTGAGCAAGATCTCTATATATTAGAGTCGTTCTAGCATAGTGCCCTTTTGAATCCACACCCATCTCAAGGTGATGGATCAGGCACTGGTGAGAGAGAATTTTTTGTCAGAGGGACGTCAATTGGAAAGGCCTCGATGCCAGAGGACTCCCCTTGATGAGACTTAGGCACATGGTCAGGGGGGTAGCAGAGAGAACCGAGATAGCCCAAGGAGGATTAGTGCTATTTTTGTGATGTGTGAGGTCGCGTGGCATGAGACTATCCGAAAAAATGTGCCGATTCTCCCAGATAGTTGGTAGATGCACCGCTATGACAGAGGCAATGTCGTGATCAAAAAACTGCCATGTTAGGACAGGGTGGTCCCCAAGGAGGCGGTGTTGTAAGAAAAGTAGGAAGAACTGTGGTTAGCAGAAGACGTTTCGTGGTCCTTCCACCACCACTAGGAAGCCCATGTCAAGGTCAGGGAGCTGACGGATGAGGCTTCGGGTGGCTGTGTGCTAAGGATGTCTACAATCCTGCAGCGCAAGAGATGATAAGAGGTACGCTCTATTTATTTTCTACTTTTCTAAGTAGGACATGATAGACACTGAGTGAGGTACTCTTTTAGTCTTAAGTTTTGTTTGAGGGGTTACCAAGGGTGATGTAGGGCGTCGGTGTAACCCTGTGTTGGGGTTGTCTGATGTGGCTTTGAATGCACAAGAAAGAGAGGTTATTCCCCCATTGATACACGTTTTTTTAATGCGATCAGAACCGCGAGGGAGTGTCAGTGCCACCCAAAACGGATAGTATTGAGGTGCAGTGGACGAGTCCCTCTCACATTTGCATTCATGGCGAGGTTGTTCAGTGGAGTGTTAGAGAAGGTTCTAGGTTTTCCAATGGGGTTGTTTTGCTTGACCTCCCTTCGCTTGACATGCCGCTAATGGGTTTAGAAAAGGGCATATTTTTGTGATTACTCCCCTTCTGAGAGGGGAAAAGTCAAGTGGGGTATGCCACATGATTTTAGTGTCAAGCCTCTAGGGGTTAATGAGTTTGCTCCGCTTCCCTGTTCGTTGGTATCTTGCATGCTCAATGTCAACCGTGATACCATTATCATGTATATGTCGAGGTGATGGAAACCCCATAAATAGAACTACATGTTTCACTATGTTGTACTAGTGGTGGTGGTACTTGTGCTAAGAAGGTGGAGACACTATCTTCTGGGAGAGCGCTTTGTGGTTGGATCAGACCCCCAGGGTCTCAGGTGCGCCCTCACCGAGAGAGACTTGAACCTAAGGTGATAGTGCTGGTTGAAATTTCTGAAGGACTATGTTTCGGGAAAATGGTAGTGTTGTAGCGGGTTCCCTTAGTAGATAGAGTAGGTTGTGATACACCAATGGTGAAAACTTGTGTGACTGGAAATCCTTGTATGATTCACCAGATTGGTATTCTAAAAGATGGAATCACGAGACCATGTTCTATGAACAAATCATGATTTCGGCCGCGACGTGGAATGTAGGGGTTCAGCCAGGGAAGTCCACTGAGTTTCTTTGGGCCATTTGGGAATCGTGCAAGAAGTTGAGAGGTTGCCTACCGTCTTGCACTACCCTCCCAATAGCAGGAGTGGGGACACAATGTCTTCCTCATGTCACAACAGATGAGGTGCGTGTGTATTCCTACGCGTGCCCTCAAGAGTAGCAGGCCTTATAAATATGAACCATCTCTTTGGTTCGCGTGTTGTGCCAGCACGGTGTTGTGGAATTTTTCTTGGGAGTGGCAGAGCTAGGTGTGAGCTCTATATCCCCAGTTAATTTTTATAGTTTTACTTTTCGGGGATGAAAAAATTGAAGTAGGGAATGATATAGATACGCGGTTTTTTCCCTGTATGACTTTGGAGTAATTCTACATATGATTCTAGATCTAGGCACGAATACAGCGTGCGATTCCAAGGCCCGGTGTGCCCAAAATAAAATTTTATAAAATTGTAAAGTGTTTTTATGCTATGAACGTGGAGAGGTTGTGTTTTCTCCTAAATGGTAGCTTGGATCATAAATCTGAGGGCTCGGTGGAATCCTGAGTGTGCCGTTTACCCAAGGGGATGTACAAGTTGCGGGCACGGGCCTGCTGTGGGAGATGTGTCCCAGGAGAAAAATCGTCATTTTAAATTAATGAATTTGTGGTTTTTTTCACTGGAGTCCTTTTAAAATAACTTTAGAACGAAGTCTTGGAATAGAAATACAAGACTTCCGTTGAGTTCGAAATGGGATGTTTTGCCAAGGAGCGACATAAAATGAGAGGGCGCGGTGGATTAAGATTCTGTGCTAAGTGGTTTTTATATAAATATAAAAATGAGGAGGTGGAGTTAGGGTTCCACTTTCTCTCTCTCCTTTTCTCCCTCTCTCTCTCTCTCTGTCCCCCCTCTCTCTCATCTGTTCTTCATCATTCTTCGTCGTTCATCACTGGATTGATGAGAAATCTTCACTGAAACCTCTGTGGATCGAAGGTGGAGCACAACGAAGGAATAACCAATGAAGAACAGATCCAATAAGGTAGGATTTGGATTAAATTTCGCACATTTGTGAAATTCTTGGAGTTTTTGTCATTTTTTTGTCGTTTTAAATTCATAAATTTTAGAATTTTTGGCATTGGCCGAACGAACACAGCCAACGACCGAGCCCCGTTTTATATGTTGTTCTTGGGCGTTCTTGGTCCTCATTTGCATTTGTTCCAAATCTAGTTGGATTGTTGATCGGGGGTAGGCACTGCGAAGGCCTCACCCCGAGGATTTTGGATCCTTCTACAAATTTTGAATCCGACCACTGGAGCGGTAGCGGCGGCCGTCGGGAGTCCCTTCTTCGGCAAGGGCGTTGGCTGGAGGTCGGGGCGCCACATTGTGGTAAACGCATTTGTTTAGTGTGTGTCGGATGGGTTAGCATTGGGAGGGGATGAGAAATACGGCCTGTGGGTTTGGAATGAGTTGCCAGTGCGGCTCGGGGCTTCATAGGTGCGGTAGAGCAGTTGAACGCCAAGGACGGAGGAGGAGCGGCCAACGACAACTATGGCATGGCAGAGAACCGAAGAAGAGGATAGGTCGGAGGAGCGGAGTGCCGGCGTCGGGCGGCGCGGGCCACAGCGAGGCGCGACATTGCGGTGTTGGTGGGCGTCTGGGGTGCCTGTCGCATTCGGATGAAGAAAACTGAGGCATTGACCTCGGGTGTGCAGAGGAAGCAAGGACCCGCGCGTTTCGGGTCCAGCGGGTGTGATGGAGGAGACCGGCCAAAGCCGGTCTGCTGGGGAACAAGGAACTGCACCTTTTGGGTCCTTTTGGGTGACGAAGACCGGCCACATGGCCTGTAGGTTTCAGGAAAACCGGACCCGAGGCAGGTCAAGTGATGCTGAGAGGACTACGGCCCGCGGGCCGCGACCTGATGGTCCAGAACCGAGGCTGGCCCGCTGGCCGGCAGTTCGCACCAGGCCGGTCAGGGTGAACCGGCCTGATTAGGCCTCCTTGGGTTCGGGGGGGGGGGGGGGGGGGTAATTTCTAAACCGGGCATCCGTTTGACATGCCATCTATGGATTCAGGTCTATGTCAATGAGACAGACCTTTTAATGTGGGATCTAATGATTTTGGGTTCTCGGCCCGAAGATGGGTGACCCAAAACACATTAATTTAATAATATTAAATTATTATTAAAGTTGCGATGGATGTGGTTTGTGAGCCGGACGTCCGTTTTCCGCGTCGTCAGAGGCGTTGTGGCCCTGATGTTGAGATGGTCCATTCAAAGTTGGTTCGGGACCATTGTGGGATGGTTTTGTTGCTTGGTGGCATGAAACACTTAATGAGAATAATTAATTAATTAATCTTGTGTCGGACCTGACTCCTACTTGGGATATCCGATTCCCACGTCGTTAGCGGCAGTGTGACCCCTTTTTGCACATTTTACAGTGAAACTCAACTTTTTCACCCGAAATCTTTTTGGGGTGTTTGAGTACTCATTTCTGAGTGTTTTTTCGAGGGGATTGCAATGGTGCAATCCACTCACCAAAATTCGAGCCCGAGGCATGGGCCCCACGTGGCAGCTTTCGTACATATGCTACGTTGTTACGACTTATGCATCATAAGTCTGTAAAAAGAAAATTAATAGCCTACGCCGCATGGATATCTGCAAGGAACACAATGGTATGATCTGCATGACGTGTTTCAAGGTCGAGGATTGGGCCCAAAAAGACCCCGTTTTCTTGACCCAGGATGTTGCGGCTTCCGCGTCCGGAGTCTGTTTTAGGTGTTGTCATCGGTGTTGGGTCCCTAGCATCAAGATGAGGTTGACCAAGATGGTTTTAGGTGTTGATGTCGGAGTTGAGGCATGGGCCCCACAAGCTGTATTTTGAGCTGTGTGTAGCGTACGGTGACATTTTCCTCAGTCGTCCGTTTGGGGTGTATGAATAGTATATTTGGCGTGTTTTTTCGAGAGCATCGTGATGATATAGTTCTCTTGACCACTTTCGAGACCAAGGTGCGGGCCCCTCAAGACGTCGTATGGGCATGAAGCGTTGTTGAATAACTTTTCAATCAGTATCCCATTTCCAGTGAGTGAATAATCTACCTCGCATGTTTTTCCACGAGGATTACAATGGTATAATTTGATTGGGAGAGAGGAGCCTCTTTCGAGATCTCATTTAATGAAGAAACATGAATGGGCATTGGTCGGAGGTTCCTTTGATGCACTCCAAACCTACGCACGGTAGCAGCATTAGCGGAACCCAGTGATGACACAGATAGTATGGAGATATCAGCCTAGTTATGGGTTTAACCTCCAGTGAGGCTAGGTAGTGGATACCTATTGACCTTAGGGTTTATCCTCTAGTAGGGCTGGGCAGTGGGATACCCGTTGACCTTACGGTTTACCCTCCAGCGGGGTTGGGCAGTAGGTCACCGTCGACTTATTTAGGGTTTACCCTCTAGCAGGCCTGGGCAGTGGGTCACCGTCGAATTATTTAGGGTTTACCCTCCAGTGGGGCTGGGTAGTGGGTCACCTGATGATTTATTACGGTCTACAATCCAGCGAGGCTGGGCAATGGGTCACTGTTGACTTATTGGGGATTACCCTCCAGCGAGGCTGGGCAGTGGGTCACTGTTGACTTATTGGGGATTACCCTCTAGCAGGGCTGGGCAGTGGGTTACCAGATGACTTATTTCAGAACCATTCCTTTCTACAAGTCTAGTTAGTGACTTTTATATGTGATTACCGGAGCGTATCCCTTGGTGGAATTGATCAATGATGAGACAACTTTGACGTACGAGATTATCGAGAATCAGTTATGGATATCCTTTGAACTGTTTGTGACTCTTCTTGGGCTGTGCTTGATGATAGAGATCCCCTTACACACTGGTTTGGGCTTCTTTTTGGGAATATATATACACCCTACTTTTTTTCCCACACCGTGGGTTGGGTTACTCACCATCTAAGAGGGGTGAAGACACGCAGGGTATGGCACGTACTTTCCGTGTCTAGATCCTCTTGGATTGGATGAGTCTACTTCCTTCCTTTTGTTGGGTTGCACTGCACTCTCTCTATTGTACTCTTACAATGTTCTTGATCTGTCTATTTCTCACCTTTTTAGTATCTCCTATGTTGCTCCCTTGATATTTCGGGGCATCCTACTGAGTAACCTTATACTCACCACTCTTGGGCTTTTCCCGCACTTGGTGTGCCCTTGCAGACGACGAACAGGTCTATCGAGTCTACGGAGGAGCATAAAGGACACAAGATCTTGGGCGGCATTCATTGGACGTTGGAGGATTTCTGGGTGTGAGACTCACCGGCTGTTTACTTTCATTTACCTGTTACCGGGTTGTGGCACCTTTCTAGTTGGGCGCATGTTTTTCTCCTTTTTTTGTTCAGTTATCTTGTCATAACATTACTTGTACTATGTAGTGGTTGATGCATGGATGTTGGTTTCCCTTTTGTAGCAGCATTTTATCCTGGTTTCTTTCCTCTGCACTTCTGCATTGAGTTAGTTGCGTGTGTGTGAGTGCAGTTTCTTAGGCAAAGGCCTTCCCCTAGTTTGTTGTTCGTTTGACAATGGTCGCCAGCCCCTGGCCTATAGAGTCGGGCATGGGGTAGTTGGGGCTCGAGCCCTGGTACAGGTCTGGTCATGACAAGGGGCATCATAGGAATTACAAAAAATTAGTAAAATGTATTAAATCTATTATAAGATTTATGAATTCAAATAAATCTATATAAAAAAATTTGATAAAATTTGTTAAGGAATATTCCCTTTTTTCTTTGTTCTAAAATAACTTTTTTATATAATTTAATATAATCTATTATTCATGAAAAATATATTCTGTCAAAATAAAATATATTAATAACTTGGTAATTAAAAAAATAAACTCAGTGTTCAAATTTGAGGCATTTTTTTATTAAAACATTTACACATTATATTAATATATGGAATTCATCAATTAACATAAAATATTAAATTATATTTATTTTATAATTTTTAATATAATTATTTTTATTTATTCGTTAATTAAAAAGTTATTGTATCATAATTTTTGAAGAAATTAATGTATTTATATATTCTCTAAAAATAAAAACATCAACATCATGAAGAATAAAAAAATTATATTTAATTACACAGTTTATTTTTGAAAAAATGTAATGGAAATCCATATATTAAAATATTATAAAATTTAAAAACTATAGTGTGAACACCATGAACAATTTTTAATTAAAATATTCCAAAGGTTTTAATATGACTCGTGTGTGTAAAATATGAACCAAATTTAACCCAAAAGAGTAATATTTCACATTTTTTAAAATAAAGTGTTTATGAAAATATTATTTTATTTAATAATTAAAATTATTTAATTAAAAAATATTTTATTTATTTTTCATTTTATTCAACAATAACTACTTATATATTTAACATGGATTAATGTTAAATATTTTATATGAAAAATAAATAAAATAACTATCCTAAAAATAAATTAAATAATATCAAAATAATATTTAATATTTGTTCATTATGTATATCTATTCATTTACAAATCAAGATAGCTTCATAAATTTTTTATCAGGTCATTTCGTCCCTGCATAATAATTAGACGAGCATTTTTATAAAATTAATATAATATAACTCTAAAATTCATAATTACCTACAAAAAAATAACTAATAATAAATATAAATTATTCTTCTGAATACATTTTATTCATTCAAATATTATTTATTAGAAATCTAATTTGACATTTCAAATTCTGCATAGGAACTTTGTTGTCACTGCCAATATTTGTTATACTTATCATGAAATAAATTATTATATATATGATCTAAATTATTTCATTATGAAATTACTCTTATAAAATCATAATTTAGATATTAAATTATTCTATAAAATATTTTTTCATAATTATGACTTCATGGATTCATAAAAAACATTATTTTATTAAAAGACTATACTTTTTTTATTATTCACCAAAAAAATTAACGTTTTTAGAAAATACAAAAGAATTAATAAGAAAATAATTTCATCAGGATGAATTCAAAAAAGAAAATTGTTTTCACATTTTTTAATTGTATAATAAAAAATAAAACTGTAAATAAATAATCATATAATAATAATTTAATTAAGAATGACATAAAATAACGAATATAAGTATATACTTCATAAATACTAATAAATGTTTTTCTATAAATAGATATATTATTAAATTATCACCCCTTCTAGAAATTTCAACCCTAAAATTTTATTCATTTCTCATATAAATTGGGAATCACTCCACTCATATCATTTTTGGATTTCCATGTTTCTTATTCGATATAATGACACATTCGTAACATACATATACATTACATCACTTTTTTAAAAAACCTAAAATATTAAATAAAGAGACGCCCAAATACCATATTATTTTAGTGCCTTTTGAATCATCGAAAGGTAATTAATGGTACATAAGTGATCACCATTATCCCCCACCAAGTTCTTAATTACATGATCCCTTCTTTGAGACATCAAACATAAAACATATCATTATAACTATTAGAAGGCAACAAAAAAAGGTGAGATCAAATGAATAGTACCGATAAAAAGGAGTCATTTTAGCATAGTAATGGGCATAAGTGTTTTGTGATATGATCATGAAAACAAAATAGCATACCATGCATATCCAAGTTCATAAACATTAATAATGGCATAAAATTTTGATGTTTATAAGACGTGAATCATTAAAATATTATGTACATAATCTATGAAACCATAACATAGGTATAAAACCTGGAATTTTGGCATAAACATAATTATATAATATGATTTCAGCATTAGAATTTACATCACTTCAAATACAACCATGGTACTATGGGCTCACTCCCCATAGAATCTTGGTAGCCATAATTTACTCCCATTATTGCCTAAGTAGCATGAATTCACTACTCATAACATCTTTGTAGTCATAGTTTAATCTCATAGACAATTGTTTAGCATGCATTGACTACTCATACCATATTGGTAGTCATGGTTCACTTCCGTGACCATCTTATTAGTCGTGTTTTATTCCCAAAATCATCTTAGTCTATCATGAGAGATATAAATATTTATCCAATGAATAAGAGGGAGATATAGGTCCCACCCATCTCATAATGAAATCATACACACATGTGAAATGAAATCATAAAAAATAATATCATGACCCATTAAATATGATTAAAAATATTGTCACAACCCATCCCCCATGGCCCGTATCGTGACTACCCCAAGGCTGCCTTCCATAGGCCAAGGGCTGGCGACTATCACCAAAGTCGTAACTCACTAAAAACAGGGAAGGCATTGCCTTAATAAAATGTAAACACACACAACCAGAGTACAAATGGAGGAAAACACAAAGAAAAGTAGTAACAAGTGTGCTGAAAGTACAAAGGGGCCAGAAATACAAGCCCAACGGAAAGGTACAACTACAAATGAAATAATGTAAAACTGAAAAGACAAACAGCTGAAAGGTGAAGTAGCTCCCGGATCATCCTCTGGGTTCCTACCTGAAGGTTAGGTACAGATGTCCTCCTCAACACTCTGCGTCTATTGGTCTACTCTGTGTGCCATCACGCTGAGTGTTCACCTCCAGGTACCGTCTAGTCCTCGTACACTCTACCTCGGTCAGCGCTATTTGTCGTCTTCATCCAACACAACGAGGTGTGGGCATAGCCCGTGAAGGGGTGAGTATAACAATACTCAGTAGGGACCCCGAGACCCTTAATGTATCACTAAATCCAACAAGGATAAAGCCCAAAAAAAATCTCAACAGATAACCTTTACTTAGGTATATGACCATACATTTATCTTTCTTATCAAGTAACCCATCTCAATCATGAGGAAAACATAAAGGGTCATTGACTCAACTCAAACCAGGATTTTATTCAAGATGTCGAAACCACGTCTGGTGGAGAACTCCTCCTCTGTCGAGTACAGTGGGCCTACCGCTACAACCAAGCACTTCCCACTATCCTTGGACTACTGATGTACTCCACCTGTCATGTACTGTGGGATTGCTGCTACAACCAAGCACTTCCCACCATGGGTCTGCCGCTACAACCATGCACACCCCATCATAACCTACAGAGGTAATCTTTTTGTCGAGTACCGTCGGACTGTCGCTACAAACACACGCTCCTATGCCACAGGACTACTACTACAACCTAGAGCACCACACTGGCCCATCCGAATCACTCCGAGTCGATCGATCTGTAGTCGTCAAGTGTCAGCCCGCAACTAGGTCTCTACAATCTGCTCGCTCGTCACAGGGAGGTTCCGCTCCATGATCCTCAATATGATAATCCAAGTGTCATGAAGTCTCACGTAGAAGTACCACTAAGGACTGCCTCATCAAAGGGGTCTTAACTCAACAGACGACTCCTCAATCGGACGCCCGGTCAGTGAGTTATTAGCCTTTTTG
This sequence comes from Viscum album, assembly GCA_963277665.1. Taxonomy (NCBI): domain Eukaryota; kingdom Viridiplantae; phylum Streptophyta; class Magnoliopsida; order Santalales; family Viscaceae; genus Viscum; species Viscum album. The sequence goes on along the minus strand of OY728152.1, from coordinate 1,613,430,341 downwards.
TCATGGGGGCCTAATTGGTTTCGTGTACGAATCAACCCGACCGTATCACAACTATACCCTGATCTCCCATGGGGTATACTCAATGGAACTGTTTCTCAATGATATTACCAACGCCTCTGATGGTTCGTCAAAACAGACGTCTAGTCTAAGAATTATTGGCTTTTCTGTTTCAGGGGCCCATTTGGTTTTTAAGCTAAAACCAACCCGGTCATATCTCAACTGTACCCCGAAATCCCATGGGGTATACTCAAAGGAACCGTCTCATCATAAGGAATATATCTTAATTGACGAAATGTTAATCGGAGGCCTGGTCCTTATGTTATAAGTGTTTCCGCTCCGAGGGCCCGATTGGTTTCGGGTTCAAACCTCCTCGGCCGTACCCAAACTTCTCCAAAACCTTGAGAGTAATATATCGAAATGACCGTCTCGATCCAAATAATCCTACTCAACTTATGGTGCATCGATCGGAGGTTCATAGATCTTGTTATGGGGGTTTAAACGAATTAGGTCCGAAAAAGGGGGGTCTTGGCCCGGTTCGACCCGGCCTAACCCACACTGGGTCGGCCCGAACCGGGGCGACCTGACCCAGGTCCTGGCCCGACCTTGCCCGGCCAGAGCGGCCTGGCCCAGCCGGCGTGGTCCAGCCTGGCCAGCGCGGCGTGGCCGGCGTCGTCCAGCCTGGCGGGCACGGCCTAGCCGGCGTGGCCCGCCCCAGCCCGACCCTGGGGGCGCTGGCTCGTCCTACGGCCGAGTGGGGAGGGCGCGGTATCCCCCAGCTGGCGTGTCATTAAGCAGCACCCCTCCATCTCCGGAATGGCAAAGCCGTTCCGGTCATCTTCTGTCACCGCCGTGCCGGTGTGGCACATCGCTGCCACCTTCTGCCGACCAACGAATGCGCTCCGGTGGTCCGTTTCTCCTACCATCTGTGCCAGCGACTCTCTCGGGACACATTCTTCACTACAACAGCTTCAAATTGCCGTTACGGTCCCATTTCGTCGTTTCCTGTCAATCTGCGCATGAGGAACGTTCCGGCTAAGGGTACATACTTGTTCGTTAGTCTGTATCCACCGCGTTAGTGTTTCAAATAATAATTAATCATAAAAGAACGCCCATGCCCGAGGTTATAAATCACACATAAGAAAGTACACAAAAAAACCACCTACCTCAAATAAAGGTTCACGAAGATTGAAGATCAATTTTATTCAAATAAAATTGAAGCAATCCACCCTACCTTGGAAAATATTCGCGGTAGTTGGGCATTGTCGATGACAGTGTCGACTCCGTCATCATCGGAGTGCAACCGAAGACGAAATGTCATATCCTCTCTGGTTGTGGAGAAAAGAAAAGAAGGCACGTCGTCATTCTTCATGGAATTGACATTCTTCATCGGAGAGGGTGGTGTTCATTCATGAGAGAAGAACAACCTTCTCTATTTCTCTAGTGTTCCAACAAAACATTCTAATACAACAAATTCCCCAAAAAAATAATAATCCCCCAAGCCATTATTTTATTCACACAAGTTATTCACAATTCAAACATCTTAATTAATTAATAGAAGAGTTATAATTCATTGATAATCATGTGTTGGAAACATTAAGGTGGGAGAGAGGTAGATGAAGAGTTCCCATAATGAATGGGGGGTTGTCACAAAAAAAGTGGAGTTAAACTGGGGGTTTGAAGAGATTTATGGGAGATGGAAGGTTGGGGCTCGTGTGGGACCCACCTCTCAAATATCCACACACGTGAAGTTGGGTTGGTGTGGGACCCAACAATAACATCCCGTGGTAAAAAATCATTTCCATTGATATATAAAATTGTTTTAAAAATTTTATTTAACTATTTCCAATTTCCCCAAAAATTAGCTCTCAAACTGCATTTAACGAAACTATGGTAAAGGTCCCCTTATGAAATTACTGGCACTGCGAGTTCATCGGTTTCCTCATATTTCAATTTCGAGCACTGGTTCAAAAGATAGAGAAACCCGTATGTACGTTCACTGAACATATCTGAACAAAACTTCAGAAATTCATTCCGGGCACACTGGGCATTAGAATCAAGTGTTGTCTGAAGCCACAGACTCGAAAAATTCCAAATCATTAAGAAAAAAATCCCTTGAAAATTCCAGGTCATTACATTACTCCCACCTTAGGGATTTACATCCCCATAAAGCTACAACATACACTAATAAAACAAATGGGGATACTGAGCTATCATCTGTGCCTCCTGCTCCCATGTGCTCTCCTGGAGGATCTCGTGCTGCCAGTGAATGCGCACATGATGAATCGACTTTCCAAGTAAGACCCGCTCCTGTCGATTCTCATTATCCACCGGGATCTCCTCAAACGTTGTCCCGTCATCAATGTCCAGCTCCCCATGATCGATGATGTGGGTTGGGTCATGCAAGAATCTCTTCAGCTGAGATACATGGAATACGTCATGAACCTACTGCAACTGAGGTGGAAGGGCCAGGCGGTAAGGCACCTCACCTATTCTGCTGAGGACCTTGAAAGGACTGATGAAATGTAGAGATAACATGTCACCTCGACCAAATCTCCGTAGACCCCGTCGAGGTGAGACCCGTAAGAAGACATGGTCACTATCCTCAAACTCCAGTGGTCTCCATCTCCTATCAGATTAGGACTTCCGGTTGCTCTGTGGAGTCTTCATCCGCCCCTGGCTGTTCTCCACCTTCTCCATCGTAGCCTGCACCATCTCTGGTCCTGCAATAGCTACTAAGATTTCCCCTTTGCCAAAAATGAGAAATCTGGTCTCATCCTATGAATGAACCACATTATTTTCCTAATACAGTCAATCCTGACATGAATGGTACAATACATGTCTTGGATGATGTCGTAAGACCTCGACGCTACTACCAAGAGATCCAACCGTTACTCTCATTTGCCAGGGTTGAGTCGCACTGTCAGACTTAGTGTGTGGTGACTGGGTATCCTCAATTAAAAATCTCTAATGTGAGGGTCAAGTCAATAGTTTTAACCCGAACCTCTCAGTTTCTACCATTCAAATGGGCAGGAATGTAAACGTCACAAGTAAACGTGTCTTTTATTACTGTAGATCTTAGTAAAAAGACATATAACAACCACAAAAAACTACAACATGGAAACTCGAAGCACCATGAACAAAGGCCTCCATGCCTGGAACTAGTCCTTCTCATGTCCACCTATTTCTGGAGCTCCATAGTCGTATGCTTCAACTTCCTGAAGTTGTGCTCTCCCATATCCACCTGTTCCCTACGGTTGGGGTGGACCTCCTAGTGGTGGTGGTGGAAACACCTCGAAGCATCGTACACCACCGGCTGTACGACCAGCTCCTCTGCCTCAGTCTAGTAGGGTCCTCTACTGCCTGCTCCTCATCTTCTGGACTGTTCAGGAAGTCTCGAGCCAAGTGACCCTACCCGACGCATGCATAGCACTTCCTGCTCCTTAGATTGATGGCCCTGTTTTGGGTTCCTCGCACAACCAAACATGTATCCCGAGGTTGCCCATCTATTGGCCTTTTCAGCTTGGACATCTATGTCATCTGTCTACTACTGGCTGCAGAAGACACCTCCACAGTCGGAATGCCTTGTGGAGAGAGTAGTAGCTCCTGAGCCCACATAGAGCGTAGAGTCACTGGTATAAACTCCACCATGGAAAAACCCTCGAAGACTCCCCAGGTATAGGTCGTCTCATGCAAAACTCGTGCATCTGGCTCCACCAGCTCTTAGCTGCTCCCTAAAAGAGAAAAACATCTAGGTACACCATCAAGTCAGTGGGTGTCCCAGCTATGTGGAAAGCTCGTGCTACAAACTCCAGCCATTACCGAGCCGTCTCAAAATCTGACTCGCCTCAAAACCTTGGAGGCCTCTGTCGCAGGAACTCGTGCAATGCGCTCAAGTGGCGTGAACTCTCTACTGCTGGGGTTGTTGATAACAGTATCCTAATGGAAAATGGTACTGCTGTTGCCTCTGCTATGATGGGGACCTGCACTATGGCCTCGCTGCTCGGTGGGATACCATCAGGCTCTCCAATTGGAACCCGCGCTTAATGACTAGGTGAAGACAACCTAAAAAGAAACAGATGCAACACGGTCAAAAGACTATACCTGGTGAGCTGACCAGGATTGAGCTGACATAAAAAAAACTTTTGAAAACTCACACACAATCAGTTTTTTCATGCACTGTGTCGGAAATCAGAATTCAGTGTCTTGGTGTATGGATACGTCGGCCGCCACATCAACACTGGACTCCCCGAACTAAAAACCACACTCTGTAATCTTAACAATATTTATTTACAGAAAAGAAAATATCAGAGTCCTATATTCTGCAGTAGAACTGACTCCTCTGATAGCAAATGTGACAACTGGGTCCCGCTGACAGCATAGACACCCCGCCTTAACATGGTCATCGGTTCCTAGCCCTCCAGGTACCACCAGTTTCCCCATAGACATGTGGGGCCCACCCCAGGGTCAACCCACATCCCCGAACGGGTCATCTGACTAATGATTTTCTACACATGCCAACACATGTCCTTTCCAGTGTGCTTTGTCTTCACTCACACACACCTTGGGAAACTTCCTAGAAGGTCACCCATCCTGATCACTACTCCAGGCCAAGCATGCTTAACTTTGGAGTTCAAATCACGTAGGCTCCTAAAGAGGAATGTGCACCTTGTTGACATGAGTCATATAATTTAGTCATTTAACCCTTTATCATTCTGGGGTGTTACAATCACCCCCCCCCCTTTAGAGAAAAATGTCCCCGTTTTGGGCCGTACATCTCAACCCAGGCAGTACGCTTCACATTAGGCTGGGTACCACCTCTAGTACCAATTTGTCATGACCCATCCCCCAGGGCCTGTATCATGACTACATCATGCCCACATTCCACAGTCCACGGGCTGGAGACTAGCACCAAATGGTTAACTCACTAAAAAACGGGAAGGTATTTCCTTAATAAAACGTAAACACACACAACCAGAGTACAAACGGAAGAAAACACTAAGTAAAACAGTTACAGGTGTGCTAAAAGTAAAAAGGGGCCGGAAATACAATCCCTATGGAAAGGTACAACTACAAATTAAAGAAAGTACAACTGAAAAGACAAATAGCTGAAAGGTGAATTAGCTCATAGATCGTCCTCCGGCTTCCTACAGGAAGGGTAGGTACAGATGTCCTCCTCAGCACTCCGCATCTATCAGTCTGCTCCGTGTGCCATCACGCCGAGTGTTCACCTCTGGGTACTATCCAGTCATCGTACACTCTGCCCCAGTCAGCGTTGTTTGTCTTCTGCATCTAACACAACGAGGTGAGGGCATAGCCCGTGCACGGGTGAGTATAACAATACCCAGTAGGGACCCAGAGACCATCAAGGACTCACTAAATAAAACAAGGATAAATCAAAAATAAATATCTCAACAGATAACCTTTACTTAGGTATATTCCCATACATATACCCAAATGTAAAGACCCATAATTTTCGAGGAATTTTTTTTCGTAATTCATTGAATTTTAACGAGTCTGTGGCTTCTGACGACACTTGATTCCGAGGCCCAGTGTGCCCAGAATCCATTTTTGAAGTTTTCTTTGGGTACATTTAGTGAACGTACGTACGAGTTTTTCTATCATTTGATACGGTGATAGGAATTGAAATCCTAGGACATCGATGAACTCGCATCACCATTAATTTCTTAAGGAGACCTTTACCGTAGTTGCGTTTTATGCGGGTTGAGAGTTAAGTTTTGGAGAAATTGGAAATAGTTAAATAAAAGTGTTATAACAATTTTATATATCTATGGAAGTTATTTCCTCCCATGGGAAGTTATTTGTGAGGCCCACACCCACCCAACTTCCCATGTGTGGATATTTGAGAGGTGGGGCCCATACGATCCCCAACCTTCCATCTCCCGTAACTCTCTTCAAACCCCCAATTTAATTCCTCTTTCTTTATTATGACAACCCCCCATTAATTATTGGAACTCTTCGTCTCCCTATCTCCCACCTTAATGTTTTCCAACGCATTATAATCAATGAATTATAACACTTAAGTTAATTAAATGAGATGTTTGAATTTTGAATAACTTGTGTGAATAAAATAATGGATTGGGGGATTATTTTATTTTGGGGAATTTGTCGTGATTGAATTATTTTTTGGGAACTCTAGTGAAATAGAGATGGGTTTTCTTATCTCAACAAAGAACACCACCCTCTCTGACGAAGAATGTCAATTCCATGAAGAACGACGATGCACCTTCTTTTCTTTTCTCCACAACAAGAGAGGAGATACCTTTTCTTCTTCAGGTGCACTCCGATGATGAGGGAATCGACACGGTAATTCCCAAAGCATGTCTACCATGAATATTTTCCATGGTAGGGTGTATTGCTTAAATTTTATTTGAATAAAATTATTCTTCGATCTTCGTGAACCTTTATTTGAGGTAGGGGTTGTTTTGTATATTTTCGTATGTGTGATTTATACCATCGAGCATGGGCGTTCTTTTATTCATGATATAACATGTATAATGAAGTTTAAAATATAATGAAAATAATTTTATTCATGATATAACATGTATAATGGATTTACATACACCTGAAAAAAAACATTAGGTACATAATAAAACATGTGTCTCAAAGAAATAAAATTGAGAAAAAATAGTGTTACTGATATGGTGGCATTTGGTTCATTTACCTCATGAAATAAATATTGTAGAATAGGTATGTAAATAAATATAAATATAAGTATAATTATACTTTAATACATCCTTGGGAAGTATACACACCACACAAATGGAATGGTTTGCGAATAAAACATGTATCTCACAACAATAAAAACTGAGATGAAATCCTCTTACCATATATATTGACACTCTTCATACTCATAAACTATTACATTATTATGAATTTACAATTTTTATAGATATTCTATAGAAACATATTATTACATCTAAAACCATGTATTATTTTATTTATATTACCCCTTATTATTGTCTTATGTTATGGTTTCTTAAAAGGTAATATGAACTTTATTCTTCGCATGTGTCTTAATTTGTTTTATCATTGATCTTTATACTTATATAATTACATAAATAATGTAAAACAAGATATAAATATCATTTTAATTCAATATAATTGTATTATAATAATATATATAATATATATGTATTAAATGGAATACATTATTGATGGAGACGGTAAGCCATATATAAACATTAATATTATTTCTGTTTGAACTGTTATTTCAAAAGAAATAAGGTAATATATATATATAATTATTAAATTTTCATGATTGTAGTATATATATATTATAATTTCACTGCATTCGTCCAAAAAGCATTCCTTGTAGAGTGTAAAAAAATCATATCACATTCTGGGGGGAGTCCACACTTCCTCGAACGAAATTATCGTATTTACACTAAAAGAAAAACATAAGGATTTGTGTGGAAAAAGTGTTATAAAATACTAAATACATAACACCATTAATATATAAATTATATAAATATAATTTCTATCAAATGATTCTCCATGAGAGGTGGTAACGAGAAAGGAAAAGTCGTCATTTTGGGAGGTGATCGTTCGTCATCCACATAAACAGCATGTTTGAAACCCATTAGTAGGATGTTCTTGAAAATATAGGTTAAAATATAAAAAAAAATACTATTATATTTTTTAAACTAATTTTCTATAAAATCATTAAAAAATAGACGTGATGGGTTGGATAAAAAAAGAAAAGAGCTTGAGAGAAGACTTTAACACTTTATTAGGTAAATTATTTTGGTTTATGCCAAAAGGATAACATGTATTGCATTATACATTAGAGGATTATTATAGGTTGAGGTTATGTATATTGGGTAGTTTATTTAGAAAATAGTTACCAAATATGAGAGGTTTTAGCGGTGTGAGGAATGGGGAGAAGTTGTTGGCTATTATATGGGAGGAAAATTACATAATGGGAATTTTGAAAACAAGTTCAGTGTAACAATGTTTTTACCTAAAAACATCATAAAAATAAAAAAAAACCATAATGGAAGGTTAATATCATAATCCTGGTCATATAATTGGTTTTACACTAGTGGATGGGTTGTCTAGTGTCTTAAATTTAAGGTTTAGTAATAATTGTTTTATCTTAATTCTTGTGATTATTTTTAATAACAATCACTAATATTTTTCATCAAAAACTAATTTGAAATTATTAGATATTATAAATTATTTTGATTCAAAATATGAAATCCATTTTTTTAATTCTAACTATATTAATGATAAAAATTAATTTTAAAAATAATCTTGAAGTTGGGACGACACTACTGGTTTTTAAAGATGCAAACATACATATGTTTTCTACATTTTCATAACCAATTTCATATTGAAATTTATTCCAATGAAATTAATTGTATTAATTAATAAACAATTGATCTAATTAAAATTTAAAACCAAATTAAAACATAATTTATCCTTATATATAAATTTAATTAAAAGGCGATTTTGAATTACAATCTTCTATTTTAAACAATTCATTAAAAAATTAGATCCTTATATAAAAATACAAATAAGTTATCTTATCATAATTTTTATGATTCAAATTCAAATATTAATTTTATATTGACATACTAAATCTATAAAATTGAAAAAATTTGAATTAAAATTGGTCCTCCATTAAAATTTGGTAAAAATATCTTTTAAAAAATATAGAGTTTTAAGCATTAATTTGGGTTTGTTAATATCTTATATCTATCAAATATTTAGGATAACCATTAAAATATATATATATATATATATAACATATAAATTTATGTTATATAATAACTATTAGTAATTTGGATTACTTATTAATATAAATGTTATTTTTCACATCAAAATCGAATTTTTTAAAATATTTCCCTTTATATTTTTTATTTCATATATTATTTTCTAATTAATAGGTAAATAATTAATTCAACTATAAACATTCATACGTTTATTAATAATATATTCTTCAATAGTATTTCCATTTTATATCCAATTAAATACAAAAATTTAATAATTATTTATTGTTTGGTAACACCCGATCTTCCGTATTACACAAGCCATTGAGGAATGCCAGTATTTCATGTAAAGTATGTTATCTTAAGAGCTCTATGTAGTGAAAGATAAAATGTATTTTTCATGTTGTGCAGGAGTAAAATATATATTGAAATATAGACATAGTTTTTTATTATAAAATTATTAATTTTTCGTGTTGTGTAAATAATTTTTTTAAAAATAATAAATTATTTGGAAAAAACAATTCATAAAATATCAGGGTGTTAGATTGAACACCCCTTAAAAATGAATTTTACTCTCAAAATTCGTTTGTGTTTTCAATGTTTTAATACTTGAAATCTCCTTTCATGGAAAACCCACATCGCATAACAGAATCCTAAAACATCCTTTAATAAGGGAATATTCAAAACATAATGGACACCCAGAGTAACATATGACTAGGGTTACATATATGAGAACAAAGGTGAAAAGTTAAAACAAGTCCTGGAGGAGAAGCTTAAATATTACTAGGGAGTGATTGAGTTCATCAATCATAAAGAGGTAAATGATTAATGAATGGGTCATGGAGTTAAACTCTTAAATCTATAATGATTTAAAAGGCCATCAGATCAACAATAAATATTATATTAGGAATTTTTCTTATTAATACTATCATATATTTGAGTAATCCTTTTCTTTAAAAATAGCGTATGGAAATATATTTACTTTTTATGTTTCTATAATAAATATTTACAACTCTGGGTGTGCTTTTAAATATTCTTAATTAATCAAATACATCACGAAATATAATTACAAAAAGTACCTATGATCCCTAATGTAGTAAAATAAACATTTATCGTATCTTAAGTCCCATGAAATAATGAAAATTATAACCATTTGTCTCTAACAATACATAAATATAAATATTGTTAATAAATTAGTCAATGAAAATAAAAAACACACTACTATTTAATCATAAATAATTATTCATAAAAAATATATACAAATTAGTCTGGACATCGCATAGGCCAGTGGTATGCATGAAACCCTTATTGTCCTTAGATTATGTGTTTAATACCCATGGCCTTGCTGAAACATAATGCTTTTCAACTGATATACATGATGTTCTTTTGTAAATCCACCCTAATATAACTTCTAAAAATAGTATGATGGAAATCATTGAAATAAGGTTATTCCCTAAATAGCTAGTTATCCAGAGTTTATAATACAATCTCAATAAAAAATGCTTCATTTGGAGTCTAATAAAAAACGTCGTGAATGGTTTACCATTTAACCCTTCTGAAATTTGAAAATCCAGAATATTAGAATGAAATTTAGGAAATTATATTATCATTTACCCCCGTATATCTCATAGTATATCTTGGTTTTAACATTCCATACATGTCAATACCTTTGTGGTAAATTTTATTAGGAGACATTAATCCTTTTGTAAAATCCTTACATCTTCCATATATTATAATATATAATCAATAAATCCAATATGTTGTAATCTTCTTCTATGATAGCCTGAACTACTTTTCATGAAATACTTAATTAGTTCAAAGATAATAAGTACCATCATTTTTAATTATTTATATATCAAATATCATTATCCAAAAAACAATATAATATCATAAGTTAAATATTAGGGGTTATCCTCCCTTATCAAAAATATCACTTCGTCCTTAAATTACATTTCTAGTCCATCATAAACTTTCAACATGAACTTTTAATTCCATAGAAAAAAAGAGAAACTGTACATTCCATGATTATTTCACCATTAATATAACATAATTAATGAATCTAAAATACATAAAAACATATATAATGCCACTTTATCCATAATGCACTAGAATTTACCTCAATATATTACTTAATACATCTTTCGTTTCACATTTACTATGTAGTTTCATTATAATCATCAATTTAACCATTACTCACACAACCTTGCTGATTATCTTTAGGTGTTTTCCACTTTGGACATTGAGTTGAATAATAAACATTTATTTCTCACAGAAAACATATAAAATTCGATATTTTCTTAGGAAATACATTATTATCATCCATTTAGTTAACCAAAATAATCATTTTTTCCATGAAGTCACATTCATTGTATCATTTGTTTCCAACAGAAAGAACATCTTCTTGACCCTATAATACATTTACATAGGTTATTATTTCCACATTATTGACATAATGTAAACTGAATATTCTATACACCATGGTCTCCATTATCTGAACCCATAGTGAACTCCTTCATTGTCTTCCTTTTTTAGTCAAATAGTTTTTTATGGTAATCATTTTTAATCATGTTCTCTGAAAACTGAACATGAATGACGAATACATATTTCAATCTAGTTATCATCCCACATGAACTCTCATAAAAAATTCTTCCATCACATTAAATGTTAATATATTTTTTTCAGGTTCCCACAAAAGAATAAACAAGAATCACAATATGACCTTTACTTTTCAGAATATAAAACAACATAGTCACTAAAATATTTACTTATAGGATGTCTAAATAATGACACCTTCCATAATATGTGACACCCTAGGTTCATACAACGATATTAACAGACAACTTATATTTAAATATTTACCAATGGTTCATGAAGAGTGTGTGAATTTCCAATGCAAATCCCATTGGAGAGTCAGACCAAGTGTTTTAAAAGGCTTGTTGTCAGGTACCAAATTACCTAGATTAATGTTTGAGACATCTTTTTAAATTTTCTAACCATACGTAAATCTTTTCCGGAGCCAAATCCACATGTTGTACACGGAGAGAAATATATTTCTAAAAATCCACCCACTATATCCATTATTGGAATTCCAGGACATTTCCCTAAATGTTAACTCATCATCAAACATATCCTTAAGAGGCATCCCTATATATATCCTTATAAATATACATAGGGATCTCACTAATTTTTTCTCATCCAAGATTCAAAATTTTGAAAAATCTTCAATCATATACCAACTATAAAAAACCAATATTTAATTACATATATATTACATTAATTACAGGAAATACAGAAAATATTAAATAATTATATGCTCAAAGACCAAATTAGATTAGTGCATTTGGAATCATGAATTCTTAAAACCTGATACATATGTGAGTAACATTATCTCCCACTATATTCTTCTTGACAAGAACCATTATTAGTATCATATAATATAAAACATATCTCCATAACCATAGGAAAGAAACATGAAAAGTGTATATCTAAAATGCTTAGAATGGGTAAAAAGGGAGATATGCATGGATAATAATGAGTATAATTTTATGGGAAAATGATAATAAAAATAGATGTCCTGACCCTGCATATCAACTATCACATACATGATTGATTGAATAAACATTGAATGTTCCAAATACATGAATCATATGGAAATAATGTACATATTCCATGAAAGGGTAACATGGAAACAAAACATGGAATTGTGGCAGAAACATATGCATAAAAATTAATTTTCTGGGTATATAAGGAATCACTACCATAACCATCATGGTTGTATGGGTCACTCCCCATACAATCCTGGTAGTCATGGTTCACTCCCATGGCCATATTAGTAGCATGAATTCACTCCCCATACCATCTTGGTTGTCATGGTTCACTCCCATGTCCATCTTAGTAGTCAACGATCATTCCCAGAACAATCATAGTATAAGTCATGTTATATAAATCTTTACACAAATAATCAGAGGTAGATATATGACCCATACATATCATAATGAAATAATACATACATGTGCGAAAAAATCATAAACAATCATATCATAACCCATGAAATAAAATGGGTATTATAAAAATGTAATCATTACATAACCTATGGAAATGTGACAGGTTTCATATTTATATCATCATAAACATTACCTGTGAAATGAAGTGGGTTTCAAAAGTATATGACCAATTAAAGATAAAATGTTTTCATAAAAAATATTCAATCAAAACATAATCCGTACATAGAAGGAATATGAATGGAGACATTGAATAATTTCCCATTTATGGTATAAGTAACAACAACGTATGCTATCTTGGATGTAAAATTATTTTTAAATATATTTTTGAAAAATCTTAAAGAATATATCCAATCTTAATGATAAATGATTTTTAAAACAAGAATCATTTTTAAAACAATTTCTAATAAAAACATTCAAAATAATCTAGAAATAATTTTTGGAATTTTGTTATTTGATAATACTATGAAAACATATAAATAAATCATGAAACCATGTCTTACGAGAAAATTAGAAAATGCATTTTAAGGTAAAATGTAATAAAAAATTCCTTGTTTGGAAAGAGACAAAATGAATGTTGTGAAAAAATTGGTTAAATAAAAAATGGGTTTAAATTTATTTTAAACATTATAGGATATTTGTATAATATTCTTGGAAAAACATTCTAGAAGAAATGGTTTTTAAGGTATACAAATTTCTGAATGAAGAGAGGGTAAAGTAGGTATTTCTTAAAAACACATTCATAACTCTCTTACGTACCATATAGTGGATAAAATAGTACCAATACATGAATATATCACAAATATCGATATGGTAAAAAAATTCATGCGTGTTCTCTAGAGTTGGACCACATGATTTTAATAATGGAATCATGAACATAAAAAATAATGAATAGAAGTGAGATTATTTCAATAATATATTATCACTTCATTACATGGAGCCACACTATCCGTATATGAAAAGGATATCAGATGAGTCATAAAATATCTTTATAATATTGAAATTCATAATATATCAAGTTAAATGTTAGAACATAAACCTTGGAAAATAATGTTGGTTCATAATAAAACATTTGTCTCAAAAAACAAAAATTGAGGCAAACAGGTCCTACAAAATGTGTATCTTTTAAAACATTAACCCCATGAAATAATTTTTAACAGCCTATATTTTTGAAAAAGTGTCACAATTTTCTATTTCATACATGATACAATACATCGAGCTTAAAAAAACTAACTATTATTATTTAATAAGTTAGTTGTCACATAACTGTTACAATGGAGGGAATGAATAGTGTAATCTGAATTATGATAATATGGTTTACACATGTTCATATTGGGATTCATTTTTTGTCAAATTATCAAGAAAATAATCTCCTATCCATTTTATTATAAAGAATCTATTTTTATAAAAACCAATTAAAATGCGAATAATTCTGTTTATAAAATAACAAAATTAGACTTCATGGATTATATTTATGAAATATAAATTCAATGTATTGTTTAAAATACATGTTATTTATTTTCTAGACATGAAATAAGAACAAATTAAATTTTATGGATAATATGTGAATTTTTTTAAATCTTTTTCACAACCTTTACATTATGATCCAATTTTAAATGATATTTTCAAAACCATAATATATTTAATTTGATAATATGAAAATATTTTATAGAAATGGGACGTCAACCTTTACATTGGTTTAATGTTGGATATTTTCTGATAAAATTAATATTTTAGTGAATAGTAAAAATAAAAACTAATTAATTTATTCAAACACTTTTATGGAAAAGTGAGAAACCATGAGATCAACCATAGAATGAAATTGTAGAATAATTGAATGAAAACTTAATCTTACCAGAATTAGTCTACCAAAAAAATCCTAATAGATGTAGGTTACCTATGTTCCTAGTTCCTTTGATATTAGATAATGAGAATTGAATGCCAACATGTCCACATATTGGATGTACTCATCAATGATGATATTTCCACTATTGAGTCACCCAAAATGGATTTGGTCCAACAAATTGATCCAATTATATTTATCCACATAGATATCAACCCTTAATGACCTCTACAATATTCTAGAAGCCTCCCCCTTAGTAGCATTAAGTGAATGATCTATTCAACCACATATTCTTCTGAGTTGAAATGAAATTCTTGGGATTTTAAAAATACTGAAACTGGTTTCTTTTGGTGGAATGAGACATCACGGTCGTTCTGCTTAGATTTCAACTTGTTTGCTAAATTAGTTTCAATTACAGGTAAAAAAAAGATTAATTGATCCTCTATTTATGGATTTCTTTTTGTATTTTGTTTCTCTTTGGGAAATAATATATTTCTCCCATATCATCATCCTCTAAATTTCTTGCAATGAAAACCATATCATCCTCAAGATCCTGGATCATATCATCAAGTATAAACTATTCAAAATGATTACCCAACTCCACTAATGTCACCTCCATACTAGGATGCATATTATTTTCTCTCTCTGGGAATGCCACCTCCACATATAAGGCTTCTAAGGGACTTTAGAGAGGCACCTCAATCACTGTTGCATCCCCTTCAGTATCCAGATCAGATATTTCTATCCCAGAGTGGGTTGACTGTATTGTAACTACATCCCTTTCCAACAGAAAATGTATCGAATCGATTTACATACAAAGTTGAGTGGAATCATCAGTATCAATACAAACAGCCAGTCCATGTCATTTCCTGGAGGATATACTACCAATGGAGGGTTCATTCCTTTGATATAACCTATATACCTAATGAAAACACTATTGACTTTTGGAGAAGAAGGTATATGATTAGCTGTAATCCTCCTTACTTGGGAACCTTAAATAGAATTCAAAATTTATTCATTATCATTGACCAAAATAAAGCATGGTCCACCCTATATAATAGAAGGATAATTTCACTTAGTAATCATCACTAATTTAGAACAATCACTCTTAGTGAGCTCACAAACCACAATATAACCAAAACAATTCACACCCAATGAACAATCCTGAGTAGTAAGCACCTAATCTAGGACACGTTTAGTAAGAGAGGAAGTCCCACTAGGTTCCTTCTATACAAAATGTCTAAAAGCTTTCACTTCATGTCCCAATTTCATAAAATGTAAAAAAATCATACAAAGTTCCAAAAATAACATATTGTTTTTACCTAAAATCATCCACAACAATGATCTATAAAAACAAAGTAGGTGGAATTTATAAGTTAGCATCAACATAGATTCTAGGTAAAATTGGTTGGAAAATGGATTGATTTTATCTATCCAAGAATATATAACTACATATTAGATTCCCCAACATAAAAATATTTGTGTTATTTAAAAGGGACGGGGATGTTCTGGAAGCGTTACCTAAACTGCCAAGGATGACGAATCCCTCTTAATATGGTAGTCATAGGATCATTTGAAGAGGATAAAATGACAGTCGGTATAGGAATAAGGGGAACTTCACCATGCTTACATAATATCATCCTCCATAAAAAAAATTACTTGGAATCATTTAAAAACATGTAGTATGACTATCACACAATCCAGACGGACCCATGAATCAAAGAAAAATTGGTCTAAAACATCCATTGATATACATAAAATCTTGAAATGAGTAATCATTGTAAGATTTAGAAATGTGGAAGCTTCAGTGAACTCCTGATTAGAGATCAGCCAATGCAATCCTTTGGCCAAAATTCTGTCCTTTGGAAGCCACTTGAGTGTTATTATGACATTCATAACATTTAATTTAATGGAAAATATGTCATAAATCTGTTACTTTTCACTAAAACAATTCTAATAAAGGGATATATAAGTGATATATTCAATTATTAATTGTATTTTGAATGATAATAAATACTTCCTATATCATGGTAATTTATTTATAATATGTAGGAATTAAATAACTAAAATTAATTAATAGACGATGATGACATTTTAATAGATTTTTAAAAGAAATAATCAAATAAATTATATAAATTATATTAAAATAAATATATTTTGAAATATATTATACCATCCAAAAATTTTATATATGACTATGACATTTTAGTATTGGGTTAATGTATTTTTTATTCAAGTAATAAAGATATTGTTATATTTTTTAAAACTCAACAAATTAATAGTGTCAAAATTGACCCAATTAATATCTTAAAAAATAAATTATATTATTTAATGTTATATAAATTCATAAAAATATAGTGTTAGGATAAATGGGGTGGGTATGTCCAAATATTAAATAAATGACACTTTATCTGTTTTTTAAATCCCTTGATAATTATATTAACCCATAATGTTTAAATAACATGATATCGTGGTAAGAATAAAAATGTAAATTAATGGTTAACACAAAAAGATAAGGATTAAAAAATATTCAAAACATGATTAATTTTAATTGGATGATAAGAATTTTATTCTATATTATTTTTTAATTGAAATAATTTAATTAGGGATTTTTTGGAATATAAAATAAATTTAGATTATTTTAATATTTTATGAGTTTTTAAGGATACCCCTCTTATCTCATATAAAAAGGTATCGATTATTTTGTAATAATAACAATTCAAGAACCATTTGGTTCGTCTATGACCATCCCAAAAACATTACTAAAATATATCACCATAGTCTTAACGAATGTTTTTTTTACAAATTACAATCTTTATAGGTGTTTAGTTGTTCTTTAAAGGTGATCAACTGAAGAAAAGGTATCATTTTCTTTATGTATTTACATATTATTCTTCCATCCACTTCATCAAATATCAATAAAACATGATTAAATAATAAATAAAGTAACCTAAATATAAAAATATTATAATACTTAATGTCATCAACTAAATCTATCTCCAATTTCATCAAATGCGAATTCATCATTTCATTTGTGTATACGAGGGATAACCACCTCACGAAGCGATACCATTTTTTCATCACTATGTTTTTAAATTGGTTATAATTATCGAATTAATTTTCATATTTGATATTTAGTACATATGAATCATTATAATATAATAATATATAAATGAATTTCTTGATTTCCAATAACATAAAAATGATAATGCCATTCATGCATTAGTGTGAACTATCACCTCCACGGATCGATGTGATCAATTTTTATGAACTACTCAGTTGTATGATATATATCAGTATATTGAAATTATAAATATAATGTTAATGATGTTATGATCATTATAAAAAAATGAAACATTACATAAATTAGTTTTTATAATTATCAATGAAAATCGAAGACGCCACTCATGCATACATACGACATTCCGTGTCCATGATTATAACAATATTCATATTTCATAACTATATTAATTTTTTTATTTAATAAGTATTATTAATGTTTAAAAGTGATTATAATGTCATGAATAATATTTTGGAGATTATGTACCTATGGCCACATTTACTATTAACATCATACAATTTTAATTTTAGATGTTTGTACTGAATAACCACAAAATGCCTACAGTGAACATAAATAATTGTGTAATTGTTATAACCCAGTAAAAAGATATATAAAATTACTAATAAACTTGAAAAAGTGTCTAAATAAATTATAAATTAATATATGTTGTATATTTATGAAGATACAGAACATACAAGGCTTGTAAGACTCATTGTACTGGAGTTCATCTCAATTTCCTTTCATTAAGAAATTTCATGATACTATGATCCTTTATTCCTTTATATTTTTGTATATCTATCCAATATGACATTTAATATCCATATTTAATCAATAAATTCGTAATTTAATGTTTTTTTAAGTTATTAATTCATATAGATTAATATTTCAATGTTTTATGTCGTATGGAAGACCATGAACATTAAAAATTTCATTTATCAAATCTTTTCTATCATGATTTTAATTGACATTTTTATTTATATGGATATAAAAGGATTATACGAGAAATAATATTTCTATATTGAATTTAAATCTATGTATTGAAAATGAATATGTTTATACGACACATTTAACATTCTTTAAAAAATGACAAATGAAATATTTTTCTTGTATATGTCGATAACAACTTCTCTACCACTATAACTGTTATTTGATATTTGGATTCCTCTATAATACATAATTTATTTTAAAAAAATGAATCCCATATTCCAAATTTTTCATTATATATGTATTTCAATGGTTACTTAGATGAAATTGAATTTTTATACGGAATATTTTTCATATTGGATTAGAATAAGTCTTCAAAAAGTTTTTTGAGGAACTTGTTTTATTCCTAAAATAGTACCTGAGCAATTATATGAAATGAGTTATCTCATCATAGGTTACATGAAGAGTTTTGTCCCATTACAGCTCACAGGTGAGATCAAAAGAGATTATAAAAAGGCTTGACCCCATTATAGCTCACAAGTGAACTTATTATAGTATATATGAAGGGATGATCCACATTATAGATGACGGGTGATCCAAATATAGCTTATATGAAGGGTGATCCACATTATAGATCACTAATTAGTAATTATACTATTTGTTAATTCTAATTGTAAGATTATTGAATGGTTTTATGTATATGATCCTCTAAGTCACCTAAATGATTTTAATATGATTTTCTAATGGATTTAATGTTTTATTGGAGAAAAAATAATGACTGTTATTCATGTGAAAATGTCTTGTTTAATTTTTTCAAATAACATTAAACGGTTTACCATCATTTTAATATTCAAATGGATTTCATTATAATTTTTCCCCTGATTTAACTTTTCATGCTCATCCCATGTTTAAAAATATTTTTCATAAGTTTTTAAACTTTAAAGGGCTAAGAAGATATGGTGATGAATGTATTTAAGATATGTCTTCAAAGGAAATCATGTTTTATTTTAAAAGGGTTTCATTTACTGATGAAAATAGTTAATGAATATAAGTTTGCACTTATATTGTGTGGGTTAACTATGTAAGAGTTTTTCTTAACATTCTAAAACTCTAGAGTAAAATGTTCTTTGGTAATTAAAGAAAATAAATTCAAGTCAAAAGTCCCTTGAATAATTTATAATTAAGGTTGGGTCCTTATAGTAGGTTTCAAAGGAGGGTTTATTCATCTTTTGATATTATGATGTATTCTTATGATATATGGATATCTTTATGGGTTTATATGATTAAGGATGATCCTATGTTTAATTTCATCGAAACCATTTCTATGATTATGTTATGAAATTTCAAGGTTATTTATATAATTTTTGGGGTGATTTATTTTTAAGGTAGCTATGGTTTATTAATTTTTAGGGCAGATAATGAAAGACATGAGATATTGTTTTGAGGATAAATCATGATATAGTTATTTATGATGTTTTTATTTTTGAAATTTTCAAATAATTGTATGGTTATTGAATAAGGAAAACATACAGACTATGTGAAAACCAGTCACGTCAGACAAGGTTACAGGAATCGAACCAAAAACTAAAGTGTGACAAGGCTTTATCACCCACCACTAACCTATGTGAAGTCCCTGGGTTTTATGTTTTCTTAATTTTAGTAAAATGAGTTGATGGAATAAAAATACGTGTACTTTGGGAACTTTTGTTTCATTAAATTGATTTTCTTTTGTATAGGAAAATGATTTGGGAATTAAGTGATAAATTTTATTTTAGGACATGTTCATTATTTTGGGAATATTATATGATTCAAGTAAATAGTATACTATATAATTTTATTTTATAAACAAGAGATGGATCTTTTGGTGATAAATGTTAAAATTTACCTTATAAGATTTTTTTATCAAATCCTTGTCAATTTTTTGTTTCAATTTTAGTTTATATTATTTTAAAGAATTTTAAGGACAATTTTTTTCTTAGTGGTCTATTATTAGAATTGGGTATTACATTTGATGTATGGATAGTAAAATTATCCCTTCTACTTATATTGGATTATTAGTTTTGGGGAATTATCTGATCTTGTACTATCCATTTTGGTTTTTGTTTATATTTAAAGTTAGTATAATTAGTTTGTAAAATGTTTGGGAATGATGTAAATTTTCATAAGTTTTTTATAGTGCAATAGTCAAGAAAAATACATCTTAAATACTCATCCTTTATAGAAAATAATATTTTGTTGTGTAAATTGACTAAAAGATGAAGATCTACATCTCATGTTAGTATTTTTTCTTTATGATCTTAGTCCATGTAGATTTATAATTCCTCAAATTTATGACAATGATCTTAAAACCAAAATGTTGTCCATTTAATTTTCCTACAAAAAATTAATGAAATTTTAACATTTCACAAACATATGATTTTATTATTGATATCATTTATCTAATAATGTATTCTATCACCCTCTATTAGAACCTGATTGTTATTTTTTCTTATGTATCCATGTTTTCATACATGGAATCCCAGTATGTGTTTTCTCATTTGTACTTTGTACAACACTTTCTTTTTAACTGGTTGTTTTATGATTCCTTTTTCTGAAATGGGATTCCAATAAAATAATTTATAAAATTCTCATCTTATTTAGAAACCATAAATTCAATTTCTGTGGATGTAATTTCCAAATTGGGTGGGGGTGTATCATCCCATGTTTTTAAAATGGAAACACAACTTTGATAGTGTACATGATACGCCCACTATCATAAACAAAAAACTAAATAATATTATTTAATATCATAGATATAAAATAATAATTATAATGGTGGGAATGAACAGTGTCAAATGAATTATGTAAATATGATTTAGACATTTTTTATTCATTGGTTATCAAATTACCTTGAAATGAAACAAAAAACCAATTGAATATAAATGAATTATTTTTATTAAAAACCATTTTAATATAAATTAGTGTGTTTATAAAATAATCAAATAACTCTTGTTGGATTATATTAATGAAATTAATAATCAATATAATTTTTACAATTCCTCATATTAATTTTCTAGACATAAAACAAGAACAAATTCAATCTTACAGATGAAAGAAGATGTTTTTCCAAAAAGCATTTATAACTCCATTTGTGGAAACCCCACATTAAATAAGGTTTTTGAAACATTTATATTATATATTTTGATAAATTAACATATTTTTTTAAAAAAACTATCAAAATTTACTTTGGTTCGTATTTTGTATTTTTCAGATAAATTTATCATTTTACAGAATTGGGAAAAATACTACCTTTTATTTCAAAACATCCTTTTCGAATAATAAATTTATATTGTTATATTATCATTTTAATTAATATTAAAGTATAATTAAATTATTTTTTATCATTTATACAATTTTGGTAACTTTAATCAACTTCGTAATGTAATTTAATATAAATACAATGTGAACTTTTGAACATCTTACTTTAAACCCCGATTTTTTATTCCATCCACATTATTTTCTTTTTATTAATTTCTACCAGTTATATGTTTGGGATTTGTAAAACATATATTACATATTTTGACTAAAAATTAAAAAATTATGTAAATAGTTCCCTTTTATTTTAGGTCATTTTGAATAATAACATTAATAATTATTTTTAGTGCCACGATTAAAGTTATCTCAGTCTATTAAAGGTAAACATAAATTTATAATAATATAAAACAACCATAACACTTTTCATACAATTCTTTTATGAGTTTTTATATACTAATCCAATCCTTTGACTGAAATTTTGGCCTTTGGAATCCACATGCGTGTGATTGTGACATTTATAACATTTAATTTAAAGGTAAATATGCCAAAAATATGTATTTTCTTACTAAAAAAATTTCAATAAGGGGTTATATAAGTGATATATTTGACTATAAATATCATTTAGAAATTAAAAAAAATATAATACATCATGTTAAATTATTTATAATTTTGTAAAATAAAATAATTAAATATATTTATGATAGAAAGATGATGTAGTGATAGATTTTTCAAAGAAAGAGACAGATAAATGATATTTATAATATTAAAATAAATATAATTAGAAATAATTGATAACATACATGACTTTTTTGATTCCTAGGTAATGTAAGTATTTATTTAATATATATGTCTATAATGAATAATTTTTTATGGTATTTTTTTAAAAGTAATTTAATGAATACTGTCAAAATTGACACAATTGGTATTTTAAAATATAAAATAATTTATTAAATGTAAAAGAAATTCATAAAAATATATTATTTGTCAAAATAGTTATAATAAGGACTAATATGAAATAAAGTACCCTTTTTTATTGTATAAAATGATATGGTAATTATAATAACCCACAATGTGTAAATAACACGATATCACTATAAGAATAAAAAAGGTAAAATAATGGTTAAACAAAAAGATAAGAGTTAAAAAATATTAAATACAAGTATATGTTTAGTTTTATAAATGTTATTCGACCCAAAATCTTCTTATATTGAAAATATATTAGTTTGGGATCATTTTTATTAGATAATGATTTTATATGAATTTAATATTTTAAGAGTTTCCAAGGGTGTTTCTCCCCACTCTAATAAATAGATTCCCATTCTTATCTATTACTATAAATTCAAGAACCATTTGGTTTAACCCATATCTATCAAAAAACCTTCCTAGAATCCCACTCTAAATTATTATTGTATTTTTTTAGGCAAAACACCCTCCTAGGAGGTGTTTAGATGGTCATTATTATTTATCAATTGAAAAAATAAGAATCATTTTTTAAGAATATCTATATTATTACTTCTTACACTTCTCCATTTCTACACAAACCATGATGAAATAATTTTTATTGTATCATCAATATACATGGATGTTATTAGGTTCATATCATCTCATAAACAAATCTGCAATTTCATCAAATAAAAAATGAACACTAATTCATGAATACGTCAGACAACCGCCACCCGAACAAATATGGTTTCTTTATCATCATTGTCTTCAATGAATAGTTATAATTATGTAATTAATGATCATATATTATATACAGAAAATATTAATCACTATAATATAATAATATATCAATTATGTTCTTAATTTACATGCACATAAAAATTCTAACTTCATTCATGTGTGTGTATGAACTGTCACCTCCACCAAGTGATATTATTATTTTTTTCACTTCATAAAATGTATTGCCACTCCCTGACCTGACTCATTTATTATTTTTAATCATTTTAATTATTATTTTGGATTTCAGACATTTTTTTTCTTTCCACTATTTCTCTGTCATCCCGCATGGTTAGGAGTAACTGCGCCGTGCTCGCACAGACGACTGGGTGTATCAGAGATATGGCATGGAACTCACACATAGTTTATAGAACCATGTAGCTAGTGCTAGACATGACCCTGCAAAAGGTAGTCCAGGTGGAATGGTTCGGCCGCAGTTTTCTCAACCGTGCATCGGACTGCAGGTGATCAATGCAACTTACCCGGTTTTCTAAATAAATAAATGAATTAATTAAATGGTAAATGAAAAAAATAAATAAATAAAATATAGTAGGGTAAATTAAATTAAATGAAATTTTATAAAATGTATAATGTTAATAATAACAATAGTATGATTTTGAATAATAATAATAATAATAATAATAATATTACTATTTGTATTATTATTATTATTAAAAAGAATAATAATGTTACTAATAAAATTATTATTATTATTATTATTTAAATATAATTTTTATTAGAAAATTAAAATATAACAAACTCCACTCTTCCCGTACCCCCCTTCCCCATCGAGAGCTACCCACTCGACTCCACATTGTCCGCCTGTGCGCACCCAATGCCCCACCCCTCCTAGCCATCTCCTACTCCGGCCATGCCACACCTCCAGCTGGCTGCATCACCCCGTCACGCCCAACCTGCTCCCGCCTCCTTGCTCATCCCTCCACACTCACATAGGACCTTGCACCCCTTGATGTCTCTTGTCCCCACTGCCCAACAGACCTAGTTGACTCTACCCTCACTATGCCCCCATTCATCTGGCATGGCATCCATCTGGCGCAGACTCGACTGAATTGTTTTCTGGGTTTTAGGAAAATAAAAATTTGGGAAAAGGGGTTAGGGTTCTTATATTTTTAAAATTGGGTCCGAGATGCGTGAACGGAGTTCACACATCCTTCGCCACGGAAAGATGCGTGAACGCCGTTCACGCATCCAAGACCAAGGCGGTAATACATGAAGGGCTTTCACGAGTCCTTTGCTGACCAGCTAAAGGACGCGTGAACGCCGTTCACGCATCCTTGCACGGGAAAATATGCGTGATGGGCGTTCACGCATCCGAGCCGCGTCAGTGATCTGTGAACTCCATTCACGCATCCTTCAAGGACTAGCTAAAGGATGCGTGAACGACGTTCATGCATCCACCCGAGATTTTCTATAAAAGGAGGGGTCCCCACCCCCAAAACCCATTGTTCTCCTCTGGTTTTTGTTGTGATGCTCTGCAGAAATTTGTTCTCAACCAATATTTGCTTCTTTTATTGAGGTAAAATTTATATTTAATAATTTAATTGTTTAATTGTGTTTATTTATTTCATTTTTATGTTTAATTGTGTTTATTTATTTAATTTGTATGTTTAATTGTGTGTATGATTTATTTATTTCATATGTTATGCAAGAAATGTTTTGAATGATTTAATTATCTTGATGATGAATGTTCGTATCATTTAATTTTTTGAAAGTCTGTTGTCTGAATATTGAATGTTTTAGGTTATTTCTAAATTTTTTAATGTTTAGGAAAAGTAATTTATGTTACATAAATTTATTTTAATCGATGGTTTTGATGTAAGTGTAAATTAAATTACTTTTATTTACTAGTAATAATATTTTTAATCAATAAAGTATAAAATATATTTACTTATATTGTGAAAAGTAGAAGAATGCCCAAAAAATTACAATTTCATAAAATTTAAAATAACAAAAGTGTTTATTATGTAAATCTCAATTAGATCAGTTATAATAAAATTTATAAATGTTATTAATAATTATATATATATATATACATGAAGTTAAATTTTTGTAAAAGAGGTGTAGTATATAATATAGATTTTATATAATACGAATAATATAATAAATATACCAAAAAACATGGTATGAGTGATGACTGATCTTGAGATGACCGACCATGCATAATTGAAATTACATGTTTTATTTTTTGTATGTTGTTATTCAATTTGTAATAATTGGATTTTTTCGCATTGATGACTTGCGATTCATCTCTCAGTAAGTATAAGGACCTGCGTGTCTGCTTAAAATAATTTATGTATTTCATATCCCTAGACCCCCTCACATGAATGTGAGTAAATTTGTAATTAAAATACAGATGCCCCGAAGAGGTGTCGACGAAGAGGCATCCCCGAAGAGGTGTCGACGAAGAGGAATTCGAGAACTCGTTCGAGAGGAGGCGTTGCTGTTTGACAGGAGACTGGCCGTTGATGCAATATTTGATAATAGAAGCAGGAGTTTACCCATATAGGTTGTGGTTAGTATATCAGATAATGATAAACTAATCACAAGTCTCAAGATCAAGTCATGATTATATATTCATAAGTAATTAAACTTTATGAAACATTATATTAACTTTTCTTTTGTGCTAAAATCACAATCACAATACCTTAACAGTGATAAATCAATACATAAAAAAGTCTCAAGATAATCAATTATTCAAAACCAAATTAAATAATTTAAAATTTTAATGTAGTGTATAATTTTTTTTTAAATTATTGTTTTATAGGTAATTATGTCTGCTCAAATATATTGCAACGGTGAGGTAATTTGTACCTAGCAGGGTTTTAGCTATAGTGTGCCACCTGTCAATGTGGTAAATCTCCATGGTTGTATGACATTGGATGCAGTTCATAAAAAGATTCATAGTCGGTTAAAACTGAGTGCAGGACAAGCAATCACTTCAATTAGATACTGACATCTTCAATATCCAGAGCGTCTGTGGAACATCGACTACCCTATAGTCAATGATGAGGATTGGATGGAGGCATCTCAGTTATTCAGGCAACAATGTATTAATGGTTTGATGGAATTATTTATTGTCATTTCTGATATTGATGTGGTGCAATCGATTACTACAGAACCATGCTTTGTGACCTCTATAGAAGTCGGTCCTTCACAATAGTCTTCTTCATTGCCTCCTTCTCATATGACTCATGTGGAAGAATGTAATGAGGATGATCATCAAAATTTGGAAGGAAATGTAGATGACATCACTTTTTGTGCTGATATAGCGCATGAAAGTTTATCTGAGGAAGAAGAATCTGGGGAGTCCGCAGGAGATGATGTGGTTGGGAATGAACCTTCTAAGGTTCCTTTGAGAGACAGACATCCACTACAGCCACCAGTTAGTGGTAATCAGCCTTCAGTTTTGAGTTCCTTTGTTGGATAAATTTCTTGTGAACAACATTTTGATTGGGATGTCATTACACCAGCTTCTGAATTCCCTGGCATTATATGGAATAGGCCTGCATCAAATGATAATGCCATATATGTTGGGAAGGAGTTAGAAAGTAAACAGGTCATGAAAAATGTGATTAAGCAATACCACATTGAGCGACATTTCACATTTGTGGTTTATGAGTCAAAGAATACCAAATATCTCATTCGTTGTGAAAAATATGGGTGAGAATGGAAATTTCGATTAAGAGCACTATTTGATAAATATTATGGATATTGGAAGATAACCAAATTAGAAGGCCCACACACTTGTCTGCATCCCAGCTTGGTACAAGATCAATCTTCTCTTGATGCAGAGTTTATATCTACTATTATTTGTGTGATGATACGAACAAGTCAGTATGTTCCTGTTTCCCTTGTTCAGGAATGAATTCAACAGTTGTATAACTATAAGGTATCATACAACAATGCTTGGAATGAAAAAAAGAAATCCATTGTAAAAGTGTTTGGTGATTGGGATGAGTCTTATGCGATGTCGCCACAACTTATGGAATTGCTATCTTTTCAATTGTTGTTTTTCCCTTTCCAGTAGTACTTTACTTTCAGTTTGGGTTTGTATACTGGCCCACTTACTTTTCCTCACATACTGTTGTACTCAGTTTTTACTTAGTGTTTACTTCTACTGCTTGCTTTCTCTATGCTGTTTGTATACTTTACAAATGCAATGCCTTCCCTTTTTACCGGGATTTATGCCTTAGTGGTAGTCGCCAGCCCCTGGCCTATGGAAAGCGGGCTTGGGGTAGTCACGGCACAGGCCCCGAGGATGGGTCGTGATATATTTGGATTCCTATATAAGTATTAGCATATTTTAAATGGAAAAGAATCCATTATTCCCTTTATGGGTGTATTTTTTTAAATGGGTTCATAAATTTAATGGTAATTTTTTATAAAATTTATTTTCGTATTGGAATAGAAGAGTTTTTTAAAAAGTTTTTTTGAAGAACGTTTTTTGTTCATGAAATAGTACTTTATCAATATATGAAACGAATGAGTATGATATAGATTATAAAAAGTTTTTATCCTCATTATAGCTTATGGGTGATCCCAACATAGCTTATTTTAGGGGTTTGGCCTCATTATTTCTCACAACTGTTCACGTTATAGCTAACATGAAGGGATAAGTACTCTTATTGGTCACGAGTGAGCCCGATAGTGCTTATACGATGGGTGATTCCGAAATATAGGTCTACAATTATGATTTTGACTATAATGTTATTCCAATTATAAGGGGTTTTAAAGGATTCTCTGTATATGTTGATCTAAATCACTTAAATGTATATTGTCTATTTTCCATCTTTTGAAATATTTTTCATTGAGAAAAAAGTATGAGTGTTATTCATGTGAAAAGGTTTTGTTTCAATCACAAATAGTATATAAAATGGATTACTATGTTTTTAATAGACTAATGGTATTATATCTATTTTATGCCCCATAATTGGATTTTAGTGATCATCCCATGTTTAAAAATGTTTTTCATTGATGTTATGATTTGTAAGGATAAAGAATATTTTATTTTGAAAGTATTGAAATTTTTTTATGAAAATAAAGTGTGTTTTATCATAAAAGGTTGCCCTTTGTTTAAAAAATTTCATACAGAATATATATATTCACTTTTAATTCATGATATTAATACGTAAGATATTTTACTAATTATTCAATACTCTAGACCAAAAATATCTTGGGAATTAAAAAAAAATTCTAGTCAAAAGTCACTAGAAGATGTTATGTTTATGTTAGAGTACTTATATATAAATCAGATAATTGGTATTTAAGTACCCATAGATTTTAGTATAATAATCATTGAATACATTCATGGGTATAATAGTCACCACATAAAAGGAAGTGTTGGTCATTAAATCATGTATGTCACAGAAATAAAAAGTGAGATGAAATTCCCCAACCTTTTATCATGAATCTCTTCGAACACATATAAGAAATTTGTATAATAAATATATATGTATGTTAAATATTTTATAGACCAATATTATTTTATCTAATAACATATATTATTTTATTATTGCCTTATATTACCCGCTTGTTGACAATCATATGTTAAGGTTTCACTTTGGGTAATATTCTCTTTTTTCTTCACATGTGTCTTAATTTTTTATATCTTGGGACCATAAAAATATTTCATGAGTTCACAATTTTAGAAAATTATGAAAATATCATTTATATAAAATATATGTATATTATAATAATCTATATAATATGGATGTATGGAATAAAATACAACTTTCTTAGAGATGGTAAGTTGTACGTATGCATGAACGTTGTTTCAATTTTATTATCATTTTGAATGAATGATGGTAAATGAAATATGTGAATATATTTGTATATATATATATATAATAATTCATGTAGAATTATTATATCATATATACTATATAATTTCACTAAATTCATCCTAAATAAAATCTATGTAGTGTGTGAAGGAATCACATCGCTTTGTGGGGCGATAGTCCGCACTTCCTCAACTGAAATTATCTTATTACATCAAATGGACAATATAAATACATGAGTGGTAAAAGGATTAATTTATTGATTCAATAAGGTTTCCTTATAACTTTTCCATTCCTTCATGTTTGGGGAGATTGTTGAGTCAATAACATTTCCTTATGGCTTTACCATTCCTCATGTTTTGAAAATCATAAACACCTTATCATAAGGAAAATTTATCTTTACCATTTGTTTTACATTCATAAGGAAAATTTTCCTTCTCCAAGGAAATTCATCCATTCCCTGATTTTCATTGTTCATTATCTTGTCTAAGTGTATAAATTGGTTTCATATCTAAAAACATAGAAATATATAATACTTAGATATAGAGAATTCTGTTTTCCGGATCCAAATTCAGGTTCCGAGTTCTTTGAATTCAGACTTCGAACTCTTATGAGTTCAGACACCGAGTTCTCTGATTTCAGTCTCCGAACTCTTATGAGTTCAGACTCCGGTTTCTCTGAATTTAGACTCCAAACTCTTATGATTTCTGACTCCAAGTTCTCTGAATTCATACTTTGAACTCTTATGAGTTATGACTTTGAGTTCTCTGAATGCAGAATCCGAAATATTCTGAGTTCTAACTCTGAGTTCTCTAAATTCATACTCCAAACACTTCTGAGTTCTGACTCTGAGTTCTCTGAATTTAGACTACGAACTCTTCTGTGTTCTGATTCTGATTCTCTGAATTTTTACACTGAACTCTTCTGATTTCTATACTCTGAGTTCTCTGAATTCAGACTCTGAAGTCTTCTGAGTTCAGACTCTGAGTTCTCTGAAATCATACTCCGAACTCTTCTGACTTCTGACTCCCAGTTCCTTGAATTCAGACTCCAAACTCATTTCAGTTCGCACTCCTAATTCCGATGAACTCAGAATCCAAACTCTTGCAAAACCAGACTCTAAATTATATTGAATTCAGACTCCAAATATTTATGAGTTCAGTCTCTAATGTATATAGAATTCTAACTCTGAATTCCTTGACAAATAGAATCCGAATAACCATTTATTAGAATCTAAATATTTTTTTTGCTAGATTCCAAACTCTCATTTTTTCCTAGACACCAAAAAATCAATTTTTCAAGAATCCTTCTTTTTAATATCCATGATATAGTCATGAAACAATGCCGTGCCTTCAGTTACTAACTAACCGTTCCTTGAGTGACACATGTACAGGTCCCTCTGAAATTCAAGGAAATATATGACTGTCGGAGGTGGGAGATGACCGTTGGAGCAGGGCCTATAAATAGTAGCTCATTTGAAATATCTCAATATCGTTCTATGAATCTAGAGATTACATTATGTTGAATTGATTTCTATAGAGAGACTCTAATTCTTAGTGTGTACTGAACATCTTGTTCAGATATGCTTCGTGCAACTCCGAATGTTGCTGAGTACATTCGAGGGAATCCAGGGATAGGAAGACATAGGTTCCGACTACCATAATGTTTGAGGAATTCCCTGATGAGGAAGAGACAGGTGCTGACTAACATGACGTTTAGGGATTTCTGGGATAACAAGAAAGATTCTGATCTTCTTATCGAGGGCTTACCCTGGGGTGGATAAGACATACTTTCTTGAAAGTATTAATCAAAGGACCTTTATCCAAGGTTTTTGGATACCCTCCTCTGTGGGTTAACAGATTCAGTACCTGTTACTTGTTTGTTTCACGTTTTCCGCTGCATTTTAATTGTTGAGGAATGTATAACTATCTTATATATACTTACTCATGTATACTCTGATCTAGAAAGATTATATATGCTTTAAGGTAGAATCATTATCTTTTTAAACTTTTGTTAAGATTCATTTCTGGAACCATCTTTCTAGATTCACTTTCTCGGAATCATATTTTCGTAATCAAGGAAGTGTGAAAAACTAGTGGTTTTGTGAATTACCTTGTTTAAATTTGTTAAACATAACTACCTTTAAAATTTACAAATGAATTTTTTAAAGTATACAATTCACCCCCTCTTGTATTTTTAGAATCATTAGATACCACTTTCAGTATCTATATTATTTCGATCCTACATTTGGTATTATAGATTGTATCATACTCTCACATAACATCTCAACAATTGGTATCAAAGGAGGTCTCTGAAATACTTAGATTCACATACATTTTTTCCTTGATCAAGTTTTTAATTGTTATGTTTTTCCTTGCTGAGAAATAATTTCCTTGTCTACAAACTCTTTTATTAATAACAATTTTTCATGGAAAGACTTTCTTTAAGATGTCAGGAATCAATTTTGGTTCCATTAATAACCTAAATCCAACTAGAACACCTATTTTTGATGGAAATGATTTCGAATATTGGAGATATTGCATGAAGACATTTATTATCAATACTGGAGTAGATAACATTGTTATGCATACTAGAGGATATAAATTCCCTGACAAGGAAGTTAGTACATTCACAAATCACGAAAAGCATGAATGTCAACTGAATTATAAGGTACACAATACATTTTTTTGTTCTATGACCAGAAATATATATATCCAAATTACATCATGTGAAGCAGAAAATTGTATTTGGAAGAAACTTAAAGATACACACTTTGGAACATAAAAATTCACTGAAACTAGAAGAGCCATGCTCAGAGATGAATATGATGGTTTTTTCATTCCTTATGGAGAACCCATATGTAAGATGCAATAGATATTCCTGACTATTTTTAATATATTACAATCTATGGGTCAGAAAGGATTATATAAGGAATCTCTTGTGGAGAAGGTCCTAGACATCATTCCAAATGATTGGGAATCTTAGAGGACAACTATAGATGAGAATAGAAAAGTTACACAAATTTATCTTGATGAAAATTTTGGAACTCTTCTTCAACATGAGACTAGAATGAAGAGAGATGCTGACAATGTTATGAAGAAGAATGGGAATGGATGTGTAGCTTTTACAACTACTTTAAATCAAATGAAAGATAATACTCCTGAGAGAGTTACATGAACTAAATCTAATAAGGTTCTTATTCAATACGTATCTAGTGGAACTGAATCTTCAGAAAATGAACTAGAAAATCTTGCTCGAAGAATGAACACGATTGTTGGAAATAATAATTTTCAATCCAGATATAAGAAGAAAGAATGGAATGATAAGAATGATTCAGAAGTATCATTTTATGAATGAAATATAGCTGGATATATATAACCTTGTTGTCCTATGCTTAAGAGACAAGAAAGAAGGGAAAAGCATTATGAGAGAAACATAAAGAAGTAATACAAAGCTAAATCTATGAATGTTTTGAAATCTAATGATACCTAGAGTTCTATTAGTGTAGACTCTTTAGATGAATCATAAGATTACGAATCTTCTGGATAGAAGAATCTTGGTTTAATAGCCAGACTACCTATTGAAAATCATTGTTTAATGGCTAAGGTACACAATGATGAATCTATGACCAATGTATCTTTGAATACTAATAATAATGATAGGAAATATTATAACACTTTCTATGAAGAATATTCTTCTGATGAAGATGATACTTTACCTTCCTATGAACAAGTTTCTAGATTTTCTAAACTCCTTGAGAATGAGAATTCAAAACTCAAGATAAATCCTAATAAGGAAAACTCTAGAAGTACTAATCTTACTAAGGAAATATCAGATCATTATAAAGATCTTGATAAGAAAATTTTTGATGTCTAAAGTATTTAAATAAATCATGAGGAAGTAAATTTTGAGAAGGATAACCCTTCTAAGGATCTATAAAAAGTTATTTCTTAGAAAAATGTTTTTGAGCCGAACTCTAGTTCTGATGATAATGTTTTGGAAGATAAGAAATTAGTTATTAGAATAAAATCTGAAATATTTTCCTTCAGGAAGTGTTTATCAAACTTTACCTTAGGTAATGAAAATTTGGTTAAGATGTATTATCAAATCTGACCTCCAAGGACTAGTTCTAGTATTGGTTATACTAGTTCAAAACCGATATTTATTAACAGGTATTTTGTTCCTCAAAGTGAACCATTCTACACTAAGTGTTAGTGTGGTAGGAATTGGTCAAGAAATTGTTCCTTAAAAACCCAGTCTTTAGGATTTCATAAAGGTTATTTTTCAAAGAAGATGTGGATTCCCAAAAGTTGGATTTCTGATATTTCTGGATCAAAGAATGTTTGGATTCCGAAAATCTAACTCTCTTATTTTCAGGAAAATAAAGATAGTACAAATAGTAATACATGGTACATGGATAGTGGATTTTCCCGACATATGACTAGTAAAAAAACAACTTTGAAAATGTTATCTAGACAAAAAGCGGAAAAGTACCTTTCATAGATAATGCTTATTGGAAAATTATTGGTATAGTTAATATTGTTCATCTTGGGAAAACATTGATTTCAAATGCTTTATTTGTTAAGGGTCTAAAGAAAATCCTCATTGGCATAAGTAAATTACGTGATGAAGGTTTCCTTTTGAATTTTAGGAATGAGAAGTGTTTAGTACACAATTCCAAGGAAGAGTTTATTCTTTCTACCCATAGGATTGAGAATGGATACACACTAAACATAGAAGGCCTTAGAATCCAAGGAAAAACTTTCCTTAGTGAAATGTAAGATCATTCTTGGTTATGTAATAGAAGGTTAGGTCACTATAACCTTAGGAACTTATGCAAACTCTCTATGAAAAGTATAGTTAAGGATCTACAGGAGCTTAGATTTGATTTTTCAAAAGTTTGTGATCCTTGTAAATATGGAAAGCAACATAAATCAAGTTTTAAATAAGTCAATGAAGTCTCAACTACTGATGAATTACAGATAGTGCATATGGTTCTTTTTGGACCAACAAAAACTAGAAGCATTGGATTGATGTATTATGTATTTGTCTTAGTTGATGATTACACTATATTTACATGGGTCTATTTTCTAGAAAATATTTCTGAAGATTTTTCTTATTTCAAAAGTTTTAGAGCCCAAGTTAAGAATGAGGAAAACCTTCCTCTTTAAACTATTCATAGTGATCATGGAGGATAATTTCAAAATTCTGATTTTGAAACTTTTTTGTTGTAGAAATTGCGTTACTCATAACTTCTCAGCACCCTAAACACCTCAAAAAAATGGTGTTGTTGAAGGAATAAATAGAATTATTCAAGAGATAACTAGAACCATCTTGAGTGAGTATTATATAGCTAAAAACTTTTTGGATGAACCTATAAGTACTGCTTGTTATACTATAAATTGAGTTTTTACTAGAAATTTTCATAATAACACTCTTTATGAGTTATGGAATGGTAGAAAACCTAGACTTTCCTACTTCAATGTTTTTGGATACAAGGTATTCATTCTAAATAATAAAGATAATCTACAAAAATTTGCACCAAAATCGGATGAAGGAATTTTCTTAGCCTACTCCACAACTTCTAAGTCTTGTAGAATTTTCAACAAAAATACATGTACTTTTGAAGAAGCAGTACATGTCAAATTGGATGTAACAGATCCCTTTGTTTTTTAACAACCCCAACATACATCATTAGATGTGTTTTCATAAACAGATTATCAAACATTGTTAGAAGATCCTTCTGATAAAGAAAATGTCCAGGAAGATATTTCTAAATCATTTACCCTAGAAGATTTCCTACCCTATGTTGATGAACTGGTTTTAAAAAACAAAAATAAATTGTTTCTAAAGAATCATCCCAGTGATAGTATCATTGTTGATGTAAATAAACCAGTAAATACTAGAAGTTTATTAATAAATGAAGTAGAACATGTAGCATTCCTTTCCCGATTAGAAACAAAAATTACTAATGAAGCTTTAGGTGATGAAAATAGGATAAAATCTATGAAGGATGAACTAAATTAATTCCAAAGGAATAAATTCGGGACCTTGGTTGAATGACCTAAGGAATCTTCTGTTATTGGAGTAAAATGGGTCTTTAGAAATAAGTGTGATGAAAATGGAATCATATTAAGAAATAAAGCGAGATTATTTTCTAAAGGCTATAATCTACAATATGGAATAGACTATGATGAAACCTAATCTCTAGTATCTATACTTGAATCTATTCATATTTTACATGACTTTATAGAATTCCTCAATTTCAATCTTTTTCATATGGATGTGGAATATGCATTACTTAATGGTTATGTTTAAGAGGATGTTTTTGTTGAAAAACCTCCTGGTTTTGAAGATATGAATCATCATGAACATGTTTTTAAACCTACCGAAGCATTTTATGGACTTAATCAAGCTCCCCGAGCTTGGTATGATAGAATTATATGTTTTTTGCTTCAAAATAATTATGTTAAGGGAAATGCAAATCCAACCCTTTTTAAAAAGAAATATAAGAAAAATGTTTTGATTTTTCAAATTTATGTTGATGAAATTATATTTGGTTCAACTCAGCAATCTTTAACTGATTCTTTTGTAGATCTAATGAAATCTGATTTTGAATTGAGTATGACGGTTGAGTTAACATTTTTCCTTGGTTTTCAAATTTCACAAAAACCAGATGGAATTTATATATCCCAACATAACTATATTAAGGATCTTCTTAAAAATTATGGATATGAAAAAACTAATTGTATAAGTACTCCAATTGGTAACAAAAACTTACTTGATCTTGATGATGTTGGGAAACCAGTAGATCAAACATCTTTTATAGGTATGATAGGATGTCTACTTTACTCCACAACTAGTCATCCGGACATAATGTTTTTAGTATGATTTTTTGAAACATATCAATCAAATCCTATGGAATATCATTTAAAGGTAGTGAAAATAATTTATCGCTACTTAAAGGAAACAATAGATTTATGACTCTTTTATACTTCTAGAGAGGATATTGTTATAAAATGTTTTTCAGATGCTAAATTTGGGGGTAGTAGAATGGATAGAAAATGTACATCCAAAACATGTCATTTCGTAGGAGATTCATTAGTTTCTTGGTCATGAAAGAAGCAACACTCAGTAGTAATTTCCACCACTGAAGCCAAATTTGTTTTAGCTAGAAGTTGTTGTGCCCAAATGTTGTGGATGCAACACACACTCACAGACTATGGTATTAGTTTTACGAAAACACAAATTCTGTGTGATAATACAAGTTCAATTGCATTAAGAAAATACCTTGCACATCACTCTCATTCAAAACACATATATATTATGCATCACTTTCTTAGGGATAACTCAGAAAAAAAGATATCATTATTCAATTTATCGGAATGCAAGATCAACATACTGATATTTTCACAAAATCATTACGCTCTGATAGATTTGAATACATTAAACATATTTTTGGGATGATAACCGTATGGTTATATTCCTTATTAAATTCCTATTGAAACCAATCTCCTTACAGTAATAAACTCCTTTTCATATGGGGAGTACATTTTCTTTTTTTTTCTAGAAAACAATCGTAGTCAGTTTTTATAAAAAAAATTCTTAGTGAGTTTTTCTAAATTTTTTTTTATAGTCAGTTTTTCTGAAAAAAAATTCGTTGTCAGTTTTTCTAATTTTTTTAATTGACTCTTTTCTATATTTTCATAATGAAGATTTTCTAAATTTTCATAATAATGATTTTCTAAATTTTCCTAATGATGATTTTCTAAAATTTCAAAATAAAGATTTTCAAAATTTTCATAATGAAGATTTTAAAAGTCTTTGTAATAAAAATTTTCTAAGTTTTCATAATGAAGTTTTTCTAAATTTTCATAATGAAAATTTTATAAATATTCGTAATTATGATTTTCAAAATTTTATTGATGAATACTTTTAAAACATTTCTTAATGGGGTTTTCAAAAAAATCCCTTAATGAAAATATTCGGAATCTATTGTTATTCAGGAAGAATTTTCTTCAATGAGAATAATTTTCTCAGTAATCTGAATGGAATGTTTCCTTTCTTGAATTTTCGTAATCATCATTTAATTGTTGGTATTTTTCATTTGGTTATAATATTTTTTGGATTCTAGTTTCCTCAAATCCGAATGTTTTTATTAAAAAAAACCTCAAAAGATCGGATCCATGATTTCCTTGCAGATATCATTTCAACCGTTAGATCAGAATGTTTTTTAGCCATTGTATTGATTTTGGAAGATGAATAATTGCTTTTAACACCTATATAAAGGACCCTCGAAGGGTTTCCCCAATAAGAATATTAATCTCTGATGTGTCGTAGTTCTGACCCTCTACTGGAGCCCATTCTGGACTTCTCAGTGTTTTCTCAATTCTGAATGTTTATAAAAGAATCCTCTCAGAAATATATATCTATTTTCAAGACAATCTCAGAGTGGTAGGTGTATAGAGAGAGGATGGTGCATCCAAACATCTTTACTAAGTATGATTCCATCATCTCGGAGAACATTAAGCTGAATAGATTGGAGAGCATTTGCATATCGAAGACAAGAGACAAAGATGTGGTGTATCCGGACTTACTGGTTAAATTTAATGAATTAGTCAGTTTCATCAGAGAAGAAGGAAAAGAAAAATTTTCATTCATGAGCTTTGGAAATACTTATCCTCTTCCATATACTAAGGCAGCTAGTTTGGTTGGTGTTCCATTTTAAGGAGAAGCAAATTTCTGTTCTTATAAGTTGTTGGATGTTCAAGGACATTTTGTCCTAGTGAAATCTATAGAGTGCCTCGGTCTTATAGATATAAAGACTATAAATATTTATTTCCTCTCTACAAATAATCAGATCCTTGAATTATCTATTCAAGGATTTATCATTCTTAGAAAAGGTGAAAATGACACATTGAAAAAGTGTGACATGTACATCCTAGATTTTCTGGTGAACCTGAGGAAGGTCAATTTGATAAAGTATATTCTCATTATAATTGAGAATATTAAGCATGGAAACTTGAGGCTCAGATAATCATGTATCTAGCCATTCATTCTATGTTGATTGTTCAGTGTCTAGAATATTGCAAAATTCCTTGCAGTTTGAAGACAAGGAATTGCAAATTCATGCTAGTCAGCAATGATACATTGAGGCGGATGATCATTGTTTTTTCCAATGACTCCGAAAAATTTTATGACCTACTAGTGGAAGAAGTTGAAGCTGTTCCAATGAAACAAGAAGTGGTTGAACCATCGAGAAATAGAGGAAAGAAGAGGATGTTGATGGAAGTAGAAGAGGAAGAGGATACACCAAAAGCTATGGAAGCCCAATCCTCACCTCCAAAACCTAAGAAACAAAAAGCCTATCCAGATGAGGATGTAGAAAAGTGGAGGGAATATAAGAAAAATAAGAAAGCAGGGGAGCCATGTTTTGTTTTGGATCCTGCTGAAGCCAAAACCATAAAAGAGAAGGCTGATGACGATCTTGAAAAACATGCTAAATGAAAAAAAGAAATGAAGAATATTTCTGAGGCAGAAATTGTTCAATCGATTCTTAGGGATACTTATAAAGGATTATAGAATATCCCAATACCAAAATCTTTCATGGTAGAAGCTTTACCTAAGACTCCGGGGACGAAATTTATGACTCTAATAAAATCCCAAGAAAATTTTATTGAATTTGAATAAGTTGTAGAAGAAGTGGTAGAAGAAGAAAGAATTTGTGACACTGAAGATATCATAAATAAAGTTGAATACTTCCATGAGAAAGAATGTCAATCCGAAAAATTGTCTATCCGAACTACAGAAGCAGAATATTCAAAGCTTGCTACACCTGAGAATGATCAGAAAGAAGAGGATGAGAAAGCTGAAGATAAAGTGAATAATTTTTCTGAGGAATAAAGTTCTAATCATGACTTCATTCACCCTGAGGATGTTGAAGCGCGAGCTGAGGAGGAGCAGCTAGATTAAGAAAAAATTGTTCAATAGTTTGACAGTGAACATGAATCCCCTGACAGGGAAGTCATTCTGAAGGTTGATAAGGGTAAAAAGGTGGTTGTTGATACAGGTGGAAAATCTATTGTGAGGAATGAGGAACCTGGTGGATCTTCAAAGAGGAAAGATGGTGACCTAGAGAATGATCCCTCGCCCACCAACATTTCAGATTCTGAATAATTGTATCTAGGACATGATTTCAAAGTCCAGTCATTGAAAAAGATGGTTGGCACCATTCATATTTTTCCAAGCATTGACTCCAGATGGAAGGTGCTACATCACACACTAAATCAGAAAGTAGATTCAGTATCCATGGCGATGGATAAGAGTGTTAAACTGGATTAAAACTTCAAATCTTTCCTTATCAACTAGAAAGCTCATAAAAGGTCATGCAAGAAGATAACAAGCTGGTAAAGGAAGACTGGTTAAGAAATGCAGATTCTTGATGACTTCCAAGACAATATCAAGGGGGCATTTGACACCGAAGATAGAAAATTTTTGGATCTTACCATGTATTTTAAGGAAAATATTACTCTAGAATAGAATAACCAGATTCAATAAGTAAAAGATCTGAATGGTAAGTTGTATTTTGATTCCCAATGTTTGAAAAGAGAAAGAGATCTCAGGATAGAGATGGAAGAATAGTGAGTGATGTAGGAAGAATCCTTGAAGGCTTGAGATGAAATTTTCAAGTCTCAGTAAGATAAAATCAAGGCTTTAGAGAAGAAAGCTGAGGATCTGGATTAGCTTCTTATACGAGCAGAGGAAGATCATAAGGATCTCAAAAAGCTTAAGACTATATCCAAGAAGTTTATGCCGAAGGAAAAGGAAGGATAAATATGTTGCAATCTGATCTTTGGTTGTATTTTTCATCCTTATACAAATTTTTTCTATCATAATGAATTTTTTGGTTACTCTCCTTTTGGATGTGTTGTACTAATCATTCAAGTACTATAATTTCATTTAAATTCCCTCAAATTCTATTTGAAAATCACAAAGGGGTAGAAAGGAAAAAGAATACTAAGTAAAGAAGAAATATTCCTATGTAAGGTGAGTTTATCTAAGGGGGGGGGGGGGTCATTACAGTGACTTCCACATTCAAGATAATGAAAAATATCATTTCGGTAATCAATAATATGATCCTTAGTGTTCTAAAGCCTAAGGGGGAGTTAGTTGTATTCATCGTTTCCCATATGATAAGGGAGAGATGTTTTACTTTCAATATCCAGAAAAAAATTTCTATGTCCTTTTTTCTTTTTCCTAAGGATGGGTTTGCTTTCTGAAAAGGGGGAGATAGTTGAGTCAATAAGGTTTCCTCATGAATTTTACATTCCTTAATGTTTGGGGAGATTGTTTAGTCAATAAGGTTTCTTTATGGATTTACCATTCCTCATGTTTTGAAAATCACAAACACCATATGTTAAGGAAAACTTTTTTTCCCGTATGTTTTACTTTTATAAGGAAAGTTTTCCTTCCCCAAGGATATTTATCCTTACCATGTTTTTCATTTTCATTATCATGTCTAAGTGTAAATATTGGTTTATATCTAAAACCTCAGAATCATATAATACATTGATTTTGAGCATTCAATTTTCAGGATTCGAATTCAGGTCCGAGTTCTCTGAATTTAGACACCAAACTCTTATGAGTTCAAACTCCGAGTTCTCTAAATTCAGACTCCGAAATTTTATGAGTTTTGACTCCAAGTTCTCTGAATTGAGACTTAGAAATCTTATGAGTTCTCAATCTGAGTTCTCTGAATTGACACTCTGAACTCTTCTAATTTCTGACTCCGAGTTCTCTGAATTCATACTCTAAACTCTTCTGAGTTCTCTCTCTGAGTTCTCTGAATTTAGACTCTGAACTATTCTGAGTACTAACTCAGAGATCTCTAAATTCATGCTCCAAACACTTCTGAGTTCTGACTCTGAGTTCTCTGATTTCAGACTCCAAACTCTTCTGAGTTTTGACTCTGAGTTCTCTGAATTCAGACTCTGATCTCTTCTGAGTTTAGACTCCGAATTCCTATGAACTCAGACTCCGAACTCTAGCAATATCAGACTACGAAATCTACTAAATTCATACTCCGAATATTTATGAGTTCAGACTCTGATGTTTATAGAATTATAACTCAGAATTACTTGATAATCAAAATTTGAATATCCATGTATTAGACTCCGAATAAGTTTTTTTGTTAGATTTTGAACTTTCATTTTTCTTAGACTCCAAAAAATGAATTTGTTCATGAAACCTTGTTTTTATTATCCTTGATATATTAATAAAATGATGTATTTCCATCAGTTACTAACTAACCGTTGTTTGAGTGACACATATACATGTACCTCTAAAATTAAATAAAAAATATGACCATTGGAGGAGGGAGCTGACCACTGGATCTGTGCCTATAAATAGGAGCTCATTTGAAAGAGCTCAATATTGTTCTATGAATATAGATATTACATGCTGTTGAAGTGATTTATAGAGAAAT
Source organism: Viscum album (assembly GCA_963277665.1). Classification (NCBI taxonomy): domain Eukaryota; kingdom Viridiplantae; phylum Streptophyta; class Magnoliopsida; order Santalales; family Viscaceae; genus Viscum; species Viscum album. Next base: position 1,613,388,485 of record OY728152.1, on the reverse strand, counting down.
AATCTCATGCTTTGTTCGTACTGAACTTCCTTTTCATATTTTCTTTGTGCGACTATGAATGTTGCAGAGTACATTTGAGGGATTCTGGGTATAGGAAGACAGAGGTTCCGACTACCTTAATGTTCAACGACATTTTTGCTGAGGAAAAAAGAGGTTCTGGCTACCTTGATGTTGAGGGCTTGTAGGGATATAAAGACAAATTCTGATCTTCATATCAAGGGATTACCCTGGTGTGGGTAAGACAAACTTTCTTGAAAGTATAAATCAAGGGACCTTTATCCAAGGTTGTTGGATACCCTTCTCTTTGGGTTAAAAAATTAATTACTTGTTCCTTGTTTTTTTGAAGTTTTTCGTTACATTTTGATTCATGAGAAAAGTATTACTATCTTTAACTTCCTTACTCTTGTATACTCTTATCTAGTAAGATTTTATACACTTTAAGGTAGAATACTTATCTTTGTAATGTTTTGGAATGTTTCATTTCCAGAACAATCTTTTTGGATTCACTTTCTCAGAATCATATTTCTAGAATCAAGAAAGTGTGTAGAACTATAGGTTTTGTGAGTTACCTTGTTTAACTTTGTTAAAAATAAATATATATAAAATTTCAAAATGAATTTTTAATGTATACAAATGACCCCCTCTTGTATTTTGAGCATCGTTAGATACTACTTTCAGTATCTATATTATTTCAATCCTACATTTGGTATTATAGATTATATCATTATCTTACATACCATATCAACATAATTAATCATAAATACATAATATAAATAATATATAAAATATATAATTGTTTTTGTTGTCATTATTTCCACTACGAGGGGAAGTATGAAAAAATAAACAATCATCATTTTAGGTGGCATTAGTTTGTTGTACACAATAAATGTATGTTCGTTGATAATTAGATGGAGGTGTATATTAATTTCAGATTAAATAATAGAATAAAACAAACTATTATATTATTTACACTAGTTTTATTATTAAATAATGGAATAACGAGTGTGTATGGGGTGGATAAATATACTAAAATAAATGATCTCGAGATATAATGTTACCTCTTAATCAGGAAACTAATTTTTTTAATTCCAAAAGGCATATTTGCAATGATTTATTCCCAAGGAAAGGATTCTAGGAGGGGGTCTATATTTTTATTAAGTTTATTTCATAGTTATTAGCTAAAACTAAGTGGTTTTAGAGGTGTAAGGAATGGGGAGAGTTGTGGGCTTCTTATAGGGAAGGAAAAGGACCCAATTGGTATTTTGAAAACAAGTTAGACGTACCATAATTTTGATGTAAAATGCCATAAAAACAAAACAAACTCACAAATTGAATGCTTATGGCTGATTTATGGATTGAAAATGGGTGTGGGATAAGTTTATAGGTTGTTTTGGTTCTTAAATGTATGGTTTAGTACTTATTTTTCTATTTTTTATTGTAAGTAATTTCAATCACATTCACGAATATTTTTTGACATAAAATAAGTTTAAAATATTATAAAAAATAAATTTTTATGATTACAAATTCGTATCCATTTATTACAAATCTAACAACATAATTGGATGAAAATAAGTTAAATAATAATCATATTGAGTGGATGACACTGTGGATTTTTAAAAAAAATGTCCTAAAAGTTGATAAGTTTTTTATACAAAATTTTTAATGTAAAATATATTACAATGACCAAAATTATCTTAATTGACAGAATTCTGAAAAAATTAACATTGATACAAAATTAAAATATAATATATCCTTTTTAATAAATTATACACCAATAAATATTTGAAATAAAATTAGATATTTTAAAATATTTATTAAAAATGAATGTTAACAGAAAAATACCAAAAAAAATATTTGAACACACTCTTTATGTTTCAATTTCAAATAGGAACTTTTTTAGAATATTAAATTTATAAAAGATCCAGATTTTGGGATAAAAATAGGGTTTCTATTAAAAAGCTTTAAAACTAATTATGTAAAAATATAGGTTTTAGGCATAAAACTAGATTTTTTCTATCTTATATTTATCAAATCTCTTTGATGATGATAAATAATATTTGTTTAAATATATAATATTTAAATTTATTTATTATAATTAACAATTTGTAATTAATTTCTATTGTTTATCTAAATCATCTTTCTCACATAAAAAAATTAGAATCATTCCCTTTATATTATTTTGGTTTATATATTCTACTTTATTTAATACTATACCAATGAATGAAAATATATATATTCATAAGTAATTTAATCTTATATTAATCAATTTAATTGAAATGATTTATGATATTAAATAATAATAATGTCTTAATGAATTATTTTTTGATCACATTTGGTCTTTAGAATACTGCAAGCCATTAATGAAAGATTGGCCTACATATAACATTAGTTAACATTGGTTTTATATGGAGACAAAGGTAAAATTTATCTCGTGTATAATGCATGATTAATTTGTATAATGCATGCCATGCATATTTCACTAATATAAAATTTATTATTTCTAGTGATGCATGAAATGAATAATTTCAAAGAGGTATATTAATTCGAAATAAAATTAAAAAATCTGGAGGTGTTACATTCATCCATGTGGCTTCTCTAAAAAACCTTAACATGGTGAATTATCATTTTTTAAAAACATTCTATATATATTCGAGATTTATAAAAGTATTTTACTCATAATAAAATTTCTCATCCATGTAAACCACTTCTGGGCTCAAAACATGAGATAGATCTTGCACATACTTTCATAACATTGAAATATGAAAAAAATTGTGTACCTCAGATAAAATCAGTGGTAATGATACTCGATAGAAAATTGGTCATGTATTATTCTGGATGTAATAATTTCAAATAAACTATTTACTAAAAATTCATCTCTTTATAATATACATAACACCTTCCCGTGGAGGTATTTTAATGAAAACATGATCACTTACCTCAAAAGAAAGGTCTTTTCTCCTATTATCAGTATAACGTTTTTACCTATTATGAGATATCTCCATGTAAATCATCGACTCTAGAAGCACGGATCCAATGCATTATTTTAAAAAAATTCTATCATTTCCAGGAATCAAATACCTAATGAATGAACAGTTTAGCAGTATTATAAAATAAATCACATACAAGATACATTCATTAAAATTTAATGAATAATATGTATCATAGTCATTTATTTTAGAACAACATTAATCTCCTAGATTAACCTTATATAACAATAATTAAACACTTATTATCACCCTAGTAAAATAAAACATACAAAGGGGGTTAGCTCAGATGCTTAATAATTTAAAAAAATACCATTTATGCTTTCATAAAAAACCATAAACTTTTGTGGAATGGTATAAAACTAAATCAGATCCGTTTTAAACATAATCATCAATATATTATGAAATGAATAAATACAATAATTCCATTTAATCAAGAAGATGCATATTCTTCTATTTTAATAATCACATGCAATATCAATAACATATCAAATAATGATGGAACTCATAATTTCATATATCATTACAATAACATGAAGGTCTCATTCCAACACAATAAATAATCTTGACATCAAGGAAATGTTTCAAACACTAGTTTGTCTCATAAGACCTACCAACTCATTGAGGGGAAATAGAAGGCCCCACCCATAATCTACTTTTTCCAATGTATTACGATTATGAAAGGAGTAAAACATAACATAAAAATTCATATTAAAACTAGAAAATGAAATTTTCATTCTTTAACCATTAACCATGAATTGTATCAAAATATAACATCCATAGTAAAATATATCATAAAACCTTCAATGTAATATGAAATATTGTATCGTAATAAATCAACCATAATTAAGCATAAAATACATCAAAGAATATTGACATAGATGAATAGAATCTATTAAATTCATTAAAACTCTTTGAGTGAAATATCAATTTATTACTTAGAAATAATTTAAAAGGTAAAAAATTATAAAAAAAAATATTTTTTTAAATTACCTTGCAATACTATAAACCAATTCTCCAAATTATATGGCTTCTTAATTGTGTAAAATAGACACCTACTCCATATAAGTTAAAATAAATCCTTCCTTAATGTTTTGAAAAGTTTAGAAAGTAACAAGTGTTGAAAATGATGAAAATTACCCTTTCAAAATGTATAATAAAAAGTCATTTTTGTATAACAATGATTTGTAAACATTTTTGGTGAATAGTAATCATATTTTGAAATAAAGTTTAAGAAACATGGTCATGTACAATAAAAATTTATTTGTAGATAATAACATATATATAACCTCAGATAATAATGAGATTATGAAATTAACCCTTAACTTCAACATTACATTAGTATAGGGAAATTTAACCATGTATATAATGGTAATGTAATGTAATTAAATTATAATATGATAATATTATTATTTTTTATATCATATATGATCCTATTATATAATTTAGTTAATAATATTTTAGTATTACCATTTTTCGGTGTTATATACATGTATTTCTTATGAATATTTTTTTGTGTAAGTTAGTATTTTTTAATATGATGTATTTTATTCATATCCTTTATTATATAATGTTCTAAATTATTTTTTTACTCATAATATAAATTTTATAATCATTTTTAATGGTTTACATGGAGAATTAACATCACCTCATTCTGGAGACGGTAAGTCGTACAAATGCACGAGCGACATTATCATTCCCTTGATGGTTAAATGGTATGAAATTGGATGGTATATTATTTATAAATATTATTCATAATGATATATTCATTATTTATATCCAGTATACTCACCCTTATATACATCCAAATAATGTCGTGTCGAATAAGAAATTACACCATGATGTGGAGACGGTAAGTCGTACGTATGCACACATGGTGGTATTGTTAATAGTATGCTAGATAAATTTAGGAATATAGATGGGACATGATTTTAATAGAATCAAATAATCTGGATGGTAGTGGAGTTATTAAATTGGTATAGATACAACAAATAAAGATGATGTATAAGATGAAAAGAAATTTTAAAGATGTGGTAAAATAATTATATGTTTGAATTAAAGTGAATGAGACGTTCCCTTTTATAAGAGTGGGGCACTTTAGAAACACCATAAATATTAAACTTATATAAATTAATTTTCAATTAAAAATGTATCCAATGTGAAATGGTTCATGAAAAATTTGAGAATATGTCAAAATCTCATTGTCCATTTAATTTTAGAGATGTTTTGGACACAATAGAAACCCTATCTTTTGACTTTAACCCATAAAAAAATACATTAAATGTTACTGTATCTACATTCTTTTTTTATAAAATAGGGTTAAAATAGTTGCAATAAATTCAAAAATTAACACCAATAGGATCATTAAAGTGATATTTTGCTCATCCCATTTAGTTGTCCAAAATTTTTATTTTTATGAAATTTATAACATTTTTTGAAATATTATTTGTTTTAAAGAATCATTAATGTCATTTTGTATCTGATTTATTATATTCATATTTGAAAATATCAAATTATCAAGTATATGGAATATATAAAATTAATTTATGTTATTAATTATGTCAAATTTTTTTATATTTCTAATATCATTTATTTTATATCTTTATCAATAAAATAATTGATGCTTCTCTATTTTGTCATCAATTAAAGTAGATATTTATTCATTAAAAATTATAAATAAATTTCTATGAAGTAGTTAAATAATTTAAATTTCTATAGAATATTTTTAATTTGTTTTATATCCTATATATCATTATATTAAAGTTATTATAGTTATAAAAATTAAGAATGTTGAACTTTATGACCTTCATTATTTTTAATAATATTCATGTTGTATTCATAAAAATAATCCCATTAAATGATTCATTTTCAAATCATAGGTGATAAATTTTAAATTTATTAATCTAATAGTATTTTTACTGCTGTTAGGGTAATTTTATTATATTATTTTTAACTTTAATTACACGATATACACATAAACACTGTAATAAATTAATTAATAATGTTATAAATCATAATGTAAAAAAATGCAACCTTCCAGAAACCCACCTGGGTCGACCCTGATCCGGTCACCAGAGCCTATCAGCAACAAGTTTCAAGATGCATTCCCAATCCTCATTGGAAATAAGTTACAATAAAAATTTCAAAGTAATATAAATAAATGACAAGAAAAAAAGAAGGGATGCTCAATAACATGAGTAATATGTACACGACTATAAATCCAAGTAACCACGTGGGTTACTCTTCGATATCGAAAACAAACTTCTCCCAAGGAAATACGAACCAAGACAAAATAGGAAGAAGGAACTAAAATTAATAAAAAACTATTGGCATGAATATTAAAACTCATTAACTAGGTCTGAATAATTCTATTCCCAATGAATATACATTAAATAAAGAGAACATTTATTAATAGGATTGAACTAAATATATGAATTTAGTGTTTACCACACTTTTTCATTTTAAAACATACATAAATAATCCATTGACCTGAAAATTTAAAACAAGGAAAAAGAGGGAAACACAGGGTTTACATTTCTCATTCAAAACATTTGCATTGAAAAACATTTTAGACCAAGAACAAGTTATTTATTTTTCAGAGAAAAATATCTAGGTACAAGGAACAAGTTTAAAAACTTCAAGGGAAATGAATCTAATATTGATTATAACCGAGAAACATGGGAAATCCTAGGAACTTAGAGGATAACGACAGTATACAAATAAATGTGACACATTCAGAAGAAAGGCCTTACCCTATGATTTCATAACTCCCCAACACCTGATCATCTCCCTACCTTTCATGATCAAGGGGCCCAATCCCATAGCAATAATAAAAAAAATATTATTCTACTATGGGACACTCTTAGTGCACAATCAAAATAGGGCAATAATTGTTATTAGTAAACCTCTTTGCTATGCTAGATACCCATGCAATGTTTCTCAAGTTGGTGTGCCATACAATTAAAACATGATCCACAGACATATATATATAACCAAACACACAACACAATCTTGCACCACCGCAACCACCTCAAGGATGGTCCCCAGCCTTATTATAATTTTTATCCAATGTAGGGTACATTATGAGGACCATCCTATATAATGATAAACCGAATAGAAAATAGACATAATTGAAGAGGTGTTTCCCAAATTTAAATTTCTAAATTATTACAAGGATTTTTGTTTCACAACATTCATCCATTTACCTAAAACACTTTGAAACATTTACCAAAATAACAGCAAACATCATATTAATACTAATTTGGCCAAACAATCCTTATAACCAATCCAAAAAACAAGTTCATTTAATATATAATGACACACAACCACACTTCTTAACCAGACACATATTTGAAAACCCTTTTCATTATCCGGTACACCATTTAAATCATAAACACATATACAATGTCCAAAGGGGCATGTAACATTAAGAATTTTTTTTGAAAACCCTATTTAAAGACATCAAACACTACATTGAACTTCACAAACATGGTTATAAAAAAACCATTCCATTATAAATCACTAGCCATTATAAATCACTATCAATTTTAAATTTCCGATTAGGCCATTTAAAGAAAACACTTTCTATAAAAAACATAATGAAAACACATCATACATTAAAATCCACTTTTAAAATCATACACACCGCTAAAAATTTAAAAAATAGAATTCTGAACATTCGTATTATTAAATAAACCACTTATAATTTTATAAAAAAAATTAAATAGCATCTAATGTATTTAAAAATACAAAAATAATTCAAAAACCTCACTTATGAATCAACTCACACATACAACGTACCAAAATAGAATACGCACCACCTGTATAGTTGAATAAACTAATTACAAAATTTATTATAGGATATTAAACAAAACAATATTGGTTTTCATCAAAAACTCACTTTATTTCATTTAAACATGCTACAAAAATTTGGACAAAAACTAAATTAAATTAAAAACTATTTTAGCACCATGATAAATAATCAAAAAAACATTTAAAATCAATTAAGAACGTAATAAAATTATCTAAACATAGGTAAATATAAATTTCCACATGGTATAATTAATGTAATGAAAATAAATACCTATGTAGAAACTAAAATTGGTGAGAGCATCATGTAATCAAGATAAACATAATTTAATGGGCCACATTCAATGAGATCCTTCCTCAGGAGTGGAGAAACAGTTGAAATTATAACGTGTGAAACATAAAATGCACAACGTTCACACAATATTTTTAGAAAAATCGACCAAAACCATTTAGATAGAACATATATTTTATACATAAACCATTGAAATTAATCCCTAGAATATAGGATTGAAACAAAAAAACCCATCAAAGGAAACTCAAATCTATTAAACCTTACTGAAAAAGAAAATTGTGGACACAAGGGGAGGACACAAGAAAGGCGCATGGCCCAGCTAGTAGGGAGTGCGGTGGTCAGACAAGGGTTTTGGAAGTGTGCGGTGTGGCAAGGAGGGCTTATGGGCTAGGGGGAGTGAAACTCAGAGGCGGGTGTCGGAATTAGAGGTGCTAGGAAGTCGCAGGTCATAGTAGGACAGAGGAGAGAAGGTGAGGGCGGCGTCAGCCTGGAACGGGTAAGGGGGAAAGATGAATTTGGGTGGGGGGAAATGTGTGAACCAATCCAGGTGCATGGGAGGAGGATCCTGTGTGGGGGAGATGGAGAGTGGGTCCAAGGGGGAAACCCTAACATGAAATAAAAGAAAAACTAACTAATAATAGTAATAATAATTCAACCAATAATAATAATAACAACATCAATAAAGGTGAAAGTAATAATAAGGTTAATTTCAAATTAATATTAATAATAGTCATAACATAATTAGTAATAATAATGATATAAATAATTTTTTTAATAACGATAAAAATAAAAAAAAGAAAACTTAATAAAAAAAATGTTGATAAAAAATTTAATATTAATAATACTATCCGAATTCAATAATAATGTTGATTTTAATTATAATATTTTTAATGAGAATAAAAATAATGATTTAAAAAAATAATAAAATTCATAATAATAATATTTTTGTACATTTATAGCACCCATAAAAATTATAATAATAAATACTCACACTAATTATAATGTGGATAATATAATTATTTGAAGACATTTTCATAATTTTTGTTTCTCATTATCATTAATTTATTCTATTTATTTGAATATAGCTACTGTGTGGCCCGCACATGGGTACCCAGGTTGACAGCAAGGTCTCTAAACAATGCACTTCTCGTGTGCCCTGTGCCGTTAAGCCAAAAACAATTATATTTTAATAAAAAATATAAAAATTTAAAAAATTAACTTGTCCAACCCTAAAGCAGGTTGGAACCAAAGAGAAAATAAAACATGGGTGTAACAATTCTCCGCAAACTAATGCTGCCCCCCACCCGAAAATCCATTATACGGCTGAAGCCTAAATAGAAAAATGTGTTCCTTTATAGTTCATGGACACACCCAAAAAATGATAATCATAGAGGTCGAAAAACACTACCAATGAGAGGAAGATAAATAATATGGAATTGGGAAACCGAACCAGGCTCCCTGCTAACTTCCAACTACCTAAAAAAGATAAAAAAATCCCCATTTGATCAATCCCATAGACTAAAAATATTTATGATACCTATTCCATCATTAAGGAATAGATTCCTAAAAAATTTACAATCCTAACTCAACGATTTTTTTTCAACACCCACTATTTAGCCATAAAACACCACCTCCAAAACGACACTAGGAGGAACACAAATACCATCTCAAAACCAACAACCGAGATTCGACCACATACATTGAGTACATCTTAAAACCATACTCCAACCAATGATAGAACTATCACATCACAACCATTTACACTAATGGTGACCATATAATCTGGTGGTTCCACAGAATACCACCCACTACCAACCAATACTATGAATGGATCTATGATATTATCACGGGGAGGCCCGAACAGACTCCCCACCATAAAAAATAGGGTAATAAAGGACTGCTCTTAGGGTAACTCTAAGAGACCTTATATTGGCCTCCCAGCCATATAAACTAATGAATTCATGAATACTCAGAAACTTTTTACATGGACTCAAAATCACCATTATAAGGGTAGGGGAGAAAAGGCCCCAAATAATAAGGCATAAAAACCATGACAGACACACACCAAGCTCAAAATGTTCCCTAGGTAACCACTATCACACCGAATTTACTAGCACTGACAGGATGTAGGGGCCAAAAAAAGGAGGACTAAATCTTGTTGAACACAACCATTGAGATATTATGAAAATGATATGACTAAGCCTCCATATAATTAAACAGATAACATTCTCAATGAGAAGCTTCACAATGTGAAAATAAGGATGGCATGACACCTCTCACCAATAAGAACAAATGAAAATAAGAAAACTACATAGGAGGCTTAAATGACCTCCATTTCGTATGTAGATTAAAAATCATCGACCTACGCCTTTACACACCATTGGGGTTCTCCTGACTACATGAAATCATCACTCAGGTATGGATATTTGACAGTTGAAGCATCTCCATCCTTGTATTCAGGCCTTATAAATACCCAAACAAAACTTATCCTTCTTTGCCAGATCCCATCCAGTACTCGATTCTTACCGTAGGACATAACAACCTGTTACGACAAAACACACCAACACACATCTGTTGTGAAAGGATCTTCTCAATATATAAATGAAGGAGGTAAAATGATGTTCTAAATTTCACAATATAACTGAATTAATTTATCAATTGGAGGGTTTACTATTGGGGTGGTCACTCATGACCACATTCTGAAAATAAAATGGTTGTTCATGGGGGTGCACACTACTAAACAAGTAGGAACCTATGACCAAACATAATTGGTCCATTAGCCCAAACATAGCATTCCATAAAATATTCATAATTAAGGAAAACCCAAATGATCCACAATGGGGAAACTAGTTTTGGTGGGTGACTCAGACACATGGTTGGTTTCCATATTCCAGTCACACCACCATCATAGAGGGAATTCTAAGTAAATTTCCCTAGATCCACATGGCTTTCCAATCACTACGAGCTCACAGAGGATAAATTCCCAACACTCTTTTCATTTCCAAATTTAAAACAATTCATAAGAATCAATGGACAACAATAGGCGTGGAAAACCCAGGGAATCTCGTGGTTCAGAATGAGTAAGTGTTCATGATGTCCTTTCCATTTCTACACCTATAATTCTAACAATCCAAGTCCATAAACCTTTATATCCACATGTAACAATGGTTTCTCAAAAAAGAAAGGTATCCTCATGATCCAACCATCTCTGATACCGTTTTGTTACAAACCCACCTGGGTCGATCCTGAACCTATTGCCTGAACTGATTTGCAACATGCCCCGAGAGGCATTCCCTATAGTCCTAGGCTGCTGACAAGAACCAATATATCAACCAAGTACCAATGGGAATTATTTTTCCAAATGAAAAAAAACTAATAAGTATAAATAAATAGATAAATAAATAAAAAATAAATTAATTAAAAAAATAAGGGATGATCAACCACATGAATACCCTTTCCATGACTAAAAATCCACAGAAACCCATGGGTCAGTATCCGATACTGAAACCAATTTCCACCAATGCTTTCTAAACCAAGATGAAACCTACAATATGAACTAATGAGAAGACAACAATATAGACATGAATATTAAGACTCAGTAGGTAGGACCAATTAATTCTATTTCCAACACCCATCCTTTAAATAATTAAAAAAAATCGATTAATAGGTTTCAACTAAAAATACGAATATAGGGTTTAACACTAATTAAATTTAAAAAAAAATACATAATTCATTTCCGTCAAAATTTAAAACAAGGCACCAAAGGGAAAAGGAGAGTTAAACTTTGTCATTCAAAACATTTACCTATAAACATTTTTTAACCAATCACACATTCATAAATTTTCCAATAAAAAATAAAAAACCATGTACAATGGACAAGATATTACCCAACAAGGGAATAATATCTAATAACAACCATAACAGGGAAAACGTGGGAAATCAGATGAGAATAGTGGAGAACCAGAATATATTAATACATTTGACTCATCCTAAAGGAATTCCCTACCCGATGAATTCAAAATTCCATAGCTCCTGATCATCACCCAACATGGACGGATCGAGGGTCCCAACCACATAGCAATAATAAAAACATATTCCTCTATTATGGGCCACAACAATGTGAAATCAAAATAGTGAAAAAATAATTCTCAGTAGTCATATTTGTTATGTTAGATTCCCATGATATGTTTCTTAAAGGGTATGTTCCATGAAATTCAAATGATTATCTACACACACACATACACCTATATATGTATATAACCAAACACACATCACAATCTAGAACCACCCCGACCACCTCAAGGATGGTCTCCTCCCATAAAATAATAACCATCCAATGGATGTACCATTCTGAAGACCCTCCCATATAATGATCAACCGACTAGGAATGAGACATAAATCAAGAGGGGTTTCCAAAATAACCATTTCAAACATCCTACTGGGCCTTTTGTTTAAAAACATTCAACAATTTACCCAAAATTCATAGAAATTATTTCCAAAACATTACCAATAATCAAATTTATACTAACGTGGACAAAAGGGTGTTACAAAATTTCCATAGAAACAGTTAATTTAATAAATAAGGACACACAAACCACCTTTTCTATCATACACACATTTGAAATCCCATTTCAATAATCTATCACACCATTTAAATTAGAAACACACTAAAAATTGACAATGAGGCCTATACTAATAATCACTTAAGATGAAAAACCTAGTTAAAGAATTAAAGATTGACTATGAACCGTAGAAACATGTTTATTGGAAAAACTAAAACCATTCCATAATAAATATCTATTCATATTAATTTTCCAATCAGACCATTTAAACAAAACACTTAGTTTTATAAAACATGATTAAATTACACAGCACATTAGAACCAACTTCTAAAATCATACGAACCTCTAAACATTTCCAAAACCTTATTATCACTATATAAAATATCTAATAAACCATTTAATATTACATATAAAAAATTTAATGTGTAATACATGACCTCACACACACAAAACACATTAAAAACCTCATTTATGAACAAATGTACACCCAAAAAGTAACAAAATAGAATACACACCACATGGTATAATTAATCTAACAATAATAAAATTTTACATACCTAATAAATGAGGTGTGGGCATCAAGAGATAAATGTAATATAAATTTAAAGGAGCACATGAAATGATATCCTACCTAAATAATTAAGAAAAAATCACAATTCTCATGTAAACCTTCAAACGCTCATCGTTCGCACCCCATGGATGTTAATATTGACCATAAGAAATAAAAATTGAATAAATATTTGATTATTCAAACTATAAATCTAAAAAATAGATTCATTGATATTAGCGAAAACAAAACCCCTCATTAAAGTATAAAATCTAATATCCCGTAACGAAGAGGAAAAATGTTGCCAGAGTGGGAGAACGTTGGTGAGGCGTGCGACTTGGCTAGGAGGGTGCGAGGTAGCCGGTTAGGGGCTGATGAAGGGTGTGGCTCAGTTGGCATAGAACACAAGATATGGGGAGTGTGGATCTGTGATTCAATTTAGAATAATAGCAGATGGGGGGTTGTGGTTCATCGTTGGTACGAGGCGAGCATGTGAGGGAGGGGTCGTCCAGGAAAGGGTAGGGGAACAGGTCGGCACTAGCTGGGGGTAAGGTGTCCCTCAAACTAGGTGGAGAGGAGGAGGAACATGCATTGTGGAGTGGGATAATGAATCCACAGGGGAAACCCTAACAATAATTAAAAAAAACTTACAAATAACAATAATTACTGAAATAACAACAATAATAATAACATTAATTGTGAAAATAAAAACATTGTTATTTTCATATTAATATTAATAATATAAACAAAAATTTTAGTAATACTAATGATATGAATAATTTTATTTACATTGATAATAATAATAATAATAAAACCATTATAAAAATAATGTTGATAAAATAATTAGTAATAATTATAGTGAAAAAATTAAATATTATTATTGATGTTAATTATAATATATATGGAGACAATAATTATAATGATATAACAACAATAGTTAAATTAATAATAATAATATTTGTTTTCATTCATAAAACTCATAATAATTATAATAATTGTTATTCACCCTAATTATAATGTGAATAATATAATTATTATCGGATATTGACTTAATATTTATTTCTCATTTGAATTATTCTATTATATTTATTTGAATATTCCTACCACATGGACTATACATGGGTTACTTGGTAGAACACATGGTCTCTATAGTGTCCACTTCCCGTGCGTCCATTACCGTTATGCCCAAAACACTAATCTTTCAATAAAAATTTAAAAATATAAACAAAGACTTCCCCTAAACCCCGACCGAAGGAGAAACCAAGAAAATAAGAAAACCTAGATGTGTCATAACCTATTGACAAAATTAGGAACCACATATTACAAATACGGAATCAAATTTTTAAAGTAAAAAACATAGACGTTTTAGTAATTAAATTTAAAATTTTCCCAATCTACAAAATCATAGGACATGTTTCTCAAAAGTAAAAACCTTCAAAATATTAACAAGCATTTATATATAATTTTAATGACAAAATAATTCAAACTGAAATTCATTATATTAAATGGTTAAATCATATTCAAATTTTACTCTAAAAAATTTAGAATGATAATCTAACTATATAATTAATTTATATGAAAAATTAGTTTTTTAATTTTTTTTTGTATTTTTCACTATTCCATAAAATATAAAAGTCATTAGAGAAACCCCAAAAAATTTTCCTAAATAAACCTTTTTTTGACCCTATTCTAATGAATTAGTTTATTATGTCACATTGAATAAATTTTTTTTGATGTACTTCATTTAAAAATGGTTCTCCATTAAAAGACACTAATACCTCTTTTGTTAAAAATAATTCATTCATTTGACAAATTCACTTTTTTCTTATATCATTTCTATGAAATACCTAAAATGAATGTTAAAATTATATTAAATATATAAAATTACAAATTTGTTTATTATTATTGACAATATATAATTTAAAAAATTGTTATAAATTATATTAAATAATAAAATTTTATATATATAATGTTTTTTCAGAAAAATTGGGTCTTACGTGTAACACAAGTCTACTTATTGTTATGTGTAGTTTATTCATTACATGGTGTTTCATAAAATAAAACCAATCATAAAAATAAAATTTATTCATAAATGAAAATATTGTGTCGTCTTGGGGTGTTACATTAACACATCCTTCAATATATTGAATCCTCATGATTTAAACTAGGCGTTGGTAACAAAGGTATTCCATTTAAAAATACATTTATTTCAATCCCACATTCAAAAAAAGGTTATGAAAACATATACACTAAAATAATGAAAAAAGTATGATGGTCTCCTGGGATAACCCATACTAGGGTTCCATGTAGGTAAAAATAGATATGGAAGAAAAATCTGACCATCATGTTCTAATGGAGAGTGATAGGGAGTAGGGTTAGGTGAAAGTTAACAACCAAAAAGATAAAAACTTTTTATTGTCTTAGGGACTATTTTATTCATTATAATATATACTAGGATATTATTTTTTGTTTCATGATCAAATCTGTAGAGTGGAAGAATATTTTACAATTCAGAAAAGAATATAATTGATTTCTTTCTATGTTATAAGAATAATCTTATCCTTTGATTATTCTTATATATATTGTCACTTCATCTGTTACACATAGCAATGAATGTTCAAAATGTATTTTTCAAGGATTTATAACTTTATAAAAATCATAAGGTCCACATGTATCTAATAAATCATATTTTGACAACATACAATATTATCCAATGTTCAAATTTCTCCATTCCAACCATAAGACTCATCCAAAAAACATTCATCCAAATTAAAATTTTATTAAATCCTATAATGAAATTTCTTAATTAACGTAATGTAAAACATATTTTCACATAACAAATATTTGATAAACATTAAAACTATAATGAAAACTATTATCCTTCACATTTTTAGGGAAGAATTAATTTAGTAACATCCTTATATACCTCATGAATTTTAGAACCATAGAACCATTTATTTAATAATTCTTGAATCCAACTACAAAATACATTTGTTCATTCCATATCCCTATTAAACTATTAACTATTCTTCAATATTGTATTCCTTGTTACACCATTCATTTCATTTCAAATTTGTAATATCTTCATCATTAGCAGTATAATGATTGTATATATTATCTTTTTTGATTTTAACATTTGACCAAAACTCAAAGAATAATTTAAAAAACACAATCTATAATTATACTATCATGAATAATTAGGTATATAATCTCTAAATGATTCCATCTTCTTCCCAATCCAAAATACCATAGTATTAACCTAGGTTATCAATTACTAAATCTAAAGGATGATATCCTATAAATATATATATCTTAAAAATCAATCATATGGTTATGTTTATAATCTATGTTTTATAAATCTAATTTCCAAGGTTATTGTTAAACATCCAATTTTACCCACTATAATATCTGAATTAGTGAAGCGTGATGCTGGTGAATTATTTTAATAAATTTTCACGATTAAATGGAATTTAATATTGAATGACCAATCAGTTTAGAAGTCTTTTATAGTAGATTAAATTCAAGAAAAATTAATTAAAATTAAAAACATAATATGCACCATATTCCATTCTTTGATAATGCCATTATTCCGCTAGATTTACCCTACATATCAACGATAATACATTTCGTGGAATCTAGGTAAATTAAGGCAAATGACTAGGGTCATCTCCAATGATCAATAAGGTTAAATAATACAACATAAGATTTTCTAAATATGTAGAAACGTTTTTGGAATGGAATAAAACAAAATCAAATTCCATTTAAACATACTCTTTTGCAAAATTTGAAAATAATAAATCAAAAAATTCCATTTAAAAATCCACATGAATATTCTATATGTTATATAATCACTTCAAATATCAATAACTAATCTTATAATGAGGTAATTCACAATAATGAACATCATAAATATAACTCCAAGTCCTTGTGCGAAAACCATACATAACAATACCATAAAGGCCTTGTGACAAGACACTAGTTGGTCTCATGAGAAATACTGATGCATAGAGGGGATATAGTGGGCCCCACTCTTCACAGACGATGTCCAATTCATTCCACTTGTGATTTTTTTAAAACATAATGTAAACATTTGAATTAAAACTATCATATGAAATCTTTATACTTAAATTATAACCCATAAACAATATGAAAATAAGACATCCATTGTAAAATATATCATAAACTATTGAATTCAATACAGATGATTATAAACTAATAAATCAACCAAAATTAATCATAAAATCCCACAATGGATGTTAAAATAGAATAATATTATATTTAAAATTTATTAAAACTCTTTGAGGGAAATATCTCTTTTACTATGAAATCATTTAGTAGCTGAAAAATTATAAAAGAAAAAATTACTTTTGAAAAATCACGTATGATTTTATGGAATTCATCAAAATTTAAAGGCTTCATAATGGTGGAAAATAGCTTCATGTGTTGTATATGTTAAAATAAATCACTCATTATTTTGTTGAAAAGGTTATAGAGTACCTCATTTGAAAAAAGATCAAAATATTACTTTAAAAACATTTTCTAAAAAGTAAAACATTTGTCAAAGGGAAACTAAAAAATATTATTGGAATAGAAAAAGTATTTTGAAATAAATTTTTAAGAAACATGGACATGAATGATAAAAATGACCCAATAGATACATACATATAAACGTAATCGGATAATATTGAGATTTTGAAATTAACCATTACCTTGTATATTCCTTTAGTAGAGGTCCCATTAACATACTATGTAATGGTAATAGCATGTAATTAAATTATACCAAGACAATATCTATTTTTATGATATCATATACAATATTATTATATAATTTGGTTAATAATATTTCAGTATTACCATAGATTCACATCATAACTCCATTGTTTCCCCATAAATGTTTTGATGTATAAGTCATGTTTTTTATGAATATGATGTATTTTTTTCATATTAGAAATGATATAACATTCATACACATTATTTATAATCATCATATAAATTGTATAATTAATTTAGAATGTTTATCATGTTGAATAAATCTCACCGCATCGTGGAGATGGTAGGCTGTACATACGCACACATGATGCTATCATTCCCATGATGGTTAAATGGTATGGAATTTGATTATATTTTATTTATAAAGAATAATTATAATTTTATATTATTTATTTATATAAATTATACTCAACATTATACCCATCAAAATAATGAAGTGTTGAATAAAAAATTTCACCATGACATAGAGACAGTAAGTCGTACGTACACAGGCATGATGATATTGATTTTCATATGATGGATAAAATGAGAAATATGTTATTTCAATTATTGTAATAATATATTGGTATTGGAATGATAATATATTAATTATTTTGACATGGAAACTATATTGAATTTCAAAGTAGACTAAGAAAATATCATTTAATGTTGTGATAAAACAATATCCTCCTTTTTAGATATGTCCTTTTAATGACTAGAAAAGGACTTTATATGATGGATGTATGCCAAAATTAGGTCCTATATGATGTATTAAGGGATTATGGGATTGAAAATGGATACGTTTTGGCCAATTCATATGGATTTATAATTTTGAATAAAATATAAGGAGATGTTACCTTTTATAGAGGTTAGAGGGGAACTTTAGAAAACACTTAAAATATTAAATTACAATGAATTAATTATCATTTTAAAATGAATAAAAAGTGAGTTTTTTTGATGATATGATATTTAAGGTTTTAAAAAATATCATCCAATTAATTTTATCCATGATTGTTTTCATTAAAATAACCTTATATTTTTCTTTTAACCCTTAGTTGAACGGTTTAATTCTTACCGTGTCTACCTACCTTTTTATACTATAGGGTATATATAGTTACTATAAAATTCCCAAAGAACCCCAATAGGATCACTGGTGAAATATTTTACACTATAATTATTATTTAGACGAGCCTGTGATATTTATTAATTTTATCAAATTCAATGAAATATTATTTATTTTAATGTCTCATTTATGTCAATTTTGATACTATTTAATATTTCAATTTTGTAAAATGTACAAAAATATTATATCATCTAAAAAATACATAAAATATTTCACTAAAATGTCTTTAGTATCATTAAAATTAGTTGATATAATTAATTAAGTCAAAATATCTTTATTTTAATTTTTTTAATATCATTTATTTGTTATTATTATTAATAAAACAATTTATTATTCACTATTATGTCTTCCTAAATGGTAATTATTTAATATATTATAATTATAAATAAATTTCTGTGATATAGAAAATTATTTTAGATATCTGGAGACTATTTATAATCGATGTTATCTCTAGTAGATATCTATATTAATATTATTACACTTATAAAAAATTAGAGTGTGACATTTTGTCACGGACATTAATTTTAATAGTATTAATGTCATATTCATGGAAAATGGTCCATTAAATGATTAAATTTCCAAAAATAGGTGATAAAGTTTGAATTTAGTCATACAATATGTATTTGGAAGGTTTTTGCTAATTCTATAAAATTAATTTTACCTTTAATTAATTGATTTACCATTAACCGTGATAATAAAAAAATTATTACAGTTACATTTCATAATATAAAAAAATATTTATATCTTCTAAACATATGTCCTACCCAATGATTAAAAATATTTAATAAATCTTTAAAAAATAATAATAAAGTTGTTTTAGTAATAAAATTATAAATATTCCCTATTGGAAAAACAAGATGGTGGGTTTTTCAGAAGTAAAAACCATTAAAATATTTGCATGTTTTTATCATATTTTAATTTGAAAATAATTCCAATCACCTACATTATATTTAATGATAAGATAATAGTATAATTATTCATTAAAAAATTAATTTTATAATCTTAAAATATAAATAAATTTGATGAAAAATTAGTTTTGAAATTAAAATGATATATATTTTCACTATTCATTGAAATAGGAATGTTATAAGAAAACACCAAAAAAAATTCGAACAAATTGTTTTTCTCAGATTAAATAATTTACATTTATTTTTTCATTTTGATAATATAAATGTATCAAATATAATATTAACAATTATTTCACTAGATATGGCTGAAATACAAGATGTTTTTGTTAATAATATATTTTATTAAAAAAACTTGAATTGGTTATTATATCATGTCTAAGAAACACTTAAATTTAATGGTAGAAATTAAATGGAATACATAAAATTAAAATTTCAGTTAATACTATTAATTACCACTAATTCAATGGATGTGTTATATATATTACATTAAATTGTATATTTTTTTAATATATCTTTTTTTGGTAAAACTTTGTATTGCATGTAACACAAGTCAACTAATTATTTTTCATATCATAAGCATAACATGGTGTTTCTTGAAAATAAATCATGTAACAAAATTAAACATTTTAAAAATGAAAATATTTTAATGACTCGGTGTGTTTCCCCTCATATGTCACTGAATCTACTAAATGTTCTTTTCAACTTCCTCTACAAATTCCATTCCCATCAACTTTTGTTCCCTGACATCATCCCAATATGATGGAGTTCGAAACCTCATTTCATATAAATCTTCAAAAGGTGCCATATGTATACAATAATTTAAAATTTTATCATATGAAAAATCAACTAATGAAAGATGTTGATTCCAAATTCCCTGGTAATCCACATAACAGGATAATATCATATCTTCCAATGTATGAACAATTAACTCCATCATTCCATCAGGT
Organism: Viscum album; assembly: GCA_963277665.1. NCBI lineage: Eukaryota > Viridiplantae > Streptophyta > Magnoliopsida > Santalales > Viscaceae > Viscum > Viscum album. The sequence goes on along the minus strand of OY728152.1, from coordinate 1,613,367,564 downwards.
TATGGATGAATGGATTTGCTAAAATTTAATTCAGTTCCTACTGAAATATGTAGGATATTCGAGAAAATTGATGTGAAAAAGGATATTGACCAGTTATAATTGATAGAGGCACCCCATGTAATAGGATTATCTACTTTTGATACAATTGAGAAAATTAATATAGTGATGTGGTGCCTCAAATAAATAGAAAATGACCAGATTTAGTAAAAAAATAAAAAATAACCCACTCACATTGTTACATTAAAGAGTATTTGGTAGTCCCATAATGAAGTCCATGTATATATTTACCCATTTACACTATGGAATTGGATAATGCAGAACAATACTATTCAGTAACTATCCCTCATCTTTAACTTGTTGAAATTCAAAACATTTCATGGTAATATCAACAATATATATCTTCATTACATCCCACCAATAATACTATAAATGGCCTCCTTATATACTAGTGATTATAGGATGAACTAAAAATAGAGAAATATGAGCTTCACATTACAACTCATTCTTCAACTGTGAATCCCACTACATGAATGATCTCCTCCCACATATCAAAACACCATCTATATCATTGTTAAATTAATTCATCATAACCATGTAACCTATAATAACCTTTTTTTATGTCATAGTACTCTTTTTGTGATTACTTAATTCTATCTGACAGAGACAATGATAATTACTCTGGATCATTATACATTACGACCAACCCAGCTCTTTCAATGAAGCATAACTGTAGATGAAAAATTAATAATTTATTGATGGTAGGGCCAAAATAATATCATTCTCTAATATAATTTTCAATTAATGAAAAAAAATCATAACATTCTTTGGTCTTGATGAATATAATACCTTTTCAAGTTAAATTATCCATTGGGGTAAATTAACATGATACGTTTTTCAATAGAATCAATAATATCCTTCCAAACCCGGAAAAGATTGAATGTTAGTTAAATTTGTGGGTTTTGGACATTCTTCTAGAAATATATTTTTAGCACGATCAAAATTTCTTCCATCATCCGAAACAATGTTACCAATGAATGAATTTTTCAATATAAAATTCACACTTTCTGAATACTCCATAGAGTATCGTTTCTTCAAATGTTTAAAAAACATCCCATAAATTTCTTTCATTCTCAACATTTCTTTTTGAATATACCATAATGAAATAAATAAAATCAACAAAAAACATATCCCAAACTCATACAGTATTCAATTAATAATATCAATGAATACAAAAGGTTTATTTGTTAACCCAAACAACATAACAAAAAATTCATAATTCCAATATCTACTACAAAACAATGTGTTTGGAATGTTGGCTTCCTTTACATTCAATTGATGCTTCCCAACCTCAGGTTAACTATTGAAAAATAATTTTATCACTTGATTTGATAAAAAATTCATAGATATAAGGTAATGGATAATTTCTAAAAAAAGATGTTATTTAAGGACCTATAATCAATGTAAAGTCTCATTGAATAGTGTTCCTTTTGAACAAATAAGAGAGGATCACCCCATGGTGAAGTGATAGGTACTATGAGAGCATTATCTAACAATTCCTGCAACATCTTTTTCAATTTGAGAATTTATTATTGAGCCATTTGATAAAGTGATTTTGAAATTATTTTAGTATTAGGAACTATGTAAATGGTAAATTAAACATATGATTTGGGAAAAACACTGGGAAAATCATCAGGATGAACATCAATATACTCATTTTTTATTAGCACATCATTAATAGGAAATGTTCTTTTATTATTAGAAATATGTGTAATCTAATATTACCATTATTATTTTAATATTTTCTAATTGTCTAGATATGTTATCAATATTATTGGTTCATTATTATACACAAACTGAAACACTTTAAGAAATAACATATTAAGTTCTACAATCAATCTTAGCATGGAAAAAATGTCAGTCTATACCCAAGATAAAATCAAAAGCTACTATATAAAATAACAAAATAAATGAAGTAAAGTATTTAAACATACAATGAATAAAATATTGTTTTAATTTCTATTGGAATAAATATATCTTCCAGGTCATTTACTTCTAATTTATGGATTCATTTCTACAGGTGGAATTCGAAATTTAATTGGATATTTATTAGAAATGGAAGAATATTTCAACCCAAAATCAAATAACACATTGTGATAATCTTTTAAAAATATGAAATGTACATGATACCACAACGGTTGATGAATTACCATATGTTGAAGTAGTTTGAAATAATTTTTCTACACCCTTCAGTTTCTAATCATGCTGATTTCCATCCCGAGGAACTAGCTTCAGACACACATTAGCAGAATGAACTAAATATTTATAGTTAAATCGTATTAATATTGTCTTCTTTTCATTCTTATACTAATTTTACATCCAATAACGAGACATGTTTCTAAACATTCCACATCAAGATCACCTCTTAGAATTTAGAAGATATTTTGTAGGATACGTATTATAACACCATTCACATGAAGGGAATTTTATGTTTTTACATCCAAATTTCATTGATGAATTCTACCCCAATGTCTGAGAACAGAGATATGTTTTATTCTTCCCATCATATGAAAAATATGTGTCAGAAAAATCTATTACAAACATTTCATGAAAACGAAAAATTTTCTCGTATATTTTAAATTAACTTGCATCCGACGCTCTTTGTAAGCATGGTTACAATCTTAAGTAAAACTGATTAATCTTTTATCAATATCAAAAATGAAATTTGGAACATACCTAGACAATATTGTGTTGATTGATTCATAAGACGCTAAAAAGACCTTATATTATTTCTTCAATTCTATAAATTCATTTTTTATAGAGTCAAACAACCTTTTAAAAATATTTTCCAAGGAAAGAATCCTTGAATATTTCCCATTCCATGAAATCATGATCTACAATCTGTATAGTATTCTTGACCAAATAACACCATTAATCACATTCTTCTTAAAAATAATAGATGGAAAGGGTTTCCATTTAATGTTTTAAACAACATGTGACCTCAATTTTCTTATATATTTCATTGATCCATCCTTCCGCTTCAACTTAGATAGATGGTCTATTGTAATATGGGGGATGTTACCTCATGAAATGATCTAGAAAATATATGTTCCTTCACGTTAGATCATTTTAATCTCTAGAATGAATACCACCACCATTTTTATCCTTAATAAATAATTCCATTACATTCCCAAACTTATTAGTTCAAATTCCCACCATTCCGATCAACAAATTCAGAATGTTATCAGGCTATCGTTGCCATCCTACTTCAGCTTCATTGTTTATTTAGAGGAAAACCATTCTGAACATACATATCTTGGATGATGAAATATCATAATTTTTAAAATATATGTCATTTAAAATTAACCAATAAGTAATAATAATTTATGATATTCTATAAACATAATCCTCGCACCCGAGGTTATCTGAAAGTTCATTTTCTTTCAACTATAAGGAACCATCCCTAAAACATTACATAATCTATTGTTTTAATCAGTACATTACTATAACTAAAATAGAGGATATTTTTTGGTTTATTTGTTTAGAAAATTGGGACATAATACATTCATAAAAAACAAAATTCATAAAAATTGATACTATGTAAATAGTATTCATTTTCACCAAATATAAAAAAGTTATAAATTAAATATTTTTTCTGAAAAATATTCAAAAAAATATAAACGAATTCATCCTTTTTTTACCCATCCATAAACCGTGTTAAGAAATTTATAAATTTGGTATTATAACAAAAATCTCATTAAGGTACATAAAGAAGAAAAATCATTAGGCAAGTGAAAAAATTAAAACCCATTAAAAATACATTTTTATAAAACTCAAAAGGACGGGTAGAAAAATAATGCATTCACCTTGGGAAAACACGACCATATCACTCTTATATTCACACATAGAAATGGAGTAGTTTTTTGGTAAAATTCTATATCAAGACTACCCAATGTATTATAGAGCTATAATAGGGCTCACATGACATATCGTGAGATATGATGGGGCTCAACCAATCACATCCTGAGATATAATGTGTATCAACATATCATATAATGAGATGTAATGTTATAAACCAATAATAAATAATTTCCAAGGAACATATCTTGAGTAAAACCCTTTGTCACGACCCGCCCTCGGGGCCCGTGCCGTGACTACCCCAAGCCCGCCATCCATAGGCCAGGGGCTGGCGACTAGCACCAAGGCGTAAATCCCAACAAAAAGGGAAGGCATTGTCTTTGAAAAGTAAACAAGCACCACAGAGTAAGCAAGCGGAAAAGTAAACACTATGTAAAAACTGTACAAGCTGTGCTGAAGGTAAAAGGGGCTGGAAATACAAGCCCAACTGTAAAGTACAACTGAAAGGAAAAATAGCAACAGAAAGGAAAAACTACAGCGTCGAGCCGTCCTCTGGAAGTCCCACCTGAAGGGTGGGTACAGATAGCCTCCACTGCTCCTCGGGTCCACCTAAACGCTATGAGTACGTCCCGCCCAGTGGTCCACCTCCAGGTACTGTACTGCTCCGCACGCCTCCTCCACGATCAGCGCTGTCCGTCGTCTGCAACCAACACCACGAAGTGCGGGCATAGCCCGTGCAGGGGTGAGTATAAGCTACTCAGTAGGGACCCCGAGACCCCCGAAGGTCTCCCGAAATCCACAAAGGATAAATTACGAAGAAGAGATACAATCACGAAGTAACATCTGACACGGCTTAGGTATATGCCCATACATATATCTAAGTCATCAATTCCCTGATCGGCTCCAAGGTCTGAGCCCAAGAACAACCCAATCCACACAGGAAAGCAAAACGCATACCCACGCAGGATAGAACAACACAATACAGAAAGGAGAGTAAACAGTAAATCCACACAGGATAGCTCAACACAATCCACAAAGGAGAGAAACACAAGATTTAGCTCACACAGGTATACTTCTTCGGATGACGAAAAGATGATCACTGAACCATCTAAGTCGTCGGACCCACAAAGGATCGATAGGTACTATCCTCGCAGTGACCCACATAGGATCGGACCCACACAGGATCGGGCCCACGCAGGACCTGTAGGAGTTGGCTCACATAGAACCGCTGAGTGTAGACCCACACAGGATCAGATCCGTACAGGATCGGGCCCACACAGGACCGGGCCCACGCATGACCTGTAGCACTGATCCACGTAGGATCGCTGAGTGCAGTAGTCGTCGTAGTCCGCTGAGGATCTCTGCACAGTCGTCGCCGCAGTCCTCTGAGGATCTCTGCATGGTCGTTGTCGGAGTCCACGGAGGATCTATGCACAGTCGTCGTCGTCGAGGGAGCAGTCGCAGCCAGCACTAGGGTTCCCACACACAACAAGCTCGTTCGGGAGGGTCCGCTCCACGAGCCGAGAGGCTGATACATCAACTGTCACGAAGTCCGAAGTTGATGTATCCAAAAGTTCTGTATCGTCAACAGGAACTCAACGTCGCAGACGGCGCGTCAATCGGACGCCCGATCTGAGAGTTATTGGCATTTTCGTCCCAGGGGCCCGGTTGGTTTTTAAGGAAAAACCAACCCGACCGCACTCCACCTGCGTCCAAACCTCGGGCGGAGTATGCCCAAAGATCCGTCTCACTTAGATTAATTCAACAAAGCTGACGGCACGTCAAACGGACGTCCGTAGCTCAAGATATGAGCGTTTCCGTTCCGAGGGCCCGGTTGGTCTCGTATACGATCCAACCCGGCCGAACTCAAAGTATTCCAAAACCTTGAGTACGATATACCGAAACGTCCGCTCGATCCAAGGATCACGTTGCCGCTGACGGCGAGTCGTTTGGAGGCCCGTAGCTCAAGATACGGGCGTTTGAACGAAAACGTCCGAAGAAGGGGCGTATGGGCCCGGGCCGACCCGGCCCGACCCCCCTGGGTCGGCCCGAACCGGGTCGCCCGACCCGGGTCCGACCTGGTCGGACCGGTCCGGCCCAGCCAGGGCGCGGCCCGGCCGGTCAGACCGTCCTGGCTCGGCTCGGCCGAGCGGCTGAGTGCCAGGTGCCGCGGGCGTTGACCCGCGGCCTGAGGAAAGTCGCGGCCCGCGTGGGCCGTGCTGGCGAACCGCGGACGCGGTTGACCCGCGTCCCGCCTGGGCGAACCGGACCTACGCGGCCTCGTCCGGCGGCGCGCCGGGGCGCCGCCGGCTGCTTCCGCGGTCCGCCGACGTCACTCTGGGGGCCCGTTTTCCTTCCCGTCTGCGCCGTTGCTCCTCCCGGGATCCGTTCTTCACTGCGGAATCGTCAAACACCCGTTGCGACATGTTCCATCGTCGCCCGCCAAATCCACACAAAACGAAGAACGACGGAGAGTCGTCGGGCCGTGTTCGTTTGGCCCGCACCCTCCGCGTTAGAGATAAGCAACCGGGAGAAATTGTTCAACACATGAACCGACAATTTTAATAAAATAAAATTGTTTCTTTGATTCCGGTTCTTTAATTTTAAAAGAATGTTCACGAGAATAACAAAGAGGGGTATTCCAAAATTATAAAAATCCCTACCTCGTCGATCGTCGCGCGCGGGTGTTCTTCGCGGAAAGGATCGTCGCGGAAGAGAGGGATCGTCGCGTCGTCGCGGGGAGGCGTCGCGTCGTCGCGGAATCCGGCGTTGAGTCGGCGAGTTCAACGAACCAAGAACAACAGATTTAAATTATTAATATTTAAATCTGTGTTTCGTTTTAAACCAAAAGAAAAGAACTTGAGAGGAAAATCTGACGTCACTCACCTCAAACGGTCGGTGATCGGAGATCGGAGCGTGGAAGAACGTCTCGGACGGAAGCGTTGTCGATTTCCGGGTTCGGCGTTCTTCGTGTTCTTCGCGTTCTTCGCGTTCTTCGCGTTCTTCGCGAGGGAGAAGAAGATACAAGGGTCCTATCAAATCTTCTCAAAGCGCAAATCACCAGAGGTCGAGCGTTGGCCTTATTTTATTATTACGCCAACGAATTTGAAAAACTGGTTAAGAAATGATCCATCAATTCGTTGAATTAATTCAACGAAAGAAACAACCCATTTAATTCACGAAATAAACCGCCCAATTAAATGGTCTGTTAAGAATTTAGAAAACGCGTCAGTTGACTTTCATTAAGACGGGTTTTCACGGCTGCGTTTCTTAGCGGAATGAAACGGCAGGGCTCGTGCGGGCCCCACCTCACAAATATCCTACCAAGGGGGTAGGATATTTCTGGATAGCATCCTATCCAGTAAAACTCAGTTCAAGCCGCCATTAAGTGGCTTCAAGTGGCTTCCAAGTGGCTTATGTGAAATAAAATAATGTTGTCGCAAAATTATTTTATTTGTTAACTTTAAGCCCGAAAATTAAAAACCACACCCGAGCAAACGCAAATCCGGAAGAGGCGTTTCTAAGCGAAAACCGGCGCTGCGATTTCATTGGTGCCCTCAGAATTCGATTCCGGGCACTGGTTCAAAAGTTAGAAAAACTCACTCGCCCGTCCACTGAACGTACCTGAGCCAATCCTCGGAAAATGATTCCGGGCACACTGAGCCTCAGAATCAGGTGACGTCAGAAACTGCGCTCTTGTAAAATTCCAAAGAAAATTAGGAAAAAAATTTCCTTGAAATTTACAGGTCTTTACATTACTCCCACCTCAGGACTTTACGTCCCCGTAAAGATACATAAAAAACTAGGGAAACAAATGCGGGTACTGAGCACGCATCTGAGCCTCCCGCTCCCAAGTGCTCTTCTGGAGGTTCCCGTGCTGCCATCTGATGCGCACAAGAGGAATCGATCGCCCACGTAGGACCCGCTCCTGTCGATCCTCTATCTCCACTGGGACCTTCTCAAAAGTCGCTCCATCATCCACGTCTAGCTCCCCATAGTCAATGATGTGTGTCGGGTCGTGCACGTATCTCCTCAGCTGGGATACGTGGAAAACGTCGTGCACCCGGTGCAACTGAGGTGGCAGAGCCAGACGATAAGCCACCTCGCCAACCCTACTGAGGACCTGTAAGGGTCCGATGAAGCGTGGAGACAACTTGCCGCCTCGGCCAAATCTCCTCAAACCACGTCGAGGTGAGACCCGCAAGAAGACGTGGTCGCCATCCTCGAACTCTAGTGGCCTCCGCCTCCTGTCAGCATATGACTTCTGCCGGCTCTGTGCTGTCCTCATCCGCTCCTGGATGACCTGGACCTTCTATGTCGTGGCCCGGACCATCTCTGGTCCCACAAGTGCTGACTCTCCAGGGTCTGTCCAGCACAAAGGAGATCTGCAAGGCCTGCCGTACAACGCCTCGTAGGGTTCCATCCCGATGGTGTAGTGGTAGCTGTTGTTGTACGCAAACTCTACCAAAGGTAGGTGGTCCTCCCAGCTGCGACCAAAGTCGAGGACACATGCGCGGAGCATGTCCTCGAGAGTCTGAATGGTCCTCTCCGTCTGACCATCCGTCTGAGGGTGAAAGGCGGTGCTCAGACGTAGTCGCGTCCCGAACGCCTCCTACAACCCCTTCCAAAGCCGGGATGTAAAACGAGCGTCCCTATCGGAGACGATAGTCGATGGCACACCGTGAAGTCGTACAATCTCCTGAACGTAGAGACGCCCCAAGCTCTCCACTGAGCCCTGCTCTCGGATGGGCAAGAAGTGTGCCTACTTGGTGAGTCGGTCAACAATCACCCAAATTGAATCGTGACCTCTGGAAGTGCGTGGAAGTCCAGTCACGAAGTCCATAGATATCCCGTCCCACTTCCACTCCGGGACCTCCAAGGGATGTACCAAGCCTGCTGGTACCTGATGCTCTGCCTTCACCTGCTGGCAGGTGAGGCATCGTGAAACGAACTCTGCCACAGCCTTGTTCATGCCCGGCCACCAGTGCTGTCGTCTGAGATCCTGGTACATCTTCGCCACTCCAGGATGTACCGCCAAAGGGGAAGTGTGATACGATCTCAGCACCTCCTCTCGTAAATCGACTGGCACCAAGGTACGTCCTCTGAAAAGGACATCGTGCTCTGCTCCAAGGGAGAAACCATCAGGTGCCTGTCCCGAGGATATCTGTGCACGCCGTGTCTCACAGTCTACGTCCCCACGCTGTGCTTCTCTGACCCGCTGAAGAAGTGGAGGAGAGACTGTGAGAGACTGAAGGAAGGCTGCTCCGTCTCTATCCACGAAGGATATCTGCAAAGCGGCTAGCTGCTCTGTCGCCTCCTCAAGTAGCTGGATGCCCGTCCTCCTGCTGAGGGCATCAGCCACCACGTTCCCCTTCCCAGGAGTATAGACAATCTCAAAGTCATAGTCCTGGATGAACTCGAGCCATCGCCGCTTTCGCAGGTTCAGGTCCTTCTGAGAGAATATGTACCTGAGACTCTGGTGGTCAGAAAAGAATGTGAAGCGCTCGCCCATCAAATAGTATCGCCATGTCTTCAGGGCAAAGACCACTGCTACCAACTCCAAGTCATAGGTAGCATAGTTCTTCTCATGAGGCCTCAACTGATGTGATCCGTAGGCAATCACGGCCCACTCCTGCATCAGGACACACCCGAGTCCGGTCCCTGATGCATCGCAGTAGACAACGTATCCAACTCCCTCCTCAGGCAACCTCAAGATAGGTGCGCTGGTCAACCTCTGCCTCAGCTCTTGGAAGCTCTGCTGATATATGTCTGATCACACGAAGGGTTTCCCCTTCTTCGTCAACGCTGAGAGTGGGGCCGCAACTCTGGAGAAGTCCGGCACAAATCTCCGATAGTATCCGGCTAGGCCCAAGAAACTCCTCACCTCTGTCACGCTCTTGGGTGGCTCCCAAGCTAGCACTGCCTCGATCTTCGCGGGATCCAATGCAACTCCCGCCTCAGAAATGACGTGCCCCAGGAAGTGGACCTCACGTAACCAGAACTGACACTTCGAGAGCTTTCCATAAAGCCGGTGCTCTCGGAGTGTGTCTAGTACAACACGCAGGTGGTAGGCGTTCTCCTCCTCCGTCATCGAGTTCACCAAAATGTCGTCGATGAAGACCACGACAAATCGATCGAGGTATGGCTGGAAGATCCTGTTCATGAGGCTCATGAACACTGCTGGAGCATTGGTCACGCCGAAAGGCATAACCAAGAACTCATAGTGGCCATACCGACACCTGAAGGTCGTCTTCTGCACATCCTCGTCTCGAACTCTAAGCTGATGATAGCCTGACCTGAGGTCTATCTTCAAGAACCACCGTGCTCCCTTGAGCTGATCGAAGAGGTCATCAATCCTGGGTAGCGGATACTTGTTCCTCACTGTCTCCTGATTCAGGTGATGATAATCGACACACAGTCGCAAGCTCCCATCCGCCTTCTTGGCGAACAAAATCGGGGAAGCCCAGGGTGAAACACTGGGTCGGATGAACCCCTTGCCTTGCAAGTCCTCCAACTGTACCCGCAGCTCTCGAAGCTCAGCGGGGGCCATCCGATATGCTGGAGTGGATATCGGGGCTGTCCCGGGGTAAAGGTCAATATAAAAGTCTACCTATCTGTGAGGAGGTAGTCCTGGAACGTCGTCGGGAAAGACGTCCGCATACTGATCCACCACTACAGGAAAACTGGGACTTCGCACGTCAATTGCTCCCAGGATGAGGCTAGCCAACTGATGAGTGATGGGCTGACCTCTCCTCTGCGTGAGTCCATCCTGTGCTGCTAAAGCTCCCTTCTCGCCGGTGAAGGTGAACCTGCTCCGGTCGGTGCGCACACATCGCACCTTGTGCCTAATGCAGTCAATCTAAGCATGGACCGTAGATAACCAATCCATGCCCAAGATGACGTTGTAAGGCCTCGACGCCGCTACAAGAAGATCCTAGCCGATGCTCTCGCCTCCTAGAGTAAGCTCACACTGCTGGCACCAGTGCGTAATCGTCGAGTCTGCTCCCATAGGAGTATCTAGCCGTAAGGATCGAGCCAACGGATCTGTCGGAATCTCTGAGCTCCGAACAAGGGCAGTGGCTATGAAAGAGTGACTCGCTCCTGTGTCTATTAGAACTGCAGCAAGGGTGGAATAGACACAGATCGTACCTCGAATCATCTCTGGCGCACCGTGGTCGTAGGCCTCCGCTGCCTGGAGCTGAGCCTGTCTCTGCCCGCCAGCTCCCTGTGGTCGGGGCGGGCCTCCTGGTGGTGGTGGTGGCAGAGCCTCAAAGCGTTTCCCACCACCTGCTGCTCGACCAACTCCATTGCCTCGTCCGCCTCCTCCCTGAGGACCACCACGGTCGACCCTCTGCCTCTGCCTGGGTGGTCCCTCCACCGTCTGCTGACCCTCGGTACGACGGGTCGGGCAGTCACGAGCCATGTGGCCCCGCCCGCCGCACTCGTAGCACTGTCTGCCTCTCGGAAGACTGGCTCTGGGCTGGGTGCCCTGCACTGCTGAGCCAGTGTCCCGAGGTCGCCTGCCGGATGGTCTGTTCTTCCTGGAACCCTGAGTCATCCGCCGGCTACCAGCTGCCGAAGACTCCGCTATCTGCCGCCCTGCGGTAGGTCTCGCTGTGGACTCAGCCAGGAAGCTCTCGATCAGGAGGGCTCGCTCCAGTACTCCTTCCTGGGTTGGGATGCTGAGGGAGATCAGCGATGCCCTGATCTCATGTCTCAAACCCTGCTCGGAGGTCCGGGCCCGGAAGAAGGGGTCCCGTACCATGTCTGTCGAGTACCGAGAATGGTCGGTGAACCTCACCGCGTACTGAGCGACCGTCAAGATGCCCTGCCGCAGCTGAAGAAGCTCCTGGATGCGCACCGCACGGAGGGTGTCCGGGATGAACTCTGAGCGGAATAGGCTCTCGAAGTCCGTCCAGATGAGGGTGGCCTCATTGTGTACCTGGAGCATCAGGCTCCACCGGCGTCTGGCTGCTGTGTGCAGTAGGCTCGCCGCGAGGATCACCATGAGGTCTGCTGGTGTCCTCACTAGCCTGAAAACTCGGACGACCGCCTCCAGCCAGTCCTCGGCTGCCTGGGGGTCCGACTCCCCACGGAACCTGGGTGGCCGCTGGCATTGGAACTCGTGCAGAGCTCCGAGGCGTCGTGCGTCGTCATCTGCCAGTACTGGAAGCATCGGGGGCTCGGCGGGTAAAGGTACCGCCGGTGCCTCTGCTGTCAACGGGCCCTGTACCGAGGCCTCGTCGCTCGGCGGGCTGTCGTCGCGCCCTACTCTAGGAACCCTAGCTGGCTGCTGTCGTCATGCCATCCTGAAAAGGAAGCAAGTGCACCATGGTCAGAACAGTTTACCTGGTGAGCTGACACAAGTAATCACAAAGAAAACTTGAAACACACATGCAATCAATGTTTTCGTGCATTAAGTGGTGAATCAGAAGTCAGGGTCCTGGGGTATGGATACGTCGGCCGCCGCACCAACACTGGACTCCCTGGACAGATAACCACACTCAATAGGCTAAACACTATTGCTTCACATAGAAGAAAGATCAGAGTCTGTGGTAGAACCGACCACCTCTGATACCAATTTGTCACGACCCGCCCTCGGGGCCCGTGCCGTGACTACCCCAAGCCCGCCTTCCATAGGCCAGGGGCTGGCGACTAGCACCAAGCCGTAAATCCCAACAAAAAGGGAAGGCATTGCCTTTGAAAAGTAAACAAGCCCCACAGAGTAAGCCAGCGGAAAAGTAAACACTAAGTAAAAACTATACAAGCTGTGCTGAAGGTAAAAGGGGCCGGAAATACAAGTCCAACTGTAAAGTACAACTGAAAGGAAAAACAGTAACTGAAAGGAAAAACTGCAGCGTCGAGCCGTCCTCTGGAAGTCCCACCTGAAGGGTGGGTACAGATAGCCTCCACTGCTCCTCGGGTCCACCTAACCGCTCCGAGTACATCCCGCCCAGTGGTCCACCTCCAGGTACTGTACTGCTCCGCACGCCTCCTCCACGATTAGCGTTGTCCGTCGTCTGCAACCAACACCACGAAGTGCGGGCATAGCCCGTGCAGGGGTGTGTATAAGCTACTCAGTAGGGACCCCGAGACCCCCGAAGGTCTCCCGAAATCCACAAAGGATAAATCACGAAGAAGAGATACAATCACGAAGTAACATCTGACACGGCTTAGGTATATGCCCATACATATACCTAAGTCATCAATTCCCCGATCGGCTCCAAGGTCCGAGCCCAAGAACAATCCAATCCACACAGGAAAGCAAAACGCATACCCACGCAGGATAGAACAACACAATCCACAAAGGAGAGTAAACAGTAAATCCACACAGGATAGATCAACACAATCCACAAAGGAGAGAAAACACAAGATTCAGCTCACACAGGTATACTTCTTCGGATGACGAAAAGATGATCACTAAACCATCTAAGTCGTCGGACCCACAAAGGATCGATAGGTACTAACCTCGCAGTGACCCACAAAGGATCGGACCCACACAGGATCGGGCCCACGCAGGACCTGTAGGAGTTGGCTCACACAGAACAGCTGAGTGTAGACCCACACACGATCAGATCCGTACAGGATCGGGCCCACACAGGACCGGGCCCACGCATGACCTGTAGCACTGATCCACGTAGGATCACTGAGGGCAGTAGTCGTCGCAGTCCGCTGAGGATCTCTGCACAGTCGTCGCCGCAGTCCACTGAGGATCTCTGCACGGTCGTCGTCGGAGTCCACGGAGGATCTCTGCACAGTCGTCGCCGCAGTCCACTGAGGATCTCTGCACGGTCGTCGTCGGAGTCCACGGAGGATCTCTGCACAGTCGTCGCCGTCGAGGGAGCAGTCGCAGCCAGCACTAGGGTTCCCGCACACAGCAAGCTCGTTCGGGAGGGTCCGCTCCACGAGCCGAGAGGCTGATACATCAACTGTCACGAAGTCCGAAGTTGATGTATCCAAAAGTTCCGTATCGTCAACAGGAACTCAACGTCGCAGACGGCGCGTCAATCGGACGCCCGGTCTGAGAGTTATTGGCATTTTCATCCTAGGGGCCCGGTTGGGTTTTAAGGCAAAACCAACCCGACCGCACTCCACCTACGTCCAAACCTCGGGCGGAGTATGCCCAAATATCCGTCTCACTTAGAGGAATTCAACAAAGCTGACGGCACGTCAATCGGACGTCCGTAGCTCAAGATATGAGTGTTTCCGTTCCGAGGGCCCGGTTGGTCTCGTGTACGAACCAACCTGGCCGAAATCAAAGTATTCTGAAACCTTGAGTGCGATATACCGAAACGACCGTCTCGATCCAAGGATCGCGTTGCCGCTGACGGCGAGTCGTTTGGAGGCCCGTAGCTCAAGATACGGGCGTTTGAACGAAAACGTCCGAAGAAGGGGCGTACGGTCCCGGGCCGACCTGGCCCGACCCCCCCTAGGTCGGCACGAACCGGGTCCGGCCCGGCCAGGGCGCGGCCCGGCCGGTCGGACCGGCCTGGCTCGGCTCGGCCGAGCGGCCGAGCGCCAGTTGCCGCGGGCGTTGACCCGCGGCCTGAGGAAAGTCGCGGCCCGCGTGGGCCGCGCTGGCGAACCGCGGACGCGGCTGAGCTGCGTCCCACCAAGGCGAACCGGACCCGCACAGCCGCGGGTCCGTTGGCCGCCGGCGCCGCCGCAACGGCGACCCGCGCCACCGGCAGCTTCCGCCGGCCGCCGGCGTCGCTCCGGTGGCCCGTTTTCCTTCCCGTCTGCGTCGTTGCTCCTCCCGGGATCCGTTCTTCACTGCGGAATTGTCAAACACCCGTTGCGGCATGTTCCGTCGTCGCCCGCCAAATCCGCACAAAACGAAGAACGGCGGAGAGTCGTCGCGCCGTGTTCGTTTGGCCCGCACCCTCCGCGTTAGAGATAAACAACCGGGAGAAATTGTTCAACACATGAACCGACAATTTTAATAAAATAAAATTGTTTCTTTGATTCCGGTTCTTTAATTTTTAAAGAATTTTCATGGGAATAACAAAGAGGGGTATTCCAGAATTATAAAAATCCCTACCTCGTCGATCGTTGCGCACGAGCGTTCTTCGCAGAAAGGATCGTCGCGGAAGAGAGGGATCGTCGCGTCGTCGCGGGGAGGCGTCACGTCATCGCGGAATCCGGCGTTGAGTCGGCGAGCTCAACGAACCAAGAACAACAGATTTAAATTATTAATATTTAAATCTGTGTTTCATTTTAAACCAAAAGAAAAGAACTTGAGAGGAAAATCCGATGTCACTCACCTCAAACGGTCGGTGATCGGAGATCGGAGCGTGGAAGAACGTCTCAGACAGAAGCGTCGTCGATTTCCGGGTTCGGCGTTCTTCGCGTTCTTCGTCTTCTTTGCGTTCTTCGCGTTCTTCGTGAGGGAGAATAAGATACAAGGGTCCTCTCAAATCTTCTCAAAGCGCAAATCACCAGAGGTCGAGCGTTGGCCTTATTTTATTATTACGCCAACGAATTTGAAAAACTGTTTAAGAAACGATCCATCAATTCGTTGAATTAATTCAACGAAAGAAACAACCCATTTAATTCACGAAATAAACCACCCAATTAAATGGTCTGTTAAGAATTTAGAAAACGCTTCAGTTGACTTTCATTAAGATGGGTTTTCACGGGTGCGTTTCTTAGCGGAAAGAAACGGCGGGGCTCGTGCGGGCCCCACCTCACAAATATCCTACCAAGGGGGTAGGATATTTCTGGATAGCATCCTATCCAGTTCAACTCAGTTCAAGCCGCCTTTAAGTGGCTTCAAGTGGCTTCCAAGTGGCTTAAGTGAAATAAAATAAAGTTGTCGCAAAATTATTTTATTTCTTAACTTTAAGCCCGAAAATTAAAAACCACACCCGAGAAAACGCAACTCCGGAAGAGGCGTTTCTAAGAGAAAACTGGCGCTGTGATTTCATTGGTGCCCTCAGAATTCGATTCCGGGCACTGGTTCAAAAGTTAGAAAAACTCGCTCGCCCGTTCACTGAACGTACCCGAGCCAATCTTCGGAAAATGATTCCGGGCACACCGGGCCTCGGAATCAGGTGCCGTCAGAAACTGCGCTCTTGTAAAATTCCAAAGAAAATCACGAAAAAAAATTTCCTTGAAATTTACGGGTCTTTACACCCTTGATAACTCATTTAACCCCTTGATAAAAACACATTTAGATATCAAAGTTGCATTATCTCAAAAAATTAATTTTTAAAATCTAAAAACCATGAAAATAATAATAAAATAATATTCTTAAAAAATAACTATGAAAAATTATATATAAAAAAGTTATATAAATAAATATTAATGATTCTATGAGATACAAGTCATTAAATGTTAAAAAATTGAATAATATATTTGTGAATTTCATAAAACATCCATTTAAAAGGATTTTAAAAGGATAGTCCCTTACATCCGAATATAATTACATGAAAAGTGTTAAAACCTACTATATAATGTTTTGAATAGTGTTATTGATTTATTAAATTAATATTTTCATATTTATAATACCATTAAATATCTTCTAATAACATTTTCCACCCATTTATTAATAATATGTTGTTATTTCCTTTGTTTCTTGGGTGATCATTTCATGGTTTTCATGGTCAGTTTATTATGGAATTACTTTTCAAAAAGAAATAATAATCTAGAAGTAATAACACACACAAACACATATATCTATTTATAGTTAAACAATTTCAATGGAATTTAAACTTTCCAGGATTTTGGTAAAAGGGGAAATGAAACTTCATTGTCCATGAATGTAGTGAATTGAAACAACAGAAATGGAGATTTCATTTTAAAGAATAAAAGGGGAAGATGAGAGATTTGAAAATGCATATACTCTAATTGAAACAAAATTATCGAATATATAAGATATTGTAGTAGTCATGAAACATTGCATATGATGGGTGGATAAGGTCGAGTTGAAAATGTATTTAAAAGAGATGTATAATGAATCTGACATATTTGATGTTTCTCCATGGGAATATCATTAGTCTCATGGAAGTGTTTTTTCTGAGAAAAGAATAAAAATAATTTGCAAAAGGGATGAAGAGGATTGATTTTGATTTAATTTAGTTATGTAATATTATTTATGATGATAATTGTTTCTAGTGTAATGTGCCTCCTTTTATAATTGATGTGAGGTTTAACATATGAATTATTTAAACTATTAAAATATAATAAATATATTATCGCTTTTAGGACTACCAAAAAATCATAAAAATTAAAGGGGGTGACATTTTATAAATAATTTTATAATTTATTTCTTGAACAATAAATATTTCAATTTGAAATAATTTAATAAAATATTTTATTTACGAAAATTAATTTTTGTCAATATAAAAAAAATAATAACTAGGCCTTTAATCAAATCAAAAAAAATTTCCAATCCAATTTTTTTTGTATATCAATGAAACATCAGATTCATGTAAGGAATTCAGGAACTGGATTATAAATTTAAATTTTATTTTTATTTTATTATTTTTAATTTTATTAATTTCATTTATATATTAATCAAATAATCACCATATCATAATTTATCAATCCATTAAAGTATTTATATATTCCCAAAAAATAATGATAATTAGTGAACAATATATGGTTTTTAGAATTCAATAATATATTTATGTTTGAAAAACACTTTTGGAAAATGAAATATTAAAATATTATATAAATTAAAAACATTATAGTGAACATAGTGACCTCATTTTACGAAATATATTCTAAATGTCTTAATGTAATTATTGTGGGTCCAACATATCACATATTCGAATCCAAAAGAAGTAATGATCGAAACATTCTTATATAAAAATATTTTTAAAATGTTTTGGTCCTTTAATAATTCAAATAATATTAATTTAAAACAATTTATTTATTTCATGTATCATTTCATAAGAACATCCTTAGTGTTCGATGTGCATTAATGTTAATTATTTATTATACAAAAATTTAAAATAAATTACTCTTAGAAAAATAATTTAAGTAGATTCAATCCATTAGATGATAGAATAAATCACTCGTTGAACCCTCTACCCCATTAGGAATTGGCACGAAATCCAAAGTGTCATTACACTTGGGAATATGGTTGGGGATGTACATAATTTCATTTGGTAGTGGGTGATGTCCTGCCAATTCCTTGTAACCCCCATACACCTAAAAACCAGTGTACTTTTATGTGGTGGGTGATGGCCCTCCTATACCTTGTAACCCCTTTGAACTAAACCCCGATGTTATCTTATAACTTAGGGGTTTGGAATAGTTTTAAGCACCATATATTATTATATCAATGATGTTGGTTCATAACCCAGTGGGAAAAAGTACTATAGTAGTGTTGTAGTAGTGGGAGAATTGAAGTGATGACGACATTGCTACAATGGGGGGCATAGTAGGAGGACATGTAGCGATGGTGGTATAGTAATAAGCACTGTAGCAGCTTGTGATCTATGGAATTACTATTCAATAAATGGCTATTTGTATGAAAATATAGTCTATCAGTGCAATTTAATGGGATTTAATGACCATTGGGCATACTGTCCATGTAATGGGTTTTTTTGTAGGCCTTCGTGATATGTACTGGGATTTTTTTCTACTGGGCCTTCATGATTTGTGTTGAATAAAATATGGATTGATGTGTGGTCTATCCCATGGGGGATTATATATTTCCTTGATTATCTATGGGTGTGGTGGGTGTGTTTATTGTAATTGTACCCCTTAGATCATGATATATATAATATAAATATAATCATTGTAATTAATAGCCAAAAACAGAAAAAATGATTTATAATAAATAAAAATGACTTAAAAATAAATTGTTAGAACTCAATTATCATTTATAAGTAACCAACGTTGACATTTCCAATGACACACATGCATTACATTTACACTGAAAATTATTTCTATATTTATCATGACATAAATTATAATATACATCTTCAAAATTATTTCAATAAATTATTATTATTATAAAATCATAATTTAGTTATTAAATAAATTTAGTAAACTTAATGTATTAAATATTTCTAAATTAATTCTCATCAAAAAAAAATTTTATATAAAAAGACAGTAATTTTACGTATTCACCAAAAATTAAGCTTATTCAGAAAATTCTAAAAAAACTAAAAAATATATAATTTAATCATGTTGAATTGAAAAATGAAATTTTTTTTTCATATTAAATGTCCAAAATTTAAAAATTACTTTTTTAAATAAGTAAACATATAATAAATTATATATTTTAATAATTAATGAACAAAATGAATATGACTATTTAATTAAATAATACAAATATATATGATACTATAAATACATGGGTTATTAGAAAAATAGGTATTTGATAATATTATTTTGTGTTTGAAAAAAATAAGGTTATGTTAAATGTTCTTCAAATAAATAAATGTCATGATGTTTTCATTAATTTTATATAATCGGGTTCCATTATAGATGATTTTGGGATCAGTATAATGATATATTCTCAAATTTTTAACAAAAATGTATAATTGAATTTTCATGGTCTCAGTATATTTATTTATGTTACTAATTATTTTTATTAGGATTTGATGTGTCTTTGGAAGGAATTTTGGTTTTTGTGATGTTTTAAAATATGATTTTAAAAAACTATCGTTCCCATACAAGAGAGAATACATTGTGTATGATCATGTAGGGTAATCATTATAATGATCCAAGAGTCCTCTATTATGCTACAAAATCATCAAATACTCAAGATAATGTTTTATGGTAAATTCTATCTCAATAGGTTGATAACATATGAGTGTTTATAAATTGGAACACATCAATATTAAGTTGTGATCAAGGAGCATAATAGGTGATGGAGTTTCTAGATAATTTAAAATATGTTTAAAAACATATAAGAACTTCTTAATCCTATAAGGTGACACGAGTAATAGTAATAATAGAATGATGGGATCTGAATGGTGGAATCCGATTATATATTCTAAGTCACATGATGGTAAGTATTTGAAATATTTAAAGATTATTTTCTTCAGGTGGAACTATCCCAAGGATGTAATATTGATAAAATTATTTGAATTTATGGCTACTCGTTAAGCTGATCAATTAGTAAAACAATGTTGTTGAAATTCATCCAAACATGTATCATTCAACCCTAACACTACAACATAAATATCGCTTTGTAGTAGTTTTTAGAGGTGATTTACTAAACCGCTAATAATATTTTTATAAATTATTTAGTCCAGGTTTATTATAAACCATCGCTAATATGTTTTCTTCCGTACCAACACTTCTCCCACAACCCTCGTGAGACCCCTTCTCCCACCGACCCCTGTGATAACCCCCCTAGTGTCCCACAAACCCCTAACTTGCCTCCCCTCATCGTGGCTCGCCGGCTTTCCTCCCCTCAGCACGCATCGCCAGCCATCACTCCTCACCCCATGAATACCTAGCTCGCCTTCCTTCTAAATGTCCTGACCTGTTCCGCCACTCGATGCTTCCCACCATTCCTCAGTATCATCCTTCTTCTTCTTATTCCATCCTCTAGTTATATGGGATTGTATTACATGAATCTATATGTGATTTTTATAATCGAGTTTATACATGGTTTAATGTTATTCCACACATAGAATAAAGGGTGTGTCAAGGTTTTTCTTCAAAAAGAATTTCAGGTTCTAAGTGATCATTAAATGATTTTATGGTTTTTTTAAATTAATATTGTGTTTTAAGTGTATTTAAACCTACTTGGGACTTGAATTGGTTAATGTTTTTTAGGTAAATTTATCAATGGAAAGGAATTTTTGGGTTCTATAATGGTTTTAAATGAAATTATTTAGTGTTTAAAATTATTTTGAATTGGATTTTAAATGGTATGTTTTAATGAATTATTTATAATAGGATTTCAACAAGGATTAATGTGAATTAGATTTCAGATTACTTTAATAATTCTCATTTGTAACATTCATAATGAACTACATATAATATATGTAATACCCCCAATTATTCCCCCTAACATTTAGATTTATTTTTATGACATAGATGCCATTTGTGGTTTTGTTTATTGCAATGGTGATGTGGGTGAGGTTAGATTTATATTAGTTTGTTTCATTAATCATGTAACTTGTTTGATTAATAATATCTTATTATTTATATCATGGTCACACTAGGCACTGAGAGAGATGGCTATATTTATGTTAAACTTAATAGTCACACACTATTGGTGTCCCCTAGTATTGTTTTATACCATGGATAGTGCGGATTTTCCCCTAATATTCATGGTGTATGATACTAATGAGAATTTTGTTGTTTTGAGGAATCATATGTCAGTGGAAGGTATCATGTTTTGGTAAGGTCTAGGTCTATCATACATTATGATCTTTTTTCCCATGTTACTATATGGATTCCATTTAGGGAATGTCATTACTTTTGTCCATTATTTTGATGAATATGGTGGGAACCATGAATTTTTATCCTTGTTTACTCATATCTCATTTGTAATGTGGTGAGTTGGTTTTCTATTTTTACAGTTTATGAGAATGGGCTTATTTCATTATTTTTTTTATGTTTTTTCAAATGGGTGTTTCTAAAGTATTTTTAAAATTGATACTATAATGGGTGGTTTTAGAGAATGTAAGGGTTTTAAATAAATATTTTTAAAATGATAATTTTTATTAAATAAAAAAGAAAATATAGGATAATAAAATGGATGTCAAGGTGATATTTGGTTATTCATGTGATTATCAGTAAAAAATATTTTACAACTATATTTGTAACTATCATAAGTGATATTTTTTTGAAAATACTTTCACAAAATCTTTATTGAGATCCTACTGGGATTAGTTTTTCTCACATGCTCTATACATCATTCGATATATAAAATTATTATGGGTTTCTTTTTTAGGTTCGCTAGAATTTTTAGGTTTCCTAGACATTAAAAAAACACTTGGATTAATTTAAAACTTAACCCCTCTTTGTGATGTGGAAGGTGATATATTTATAGTTTCATCAAGAATATTATAATGTGGAATAATAAAGAAAGATAAGAACCTAAAATAATTCATAAAAATAATAATTCATTATTAATTGCTATGTCAACAAAAAATAAATGAATTTGTAAAATAAATTAGGCTCAGAAACATAAAACTATTGTAAACTGTAAATAGATAATAAAGCTATCATATAATAGAATATAGAAAAAATAATTATTTTGTATTAATAATCTCATATTATAAATGAGATTTGGAACAAGGTTTTAACAGGTTATGAGGTAATATGTGAATAAGTAATAAGCTCATCAGAAAAATGATTTTTTGGTTATGGAATTATGAAGAGTCTAATGCAATACCTTTAAATCCCCAGTCAATAATGAATAATATAATTCATTATCCCATTCTACACCTTCATCAAAAACCATGAATCACGGAACATCTCTAATGACTCCACTAGATTTAATTTTAGCAAATTATGAATAGTATTAGAATACTAAACATGTTTCACAACATATCATTCATCCAGTCAAACAAAAACTAAACCCCAGGCTCAATAGTCATTAAATTCTCAACCAACAATTCCAGATTTTCAAAAAATCATTTAAGAGTACAATATCAAAATATACACTCGAAAACATTATTTCATGATTATAGCATGATCATCTAGAAAAAACAAAATTCATCACAGGATATCTACAAAACCCATTAAATTAAAATTAGAAACACAAGCTTGACTGGTAATGTATTTTATATAATCGAACATATTAGTCAAAATCTTTTTCAAATTATCGAAATATTATTTAAAGACCATTTCACTTGTAGTCTTTCCAATGAAAACATGTATCTATCTCATAAAAGCCTTAAAATCTATTTTTTATGTTGGGAGTATGTTTCCATTTCATATTCCTAACTTCTATTCAATTATTATATGATTTATTAATCCCTTACCTTAAAGGTATCAATGTTATGACATCATCAGTTTGTCTATCTGTTTTGGTGTAGCACTACATAAAAAAAACTATAAAGATGGTATCCTTATATTAATCTTCTTTTAGATAACTTTTTAGATTGCATGTTTGTTTTTCAAGTTTGTGGGTTCATTATTTTCTATATATATTTATATAGGAAAAAATTATTTAAATTATTTATAAATTTTTTCTACTAGTATATTTGAATCTCGTTCCTTATTTATTAATAGTTATGTGTTTTATTTTTTATAATATTGTGTAGGGAAATTTTAAAATACATAGATAAAATTTGGGTCACATTTTTGAGGAACACAACTCAGTATATTAAGGGTTTGAAAGAGTTTTTATATTTTTAAATTTCCAATAGATCAATTGAATGGAGAATAAGATGTCCATGTCCTAAATGTAAATTTAGAAGATTGTAGAAGATAGATGAGGTTTATGAACATAGAATGATGAAAACATTCCATGGTAAATATTTGTGTTGGAGTTGGCATGGAGAATCGAACGATACAGAATGGTTGAGCACTAATGTAAATCTACCAAATGAGCTCCCATCATCATCAATAACGGGAAATGAAATGAAAAACCTTATAAATGATGCATTCGGCACTACAAGACACCACCATCTGCATCAAAACTTATCAGAACATCCAGATGAGGGTGATACAAATAAAAACTTGAAAAGTGATGTTTTTGAGACTGTAGGACTACCCGGTGAAGATTGTAACATATCAGTGGATCCTCCTCTAGATTATGTGGAGAATAATGTAAGAGAAAAATCAATTGATGGAAATACATTTCATGATATATTTGATGATGGAAATCAAGATTTGTATAGTGGATTTTGAAATATGCAAAACATTATTTTTGACTGATGTTGTACCCTATCATATATCTCTATGTAATTACAAATAAGGTAACATATATTATATTGGAATTTTTGTGTGATCAATTTCTTGAATCAGGAATCCTTGATTATTTTTATTATATGAAAAAAGTTGTTAACATGCTTTGTTTGAATTATAAAAAAATACTTGTGTGACCCAATGATTTTATTCTTTATTAGAGAGAGCATTCATGTACATAGGATTGCATAAAAATTTTCATCTTCAAAATGGACGTCAATGGGAGATGTTGTAATTCTGAATCAACATACTGACATAAAGAAGAAGAAAAGGAAAAAACATGCAATGGTTTTGCAATACTTTCCTTTATTTCCTCGATTGAAAAGATCATTCATGTCATATAATCTCGCTGAACACATGATGTGTAATTCTACAGATAATAACAATGCTGGGATAATGAAACATCCAGGAGATTCAAAATCATTGTCAAAATTTGATTCAATACATTCAGATTCCCTAGTTGATCCAAGGAATGTTCAATTGGGATTGGTGGTCGATGGATTCAACCCATTTGGGACATTGAGTACCAGTTATAACATTTGGTCAGTTGTTTGGATCCCTTACAATCTTCCTATGTGGAATTGTATGCAATAAAAGTCTTTTATAATTTCGATGATTATTCCTTGAAAATTTATTTCTGAACATTAAATTGATGTATACATTCATCATTTAATTGAATAATTACAGGATTTACTAAGCAACTGTGTTGAGATATTTTATGTTTCTTCTAAAATAATGTTCCAAATGCATGATACTTTAATGTGTACCATTAGTGAGTTCTTTAGTATTGGTGATTTATCTAGTTTAAACACTTGCACGGGTTTGTCTTTTCCTGTTTTTGACATTGATTTGGTACTCAAATGGATACCTCAATGTATAAAATGGTTCTTCTTTTTCCATCAATGATTTCTATATCAATCTCATAGATTTTGACTGAACAGATCAGAATATAAAAGTTTCATTGATCATAGAACACCTCCAAAGTTGTTAACTAGTTATGAAATATTAAAAAAAACTTGGAAATATTGAAATAGAATTTGGGAAGGTTCACCTATTGAATGATAGCGGGAAATGGGTACGAAGTGGATCATCATGTGAAATATGAATGCAACAATGGGTGAAAAAAGTTTATACATCAAAATCCCTTTTGGGAATTTAATTTGTTACAACATAATATTGATTTTATGTATATTGATAATACATTTTGTGACAATTTGATATTCACATTGCTAAAAAGCATGGAAAGTTGAATGATCATCTCAATGCTCGGAAATACTTACATGCAATGAACATAAAACGTTTTCTCTGGCTAGATGAAAATGATATGTATGCTCTGTCAATTTTTGTACAAAAAATAGGGACAATGATACATTCATCTTAATTTTAATGCATGTGAAATTATTTGATGGGCATTACAGTAACATATCAAGGTCTGTTGACTTAAAAAATCATGTGTTACATATATTGAAATGTCACAATTCATATATTTTGTAACAGCATTTACTACCATTGTAATTTTGTATGTTATTACCTGAAAAAGATACTATTGTTTTACTCAAATAATTTAAAATTTTCAGAAAAATATGTGAGAAATCTCTACATCCATTTGATCTTGGCTACCTTCAGGAGAAGTTTTTATTGACACTTTTTTCAGGGAAGCTTATCTATTCTCTGTCATTTTTACTGTATTGATGCATTTAACTATGCATTTGGTTGAGGATGCTAAATTATAATGACCCGTTCATTATCAATGGATGTATCCAATTTATAGTTACTTTATTTATATGTTTTCTAGTTACGTAAACAATTTTAGGAACTAAATTGAATGCATAATTATGTTTTTTTATTTTATTTTACAGATATCATAGGATTATGAAATCATACATGAGAAATAAAGCTCAACCAGACGGCTATATTTCCAAAGGCTATTTGGAAATTGAATGTCTTACCATGTTTTCTAGATAATTTGATGATATTGAGATAAGATATAATCGAGTTGGATGTGTTGACCACACATGGGATCAATCTCAAATTCATGGGAAATCAAAAATATTTCCTGTTATTGGAAGATGAGTTGGGAGGACCTCAAATATTACACTTACAAAAATAAAATTATTATAGGAACATAGATATGTGTTGCTGAATAGTGAAATTTCATATCCATTTTTTGATGAGTTGAGTATACAAACAAGGAGTCAAAAGAGAGGTCAAACACGAAATGAGAAAGATATAAGAAAATATGTTAATAAAGAGCTAGTATAATGGTTTTCATTACATGTAAGTTCATAAATTTGGAAATACATATGAATATTAGGATGACACACATATTTTTTAATTCTAATAACGTATATTTATTTTTTTAGATCATTAAATATGATAACCTTGCAGAGTTTTCAGAATATTTGATGTTACTTGCTCGATGTCCTCTAAAACAAGTTAAAAAGTTCAATGCTTACAACGTGAATGGCTTTAGATTTCGTACAATCGATCGAGAAGAGGGTTTTAAAAGAAAAAATTGTGATATTTTTATTTTTTATAAAGAATATTTTCTCATATAAAACAAATATATTTGTATGATATAGGTGAGGAAGTGTAATATTTTACCTCTAACATTGAATCTCATCAATAACAAGAATCAGAATTATTTTTCCATCATGATATTAAAAATATTAGTATATCAAGGATGAATGAATTGGATGATGTAATATAGCAGGAAAAATAATTGATTGAAGGAAAAAATGATTGTATGTACAATTATGCATTCATTTAGCAACTAGTTATTTCATTTGTGCAATCATTTATTTTCATTGTTATGTATATTTTTATTGTTAGTACTGTGCATTAGTTATCATTTTTAATTTTTTTCTACATATTTTTTTGAAACATATGTTCTGATCTTAAGTTTATTTGATAAAATAATAGTAATTACATCAATGAAATGATATTCTATTTCATTGACCACTACGATAGATGCAGATACATTGGTCTTCATCCATACGGCTTCTAAGCCACCATCCGCTTTCCCCCTATACTATCTCCCCCTAAACCTTCTCTCACACCCTCTATGAGCTTCCATTTAGTATCTATGTCATCTACTCCCACTTTAGAAGACTCAATAGTGGGGGAGAATCACCCCACATCTAGTACTTTATGAGGATTCTTGTGGGTGACTGTTATAGGTACAAATTTAATATAAATAAATTTATTGAAATTTTTTTATACTAACTATTAGTTCATTAAAGATTTAAACAATGCAATTGTGGAGAAAAATATAAAATTTTCAGATGTATGGAATCTGACTGGAGAGAATATAGTTGTCCCATTTGATTTATATGGGGTCCTTACAGATTATGTAGCAGGATTACTCAGCCAGATTTTAGGCCAGCTAGTCGCGAAACCCGTTTCTATTCCTATTTCATATGATGATTGGAGGCATATTCCAAAAAGTTGGAAAATGAATGTTTTCAATTCCTAAATATGAGTAATTTTAAAACATTATTGTTTAATTTAATGTCATTTTATTAATATTTTTAAAATTAATTTATGTTTATATATGTTTTTCCACTTTACGGTTGCTTATGAGATAGCCCGAAACTGGACATTAAAAAATCATGGCCAAAAAATAGAATTACATAAAATAAATATTGTGGGGAAATGTCAAGGATACGTCATTGAACTCCTAATAGATGTAGTACAATAAACCCGACAGGCTACCCAAAGGTAGGGGACTTTTTTTGTTGATACACATCGTGATGAGAAGAATATGGTATTTAAATATATATTAATATATTAATATAATTTTAAATTTAAAAATGTATATGAAGAGGAGAGGAAATTGAATACATTTCTATTCAATTAAATTTTATTTATTTCAGGATCATTCATGAAATAATGCATCATGTCGGGCTATGTAGGTCATCCCTCACATTGTGGGGTCAAAGTGTCTTTCTAGAAGCCGATCTTCTCTGGTAATATTTTCATTATGTTAAATATTTATAAGAAAATATTATTTTTTTAATATAATAAAATATTTTTTTGGTTTGTTTAATGAAATCACAGAGTCTAGGGCACGAAGCAACCTGTACAGAAGTGTGGTAGAATGTTCACCAAAAGTTAATGGATGTATTTTTAATGAGCCTTCCAAAGAAGTTGGGGTATGAATGCATTTTTCATTAAATTAATTTATTATCAGTTGTTAATATTATAATATATATTTCTTATAATATGAATTATATTTTATTAATATGTAAAAATGAAAGAACTATGTGATGCCAATCATGCGCAGTCCTACTCAGTCTCCCAGGATGACCCGGTTGCTAACATCCTTTGGAACGAGAATCCTGGTAGAGTGCACAAGATGGGTTTGGGACCCATACCATAATGTCGTTGGTAGACCACTGGGGATTGCAGTTGCATCTATTGTAATTTTGTGTCATTCCATACCATGAGATACATAGAGGTAGATTATATCTCTATAAAACCTAGTTCAATACCAGGGGGCTCAGATATAAACATTTAAGAAAGTGACGATTGATTTATATCTAAAGACGATCAGATCTACCCCCCAGTGGTATTACATCAATTGGTGGTTAGCAGGAAAATCAAATAAACTCAAAATTGTTAATTTTTCAAAATGTTATTGGTTTTATGTTTAAGTATAAATATACAAAAGTTTTTAATTTTCAATATAATGTTTTTACATGTGGTAGCAGGATGTTGAGATTGAGGTGGAGAGCTTGACGAGTATTGTTCATCATCAGAATGTGATTTGTTGTATTGTTGATATATTGAAAAATTATGGTATTAGTCGATTTGTATTTGTATCATGTGTGGAACATATTTTCCACCAAATAATTTAATGACCTATCATTTTCCTGACTTATTATTTTTCCTTTATGTATTTTTTTGATTTAGGTTGTTTCCATTTATATCATGATTTCTCGAGTGTGGTATGAACCATATATATCAATTATTTATTGTCATGAATTTTCTATGATCCATTGTTCTTAAATTTATTAGGTTTGTTACCCAAGGATGAACGATCAACCTTCTTGTGGATTTCTTGGGAATATCTATTTTTAACTCCCTTCTCCTTTTTTATTTGATATCCGGTCTTTCTTCAAATTTTATAGTATATTCTCATGTTTTGTAGTTGGAATGTAATAACTCCCACTTATTTTTTCCTCTTATTCACAATAGTTTTGATAATAATTTAAAAATATCTGTTGAACACTTGAGTTTGTTGATCCTATTAAGGTCGAGGGACTTTCCACTTCATTAATAGTAGAATTAACAAATATCTGTTGAACACTTGAGTGTCTTACACTACCAGAATATGTATCACCCCAAAATATGCATATGGTGTCAAAAATATTTAATAAAATCAAGAAGAATGTCCTATATGGTTTGGATCATCCTTCCTGACTGCTCATCGATCTGAGGATAAAAGGTTATTCAAAACATCATCTATCAACTCATAGACTCGTATTATAATTTCCAAAACAATGAGGTAAAATACGTCCTCCCTTGGTTGACCTCCCACTTCAACTATCAAATCTGACACTCGTTGATAAATTTTGGACAAGTAAATCAATGGGAAACAAATCCTTTAATGTCTCTTACCATGAAAGACCAACAGAACATCAACCTTTCATTATTTTAAATCACGGTTGGCCCTGGGTGAAAATCCCACTTGAAAGAATTATAGGATCTCATAAACTCATCCCACATGGAATATGTTACCATTATCATGATATGATCTATAAAAGCTCCTTGTATATGAAAATTCAATCTTGAAATTGTTCCACATTATTGCAACCACTCACACATCATGATACATTCCATAACAATATTCTATCTTATCATTACTTGTTTAACCAATGAAGTAATTATCTCCAATGTTACACAAATTGCTTCCCAAAAACCCTAATCTACACCCAAAAACTATTCTTACAGTAATGATAAGATCTTATATTCACCTAATGAAATCTTTTCTCCCATCTCCTACATTTTCTAGCTCTATGCATTTACTAATGCCTTTCGATTTCTAGTTAAATACTATCTATCAATTTCAAATATATACAACTACACTATAAAATTCATCTGATAATGATTATGTCCATGCGGTTATAAAATATTATATGCACTCTAGGTGCCAATGTACCCAACAAATCTATCTCCCAAGAGGTTCTGTCACGATCATTTCCATGCATGGACCACAACTACAAACTAAAAAATATGATTAGAATATTTTATCTTATGGGTGAAAAGTTGATGAAACCCAAAGTGACTAGTTTTATCACTCTACATAATAACATATCCTAAGACAGATCTAGATGCATCACATTTCAGTAAATGTCCAACGTTAAGCTTATGAATGCTTAGTATTAGAGCTAACAACCACCACTTCTTCAACAATATGGAAACATCCTCACACTATTATTTACAGTCAAATGTGAATCCATTCTTGGTAACTGTGGTCATTTGAAATTCTAAGTGATAGATCTCCAAAATGATTCTCTTTCAATTCCCATACAATCCAATAAAACATCAACTATCGATTACATTCCATGGTTATGACAGATACAAAAATAAAACAACATACTCGAGATCAACATATACCCTTGATTGTGAAACCAGTATATCCTAAAGTGAGTCTTCATGTACGTAGAATAAATTTTATGTACCGAAATCATACTAAACCTAATATTCAAGTTACTATCAAGTGATTATTATGAAAATGTTGGTATTATGGTATTCTTTTGGATGTTGGATGTATATGAATGGGTAATTGGAATGAATTTTTTTCAGGGAACTGGTTCTGGTCCTACAAAATCATCATATTT
Source organism: Viscum album (assembly GCA_963277665.1). Classification (NCBI taxonomy): domain Eukaryota; kingdom Viridiplantae; phylum Streptophyta; class Magnoliopsida; order Santalales; family Viscaceae; genus Viscum; species Viscum album. The sequence continues at coordinate 1,613,337,028 of OY728152.1, read as the reverse complement.
TTGTAAATTTGGATTTACTGACAGTTTTAACCACTGAAAAATTAAAGTATATTTAGCGGTGGTTTTAACAACCGCTACAATTTCAGTACTTCTCTATCCGTGGTGGTTAAAATCGCAACTATGGACAATAGTTTTTCGGTGGTTAAAACCACTACTACATAGTTTTCATATACCATTATTATTTCTCGGCAGTTATTTGGTTATAACGATAGTTTTCCAAGAAAAAAGATTTTTTTAGTTGAGAATTGAAATATTGGTAACTTTCATGTATTATATGCCGACAAACATTATATTGGCAGTTATTTGAAACCATTGTGAAATAGTCTTTTTTATGTAGTGTAATATGGTCACTAATGACTCAATGAATTCATGATCCTTCGAAAGAGGCCTTTATCTTGATCCCAATTTAATAGTATTTGTATTTTCTTCTCTCAATATATGTTTACATGGTCAATAAGTCTATCACTATTGAGGTTATATTTACAACACACCCTATGTAAAGGGATGATCTAACAAAATTGAATATTAGAAAGGGAGGTCTATCCAAAGATGATGGGAAGATAAATGAGCCTGAGATATGTTCTAATGGTGACATGTAACTACATTTTCAACCAATTTAAACTTATTAATTGAATATTATTCCACTCGTATGTTTTCAATGATTTATGTTTGGGATCTCTTAGACATATTTTTTGATATTACTGTGTACATATATCAATTTGGATACCATATTATCCTATAAATATATTTTCTTCTAATAAAATGAAGGATTAATATGTATACAATATATCCCAGTCTGAGCTTATGGTTTACAGTGTTTTTCCTAGAAATTGGATGTCTGATTATGAGAAATTATGGTGACCTATTTTAAATCTTTGTTGAATCTTGTTATACGTCGTATATCTACACAATCTCTTTTCATTTATTTAATAAAAGAGTTAAACGATTTATTTTATACACTTTTCTGATACTTTATATATTTTAATATTTTTTGAAAGGAGTTAGTTTGTTTAGGTATTTTTATTTTATAAAATTTAAATATATTCATCGTTTATTTTTATATCCTTTATAGTGTGGAATTTTTTGCATGATTATTTTACCCATCAGATTATATATCTTAGATTTCCATCAAATTTTAACAACTACAAATAGTGGTGGTCCCTTATTAATTCTCTATATGAAATCTTATTTTAGTGGATTCATCCTCCTAGAAGGGATTGGTTTTCAGAATTGCCCTAGAGTTCCAGTGCTTCAAACCAAGGATGATATTAAAGTGTTTATTTTGTCAAAACTGTTAATTCTTTACATTCAACAAGTTTTAAAAAAATCCTAGGGTGGGTTATATAAAAATTTAAGAAACATACATGTGATGTATAGAACAAATTTTTTTTGATTATGTTTATTGTTGAATGGTTTAAAATTTTCCCCATATGTGAAGGGTCTTATTGGTTTATGGAAACTATTATTGGATCTATTTTTTAATTGTTATTATACATTGATGTAATTTTATGTATATTTTATTTTACTATGTGTTATATGTGTTTTCTCAAATATGGAATTAAATTTAATTGTAGCTATTATAAAACTAAAGGCCAATTTGTAACCACGTATAAAATGAATTCGAGGGCTATAAGTTTCACCATTTTGGGAGGTCATCATATAATTTTATTCATGATTATTTATATTGATGAATAAGTGTATTATTATAAGATGTATGTTTATATGGGGAGGATATCTTGTTATAGGAGTGTTGGGGGTGGGATTGAATTTTTATATTAAGCTGTTTTGTCTTGGGTTATGATATTGATATATGATTGATTGATGATATGTTTTCTCCACCACCATTATTTAATTTCATGTGGAATTAAGGGTATCTATAACACCCCAAAATAATACACCTAGATATAGTGAAAAAATTATATTATTTAAAGACTATCATTGATACCATATTATGAGACCCAAACATAAAATTAAATATTTAAATTTTCCATAAAAAATATTGAGTTACATTAAAACACAATACCTCTTTCGGTTTACAATTATTTAAAATTAAGAAAATCCATTTATATAACAAAACCCACATATTTCTCATAATATGGGAACTTTGAAAATAATACCAAAAAAACTATTTCAAAATATTCCTTCAAAATATCCTAAAAAGTACTACACACATGATACCCTTGTTTACAAATCCTCTACGATACATTCCTTAAGAAACTATGTAAATATAAATAAAAGAAAGGGCGATCTTAGAGCCTACGGGTAAAAATGAGAGATAAAAATTTATTACCACAAGATATAATATTTTATGAATAATTTTATGATATCAAAATCATAACACGTGAAAACATAGACATTATTTAATTGTACATAATCCATTATAACTAGAATAAGGATTTTTCATAACAGAATACTTGAGTCATAAGATGGAAGAATCGCCAATAATCAATCAATATCCAAGATTGTAACATCCAAAGTAAGTAAAGAGTAATATATTTTCATATCTATGTCTATTTATGAATTAAATAGTGTTGTAGAGTCTTAAAATTAGAATAAATCCAATCTTAAGCATAAAATACACTAATATTTTTTAAAGACTGTTTTACTGCCTTTTGATGGAAATATTTTTAAATCTAACTATTGACATTTTTATAAGCTCTATATGTAAATATAATCTTATTCTTCATAATTGGGATATTGAAATTTACTTTGGATAAATGTTTTGTAATTTTCTGACAATGTTTATTCTTTAATGAATAGTGAAAAATACTGCAGTTTAATTCAAAACTGCTTTTTCATCTAATTTAATTATATGGATAGATTATCTTTTTATTTAGTTATAAAGTTTAATTAAAATATATTTTTACCATTTAATCTAATGTTTGTAATTGTAATTAATTTCACTTTGGAATTGGGTATAAACAAGTGTCAATCTTTTGATAGATATTGTTCCAAAAAACCTGATATTTTTTTTGACAACGAGAATTATTTTTAAATTAATTATTGCAATTTCTATGTTTGTAATTTGGTAAAATGGGTTCCATATTTGGAATCATAAGGTCTAAATTATGTAATTATGACTCTTTTGTTTTGGGACATTATGAATAGTAACGACAGTAATTATCTTTAATTATCGCGATTAATTAGTTATCAGGTATTTAAGGAGAATAAAATAATATCATAATAATAACAAATGACCACTATTGTGCCCTAATGCTACGGATTGTGTCATTTAATACCATGGGATTCCTTTTCCAACTTAGGGACCCCATGGAATCACTTTTGGGTGATAGTGACACTTTATCATTTTATTTTTAAAGAATGGAGAATATCACAAATGTATGTAACTCCTAAGTAAAACAATTTTAGTTTTTTATGTGTAAATTATATCATAGTATATAAATTGTCATTGGAAAGATAAAATATTTCCTACATCATAGTATATTTTTTTATAATTTTTATACATTAAATAAATTTACTTTTTTATGACACTATGATGATGCAACGATTACCTCATTAATGAACGATTTAACTAAAATGAAAAGATAATGTAAAATCTAATAAATACAATTTTCAAAAACCTACTGGATGGGTGGATTACGAACCCTTATCACCTTATACTAGAAATATATCATTGTGGGTCCTTTAAAATCCGAAACTCATTCTAAAATAAAGTATCATTTCATGACTTTGTAAAAATGTAAAGTTTTTCAAACATGAGAAGACTGAAAAGCACATGATGATGTATGCCGACTGATTCATCAAGATTGTGTTTCTTTCATATTATATTATATTAAATAAGAATATGAAGGTTCAACAATTCAATATGGGCCTTTTATATGATATTCATTATTTGGTTTTTATAATCACACTTTCCTTTTATAATATGTTCCTAGATAGGGTGTTGACCATTGAACATGGTTTAAATGTTAATTCATGTTTGACAGTAGTTCCATTTTCTCCTATCTGCAGGTCTGTGATATCCACTAATGGTAAGAGAATGAGTGATTAGTATCATGATTTTTAACAATATTATATTTCTTCTAGGCATCCTTTAGTGCCATGAAGAGGCCATTTCACTTGATTATAGTGTGGAATACCTTGGCACAAAAAATGTGTTTCGACGGACACACCCATGTTTTCCAACTACTATGGATATTTAGGAAACATGTAATTTTTTTTCAATCTTTTGTACCCCATGTAGTGGAATGTGATCATCATAAAAAAAACTATTGAGGTATAATCAAATTCTTCTTGAAAAAACAGTTTCTTGTAATAGGCATCCAGAATGAAGCTTATTCATGTAGTTGATGAGTCACTAAAAGAATAATATACTAGTACAATGACTATAATAGGTTACATTACTATTTTTTCATCATTAATTTATACATTAATTAATACTTCTTCATCTCATTCATCTATATCAACTCTTATTATGAATCAACTAAATCTTTTTATAAATAATTTCTTATATGTAATGCATAATAATACTCCACTTAGAATGATGAGAGAGTCTGGTCTTCATTATCCTTCTTGCACCTTCACTTTATAATAAAATTTTCTTGTGTTGGGATTTTTTTGTTCAGGACATGAAACAAGATGATGAAATTTTTTATAGATTTTATTTTCTCTAATTAAATCTGAATTTTCGATTCTCTTCAACATGTATCATTTTCTATTCTAGATGGGGTATTCCATATCATTTTAGGATAATGAAACATCATGTTGAGTAGAGTGGGACCTTCTTTTATAGATATATGGAACATAATTGAATTGGTTTCTTTTGACATGGGGATGAAATATTTGAGTGATGATCTCCCTCCAATTCTCAATGATTTTCTCCTGTTTTTTACTCCTAGAATCAGTGGTTTTCTACGAGTAAGGGATGTAGTGTTATCTATAGGTTTATTTTCAAGAACACAATCTATATATTATCTATCATACCATATATAAATCGTTGGAATGGAATAGTTTTTATTAATTTGGATGACCTATTAGAAAATGTAAATATATTTCCAACTGTGTCACTTTGGGAAATTTTAATTCTCTTTATAAGAAATTTGATCGAAAACATCCATTGTGTGTTGACTAACTGATTGTATATTTAGTTACTATAATGAAAAATTACGTTTTTCCATAGATATATGACTTTTGGACCAATTGAAATGGTATAAGTGGTTCTTTAATATTGAAATATTTATCTAGTTATCAATTATTGAGAATAATAGAATATGCAATTCAAATAATACACATTCAGAGTTGGTATAGCCATTATGAGTCTCTTTTCAAGATATTTGGTTGAACCAATGATCCTAAGAAATTTATATATTTTATGATACGGATCTCCCAGGGATATCTTGAGACATTCATGGAGGTCTTCTTGGATTAAATCCTATATTACTTTTATTCTGAGGAGGATCATGTTAATCATCTGAGAGAAATTCAATAATTGGTGAGAACTCACCAAAATTATTCCAAGAAATAGAAATGTGACTTCTTAATTCATAAGTGATGTTCTTGGAGAATGTGTTACTATATCATGGAATTCTAGTTGATCATGATGATGTGAATGTTGTTATGAGATAAGAGTAACCACATAATATTTTCATTATTTAGAGATTCTTTTATTTAGCTGGGTATTGTAGTCGGTTCATAAAATATTTCTGTAAGGACCTAACCCTAGTTGCCTGAAGCTAGTGCCTTTTTTGATAACATTAGTATAGAAACAAGAATAAGTATCCTAATGGTCCAATTAGTTTAGTAGTCTTGAATAATATAGATAGATAAATTGAACCCATTTTACATTTTTAAATGAAACAAAAAAAGATACATAATAAAAGATAATAAACTGCATCCTTGAAAACTAAATAAATGATCTTTTCTTCTTAACCTGGGAAGGAAAAAAAATGAAAGGGGTGACCTCAAACACACAGTAAGGTAAAGCAATACAGTATAAGATATCATAACATAAACATTAGTCTTGTTGAATACATAAAAACATGTCCCTTTAACAGAAATGATAACACATTATGGTAGGAATAATAGATGTGTAAGTAATTCCATAAATAAACATAATCATGTGTTTTCAACTTGTTGAAAAACTACATGAATCAAATATTATATGTTCATAATGAGGGAATGCATAATGCAGGAAAACATAACCATACATTCAAGGCCTCATGCTAGGACACTAAATAATCATTTTGTTAAGGGCTTCTTCCAAGACCATAGTTTGTCTCGTGAGACCTACCGATTCACCGAGGGGATATTGTGGGCCCCACTAGACTCTTACGATGTCCAATTCGTTACTCACATGAATTAGGTGAACATAATAAACATATACATACATATTAAAATTATAATATGGAATGTAAGAAACATTCCCCAATTATTGAACAGAAACACTATCCATTCAGTATAATATGGTGAATGATATCAAAATAGAACATCCATAGTCAGAATAACCAGAAACCCTTAAACAAAATATTTCATATGATATCTTAATAGATTATCCTCAATTAAGTGCAACATTATATAGGGGATGTTCACATAGACTAATATATTTATAAATGAGACCAGTGAATTTTTTTGAATAAATAATACTTAAACATTCGAAAGTATTCCATACCACCATGGAACATTAAAATCATACCCCTTAGAATATCATAATAAAATGGAGACTTTTGATATGATATACCAATGGGAAGTACATGCACCACAAGCAATAAATAAGTGGTGAACCAGGCATATATCTCTTAAAAGTTAATAAGAGATGAGAAAAATCCTTTTTACTTTTTGAAAGAAGATTCTTTTAGGAAAATCATTTATAATTTACATGAAACATGAATATCTGATAAATTAAATTACTAGGATATAAATTATATTTTAGGCATAAATGATGAACTACTGAAGTGAAATCATGTAAAATGAGTTCATATGAATCTTTATAAATAAAACATTTTCGTGCATTTTAATGAACGTATTAAAGATAATTTTAAAGTGGAAGGGAAATTTTGTTCTCTTAAATCCATAAATTATCCCAAAACATTTTTCATGATAAAATGAGTGTTTTTATAAAACTAAGCATGTCTTAATTCATATTTTTTAGTACACCTAAAAATATGTAAGAATTGGAAAATATCCCATGAATCTGCTTTGAATTTTGGATACAAATTTGAAAGTTCCTTTGAATAAATGTAATTATCCATAAAATAAGGAATGATTATAGTTGTTAAAAATATATATAATACTCAAAAAGAATATATGAGGAGTAAATAATAATAACAAAGAGTTTCATTGAGGTAATTAGTCAATAAAATTAACCAAAATGAACATGGAGGTTCTGGTGGAAAACCCCTTACCACTTTGTAATCAATCGATTCGTATGTCTTAAAATTAATAATATTAAAATGATAAATTCAATGAAATGAAAATAAGTATATTAATGATATGTTACTTCAATGGGAATTATAAATACACCATACACATGTATTAGTAGTGAATATGGGAATCCTTACAAAATGGAAGTCAGATAACAAAACCCCTTACCTTAAGTCAGAATGTGTTCCGCTCTTGAACATAAGGTCCTGAAATATGAAATTATACTTATTAATAATTTATTTAATAACCTATTATACATGTATTTAGTTTATTATAATTATTTTTAGATCATTTATTCCCTTCCTGATAAGTTATTATATTGAATTTTGTTGTTCCGCAGTGTTCATTTTCTTTATTTTCATAATCGAATCACTTGTTATTAAGTAATGGAGTTCATGTTGAATGGATTTAAATACAAAAAATTAAATTTTAATATTATTTAAGATAATATATAGTTTTTTAGTGGTAATTTATATAATTTATTTACTTGGAATGAGGAAGAATTATTATATAGAACATTAATGACAACAAATTCAGTTAATTTGTGTGTTATGAATACAATGAACACATTTTTCTATTTAACATAATACAATTGTAAAAATAGATTAAAATACATAAATATGTTTTATTACATATATAATAATCTGCATAAACCATAACAATATTGGTTTCATTACCATTATTGAGAATGATAATAGAAATCCAAATCCCATCGTCCTTCAATGTGGTAGATTGACACATCTCGGGTGGTGTTTTTGCTACTAGTATAAAAGAAGGTAATGTGATGAGACGATGATAACATATTCAACTATCATGAAAACATTAAAATACATTTTAGGTACTGGAGTTATAATAAAATTTGGATATGGAGAGGAAATCATAGAAAAATAAATCAAATTAACTAGAAAGGAAAGACAACGATTTGAAAAGAGGAATTTACCTCTTGAACCAATATTCTTTGAGAGCCTCTTAATGGGAGAGGTTTTGGTATTTTTATGAGACCAAGGATTTCTGGACATGGGAGAGAATGTTGGGAGGATATTTGGGCAGAATTCAGAGAAGGCACGGGTCTTTAGAGGAGTGAATAGAAGAGGGAGTGATTTGGGGTTTTTATTGTGGAGGGGAGAGGGGATATCTCAATTTTATATTCATCAATTTAATAATTCTCCAAAATACAAGGAATAGTGAGTCATACATGACCAATAATAGTAATTGTATCATTTTAATCAAAATCAATTTGTCTTACATCAGTAGAACATCATACATGACACAATAATTATTGTATTTAGCTTATTTTGTAAATTATGGTATTTCACAATTCATAAAAAATTCATGTATTTCAAAAAAATCCAAAAACAAAATCCCAACCATTTTTTGACGTGTAGAATCCAAAAAGGATGCCCATTTTTCGTAAATAATTTCCTAAATATGATTATTTTAATATTCAATTAAAATCATAATTTATAATAAAAAATAGTTTAAAACATTTATTTACTTATTTCAAAACATAGGTATATCTTACTCCAACTATATTATTATTTATATACTATCAAAGTTAAGGTTAATATTCATTAGGTAGTATCACTATTCATAATGGTGTTCTACTATTCATAAGGGTATGTTATTATTCACAAAAAAATATGTTTTTCTTATCAGATGACAAATAACTTACTCATCAAAACCGTGTAGGTCAGATTTTTTAATTTCACATCACAGAAGTGAAAATGAATGTTTACATGGCTAGGTTATAACAAATTTGTTTTTTTAGAGACTCAGTGATCTATGAATTTTATAATAAATCTATTTTTAAATTCTTGCGGTGTTACATAATCCCCTACTTACAAATAATTTCATCCTCGAAATTTGAAAATGAACACCAAAATTTAAATGTGGAAACCTGAAAATTCTCTTATGGAAACCCACATCGGAAATAGGGTTAATAAAATATCCTCCTAAAAAGGTTAATGGAGATGAGGTGGTCACCCCAGAATGTATTCTTTTGAATGAGGTTACATTAGTTGGATGAAAAAAATGGACATGGAGGAAAAATAAAACTATGATGTTTTGATTGAACATGATAGAGGACATGTTACGATTAATGTTGATTACTAAAAACAATAAACTAAGAAAATCCTCGATATAATAAATGATTATGATAGTAGGAAATTTTTTTATTTTAGATTATTTTCCTTAGGTCGATGAATTATTCCACTCTATTAGAGTATAAATATATATTTCTACTTATAAATGCATCATTTTATTATAGTTTAACAATCCATGCCACATCACATAGCAAGGGTTACACCATTTGGGGAAGCAATAAATTACCCTCCAAAATCTTATACAGTGATATACTTAAACCATTTCATAAATGGTTTAAAAAATTTAAAATATATTGATTAAACACATTATAATGATGTCTTGTATATTTCCATGATGAACCAATCATAAACACATAATCAAAAATAAGTTGATCTAAAATTAACATTCCAAACATGTGAATAACATCATCATGTATCCTCTTGAAAATTTATTAATAACATGGATTACCATAAAAACCATTTTTCCAACATGAATTCTTCCATATTCCTTGACTAAGATACATGTTAGTGGATATATTCCATAAATCTATAAATGATGTAAACTTCATTGATGATGGAATAGACCACTTCTTGACAAGTCAATAATCAGTTCCAAGGTTTTCAATACATTTCTGAATCAATCATTTCTTCATCATTATCTTAAAGTCAGATATAAATTAAGCATTGTATTTCCCTTAATGATGGTTTTTTCTAAAAATATTAACATTCCATTAAATCACTTTTCCTTTGTTTCATTCATTATTTGACCTCAAATCCATAATGAAATAGTACTGTAGTATAATCTTTATAAATCACATAATTCCTACAACTAGTACATTACTGAAAAAATATACAAATGGCGTGATTCTTCACTTGGAATATTAATCATTCTATTTCATCTGTGGGAACATCAAAACATGATCATTATCCAAAATCATTATATGGGGTATATTCCTTTGATGATCATGACATTGATTCAAATAGTGTCTCATCTCCTTGAAATTGAAGCAGTGTACATATGAAACCATTTTTTTACCCTTGCAATCATGAACTTGGGGCCCTTTTTCTCCACACATGTAGAAAACACCAATTCCCTTTCTAGCATTTACCGGGGTGATTATTTCCGCATGTGTCACATGTGAAAAAAAACTTCATTCCCTACATTCCATTATCCCTGTATCTCTCTTCCATACTTTTATTCTTTTGATTCCCTTCAAATCGCTATGTCTCAAAGAAGTCTTTACATACATTGTAAACACATGATATTATTTCATCATATGTTGAGGATATAAGGGATAAAACATTCCATTGGAAACATGGCTTAAGACCATTAGAGATATGCTCCTTCTTACTCTTCACGTCCCATGAATTGGTTATGTTATCATACCTTCTACTAGGATCCATATATAATCAATTCAATATTCTATATTAGCTCATAAAATTATGAACTCTATATAACTCTCAACATGGTATAACACATAGTATACATTTATGAATCGCAAATCATTGAACCATATACATTGGTTACTTTGGGGACATAAATCCCTCACAATGGTGGGTAAATAATATTTGAATAATCCTAAGCATATCCCCCTATAGTGTCAAACCAACAGTGCCACACGACCCATTTTCATGCACTCGGATACCCTGGGTAAAGCCCAAAACTCCTTGTCGGTGTTTTCACTCCTAGGTAAATTTGTTCTAGAGCCACCTCTACTTGTTTGTATCCAGAAAGGGGTGTATTTTCTAGAAATATCCACATAATATATTAAATACCAAAATTATATGATTTTCATGACTATTTTTCCTCAAATACCAGCTTAGGGATTTGTTCCCTAACCTATGTTTTCTAAATCTAGTTCCCAAGGTATATACTAAACTCCCTCTGATACCAATTGTAAGGACAAAACCATAGTTTTCGGAAGCCGGTTCTTTATTTGATAAAATTTGTATATATAAAAAGAATAAACATCCCAAAGTACCATTCAGTTTAGTAGACTTGATGAAACGAGATACATACATTGAACCCTTTTTACAATTTTAAATGAAACAAAAAAATAAAACATAATAATAGATAATAAACTATATCCTTGAAAACTCAATAAATGATTTCTTCTTCTTAACCTGGGGAAGGACAAAAAAATGAGAGGGGTGAGGTCAAACACTCATTATGGGTAATTAATATATCATAAAATATCATAACATAAACATTAGGCATGTTGAATACATAAAAACACGTTCCTTTACAAAAACATCAACACATTATGGAAGGAATAAGAGACGAGTAATTAATTCCATAAATTAACATAATAATTGGTATCTTACTAGTTTAACAACCACATGAATCAAAAATTATATTTTCATAATGATGGAATTCAAAATACAGCACCACATAACCATACCATCAAGGCCTAATTCCAAGATCATAAATAGTCATTTTGACAAGGCCTTATGCCAAAACTGTATTTTGTCTCATGAGACCTACTGATGCACTGAGGGGCTATAGAGGGCCCCACCCAACACTTACTATGACCAATGATTTCCTCACATGAAAGTGGTTAACATAATCAACATATATATTCATATTGAAACTATCATGTTAAATGTAAATAACATTCCCCCATCATTGAATATAAACACTATCCATTCGGAATAATTAGGTGAATGATATCAAAATAGAACATCCATAGTCTGAATAAACTAAAACCATTCAACAACATATTTTAGATGACTTCATAATAGATAAACCTCAATTAAGTATGACATTCAATAAATGATGTTCACATACACGACTATATTTATAAATGATACCATTGAAATTTTCTTGAGGAAATAATACATAAACATTCCAAAGTGTTCCATACCACCTTGAAACATTCAAATCATATACCATAGAATTTCATGATAAAATCAAGACTTTGATATGATATACCACCACAGGAATTAAATAAGTGGTCAACAAGGAATATATCTCATAAAAGTTAATTAGAGATGAGAAAATTCATTTTTACTTCTGAAAGGAGATTCATTTTAGAAAATAATTTATATTTGACCTGAAAAATGAATATCTCATAAAATAAAATACAAGGACATTGAAATTATACAGTAGCCATAAATGATGTCCCACTGAAGGTATTAAAGAGAATTTTAAAGTGTAAATGAACATTTGTTCTCTTAAATTGTGAAATGATCCAATATCATTTTTCAAGAAAAAATCTGTGTTTTTATAAAACTAATGGTGGCTTAAAACATATTTTTGAGTACACTTTAAAATGGGTAAGAATTGAAAAATATCCTGAATCGAGTTTGTATTTCAGAAACAATTTTGAATGTTTGTTTTTAAAACTTGTAACAATCCATAAAATAAGGAATGATTCTAGTTGGTGAACATATATATAAAACTAAAACATAATTTATGAGTAGTACATAATAATACAACAGATTTTCATTGAGGTAAGTAGAAAATAAAAGTAACCCAAATGAAAATGGAGGTTCGGGTTGAAAACCCCTTACCACTTTGTAATCAATTAATTCGTATGCCCCAAAATTAATAATATTAAAATTATAAGTTGAATTATATTAAAATAAGGATATTAATTATATGTTATATCAATGGGAATTATACATACACCATACACATGTATTAGTAGTGAATACGAGAATCCTCCCAAAAATGGAATAAAGATTAAGAAACCCCTTACCTTAAGCCTGAAATGTGTTACGCTCGTGAACACAAGGTCCTGGAAAATGAAATTAGAACTATTAATAATATATTTTTTAACCTATTATACATTTATTTAGTTTATCATAATTCTATATAGTTCATTTATACCATTCTTTATAAGTTATTATAATGAATTTTGTTGTTCTGTATTGTACGTTTTATTTATTTTCATAATCGGTCCACTTGTTCTTAATTAATGGAGTTCATGTGTAATGGATGTAAATCACCATAGTTGAATTTTAATATTATTTATGATCATCTATAGGTGTTTCTGGTCATTTATATAATTTGGTCACATGTCATGATGATGAATTATTATATAGAACATTAATGATAACAATTTCAGTTAATTTGTGGGCTTGGATTATAATGAACTCATTTTTCATTATAAAATGATACCATTTTTAAAAAGGGAGTGACAAACCAGACATAGGGTATATTACATATATAATAATCTGGTAAATCCATATCAATAATGGTTTCATGACCATGATTTAGAATGATAATAGAAATTGAAATCCAATCATCGTTGAATGTGGTAAATTGACACATCTCAGATGGTGTTCTTGCTTCTAGAATAAAATAAATTAAAAGGAAGAGATGATGATAAATTATTCCAATATCATGAGAATGTTCTAGTACATTAAAGGTACGGTATTCATCAAAAAAATTGGATAAAGAGAGGTAGTAATATAAACAGAAAACAAATGAACTTGAAATGAAAGACAAAGAATTGAAATGAGGAATTTACCTCTTGAACCAAACATCATAGAGAGCCTCATTAAGGGAGATGTTTTGGTTTTTTATGAGACCAAGGACTACTAGACGTGGGAGAGGAGGTTGGGAGGATCTTTGGACCGAATTTGGTGAATTCACAAGGCATTAAAAGAGTAAAGTGTAGAGGGTGTGATGGGGATTTTATAGTGGAGGGGACAGAGGATATCTCAATTTTATATACATTAAATTATTATTTCACCACATGACAAGGAATAGTAAGTCATCCATGACCAATTATAGTAATTTTATCATGTCAATGAGAATCAATTGGGTTTACATAAGCGTAACATCATTCATGACTCTATAATTCTTTTATTTTACTTATTTAGTAAATTATGGTATTTAACTATTCATAAAAAATCAAGCATTTCAAAAAAATCCCAAAAATTCACGCCAACCAATTTTCAATGCGAAGAATCAAAAAATGAAGTCCAATTTACAAAAATAATTTTTTAAATATGATTAATTAATTATTTAATTAAAATCAAAAAGTATTCTAAAAAATAGTTTTAAAACATTTATTTACTTCTTCCAAAACATAGATATATCATACTCCAATATGAATATTATTTATATAATATCATATGTAATGTTACTATTCATTAGGTTACATCACTATTAATAAGAGTAGGTTAGTATTCCTAAGGGTAGGATACTATTCATAAAAAATTTTGTTTTCTTATCAGACTCCAAATAACTTATTCATTGCAACCATGTAGGTCAGATTTTTGAAATTCACATCACATAAGTGACCAACATATGATTACTTGTCTAGGTCATAAAAAAGTGGGGTTTGTAGAGACTCATTGATCCATGCATTTTGCCGCGACCCAACCCTCAGGGTCCATGCTGCGACTACCCCAGGACCGCCTTCCATAGGTCAGGGGCTGGCGACTAGCACTAGAAAGGTATATCCCTAAAACATGAAAGACATTGCCTTTATAACCTGTAAACTCACACAAATATGCACACATAAAGATACGAGAACAAAGTAAACTTTATAGTAAAAAAGTGTGTACATTAAGTAAAGAGGACATAATAGAATCCCAAATGGAAATTACATGTAAAACTGAAAATAGATCCCGTGATCACCCACCAAAGATCCTACCTGAAGGGTAGGTACATATCCTGAACATTCGTCTCTATGGATAATCTCGTCTAATTCCCACCTCCGAGTAGCCTCCAGTCCTGGTAGCCGCGACATCGATCAGCATTGTCTGTCATCATCACAAGACACAATAAGTGTGGTAATAGCCCATGCAGGGGTGAGTATAACGATACTTAGTTGGGACACCAAGACCCCCTAAGGTCTCTCAAAATCCAAAAAGGATAAACCAAAAAGCCCAAAAACATCATTAAACCCTACATAGGTATATGCCCATACATATACATATGTTTTCCAGTATACCCTTCACATTCATGAGGAAATCAAGGCCCAATTCTTTATCCAAATGCACAAATGTTCCATGAATGATTGAATACCATGAAGGTAAAACCACAAAGGTATGTACCATAATGGTAACGCCACAAAGAAGAATACCACACAGATATCACCACGAAGGTATGTACCTCAATGGTAATGCCACATAGAAGATTACCACAAAGGTATCACCACACAGAAGTGTACCACAAGGGTAAAGACTCTAATGATAGTTGGTATAACATAAGTACGGCAGTATAGATTATTATCTGTATTACTAGATAATATTTCTTCATCGAGAAGCTCTGCTGTTGACCCACTCTGTTTCCACGATTACCCACACAGGATCGGAAGATGTCCCACACATGATCTGAAGATGATCCACACGATATCGGTATGTGCTGACCCAAATAGGATCACTAAGCGCTAACCCACATAGGATCTAAATATGCCCCACACATGATCTAATGATGAACCACATATGATCTGAAAATAGCCCACTCAGGGTATGAAGATTTGTCAAGTACAGCAAGCTGCAGGGTTCTCACACTATGCATGCTTGATTATGTGAGGTTTTTCTCCTCACGCCATCGGTAGATACTTCAAATTCCACAAAGTCCAATGAATATGTATCCCAAAGGTCTGTCTCATAAAAAGGAACACAACACGACATCCGTTGCGTCAATCCGACACCTAATCTATATGTTATTAGAATTTCTGTTCTGCGGGACTCGTTGGACTCAGGTTCGATCAAACCCATCCATACTCTATATTTATCCTAATGTCAAGTGGAGTATACTAGAAGAACTGTATCGATTCAAGGACTCCGGTGCCATAGAAGGTTCATCAAACGGATACCCGGTTTTCAAGATATGACCAAAAAGGCGAAATAGGGTCCAAATAGGCTCGGGTCAGGTCCGACACGGTCGGATAGACCTAGTCCATCCTGTGTCCGGCCCAGTTTGGATGGGACATGGGGGGACTAGCCCCCTGGGCCGCAGAGAGGCTTGCCCCACTGGGAGCAACCCACTGCGGTGTGGCCCACTCAGATAGCTGTGGTCAGTCCAGTTAGGTGTAGTACTCCCTAGCCGCCTCATGGGGGAAGCCCCCCCCCTCAGATTGTCGAATAGTCCAACGAACCATTATACCTACTAGCATGTGGTACCCTTCAAAGCGGGTCCTGCCCGGTGCGTCATGGTCATCCAGTTTCCCAGCTAGTTATCCTCCCAGCGGCGCGACGGTGCTGGTGTCCTCCCGCGGCCGGCCGGGTGCATGCTGCTCTCCGGGTGTGCCAACTACTCATGCTGAGGCTGGCCGGGTGCCGACCGCCCTCTAGTGCACCACCCACTTCTAAAGTGGTTGGCCGGGTGCCGGCCACCCTTCGGTGCACCGCTTGCTCAAACCGTGGTCAGTCGGGCGTTGACCCCCCTCTGGTGCACCGCCATGGTTCAATAGTAATGACCTCCTCCTCTGCCGGCGACATGGACGCGTGCCGCCCTTATTCCTCACAACATTGCAGCTTCATTCCAAGACTGACAAATTTAACGTCTTCCTATTCACGATCCTTAGACCGAGATCTCCGTTTCTAAATGTTGTGCTCAACGAGACATTGTGTTTTCATCACTCTTAATTATTTGGTGTCGAAGAACGCACGATGAATGTTGGCATTCGTTATTCTTGCAAGATGCTTCCGAACTAGGTTCAATATTCATCCACGTCGGAGGTCCGTTCTTTGTTGAAGGATGTACTTCCGAGTTCTCCCATGCTTCCCCCTTCTGCAACGATCCCAACCAAAAGGGTGAGGAGCCAACATTAATTGAGTTATGATCATTAATTCAATTAATGTTGGCACATTAATTAGGGGAATTATAATGGTTAACACACTTTATGGGGGTGTTTGGGTGGTCCCCACAACAAAGAATTTAAAATGGAGGTTTCACGAATTTAAATAAAATATACTATTTTATTATATTTTTATTATTTTAACTCTCCCACGTAAATATGGAAAACAAACTTCCACCCTCAACCAACTGTGGTCGAGGTGAAGGTCTTCTAAAGAAAATATCGGTGATGCGAGTTCATCGGTGTCCTCAGATTTCAATTCTGAGCACCGGTTCAGATGTTACAAAACATCTCTTGTGCGTTTTCTCAACGTACATAGAAAAAGTTCAGAAATTCATTCCTGGCACACCGCACCTCAGAATCACGCGGCGTCAATTTCTGTGGACTTGTAATATTTCCATATAAATAAAAACCAATTAATGGAAATTTTTCTGTCTTTACATTCTCCCCACCTCTGCGAATTGCATCTCTAAAATACACAACACAAACTAGGGAAACAAGTGGTTGTACTGAGCATTAATCTGAGCGTCTCGCTACCATGTGCTATCCTAGGGGTCCCCATGCTTCCAATGAACATGCACCAGAGGTATCAACCACCCACGAATGACCTGCTCCTATAGATCCTCAATCTCCACTGGAGCTTCCGAAAACATCACCCCATCGTCGATGTCCAACTCCCCCAGACAATGATGTGTGAAGGATCATGTTTTTATCTCCTCAGCTTGGATACATGGAAAACGTCATGCATTAAAAGGAACTGAGGGGGATGAGCTCAGTGATATGCCACCTCGCCAACTCAGCTAATGACCTGAAAGGTTTTGATGAACCTCAGAGATAACTTGACACCCTGGCCAAATCTTCGCAATCCTCGTCGGGGTGAAACCCATAGAAAGACATGGTCATTAACCTTGAACTCAAGAGATCTCTGCCTCCTATTGACATAGGACTTCTTCCTACTCTGTGCAGTCTTAATCCACTCCTGAATGATCTGCACCTTTTTCATGGTATCCCGTACCATTTGTGGTCCCATGAGGGCCGACTCCCCTTGGTCAGTCCTACACAGAGGTGATCTGCAAGGTCGACCATATAACACCGTGAATTGTTCCATACCAATGGTGGAGTGGTAGCTATTGTTGTATGAAAACTCTACCATGGGAAAGTGATCCTCCAAGCTGTAGCCGAAATCAAGGATTCAAGCATGTAGCATGTCCTCGAGGGTTTGAATGGTCTTCTCTTTCTAACATTCCATCTAAGGATGGAAGGCGGTGCTCAATTGAATCTGAGTCCTAAATTCCTCCCGCAACCACTTCAATAACCAATAAGTAACACCTGTATCACGATTAGAGACAAATTTAGTAGTCAACCCATTAATCCGAACAATCTCCTGCACATAGAGGCGTCTCAAGCCCTCTTCTGGCTCCTGCTCTCTAATAGGTAGGAAGTGGGCTGACATGGTGATTCGGTCAATGACCACCTACATGGAATCATAATACTTGGACATGATTGATTGTTCTGTTAGGATTTCCAAGTAAATTCTATCCCACTTCCACTCTAGTAACTCTGGGGATTAAATAACCCTACTAGAACCTGATGCTCTGCCTTCAATTGGTGAAAAGTGAGGCACTCTGAGACAAACTCTGGCACTGCTTTCATCATTCCCGGCCACCAGTGATGACACCAATGTTCTTGGTACATCTTCGCCACTCATGGATGTACCACCATAGGATAAGTATGGAACTCCTTCTACACATCCTCTCGTATAACCACTGATACCATAGTATTCCCTCTGATGAGGATGATGTAATCCCCACCATCAAAAAATCCAATATATGCCTTTCTTGTGGATATCTGAGCATGTAGAGCCTTGTAGTCAGTGTCTCCATGTTGTGCCTCCTAGAATTTCTGAAGGGCTGGGGGAGTGATTGTTAGAGAATTATGATAAGAAGATCTATATAGATTCACGTAGGATATCCACAAATCTGTTAGCTGGTCTGTCGCCTCACTCAACAGTTGTAACCAGATCTTCTTCTCAGTGCATCTACTACTACATTCCCCTTCCCAAGAGTATAGATTATCTCTATGTCATAGTCCTGGTGGAACTCAACCAAACTCCGTTGTCTCTAGTTCATGTATTTGTGAGAGATGATATACCTGAGACTCATGTTAGTAGAGTAGACTGTAAGACATTTTCTTATCAAGTAATGTCTCCACAATGTCCAGGCGAAGAGAAATGCTTCCAAATCCAGGTCATGGGTAGCGTAGTTCTACTCATGCTCTCTCAGTTCTCAAAAACCATAGGCGATCACTGCTCACTCCAACATTAGGACATATCCATGCTTGGTCACTGATGCATCGTAGTAAACTAAGTACCCAACCCCCTCCTCTAGTAGCCTCAAGATGGGGGCACTCGTCAGTCTCTGCCTCAGCTCCTGAAAACTCTTTTGGCATCACTCTGACCACACGATGGGTTTCCCCTACATTTTCAACACAGATAAGGGTTCCACAACTCAGGAAATGCTTGGCAGAAACCTCCAGAAGTTACCAGCCAAACCCAAGAAACATCCCACTTCCATCACACTATTGGGTAGCTCCCGAGAAAGAATATACTCAATCATAACTGGATCCACCGCAACTCCAACCTCCGAGATAACGTATCCCAGAAGGTGTACCTCTTGGATCCAGAACTGGCACATCAAGAGCATAACATAAATCCGGTTCTCTTAGAGTGTGTCAAGAACTATCTGCAGATGATTGGAATTCTCCTCCTCCATATTAGAGTACATCTAAATGTCGTCGATGAAGACTACTACAAACCGATCAAGTTATGGCTAGAAGATCCTGTTCTTGGGCCCCATGAACACTGATGGGGAATTGGTCACACCGAATGGCATAATGAATAACTCATAGTGGCCATACCAACATCTAAAGGTCGTCTTCTGGATATCGTCATCTCGTACCCTAAGCTGGTGACAGCCTGATCCAAGGTCTATCTTTCAAAACCACTGTGCCCCCTTCAGCAGATCAAAGAGATCATCAATCCTCAGGAGTGGATATTTTTTCATCACAGTAACCTGGATCAGGCGCCTATAGTCCACAAAGAGTCTCAAACTCCCATCCACCTTTTGATGAAAAAAATCTGGGTAGCCCATGGAGAAACACTGGCACAAATGAACCCCTTGCTCTGCAAGTCCTATAGCTATACTCCAAGCTCTCGAAACTCTGTGGGACCCATATGATATGTTGGTGTAGATATCGGTGTTTTCATGGGGTATAAGTCGATGTAAAATTCCATCTCTCTATGAGGAGGTATACCCAAAACATCATTAGGGACAACATAAGCGTACTAGTCACCCATTACAGAATAGTTTAGTCTCTCAACATAAACCACCCTTTTGGTATGACTAGCCAAATGAAGTGTGATCAGCGGCACCCTCCTCTAGGTAAGTCCATCCAGTGCTCCAAAGGTTTCCTTCTCACTGGGTAATGAAAATCATTTCCCATCCATCTGGACACACCGCACTTTTCACCTAATATAGTCGATCTGTACATGAATTATAGATAACTAGTCCATACCCAAGATTATGTCGCAAGGCCTCAACGCCACTACTAGAAGATCCCAACCAAAGCTCTTACCTCCTAGAGTAATATCAGAGTAACGAAACTGGAAATTAATTTTTGAATCTGCTCTCGTAAGAGTCTCTATCCGTAAGGATCCTGTCAATGGATCCACCGAAATCTCCATGCACTGAACGAGGTCCATGGAAATAAAAGAGTTACTGGAACTTGGGTCTATAAATTCTGCATCTAGAGTGGGGTAGACATATATCATACCTGGTATCATCTTCGGAGAACCGTGGTCATAGGCATCAGTTTCCTGAAGCTGAGCTCATCTTTTTACACCTGCTCTATATGGTTGGGGTGAACCAGCTGGTGGTGGTGGTAGTAGAACCACAAATCGCCCTCCACCGCTTGATGCACGACAAGCTCTTTTGCCACATCCGCCTCCTGCCTATGGACCTCCTCGATCGAATTTCTGCCTCATCCCAAGAAGTCCTTTGACTGTCAGTTGGTCATTCGTACGGCTGTTCAGGAAGTCATGAGCCATATGACCCTACCCAACACACGAGTGACACTGCATGTTCCTCTCATGTCCTACTCTATCTTGAGAGCCATGAAAAACCGAACCTGTATACAACGGGTGTCCACCTGTATGTCTGGTCCTCTGGGACCTCTGCATCATCTGTTTTCTATAAGCATGAGATGTCTCTACTATGTAGTGTCAGGTGGTGGGTCTTGCTTCTGGTGTCTGCTCTTCAAGGACGCTATCCCCTAAGAGTAGACTCTTTAACACCCCCGCCTACGTTGGGATGCTAAGAGAAATAATATAAGCACTAATCTCCCATATGAGCCCATGCACGATGGTATGGGCCCTTAAAAAGGGTCTCGCACCACTTCAGAGGAGTAGTGCGAGAGGTCAGTGAACATCGCTTAATACCGATCCACTATAATGCTACCATATTGCACGTGGAGAAGCTCCCGTATACGCACTGAGCATAGGGTTGTAGGGACGAACTCTGCACTAAAAAGTATCTCGATGTCCACCCAGATGAGAATCACCTCATTGTGAAACTGGAGCATAATGCTCCACAATCTTCCTGCTGCTGCCTGATGAAGACTGGGGGAAATGATCATCATGAGATCAGTTGGTGTCCCTACCAGTCCAAAAACTCAAACCATGACCTCCAGCCATTCCTTAGCCACCTATGGATCCATCTAGCCCGGAAACCCTGTGGTCTCTGGTGCTGAAACCCATGAAAAAATCTCAAGTGGTGTGCACTATCTGTTTCTGGGGATGGAGGTATCGGTTTCCCAACATGTACTGATGTTGTTGATACACCAATTGATGGTACAACTACTGAAAGGGGTCCCTACACCGAAGCCCTATCGCTCGGTGGGCTATCATCACGTTCTCTACCTTGAACCATGCCTGGCTATCGGCGTAGAGGCATCTTGAAAAGCAACAGGTTCACCACAATCATTAAGTTATACCTGGAGATCTAACTCAAAGAGATCATAATGAAATATTTTTAAAATCACACATGTAATATGTATTTTTGTGCGCTGAGTCAGAAATTAGAAGTCATGGTCCTGGTGTATGGATATGTCAACTGCCGCACCAACACTGGATTTCCCAAACTAATAACCACAATCATAACACTTAACAATATTGCCAATTAAAATATTAGAGTCAGTGTACATTGGTAGAATTGAATCCTCAGATACCAATTTATCACGGCTCGTCCCCTGGGGCCTGTTTGGGGACTACCCCAATCCTACCTTCCATAGGCCCAGGGCAGGCTACTTGTACCAGAAAGGCATACCCCTAAAATTGGTAATGCATTGCCTTTATAACATGTAAACTCACACAACTATTCACATAGTAAGATACGTGCACAAAGTAAAATTTATCGTAAAAAAGTGTGTGTAGTAAGTAAAGGGGCCCGAATACCAGCCCCACATGAAAGCACAAGTAAAACTGAATGGACCCCACCTAGGTTCCTACCTGAATGTTATGTAGAGCTCTTGAAAAGTCATCTATGCAGGTCATCTCATCTCATTCCCACCTCCGAGCATCCTCCTGCCCTGGTACCCTTACCCTTGATCAGTGTTGTCCGTCATTTGCACAAGACACAACATGTCCATGCTGAACACTTACCACAGTGCGTATAATGATAATCAGTAGGGACCACGAGACCCCCTATGGCCTCTCAAAATCCTCAAAGGATAAACCAAAATTCACGAAAACATTATTCAACCCTACTTAGGTGTATTCCCAAACATATACCTAAGTTGTCGAGTATACCATTCACGTTCATGAGGAAAACAAGCCCCATTTCATTAACCTAAAGCACAAAAGTTCCTCAAAGGATTGAATACCATGAAGGTAACTCCACAATGGTATGTACCACAATGATAACACCACACAAAAGAATACCACACAAGTATCACCATGATGGTATGCACCACAAAGGTAACAAAACACAGAAGACTTTCACAAAGGTATAACCACACAAAAGTGTATCACAATGGTAATGACTCAGGTCATAGTATGTATAACATAAGTATGGTAGTATAGATGACTATATGTATTTCTAGATCATCTTACTTTATTGAGAAACTCTAATGTTGACCCACTCAGGAATGATGATGACCCACATAGGATCTGATGATGACCCACACAGGATATGGAGATAACCCAAATAGCATCGGTATGCACTAACCCACACAGAATCACTGAGCACTGACCCACACATGATCGGTATGCACTGAACCACATGGGAACATTGAGCGCTGATCCATACAAGATCTGAATATGACCCACAATGGATCTGAATATAACCCATACATGATCGAAAGATGACCCACAAAGGATCTGAAGGTTCTTCAAGTACAGCCAGCCGCAGGGTTCCCGCAATAAGCCTTCTTGATTCTAGGAGGTTCTACTCCTCATGACATCATTCATTACATTGAATCCCATTAAGTACCACAAAGAAGTATTTCAATGATATTTCACGTAAAGAGGAACCCAACGCGATAGACACCATGTCAATCAGATGCATAGTCTGTATGTTATTAGCGTTTCCTTTCCGAGGGCCAGGTTGGATTCGGGTTTGATCCAACATGGCCATTCTCCAACATTATCCAAATCTAATGTGTATTATACCAAAAGTACTATCTATATCCTACGAATCCCTACACCATAGACGATTCATCAAACAGACGATCGGTAATGATTATATGACCCAAAAGGTGAAAAGGGGTCCGACTGGGCTTGGGTCCAGTCCGACCCGGCCTAACCCGGCCTAGGCCGACCCGAATCGTCCTGGATTGTGTTGAACTGACCCAAACATAGGTTAGGCCTGGTTGGGCTGGGTCTTGGCAGGCCTGAACCGATACGCCACAAACTGGCCTAACCCACCGCGGTGCGGCCCACGGTTGCATCCCGCTAGGAGCGGCCCGCTATTGTGCGGTTTTCTCGGCTGGGTGAGTCCCCCAGGCTGGGTGCGGTCCACCATTATAGCCAACCGGTGGGTAGCCCCCCTGATTCCTGAACAGTCCAATGAACCGTTCGGCTTGCTGGCATTAAATACCCGCAAGAGTGGGTCCTGCTCAGTGCGTCACGGCGGGCTGGATTTCCCACCGGATCTCCTCCCAGCGGCACGATGATACCACTGTCCTCTCGGGGTTTGTCGTGTGCTGGCCACTCCCTGGGTGGGCCTCCTGGTGAAGTCGTGGTCGGCGAGGTTCCGACCGCCCTCTGTTGCGCCACCTACTCAAACAACGGCCTACCAGGTGCCGGTTTCCCTCTAGTGCGCCATCGCGGCTCGAAAACTGCATCCTCCTTTTCTACTAAAGGCACAGATGTGCACCACCATTCTTCCAAGCTTCATTACATTTTCGTTCCATTCCCGAAAAATTTAATTTCAACATATTCAAGATCCTCTAGTTGAGATCTCTACATCCATATGTCTCACTCAATGAGACATTGTGTTTTTAGCGCACTTAATTATTTGGCATCGAAGAACACGCGAAGAATGCACGAAGAATGAAAGAAAATGGTCAAGGTATAAGTGCGGAATAATGGCCATGTTTGTTTTTCCATCGTCATTGTAAATCCAGAATACGAAGAATCGACAAATAGATTAAATCATACTTCAAATTGAAACCCATACCACAATCATCCAATGGAGGTTTAGTGAGGATGAAGATGATGATGGTGGCATCGATGTTCATTGCTCTCACAAGACGCTTCTGATCTGGGATCAAGCATCGTCCACGTCGGAGGTTAAATCTTCATTAGAGGATGTCATACTGAGCTCTCTTATGCTCTCCCCTTTTCCATCAATCCCAAAAAAAAAGGATGAGGAGCCAACTTTAATTGAGTTAAGAATAATTATTCAATTAATGTAGGCACATTAATTAAAATAATGTTTTCTCATTAATTGGGGGAATTAGAAAGGTTAAATCACATTAAAGGTGAGTATGAGTGGTCCCCACCACCAAGTATTTAAAATGGAGGTTTCATGTATATAAAATAAAATTTTTTATTTTATATTATTTTTATTCTTTTAACTCTCCCACAAAAATCCAGAAAACTAACATCCACCGTCGACTTACATTGGTCAAGATAAAGGTCTCCTTAAGTGAATATCAGTGTTGCATGTTCAACAGTGTCGTCGTATTTCAATTTCGAGCACATGTTCAAAATTTTTAGAACCCCGCTCAAGTATTTTCTGAACGTACCTAAAAAATGTTCAGAAATTCATTTTGAGCACTCCGGGCCTTAGAATCATGCATTGTCAATTTTCCTTGACTCGTAATATTTCCATATAATTTAAAAATTAAAATAAAAAATTCTAGGTCATTACAGATTCTATAATAATTCTATTTGTAACAATTTCTCAAACATTGGCTTCTCAAATGACTACTCTCACTAGGAAGGGAGTAATTTTTTCTTGGTATGTTATATATAAGAGTTATTTTTAAGGTGAAATTCATTTTGACATATGCACCAATTTGGACTGCTATAGATGCTTGATTTACAATATGGACATTTGTGACACATCCGATACAGATTTTGGAAGTGTTCCTCTCAAATATGATCACATGGTAGACTATGTATCTTGAAAACTAAATCAGCATGAGAATAATTACCTGACATGTGTCCATGATCATATAGAAATGATTTGTGTAGAAAATATTTGGTTGTATTATTTCTTTATATAATGGTTTACTATATATTCAGACAACCAGAGATTGAGTTATATTTCCAATCAATAATATATGAATATTCCTTAGAGGAATTGGGTGTGTACCTGCACTCTATTGATTTCAACATAGCATATAATATAGGGAATGTGAATGCCATTAATGATGTGTTGAGTAGTAACCATTCGACCCAGGACACAACAGAATCACCAGAAGAGTGTAACTTGATGTCTCATTTTCTTTATAATAGCATATATAAGTCAGGGAGATAGGGGATGATGTTTTTCTAGCTAGTGTTCTGTGGAACTCCACTATTCCAGAGAATATTCTTCAAGAAAATTAGATAGACAATGGATTTTATTTCATTAGAGACACATATTATGTTGGGGATACCATTAATGAATGATCATTCTTTGTGGATGATGTTATATTATTTTGGAATAGTATGTTCTATCATTATCCATAAAGAAATAGTTGCTGATGGATTTCTATAATTCCCCATGGGAAGATCACCTAGTAACCACAAAGATGTTTTATGATATGTTGAATCAATTTTGGTTACTTGGGATAATACCAAACATGGATGATTTTGAAGCTTAATTTTATACTTTCCAACATAGAAATACTGTGTACTAGGGGAATCTAGGTTTCCTTTAAAAAAATCAAGAGCCGATTTGGATATCAGATTAGAACATTATGAAATTTTTGGATGGGATTTAGTTTACCATTATAAAGGATACTATGATATGGGGTGGGAATGATATGATGAAACAATAATATCCCTTTATACTCATTCATGATATACCCAACAATGAGGAGCAGGTAAATCTCAATTTGAGATTGATTATTCACTATCACAATGATTTATATTCAATAGCCTATGGTAGAGAACATTATTTTACATATTACTTTTGGTGAGGCTACAAGGAGAAACTGGGATCTTAGTTTCATTCGAGTATGGTATTCCCTACGAATAATGATGGAAATACAAATATAGATACATATATTATTGAGGATATTCTTCATGATTCTGTCCCTGATTATTATGTATCTTGAGAATACCATTTGAAACTGGTTGAGTTTTTATATAACAGTAGTTACTAATTCACAATCATAATGGATCCTTTTGAGTCAATGTATAGAAGTCAGTGTGATTCTTTATTATATTATTCATATATTGATGAATTTTCCTTGGTTGGATCGAGATTTTTCTAAAAGTAGAGTGCATTGATTTATTTTTTTCCTTAGATAATATTGATGGAAAATAGCTGTTAAAAATCATATGATGATTATAATCATTGAATTCTATATTTCTTTTTTAGATACATGGTGTTCTTTAATTTATTACCACATTTTTTCATCGATGGAATGGGAGAGTAGGAAATCATAATCCATGTGTTGTGGGACATTTTACAGTTGTTTATTTGGTGGAAGAAGTGGATTATTGTTTATCACTTGTGAAATAGTTTACAAAAATACATAACATGTTCCATTTATCTCAAAAATGAAAGTATCCATTTGATCCATCTAATGTTTTGAGATTGAGTTACATTAATGTTGAGGCTATTTCATCTATGATTTAGAATCTAGCTAATATTTTTGAATTTTAGGAAAAGGTGATACACATAATGTTGAAGCCTTATTTACATTTGATATGGTAGAATGGTTCAAATTCATGTGAGACATGGGAATGGGAGGCACTGATGAGAGATAAGGGGACTCATCATTTGGATATTGAAGTTTCATCAAAGAATTTTTCGATATAGATTGTATATATGTTAGGAGGTTATAACACCATGTCACTGGTTTTCCAAAAGTCATTGTCACTCATTTTAATCATCCATTTGGGGGGATATTTTTAGAGTGATTTATGTGAAATTTGGATGATTTTAGAGGTTCATTGGGCTTTTCATGATTTTTGAATCATTTTCCCAAACTATATACCACGCTAG
Organism: Viscum album; assembly: GCA_963277665.1. NCBI lineage: Eukaryota > Viridiplantae > Streptophyta > Magnoliopsida > Santalales > Viscaceae > Viscum > Viscum album. The sequence continues at coordinate 1,613,309,083 of OY728152.1, read as the reverse complement.
TAAAAACCATGAAACCAATGAAAATGTTGGTTTTCACAGTTTGGGAATGGTTTGAAAAATAGTGTTACAACATAGTAGAAAGTGTACACCCTTATGAAAGGATGAATTGTAAGAGTACATGGTCTATCAAACCATGTGTCCCGGCACAACCACATGTGGGAACTATAAATTTTAATTAAAAAAATTATTTTAAAATTTTAAAAGTTAATATTTTATCCCCCTTTCGAACATAAGTTAACCTATTAAAAATATTTAGTTCATAGAGACTTTAATGAAATGATTTTGGCTGCTCTGAATGCATTCTGTCGTAGATAAAAACTTGGACGGTCTCATTGGATCTCGCACTAGGGAGTGATCATCCTCTCGGGTGTCTTATTCATCTATCTCTTTCATTGCATCATTGGTTATATTATATCATCAAATTATTGATAGATATAAACTATATTGTTTTGAATCGTGAATCTAGGTTGGATTTATATATATCTTTTTCCTATGTTCTTATTTTCAAAATCATGTTTTATATGGTGTGCATTGTGATTATGTGAGTACAGGTAAGTGGTATCATTTGAGTTGTTCTATATAAATAAATCCTTTATTTCATGTTGTTTAAAATTTATTTAATTGATTTTAGGAACCCAATTTTCTATGAATTGTATATAGTAATTTTTTTGAATTGAATTTTTGGAAAAACTCACAATTATAATGGAATTGGAATTTGAGGTGTATTTTGAAATTGATCGAAATTGGGAAATTTTTTTAGATTGATCTTAGAAAATGGATTAAATTAAATTGTTGACAATGTATTATGTGTTTATATTGAAAAGGAATGAAATCGTGACAAAACCTAATTTTTAGTTTGGAATGGGAATTTCAATTTTGAAAAGTAAAATGATGCAATATGAATTTTGAATGATGATTGTGAATTTAAAATGAAATGATTTTACCTTTTACAAATGATTTATTGAGAATATGAGATCCTAGATAGTTAGAGGTTTATATAGGAAAAGAACACTTGGGGGATTATTCCATAGAAATGTATAGAAGGTGAGAGCTCTAACAGAAATATATATAGGAGGACCATATCTAAGATGCGATACAGATGAACCATATCTGGACTAAGCTTGAGGGGTGTGTAAACATATATCCATGATCACTAATATGAGAGTTTGACGATCCAATAATCAGGAACTATCATACCATATGGAAGATGACCATGGTTCTTATTGTGATTATATTGAAATATATTCTAATCATAATTAAATTTCTATATTCATGATAGTTGATTTATATAAAATTATGTATATAAAAACATATATTTATGACATGTCTAAATCATTTTCCATAATTTTTTAATAAAATTATGATTGTTTTGAATAATGAAAATGTATTTATTCAACCTATGTAATTTAAATTGGATGAATTTATTGGTTTATAATTATGTAATATTATTATGGAACACAAGGTCTTACCTTATTGGGATTTTTTCCCAAACCCTTGGTTTTCCTTCAACAATTTTTTTGTTTCCTTATACATGGTCCAAGAAAAAGGATTCTGCATCTTTGAGGATGTACATATTCTTGATCATTTGGGGTTTGGAGTGATGATACATCTTGGGATTTTTCCTTGATGATGAGTACTTTGATGATGTTCTATTTTGGGTTTTTGATCTACCTATTTGGTTGTTAATACATTCTACTTGTAGAGCCTTGACCATACTAACATGTGTCATATTATCCAACTATTTGTATATATTAATTATCAATTTTAATTTATCTAATTCTAGTTTATGGTACCAACCCATAAGGATCAGGGAATTCCCTTCTAGCTATGTCAGTGTTGGATTGGGTATCCATGTGATAGGGTATCTGTGTAGGTTCGTGATAGGAATCATTTGAAATGGTGAGATTATATTCTCCATTTGGGTAAAAATTGGGGATATCAACCAATGATAATTACTATGAATAACATAATAATAAAGGTACAAGATCCTTATTATAACATATAAATATATTACCAATATTTAAAAGATCACATATCAAATGATAAAATATATTTCTTTTCTATATAAAAATAAAAGGGTCTTAAGAGTGTGGAATCATCAATAATAAATTTTTATATTGGAGATCATATCATAATAATAAGTGATAATTTTGTGGCCTAAATATAAATATAGAAACTAATCAGTGTAAGGCGGCCACTCCCTGGAAATAGAACTGGCGCAGGTTCGAGTCTCACCACAATCAAATATATCTTGGGACGAGCGGCGCACAACTGGTGAATGGGGCCCAGAATAAGCGTGGTGTGGCAATCACCAAAACCTCGTTACCCACAACTCGTTTTTCTAATGAGCCTATACCATAGTGGTTCATGCTCCTGCTTGGCATCCAAAAGACCTAGGATCAAATCCTGGTAGGGGAGAAATGCTTAGAATTGTAGCAGGGAACTGTAGCAGTACTGTAGCAGGTCACTGTAGCGGCAGCGGACTGTAGCAGTGGCAGAACTGTAGCGGCGGAGGGACTGTATCAGGCACTATAGAAGTGCCACTACAGTAGAATTACTGTTCACCAAGGGGTCCTTTAGGGCAAAAAATGGGATTTCTAGCCCTGTATGCTGGTCACTTTTCCTTGGGCCTTCGAGCTATGTAATGGGTCACCCTCTACCTAGTCTAAAGTGTTCTTTTCTTTAATAATAAATTGAGGCTTCGACTCCAACCTTTAAAAAAATTAATATAGAAATTAATGAAATTGGGAAAATGGATAAATATAATCATATCCACCAGAAAACATGTGAAAATAGATTCATATTAACATTTACAGCCACTAACATTTTAACCCAACCTTATAAAATCATGTTCATGAACAAACTTATAATCATAGTTACCCATGATTATTTCCATGAATAAACATCATTTAATAATGGGATATAATTAATTAACTAATACATTATAACACTATAAAAGAACCACCAATCACATAATGATAAAAGATACAAATCTTTTCTATAGGATAACAACATATATCATTCATTCATACATTATGTAAAATTTTGGATTGAAACATAATTAAAATCTACATTCCTAAAACATAACCATAATAATACATCTAGAGAATGGAAATGGATGGTTTCAGATGATCAAAACCATTTTGAAAAGTACAATCCATAAAGGATGTTGATATAAATAAAGTATAATTTTTAAAGCACATGAACGGTTCCTAGAAAAACAAGAAGAAAATAACCTTTAAAATCCTCAATTCAAAAACTAGACATTCTCAAAAGAGGTTATTATTAAATTCTTGGTAAAAAATATAATCATTTAAATGATTCTTAAAATTAATGAATGAAAATACGACATAAAAATATGGTGATTTATTATATATTTTAAAAAATAATTCTACACATTTTCAAAGAAAATCAAAGGTGATCCATATGGAAAATGTCTGAAATGGATCATTTTGATCATTTTCAAATATGGTAAAGCTAATATAAAAAACCCTTACTAAAAAACATTTCTCTATAAAAAATTTAATAAAATATTTTTACAGTACATTGATCTAGAATAGAAACAAGCTAAAATAATTAATATAATATTATAAATAATAATATATTAAACAAATTAAAATAAAAAATATTTTTTATGAAAGAACGTGTTAAAGAGATAAAATTACAATGACTATAAATAGATTCTAGAAATTATATTTCAAAGAGGCAGTATATACACTATATTAATATATATAACTACATCAATAAAATTGATCTCAAGAAGGGAAATTGAGATGAAACCATTACAGCATAGGTAATCATAGAATTAAATAACAAACAAAGAGATAACCATTGATAGTTAGGTAAATAACCATAATATTCATGAAATGTATCAAAAAATAAATAATGTGTATTATATTAAAAACACCAAAAAATGTAGTGTTGAATATATATAATATCATAATGAAGGAAAATTGTGAGGAGGAAACCCTTACCTTAAGACACAAGTTTCATCATATCCACTCCAAAATACAATATAATAAATTTATAAATAATTTAAATCTATATAATAACCATATTTATTACTATACTACTATATTAATTTCACTAATTAGTTCTTTTTACCCATCTACTCTTAAATCGTTATTTTAATCAATATTCAGGTGTTAACTATCTCGTTTCACATAGATGTTTTGACTTTGTGGTTTTTGTCCATTAAAATTTATTATAGAGTCATTATAATTATAATCATATCATTTTTAAAATTATCTTTTTTAAACATTCCATTAACCTTTAAAAGTATCCATGTAAGATTGTAATGAAAATTGGGACATCTCTTCCAACTAAACAGTAGTATACACTTAAGTATTAATGACATTTTAATTATTATAATGGGTTAATTGGAAATAATGTAGATAATGTTTTAACATCATATAATTATAATACTATATTGAATATAATAATTATTCATTTATACTTATCCTTAGAACCATCCATGTATTGAAAAAATGAAAAAATGATCACACTATTTGATTCCTATTGTAGTACATAAGTAAACACAAGATACATTAATTTTTTCATTTGAAGGGAGGGTAAGATTGTATGTAAAAATATCCACACAAGTATAAAAGACATGGTCTATAACTTATTACCCAATTATAATATATAAGTAAGTGCATCATGAGAACCCTAATATTTTAATACTCTTGGTTAATTTTATATAAACGTGAAATTACTAATATAATTTAAAACCTGAAATTCACAATGTATTTTCTTTTAGAATTACACTATACCTCGTCATGTTTCCTTTCATATCAATAACAAAACAGATCGTAGTATCTTTTGGAAAATAAAATATAAGAAAGGGTTTATCTCAAATGCTCAGTGAGGGTAATCATACTTCAGAAGATATGAATAAATTAGGAATAATTAATATTGTAAGGTAAATAACTCAAACACATTACATTTAGTAAAAACATGAGAATAATATGGAATAAATAAATGATGAAAATTTTATTCCATATAATAATCACATGATGTAGAAAACAATATCCATAGATATTCTTAATAATTTAATATTCACATGGAATTTAAATAACTAATGTCCTAATTATAGAATGTAAACTTTCAAACATCTGAAATAGGTGGTCGAATTATGGCACCAATCCATCTAAATAAATTAGGAATTCCTCATCGAAAACAAAAATTATTTTTCATCACGTGTCCTACCGTCGTATCAAGGGGATATAACAGGTCCCACAAATCTGTTAATAATTCTAATGTATTCCTCATAAGAAATGGGTTAATGATAGTAATCAATAGTATTAATATTGAATAACTAACATATATAATTTTTATAATTAGACAAATAAATATATAAAATTATAAATAATCTAAAATATAACTTTGAATTGTAATAAAATTGTACATCCACATTCAAACTGATCATAAAACATTAGATGAAATCATGTATTTTATCAATACAAAATATCCTCCATAGATCATAAGAAAAATATTGTGATGATTATGTTCTTGAATAGAAATACCATATATATATCCTTGAACAATTATGATAAAAAGTACCATTAAATTATGAAAATAAACTTTTATAACTAGTAAAATAAGAATTCAAATATTGATTTTTCATGATTCTGGAAAATTTTGTTCAACCCATATATTTAAAAAAGTACTCCTTTAAATTTTCAATAAAATTAAAATAAGAATTGATTTGAAAAGACATGAATATTCCTTTAAAAACATTATACAAAATGTAAATATATATAAATATGTCATCAATGTGTCACATTGAAATGGAATAAATTGGTTGAGAAAAGTTTTGTTAAAAAGAATTTTGATGAAAAAATATTTCCAATCAAATAAAGAAATAATGTTATATTTTCTATACAAAGTTTTTAAAATCATTTTAAGTACCAAATACTATTAAATGGTACTATTACATGGTGACTATCATTATGATATCTAGTTAAATTAAATTTATTGATATTATGATATAAACACCTAATAATTCCTCCAAGGGAGATTTATACCCAAGAAACCCGAGTAGCAATGAGATTGTAAAATAAACCATCCCCACTAAAGTATCTTATATGTATTAAATACCATAGATTTAATGGAATAATATAAAATATAAAATATCGATAAGATAAATATTATCATGAAATAAATTATATAATGCGTAGCATATACATCACACAAACAAATGAGTGGTTAATATTCTAAATGTCTAATACTTGTAAATGTGATATGAGAAACCCTTATATAGAGTCTGAATAATAACATACATAATTTATCAAAATTCCTAATAAAATTACATTAATTATTTTATTTAATAAAAAAATTCATGTTTATTATTCCTTTTATTTCACATATTACCATGTTATACATAATTATCTGATCAATTATGTTGATATTGGGTGTTGCAATGATATTTGTATTTTGTGTCAAAAATGACTTTAGTAGTTTGATAATCGTACTAAGAGGTAATCATTTAAAAATATATATATTATTAATAATTTATTAATTATCGTAATTATAAATAAATTTTAATTTTAAGACCAATTGTGTGTTATTTTTTTGAGAAATGAAATATGTTATGACAATTGAGATGATATGTCGTATATATAGATAAGTAAAGATTCCATTTTTCAACAATCTTTATTGAAAGGAGTTATGTAATTTTTTACCTTTATAGTGTTATAATAATATAAAAAAATAACGTTACTATTATTTAAATTAAATTACATATATAATTCAAGTTGGTTGGTGATGAAAAGCGACACAAATGGATTCATGAAGGATGTAGTCGAAACGCATATGAACAATATTATCACCATTTAGTGAGTCAAAATGCATAAAATAAAATGATATATTTTGTGTTAATAATTATAAATATAGCAATAATATCATAATTATTTTATGCATATCACATATATTAATTATATTATTACTTATTACCTTCTATGTAATGTGTTATTTAAAAATAAATCATTATCGATTCGAGAGATGGTAATCCACAGTTCACCCGAGAAAATTTATCATAGCCCCTCCAAAATGAAAATAAAAAATGTATATATGATGTAAATAATAAAAATGTATAATTATTTTATAAATAATGAATATATATATATATATATATATATATTATTTATCGTCAAACCTAACTATGAGATGTGTTCATGGAAAACACATCGCATCTGTTAGTAAAGCCGTAGTCCATTATACCCATGACTTGCATTATCATATCCAATTTGAGTGAAGTGTATATAGATATAGGTCATAAAAATTACTTAATAATAAATCTCTATGTTGAAGATATTTTTTAGTTATATAATTTTTAATGAATAATATTCTATGGAGGTGGAAGATGTAATGAAACACAAATGAAAAGTAAGTATCTATATATGCTCTTAGACCGTCTCTTTAGGATTTTAACTAAATTGTAACTATAATTCATTTATGAAAACATATGGCAATTTAGACGAAAATATGGAATTTGGGATGTTATTCAGTTAGGTCATGGCTAATACAAAGGGGTTTTATGGTTTTCATAAAAGTGTATTTGAGATGGACTTTTATAGTTTAGGTGAGAGGCACACTTTTAATTGTTGAAAAAAATGACTACCCATGTTTATCACTTGGAAAAAGGGTCTGAGATAGATTATTTTTTAGAATTGTACATTACAGTGAAGATAATACATCCCTAATGTTAGTGTTTTCCATGTTTATGTCCATTTTTAATCCATATAATCTTAACTTACCATACCCCCTTAGATTTATTTTTACCATAACTTTGTAAATAATGATTATAATTTTTACTATTCATTAGAGTTAAAAAGTGTGATGGCCTTTTTAGAAAATATAAATTATGTTGATTACAAAAAAGGAATTCATTTTTACAAATCATATTCCAAGTAGTAGAAAATTTTAATTTGAAATTGATTATACACACATGATGAGAAAGATATCAATTCAATGAAATGATGCTCAAACATTTAAGTGGTTTTTATATCAAAATAAAAAATGAAATAGATTCAAATGACCAAAATTAGTTTATTAAAATTTTATTTGAATACGTTTTTCACTAAAATATATTTAATATATAATTTACCATTCTAAATTATTTAATTGAAAAGGAAAATTTTAGTAAATAGAAGTATTTCCACAACTAAACAAAAATAAAAATAAATATTTCTAAAACTAACATAAAACCAACCTGATGATTTTTTTATATTATTATTTTAAAAAATATTTTTTAAATTAAGTTATATAATAGTTATAAAAATTAATTATAATTTATTTTTTAATTGTCCAAGTAAAAAACATTTTAGAAAAAATATAATTTTTCATAAAACATTAAAATTACATTTAAATGATTATAGTATTATTTATATTTAATAGATAAGAATTGAATTTATTTTATTCATATGTAGAAAATAATATTTTCATAATTTATTTAGTATTATTCATACACGCAAAGTAAAGGCATAGCTTATAATGATCAAGATTAAATATTAATATTGATATAGATTATCATTTTTTTTCATAAACCGGATCTACATGACTAAAAAGCTATCAAAGAGATTTAATTTAATTATGAATCAATTTAAGATAAATTATTGGAATTTTATATTATATTGTCTTCTTGGTATTTTTTCCATACATCCAACTGAAGAAGATGTTCCAATTTGAAAATTTATAGGGAGTTACATTATCAAGATTGAAAGAAACTACATGATCATAATTTTAGGTTGATCTTGGTAATGAGTGGTTGGAAATTTGAAAATGAATTTATTGAAAATAGACAATGTGATAATGGTTGAAAAAACATCCACACAATAGGATAGATTGGGAATTAAGAATATCATCTGGATTAATCACATAACTAGGATTCATTGTAAGAGAAAATAAGTGTAAATTTAAGGTAAATAATTATAGAGACTGATAGAGGTCATTGACCATAATAATTTAAATGATCAGTATATAGTTAATAAACCAAAAAGGATAAATAATTTTTTGAGTTAATGGACCATTTAAATAATTTAATACTAATGTAATAGGATAATGTTTTTGTTTCATGAAATCTTTCAAAAAGATGATGGATTCTATTATGATATAGACTAATTGCGTAATGAAAAAATACATACATGATACCTATTTAATTTATTGTTAAAATTTCATCTTTGATCTATGATTAAATCATTTTCTTCTTCATTTCATACTAAAATAAAAGAATATACAAGATAAATTTTTAAGGACACAAGCATTGATATTACCAATTAATGAATTGTAATATACATAAAATATTAACAAGATATTCCTCGTATAATTACATAAATAACAAGGAAAACATATGTTTTTTAAACTATAAAAAATTTCCATATTGATCCATTCTATAAATATTTATCATGATGAATCATCCAAAACCAATAAACCATAATTCAATATCAAATTTTTTTGAATCAATTTTAATAAATCAATATTATATTCCACAATAAATATTAATATGACTTAATTTCACATCAAAAATATGTGAATACCATTATCACCAAATAAAAAAAATCAAAATATTCATTCTTACAAGTATTAAATTTCATGTTGATGAATATGTTCCATAAAACAATACATTTTGTAAACTCCACCAAAGATAACAAGAACCAAACAATCACTAAAAAAGTTCTGGTCATAATAAATATATTTTAAAAAATAATGTAACAGCCAAATGTCTTATAATATGTTTCTTGTTAAATAAAATTAATTTCGTTGATAGGTTATGTTTCATGTAATACCATTCATTAACAACACATCCAATATTATTATAACACATTTATTAAATTGGAGGAAATGAATAATATTAATCACATTATGGAATTTCCTAATTACATATTCCAAATAATTTTTAAAATTAATATTAGGTGTTTTATAGATATAATATTAGTCAAAATCTAGTTTAATGCTTAAAAAAAATTTTATGTAAAAAATGATTGGGCACCCTTTAATGATGCCCTTGTTTTATAAAAGCATTTTGATAATTTCATAAATTATATTTGACATAATAATATTTTTACTTGAAATTTAATCATTATACTTTACATTGGGATCATTTTATTCACACCCATGTTCTTCATTAAAGGTACTTATATTATCATATTTTTATTCTAGCATCCCCAGCTAAGACCCCCTAAGACCCCACAAATTATGGTCTCATTTGGAGACGTTTTGACGGGATAAAGGAGGGTGCAAGGTTTAGGGGCAGGATTTTCCGAACAGTGAGTCCAAATCCATCTCATTAATAGTGGGTTAAATGATTTATTTCCATTCCTGGGGTTTATACTAACTCTCCCTTTTTCCCCACACTGATCCTAATAGCCTGGCGACCCTGAAAGCCACTCAAACCCTCATTGGAACTCCATTTTGCAGGGGGATTTGGTGGATAAACTTCAAACAATCTCAAGTAAGTGTTTGTACCTCTATGATCCTCCCATAATGTTGACGAATCTTCCAATTTCATTTAATTACATATTATTTATAGGGTAGGGTTTCTAACTAAGGGTTTTACTTTTGGTTTTCATGGTCCAATCTTCTTATTTTAGGCTCGATCTACCATCCTTGAGGTGCGGGGGTGGTGCGATTGAATATTCTCCAAAAGGATTCAATGTTTTAACCATTTTGGTAAGTTATTTCATATATATTCAATCCTGGTGACATATATTTATGTTATAATATCATTTTCATGTTTCATTCATTTGATTATTTGTGAAAAAATTGGTTTTAGTGGTATTTGTAAAGAAAATGATGTTTAAGTGCCATTTTTATGTGAAATTGTTGATTTCTAATAGAAATATTTTATTGGTTTATTTGGGGATTCCTGATAATTACTTATATGATTTTATTGAAATCTATTAAGGCTGAAAATCATGTTTTTAATGTTCATCTTTGTTGTTTGTTGCTGAAAAATCTGGTTTTGGTGACATCTGTTAAATAAATGATTTTTGGTACCCATTTTTTGTTAAATTTGGTGTTTGAGATGGATATTTTATGTTATACCTATTGGATGTTTTTTATAACTCATGTAATGGGTTTATTGAAGTTTTTTTGGGTGCAAAAAATTATTTCTTTGTGATTGTGAGTATGCACATGGTGTTCAAAGTGGGGGTTTAAAGGGATTTTTGAGGTCAAAACAGTGTTACCTTTTTTGATGTTGTTTTATTGAAGATCAATATGTTTTGTTGTCTATGTTAAGATTTATAAAGTGTTTATAGATACTTTATTGTTTGTATGTGACCATTAGTGGTATTTTTATATTCAAAGGAATGTATGCAGATTTCAGAAATTGTTTGAGCACAATGGGGGAAGCCCAGGTACCTAGGAGGGTTGATATGTACTAGTACGCTAGTGATACAGATGTGTTTTTTCCTTGTTTCAATGAGTGCGTTGAATAATGAAATCACTAAAATAACTATATTTATGATTTTTGGGAACCAGTAGGTTATGGTTATGTTCTCTATTAGTGTCTAGTTCATGGGAATGGATTTTTCTATGGATAATTTTCACCGAAGTATGAGTAACATTGGGCCCGAGACTATCTACAGCGCATGGGTGTTCCATGATTTGGTGCTCATTTTTTTAATAGTATTTACCATTATCATAGGTTTTGTTTGGATTTAAATTTCAGTAGATAACATTTCTTATTCAAATGTGTTAGCATTCTGAAATTTTTATTTTGAAAATTTTATACAATTAGATGTTGTATTTCGTGGAATTTATCACCTAGTTAACTAAAATTATAAAACTGCGTGATTTTTCACCTTGTATTTCAAAATATTTAGAATATTTGGATGAAATCTTATAGTAATTAGGCTCAAAGACTACTGACACTTCTTCGGTGTTTGTATACATGTTTATGTTTATCATAGGTAAGGGCAAAGCCTCGGGTGAAGGTTGTTCGGGTTGTTAGTCTCCTCCTATGGTGCGGTGTTGTGGAGACGCCTCAGGGGTGATGACCCCTGGTCATGTGGAGTCTATGTGGATCATTTTCTAATATTTTTATTTATGTTTGGACCTATTTTACATTATTTAAAACCATGTATTCAGAACTGGTTTCTGGTAAGGCTTGTTTGTTATGAAATTTTCAGATTCATATTATTGATTGTTTTTAATGTTTTCCACTTCCATACTTGGGTAAATCATTCCCAACCCATATTTATTAATTCCTGAGAACATAATAATCCCGTAGAGATAGGGAACAATATTCGGTTATTTTCATGGGTTGGATTTTTTTATAGTATTAGTGGTGATTAGATTCGGTTCGTGACAAATTGGTATTAGAGGTGGCCAATGTTTTTGGATTATATTACTATTTTTGGATGAGTCGTGATAGAAAAGAGCTAGGACTGTTGAGGATCATAGTTTTGGTCCCAAGTATGGTGCAAGGACCTCACCTCTCGTGGAAGACCTTGTGTCACCAGGGGATGTTGGAATTGTCTAATTGACTTCACTTCCAGGTGAGATTTGTGGGATATAGACCACAAGTGGACATTGGGGGGGGGTGAAATAGTTGTTTCTTTTATTACATTAATGTGTTGATATTTTTTTATTTAATTTATTTGATTAAAATTTTTATAATTGTGGTATTTACTATTTTTGGTGACTATTGCGTTTTGTAACAATATGCCTCTACTATAAGCTCTCATTCACCCACAGGAGGAAGCTGGAGAGAGTTCTCCCACACCAATTGATTATAGGGCAATTGAAGATGTGGTTTGGGTCATCCACGCTCTAGGATATGGACAAGCTCCTTTTCATTTTCATGTTGGAGCATATACATGGGTCCTAAAAACATAAAGCATAGGATATTATGAAAAACAGGCCTCATACATTTCGAGGAAGCATATAACACCATGAAGTAGAGGAATTGGTCGAGAAGATCGAGCACATGTATGTGTTCCAGGATAATCCCAAGGAACTACTAGTGAACTAGACATAATTTCAATAAGAGGGTCCCAACCACAGGTGGTGGGAATCAGTACATCAATCTGGGAAGAATGAGTACATGCGTTGTGTGGATTTCAAGGTCTTCTTCAATGAATAGTACTAACCTGTTGTGTTGGCTTATTCCAGATCTTGAGAGATCATGGACCTTGATCATTAGAGTCTTTCTATGATGGAGTATAGAATCCATTTCCCTATGTGGGTTTGGTATGCCCCTCACGTCATCTCGAATGAACAAGCGAAGACCCAGAGGTTTGAGAATGGCTTCCAACAAATGATATAATCTGAGGTGTTCATGTTTAATCTAAGGACTTATACTATGGTTGTTGTCTGAGCATGTATGTAGGAGGTTATAAGTAAATTAAGGACTATTTTCTCTACATCAGTAACAATAGTAGGGAGTGGATGATCTTTAAAGAAGAAAATGTAGCGGGAGGAATAGGTGAATAATGGGGGTTGTAGTTCATGCCACTCTTACAGGATGTTTTCATCTACGGATTTTGATGTGAGATTAGTCATGTGCCACCAGTGTGGGAAGCTGGAGAACATCTAACTAACATGCCCACTTCCTCTGAATACTTGTTACCAATGTCATGGTATGGGATAGTAGCATCTCTTTTACGGGGTGGCTCGTCCACTTCAAAGTAGGGCATATTCAGTGGCTTCAAGAGGAGTGCTTGAACAGTCAGATCCATCAATGATGGGGGGTTCTTGATTTGGTCGTAAGGGTGGTAGGGATGTTTTATCTTCTAGGATGTGCCTGTTCAGGGCATAGACACAGCCTAGAGGCCATCCTCAGGCAGATACCGGAAATCTCCATGTTGTGGATCCTATACCAGCAGGATCGTAGGCAAGACCATCGACAATACGAGGTATCGTTATGATAACATCATATATAACTTCTTCTCTTTTTGAAACATGTACCTTTGTTTCATTCATTTCTATCTATTTTTTGGACATACTGAATTTTCCAATCATGTTTTTGAATTTTGCGATATAGTTGGGGATGCCATTGGAAATGAAGATGGAGTAGGGTCTCAGATGCTCATCATGTGTTCTTTTCCATGATTGGGTTTGAGATGGAGTGGGACATATTGGTCCTTGATATGAAACTATTTTACAAAATTCTTTGAATGGATTTTCTAGTACACTTCCAGTCAGACATATATTGCTCTAGGCAGCAAGTGGGTTTCACGACACCAAATTGAGTCGTCCAGTTTTTTTGGGGAGAATGAGATCATCAGTCGGGTCGTGGAGGACCTCCACTACTAGATTTTGGATTTCATATCCTCTATTTATCATTATTCACACTATAGGAATATGGAATTTCCCATGAAGGTTCACTACTTCATGTAGTGAATTATTTTTATGAGGTATTCTTAGATGACTTTTCATGTTATCCATCAGAGTGGGATGTAGAGTTCTCGATTGATCTAGTGTCGGGAACATGACCAATATCTCTTCGCTCATATGATATGGCCCTACTAAGGTGAGGGAGTTAATGATACAACTGGATGACTAATAATCCAAATAATTCATTCTCTCGAGCATCTGTCATTGTTTCTCTCCTCTGTTGTTCACAAAAATGGCTGATGGATCCCTCCGGTTGTGCATTATCTACCAGAAGCTGAATAAGGTAACAATTAAGAACAAATACCATTTACCTAGAATATTATTTGTTCGAATAATTTATGGGGGAAAATTAGTTCTCAAAAATTGTCTTATGTTAAGGATACCATCAACACAGGGTGAAAGTGGCAGAAATTTCGAAGATATCCATCTGATGTAGGTACAAACACATTGAGTATTTGGTCATGAACATTTTATTAAACAATTCCCCAGTGGTATTCATAGAACTCATGAATAGGGTGTTCCACCGATAGCTCGATTCCTTCATTATAGTGTTCATGGATGACATAATAGTATACTCTGGCTATGAGGAGGAACATGAAAATCCCTTGAAGATCATCTTGGGAACATTGAGGGATCACCGCCTATATGCAAAGTTATCAAAGTTCAATATCTAGATCAGGGAGGTAAAATTTATGGGGCATGTGATCTTAGAGAAGAGGGTTTCTGTGGACCCTGAGAAATTAGTGTGATCATGTTATGGGTGAAACCGAAGAATTCCGTCGAGATCCAGAGTTTCCTCGGCCATGATAGTTATTATAGGAAAATTATTCAGGATTTCTCTCAGATTACTTCACCGATGACCGTGCCCACCAAGAAATAGGTGATGTTTTTATGGGGCCCATAATTCCAGGCATCATTCGAGGAGCCGAATATGTGGTTGAATACCACCCCTCTTCTGATTTTCTAGATTCCAAAAAGGGTTATGTGGTGTATTATGATGCTTCAGGTATGGGTCTTGTATTCATGCTTATACAGGATGATCATGTGGTGGGGTATGGATTCCCGCCCACTCTGACCATATGAAAATAACTAACGGGCCCATGGTATGGATTTAGCAGCTGTGAGGAACACATTGATTTCCTGTCATCACTACCACATTGGGGAGATGTTTTTGATCTAATATGATCACAAAAGCATGTCCGATATCTTTTCATAGAAGGACCTCAATCCGAGGAAACTCTTTTTGATAGAGTAATTTTAGGGGTTTGACATCAACATTTTTTAATCCCTAGGAAAGGGAAATGTAGTGGAAGATGGATTGGGCCGAATGGTACTGTGGAACAATTGAGGATGTATAGCAACTTGTAAAATCTGATGGGCCTCTTTTCAAAAAATGCATATGCCGGGACCAAAGAGCGTAGTGAAGGTGCATTCATGTTGATTATTTAGTTAAATCCTTCTATATTGGTGTTTATTTAGGGAGGACAGCCCTTTGATGAGCTTTTTCAATGGTCTAGGTAGTTTCTTCAGTGTGGGAAGACGTCCCATGATTGCTCGTCTTATCTTGAGGGAATCATGTGCTTGAAGAGCCATTCCGTAGTGCTGTTATCTCTGCGGAAGGTGTTGATGTAGGATAGCCACCTATGCCAATGGGGTGTCTATCTAGGGGCCACCAACATGTATTATGATGTCCGTTTGAATTTCTAGTAGCCCGGTATGAGATGAGACAATGCAGACTTCATTTTGAGATACTACACATGCTAGTAGGTGAAAGCAGAGCATCAATGGCCCTCCGGTTTTCTCCATCCATTACCTATTCCTACCAAAAAGTGGGATGTGGTTTCCATGGAATTAATTGTTGGCATACCAAGTACACCATGGGGTATGAATTCCATTTGGGTGGTGATTGATAATCTGACCATATCATCTCACTTTATTCAGATCATAGATAGATCTAAAGTGGATGACTTGGGACATTTTTTTCTTAATGTGGCGGTGAGACTTCATGGTGTTCCATCATCAGATGTATCAAATAGTGGCCCATGTTTCACTTCATGATTTTGGGAAGACCTAAAAAATTTCTTAGGGTCAAGGATCAATATGAGTATGACATACTATCCTAAAACAGATGGTCATACAGAACGAGCGAACCAAATTCTAGTGGACATGATCCACACATGTGTTTTAGACTTTGGAGGTTCATGGGATAACCATTTGGGATTGGTTTAATTTTACTATAATAAAAATTACCAATAATATATTTTAATTGACCATTTTAGGAACTCTTTTGTCAGCCATGTCGGCCCCCCTATGATGGGTTGTGGTAGGAGTGACTTCACTGTTTGGGCCGAACCTTGTGCAGTAGACTTTTGAGAAGGTCAAATTGACCAGGCAGTACTTGTTGATAGCTTAGAGCTGTCATAAATCTTATACTGACTGGATGAATCGTCACCTAGAAAATTTTATTGGTGACATGGTATTCTTGAATGTGGTCCCTCGTCTGGGCCATCGTCGATTGGGGAAGTAAGGGAAGTTCACGCTGGGATATTTCCACCCTTTTAAGAACACCAAGAGTATTGGAAAGGTGGATTATAGTTTAGACATACCTTCTAACATGAAATAAATACATGATGTCTTCTATGTATCCTAGTTGAAAAAATAGACCATGGATCTGTCCCATGTGCTGAGTTGGGAAGAACTAGAGAGAGAGCATGACTTGTAAGTTTTTGTACAGCTAGTGAAAATAGTGGACTCCCAAGTGAAGGTGATTTGAGGGAAGTATTTTCCACTGGTATTGGTTCATTGGAAACATTTTAATGATACACATGTGACATAGGAGTGTAATTAATGGGTTGATGATGATTACCTATTCTTGTTTTCCGATCAATCCTCTAGTCAACTTTCTAGGATGAAACGTTTTCATGGTCGGGAGAATTGTCACACCCATGTTCTTAATTTAATGTAATTATATTTCATATATATTTATAAAATCATCCCCACTAATTCCACCTAATCCCCCACATATTTTCGTGGCATTTATAGATGTTTTTAGTGGAGAAAGTAGGCAGCACGGTTTTGGTGCACGGATTTCCAATCCGTTCCCTGAAACAATGCGCCCAGGTCGAGCTCATTAAAAATGTGTTAAATAAAAACATTTCACTCCCAAGAGATATAATAACTTGACCCTTTCATCCCCAAAAAGAACCTAAAATCCATGGAAGCCCTCAAATTTTCACAATCCCTCATTGGAACTCCATTTTGATGGGGGATTTGGTGGGGGAACTTTAGAAAATATTATATAAGTGTTTCTCCCTATTAGTTCATCCCATTTTCATGAAGTTTCTTAAAATATCCATGAAGTCCCAAATAACCAGATGGAAGGTTTTAGAACCTAGGTCTTAACTTTTGGTGTTCATGTTCCAATCATTTTATTTTAGGCTTGATCTACCTTCCTTGAGGTGCGGTGGTGGTGAGATCGAATTTTTTCACAAAGGATTGAATGTTTTACCAATTTTGGTGTGTGTTTCCATGTGTATGCAATCCTTGTGACATAAATTTCCGAGTTTATGAAAATATTATTTTTATATGATTTTGTTATTGGTGAAAAAATTGGTTTTAGGGGAATTGTTTATTCAAATGAAGTTTAAGATTCATTTTTAATTGAAATTATGGGGTTTTCATAGAAATATTTTATTGGTTCATTTGAGGATTCCCTATAACTACTTAGTTTATTTTATTTAAATGTATTAGGGCTGAAAATCATGTTTCTAATGTTCAATTCCTATGGTTGTTGGTGTGAAATCAGGCTTGTGTGATGTTTTTATAATAAATGATTTTTGGGTACCAATTTGCTGTTAAATTGGGTGTTTTAAATGTATATTTTTTGTTATTCCTATTGGTGTTTTTTTATAACTCATGGATTGGTTTCATAGAAATTTTTGGGATGTAGAAAATTATATAATGGTGAATTTGAGTATTTATAGGGTGTCCAATGTGGGGTTTTAATGGTATTTTTGTGTGCAAAACATTTTTAGCATTTGTGAAGATGTTTAAATGAAAAACAAAATTTTTAATTGGGTGTTTTAATTGGTATAATTTGTGTATAGATAATTTATTGTTTGTATGGGCCTGTAGTGGTGTTTTAATATGTAATGGGATGTACGTATCATGCTGAATTTTTTTTAGCACTAGGGGTGAAGCCTAAATTCCTAGGAGGGTGGATATAAACTAGTACACTAGTGATCTAGACGGGGTTTTCCATGTTTCACTGAGCAAGATGGATAAAGAAAACTCTAACAAAAATATATTGATGATGATTAGGTATCACTAGGTAATGTGTATGTTCCCTACTAGTGTATATTTCATGGGAATTGAATTTTATATTGATATTTTACACCGCGTACGAGGTACATAGGGCAAGAGACTATGTAGTCCTAAGGGTGTTCCCGATTTGGAGCTAATGGGATTTGTGTTATTTACCCTTGACATAGGGTGTTTCGGCTCTACATTACAATATATAACATTTCTTATTCAAATTTTATAACATTATGAATGTTTTATTTTGAAAACTGTTTATAATTGAAAGTTTCATTTCATTGAATTTATCACCACTTTTCCAAAAATATTAAATCTGCGTGCATTTTAACCTTGTATTGCATACTCATTGGAATCATTTGGTGGTATACTATTGTTATTAGTATCACACTCTACATAAACACCTTGGGTCTAGGTATACATTTTTATGTTTGAAACCGATATGGGAAAATCCTCAGGTGAAGGCAGTTGGGGTTGTTAGTCCCCACCTATGGTGCGTTATTGTGGAGACATCTCAGGGGTGATGACCCGATGTTGTGTAGTCTGTGTGGATGTTTTGTAGATAATTTTAATTATGCTTGGAGATGTTTTACATTATTTAGAACCATGTATTCAGATCTGGTTTCTCTTAAGGATTGTTTGACATGAAAATATTAGATTCATATTATTTATTGTTTTTAAGGTTTCATGTTGTCATACTCATGTAAATCGTTCCCAAAAAAAAAATTTGATACCAGGGAACATGTTCGATCCCATGGGGATAGCTAATGTACTTTTTATATATTCAATGGGATGTATTTTTTTCTAGTATTATTGGTTAAAAAATTCAATTCGTGAAATTTGTTTACTTATTTTTCAAATTAGATTAATATATTGATGAATAGTGTAAAAATATTGCATTTTAGTTGAAGACAATTTTTTCATATAAATAATATATTGTGTTAAATTGGTTTTTTAATTGATTTTGAAGTATAATTATACAATAATTTATCATTTAATGTGATTTATGTTATTGGAATAAATTAAACATTTAATAACGATATAAAAAAAATTCAATCTTTTGTATGTTTTCACTTTAAAAAACTCAATTTCTCATTTTTTTCAAGGGGATTAATTTTAAATTAATTCTTTCTTATTATTTGTTTATAATTTTAAAAAATGTATTCGAAATTTTGAATTAGTGGGTTCGATTTCTGTAAATAGGTTTCATTTATTTTTTAGACTTTATGAATAATATCTTCAGTATTTTTTTTAAAATACCAAAATTAAGGGTAAATATAGTAATTAAGTGTAAAAATAATATTTTGATTATTATAAAATTAACTGAATAATTATTCTAATATTATTACATGAGTTTATTTTGTGAAATATCATCCTTGGAACGATTTTATGCCTTTTAGAGAAAATTGTAAGATATTATTCCATTTTTGTATTTTATTATAAGGAAAGTAGAATTTGCCATACTATTGTTTTTAATATATATTACATGTTTATCCCTTTATTTAGATAATAAATTCTAATATTAAAACTAATTTAATTGATTTAATGTTAATATTTATTTTACTATTTTATTATAAAATTTTAGGGAATAAATAATTTAATTTCTGTCCTTCACATTGATGATGCCATAATTATTTTATTAACATAAATATCAAATAACACTAAATAAAAATATTAAATTAACATTAATTTGATCTAATTAATGTAATAGAAAAAATTCGAGATTAACTATACATATTAGGTATTTATTTTTTTTGGTTCGAAGTTATTTTGTATTAATGATAAGTATTTAATGTCTTGTAGTGAATAGTTTTAATGATATTTTAAAATAAATAATATTTAATTAGATGACATATAATTAACTAAAATACAAAATTGGCCAAGAGGTTTGTATACAGATTAATATGTTATGAATGATCCATTTATTGTTCATTTGGAATTTTATATTAAGTATATAAAACCATAATGAATCGAAAAACATGTTATCACGGAATGAGATATAGAGTTTAACTAAGGGATAAATACAAATGATAAGGGTATGAACGTGAGAGAAAAAATTGATTAAAATTAATTTTTTGTGAGTATTTGGAACTGGCCACATCTTATCATCTAAATAACACACATTGGAGTCATTTTGAATTGAAAATTAATTTATATTAACTGGAAATTATGATATTTACAAAAAGTACACCCACCTCATATATAAAAGGGAACCTCCACCCTCACTTCCTAGTTCCACTTTGATCTTTATATCTCATCAAATCTGTAAAAAAATTAATCTCCTACCATCCATAACCTCATATTACAAGCCTCACATGAAGATAATAGTCGAATAAGGGCCGATTTTAGTATAAACCAAAAAAAGTTACCCAAATAAGAGGTAATGTTCTTAAATGATCCCTTTAGTTTTATTTATTTACACACATCATTGTTCCATATCATTAAAGGATAATATAATAACACCAGTATCTTAAATATACAATGATATTTTTATGTTGAGGGTTCTACCTACATTTTCACAGACACACTTATATTCATGATCATGATGACCATTTTCTCCACTAATGATGAAAAGTCATTCTATTATTAGTAATGTACCATTTTTTTCCTTTCACAAGGTTCACATGTTTTAAAATACCTATTTCGCTTATTCACTTTATCCATATATTTATCTTTCATCCTCGTATTCTATTTATTCCCTTAAATTCCATAATACATGAAGAATTATTTATCTTCCTTGGTAGCACATGATATTATATCCTCCTTTAATGATAATGTTTAGCTGATAAATTCCCTCTAGATGATTGTCTTAATAAATTCAATGATGTGATCAATCATGCTCTATGGATTATGTATGTAGAATATGTCATTCAATTCTATCCTTTTAATGTCTGGGTCATACTTTTAATCATTTTCATGTTTTTTCTTTCATAGAATTAAGAAAAATATTTCCATATCCTATCATTTGTTACAAGTAAAAAAATGATACCATGAAGAATATTTTGAAATAATTATAATACAATCTTTTTTATTTCCTCATCATTCTTAGTGATTTGAATAACCATCAATCTAGATCTCCCATGAGAAGATAAATAGTCATGATAGCATTATCTATTTCACTACATTCCCGAGGTAGAAATATATTACCTAATGATTATATTCGTTTCTATGAAAAATATTGCATCTTAGTCTATCCCACCCATATTTTTAATAATTTTATTTCTTATTTATATTTAATTAAATTTCATAGATGGGATTCACTACAGGAAACATCATGTCAATCTTGTGCTATATGAAACACTCCCATAGCTTATGTTACAAGAAACAATTAGTTTTAACAATTATATTATATATTATCAATGTGCTATTTATAAACTAGATGTTAAACCTATGGATATGAATTATGATGAATATTTTTTAAAAATTATATTTAATGATTTATATTAAAAATTATTTGTATTATAAAATAAATATTTTTTTGTTTAGTATTTTCATATTTCAAAAATATATCTTTCTCAACAAAATATTTCTCTATGTATTCTTAGAATAATAAAAAAATTAGGTTTTGGAAATTTTAAAAAATTAATTTGATAAATTAATATTATTTTTTGAATTTATAATGTCAAAATTATATTTTGGTGAATTTTTGGGACATTTGTAAAATGTTTCTTCTATTTATAAATAATGAAAAAGAATTAATTTTAATTGAAAATAGAATTTTATTTTAATATATTTGTAAAGATAAATTATATTTTAAATTGTTATTAAATTATAATTATTTCAATTATAAATATATTAATCCAATTCTAGTATTTGGAATCATTTTTATGGAATTTATATATAACATATTTTTAAACCTATAAACATTTTGGCTTAAAAAATATTATTTATCACCTTGTATGTGAAATTATTTTTGAATTATTTTTTTCTAATTCATGAAATTGAATTTGGAAAAATGGATTTCATTTTTTGAATTAGATTAAATAATTATTTTTAATAAGTTGTTCATAAATTTTTATCAAATTGAATAGTGAATTTAAAGAAATTAATCTACGTAGTTTAGGTAAAAATTGGATTACTATTGATTAAACTAATATGAGAAGAGTTAAAATAAACAACAATATTTACAAAATTTTATTCAATGTGTATATTTAGACCTTGGATATAAATTAATATGAAATATGTATACATATCAACACATTACTTCAAATATTAACCATATAATATGTACTATAATGAGAATGAAAAAAAATACTATTCTTGAATTTATAATCTATAATAAATTTGGATAGGTTAAAACCGAATTTTTCCTATTCTAAATATTTTTTTGAAATAAAAATGAGTTTTTTCATAATATTTGATAATTAATTTTTATGAAATATTTACTTATTTAAAATGATTAATAAATGCCGACATAATAATCACATAGATAAAAAAACATAAAATAATGAATATAAAAAATAATAAATGTGAAGTAAACATAATGAATTATTGTGTTCCATTATTTTTTAAATGAATATACCATTTATAATAGATTTGGACATGATTCATTTTAATTCCATAATTGTTTTTAAAATTTTAAATTCAATTCAATTGAATTATGTAAAATGTTATATTAATGTATTTTTAGGATAAATAATATTTTATTAAACAATTATAAATTAATAAAATTAAATATTCATTCAAGTGAATTTTGGAAGAAAATAATACAATATATGTTATATTAATATAAGAATTTAATTTGTATAATCAATACATAGTCCTTTAATGAGTAAAAACAGTGTCAGTGATGTTAATGATAATGAGATGTTTTTTCACATTACATGGGCTTGTTTTAAAATTAATGTTCAACAAAGATATTTATTTTGAAATAAATATTATTTAATATTTAAAATAAATGTGTCCAAATTATATTATAAAAACCATTCTATTTTATTCTTATTGTATAAACTGCATAGAGTAGAAAAATTGTAACTCCAATGAAGAACAAATATAGTTAAAAAAATGAAACTAAGTAATTAATGAAAAAAATGATTAAAAACATTGTCTTGATTTGGGTTGGGTGTTTTTATATAACATATTATATCTACCAACATGTATTTATCAATTATGGATCCACATGAGGTAATATTGACTTCCCAGAAGTGAATACTTTTGATTATTTACAAGAATTGAACTCCTCCTCAACAATTAAATGGCACTCACTCTTCCCACATTGTCACACTCTTGAATAAATTTGTGTCGACCAAGAAATTACAAAAATAAAATTTAAACATCCCTACCATAATAAAATAGGCATAATTGTTTTTATAAATCCATCCTAGTAAGGCTTTAGTGAAAACCTAAAGTGTATACCTGAAGAAGAGGAAATTTTATTCAATGATAATTTCTATTTTATTTAATTCTCCAACATATTCAATAATAATATTATCACTATAACAATATATCTTCATTATATTATATATAATGAGATGTTTTTATATTAATAATGTGACCAAAAACCAAAACAACATCTAAAAAATGGGTTATGATTTCATCATTTTTATGTATAGGTGACCACCGCCTTGTGAACTCATGTCATTGGTTTTTCCATTCCCACCATTCATGGTATGGAGTAATGATGTTATTATTTTATATATAATATATATATTTAAATTATATTTTTTTATTATGATTCTGGGTGTTTTATATGACACTTTCCTTCATGGTTTAATTTTTTTTATAATAAAATATTGTTCTTCGAAGGTACTATGGAATATCTCCTCGCGAAGTGATTTGG
The DNA here is from genome assembly GCA_963277665.1 of Viscum album. NCBI lineage: Eukaryota > Viridiplantae > Streptophyta > Magnoliopsida > Santalales > Viscaceae > Viscum > Viscum album. The sequence goes on along the minus strand of OY728152.1, from coordinate 1,613,284,650 downwards.
ATTGTTAATGATTTACATTGAATTTACTAATTATAGTAATAATAAAAGATTGTGATCTATATTACATAAAAATTAATTATGAATGATAATATATATCATTTACTTTTCTTTCATTCAACCGAATAAGAAAATAAAATGTAGAATTTGTGAGATTTCATGACCATCATCTCCATGAATGGTGTATTTCATTTTCTATTACTAAATATTATGGATTACTATTAATAAATATAAATAATATTTAAATATATCTGACCATTCTATATTTTATGGAACAATGACTAATTAAAAATTATCCCTAAATAAAAAATCAAAAGTTATATGAACAAATAAAGCGGTTATTACCCGAAATGTACCATTAAAATGAAATTGTTAATAAAAAGTAATAAAAGGTCATTAAAAAATAAATAATGGAATGAAATATATAATTATTATTCATTAATATATTAATAATAATAATTTATTTATTATATAAGAGTGTTGAATGAGTATGACAGATGTCAACATTTAATATATGATTTTTCTATCTCACTATTATTGTTATGTGAGACACAACCATATTCACAAAATGATAATTTTAAGTGGTATAAATAATAAATATAATTGTATATTATGATACATACACTTAGAATTATTTTGGTCTACATATCCATTAAGGATTTATCATTCATGGGGTCTATAGTTCATAATTTCACAAATCGTTATGGGATTTTTCTGTCAATTTTTTTCATTGAGATGTATGTTTGGTTATGCACCTATATTCATTTACGATGTTTATGTACATTCCATTATACATTTTATATCTGGAATTTATTCATCATTATGTTATTTTATTTTTCATTTTATGTTATTCGTTAATGGTTCTTATGAATAAATGTTTCGAAACTGGTAGAAATTTGATATTGCAATTTCATTATTTATTAGGATTGTTGACGATTATGTATCCAATATTGAAATATTATTATATAAGTCTCAATTATTCTCATGAAATTTCTTCCTAATGGTTATTTATAATTTCATCAATCATTCGTACTATTTTCCACTATTTGGTAATTAATATACATAATAAAATGTTTTTATGAAAATCCATATGTATTTCTATCTTTGGTAGGAAATATTTTTTCTTCCAAAACCATGTTTAATAAAAAATGTTTTAAAAAAATATTTAAAAGGCTATTTTAGTCTATTTTAGATAAAAAGGAATTTGAAAAAATTTTATGGTGTAAAATTATTTTTAAATTATCTTCAAATCTCCCTTTATATGTTTCATAGGTTATTTTCAATGAAAATGATTTCTTAAATGTTTTATATTTAAAAACTGAGTTATATAAAATATAAAATCATCATTATATTTTTAAAACATTATTTTCGATAGAAAATGTTATTATTTTTTTTAATATTTTGTAATGATTTTATGAAATTGGAACAAATATTTTTCTCATGAAATTTTTCTAATTATATTTAAATAATATTTTCCATATATAATGACATGAATTAGAGTTACTTATGCCTTATTTTGGAGATGATCCATTGAAACCATTCATATTATTTTCCTGATGAGTTTTCTATGGTTTGATGTTTATGAAATACGTTTCTCCTCCATTATTTATAAAATGAGTAAATTCAAGTGACATCCACTACATTACATATGTTATTTTATGATGAAATTATTAAAAAACATTTATCATTTCAATATGATATGATATTATGAAATGTTTATGATAATAATTTCATTTCGGTTACACAAAAATATTTTTTCATTATGTCTCAGCTGGGACCAATATCTCCCTCAATTTCATGGGGAAATGATTTATATCTCATGATATATACATTATGGTAATGGGGAGTAAATTTTGGTTGAGAGTCAGAAATTTTCTATTACGATGGTATTGAGAGTGAACCATATCTACTATGATGGTTTGGGGAGTGAAACCATTACATAATGAGAAAATGGATACCAATATGGATGGAGTTACCGCCCTCCAAGGAGGTGTTTCCTCCTATTTTAAACATGATTACATATGCACAGTGTTATGCATGAACCTGATAACATGTTCACAATATTAAGCATGAACCTAGATTTATATTCGTAAGATTATGTAATTACCTAATTTATCCTATTTATATTATTGGGTGAACCTATTTATATACAAACAATTTCACAACTTTATATACAGAGGTGTCTTCCACAATGTCTATGTGTTATTCCACTATTATTATCTCACTGCTAATGTTCATTTATTTCCTTAGGATTCATGTGTTATGAAATATAAATCTTTGTTCCATGAAATATGATTATGATACATTTTGTATTGGTCATGGTTTAAAAAAATTGTATGTTCTCATACACTTATTTTCATTATATGATTATTTATCTCCCATTTCTACCATTATTGAGCATTTGATCTCACCAATTATTATGTTTCATTTCCCCTGGTTGTGACATAAGGTTTTAGATAGGGTATTCAATAAGGATTACTAAATGAGATAATATTTATGAGGAAAAAAATGATCATTCACTATATTTGAATAATCCTTTCCATGATTTCAATGGGTTAAACAAATTATGGTCCTCAAGCACATGTTTGTTAAATGTAATGAATATTCATAAAAAATGATGTCATATGCAGGTATTAAAAACCATGGTATCTAAATTTGATATCAAGGATAAATTTTTTATTTTCCAATGGAATCTAAGATGAGATAATGTTAGTGAAACCCCTAGGAATATTTTTATTTATATGTCTAGGGAGTTCACAATGGATAAGTCAAAGGATGAGTCTAAGTTTAGGAAAATTCATTGAATTTTTATGAAGTATAGAGGGAGGGGTTTCGTTGTATACGTACATGTATATATACTACAACTGTATGTGGCCATGGAATAGATGTTCCTAGCGGTAGCAACCCCAAAACCCTGATATTGAGTTAAACTGGATCGGGAACTAGTAAAATTCAATGGTCCTTAAATCACCCCATGTTTGAAAATCCTAGTGGATATGATTTAAAAATACACAAACTCATTGATAAAAATAAAAAACGATTTAAATATAATATCACTATAAATAACCTAGGATAAAACTAATGTTTCATAGATTTAAGAATTAGGTTGATTATTTATACATCCAATATGTGATTTTTCATGATTATGTTGTCCTCAAATATTAATAGTGTTTATAACACTATTTTTTGGTTTTAATCAATAGATGTAACCTGAATTATCTGTTTTAATGGTCAATATAATGGCTAATTAGATGATATTATTCTTAAGTAATACAATTAAATGGAGAATGAGGTACAAAAACATGTTTTTATGACATCCCAATGTGCTCAATCGAAAAATCATGCTGAGATTCCAAATGATGAATGTAGGGAAAATGGTTTAAATTAATTCTTTATTTCGGTAATGTAAACAATATTTTAGTACAATGATAGATCCACTAGTTTTTGAGTAATGTATTATTACAAATAAAAAGATATTTTACATTATCCACTATTCAAAACCTGAAAAAAAATTAATTTGGCTACCTATCACTTAAGAGGTGAATCAGATTAATGGTGGAATCTAATCATGAATAGAAGGAAGATTTCAAAAATTGAATCCATGGATTATGGAAAGTTCAATAAAATATTTTTCATAAAGTATATTCCTATTATTATTCATATAACAAGAGATATTGGAGACTCTATATTACCTCATCGTCATGATATAAAATTAAGGATATAATTCAAAGGAAAGTATAATAACCATTGATTGAAGAAGTTGAGATTTTTTTAATTCCCAATAAGTCAAAGGAAATAGGATGGAAATATTCTACCTATAATTGAAAAAAAAACATTTTTGAATGGAAGGTCATTAAAAAGTTTTATATTAATTTAAGGAGAATAAATATAATGCTCCACAAAATGCACCTCATTAAATTTGGTGGTCAAATATATGTATTTTTTGAATTATATTAGCATGATCATAAAACCGATGGTTAATGGTTTTAATTAACATCATAATGCTCTTTAACTGAGGGATAAAGTTAATTCATATGAAATAACAATAGAGAAATTTAATCATGGTAATTAGGCAATGCATATCCTCCCCTCCTTAGTTTGTAATTTGATTATTTATTTTTCATATGAAAAAAAATTATAGAAATCATATTTTTAAGGATATATTGAAATTCATGTGATTATTCCACATAAATGGATTTTGGAATGAAAAAACACATTTAATATTCTATCAGAACAAAGATGAACACAATTTTCCAATGATACTGTTTTTCTATAAGATAAGATCTTATATAAATAATAAAGTGATGATTATATTTTTTTTGAAAATGACCCCATATATTATTTACATATGAGTTATGGATACCATCATGGGTTTAAGGGTTCATGATTGATCATATATCCGTAGTTTTTTAAACATAATTTTCAGGATTTATGTGAAGGGAGTTTATCTATATTTAGGATATTTCAATAGTCATTTATGGTAATGAAATATTGTGGTATTGTATATATTGAAAAATTAATTAAATTAAGATTGGTTTTAGAACATTTAGGGAATGAATAAGGGATACTCTATGATCTTGTCGCATGTTTTTAAAAGGTTGTTGGGATCAACAAGTAATTTCATGGATTCATGTGCCCCTAAATGATGCCCCGTCCCCGGTAGTCCACATAGTCTCAAGCACATTTCTACAAATGCCAAAGTATGCTAACTAGCCGTGAGTGCCTTGGTAGTGATAGTGGGGAATTGAGGCCCTCATTGGAAGAGTGTAACATATAGGAATAATTATTAAACAAATAGGAGAATAATTAAACAACATTCCAGTGAAACAAAATTGTGAAAGATTGATAGATAAATATCCATGTCTATAAACATAAAAATGGTTATTCCACATATTTTATGTTCTATGAAAACAGGAAAAATAGGATACACTATAATCAGATAAAAATACAATACAAGTGCAGAAACAGAAATTAAACTCATAAGAATCGCAAGCCTTAGTTTGGTCTCGTTATCTCCTACTCCTACGCAGAAATCAAGTACCTATATAAGGGCATTATACCTTGTCTACACATGCATTCATATAATATTTTTGGTCTTTAAATCACTACCCAAAAAGGGTGTGAGACTAATCCAATTAAGAAACCACCAGTGTTCTGTACCTAATAGTCAGTGAATATATACAATAGTAGTATACGATAATAGTATCTAGGATGTACACAATTAAACAATCCATTTATTATATTTATATTCTATAGTAGTTCAATTTCATTTAAGTAAAACATACTCGATATTCGGCATTAGCCTGCCAATCCCCAATATAGAAATAATCACAACAGATGTCATAGAAGATCATCTTGATAAAATGTGAAGACTGAATCCAAAATTTTTCTTTGGCTTGGTAGGCGCATAATAAGTCATTACATATCATTTAGCATGTTCTGTGAACTTAGGTCCCGAATTTTGGCCTAGGCCCGTTGACCCCCCGTACCAATGTATCCGAAAACTTGTGAAAAAAAATTCACATTTACATATTTCATCATTTTGGAATTTAATCATTAGTTCAGTTTCAAATAGATCATGTCCTAGGAATCCCTCAATATAACAAGGATTCGATCGACATTTACAAAGTAGACTCAGTAATTAGGACCACCTAAATTTTGTCTCTCTCAGGACCCTTAAGTAATTAACCTCTTGAGTTCATCCCTTTCCTTTTAACTGAGTCAATGGTTCAGCCATGGTAAGAAAGGTGTTGTTAGTCTCATGAGACTTACCTTAAATTTTAGCCAAGACAATGCCTCTTCTATAGATCATTACCTATTTTAATCTTTTAACATTTCATTTCAAAAATGATGCATGTGAAATAAACAATCATTAGGTTGTAAACAAAACATCTCAAACGGGGAATTCACATAGCAGAAAACACATGAAAATTAAACCATTGCATGATTTTAATCATAAAAACTCATAAGGTCTTTTCAGATATCAATATATAATTCTACCGAACCCCAAATGAGAAATCATTCACAATCCTCAAAGGCATTCATTAAAAATGTATATCAATGGGAATCACACCCATGGGGTGTTTCGAACTCAAATAATTATGAGTTAGAAGCCTCAATTTCATATAAATAATACCTAAAACTCATTGGGTATCAAAAGGTTTCAATTATTGAGAAAAAAAATACCCAAAAATTGTTTCAAACCATTTTGGAAAATATAATCAACGTTAAATTTAACGAAAGGCCCAAGTCCACCTACCTCAATGTCGTATAACCGATATAATTTGATGTCAACCCTTGAATCATCTTAGCATGATGTAGATCTCAGAAAATAGGTAAATCATTCAACTATTAATGACATTATCAGGAAAAAAATCATCAATAATGTCTTATGGAGAAGAAAGATCTCACCAAGAGGAATACTACGAGACCCATGGCACTTGAATCAGTTTTCAAATGAGGATACAAGAGAATTAAATGTTCTCATGGCTCTTGTTTCTTCACCTAGAAGATGTTCTATATCGGAGAAGTGAAAAAAGTAAATTTCCCATTTTATGCCAGAATCTAGTAGTACATGGCATGTAAATCCATATACAAAGAGTGTATATCATTTTAATGTTTATAAATTCTCCAACATACAATATGCATCCCGCACAGACCTTTCCGACATGACTACATGACGTGTATTAGATTTTTCTTCTCTTTCTAGCCAATGAATTAACACACAATGTATCACCATTCTATATGGCTAGACCACATGGTGTGTAAATTGAATTACATGATGTGTGCTACTAAAACATAACATTTTCCTAGTTTTACTTGTTTTTTCCAAAACAACTAAAATAAAAGGAAAAAAAAGAAACCCATAACTCATAAAAAGAACTGGTTTCTTACTAAACACCTACCTCTTGTTGACTTTTCTTAAAAAGATAGGTTTCATGTGAGAATTCATGTGTCTATTTATGGATTCTTTTAGGGAAGAAAATGTATAACTCCAACAGATTAGAATGTAGTTGCATAATAAAATCTACCGGAATAGCGATGATAGCCTTTTACAAATTTTATTAAATGATTTTAAAAATAATTATCCATCAAATAAAAACCAATGATCATAATTACCAGTTTCATTGGATGAATATGTGCATAATTAGACAAAATCAATGAAAAATATAACATATTTTTCATAATGAAGTATTAACTCCTTTGTAGCACTAACAACTACATGGGATAACATGGGGAATACATACTCAAAAGAGGCGATCTAAAAAAACAGTAAGTGGATTAATATGGGAATATAGAATCACAAATGATTTTTATTTTGTTTCATTATAACAGAAATTTCAGGGAACATGAATAATCATATGGGGTAAAATCATATAATATAAGGAATGATATGATCATGCAAACAAAAAAATGATGATCCAATATAAAAAATTCTAATAATATGTGTCCTATATAACTACCAAATCAATATGACATGGTGGAAAATGTCCCATACTAGATTAGGTTTTCTCCATAATCCCATAAATTATGTCAAAAAAACTATAACATTACCCAATTTGTTGGAAAATAATCTAGAAACACCCATCATAACATGTCCATGCATATGTGTTCCCCATGAAGAATCAAGTGAATGAAATAAATGTAAGTGTTACCCATTAAAGAAAATTGGCATTGTAATCATTTCATAAGGCCTACACAAAGAAAGAATCAAAATGGTATCCATGATAGATGTTATTAAATAATTTCTAGAAAATAGAAAAAATAAAAAAACTTTTGATTTTGAATAATGAGAAAGTGTTTTTATGAATCTTTGTAAATGATCCACTCTAGTGAAGTTTAAACATAAAGATAAAATTGTATTAAAAGTGGATAATAGAATATATTCTATCATAAATACTAAAATAATCTAATGTTTTTTTTATAAAATGAGAATAGTTGGAAAATAAATAGTTGATAAAAATATTATATAGAGTGGAATTGGAAATAGTTATGAAGAGGAGAAGTTCTCTTTATTCGGGAAATCTTATTAGAATAAATTTAAAAGGGAACCTTTTCCAACATGTAATTCCACATCAAATAAAGAGGACTAGATATAGATAAATATTTTTGGAACATATAAATATTTTTTTGAATGATTAAATATGAAGAGTGATGAAATAAATTTCATTAAAGAGAGAGAAAGTAAAACCAGAAGGAAAAAATAGAGCCACAGAGAGATCAGTTACCATATGTACGAATATATTCAACACATGCACATAATATCCAATATAATAAAATTAGATTAGTTAGTTAATTAATAAAAAAAATATTTTTTTGAATTATATTGTTTATTTATGATCATTTTTGGCTATTTTGATGAGTCATAAGGTGCAATTTTATTGTTCCAGGAGTGTCTATATTCATTGAAGCATGATAGGTTAACATATTTATATTTATAGATGTTATATTTAAATGGAACAAAAGATCCATAATTGGAGTGATATGAAATAAATATTCATATATTGTTTTAAATGGCTCAATATAACATTTTTGTTATATATGAGAATGATTCATTTCAAAAAACAATAATGAAATTTATCCAGTTTGTTTTATCGGGTTTTTTCTTGTAACAAACTTGTTTTAATTATTATTTAATATTATGTAAAAATATTAGTCACATAACATAATAAAAAATAAATTATACATATTTCAATATGATATAACAAGAACAAAAAATTACAACTATCCTTAAGTGTGATAATGGAAAACAAAAACACATCATCCACAAAGGCGGTTAGCCGACACCTCATAATTAATGTTTTTATTTTTTAGGATAAAAGTAGAATAAAAGTGATTTGTTGAAGGATATTTCATTTAAAAAATCATGTTATATTATATATATGATAATGGAGTAACCATGGTGTTTTAGATAGTGTGGATAAAGATAATATTGAAAAAATAAATAATTTAAACGAGAAAGAAGTAAGAATTGACCTCTTCAATATCATCTCCATGAGAACATCCTCAAAGAACATGGGATATTTATTTTTTGAGACTATATGATCATGGAAATGGGGATTTTTATGGGGAAGGTAGTGGGGATGAATTTATTCATTACAAATGGATTATAAGGTGTGAGGATAAGTGGTTGGTAGTGGTGGTATTTGAAGTAGGAGTGGAGGGGTATTTTTTATTATTTTATTCCTTATATTTTTATATTGCCTCATGTCCTTCAATAATATTGATAAATAAAAATATATATAGTAAATGGTTATGGATATTTTGAACCATAAGGTTTTTAAAACATTTAAATTTCTACCATTAATCAACAATTATGGTATTTAATAAAAAAATTATTTTTTCGTATTTCATTATTCTCAAAAAATTAAACTATTTTAGAAATATCCAAAATATTCACTGTACCCATTTTTGTACAAGTATATTTAAAAAATAAACTCCATTTAATGAATATAATATTCTAAATACAAGGAATTTAATTATTAATTAATATCATTATTTATTAAAAAATATTAATTTTAATATTATGACTTATTTTATGAAACATTGAATAATTACGTGTGGTCTCATAAAATAATTACAATACAAAAAATTATTAATTTATGAATATATTTTATGAAATTAAATTTTATTTTAAATAATTATATTAAAAAACTTTTCATTTAGAAAATATTTAAACCCTTAATTTTTTATTTTTAAAATATTGATTTAACTGAACTATTATATAAAAATTTCATATTTTCTTTTATAAGATACATAAATCTTCTTTATACGTTCATATGTGAGGATACTATTGTAATGTCTATATTAATATTCCTAACAGTCATATTACTACTCCAACAGTTTGGTAACTATTCAAATGATCTTATTTCTAACAGTCATAAGGGTATACTACCTTCTATAATTACCTCTTGTTCCATTTATAATTGACCTAAATTTCCCACAATGTCATATATTTTTCCTCATATTAAAATAATATTTTCATTTTTTTAATGATACATATTTTTTAGTGAGTGAATTAATTTTATTGGATTGAGCATATCGAATTTTTAATATTTTTATTAGCTTACTTTTATTTATTTCCATGTATTAGTATTTGGAATTTAATATTAAAATTCATTAATGAAGATAATGTTTTTATTTGGTAATCTATGTGATATATGTTCATTATAATACACGACTTAATTATGAGAATGTGAAATTTTTATTGATACAATTTTAGGTTGTTATAGTTGGTACATAGGAATGATGATGATATGGATGAGAATTTTATATCAATTCAACCACACAAGGGGCCAAAAAAACTGATAGAAATTTTGTGATGATAATATCTGTTGAAATGTTGAATTTTATGTTATCGATAATGTATTTCTAAGAGTATATCTAGTTAATAAGTAAGGAAAAATAAATCATTATGTATATAATTCCCTTTAAAATAAACCATCAAAACATGATAGTAAATTATGAGTTCTACCTATCCTCTCTCAGGTTCATGATATGTTCTGTGTATCTCTCCTTAAGAAGTATATTTCTGATCCATCAAATGTATGGTGTTCATAGGTTATTCAACTAGAAAATGATATTTATTATGATTAATTATGGGTATTGATTTTGGATCCAATAGATAATGTTATACAAAAACAACGAGGTCACCTAGTTAGAGATTTTTAGAAAAACCACTAACTTGAGGAATCTATACGGTAAATTATTGATATAATGAGGAAAAAATATACTCATTTGACAGTAATAATGTTGTGAATTTCAAGAGAGAAATTCATTTATGGGGTAGAATGAAACAAAATGATTTTTTGGTGAATTATAATTTTTATTTATATTATATTAAACTAAATTGGAGGATTGAATTACACAAAACACTATGTTAACATTCTACAACATGAAACGCTGACTTATCTTGCATTATACATAACACTAAGTATTAATAGAAAACATGATATATTATTAATGAGACTATTATTACCTAGAAATTAAATATATTGATATTAATATTAATAACTCATTCTAGGATAATAATTCTTATAGTTTTATATATATCAAAAATATTTATAAATGAATAAATAATTCTTGGAAGTGTTTTTTGTTTCAAATTAACAATTTTTTTAAAAAATTATTCTATTTGTTTTTTGTACATTAATAAAACTAAATTTTGAAACTTTCATATAATTATTTAAAAAAAATTGTTTCTGAATTCATAATTTTAAAACTACATATTGGTTAATATTTCGGTTTTTATGAAGAGTTTTATATTTTGATGAATATTGAAAAGGATTGAATTTTAATTGAATACTGTATTTTAAATTAATTTACTTATACAAAAAAAATTTATTTTAAAATTTATTAATATATAATTTGTTAATTTATGCATCTATTAGTCTAATTTAGGTCATTATAGTCATTCTAATATATAATGTAAATATTAAATCATTGTAATATTTTCAATATTTTCACTTTGAAAACCTGATTTCTCATCACGTCTATTGGATATATTTTAATTAAAATCATCCTAGTTATAAGAATTCAAATTGTAAAAATTGTTTCTAAATATAGAATCATAATAATTTATAATTTTTCATATGGATGACTTGTATTTTCACAAAAATAAATAGTAAATGTAGTTAAAAATAATTATTTTTGTTATGGTAAAAAGGGTTTACTTGGGTTTAAACTGTAATGATAAGAGTGAAAATAAAATAAAATAATATAAAAATATATTTATATAATTTTATTTATACCTTTACCAAAAATATATATAAAATATGTAAATTCCAAACCACTTTCCTTTGAATATTACCCACAAAATATGTTAAGTAATGAAAATGGATAAAAAAATAATTTCCATACTTTTAATATCAATAATAATTTTGTATATTGAAAAAACTAAATTGGATCAATCATACATATTATATTTAAATAGTCTAGATTTTTTGTAATCTTATAAACTTATTTACAATATTTATAGATGAATTAGTTACATAAACTACTTAAGAAATTCTAACTTTGTAATGATTTAGTTAATAAAAAATTAAATATTTGTTACTAAAAAAACAAAGAGTAGTAAATTGAATAAATAATTGAGTAATATTAGTTTTTGAGATTTATTTATCATGTAAAATTGGTTTAAAAATTATATTTTTAATTTATATTATTTTATAGATTTATTTAAATTTCAATTTAAATAACTAATTTTCAAATGTAAATTAATGTTATTTCAGGAAAAAATTTATTTTATTAAATGGTTTAAAATTTATAGATATAAAATATAATTAATGATATTTTTAAATGAAAATAAATATAATATATATTCCATTAATTTACCAGTTGGTATTTTAAAATTAATATATTGAACTTTATAGAGTAAAAAACCATGTTAATGCGGTGAAAGGTAAAACAATGTTTTTTCACGTTACATGTGATGGGTATTCAAAATATCCAATAAAATAAAAATTCTAATTTATAATTTTTTTTTTTAATATTTATAATCACTGGGTATAAATTATCAAGTATGTATCAGTATATTTTAGTCTCCAAGGATAATCTACTTATATTAGAAAACTAGTTACATTAATGACAACCCAAAATTGTAATAATATGGAATCATAGAATTTAATGAAAAAATGTTAAAAACATTAATTTTATTATGTGATATAGGTTTTCCAATACCATATAATACATACAAGACTTTAGTTATAGATTTTATATCTACATGAGGTAATATTTACCAACAAATAGCGAATACCTTTGAGTATTTACAAGAATGGAACACCTCATCAACAATAAAAGGGAACCCACTCTCCAAATTTATTCACAGCCCACGATATTTGAATCAACAAAAATCTGACCAAATGATATCCCAACCTCCCTCCTCTTATCTTAGATTCCATTTATTGAATAGAAATACAACCTAGTGTGGATATAGTGATAACATAAGCCGAACAACCATGAATTGGTAATGATCTATAACGAGATTCACTATTTACTTTAATTATCTACCTTGTTAAATTATAATTATACAATGATCATATAATAGCCATATTATATTCCATATATTTATACATTTTTATTTTAAAATAATTACCTACAATCATGAACAATTCCAAAAAATTGGTAACACAATTATTGTTTGTGTATATGGCGGAATACCGCCACACAAACTGAGGCCATTAATTTTCCCATTACCACCATTAATGAATGGGAATAATTATGGAATTACATTATAAATTTGATATTAATGATATTTATGATGTTATAACGATTTTATAATTTTAATATTTCACACACCTACATGCTTTCAATTTTTGGGGAATAGGATACCGTCGTTCGTGCTTACGAAAGGCTACAGCCTTGGGAATTGATGTGATTCTTTTAGACAAAACATTGAATTCAATAAGGGTGGTTCTGATAAAATAATTATATATATGACATTAAATTATTCATTAATGATAATATATATGATTTTATTTTCATTCTTTCAACCAAACTATAAAATTTAATTGAGCATTCATAATATTTACGAACTACAATCTAAATGAACAATGTATTTCATTTCATAAAACCTAATATTATGGATTTATATAAATATATATAACTTAAATATATGTGGTATAGATACCATATTTATCATTAAGGATGTTATTCATCAATGATATGAATAATAATACCAAAAAAATAATAAATCAAATCTTATATAAAAAACAATGCGGTTATTACCCAAAATGTAATTTTATCATAGATTTGGTAATAAAAATTTAATAAATGGTCAAATAAAAATAATATATGGTAGGATATATATAATTATGATTCATTATTATATTTGTAATAAATTTATGTTAGTTAATCATGATGTTTCAATGAGTACAAAATATTTCAAGACTTATGTTAAGTAATTTTCATCACGAAATTTTTCTGTGAGACACGTGTCATATTCACCATTTTTTTATTTAATGTTTTATATATATAATCCATTATTTCATATTATTAATGTTATAATGGTATTTAATAGGGTGTATATATACATTTTAGGATTTGTTATTCACATGTTTAACATTACAAAAGTTCTTAATTTTATTTTTTGAGATGTATGTTATGTTATGAACCTATATTGTTTTATAATGTGTATATAATGATACTTTGAAATGTTATATAATGAATTTTTTATTCCTCATGAAATTTTATGTTTCATTTTATGTAATTTATTCATGGGTTGTATGATTCAATGATACCACAATGGTAGTAATTTTATGTTTCAATATCATCGTTTATCAGGATTATTTATGATTAAGCATCTATTTTTAAAATCTCATGATCTACCTATCACGATTTTTCATTATTTTTCTTATAATATGGTTATTTATTGTATGTTCAAGTAGTTTTACCAATTTTACACAACTTGGTAATTGGGATACACAATAAAATGTTTTAATTTAATCTATCAATATATATCTCCTCTCTTAGAAATATGTTTTCAATAAAACACATATATTATAAAAATGTTTTTTGATTTGTTTTAAAATAATCTTTTAATATTATTTTAAATGATTTTTTTATAAAAATTTTATTATTTATAATGTTCTTTAAATAACATCCAGAGATATATTTTTATGTTTAATCATTTGTTTTCTTAAAATATTTTTATGAACATATTTTATTTGTAAAAACTGTTTTATGGGTTTTTAAAAAACATGTTATAAGTATTAAATGTTATTTTAAATGAAAATTTTCTTTCATAAATTTTAATATTTGGAAAATATTATTTCAAATTTTAATGGATAATTTCTTAATTCAATGTTTTAAATGATCTATAAAAATTATTTTCCATCGATGGTGAAATATGTTGGTATTACCTATTCCTTATCGGGGATATGATCCAAGGATACCCTTCATATTATTTCATTGAATTGATTATTTTACTATGGAATGATGTTTATGAAACATTTTTATCTTCTATGGGTAATAATATGATGAATTGTTTATGAAAATAACTTTTTTCATTTTTTATTCAATGATTAAATGATTATGAATCATTTCACTTCTCCATAGGTCATGATAAATTTAAATGTTTATGATACCCATTAGATTTCATGTTTATTGGTCTTTTGAATGTTTGTGATCATAAATAACACGTAAATATGGTTTTAATTATATGATGGTCTAGACCTATATCTCCCTCTAATGAATTGGTCAATGGTTTATATCTTATGAGATAGAAATGAAAAAAACAGATAGTAAACTAGGTTCATTATGGGACATTGTATATAATGATGGTATTGAGAGTGAACTGTGAATACTATGATGGTTTTAGTGTTGAACTCATTCCACTATGTGGAAAGGGACCCCCTGTGTATGTTGGTGTCTCTCGGATATGAGGTATAGGTAATTATGCATGGACCATATTAAAATATCAATATGTTATGCATGAACATAATTAAATGTTCCCAATGTTATTCATGGACCTGGTTTCCTGTCCATATATTTATTTTGATTTATAAATTTAATTTTATTAACATATTGATTTAAATGGTTTCAATACACACAAGTTCACAATGTTATATGTTGATGTGTATACTAAAAATCACATGTCTTACACCAATTATATTCTCTCATTGCTCATGTTCATTCATTTTTTTATGACTCTTGTCTTATGAACTAAAAATATTTATTCCATGACTCAAGATTATACTATTTTTTGTATAGTATATGGTTTTAATATTTATTGTTCTTGTTCACATACCCTTTTATTCGTGATATGTTTATGTTTTTCCTTATTTTCCCTTACTGAGGATCTGAGCACACCCTTTCTTATGTTACAATTCCAATGGTTTTAAACAATGGGTTCATAAAGGGTGTATATATTAAGATTAATAAATATGAAGATCAATTTGGGAAATATTGAAATTTTTTCACCATATTAAAAGATTTTGTTTCATGTTTCCAATGGATCGAATATATTAAATAAATAAATCCTATGTTTGTGTAATGTAATGAATATTAAACAAAACTAATGTCAAATCCACATTTGAAAGGCCCAGGTTACCATATCTTCTCTTTAAAATATTAATTTTGATGATGAAAAATGTGTTCTGATATAATTACAATACATGGTGGATCGGTAGGATGATCCATATGGTAAAGTTTATTACTCATAACCTGAGTCAGATTCCCTCATATTGTAATAATTTGATCATTTATATCCTCATATCGAGTTCCCACTTTATTATCTTTCCCATGGGTGAAATCCCTACATGGGGTAGAATCATTGATTTTGTTCCCATTAGATGTGTTAGGTGTCATTTATTAAAAATGGTATTATATAAATTACATCATTAAAATATGAAACATAATGTATAATCCCATAACTAATCAAAAACTTATCATAAAATGAAAAATTTATTCATATATATTCTCAATATCATAAACAGTTTTTCATTGGGGTTATAATTATTTTCTACTCTTTCGTAATGGTCTTCACTGAAAATGTTATTTATCTGAAGAATATCACCCAATAGTGTCACATGGGGTTTGGTGTAAGGCATGTTGTCATGTACATGATGATGATCAGGTTTATGAAAATATTAAATTTCTGTAATTATTACTGATAGTTAAATATGTACTAGAATAATATTCAATTATAGTATCCATATAGTGATGTATTTTCATGTAAAAACCAAACAAACAATTTTTTACCAAAAAATTAGCATGTTATTATATACTTATGCTCAAATTATATCAAAATGTTATGTTATATAATTTATTTTTTCATTTATCATGTTCATAATGTTTATACTACGCTCTTTTTAATACTAACTGTAGATACACCAACCCATGTATCCTAGATCTAGTGTCTACTTTATTACATTGGAATAATATATAAGGAATAACATCCCAAATTATTTAATTGTTTTTTATTATTGTTAAAATATTTTAATACATGAAATACATAATATAATTTAACACATATAATAGTGATGGTATTTCCATACGAATGTAATAACACTTTATTGAATATAGTTACATATTAATCAAAAAATACTTCATTATATATTGAGGAAAAATAAGAAATGTGAGAGATTGTAGGCATTATAAGGGAAACAATAAAGAAAATTATATAAATAAACATGTCATCATCAATATGGGAAGGTCAATTTCCTATATAAGATTCATTTAATCAATAACATGAGCATAATATCGTAGGAATATATGATACTCAAATAATTACATATAAATATTCAAATGAGTTTGAAACATAACCATTGATAATGTAACTATCGTATAATCATATAGAATTTTCATAATGGAATTAATAATGATGGAATAAATAATATCAAACATCTAAAAAAATATTGAGTCAATATTCCAAGATATATAAATAAATGGGTGGCCGTGGGTAATACAAAATATATTTTTTCTTATGATACGAAATGATGTATCAAGGGAAAATAGTAGGCCCCCTCCCATCAGTATGTAAGTCCAATGTATTCATTATATTAACGGGGTGCCACATAATCAACATAAAAATTCATAATCAAAATCTAATATATGAAATGTTAATACATAATAAAATTAATAATCATAATCATAAAACTAATCATAAACCATCTATAGTAAATTGTTAAATGGTTATAAATATAGTATCAATACAATGTATTCTCATTGGATCATATGTAAAATAGAAGGTTGACGTCATTGATGAATAGTAATACCATTAAAAATAATTAATTTTTTATTGAGAAAAAATAACTTTTTGTTTAAGAAAAAAAAATAAAACATGTTAAATAACCATAAAAATATTGATTGGTCATGATGGTGGAAAATTCTATTTATCCCATATTATTTAAAAAAATATTCCTTTCAGTTGTTTTCAAAGGAAAACTATAATGGTTCTTAATATGAATTTAATATGCCTTTTAAAAATTATTCAAATAGTAAAAATGAGTAAAAATTACTTTAATAAATAATTAATAAAATGATAATAAAATATTTGATTTATTAAAACTCCTGAGTTTTGAATGAATATGATTTCTGACTGAAGAGATAAATAGTTGTATATTTTTTTATAAAACATTTCCCATTTGTTTTAAGTAAAAAAAGACATACAAAATTTTACAATTAATATAAAAGGATTGTGATCAAATATAGTTAAATAAATAGATATTTTTAATATAGATTACAAATAATTCTTCTAGGTGAGACATAAACATAAACAATCATAAATTGTGATATGATAATGAAATAAACCATTTGTGCTTAAGAAAATTCTGAATTGGAATCCACATAAATTAAATTGAATCAAATGAATTTATAAATTACAACAATATAAAGAAATTCATGATATAACATATCAAAAGAGATGTATATACACCACAAAATGAAAATAAATGGTGAATATGGAAAACTTATTTTTGAAGTAGAATTTGGATGAGAAAGCCTTACCGAAGGTCTTGCTCTTTGCA
This sequence comes from Viscum album, assembly GCA_963277665.1. Classification (NCBI taxonomy): domain Eukaryota; kingdom Viridiplantae; phylum Streptophyta; class Magnoliopsida; order Santalales; family Viscaceae; genus Viscum; species Viscum album. Next base: position 1,613,266,189 of record OY728152.1, on the reverse strand, counting down.
CATGTAGTCACACCCCAAAAATTAATTTTTTTTCATTTCAGGGATTTGAAAAATTTGGTTGTGGTTTGAGTTGATTTTTCAAAATAATGTTTTTATTTATTGATGTTTCAGGTAATATTTTGGCTTCCTCGGGGTTTTATTGCATGGTTTAAATATTAACTATGTTTCTAGTAAAAGAAACATATATTTTCAATTGATATTACTATAATACTATTTTGTTGTAATGGTTTAGGAGATGCCATGAGAGGTCTAGGTGAAACCGTGTGGCCTAAATTTTGTGTCTAGGGGAATGGTTCACAGCTTTCACATAGTAATAATAAACCATGTGAAAACCATATGAGAGAATCTGAAATTTTTATAGTGCCATATTTCCCAATTACAACACGGTTTTCAAAACCTTCTGTCAGAAACCTATGAGTTTACCTTCTTCTATAGTAGAGGGTTTAAGGGTAGTTCATGGTTTTTCATACCATGTGGCCACTCCATTGAAGTTTCCAATATTTTTGAAAAATTGAAATTCCATTTTATCCCATACTTTATAGAAACCATTATTTCTAATCAATCCTCATATCTCATCCTTGGAAAAGTATGGGAGCCTCTATGCATCCTTCCATTGGACCTCCATTGTTCTCCTATGAATTTTCAAGGTTCAATGGTATGTTATTCATGGTTTTGGTTTATTTACTCTTCTAATATTTTCTCTGTCTTGGTTATTTTGTTTTCTATAAGTGAGATCTACCGTAAATGTACAATAGGATGAGGGTTGGCTTATTTTGGGTTGTTTTCATTACTGATAGGGTGTGAGGATTTTCTCTTGGGATTTTTCCATCATTATCTAGATGTGTAATTGGGTTAAAAATATTTTGATGTTGGTGTTTCTTTCCATTTTATTTCTTAGAACATTTTTTGTTGCATAAGCATTCAGTAACAGTTTTTAAATGTGATCAAATTTGTTTATGTGTTATCTTGAATTATTTTTGTATTCTAATGATGGAAAATTTCTTATAAAGGGATTCAAAATGGGTTTGATTGATATTTCCTATATGAAAAATCATTCAAGGGGTTTGATAAAATGTAAATCGTATATTTTAAATGAATTTGGGTATTCAAAGAGGGTGGTTGGAATTAGTTATTTTTTGGTATTTTGGGTTAATGGTGATTTTAGCATTAAATTTGAGTTGTGATGACCATTATAATTTGGTTATTGTGTATGTGTACTGTGTTTTTTAAAACAATTAGTGTTTCTTCATTATGGTTCCCTAGTGTTCTCTTGTTCTCATGAGTGTTCTATTGAAAGTGAAAATTACCATGAACTAGTTGAAAAATTCTTTTTAATGTCGTCTATTTGACATCAGTGTCTTATAAACCGATGTAGTTTATTTTATGGGGAACTTTTGTTGTGGGTTTTTATAAAAAACTAATGTAAAAAGAAAAAAATGTTTTGGGATCAGTTTAAAAAATAGATTTGAAAAACTAAAAAACTAGTTTTGGTGTCGGTTTTAAAAAAACTGAATTGAAAAACTAAAAAAAATATTTTTCATATCTATTTCTATATAAATTGAAGAAAAAAACAAAAAAAAATGCATTGTCATGGAGAATTACCTAAGAATTTATTTGACTAGTTGTGGAGAAAAAACAAAGTTACAGATTAAATTATATGGATGTCAGATGTTTATCATCATTAAGAGAAGTCTTAAAGAAGTCCAAATTTCAAATGCTATAACTTTTAATCTGTAACTCTATTATAGCTCCAGGACTAGTCAAATCGTAGCTTACGAAATTTTTTAGAACATTTTAATTTTTTTTATTTTTTGGCAGAATTCTTCACAAAATCCAACGCCAAAACAATTTTTTTTGTTTTTCGCGTTGGTTTTAAAACAACCATGTGAATGGAATCTTTTTTAAAAAAATTATTTTTTGTTTTTTAAAAAAATGAATCCATTTTTGTGAACTTTTTATCATTGGTTTAGTTAAAAATAGACCCAAAATATGATATCTATTGAAATTTTTTGAATAAATTTCTTAAAAATATGATGCCAAAAGACCAATGCAAATCATCTTTTTCATTGGTTTAAAACAAAACCAATGTGAAAGAGTATATTCCAATACGTGGGACTAGAATTTCATTTTTTTTCACAACACACATTTAACTTTTTGCTATACCTCCTAAATTTTCATACATTGAAATACAAAATATTTTCATTTACTATATATAAATCCATTACCTCTATTGTTCATCTTTTTCAACTGCTTTTATTCAATCTTGTTTTTAACACTACTGGAACCATTAATTTTAACATGATACCTCTTAATTTTTTTTTAATCCTTAACTTCAAAACACATCTATTAGATATCTTTTAATGAAGATTTATTCTTATTATCAAGTTAAAAATATAAAACAATCTAATGAGATTTACCAACCATGGTGTTAATTTAATTATCAACCATTGTTTTCATTATCACATTTGTTCTACCATAAATATAAGCGATATGATGACAAACAAAATATCATTTCAATGGAAGCTCCCAAACCCATTGAAATATGTTTGATGTATTATTTTCATTTTATTTCAATTGGTGTATGTGATTTTTATTAGTGTTTATTGTCTTTTAATTAAAACAAGTTCCATTAATCTAAATATTGATAGGTTCAACTTCGGACGACCATAACATTTGACCCATAACTCAGTTTTTGCCCCACGACTAGTAAAATCGAAGCTTAGGAAGTTCTATAAAACATAGAAGAAGAATAAAAATTACGTTTTGGCTTCGGGTTTGGAATTAGCTGATTTTAAAAATATTTATTTCATTTAAGTCATCATTTGTTTTCAAGAACAAACTCAAAACTATTTTTTAACTTTTTGGTGTCAGGTTTTAAGGAAACCGAGGCCAAAAATGATATGGATGAGTTTTTTTCAATGATTCTTTTACAAATCTAATGCTATGATACAAACGTAATCCGTATTTTGGCATAAGTTTACAAAAACAGACAAAAAAAGTCAAATTTTTGATGTTGTAGACTTCAACGTTGGATAAAAATTGGTGTAAAAATAGACATTAAAGACCATTTTATTCTAGTGATGTGTTCACACGGTTCCCACATGGATGATAACAAAAATGATCTTGGAATTGAATGAAACTTATTAAAACAATACCCATATTTCATAGTCTTATATGTTTCATTAAAAACCTTAATATTTAATTAAATATTCATTAATTGCAACTGAATCAAATGTGGTTTTAAGGTGTTTTTCATAATCAGGGACTGATGGTTTTTAGAATAGAATTTAATGGAGTTTTATAAATATTTAAAGGGGGTTTAAATGTGATCTTTAATAATGGACCATAGTTAATTTTATAATTTGGTTCATTAAATAAAATGGGACAAAGGTCATTTGAAACCATTTGGCATATTGTCCAATTTAATTTCTGTATCTTATATGGTATTGGAAATGGTAGTTGACTTAATATATAAAAGACCTGGTTAGTGAATTGTGTCGTTTTGATAATGTTGTATATTTTCTGACATGACATAAATGCTTTTTTTTATTTTTTAAGGGCTTTGTAAATTATTAAAATTATTATGTGATGTGAAATTCTAGTTGGAGTTTTTTATGTTCACTAAGTGGTTTTGGTTTATGAAACATAGAGGTTTCCATGAGATTTTTTATCATTAAATCATGGTGAGTTTAGGAAATGGTTTTTCCATTTTATGTTTATCATTTCTGGCATGTATTTTTTGATGTTATTCATGTTATGGAATATTAAATGTATCATGAGAATAAATGAAATCTTAGGTATTTAGGATGGGGAACTAGAACTAGTACTCTAATTCATTCAGAAGGGTCAATGATTGGATTATTCTAGCAGGATTGACATAATAATTGTAACTAAACATCTTATTTGATAAGAGAGAACTATAAATTGGGATGGTATCCCTTGTTGTGGGGTGTTCATGAAAATGATGCCATTTTTGAATTATGACAATAATTCCATTAGACCATATGATGGGATCCTCTCAAATTGATCATGCATGAGAATGATTTTGGTATTTGAGTAGATTCCTTGATCACCAAGTTATGAGTCTTCTAGGGTCCTTATAGTTCCTGATACTCCTAGTTAATTCCCTTGGATATCACTTGTGACCTGACACATTTGTGATTCGGTATTAATCATTAGTAAATTATGGATGTAATGTATGTTTCATTTTCAAAAAAAGTTTCATTTGAGAATATATTTTCTTCAAAAGTGTTTTTATCCAAATGTATTTCTTTAATGTGTCATTCTAATGGATGTTTGGAAAGTACCAACGTTTTTATATCAATATGATATATTTATTTATTTTTTTGAAAATATTATCCCTGTTTATTTAATTCTAATAGATGTTTAGAAATTACAAATGTTTTTATATATATATGATCTATTTATTTATTTTTGTGAATATATTATCCCTGTTGATTTATGATTTCTTCAGATTTTCCATTATTTTAAACATAGCCAAATTTTATTTTTTGAAATGTTTTTGTAAATTTGGTTTTGGTAATGATGTTATATGTTTTTAAATGTGGGACTATTTTATAAAGGATGTATATGTGTTCATTGATTTTAAAAATGGATATTTTGGTAATCTCGGGTTGGTTTGTCAAAATGATTTAATTCCATATTTCTAAATCTAATTTATATAACTTTTTGTGGACTATTTTGAGAAAGTAAATTCCTGAAATCTCTATGGTGATTGCCGGTTGAGCTGTTTAACCTCAAAACCTACTTTTTCCACTCGGTGTCGAAAAAACGATGTAATTTATTGGGCGAGTGTTTCGGAAATTTGCCTGTGTTCCATTGGATAAAGTTGTTTTTGTGGTTATAAGTGACTAAAAATTCATAGGGTGATCATGTCATCATGGATTCATTTTAGTACTATATCCAATTTATAAATTATTAGTAGTTATTGTATTTTAATTGAGAGATTTATATATTGATATTCAGTTGGTATGGTTTAATTATATTTTTTTCATCTATTTTATCCTGATTTATTTGGTAAAAATTATACCCAATGTGATAACATTGACTATCGAAACTAGATGTTAGACATTGGGCATCAAAAACGCACTTTGGGCCTTGTCTAAGACTAGGTTAGGTGATTGGTGGGACTGCATCCCAGTCTAGTTTATGAAGAAATGGTATCATAGTAGGGCCTATGTTATTTGGGGTGTATGGTAGATATATATTAAAACTATTTGTACTCGATATGTAGGTATGATAATTAAATCATGAACCCTTTCTTGTTTCTTTCATAAAGTTCCCAAGTGTAGTTTGAGATTTGAGTCAATATTTCTGTTTTTGTTTATATGGATGGGGAATGTAATTGTATTCGATTTGGTGTCATGTTATGATACCATACGAAGATGTTAACCATGTGGTGTCTAGGTTTATGGTTTAAGGCCCTCCTAGTGATATGTGCTCTCCCAAATTATGGTCCACTTAACATGTCTCTAGTTAATGCATGGATCCTAGTTCCCTACCAATTTTGTATTTTATTGAGATTTTATTAGGATTTATTTTTGGTTGTTGTGGGATAATTTTTTAATAAATTTATGTGTTTTTAAAAAATTGTATTTTAATGTTAGAAATTTATTTTAGGGTATTTCTATATTTTAAGCCAACTTAGGCATTTAAATCTAGATTTGAAAATTGCATTTTGTTTGTGGAAAGTGGATTTCAATTCAGGGATATAGACCTTTAAAGAATCTATTTTTTGAAATTAAAAGGGAATACTGGCTCTTGAAAAGAATAATTTGGTTTAGTATATTGTGTTCAGATTTTGAGTTGGTTATTCTTGTTTGACTTGTTCTTTTTTATTGATCATTGATTGAATTTGGAGTCTTGTAAAAAAATTTCTTCTATTTAGAGTTCTCCAATTTTTCTAGTGAGTTTCATTTCATATTTACCCATCCTATACTTCTATTGGTGTGTTGGGATAATGTTCTCCTCAATTATTAATTGTTTTATTATTAGGATGAAGCTCAGTTAAAAGATATTGAATGGATAATGGAATTTTAGAGTGTCCTCCAATCAATGGGAACTCCCAAATATATGACATCCCATGGTGTTCATGAAGGTTCCTCATCTTGGGGAGATATTTTTAGAGAGGATAATGTTTATGGGACACAAATTTATCTGTTCTGGCTTAATATTTGTTATATTATTCTCTTAATTTCATCTATTGAGGTTAGTTAGATTATTTGAAGCCATATTTTCATAATCCCTTAAAGGTGTCTTTTCATTGTTGATGTTTGGGTCAACTGGAGAAGTTTTGAAAATACTATTTCTTATGGAATAAGTCATTATCAAAGAGTCTAATCCAATGACCAGGGAGTAGATGATTTATCGAGACATCAAATCTCAAACCATTGGCCTCAAAGCGAATATTTAAACATAGTTTTGAAGGTATATCAGTGATGAAAACCATGCCCAATTATTATCTCTATTATTGTGGTGGAGACAATTAATGTTCACATATTATAGGATTCACTGATGTTTTATGATCCTTATATTGTTTCAATATACTGCTGGTTTTGTTCTATTTTTAAACAAGTGATTGTGTTTATCTTGATATGAGTCATTGAATTGATCATTCCACTTTACATTTATTTATCCCTTATGTGTGTTGTATTTGGTTTATACTGCTACTAATTTGAAGATGCATCTATATTTTGTTGATGGTGCAATGTGTTTTGTTTATCTTTTTGGCTCAAGTTCCTTTGGTGTGTTCATCCTATTGTAAAGGATTTTTGTTGGGTTATTACATCCCAGTTTCGGTGGTGTTATTGTTTAGTTTTGGTGGATAATTTTAGTTTTGTTCATGTTGGGAGCTTTAATGTTGATCGTGTTAGTGAGGTTCTTATGCTTCGTAATACCCTCATCTTTTCCCAAAATTCATTCCATTTTGGATTTCTATTGAAATGGTTGGTTTTGAGTTGTACAATGAAATTTCACCCAGAGGATTGTTGATTTGTTAGAGTTGCTTCAGTTTTTTCATCGAGTTCTATTCATCTTTTTTTAGGGTGACGTTATAGGGAATAATGTATTTTTGGTGGGGAGATTTTTCATACCCCAAAATTGAAAACTATTTTTTTATTATTTTCCTGTATTTGAATCTTTTGGTTACTGTTCAGGTTGAGTTTGTGGTTTAAATTATTGATATTTGGAATATTCATGAATTTTTTGGCCTTTGATCGATTTTTATGAATATTTTAAGGTCAAACGATGTTATTGATTAAGGTACAAGTAGTTTTCAGTTGATTTTATTCTTACACAATTTTGGTTTCTTGGTGTAGTTGAAATTATTCCAAGCCCATAGAAAACCATACTTCCTGTTTCCTTTTTCTAGGGGCATTATGCATGGCTTGAACACAGTTAGAAGAAATTGTGCAACAACTGTATAAGAGTTTATTCAATGTGGAATGTAGAATATGGCATCAATGGGGCACACATTACAAAAAAAATCGGCCTAATCATGCAATGTGACCCTATAATCTTGTAGAGTTTGAACTGTCGGTGCATAAGTTCTCAAACTGAGTTAGCTGTCCAGATTCATAAAAATTAGAAATTCGATGTTTACCACTCAATTATATTAAATATAATTTAGGATTTATCCCCCTTTCTTCACCTTTGATCTCTATAGGATCCTTATATTTTCTCTTTTATGACCCTCTTTGTTTTTATGCATTTTCATGTTTATATGGTTAGTTGATAATGGGTTTTTGTCAATTTCCTCCTATTTTCTTATATGTCTCATTGTTCTATTTATTTCCTTTGCAGGTATCTCTCTTGGATGAACCCTTGCATGAGAGTCGTCTTATTTGGGTTGTTTTCTCAAATTTTTGCGTTTTGGACCGTCTCTCGGTCCTGTATATTCCTTATCCCAACTTTTTTTTGTCCATACATCGTAGATGTATGTTTTTTCATCTATTACATTTCCATGACAATCCATTTTATGCTTCAGTATTACTAAATGGTTTATAAAGTCTTTTATATTCCTTTTTAGGAGTTATCATGTGTCATCGTGGTGTTTTAATGATATAAATATAGTTCCAAATGGTTTTAAAATGGTTTTTATTAATACTGGTTATATGAAAATGAATACAAGGTGTTTGATGACATATAAAATGTACAATTGTAATTAATTTATGTCATTAAATTTTGTGTTTTCTGTTTATTTTTTGGTTTCTTGGGATAATGGTTATTTGATAATTTCATTCGTGATTTAATTAATTTTATGTGATGGAGCATGTATATGAGGCCAGTTGTGTATTGTGGAAGAAAAAATTGGTGTTTCATTAAAATTTTACTCTGGAGTTATCTTGGTTTAATAGAGTGTTCCATTGGTTGTGAGCATGTCCGTGTGTGCATTGTGTCCACACATAGATGGGAACACAAATCACGATCTTTTTTTAGGAACATTCTATGTCACCTAGTTCTTCTCTAATACCTTACCACATTTATTTGATATATTAATTCATATGTATGATATGAATAGGTAAGTATCACTTGTTTTGGTGAAACCCACCTTATTTAACTTGGAATCCCCTTCATCTAACCTTGATTAAATGATTCAGTAACTATACATTGGGTATAATGGTGGGATTAATTGATCTATATGTTGGATAATAAGTGTTTATATTCATTGTTTTCGGTGGGTGGTCAAAAACACCTCCCTAATGCATGCCTTTTTTCAATTATGTCAAACCTGTATGGCCAAACTACCATGCCATGCATGTGACCATTCATAATTTTATTTTTTTAATAATTTATTCCCAGACCTCCCATATATCCTATTGGGTTTGATAGAATTGACATGGGAACATTTGCCCACCAAATAGGCACATCAAACTCTCACCCAATGTCAGAACCCGAAATGTATGCACCTTGATCCAAATCAGAAATTTGTTATTTTTTATTGATTAGATTAATAATGTGGAATTTTTTAACATGTAAAATTAAGTAATTGGCTTTTTAAAGAATCACATTTCATGTAAATGGTTAACTGGAATGAAAATTTAATTGCCATAATGTATTGATGGTTTAATGGGATAACCGGTACATGAAATAATAATTTAGGACTTTATGGAAGGGAAAATTGAATTGGAACTAATAATATGATACATGGTAACTAGGTATAAAATTATAATTTCAAATAAAAGGGATAATGAAATGTAATTGAATTTGTAAAATAATTGGTAATTGGAATGAATTAACTAATTTGTATTATGTTAACATGTTTGTCATATTTTCTGTTTTGGTGAGACTAGGGATTTCATTATATTTATTTATTGATTTATAAAATTATCTTTATCATGAGAATTTATGTAATGGTTTCTTTCTGATGGGCATGTAAGTGACCCTGGAATGGGAATTAACATTAGATATATTGTTAGTTTTTCTCTTTATAAGGTCTTGCGCCATAGGGAAACTGGAGCATATCTAGCAATGGAATTCACATTGAATATAGTAATCCATGAATATATATCTCATCCTTATAATGATAAAGTTTTATAGGAAGAAAAAAGTGTATCTATAATGGTAATTCACATGGAGTCTAGTATAACATGAAAATATTATTAGATCTTGAAGTGGGTATCCACCTAGATAAGGTGATGGGATAGAAAGTGATATTTATTATCATGTTAAAGATGGTATTTTTAGGCCTCAGGTGTCAACATGGAGCAGCAGGTTCAATGGTTTATTCAATGTTTTGAATTTATTTACGGATCAGTACCCCTAATTATCTTATTTTTTATACACTATTATCTCTGACTATATTATTTTATCATTTCAGGTGTAATCCTATAGATTTTTACTCACACACTATTTGTAAATAGTTTGATATAAAGAAAAATATCATGGATACATGTCTCAAAAAGTGAAAGGGGCCATGAGCTGGATTGGTTGATTTTCAGCATGGAATTATAGAATTTAAATGGGATCAAAAATGGGGTTTAGGATTAGGATTAATTTATAGTCATTATTTTTGTTGTTACATGTGTGCCTCTCAACGTGAAATTTGTTATGGAATATAGTATGTCATGTAATGGTATATTGTATTTTTTATTTTTTTGTATTCATATATTTTCTAATTGATTTATATGTTTTTTCTTAGATTATCTTATTTATTGTTACTTTATTATAGCGAGTATACTCTGTACTATATTCTTAAAACATTCATTTCCATCCCATAGAATCTAGAATATTGTGTTGTTTACTAGAATTCATGTATATAAGAACATCCTTCATGTCCTAGAGAATAGGATCAGAGATGTTACAGTTGATCCCATTTTTATGATAAAATAAATTGAATGAATCATAGATAATTAAGAATAATTCAATAGTTTTTTTTGTCTAATATCAATCACCATTTTCATTTTCAGTATTTTATAACATGAACCTATTAATTTCATTAGTTTATATTGATTCTTTATTGGAAAAATTATTTTATTTATTTATTCAGATTATTTTTTTCTTTTATCACCTATTTATTTTCATTGTTGATATTGATATATTGAAAATGGAATGCTTCACATTTATCATTTAACACTTATTATTACTCTGTTGGATGAGATTCATATTCACTACTCCTTTATGTATCACATACCCTTTTAAATATATCTATAGGTTTTGTAAATTTCTCACTAAATTCATGTTTTGATTCATTGAGTGATGATTGATCATCTTCCTCTTCATTGGACGAAAAAATACCATCTCTTTATTCTAAATACTATTTTAATGTATCCTACATCTTTGGATTGTTCTTTGGAATTTATTCCTATCATCGTTTTCTAGCATTTTCATCATCTTCAAATTTATAATCATCACTATTTTACATTGGCCAATTTATTTAAAAAACTCCAATTCCATTTCATTGGTAACATCATAGTGGAAATTTCAATTAACTCTTTAACATATCCTTCAGGAACATATTTGATATAGGAGTAATGATTATTTGATAATGTTAACCATATTATTAGTCATCAGATCCAATTAGATTAGTGTGAATATTTTACATGAACATAGTATTAATCAGGACCGCAAAATCCATTTCATTGTTTTTATTTTTTTTGAACGCTATAATTTTTATCATTTCATGAGCTTGGAGAAGATTGTTTAATTCCTCTAATGATAGGTCTTTTCTGTCTTTTATATATGACATCTTAGGGTCAATAATATCGATTAAGTTTCTCATAATGATTTTTGGATAATAGTAGAATCCTCAAAATTTTAACCAAACCATTATATATTTCTTATAATTTCAAAGAACCTTGTACAAAATCATTGATTTTATTTTCCCCTATCATTTTGATTTCATCAAATTACCTTCTATAAATCTATAATATTTCCTATGATTCACATTTCTATCATATTTTCGTTCCACCTTGTCATAGATTCAATTGGGTGATTAATGACCCATCACAATTTGTGTTAAATTTTTATGAAAATGACATTAAAATAAAAATTTTATTCTTTACAGTCAACCTCAATATTCCTTTTATTAGGGAAATTATTTTTTTTAACCTTCTTGATTGTTTGAAAACTAATAAAAATCATCTCTATGATAAAATTGATCATATAGAACTTAATAAAACAAAAAATTCTTCCTTAATGATTAGTTATTTCCCTAAAAAGTATCTCATCGACTATTAATATAAATTAGATAGTCCATAATATGAACCATATGAATAAAAACATAAGAGCCACGATCAAATACAAGTTGAAGTTCCAATGATTGGGTTTCTCCTCTTAGGGGGGGGGGGAGTGGATAAATTTTGGATTATTTTTAGGATTTTGTTTCTCTTTAAATAAAATTCTAAACACTTATAAATTATAATATACTCAAATATGATTTCATATCCTTACTCATACATAAAATTATGAAACCCAAAATAACAAAACAATGTTTAAATCTTTCATCCTGTTTGGTCGAATCACACTCCATACAATGATTTCTTAATGAACCAATCCATGGAAATTATACTATAGGAAAACTATGGGAAATATATCATATATGAGAATAGAATGACATTATGATGATCTAGAGGCATACTAGAATATGTAGTTTTTCATTACAATACAAATGTAAAATAAGAATAAGAAAATTTACTTTAATGATTTGGTTTCTTGGGAAATAGTATTCATGATCTTTCTTGATGATCATTCAAGATAATCAAGAAAATATTCAAACCTCATAAAAAATATAAATTCTTTCGACTTATTAATGATAATCTCAAACACGATACATTGAATAATTTATATTTAGTATGTTTTCTCTTCTTTAATAGTCACTATTTTAAGACTATTTTTATCACCCAATGTCTCAATAAACAACATCATTTCTCCCACATTAAATATATTCTCAGTTTTCATTGATCACCACATATTAGTGCATAAAAAATTATATACAATATTTATTTTTAGTCATTCATTTATAGTTTATCCTTTTTTAGAATTCTATCAATACAATAATTCATCTTGACTTTCTAATTTTTTTATTTGGTCATTCTCAAAACAATCCAGAATGATCTTAAAAAATTCTTATATTTTATTAATTTTATATCTCTAGAACGATTTCTCAAATATCATACATTTCATCCTTCTCAATTATCATGAATCAACTAATTTATCCAAAAACATAATAAACTCAAAAATCATAAATGACTCAAAAATACATTATTTTATGAATTTTAGGAATACCCATATTTTTATTCCATTAATACAGCTTCAAACATTTCAGTTTTAATATACTCACACCTTATACTAAAACATATTCACACAACACTAAATAACCAACATAATCAACATTCATATGTGAAAAAATAGCATCAATTACTAAAAATACAGTTACAAATTAATATTTTAATTTTAGAATAGAACAACATAATCCCCAAATGATTCTTGAAATATTTTTTTAAACCACATAAAAACCTTGACTTTTATCAATGGACTATACCTTATAATAATTATAAAATACATAACAAAAAATTATTCTCATAAATGATGAATTATTCATTAGTCCTCAAATAATCCTATAATAATGCCAATATTCGATAACGATGATAAATTTAAAATAAGATAACAGAAATATTAAAATTTAGATCTACTCAATTCACAAGAATGACCACACTCATGGAAAAATCAATAGAAATAAAACAATATGTTAAAAAGAAAATTTTCATATTAATTATTAAAATTTATAAAACCATGAAAGAAAATATTCCTGAATAGAGAATGAATGAAATAAGTGGTATTTATAGAAATTAGTGAACCTATACCATTAAAATAGTTACCTGACCGTTTTAAAATTAATATGACTATTAGGATTAGTAATATGGCCATTAGTATAATAAAATCAGATATAAATGTATAAATAATATTTTGTAATATTCAAAATGATTATATGATATATTTATATAATTTTATATTTAAATAAATCTTTTAAATTGATAAATGAGGTGGTGGTATTTTTCTAAATCATAATTATTTATTTACAATTTATAGTCAATATATTGATTTTTATGAAAATATATTTTCATAATGTTGTATTTAGAAATTAATATTATAGTTTATTATAATTATAAGATAATTTAATGATACCATAATTAATTTTTCAAAGGGCTTTAAAATCTATTATAATATTAAAATACATATTTCTGAATTAATTATGATTTTTTTGAAATTATATTTATCAGATTTAGAAAAGAAGTTTAGAAAATGAATTAAATTTTATAAATATACATTCCAATAAATTTTTAGTGTAAAAATTATTGACTTTTTTAAAATAGATGATTTTTAGTGAATAGTGAAATTCAATAATTTACATTATTTATCATCATAAGTTGAATAAATAATTTTTTCATGGATGATGTAACTAGTATTTTGTTTGAACTATAAAAAACCATTTACTATATATATTCATAGGAATTAACACTATTGAAAATCTATAACAAATATATAAAATATTGCGTAAATTAATCAAAATCACCACACTCCTCCCCCTATAAATCCAGCACTCACCCCCTTATTAGAACACCTTCTAAGAATTGTTTCTTGTCATTATTCTACCCAATTACCTTCCCAATCCACTTTCACACATCCATGATTTACTAGTATTATCAAAATTAAAAATCCACATTCTTTAATAAGGTTCTAAATGTTGAGACATTCAAGAGGTAAAACCCTTAATCTTGCTCTTTTAATTTATTTTCCTTTGTTATCCACTCATAACCTGCCCTATCCAAAGAGTCATGATAAATACAATATCATATATATACTCTATTTTTATTTGTTGAGGTAATATACATCGTCACGTCTATTATCATTCCTTTTTATTCTAAAAATGAAATCATCATCCGTGATATGTTGAGTCGATGCCATTATGGAGGACGAGTTTTCATTTTCCCGTACCTCTTAGATTTCTGGTAACAAAATTGATATTTTGGTTAACAATGTCTTTAATAGATATTATAACATTTCCATGTTTTAAAAAAATATATAGACCAAATATTTAATAATAAGAAACTAGTTTCCATGATTCAAAAAACTACAAAAATAAACTAAACATTTATCCTTAACCTTTTTTCAATTATGTTATCCTCATACGTGAAATAAATGATATATTGGACCATTTAAATGAATATATGAATATTAATGTGTTATAAATTCATTTTTGGATAATTTTTGCTATTTTGAAAGAACATCCACACTTAGATACAGGAAAACTGACTATGAAACCATCATACTAATTCTTTTTGATCAAAAAAATTAAACATTATAACTCATAGAAAAAGACATACATGAAATTAACAATTTTTTTAAAAAAAATAAAAATATAAGTTTTTATAAATTAATTAATTAATTAATATAATTTTATTATCCAATACATTATGTACACATCATGATCAAATCAAACATAACATATTGGATCTCTCTGAACCTCTAAATAAAATTTGGGTTACGATTTCTATCACTTTTCTCCAATGTATTTATTCATTGATATTTTATACATCTCATATATTTTTTTTTTCAGAAAACATGCATAGAGAATAATTTATCTTTCTTTGATGGGTAATTAAATGTTTTTTGAAGTTCCCTTCTTACTTAGTCCTACTAACCATGTCAGATTAAAGGGAATATCTCCGTTTCTTGCCCATTTTAACGTACACTCCATAAAATTTTTTAAGACACCAATATTTTTTTGAAGTAACTTATTATATATTTAATAACTATATGATTTAATTTTTTATTATATGAAAACATGTATTCCATTATGAAATTTTAATACAATACATTCATTTCCCAAAAATTGCACTCAAGCTGGACATTTATAACGATACCTGAAGACAACATTTATTATTTTAAATTCCTTTGGAAATCAATTTTAATTATCTATTTTTACCATTTTTGTATGTCCATTAATTATTTATACCCATTAATTCACCGATATTAGTATTATATTCCTATTGGTTATTTCATATAACATGATTATGATAACCAATTATTTCCTTCGTGAAACATTATTTGTATTGTTTATGCTTGATTCCTCATGTGGCGCACATATGCATGAACGTTTTTTGATATATGAAACATGTTGGTGCTCCATTTCATTGAGTAATGCTTAGTCTCATTAAACATCATGCATGGGAGTAGGGACTAAACCAAATTAATTATGGATCTTCGTCCACTATGTCATGTTGTCTTGGAAGTTAGCCACGATTCATGTTTATTTCATGTTAAATGTTTCCGTCACATTCCAATATTTTAGTGATTATATGATTCTTGGTTCAATATGCTATGATTCCATATTTTTAATCATGATCCTTAACATGTATGTAATCATGTTATGTCTTCTAACTCATGTGCTATTTTTTAATCTGAGGTTTATTCCCATAATGGGATTTATAGCTCGTACCTATTGATTATATATTCCCTAAATCTTCCAATTCATTTGTAGGATATTGAATGGAGTTAGGACCAAATTATGAAAAATATTTTTTATTATAGTTTATTATATTATAATTATATAACTGGTCTCTAAAATACACTAGTCCTTTTGATCATTAGTTTTTATTTAAAAGAAAATTTATGCCTAAAATGACTCATATGTTTTTCTAAAATGAGATAAACATAGTTCTATAAATAATCATACATAAAAAAATTATAAAAAATTTAGGATATTGATAAAATTCTAGATTCTCATTAAATATCATATAATCACTTCAAATAATATCGACAATATTATAAAGCATCACTAAAATTGTTATTAATTGATTCAATCAACATCTTATAAACATTAATGGATTATAAAACATCAGTGAAAAAACCTATCAACCCTCAATAAATAAAATGGAGTTATATAATTAATAAATGAGATTTTAATATTTTAGGCCACATTAAAATAATAATTATATTATAATTACTTATGAGATGGTTAAAAAAGGATTTATGTTTTATTTATAATAACTATATTGATTTTATTATTATTTAAGATAATATTTATGTGATATAATTATTAGGATTAAAATTAGGAGAATATAATATAATAATATTATTTGAAAAGTTATAAAACTTTTAAAACCAACATGTAGCATGATGAAAATAAATTATCCACTCAATTCTTCACTCAAGTTATATTGAGATATTTTATACAAATTAGACCTCTTCTCTCTAGTTTCAGAGATATAAAGTTAGATATCCCTCATTAAATTCAAGGTGAATGATTTAATGTTCCAAATATTTTCATTATAGAACCCAGATCTTCTCGAATGTTTCATTGAAATTCATAGATCATTTTAGAATAGTTAAAGATATATCAATGCATGGATTAAATAATAAATGACGACATCATCATGGGAATAGATAAATAAGAGTTGAATAAGAAAGAAAATTGAGGTGGATGTTATACTATTTAAGTAAATTAAAAATTAAAAATTAAAAATCCATGATAATGTATATTATGTTTTATATATTATTCATTATGTTCATCAATATTAATTTGACGAATTTTATGAAAAACTAAATATTAAACTTCCTCCCACAACTTTCATTGTGACATTAAATCCATCTTGTTTTATCCAAGTAGTAATATTTTCATTTACAAATATTTAATATTTTTAATCATTTTTTTGTAATTGGTCTTATATTATTCATGATAAGTTTTTTTGAGTGATACTGTCGAGGAAGTGTGTTTATCTTACATTATGTGGTCAAAAAAGGTTTATAAATAAATTAGAAACACTCAAAGGATCATGAAATTTTTTTCAAGTTCACGATTATCATGGAAAACCCACACAATATGCACATGTAGTGCAAAAACTATGTTATATGGGTCATTGTACACTGGGAACACACCTTGTATCCCATAATGATTCATGTTGGTCAATATATGGTGTCATTAGCATGTTTTGTTTTGACTTCATGAGTAGAATGTTGTGTGCCAGGTTTTGTCACATGAAAATAAAATCTCGCAACATTCCATATGAACATGTCATATTCATTAATGGAATTTAGTGTGGTCAAATAGATCACACAATCTACATAATTTTACCATGTTGAGTGGCACATCACCTATGTAATGACATATTATGTTGGAGTTATATGTCATGTAGTATATGTGAAAATATGTAATTATTATAAAATTCATTACACATGATGTTTCATGCGTCAAAACAGAAATCATGATAATTAAATCTCATGTTAAGGGATTTAATATTTTATAAGTTATACACATAATATTACATCTAGACCATACAATATGTACATAATTATTTTAAATAAAAATATTAATTATTGTCAATAATTTTAACTAAGGTGCGTTTTATTATAATTCAATTAATTATAATAAAATATTAATCATATAAATTGATTAATTTATTAGTTTATTAGTTTAATAACATATTAATTGACTAGATTACTAATTAATTTATTTATCTTAAAAATTTTTAAATTACAACAATAAATTACTGATTTTTATTATCATTAAATGTTTTGAATTATCATGGTCGTTGATTTTTCTAAAAGTGGATTCCCTATACGGAATGTGAACATTAATTTGGATTACCATACCTTGTTTATATTGATTTATTAACGATATTTATATAAACTTTTATTGTAGAAATTATGGTTTCCACTAATTAAAAGAAATTTCTATATATTAATTATCATATCAATTAGTTATGATTGATCCTGGACTATAATGATAACTTATAGATACTAAGACATTAATAATAGAACTATAAGAGTTTGGGGTATTTTAAAAGGTCTCCCATATAAAAACATCATTTGTTACGAGAGTTAGTCGCCAAACGTCCGACGAAATGGGAGTCCATCTCAAATACCCCCTCACAGATGGTGGTGTCAAAATTTTGTTTATCGGAGACCATCCAATAAAAATTATACATAAATCTGATGGGCCCTTTGTGTGATTCAAAAGTTTCTCGTAAGGGTTTATAAATATCCTTTTGTGATGATCATTCGTAAAAGGATCCAAATGTTATTTTCATCGAATTTATTTGTAATTTATAATTAAAAATTTTTTCCAAACAAAAACTAAAAAATAATAAATAATTAAAAAAGTATAATATACTAATAGTTATTATATATATATATATAAATATTAATAATATTTAAATAATAAATAATATAAATTTAATTTACAAAAGAAATATATTGATAAATATTTGAAATATTTTAAAAAAATGAAAATATTTTACATATTAAATATATATAAAAATAATATATATATATATATATATTAATAATTAAAAAACATAATATTGATTAAAATATGTTAAAAACATTAAAATAATAAATAATTTTACACATATTAAAAACAATTAAATACGATTAAACAAATTATAACAGATATAAATGTAATACATCATTTAAATAATAACATGTCTTCCATACAAAATTACAAATATAGTCATCAAGACATCATAAATCATAAACTATCATTTGGTGAAGGAGGATCAATCAAAGGACATGGGAGATGAAACTCAATTCCAATTTCACGTGCAAGTCACAACATATACTTCATCATCTTCTCATCTCTCCAACGATGTTTCTCATGTTCCCCCTCTATCTCCTTCTGTATCGGCCGTATCATCTTATCATGAGATCTCAACCTCTCATCATACTCTGCAGCTGACGAGGAAATCTATGAAAAATCTCCACAATCTACCAAGACACTCATTGATTCCATCCCAAAAGTACAATAAAAAATTGAATGTGTCAGTTAATACCAAATATGAATCACATGACTATTCTCATCACACTGTGATGTTTCCTATATCCAATCCTCCTAATGGAAACAAAAATTTGTAGTGAAAACTTTTTCAGTCAAATTATGAGTCTCCCATGAATGATAAGTCACAACATCATATGTTTTATTTATATATAAGAAAAAATTGAATAAAATTAAAATTATTTTCATAAATTTTTTAAACAGAATCACTAAGTACAATATGGTGTTGTTATTCTCATACAACTTCTCGAATAGATGGAGAAATATACATCTTATTATAAACATAAATCCCTATAATTGATGGATCATTACAGGTTTATATAAGATAAAAAATATAGTTAGTATATATACATCAAAAAATATTATCACTTACTATGTTTTGACGTTGTATTCCAAATGTTCAATTCCCAGCCCAATGGGTGACCTATTTCCACCCATGGCTCTAACGTTCAACGGATTATCAACAACTAAAAGACTACCCAATCCAAAAAGAGCACAACTCATCTAATTCGTTTCCTGATATATAGTCGGGATGCTAAGAGACATAATAAAGATCTAAAATAGTTGCACAAACTTTATCCAAAGATCGATTTATAATGTTTTGTTGAAATTGATGAAATCAATCATGTATAGAAGTATCACATGCCTCTTGTATATTACCTCTTTAGCTATCCAAAATCAATGATAATAAATTATTTAAGTCAATTAAATAAAATAAATTTGTAATAAAATAAATTTTTGAAACGTACATATTATTTAATAATGTACATTTTAATGGATGAACATGTTGTCACACATGAAGATGGGTACCCAGTCCCACTGCACCCAATGCACCAAAAAATAATTTCTCAAAATCTCACTAGTCTACCAAATGGATAAATGTAAAAAAATATAAAAATTGAAATAAATAAATAATCAAATATTTACTTTAAAAATAATTTATCTTAGTTAATATAAAAAAATATCTTAAATAAGTAAACATTCCTCTATAAATAAAGGACAAAATAAATATATGGTCATCTCCAAAAAATTGGATATGGAATTAGTAACTGAGCAAGAATGCGCCCCTCCATGTTGGTGCACCAGCCTGAGGAGGATAATATGATTCACGCTCATCCGGAGGAAGGCTGACATTAGTGAGTGAACTTAATATATATTTTTGGATCATCTCTAGCCATATATCACAAATATTCTCACTGGTATGAGATTATTAATACATAGAGAAAATATGAAAAAAACTAAATTTATGAATAACATAATGTTAGCTGTAACAGATTGTTAATAAAAATATGAAATTTAAAAACTGATAAATATCGGAATATAATAATTACCAGTAACTATAGACCTGAATATAATAAATCAATTTTCATAGTTTTAACCAATTTTATGGAAATGAATTTCTTAAACCTCATCTTAATAATTTTCATCTTCTATATGAAATTCATTTTCATCATCTCTTGTTAATTCTTCAATGTTATCTATATCATCATCCCTTAATTGGGGATTTCATCATCGTTATTGATATCTCACTAGGGAAGAGATTTATTTTTGGATGTTTCTTTAAAATTATCAATGTGTTTCTCTTCAAAAAAACAATTTTCATTTTTCTTAAACTAATTAACATGTGATTTAATTTTTGTCACACAACAGTATATTATCAAATCTATCAAAATATCCAAGTAATTTTCATATAAAACACTATATTCTTGATGTAACAAATTAAATGGTTCATTTGATGTTAGAAGGACGTTGTATTTAATGTCAACAACTTCATTTTGTGCATGAACTCGCATACCCTATCAATATCCAATGAATGAAATTTAAACATTATACCATTTATTGTTCCCAGTTAAAATAAGTCAATTATTTCCACTTTTATTCCATAAAAGTCACCTTCACCTTCTTTATGATGGTATCTTTTCAAACAAACACCAAAATTCAATGATTTGTTTCAGACAACATATATTTTTATATGGAATAAAAATCCACTAACCACGTAACTATTAAAAGATTTTACCAATTTCAATGGAGGGGTTTTGATCACACATTATTGACTGTCAATTTTATTTTCATGTTGTGCTACATGTCTGACTGAAAATTAAATTTTATTATTATGTCCACACTTTTGAGGAATAAGTGAGAAATTTCAAATCACATCACCAAACACCACTTCACTTTTTCACAACCTTAGAACTTCATCATTTCACAACTTCATCAATCCACTATTTCACCACTAAAAACAAAACATGACCATCAGACATCAAGTGTTCAGACCACAAAACACCACAAAACATACCAAATCAAAAAAATAAAAAATCAAAACTGGAAGCCTTCAAAGAAAGATCTGGAGACACCAGAACAAGTCCAGGAAAACACATATCAAGAGCATAAAACCAGGGAAGCATGAGTAGCCCTCAGATGGTGTGCTACATGTAAATAGTTAAAATTATTAATAATAGATATCGTTCAAAATGTGATTTAATATTACATCAAAATAAACATATAATACCATTATTTTAATCTAATTTTTTTATGGATTTCTTATAAAAGAACAAATGTAATATTTTTATGTTTATTTTTGATATTTTCATTATATAGTATATTATTATGATAATTTTAATAAATATATATATTTTAAATATTTTACAAAATAATAAAAATGTAGTACACACTGCACAAACCATTTAATTACCTCACAATTTAGTAGAAGATAAGTAAGAGATTTGTACAGTTCTTTATCTGTTAGCCATCACACACAATATCCAATTAAACTTTGGTAAGGTAGATTAAAAACTAAAAACCGATGTTTTGTAAAATTATAAACATTTTTCTCAATTTGAAACATGTGGTTATGTTTTGAAGGATTTTATGACTCTAAATAGTTAGAGAAGAAATATGAAATTACCTCCAACAATTACTCTTCTACAATCTACCATTCAACTAATGCTTTGTTATGTAAATTATTATTTAACTGTAGTGTACATCTTTCAAATATTTACATCCACCGGAATTATACCTACCCTCCATAGTTAACTTAATATGGAAATTTCCATATTAAATGTTCAATAGAATCAATGAAACCAATTTGTAATATATTTCTCCAATTTTACATATAATTAAAACCTCATCTTTTTCTATAGAACCCAATGCATTATAATACTTTTTTTCCAAAAAAATATCACATACAAATATTATATTTCTATCAACACATCCCAGATTGAAAAATTCATCACCACCATAAGACCAACAGGTAGTAATCATTAAATTATGACCTGATAGTAATGGCTTTTAGTCCCATAATATGCCAATTTGTGAAGCAATGAGACAAATTAGAAGTATAACCATCTAGTAACCTCAAAATTATAATCGTATAACCTAATAATTAATGGTTTTCTTCTCTGAGTGAGTATGTTTCTTTTGGATACATTTATTTGTGCGATTACTCGTCTTCAAATAATTAATGTTTAGGATGTTGGGAAATCTATGAAAGATGTAATTGTGCTTTTAAGTTATGTTTGTTCTTACCAGGTTTGTCAACACGGTATAAAAATTTTCATCAAAAAAATTCTTCAAAATATGCATTACAATGATCAAGTGAAAAAAAACAAATTAGATCAAAATGAGATTTTCAATAAAACTCATCTTTATCCAATTATGATTTTTCGCAAAACCAATTATAAATTCCTCATTTATTATTGGTCAAAATGTAATATGTGGAAATGGAGAGACAATATATTTTACCAAATTAACTAAGAGTACTACTATAGTTTCTTCAGTTTCAATTCTATCTTTATATAAAATTAATTTTATTCATTCAAAAATGGTGCTCCATAAGATGAAATCTTCGACGATAGTCAAAATAACTAACTTTTCTCAAATAACCAAAAATAAATGATTTTTACATCCATGAAATACGGATATGATTTTAGAACATCTGTACTCCATCTAGATAACGCAACATACAACAGAAATACATTATTCATCCATATTAATGAAACCAAGAATAAAAAATTCATTATTTGATGTTATATTATATCTAGCCACACAGTTGATCCATAATGAAAATTACCTATCAGTTAGAGGCTTCAAATAAATATCAATATTCTTCTCACTATGTCTCAGAATTAATATAATTATATATATCTTTATATATATATATATGGTTCCTTCATCAACAACCAAGGTGGAAATTATAAGGATTAATGAAAACAGACCAATAAGATTTTTGACTTCTGTATGCACCAAAATGGAAAAACCCTCTGTAGGAAGTCAAACCCTTATGTCATGAGGTTCTGCAGAAAAAGATGGATGTGTATGATCAATATATTTCCATAAATCACAATTACATGGATTCTTTAATAATTCTTTGATAAAAATATTTGATTTATTCCATGTCATCAATCGATCCGTGTTGTGAAGAACAAATAAATGCTCAATATGAGCTTAAATGGAAAATATTTCATCTATTTATTAGAAATTGTAAAATTTTGTTTTTGTGCGTCATTATACCTAAATTCTCCACATATAGGAAAATTAACCAATGATTCATAATCACCATCATAGAAGATGAAATCACATTGAAATTCACGAAACTTCAGATATTATAGACACAAATTATGAACCAAACTTTTACATTCATTGAAACATATATGAAATGAATTTACATCTAGAAACAACAACATAAATAATGAAAAAATAAGATCAAATAACTATTAGACATTCCAAAATCTGATTTGATGGTCACAATTTTGTAACATCTTCATTTTTATCATATGACATCATAGAAATAAGGCATTTCTAGTGGATTTCAACAAATTGTAAAATTGAGAATGTTCTAATTTTGGATTTGGAATAACACTGTGAGTTGTTGTGGTAGGAATAAATAGACCAGGTGCCTCATGTATTAATTTCTTAAATATTGAATCTGGAAACAATCTTATTATATTATAATGAACTATTTTAACAATTTTGATACCATAAAATATAAATTTTCAAAAATAAGATTTATATAGATGATGCCCAACACTTTCAAATGTTTCAAGTGTCCTAATATCACATTTATGACAAGGACATATATTTGATCCTTCAGATAAAAATATGATGTTGACAATTTGAATGATTTAAAGGATTCAACACCATCAATATGGACAGTATTTAGACCAGATTTATTAATATTTTTTCAATTATTTATCCAATCATGATCTTTTAATAGATATAGTTATCTACATACCAAGTCCATACTTATCTAAAAACAACAAGAATAAAATTAATTATTTACTTATTATTTTAATTAGTTTAAAATTATTATTTTGTTTTACCATCTTGTAATATCCTATCAAATTTGAGCAGAGTGAGGTACTAGGTTAACACATATTTACAGGGCCCACAGAGGCTCATCGTAGATAAAATAAAAATATAACATATATTTTATATAAATCATAATTTTTTTTGAAAATAATAAAATATAATTGGAATGGTGTTTTATATGAAAAATCAGAGATCACTTTCGGGCTCGGGATGTGGTGTTTACCCCAGAAGCGACATTAGATTTTTTAGCGAAGGGTGTTTAGTTACATTGGATGTGAGGAATATCCATTTAATATTTTTATTATAAATAATTTTAGAAACTAAATGTATAATTTAAACTGTTTATCAAGTGATAAATCATATATCACTGTTCGGTCCAGGATGTGGGGTTTAGCTAAAGAGCGACATAAAATTCGTTAGCATCGATTGTTTCATTAGATTTAACTTAAGGGTAATTCATTTAGAATTTTTATTATCATTTATTATTAAAATTTAATGTATCCCTCAAATTAATTATCATATGAAAAATCAGAGAGCACCATTAGGCATGGGATGTGGTGTTTACCCAATGAACCGAATAACATTTTTAAGCGTTGAGTGCTTCATTACAACGCAAAATGTCATTTTTAATCATTCATTAATATTATTTATATTATCATTTATCTTAATATATAAATTTAAATTACTATATTTATAAAAAAATATTAAAAGAGATTATTTTTATTAATCAAAAATTTATATGAAATGATTATTAATTAGTTAATTAATAATTACTATATATATCTTAATTTATAAAAAATTATATAAAGAATTATATAAATTATTAAATGAGAATTATTATAAATTACGTGATGGTTATTATGAAATATGTGATGATTATTATAAATTACTATAAATTAGGTAATTATTTTTATGTAATGGTGATGATTATTTATTATAGTTATTTAAAATTATGTAATGATTCTAAATATATATATATAATTTAATAAATTCTTTTTCAATTTGAATATTGAAATTTTATTATGTAATGGTGATGATTATTATTGTTTTGTAAATTATTTAAATTATTATAAATTAAGTATTTATTATTAATAATTTGTTTTGTTTTTTTAGAATTTAATAATTACTATGTATATATATCAATATTTATTAATTAATATAATTACTTAAAATATATTTTACCTCATTTTTTTAAAAAATCTAAAAATCTAGAATCTATATAAACACACACAAACACACATGTATATATATATTTATTACAAATATGTTCACTTATGGTTAATTTTGATTAAAAAAATTGATTACCTTCAATTTATAATTTATATATATAATTTAAAAATAAAATTGAGTACATATTTTTTAATTAATAATAAATTGAATATGTAATTTGTGAATAAATAATTTTTACCTCATATGCGTTATAATAGTTTTGCGAGTCGGGTGTTTTAACAACATTTGAATAAAATTTTAATACAATTGATTTTAAATAATACAAAATTTTATATGAAATTTAATAAATTTTTATGAGTTTTTATACTTTATTATAATTTTTTACAAATTTTTATTATCATATAATTACCACCAATTTTAATAATTTGTAAATAATAGTCTCTTTAATTATTACATATAATAAATTTTCATTTATAATTACTAAATATTTAAAATAATACCACATTTTTAATAATAAATATTTTTTAGACATCATAATAATTCTTATATTTGTAGTATTTTTTGAACTAATGAAAAATTATCATAATTATTATTAAATAGTTTTTTATTAAATATTACCTACTTTAAATTATCTTTGTTTTTTATTAAACTTAATTGTTAACATCTTTTTCAAATGTTTTATTTAAATTAAATTTCATATCAATACATAAAACAAATAAATTATATTAATTTAAAATAATATATATACTAAATATTATCTTAATAAAATCTATTATATAAAATTCATTATTACAAACATTTGTGCATGAAAAGAAATTCACATAACAAATATTTAGACATACATACATTCATGCACGTGCATAAAAAAAATATTATAAAAAACATTATTATCGAAAACAATTTTAAAAACTAATATTATTTGTGTGTTTAAATATTATTATAACAAAATATTATGTGTGAATGAAAATATAATTATTTTTAACAAATTAACATAACAAATATTATGAAATATATACAAACACTAAGAAAAAATAGAATCGAGACACAATTGAAATGGATACAAACAAATAATAAACAATAAAGAATGGGTAAAATTATAATAAACATTCAACAACCCTAAAAACAAAAATATAAGTTTAAATATCAAGTGAAAAATATTTGAAATCTAATTAAATAAACTCATGTATAATGAAGACACTCAAATAAAAAATAATAAATTTAGATTAACCTTACATTTCAAATAAATTGGCAATATAGGGTATATTTTTATACCTAGGTTATTCCAAAACAATATTTACAACATCTAACAATAATATTAAATAACAACAGACTTAAAATATACGAATATTCCATACCATTCAAATATTATGCATAATCCCCCAAAAAAGGAATAAAAGAAACTTTCTTCGGTTGTACGGAGAGGGGTGGACGATATAGTTACATTGCACTTATGGAGTGGGAAGGAATAAGAGAGGAGTAATAATAATGGAGGGGTCATGCACTATTAAATTAATAATATTTTTTCTATAGATAAATTGAGACTACATTACTTCTATCACAAAAAGTTATTCAGTTGAAATTCTTTGTGATGGGCATTGAATTCTATCACAAACAATATAGACTCAAAGGGAACATTTGACAGAAAACATATCCCCTAAAAATGCCCATTGTGAATTATTTTCACACTCGGTTGTAGGAAACCCTAAAAAAACTATTTTCGACGTAATAATACATCAGTTGGAAATAGTCATTACAACAAAATAGGGTCTTCGTAGTGCCACCCATTACTAGTTATTTTTTAGCGCTGATAATGGAGAACCCTTTATAAGTGCATTTTTTTGTAGTGATAATAATGGGGGGGATTTATCAAAACTTTTTCTTAGCACTAATAAAGTGTATATTTCAAAAAAAAAATCATAAAAAATAATATATTGACATATAAATACATTGATATTAATATAAAAACTATATATATATATATATTTGTAAATATGTTTTATATAATTATAAATATACTATTACATTTAAAATATTAGAAATTTTTGTGATTATGGATTTCAAATATTTTAAAAAATATTATTAATTAATAATTTTTTAATTATAATTGAATAATAATCATTTAATAAAAATTTGAAGACAAAATAATCAAAATAATAATAATAAATGATCTAATAATTGTTAAAAATGTAACTCAAATTTCAAACGGCCATAACATTTGATTCGGGAGTCCTTTTGATCTCTACAACATATCAAATCGAAGGCTTTGATGGGTTCTATGCACTGGGACCCAAGGGATCCTTCTATCACATTTTTCTGGCCAAAAAAGGCATGCAATGCCTCCAAAACTGAGTTTTGAGTGTGGATACCCAAATTGTTTTACATTCGATTGAATTTCATCCCTGTTTTAGGGGTCCTTTTGACCATTTTCTCTAGGTTCTGAATTTATTCCAAGGGGTTACATTTATAGTGATATTATGACTTTGAAAAATCATCATCTTTCATACATTAATGTTAATTATAATGAAATATATATCAATATATACATATTATTTTTAATATTCACCCCTAAAAAATTGATTTTATAAATAAATAAATAATTATATTTTTATAGAAAGTATAATTCTCAATATATATGACTTATCTAAATAAAAAAATAATATCCATTCTATTTAAAATAGAAATTTATTAATATTTATACATTTATATGATTTGTTTGTGTGTGTGTGTCTTTTTGTGTGCATCTTTATTGGAAAACAGATATACATTATCAATATATTCTAGACATATGTATATACATATTAATGTATAATATTTATAAATATATATAAATATGTATAATTTTTCTTACAAATACACATATAATATATTTGTTTGTTGAATATATTTATTAATTTGTTTTTAAACACACACAAAAATAATATTTTATAAATTTTTTTAAAACTCATCATATAAATATATATCTCTATATAAATATAACTATATAGTCATATATATTAATATAGGGATTTATATATTTATATACATATATTAATATACAGATAGATATATATATACTAATATATAGATATATATATTTTAATATAACTATATATATATTAATATAACTATATATATTATTATAAATATATATATTATAAAATAAATATATATTAATATACGAGTAAATATAACTATATATATATAAATAAATATATATATTAATAAATAAAGAGAAAAGAAATATGGTGGGGTGGTAAAGGCTTAGGAACGCAAGCAAGTGGTCCAGAGTTCGAATCCCGGGGGAGGAAGGTCATGCACACATGTAGGGAAAAATGGTTACTGCTATTAATCGGGATTGAGGAATAGTTAAAGGCTATGGCGGTGTTCCTGGGGCATGCTGGTTGGGATGGGGTTAGGGTGTTGTTAAAGGGGGGGTTGTGGGTGCTGTTTAAGACCTTCCCGAATTGCAGATTTATTTTATTATTTTTCTAATGTTTTTTAAACTTTTATCAGATCTAAAAAAGCACTATTAAAAAGTGTCTTTTATAAACACTAAAAAATGATAATAAATGACCTTTTTATTAGCGTTGATAAAATTCCCATTTTATCAACACATTTTTTAGTGCTACTAAAAAGTGACTTTATTAGCGCTTTACTGAGAACGGATAAAAGGGACCCCCTATCTAAGCCTCAATTAACATTTCATTTATAGAGCAATTAATGCCCTTTACTAGTACTCATAAAGGCCATATTTGTAGTATTGATTCCTCACATAAGATATATTTGTGATTGGTAATCATTTTATCGCAAATGATCCATCTCAAATACTTGAAATTATAATAGTTTAAATATATTTCCAATGGTCTAGATACATTATACCAATTGGAAAAATTGAATGTCTGGATATCAGGTGATGGGGAGTCATAATAATTGAAACATATTCTCATTAAGATCACAATTATTGATTTGTTGTACCTGAGATCTTTAGGAAAGCACCTCCAATAAAAATAGCACATGTTTTCTCTGTCATTGGTAGTTCTTATCTACAAACTTGTGTATTTCTCTATAGAATTGAGCTCATTTCAAATGTGTACCATTTTATCACATACTTTGATGAAAGAGAAAAACCATGATAATGAAATTATGTTATAGTATCTTGTGTTTGATGTATCATTGGTGGTATGACATTAGATAAATGATCAAGATAGTATTTTCCACTTCTGGGATGAGGATATAATATCTCGTGTCAGGTTAATGTGGATGTTAGTACCCAAATAAATCCATTTCAATTTTAGTTGAGACTAAATCTATCTCCATATTTTAGAAAATAATAAAACAAGAAAGAATTATTTCACAAGTGTGAATCATAATTTATGAGACATCTAATGACAATGTTATTATATTACATTGTGCATGTTCATTGGTTGGCATTCATTGCTATGACAGATCCTTATCAATAATGGGGCATTAAGGGGTTTTTAGGATCCCATCATGGCTAGGTAATAATATAAACTACTTGGATATGGAATAATATAAACTACTTTTGAGATAAGGTCGCACTGGGTCACACATAATATTATATTCAAGAATACACCCTGTTATGGTGAATAGGAATATCGAAATTAGAGGGGCACACTATGGGGTCCTAGTGTGGTCCATGTTTTATCAATCACAAAAAAATCAATATTATTAAATTAATTGATTTTTTTTTTTAAAATTTTTTAATTATTATTTACATTTGGTTATGTAAATACAAGGATTAATATTATATGAAAAAAATAATTTTAATATTTCATATTCTTTTAAATTATTCAGGATGTATGAGTGGATTTAAAGACTTAGTTTAATCACATAATATATTTAATATATATACTTGTATGTGATAAAATATAATTAATTTTTAGTACAGAGTTAGGTCATCATAATTAGTTATTTATACAACATATTTTGTGGATGTTTAATGAACAAGGGTTCAGGAACCCTAATCGGGTATTTGTGACTTCTAGTATATAATGGAGAGAATCTCATTCCAATATTTATTTCCTCAGCCTAGAATTGAGACATTCTATCTCCTCATGAATCCATGAGATAAAATTGTCCAAACTAAGAGAATGATTATAATATGACATCATTGATTGAAGGCAGATGATCTTGGTGATCGTCGTATTGTCAGAAAGATCATTAGAGATCCGTACTAGAAACCAAAATTTGATGGTCAGTGAATGTGAAGATATGATATGTTTTTCTAGATGATATAGTTGGATTTGACATTAGATCCTTCAAGAAACGGTCACTATTATGGAGATACAATCATATATTCTTTGATTCCGAACAACCTACATGTTTCAATTTTTATTTGTACTCTCAATAATTCATGTAAGATCCTCAGACAATAATGGATCTTGGGTCATAGGAATTTAAAAATTTCATCGCACAGGTGATGAATATTTATTGAAATTATATATCCCACCATCTTCATCAATTCTCTCTGGTGACTTCACTGACCAAATAATATATACATATTATTTAATTTTTAAAATTATTTATTGCATGGTTTATTATGTAGTAGATATTATTAAATTATATATAATTGTAAATTATTGACCAATTCCTCATTTATTATTTATCAGTATGAATATCCATTTTTTATTTAATGTATTACTATAACTCTCATACTCCTCTCTTTTATGAAAGTATAATTTTGTAAATGGTGGAGATCCTATTCAAAGGAGAAAGTACATGACTTGAGTTGATATGAATTTGAACAAGTAGATGTATAAGAGAATGGTGTATATTTCTGCTCACAAAAACTTATTGCGCAAGAAGATTTTCCACTATGGTATAAATTTCATTATGAAAACATAATAAAATGACATGTTGATAAATATCATCATTATATCCGATATTTAATTTATATTATTTATTCACGGGAATTTTAATTATTTATCCGATGCATGTTCAATTTAATTATTTATTAAACATGATAACATATTGTAAATAAATTAATAAGTTTGATTATATATATTTTACTGTGATGAATTAGATTTTTTTCTCTAGTGTAGTTAATTATTTATATACTTTCTTAAAACGTTAATAAATAGGAATACAATTGACAAAATATGATTTATTTTTCAGTACTTTATTAAAAGTATATAAATTATATTATCAAACATAGATAATTTTTTATGTACGTTACATTAAAATTATTTAACATGAATATAAAGATTAAAATAAAGAAACATATGCATAATTAAAAAAATTACTTTAATATAAAATATTAAGATATAAAATGTCTCCTATCAATTGAGATTGATTTTTTACACAGTTTGATGTACTGGTTTATCCCTCATAATGGTGCCTTTAATTATCAGGGTCTTATAATAAATGTTTTGTATTGAATTAATGAATTTAGAAACATGATTTTTTTGTGGTAATTCATAGTGTAATTTTGAGTCAAATAATGAGAAAATCCATTTATAGGATTATGATATTGGGGAATCTACACAACTGATCATGGAAAAACAAGTTAATGAATCAAGTAAGAGTATATCCAACCTAAAAACATTGTTTTAGTTTTTAAAAGAAATTTTATGGGTTATGAGATGGAATATTTCATCCTTACCACTAGAATATCACTACTAAAACACATGCCTTAAACAACACAAATATTTATCACTGCTTGAAAAATATTCTTATAAAGAAAATCGTTATCACTGATATAATAATAATTGATTTTGTTTCCTTATTATTAGTTCTAAAAAAGAAATGATAATGTGAACCCATTATCAGAATATTCTATGTGCTGATAAAAGGGAACATTTATCACCACTTTTATTTTATCCATGATAATGTGTATCCTTTATAATTGACTTATTAGCATTGATCAAGGTCCACAATAAAAATAAGTAATTAAAAAATAATTTTTTAATCAATTTCATTTATTAAATAATTATTTTAAAAAATGAATAAAATGAATAAATATATATATATTCAAAAAACAGTAAATATTATATTATATATATATTCCAAATGAAAAAATTGTAATAAATATACAAATAAATATTTAAACAAAGTAAATTAATAATAATATAAAACACATTATTAATAAAATAATTAATGACAATGATGAATAAAATTAATAAACATATATATACTTTTTTAATTTTAATAAATAGTATATATTAAATATAGATATATAATATGAATAGATTGCAATAATAAAACAAATTGAAATTTAAAAATAATTAATTTCAGAATTACTCAAATATTTATTTCACAATAAATTAGTAATAAAATTGGATAAATATTATATATATTAATTATAAATAGTTACAAAAAATATATATTGAATATAAATATATATAAAATGTATCAAATTTTATTTAAATACATATTAATATCTTATTCATTTTTAATGTTATTTGAATGTTTAATTTAACATATATAAAATGTTGTGTGTCACATTGATTTAATTTACATACATAAATACATACATACATATAAATATTTATATATATGTAAATAATGAATTTTTATATATAGTTTCACAGACTAATATATTTATCCAATATATAAAAATATATACACCTAATATTTTTGAACATTATTCAAATTTTAGTATATTATATAATTTCATTATAACAATATATATTTAATATATTATGTATTTTGTTAGTCAATTTTACTTATATAATTATAATAATATTATAGTTAGTGTATTCATTTTAATTTTTTAAATTTTATTTTAGATTTCAGTTTGATTATTTTATATTATTTAATTGTATATATTTATTTACTATGTTTTATAATTTTGCATATATATTCATATTTACTTCAATATATATATTTACAAACATTTTTTTAATAATTTAAATTTAATTAATAAAACATATACATTTTTTTAATGTTTATAATGTGTACTAATTTTGAATTATTCAATTTCATTCATTTTTAACATGAACGTATTTTGTATTATATATCCACTAATAATTTTTAAACTATATTAATAAATAAATATTTATAAAAAATTATATATATATAAATGTTTATTTACTATATTAATAAATATATATATTTAAAAATATTATAATTTAATAATTACTATTTTAAATAAATTTTATTTAATTAGAATTACATATTTATATATATTTAAATAAATATAAAATTATAATAAATTTATTTAAATATTTATAATTATAAATCCTTTATGAGTGCTAAAAAATTATTTTATAAATAATCTGTATTAGTGAATAAACAATATAACAGATAAATATTTCTTTCAACAGTGCTTATAAATATAACACTGATAAAAGGGAGATTTATCATAAATTTTTTGAAATCACTATTAAAAGTGTCCCAAGTATACATAAAAGAACCCTAACTATGACTCAGTAACTTGTGATTATAGAGCACTCATGGAAGTCCTCTATTGCTAGGGATACTCTC
Organism: Viscum album; assembly: GCA_963277665.1. NCBI lineage: Eukaryota > Viridiplantae > Streptophyta > Magnoliopsida > Santalales > Viscaceae > Viscum > Viscum album. The sequence goes on along the minus strand of OY728152.1, from coordinate 1,613,231,997 downwards.
ATACACTCACTTAGATGAATCAATTTTAGAATCTGGTGTATCATATTTTCAACATTTTCTCTATCATTGTTTTCATTGTTGGGTTCTACTTTATTAATTTTAGCTCTTTTCATAACCCAAACGAATCCTACATCGCATCTCCTCACCACATAAATACATGGATTGTTTCTATTACATTTCATCCCTCTGTAGAAAAAGGTATCAAAAAATGAAAATGATATTTTCATATAGCATGGTCATTCAACATATGTGTATGGGCATGTATCGTTAAATAGAGTTTATAATGTACTACATGATAATAAAGGGGAATTTTATCTTTATCAATTAGCATAAACACAAGAAATTAGTGATCGTGAATTGGGTCTATGGTGATGCGATGACCTGAATGGGGAACTATTTGGGAACACTAGGTCAAAAATCATACAAACTGGAATCAGACTAAAACTAGTGATATTGGTATTGATTATATTCATAAGAAAAAACATTCCAAACATAATAATTAATCAATAAATATGTATGAATATCATAATTATGTTGGATACTTGAGTTAAAATATGATGTCTATGTTTTTTTGAGTTTTTTCCTTCACCAATCATCTTGAGTCAGAACATAATTAAGAGTTTATAGGTTAGAATTGGTATGAAAAATTGAAATTTCTTTTTGTTATGTGCCTATGTTTTAATTTTTTTTCTACAATCAATTATAAATTTATATTTATATAAACATGAATAATAAATAAATTGAATATTATTATTTACTTGTTATTGATGATTTGGTTTATATGAAATATTAATTGATTGAATTTATCTAGTAACCCCCTTTATTGATAATGTTATTTAGTTATTTCAAACTTATTTTAAAAGAATTATTCAAATATAGTTTAAATTGTTTTTTTATGAAAAGAATAATTACAATGGAAATGGATGAAAGAGAGTGTCATGGTGTTCACATTTAATATATATTATTTTCTGTATATTCCTGAAATATTATTTTTTTTAAGTGGAAAATTATTTGAATCTCTATATTAATATCAAATATTTCAAATTTTTGACCTCTTTATCACAATATGAATGATACAATGAACATATTATGTATAATATAATGTATATTGATCCTTGTGTCTTATTGGTAATTGTAGATATACTTCAAGCTATGTCGTACGATTTTAAAAGAAAGAATTGTATAGTATCTATGGTTCCTTAATGATTTTTTGGTAATATTTCATAATAATAAAATTCGTATTACATTGAATATACTCATTTCATTTGTAATTTTAAAAAAATCTACATCTATATTGATAATAAGTTAAAAATTCATCATTTAATGGGTTTTATGTTATTGGATGGATTTTATGGAGGATTAAAAAAATAAAATTTTAGGGTGAGGAATCATGGATAAGAAAAATGTCATTTCAAATATAGGTTGGATGAGATTCATATCTTCGTTACCATTATTATTTATGGTCTATTATACTATGGATTATTATAAAAAAATATCTTCTATAGTGATAGGTTTAATCACCATATATTATACTCTTGTTCTCAATCATAGGACATAGAAGCTTCATATAATTATTTTATGAGAATTTAATATTTCATCAGGGATTGAGATTGAACATATTCATATGGTTATTAACATCAATATTCCCTATATATAATTGGATTGAAGAAATATTTTTTAGTGTCATTTTTATTTATGAGTATATTATCTCTCTCTCTCTATCCCTTACCTATACCTACACAATTCCACACCTACTATATAAACTCATTCCATGTTCATATGAGACCACTGATAAATGCATCTCCATCTGTTGTTGTGAAAGTAGTATACAACACATTATAGTGACAAGCAACATTAATAAATTTTAATTAATATAGTACATGGGTTTCAAAAATAATTTTGAGTAAATAAGAATTCTTTCTGGTTATATTTATATATAATAAATACACGCTATGCATAAATGTTCACAATTTCATTTATCTTGCATGAAAATTGTTACTATCATGACCAACAATAGAATACATCAATAGTACAGTAAAACTGACCATTACTACCTTTATTTAATCTTTCATGAGACTCTTCATTTCATTCCATTTATTTATGAGGTATTGGACTCCCTCTTTCAATCTAGCAATCACCCAATAATGAATATTTGTTTTCATGATATTAATTTTATTATATGACTCACTCGGATACTTTTTACAACACTTCATAAAAATTTACAATTATTTTTAGTGTAGTCATATTGGATCCTATTATTACTACATATTTAAGTGAACATGAATGAGAATAATATTATGATGAGTCATCTAATCTGAATCTCAATAGTGTTCCCCTTACAATGATAAAATATCTCCAATCCTATTTTTGTCTTCATCTTAACATATATTTGATTTTTACCTTGGATTAATGGATGGTGGACAAGCTCTCCCATCTCCCTCACATCAATAACACAACATGTTTACATCTCACCTAATCCCTACCAAAAAAAGAAACATTTCATAGTATGTGGAAAATAATTTTTTTGAGTGGATGTAAATGGATGTGAGTATAATTCATGTGGATTTAAAGATTTATTTCACCATTTATTTAGTGTAATATTTTTGAATCCTAAATAAAATCAAAACATTATTAATTTTTTTTAAACATAGTGGAAACTCAAATTTCGTCCCCTAAATAGTTATTATGTCATTTTGATACATGAGACTCATTCCAATATCTTCAATATTGCATTAAAAACACTGACTGCTAGTAATCTGAATTGATAACCATTACATAGCATGGGATGAATATTATATTGATTAGTTCATGAAATATTTGTAGATGTCCACTAAACAGAGGAGATTAATATCAAACAAAAAAAATGAAATAATAAATGTTCGGAAGGTATTCCATATATGAACATTGGATCCATAATGATGGGAGGAATACTAGTTTCAAATAGGGAGTCCAATCCATCAACAAGCGATTGAAGAAAATCAACGTCTATGGATGGATTAAATAAATGGAGTGAAGGTTAGTTGTACTGGAGTATTAATGTAATATTAATCCATTTATTCCAATAAAAATTTACACGCAAGATGCAAAAAATGTTTACTTCTAACCATGGAGTGTATTTTATTATTGTTATTTAATAAAATTTTATTGTTTGACTACTCATGAAGAAAATGAATTCTTAACATTATGATGTTACCAGTCGTGGGGATGAAAAGGCTTTTGATGATGAAATATTGGATTTATATGGGTTTCAAAAACTTGTTGATGAAAAAAATAGTAATAATGTACCATCACAATGGTGAATAATATTATCAATGGAATAAGTAATGGTATAAAATTTTAGGCAGGATGGAATCAACATGGAAAACTGATTGAACCCAACAAGGCAATGTTTATTAGTTATCTTCTGGTAAAAACTAGGATGAATGTGCTGATTGATATTGATTCATGGTATCTCATCAAACTTGTAATGTTTTGGATCCTTGGGAAATGTATAAAAATAATTATACAATACAGATTATTTATTTTAATGAATAATTATATAAAGAAATGTTTATTTAATATTCATTATTCCTTATAGAAATGATTTATTTTAGAATATTTCCATATTAAATTTTCTTTAAGGGATAATGGAATATCCCATATAGGCCTGTGGACTATTTATTCAAAGTTACCTCTTAAGGATGTTGAGGGGAAAACCAAACCCCACCAACCACTGCGTAAATCACACATTATAAAATAGGGAACACTGAATTAGTTCATCAATCGTTGCAATTAGAAATCATTTTAGCATCATTTTAGTCAATAATATAACATAATATATTATTTATTTCATCCATCATGATACAAAATTTTTAATTTATGAAACAAATAAGTGTAATAAAAATAAAGACCGCACAACAAAACCAATGTAGCAATTTTACAGAGCATGGATGGGGTACACTTCATTAGAAAAGAAATTCATAAATTTTTAAAGTAGATAATAATTATTTAATTTTGTATGTGAAACAAAAAATTATCCTTTTCCAATATATAGAATGATGAATCAAAATCTAAAGCCAGATACATCCCATGTCATGTGATATAAATGAAAGATCATGTAAACAAGGAGGGTAAAGTAGTTAATGAAAACATAGAAATAATATAGAAAGCATGTGTACATCTGAAATAATTATAATTATTTATGATTTATAAAAACATTATATAAAAATATATATTTATGTTCTTATTTTTTTATATTTTTTAGACATAAGAATTGGTAATGATCATACTTGAAGAAAAGAAACAATCAGTAGCATTGAAGCGACCTAACCAATATGGTCACATTAGAGTATTAGGTTATAGAGTATCTCCTACAAAATACATTGAGAATATAAAATATCATGATGAACCATATAATATTATCAGATGAATGATTACACAAACAAAATCATTTCAAGGTAATATTTTGTTTTCGGGTTTAGTATACCAATGTTTAAGAATGGAACAAAAGAATAGAAGGTAGGGAAATGATCCAAAGATAAACGGAATGGTCCCACTAGTTTTGAGGATATCCATCCCTCCATCCACACACCATACCCATGGTAATATATTTTTTCGTTATATTTTCAATAATGTGAATATAACAAAATTTGATAATGTTATATTATAAAAAAAATTAGGGTACAGTTTTATGTGATTTGTATCGGTCAACACCCATGTACCATCATGTAGTGATGGGTAAAATGTATAATATCCCAGGAGACTAGATACACAATCATGAACTCCCAATATATCACATGATAGTTGTGACTGAGGGAGATTATGAGCATATTACTGAGTTTCTCGTTCCACTTTTATGATCGGATATTATAGTAGTTAAAGCTTCTAATAGAGTTTTCATAGAATTGAAATCTAATCATTTAATGATAAATGTTGTATGTATTTAACAAATTTATTCATATGAAAATACATGTTACATATGATGATAATTGGTATGAAGTCATTTATGATTTTAAAAATCGATAATTCAAGGGAGAAACAAAATACCATGTCTTGAAAATCAAGTGGATCAACCATGTAAACAATGTGACTTTTAGATAGTACCCTCACCCACCAGTTCCAAATAATTGTTTTATCATTAAAACTTCATTCAATGACCAATTTTGAATATACAATAACTCCTTAAATAGAATATAAAAAAAAATATAGATATTCCTTGAAATTAAATATTTTTCTCTAGACTCTAAATGAGATTCTCAAGCATGAATGGTTGGGCGCCATAGTTGTAAAAACATACATAAGGTAAATTTTCCTAATACATATGTCTAGAAAGTGATATTAAAAATTTATTAATTTTAATAACTATTCAAATTTTTAATAGGAATTTATATTAAAAATATATAAGGAAAACATCAAGTGAAGAAGGACATGGATTGATTAATCCACGTATCTTTTCTATGAAAGATATTTCATTAAATGAGGAAGTAATTAAGAAGAAAAAAGTTTAGTTAGTCCAAGTTTTTAATAAAAATAAACAGATGAAATTATTTTTTGGATACCTACTATTCGAGGGTAAAATAATACCATTTAATAGCAAAATTTCTGTATTTTAGTTTTTTCATTACATTATTATTTTTTAGGACACACTGGATGTTGATAGCAGCCACTCAGGACATTACAAATATATATATTCAAGATCTAATGCATGGATATGAAACCAATCGACCACACATGATGTGTATTGTTAATATGTGATAAACTAAAATAATCATACAGTAGAAATTCATCAAATATATGTTAATTTTTTTGATAGTGACATCACTCATTACTGGCTAGATCATGGAATGTGGTCGATGTCAAAAGAGATAAATCATGTGGACTACAAAAAATGAAAAAAATTAAGGTTTATATTGAAATATTTAACTATAAAAAACATTTCATATAGATTTACATAATTTTCTAAATGATGATGTAGTGTCCTAAATAAGATAATGGCATTAATTGTGGAAATTATGTTTGATAATATATTATAGAAATAATAAATCATGAAATGAAAAAGAATGCTCCAATATATTATTTCAGAAGGTATATAAAATTTCAATAAATATATTTCCTAATAAATTTTTTCAATATTTTCTCAGTACTATCCAGTTTTTTGACAACCTCTTTACTCAAGAAAAGAAATCATTTTGACTAGAGATGTGTGGGTTCCGTATTTTTTTCACAATGCATTCCGATGACAAATTTAGATGATTACAATTAATTATTGCAATATATGTTTTGTTAAGACCTTATAAAGATATTTCTGGTGTTATGAATTATTGATATAATTGTTCTTAATTATTTATTTTATCATTCACATAGAGAATAATAATGCAGGAATAATTTTTTTTAGAATCAATAAATAACATAAAATCCAATTTCTGGGAAATCATGGAGGTGGATGTAGAGGTGGATGTGGAGGAGGTGGCGAAGGTGGTGGTGGAGATGGGGGTAGAGGTGTAGGTGGAGGTGAAGGAATAAGAAGAGTCCAAGGTATAGTCAGAGCTGGAGGCCGATGTGGATGAGGTGACAGAGGCGAAGACTGAGGTAGAGACCAAGGTGGATGAGGATAAGAATTAGTAGCATGAAAATAATGTTACTACTGGGAAATGAAGTAAAATGAGGGCAATACATTTATTATATTTAAAATAAATTGATTAAAATTTGACATAACACTTTTCACTTAATAGAAGATAAATTATATCGGTGAATCTGGTGCATTACTAAAATATTATTTTTCACCACTTATTTAAGTGATTTTATACAAGTTTTTAATCCACCTATAATATCATTTTGTGTTGGAAGATTTAATTTCCCTAGTAGTTTTATTGAAGAAACATCTATAAAACTCTCAATCATCAAATAGGTATATAATCAAACAAAAATGTTAGAATAAATATGTGTGTAGTAAGCAATATAAGACAACAGGTGTATGGATGTACTATTGGATGAATACCAGTATTGATATATCATGGCCATCAAGGAGGGTTTCTGTCAAAGTGTCCTATATTAATTTAAATTTTACATTTTAATGAAAAAAAATTCACTCACTCAATATCAATAAAACACATTTTGGTTATCATAATAATTTGGAACAATGATTCATAATTAATTTTTGACATGTATCAATCAGTCTAATGTCAAATGCATACATGATTCCACCTATATGGACCAATGTGAATTCTTCTCATTTAAAATGAAATTTTAGTAAAAAAACAAGTGGCATACTCAAAACTAATGAAAGTCACTCTTACTGTGCGGATAAGTTAGGAAATTGATCCAAATTTCAATTGTGATGTGTAGAAATTAAACGCTCCTCAATCTAACACACAATGTGACCGGGTTGACTCCAAGTGTGTATTTTTATTAAAAATGTACATTAATTTTACTGAAAAAAACAACTAAAATACTCAGAATATATAAAAGATATTATTATTGTTTGGGTACTTTATCAAAATGAATCAAAAGCAATTTTTTATATCTATGAATTAGTGGAACCACAGTCTGACACACGTTGTGATCGGTATGACTCCAGGTGTCTGTTATTATGGTAAAATTGAAATTTTACTACAAAATATTCCACTCACCTAAAAACCACCCTAAATATATTTATAATTTTAGATAATGATTATGAATTAATTTTTGTCGTGTATGAAATATTATCATGTCATACCCACTTAAGATTCCACCAATATGACTCAATGTGTGTGTTTCTAGTTTAAAATGACATTTCAGTAAAACACGCAGTTATAAAACTAAAAACCCTATACATAATTATTATTATAAATTATTAAAATGATCCATGAGTCTTTTAGGATAAATAAGAATCTTTTTCACCTTAATCTGACACACGATGTGACCGGTATGACTCAAAGTCCGTTATTTTATTCATAATTTAATTTAATTTTTGGGAAAGAAACCGACACACTGAAATCAATAGAATATCATTGGTACTATTTTGGTATTTTAGAACAATGTTCCATATGCCTTTTTTGATATGTAGTAAAAATATAATCCTCAATATGATGTACGGTGTGACCAGTTTGACTTTAAGTGTTTGTTATCTATTGAAAATTAAAATTTTAATACAAAAATGTTTCACTCATCTAAAATCGATAAAATTTCCATGGTATGTCATGATAATTTTTTTGAAAATCATTCATAAGTCGTTTTTATGTGTATAAATTTGTCACATGTCAAACCAATACACAATGCCACCTGTATAGATCAATGATTATGTTTCTAATTTAAAATATCATTTTGATAGAAAACATAAGTCACATTCTCAAAATAGAAGAAACACGTTATGATTTTTCTAATACTCTAGTAAACCATTCCGTATATCATTTAGGACAAGGATAAATCGTTCTATCTACAATATGATGCACAATGTGACCGGTATAACTCAAAGTGTGTCTACTTAATCTAAATTCATATTTTTTTTAATGAAAAACCAAATGACATACCTAAACCCGGGAAGTCAAATTTTTATTGTTTTGGTAGAGAATAAAAACAAATAAGTAATAAATTTTGACATGTACGAATCATGTGAACCTCAATCTAATTCACGGAGTGATCCTTATGTGTCCAAGTACAACTTTTTATTCAAAACTGACAATAATTTTTATCGAAAAATCATCAAACATACACAAAATAGAAATAAACATTTAAAAAAAATTAGTACATTAAGAAAACAATTTATAAGTCATTTGTGACATGTCATAACTAATAAACACACAATTCAACTCATATTGTAGATGATATGACTCCAAATGTTTCTCTTTATTCAAAATTTACATTATATTTAAAAAAACAACTAATATACTCTATAATAGTGTTTTTTTCTAATATTTGTGTATGACTTTTTTTTCATTTAAATTACTTATATTATTTTTCTTTGTGTAATTTTTGTTTTTGTTTCTAGTAATGTTGTGTGTTTTTATGGCCCAATGCACCTGTTTTTGGTTCTGTATTGTGTTGTATCATGACACTGTAGTTTTCAGCTTTAAGAGTTCTACTGAGTGAATTGATAATGAAATCCTTTATTAGTGCATGTTTAAGAACTGATGAAGGAATACATTATTTACTTTTTAATGCATTGATAAAGTAATCCTTTATAATCACTTGTAGAGGAATCGATAAAGTAAATGTTTATCAGTTCTTCTTAAATATACGATAAATGAATCATTATCATCACTTTTAAAAGCACTGATAAAAGGGATATTTATATTTTCGAAATACAAGAGTTGATATATGGTGTCTTTATCATCACTTTTATAAGGGCTGGTAAAAGAATTATTTACTAGCACTTTTTTAGTGATGATAAAATCATTTTCCTTTTAACCATGTTGAGATAGTCAATTCTATTCTAGCACTGTTAAAATAATGTTTCCTATTAATGTATACAAATGAATAGGTATTTTAAATCCAATAGTGAGGGATTTTAAATTATGATAAAATAATGGGAGACATTTTTAAATTATTAATTATTCAAAACAATATTATCTATGATGACTAAATAATAGAGAATTATTTAATTTGGTGTAGATAAATCTAGAAAATAAATTTAATTCCATATCACTAAGTTATATTTTATAATAATAAAATATCCTTACTCAAGTGAGTGTTATCGGGGTTTACACAATATACTATGAAATAAGTGTATGTAAAAAATATTAAATCAGCACTAACTATTGAGACTCTTAAAGAATCCAATGAAGATAGGAGAGATGTATATTGGATACACATTGATGATTTATTAGATGTATAATGTAGTATGAAATCATTGATATCAAGAGAGATGTAAAACAAAATGATGAAATCGGAGAGTTCATCATGTTCCATAATATCTAGGTTCGTTACCAGGATATATCTAGATAAGAGCGTGATGAAATCTCCAAAGAAATCTTCACATCCATGTTAAGATAGTGATTCCCTTAAAAAGCTCTAGTAATAAAGTTGATAATGTACATTATGTGTTAGTAGAATTTATGATTCAATATATATATAAAGGGGTTATCCATTGTTTTAATTCTATCATATATAACACTAAGTGTCTCAATTTAATTGTTAATTTAAACATTAAAACAATTTATAATTCACATTCAGAACATTTTTAAAATGATTAATCATGCTGATAAACATATTAATAAAGGTAATCCATCAGTATTTAGTATAAAAAAGATGAATTAAATGTATAAGAGTTCAGTGATAGAGTCAATGTAAAAGGTGACTAAAAAGTTATTTTATGAATAAATAGATTTAGATTTAGATTAGTGAGTAGTTAGTGGTTTATTTTTTATAATGAAATATATCTACTAAATATACTAAACCTATGATTTTCCCACTAGCATGTGCCCCCTGTTCGACAATCCACACTACAACGCTCCCAGATTAACATGTACTCCCTCGAAATTCATCGACACCATCATGTTTTTCTGACTCCTCCATTCTGTATCCTTCGTCGGCCGAGAAAAACCTAGCTAGGTTCACGCTTCCTCATAGTCTACTCCTCCGCATCAGAATCTAAAACAGGATCCATCTACGACTCTAACACCCCGTCTATGTAAAACCTTCTTCTGCCTGGGTCTACTCCTTTGCATCAGAATCTAATTTCACATTTATGTTAGGGATTCATTGATTTTATATCTGTCTCTCGAGCTCTGATCTTCATCCTAACATTTCATGCTCGTCGTCCCCACAGCCTGAGGCAGTAGGTTCCAGAGATGGCGTGACTCGATAGTCTCCTCTGTGGAAAGTGGTGTCATTGGGGACTCTAGGAATTGATTATTCACAATGATCGATGGGGTGCTATACAAGATGGGGAAATTCGAGTGGTATATGGGGGTGGTGGATTGTGGATCTTGTATCCAGAGGGCGCATGATGAATGTTGCGACTCTGCCTCCACCTTTACCTCTTTTCACCACTGTTGATCCCTAATTACTTTTCACTTCATCCATTACCCTTAATTTATTTTATTCCTTCTTCCTATATCCGACATCGATGATGATGTTTTTTCTTTCTGACCCTTTCATCCATTCCAAAGATAGCGCGACTCAGCATTATTCATTATGGAGAAAGGTGTCATCTGTGGCTTCAGGAATTGATTCTTCATGACAAGCGACTAGGGGATGTACGTGATGGAAAACGAGAGTCGGATATGGGGGAAATGGATTTTAGAGCCTGCATACAGAGTGTTTTCTAGGGGCGCATGGAAAATGTAGAAAGTAGGCCTCCACCAATATCTCCTTTCACCACTCTTGATCCCTAATTCTTGTTCACTTAACCCATGTCCCCTAATTTACTTTATTCCTTCTTCCTACATCTGGCATCAGTGCTGCTGTTATTTTCTTTCCAGCTAATTCATAAATTCTAGGTATCATTCACATTAATGCTATCTCAAATAAAGGATATCAATATTTTTAGTTACAGGGTCCTTTTTTTTAAATGTGTATTAAAATTCTGATAAACGAAGATGAATTTTTTGACGTAGAAATATCATATTTATTGGTTTTTTATTTTACTACATTACTTTTTCTCCAGGTGTATGTTTTAAGATGGTGATGTGTGAGAGCTTCAAACGGTAAAATTGGGAATGAAAGGATAGTAAGAAGCTAGGATGAATCAATTTTTCGAGGAGGTCTTCAACAAGAGGTATTATTTTAGGCCACATCTCCCTTTGGAAAAGAAAGATCACCAAAATCTAAAACCCTCTTTCCCAATGGTCTTAAAAACACTACATGACCCTGATTGCTTGGAACATTAGGAATAATACATGAATCCTAAATCCCCGCCATAAAAGGTATAATATTGAGGGATTTACATCTTTTGATATATATTATTTTTTTATTAATTGTTTTCTTAATGATATTTTTCTTTTATGTAAGTTCGTTTTTTGAAACACGATTGAATATTTTGACTCAATATGCCAAATTGATTATGTAACAAGGTTTTTGGCTTATTTTTCAATATCTACTAAATATACCAATCTTCGATTTTTTCAACCGTCTCTGTAGATTACAGCATCCAGGACCTGCGCAACCCACTATACTGCACAACAGAGAAATTCAAACACACCTGCTAATACTTGTATTGTATTAATACACATTAACTGTTTATGTTGTTTATATATCTATTTTCTGAATTCCTGTATGCAGAAAAATCTGTATTGCATCATGTAGAGTAAACAAAATTTATTTTAAATTGTGTTGTGGTAATTATTTAGGTGTTTTAAATAAATATTTATGGAGAAGCCATGTTTTTCCTATCCAATAATTGATAAATTTACTTTTACTATATTCTACCCCTTATTATTACATTTTCTTGTTTCATTATTCTATTCAATCCCATAATTGTCTACTTTATTTCAACGCCATGTTTTAATGATAAATGTCTGTCATACTGTGCAATGATGAAATAGGTCATAAGTAACTGAAATACTATGTTCGGAATCGTGTACAATACTGGAATAATCATTTATAATGGAAGTCCATCTTTCTACGGTAAATATTTTTTATACTTGAAATAATTAAATTCGTCACAAGTTATTTCAATGATCTGTTGGGTTATTATATTTTCTCATTTTAAAAAAACCAATTTTTCTTGGGTGATCATCATGCATCAAAGCTAGATGTATGAATCTAATTATTGTTCATGAAACATCTCATCATGCTGGAAATGCATCTATAAATTTAAATACCTAACTAATCTAGGCACAATTCGTTCATTATATGGTTGGTGAGATGTTGTATGACATGTTTAGTATACAGTAAAATACTAGAATAGTCAATTTTATTGCAATACCAGTGTATTAATTTTACGTTTATCAAAGAATAAGTTTACAGATCGAGCTTCAACAATTCATTGGGAATGGGTTTCATGTCCATAGTTCTCAAAGTTCTAATGATGCATGTATGCAAACATCCACTACCATCGGAATTAAAACTCACCTGTTAATTTGAGATTATTATAACAGGTATTTAACCCCGCATTAAGATAAAATACTTTTAAATTTCTTATTACATGACTAGTTTGATAATACAGTTTTCTTAATCTGTATCAATGCCATACGAGTTTCTAGATAGCTTCTCCTCTCTCTACAGATTCCAACTTTCCGGACATGCAATACCCAAGGGTTTGTTTTTAATATTCGATCTCGTTTCCAAAAACACTTGACTTTTTAATGTACATACAGGTATCAGGTTTTATAGAATATTTATTGCAAAGGATTACATGAAAACTACCCATACATTTGATAACCTACAACATCTGCTTCATGATTATAATATAAATTTGAGAACTGGTAAGTTCATTGACTTATCTATTTGTTCATTTCATAGTAGAAAAACACTAATTTTTTCCCTATCATAATTTACATTATATATTTATTTTCTCACATATTGGAATTTATAGAAGGATAAAATAATATAAAAACTTTGTTGCTGCTGTTTGTATAGTGTTTTATATAGCAGAATACATGTATCAGTATGTTTGTATTAATTTTCAAGCATATAGGCACATTATTCAACACAAATTCACTTAATTTTTTAATTTGTATAGGCACTTCTATGAAAAAATGGTGCATCAAACCAAACATAGTTTTTATTATTTGATCATGTTTAAAACAAATTTTTTATTTTATCACATCTGTCTCCATTTGTTATTCACTTATATTACGATTATCTATAACAAGTTCTTAATTCATCCCAATATTTTAACAACAATTGCTATAAATAAATCTATATTTTAATTTTTAATTTTTCAAAAAAACATTCCTTTCAATCTACACATGTATACTTTTAAATTATAGTAAAATGTTAAAGCTATGATATGTGTTTCAATGATTTCAATTTCTTCATATTATATCTTCAAATCTATTAACAATATTTTCAATGTAGAAAGTTCTCTCACATGATTTTGATAATGAGGATGAAATGAAAGATAATTTCCACATATGTTGAAACAGGAAGGCTACCATTTAAATTTTATGGGTGGGTTGTCATTTTGTAGAATATATAAATCTTTCATGACACCGTTTCACTTAATTTTTTTATTCTGTACAGGTACATCTGTGAAAAAATTGTGCATGGAACCAAAACGATCTGTATGTTAACAAACACACCTTATTGTTAGCAAAGACAATGAATGAAAAATATAGGTAAAATAGAAGTTAAGATATAGTGTTTTATTTTACAGATTACTTGTATTGGTATGTTTGGATTATTTTTCTGGCATATAGGCACATTATTCGACACCATTTCACTTAATTAATTTAATATGTATATGTACATCTGTGAATACATGGCGGATGAATGAAAACATAATTTTTATTATTTGATAATGTTTCGAACATATTTTTTCTTTTATCACATCTTTCTCCATTTTTTATTCACTTATATAATTTTTATCTATACTAAATTCTAAATTGTTTCCAATATTTTTAAAAAAATTGCTAAAAATAAATGCATATTCTGTATTTTAATGTATTTTTAAAAAATTCCTTTAAATCTACACCTGTATATTATTAAATAAAAGTAAATTATTAAAGCTATGTTATGTGTTTCAATGATTTAAATTTTTGTATATTCTAGCTTCAAGTCTTCTAAAAATATTTTCTATTTTAAAAATTATGTCACGTGATTTTGATAATGAGGATGAACATCAAGATAATGTCCACATATGTTGACACAACAAGGCTACAATAAATCAATACACAGAATTACATATTACAACAAAGGGAAATGTAAATAAGAAAACTGAAAAAATAGACGAAAATGTCACGCTTCAAACATATGGTAAACATATATGTTCACTAATTATATTATTTTCATTACTATTTTTTGAATTACTATTTTTAGTGAAATTATTATTACATTCTGTAGAGTACAGAAAGAGTAATTGAAATTTATGTTTCATTATAGAAAGCATTCATCTGTTTCTTTATCCTGTTATCTATGTGTTCAATCTACATTTCTTGGATTTTTATACTATAGAAAAATGACATGGTTGTTGACTCCTATCAATACAATTTCCTATTTTCATACTGTAAAAAACCCCATCTTGGTATTTAATATATAAACACTAGATTATCACATTTGATTGAACTCCATGTTTCAATTATAATGGTTCATAAACATATGCAGTGATGACATAGGTCACACCCTATCTTCTAATCCTAGGTTCTGTGAAATTTGAAAATAAAGATCAATCACTTTAATTAGACTATGATGGGGTTCATTGTTAGCATGTATCATCTCCATCTTCAATGATCTGGTAAATTGTTTAGAAGAATCAAATACTATTCCACTGACATGTGACAAAGAAAGGTTTCATTGAAATGATGTATTAAATTGATGACATTTATATTACGTGTTTTCTAACTTTTCATTTTACATTAACTATTTGTTATATTATGTAATGAAACACCATGATTTATACCTATTTTCATTATTGTTTCATGTTTCTGTACTTTACAAAGAATCATTCTTCATATACTGTAAAAAAAATACATATTAGACTATCTTTATAATATTTTATGAGCCCTATTTTTTTCCCATGTCAAACATAAAGGATTAAGGGATAAATTTCATAATTTATCATCTTGGTGTTCAGTTGAGTTACAAAGTTAGTAGGTTCTATTAGTTAGATTTACACCAACATGTAAATTTACATTTTATCCCATAACATTTAGTTGATTTCCAAGACCATTTATATGAAATCATTTCTATTTTACGCATTCAAGCTTCTAACCAATTCACTTATTCTCCAGAAGATATTGCATATCCAAAAGTCCCATGTTTGGTCTCTGAGGTGGACAAGGACATCAAGCAGATCATATGCGAGATTGAGCTTCCATGTGACATTCTTGAAATTGAGCGACACCTGCGGAAGAATGGGATAAAGCCTGCCCCAAACACTGCCGAGAAGAGGGACTCTTCCCAGCTCCATGGCATTCCGAACTAGCTTAAGCCAACCCCAATTCATATATTTTCTTCTATTTCAGCTTGTATGTTTTAGAATTTTTGATCACTACATTGTTTCTACATTTAGTTTTCTCATGTGAAACATTGTACTGTTTTGTTAAATGATTTTTTTGTGTGGAATTTAATCAATCCCATGAAAAATTCATTGTTATGAAGTGAAATAGAAACTATATTTAGTAATAAACGTTAATGTTTTTATTTTCTATGGTTTTGATATGATCATGTACAGTTCTATTATAGGATATATTTGTGTTTTGAATTATTATTTTACAGTTTCTCATTATTTCAGTGAATGTGAATGTTGTACATAATGGGAAGATCTTATGAGAGGTCTTAATACACTATGTGAGTAATTACCCATTTACTGTGCAGGTTTCTCTAAGAGCACTCAATAAAGTGTTATTTTACTATTCAACAATGTTTTTTTTGTATTTAGGCAGGAAAAAAGCTGGACAGGACCTCACGAACCTATTGAAGATAGAATCACACTGTTGATGGAAGTAGAAACAGAAAACCAGGCTCCTATTTCTACATTTTTTTCAATGTATTTGATGGTTACCACCTTCCTCTTTAAACTTTATGCGAGACATTGACCATTTAATACGAAGGTTTATCTAAATTACATTTACTGTGTAGATTTTAGGTCACATGTTTTCCAAGATTTGCATTAGTGGTCACTATAATAGACACTTCATATACTATTTAGGTAAATATCTCCTTGATTGGTGCACTCCACTACTATTTCTTTATTAAATAAGTTTTTATTTAAAAATAACATAACATGAGTTCTGTACCCCCAACCAAATGCATGTCACCATCTTATTTTCAATACATAGACAACATTTTTTGTGTTTATCCACAAAAGATAGGAGATCTCCTATAACAGTTACATTCAATAAATCTGGCTCCAATTTAAGGAATGAAGGGACATTATATAGTAAGTATGGATGTGGATTGAGGGTAATGTTTTCTGAAGGAACATGTTAATGCTTAAAGGTACCCAATAATCTCTTATAGGATGGTCTTCAGATAAATTATCTAGACTGAATAAGGAAATAATGAAAGAATAAATTGAATTTTTAAATGAAAAAACAGTTTTGGTAAACATTACATCCCCTTATCTAAGTATGTTCTGTTACAATATAATATTGTTGAGATCATTCCTACTAAATGAAGTATTATTAAAAATCCATTATACATATAATGGATCAAATATGGTGATATATGTACTCATTTTTTCCACATAATGAACAAGGAGAGAAGGATACAAAAGAAGATCTCCAGTATTATGGTGAATAAAGAAACATTTAATGTTGAGGGGATAATATCTAATGCCTTAGTCAACCAATTTGAATATTTATTTAACATTGAATGTTTTAGTGAAGAAAGTTTATTGAATTACGTGATCACCTAGACTATTACTGACATTCATACAGTGTAATTTTACTATTTAATAACATTGTTATGTGTTTTCTGTGCCAAAAAACAACTAGACAGCATCTCACGCGCCTGTTGACGATCGAATCATACTATTTTTTGAAGTAGAAACAAACATCCAGCTTCATGTTTTTACTTTTTTCAATGTATTTCATGGTTTCCACCTTCCTCTTTAATGTGTATATGAGACATTTCCCAATTAATGAGCATGTTTCTCTAAAAGACATTTGTTTTACTGGTTTCAGGTCACTGTTATCCAAGATTTGATTTAGTGATCTATGTAATGGACATTTCAAAGACTATTTAGGTAAATATCTCTATTAATGTTTTTTTTAATTATGTTCTTACTTATAGATAACATAACTTTTGTTATTAACCCCCTATCAAACATGAAATTCACCATCTAAATTTCAATAGATAGACATCCTTTGTTTAATTTTGTATGATAAGACTGAATATTCATCATCATGTTAATATTCTATGAATATTATATTTAAAATATTATCAATATATTTTATTATAATGATTTATGACCCCTATTTCTTATCCCATGTCAAACATAATGGAGCAACGAACAAATTTCATAATTTATCACCTATGGATTCACATGAGTTGTATTTGTTTTGGTTTTCTTAGTTATCTTTTAACCTATATGCATATTTACTTTTCATCACCTAACATTTAGTTTATTTCCATGAACATTTATTTAAAACCATTTTGAGTTTACACATTCAAGCCTCCAACCAATTGACTTATTCACAAGATGATATTTCATATCCATACGACCAGTGTGTAGTCATTGAGGTGGATAATGACATCAAGCATCTCATACATGAGATTGATATCTCAGGTCACATGATTGACATTGAGCAATACCTTCTAAAGAATGAAATAAACCCGGCCAACAAGACTGCTGAGAGGTGTGCCTCTGCCCAACTCCGTGGCATTCCAAACCTGTCGAAGCCGAACCTAATTCATATATTTTCTTCTCTGTTATCTACTATGTTTTATCATTTTTTATCACAAAATTGTTTCTACATTATGTTTCCTCATGTGAAACAATATTCGTGTTGTATTACATGATTTTAGTGCGCCATATTTAATCAATCCCATGAAAAATTCATTATTAATAAGGAAAATAGGGACTACATTTATTAAGACACATTAATGTATTTATTTTCTATGGTTTTAATAGGATAATGTGAAGTTCTATTATAGGATATATTTTTTGGAATTATTATTTTTCAATTTTTCATTGATTAAGTGCATGCAAAGGGGGTGCATACCAGGATGTGGTGGTTTCTACTCAAAAGACTGCACCGGCTAATAGACCAGAGTTGACCGGTGGGAACTGTCCTATTATGGAAAGGTTAACTAAACCACATTTTTGGGGTTTTAAACCATAAAATTTTAACCCTTTCATTTCCTTTTATTTCGTTTAGTTATTTTACTACTTATTAATTTTTTTAATATTTTCTGGGCAGGAAAAAATCTGGACAACACCTCACATACCTATTGAAGATCAAATCATACTATTGTTAGAAGCAGAAACTAACATCCAGGTTCAGGTATTTACTTTGTTTTCAATGTATTTGACTTTTTCCATCTTCCTATTTAATGTGCATGTGATATATTTCCCATTTAATGTGTGTGTTTCTCTAAAAGAAATATAATGTGCAGGTGTCGGGTCACTGTTATCCATAATGTGATTTACTGATCTTCGGTATGGACCATTCAGAGACTATTTAGGTAAATATCTCCTTGGTTGGATCAGTCAACTAATATTTTTGTTCCATTTTAGAAAAATAATTGAAAAACACTTATTGCACATGAAATTTATAATAACTCATTCCATACAGTTTTTTCTAAACATATGATTGAAGATATATTTTTTTACATTTTCTAAATGTTTTACTTCTAGATAAGGTTTCCATGAGTATTAAATATGGTACGTGGTGTCTGCATGGTCGGCAGTGGGTGGTCACAAGCAATGACGACCAGAACGTAGTATGGAATTGTCCTAAAACAGCCCATTCATTCGTTTTTTATTATTTCATTTGTTTTCACAGTTCGCATTTTTATTATTACAACCACTATATTATCATAGATTTATATATCACTATTAATATTAGTTACATTATTACATTAATTATTATCGAAATTGAAAATGAATTGAATTCTTCCTCAAAATTTAGAAATTCATATACTTTTTCTCTATCCATTTTATTTTTAAACTCTTTGAATGGTGTCTTCATATTATACGCTCTCCTATTCCATTATAATACACCATTACTTTCTATGTAAAATTTATTTAATATTTCTGTTTCTTCTCAACTTTTATAAATACTAATATCATAATGAAAGAAAAATCTGTAATCAAATATATCGTGCAATAGCACGTGCGAGTACTAGTTACATTTAAATAAGAACTAAAATATTGTAAGAACAATGTGGTACATAAGGTATATTCCTCACTAAAGAAATCAATATTCTAATTTTAGGGTATAGATGTGGCTTATTAAATTTACATTTGAAAAAATATGTAGGAAGTAAGTAGATAATAAAATATTGTATAAATTTGTGTGGAACATCAATATAGTATATGAGTAAAGCATATGATGTGAATAATATTTTCATAAACATTTTCAATTAAACTAATTATAACATATATAATCCTACAATTCCAAGGAATTTAATACATTTACTAATATAATTAATAATTATTGTTTAATGAAATTGAATTTAAATGTATTTTCTACATTAATTAAATTCATTTCAGAATTATTTGGAATTAAAAATACATATGATTTTGTGATATTTTAACCTTTAAACATGTGAGTGGTAGTCTAGAAAAACTATTATATGAGTAATAAGGATGTCACGATATATTTAACACCACTCGCATCAGAATAAAATATCTCAGGTAGTATGTTTAAATAAAAAAATGGTAGGTGTGTATTATGTCACCTATATTATCAATATTATTACTGTACAAAGAGATTATACTCAATTATCCATCTCATTGAATAATTGAAAACATGTTACACAATAAGTTATATATCTTCCTAAATTATATATTCCACTATCCTTATCAATTTAAATTAAGAAATAATTATAACACACTACTATACACTATAATATTATGCATTGAATCACTGCAATCAGTAATTCAAATCATATATGTATAGATAATTATTATATTTGGTACTATTTTAGTATGATCCTACTGAACCCAAATAAATAATTCCACAAAATAAACCTTATTGAAACCCTCTAATAAGATATACATTATTTTTTCATTGTAAAAAATTTCCATAACTTGCTGATTAATTAAAAAGAGTCTAATTGGGGAAATTGTGAATAAAGGTGGGGATAAATCTCTATAAGGGGGATTCAAATCCGTTACCATTTAGTAATGTTTTCTAAAATAGTTTAGTTTTCTTGTATTTTAATTTATAAATTTTTTAAAAAATCAGTTATTTTTAAAAAAAATATTTATTTTCAACAAATCTCTTTTCCATTATCCTATTGATATTTTCACCTCTAAAAACATGGAGACCTAACCTGGTGGTTTTTCATATAGAGGTGTTTTGGGATTCTCACATAATTGTGTAATAAACTCATCATAAAATTCCAACATTGATTGTAAGGACCCAGCCATAAAACATTACATAATTATTAATTAATTGAATAATTCACATAGAGGATCTTTTCAGGTTTAGTGTTTTAGAGAATCAGGACATAACTATTACATCTCGAAAGATTACAGTGTAGACACTTGTACAAAGATTCCTTTAAATTAAAACACTTAAAAAGAAACAATTCTAGTTCCATGTTTTAGATAGAAATTCTTTCCTTGATCCCATTCTTGACCTTATTCATTTTAAGTCCTGTGGAGAACATTTCAAATACATGGGATGAGCATAAAAAGGCCAGTAAAGGATACAAAAAGAAGGAAAACTGTTAGATTTTAAAAACAACAAGTACACCATGAATACTTTATCAAAGTAAATTTTTTTACCTTTATGAAGTAGTAAATACTCTTCACTGAATAATAGATCACTACTTATCCTTTGTAACAGAAAGATTATCATAAACCCATAAAAAGAACACATAAAATATAAAGGTAACTTGGGATATAAACATACATAAATGGAATAACCATACGGTCGACTTCCACACATATCACTACATGGAATAGCCATACGGCCGACTTCCATACCCAATGCATTGGAGGTTATAACATAACTACCCGTCTGGTATTCACATCACCACCTGTCATATGGTTTATCACATTACCACCCGCCAAGTGTCCAAGTGCCATTATAAAATCATAAGACATAAAATGAAGATAATGGAATGAAAACAGTTCCACATTTCGATAACAATATATCACCTAAATATATTGACATAAAAAATCCATTATAAAACCCATTTTCAATACCAAAATACATAAAATAGTATATGGTATTTATTTTATTTTAAAAAAATTACTGCTTGATGAGGAAGCCAAAGACAAAATAATACTCGCGGCGGCAGAAAATGTCTTTGTCACCGCGTACGTTAAAAGATAAAATTCCTTTTTGTTGTTTAGTAAAACACTTTGTAGTAAAAGATTACCTTTTAATGAAATGAAAAGTCATTGGTGTTTTATAAAGCGTACTAATGAAAGTCTTTTATTAGAACAAAATATGCCTCAATGATAGTAGATTGAGATGAAGACCATTATAGAGTCGGTATCCTTTGATTAAGGATAAATCCATTACATAATTATGTGGGAAAAATATAAATACACCCAATATAAGAGTATATTCTGAGTAAAACAACCATAGGTTATCCACACATATTCATAGCAGTACATAACCAAGAAGTAGAGTTTTAACTCCAAGAATTTAAATTGGGTTAATATGTCCCCTTACAGAAATTTGACAGCCTAACATCGTCACATTAAAATTCTGAAAATGAGTTGATGGGAGATAAAAATGGTATCTCATCACTTGGAAATAACATTTATAGCAATAAGGACATATAATAACATATACCAACATCAAAATATGTAAATTAAAAGACCTAAAAAAAATAAGTCTTTTGAAAAGAGGAGGGTGAAAGGTTCCCTTACCGATATGGGTAACTTTTGAAACGTACACCCCATGAAAGAAGGGTCATATAGTGAAGATGTAAATACCCATAAATTAAAGTATATTAAACAAAGAATACAATCATGGGGAGTACATAAACCACACAAAATTAAACAGTGTCAAATGTAGCATGAATCTCATGGGAACACAATGTGAGATAAATAACTCCCTTACAAGATTTCGGCAACCTAACGGCGCCACTTGAAACATCCAAAAATGGATTGTTGAGATCAAATATGGTCTCTCATCATATTAACATAAAAATTATAGTAAGAGGAATATAAAAGAACATCCCGCAACATAATAAAGTGGTTCTAAAAATAAGTGACATAAAAGAGAGTACTTAAAAAGAAAGAGAGTGATAGGTTCCCTTACCTCATGTCCGACTTGCCTTGTTCGTTTCTTTATATTCCTTCAAATCGGATAACTCTTTTTGATTTGAGATCAAAGGATTCCATGGAAAGACTACATCCCAAAAGTTAGGCTTCTAGGAGTAATAGAGGGAGGGAGAGGGAAAATATGAATAGATGTTGGACATGCCATGGGCTTGAGAGGTGTGGGTAAGGAGGTAGAGGTGGGGGCCCTTTATAAGAGGGAGGAGGGGCACTCTTGGAATGTTTTGAAAAGTTACTTTATTATAAAATTATTTTCCGATATCAAAGGACCCACAATTATATATTTCTAGGATAAGATGATAAGGTTTCTAAATAAACCCATCTAATAGGTTTTTGACAAGTGTATGTCATATAATTTACATTATCTTTTCATTTTATTTAAATCGTTCATTAATGAGGTAATCGCTGCATCATCACAGTGTCATAAATAAATTAATTTATTTAATGTCTAAAAAATATATAAAAATACTATGATGTAGGAAATCTTTTTAGCTTTACAATTATTATTTATAGTCAAAAATATGACTTGTATAACCCCGTGAAATTTGTTTAGTAAAATAATACATGTTTGTGACATTTTTATTTTAATTATAAATAACAAGTTATTAATGTCATTTCCTTACCCAAGAGGCTCCATGGGGTCCCCAAGTTTACCCATGGATTTTCGTGGTCTTCAATGACTCATCCAATAAGGGTACGATATGTGTCAATTTCATTTCATATTATTATAACATTATCTTTATCTTAAATTACACAAATTACCTTTAATCGTGATTAATAAAACTTAAAAATTACTATTCACCAAAAATTATTTTCGTCCCATTGAACCACATTTTACCTCCTAATGACAACCATGTATGTCATATTTTTGAAATTCAAATCACAGAGGTGGTAAGATTTCATTTAAACGACAAATCAATTTTTTAACTACCACATAGTGGTTTCACTATTCATCAAAAATTGATGTTTTTCAGAAAAATACCAAAAATTCCCCATAAGATATATTTGATATTCCGAATTCAAAAATGATGTCTATTTTATAAAATTCAAAACCTATGTGTTTCATTAATCAATTTAATAATTAATTCCTGTTGACAAAACAAATAGCGTGTTTTTAAGAAACAAAATATATCAAAAGATTGACACTAGTTTATGTCCAATTTCAAAGTGAAATTAATTACAATGACCACCATTGGATTAAGTGGTAAAAATATATTATTACTACGATTTAAACCCAATTAAAAAGATAATATATCCATATAAATAAATCATATTAATTGGAGGTTTTGAATTAAAATACAACATTTTCACTAAAAATGATCTTTATCGGAAAAATAACAAAAATTGACACAAAGTAAATTTTGAGGTCCATATTATAAATAAGGATTTTATTTGGTAAAATATAACATATAAGATTTTCAAAAAGTGTATTTAAAAAGGGTATTTCCTCAAAAATGTGGTTAATCATCATTTTAATGAATATTCGAAAATTTACGATTAAAATTGGATTCATTCGCATTATAAGCCTCTTACATTTATTGGATAAAAGTTAAAATATTTGAAAAACATATATAATAATTTTTTAGTTAGTTCTGTTCATTCCCGCAATTACAACGTCTTGGCATCAACTACCATTTAAAATAATATTATTTCATTATTAGAGTGCAATGTATGATTTCAAAGAAACTCATTATTGCGTATTGGGTACGCCATCGAGCATAGCGTTCCCTTTAAATTAATATTAATATTTTATATCAGAAATATTAATAAATATGAAAATGTAATATTGTTTATTTACCTGGGATGTTACATCCTTCCCTACTTTTGGAAATTGCGTCCTCACAATTTTAAACTTGGGCTTGGAAACTTCATTGAAAACCCCACATCTAAAAAAAGTAAATTAAACTAGCACATTAAAATAAAGAATGAAAAGTACCAAGGTCACATGAGACAATTGGTACTAGGATTCCATGAAAACATTGATATGGAAGAAAAAATCAAAGTGTTATGTTCTTGATGGAGAGTGATAGAAACATGTTTAGGAGAATGTTAACCACCAAAAAATCACAAACTTGTGATGGGTTAAACGGTATTTTACTCCCCAGCAAGAATAGTTAACAGAAAACATTTTAGTTTTAAGTAACTTTTCATTGAGGAATTTATTTATGAGCATAACTAAATCACAAGGAAATATTCTTTCTTGTTGTTTAGACCTTCATCTCTTACTATATTTCTTACACAAACTCATTTTTTCCTCCAAAAGATGAGTATTTAGGATGACTTGTTCACATTAAGAGCGCTATAATAAAATTCTAGAGAATCACCTAATCCAAAAAAGAAAACTATATATTTCCCATGTCATTAGACCATAACCAAAACCAAAATTGTTAGAACATGATCATATAATCCACAAAAGGATAATCCTTTATAAAATGAAAATATATTCTAAATCTCCAAAATTTTTCCATGAAAACCCATAGTTCAACAAATACCATTCGATAAACAAATTTTCCATAAAATTATTCAAAGTAAACCAAACTAAGATTGAAACCCAAATATTTGAAGGATTTAATCACATAGACTTACAAGTTAAAAATTAACATTTCTCTCCAAATAATATCAGTTGCACTTAAAGTCTCATATTTAAAAGTAATTAACCTAATACTATATCCTCTATGATAGGTCAATATTTTCCTAGATAACCGAAAATCAACTTATTATTGATTCGTAAAATTTTAGAACTAAAAAGAATTTTTCATACTAACCAGGGACATCACGTAGTCTAGTGGTAGGTGATAAATACTAGTCGCACTTTGGTTGTGGGTTCAATTCCCACAACTTTGTTCGACGTGACGGTTTGTCACACAGTCTGCGTGTTGTCCATTTTCCAAAACTATATAATTCTCCAAAAATTCCCAAAAAAAGAGATAAAATAATATAAAATAACCATAACATAATTTAACCTCATTTTTATCTCATGCCTTTAATTTTCCATCATAACATATAGTAACACATAATTACCTCAAAAGTAAGGATCACATAAACCCAAATGGCTCTTTATAACTATGTCCACAAAAGAATAGATAACTATTCCATGAATAGAATTTTCATATATCGAACATTAGGGTTACACATACTATAAAAAGTCTTCTAATGTAAACCCATCACTAAAATAGACTTAATAATTTTATGAATTTCACCATAACTCTTGAAAACCTTATATGTTGACTTCTTAATTATTCAACATTCTTCATGTACCATTAACCGTTCCATTCCAACTTATTCTGAAACACTTCTTTCCTTTGATTGGTCATTGTCAGTTTCTTAGTCCTCAATCGGAATGGCATTAGGTATTGGTAATGGAATATTTGTACGATCTTGGTGATCCCATTCCTGAAAATTCTTCATAGGACATGTGTTTGAATAATTACAATTTACACCAGATTTAAAACATTCAATTGATCCCTCAGAAAGAACTTCATTCCCTTTCCTCGAGTCAACCAGATGATTCCTTTTTCCATGGCATGTTATTGGTTTATGACCTTTATTTCCACATCTATAGCATTTTTCTATACCTTTGAAACATTTTCCTAGGTGTTTCTTTCCACATCATTGACACATAGGTTTTTAAACACACTTACCTTTATGATTATTACATGAACATCTGTAGGTATTTTTTTCTCACATATATGATGCCTTATAAAAAACAACAAGGTTTAGGTGGTCAACCATTAATCCAGATAGTTGGTTGAGGATAAACACAAGAGTTCTCATTGCAGCTCCCATATCATTTAGTTACTCCCTCAGAAAATTCTCACAGTTTCCTTCACATCCACTGTTACTTTTGTGCCTTCTAGTTCTACCCATTTACTAAAACCAAAAAGGTTAGTGTGAGCATATCAGTAAAATCATCATATAATAACTAAGAAGATAAAAACTAAGATATAGTTATACAAGTTATCACAAACTAATTCTACCTTTCAAATCAACAATGACTCCATCTAATATACTACCCATTGTGGTTATATAAAACTTATCACTTATGCTTAAACAACACTCTAACCTCTAAAGTTATCTAAAACGCCCTCGGATATCAACTGTAAGGAACCGGCCATAAAACATTACATAATAATGAATTAAATTATTAATTCACATAGAGGATCTTTTCAGGTTTAGAGTTTTAGAGAATAAGGACATAACTATTACATCTCAAATGATTACAATGTAGAAACATCTACTAAGTTTCCATAAAATAAAAACTCTTTAAAAGAAACATGTGTACTTACATTTTTTAGATAGCATTTATTTCCTTGATCCCATCCTTGAAATTATTAATCTTTAAGTCCTGTGGAGAACATTTCAAAAACATGGGTTGATTATAAAAAGCCCAGTAAAGGATACACAAAGAAGGATAACTGATAGTTTTTCAAAACAACAAGTAAACCATGAATACATTTTCAATGTAATTCTTTTTCCATTATGAAGTTGTAAATACTCTTCACTGAATAAAACATCACTACTTATCCTTTGCAACATAAATATCACCATAAACCCCTTAAAAGAACACATAACATATAAATGTAACTTGGAATATACACATACTTAAATGGAATAACCATACGGTCAGCTTCCACACATATCACTACATGGAATAGCCATACAGATGACTTCCATACCCAAATGAATTGGAGGTTATAACTAAACCACCCGTCCTAGTATTCACGGCACAACTCGTCATATGGTTTATCATGTAACCACCCGTCAAGTTTCCAAGTACCATTATAAAATCATTATACATAAAAAAATATAATGGAATAAAAACATTTCCACATTTCGATCACAATATATCACTTATTTATATTGAAATAACAATTAATTTATAAAAAACATTTTCAATATAGAAATATAAAAAATAGTATATGGTATTTATTTCATTTTAAAAACATTACGGGTTACTGAGGAAGCCAAAGAAAAAATAATACTCACGGTGGCAGAAATGGTCGTTGTCACCGCGTACGTTAAAAGAAACAGTCATTTTTGTCGTTTAGTAAAACTCTTCATAGAAAAAGATTCCCTTTGAATGAAATGAAAAATCAAAGGTGTTTTATAAAGCGTACAAAAGAACGTCTTGTATTAGCACAAAATATGCCTCAATGAAAGGAGATTGAGATGAATTCCCTTACAAAGTTGGTATCCTTAGATTAAGTATAAATCCATTACATAATTATATGTGAAAAATATAAGTAAACCCAATATAAGAGAATATTAAGTGTAAAAAAATCATTGGTCATCCACACATATTCATAGCATGACATAATCAAGAAGTAGAGGTTTAACCAAAAGAATTGAAATTGGGTTAATAAGTTCCCTTACCGAAATTCGACAACCTAACGATGTCACATAAAAATTCAGAAAATGAGTTGATGACAGATAAAAAGGGCATCTCATCACTTTCACATTACATTTACAGCAATAAGGATATATAATAACATATCACAAAATAATAATATGTAAATTAAAAGACCTAACAAAAAGAAGTATTTTTAAAATAGAAGGGTGAAAGGTTCCCTTACCGAAATGGGTAACTTTTGAAACGTACACACCATGAATGAAGAGTCATATAATGAAGATGTAAATACCCATAAATTAAAGTATATTACACAAAAAATACAATCATGGGAAGTACATATACCACACAAAATGAAATAGTGGAAAATGTAGCATGAATCTCACAGGAACACATAGTGAGATTAAAAAAATCCCTTATGAAAATTTGGCAGCTTAACGCCACCACTTAAAACATCCAAAAATGGATTGATGAGATCAAATAGGGTCTCTCATCATATTAACATAAAAATTATATTAAGAGGAATATAAAATAACATCCCCCAACATAAGGAAGAGGAGCGTAAAATAAGTGACATAACAGAGAGTACATAAAAAGAAATAGAGTGATAGGATCCCTTACCTCAAGTCCAACTTGCCTTGTTCGTTTCTTTATATTCCTTCAAATCGGATAAATCATTCTGATTTGAGCTCAAAGGATTCCTTGGAAAGTCTTCTGACCAAAATGATTCTTCTAGAAGTAAGAGTGGGATGGGGAGAGACAATATGAGTCGAGGATGGAAGAGCCAAGGGCTTGAGAGGTGTGGTTAAGGAGGTAAATGTGGTGGCCTTTTATAAGACGGAGGAGGGGCGCTCTTGGAAATTCTTGAAAAGTTACTTTATTATAAAATTTTTTTCGGATATCAAAGATCCCACAATTATATATTTCTAGGATAAGTTGATAAGGGTTATAAATCCACACATCCAATAAGTTTTGGACATGTTTATTTCTAAGATTTTACATTATGATTTTATTTTATTTAAATCATTCATTAATGAGGTAATCGCAACATCATCATGGTGTCATAAATAAATTAATTTATTAATATGTAAAAAATTATAAAAAACAATTATGATGTAGGAAATATTTTTAGATTTCCAATGAATATTTATAGTCAAAAATATGACTTGTATAACCCCATGTACATATTTTTTAAATAAAACCATAAATGTTTGTGACATTTTTATTTTAACTTTAAATAAAAATTTATTAGTGTCATTTTCTTACCCATGTGGCTCCATGGGGTCCCCACATTGACCCATGGATTTTCTTGGTCTTCCATGACTCATCCAATAAGGGTAGGACATGTTTCAAGGTCATTTCATATTATTATAACATTATCTTTACCTTAAATTACACTAATTACCTTTAATCGCGATTAATAAAACATAAAAGTTACTATTCACCAAAAATTATTTTCAGCCCATTTAACCAAATTTTACATATAAATTAATACTATGTATGTAGGATTTTTGAAATTCAAATCACTGAGGTGGTAAGACTTCATTTAAATGAAAAATCAGTTTTTTAACTACCACTTAGTGGTTTCACTATTCATCAAAAATTGAAGTTTTTCAGAAAAATATCAAAAATTACCCCTAAGATATATTTGTTATTCCGAATTAAAAAATGATTTCTATTATAAAAAATTCAAAAAATATAAGTTGAATTAATCAATTTATTAATTAATTCCCGTTGTCAAAACAAATAGCGTGTTTTTTAGAAACAAAATATATCAAAATATTGACAGTAGTTTAAGTCCAATTTCAAAGAGAAATTAATTCCATGGACCACGAATAGATTAAAAGGTAAAAATATATTATAACTACACTTTAAAACCAATTAAAAAGATAACCTATCCATATAAGTAAATCAGATTAAAAGGTGGTTTTGAATTAAAATTCAACATTTTCAATAAAAATGATCTTTATCGGAAAAATAAAAAAAATTACAGAAAGTAAATTTTGATGTCCATATTATAAAGGAAGATTTTATTTGGTCCAATATAACATATAAGATTTTCAAAATGTAGATTTAAAAAGGGTTCTCCATCAAAAGGCAGTTAATCGACTTTTTAAAGAATATTTGAATATTTACGCTTAAAATTGGATTCATTCGCATTTTCAGCCTCTAACATTTATCGGATAAAAGTAAAAATATTTGACAAACATATATAATCAATTGTAATTTATTTTTGTTCATTCCTGCCATTATAATGGCTTGGCGTTAACTAAAATTTAAAATAATATTATTTTATTATTTGAGTGCAATGTATGATTTCAAAGAAACCCGTTGTTGCATATTGGGTCCGCCATCGTTCATAGTGTTCCCTATAAAGTAATATTAATATTTCATTTCACAAATATTAATAAATATAAAAATGTAATATTCATTATTTACCAGAGATGTTACATTGATGATTCTAAAAATATAAGGATAAAAGGTTGGGGAAATATTCTGGAAAACTTGTACTTCTCTATTTTTTAATTGGGTTTTGAAGACCCTTCAGGAGAATGAGTTTGTTTACTATAATGAGGAACATTGGAAACCCCTTTTACAATATCAATTCAGTGGTAAAAAACATAAGTTGTGTAGTGATGTGTTTCATCAAAAATTATATTCATTCAATTCATTCTTAGTTGTGGTAATCTCACTTATATTTAGGAAGGAATTAAAATTGCCAAAAGGATGCATTAACCATTTTAATCATTATTCAACCAAGTGTTCATAGGATATTGGTTAGGTTTTAGGAACAATTTTTTCTAATTATGGAATTGCGGTTTGATAATTCCAAGCTATATGGGATCAGTAGTTTCATGTTTTATTGGATATTGTGTCGAAAATATTGTATGATGATGCTAATAGATGACCTAGTGGGTCCTATTATAAAGGGGGATTGATGATTTTTTTGAGGTTGCATTTTTTATATCTGTTAGTTATCTATGTGGTTATCTAGTCACAAGAAATTGTATCCTTTTGTACTCATAAAATAATTACATTTGATTCCTCTCCCAATAGATTTATGAATAGAATTATTAACCCCGAAAAACCTTATTATTCTCATTATTGATATTTATTCCTTTCATAAATTTATTTAAATTCTAGATTGATATGGAGTAAAGTAGAAAATTTTTGGACAATCTAATGTGATTATTTAGCTGAAAGTCTTTTAATCGTAGTTTTTAAACATCTAATTTTCATACTATTCTTATGGAGATCGGTATAGGCCATGGTGTTCTTTTGATAGTGATCATATAGACTGTGAAGTTCTTTTAGGATTATTAATAGATGATATTGGAGAAGAAATTGAGGTTCCCATAACATGGTAGTTTAATTAAA
The DNA here is from genome assembly GCA_963277665.1 of Viscum album. Taxonomy (NCBI): domain Eukaryota; kingdom Viridiplantae; phylum Streptophyta; class Magnoliopsida; order Santalales; family Viscaceae; genus Viscum; species Viscum album. Next base: position 1,613,200,300 of record OY728152.1, on the reverse strand, counting down.
TATTTCATAGCTAAAATTATTACATGACCAAATATTTTTTAATATTAGATGGAATTATATATCATGAGTTGCGAGAATAAAAAAAAATCAGGTTCTAGATGAATAAATTCAATAGAATAGATTTTAGAATCTATAGGATATTAGTAGAAGGTTATCTAATATTTAAATATCTGGAAATTATTTTTAAATGTATTGAATCATCGTTTTTAAGTTGTATGAGAATATGTCTCTAATTTATTTTATATAAGCATTAGAATAAATTTACATGAATCCTACTACACTAAATGAGATTTTATGAATGAAAATATTGTTCTTCATGAGTCTATCACTGAAGATTTAAAAATAGGATCATCTGAAGGATTTCACCATGATTAAAATATATCTCATGTATATTAAGGTAAATTCTATAAATGATGTATAAGACATGTTGTCGAGATCATCATTTACTAAATCATGGAATGGGATAGATACTAAAGTAGGAAATTATAGAGAACAAAACCAACACAATATTCAAATATGTCATGAATTTGACACTAAATTAAGATATCAAAAGAATGTATACTTATACATATGTCAATGATGTGTTGAATGACTGTAGAAAACGGTTATAACCACTTCTAGGAATCCATTATTATTCAAAAAATTTATTTAAGATAACTTAGTAAAGGTAAATGTACAATAAATATGACAATATTTATTTATTGTAGAAAAATAGTCATTTCATGAATTATTTTCATGAGGGAAAATGAAATACCATTCACGAAATTTATAATTATTTATATTACATTATATTATCTATAGAGAGTAGTTAAAATATAATCATATGTGTTATTACAGCAGAAGAATAATGTTATAAAGATTATGATGCATATTTCTTCCCAACTATTGAAATGGTATGCATAATTTATTTTTTATATGAAATATTTGGAGGAGTTAAAATATCAAATAAAAATTATTTAGATATCATGTTATTGGTGGATGAAAAAATCTGGTCAAAGAATGGGAATCTCCTTAAGCTAGAATTAGTAAAATATATTATAGTCTTTTGAAATAATATTATTTTCATAAGCTAGTTATAGGAACCTATATTTGGAGAAAAATTTATTGATGGAGTGTGAAAGATAAATCTTGATTACTTGGTCATATAAAATAGTGTATAGAATGGCACACTATATGTGAAGAGAAGGGAAGTGGAAGAAATACTTTTTATGAATTCAATTTTTTGAATTAAAAATTTATTACACTGTTAACATCTTCATCATAGTGGGAATGGTAATAATGGTCTCTGATAAAAATGAATACTGAAGATGGATTATTCAGAATTTTTGAATTAAGAAAACTCGTAAATTAATTAAAGGACAGATTTAACTTGATTGAATGAAAACTAAAATGATAAATGATATAGCTTTTACACATATAATTGATGGGGCATACACTAGTAAGTTATCTTGGATGATCATAATATGTTATAAAATTCCCTGAATAATCTACTATGAATGAATGTTAAAACTTCCTAAAATATATGTTATAAGTTTTTTTAGTGGTCATGTAATGAATATATATTGGTGAAAATTAAATAAGATGTAAGCTCAATTTCATGATATTATATAATGGATATGAGTAATATAGAATATGATTTCAAATATTCTATGTACATATAAGAATTATGAAAGAGAAAAATGTATGTGGAACTCCTAATTGAATTGGCATAGCTAAATATAAGAATATTATGTTGATGAAAAGTGAAATGTGTATGAATCAACATTTAGGGATGCACATGATTTTTTTGGTAAAATAAATTAGTACCTCATAATATATAATCAATCAAACACCGACATCCCAAATGGTATTTAATATAATAAGATTAGTATAGATATAAATGTAGATAAATTTATCTCACAATAAGGACTTTTGATGTTTATATTTTTCATATGATGATTCCGAAGATAGAGAAAATAATGGATAAAAATAATTATCATGTTGATACATTATTAATAGATATTAATTTATCATATTTAAACTATGCGTTCATGAAAAAAAATCAGCAGAAGTAGGAATGTTTCCATTATTAAGTCGATCTTGTGGAAAGAGCATAATGTTAATGAAAAGTTCCTTGATATTAGAGAGTCAACTTTAGTTTGAAATGATCAAACTGATGGAACTATTTTTTTACAAATTCTATTGAGTTTTGATGTAATTAGGTTTAAGAAAATTTAAAAAATAAAGTACAATATTTTGAGGGAATTACATATGGTATGATAATGATATCAATGGATGATATACATCAGAAAACCAGAACTGGGGAGACAATATCTAGAGTAGTAGAAGATGATATTCAAAAAGATTTAATTTAAGGAATTGAAAAACCACATGCATATTTGGTGACTTATTCACGGGTCAGATGAATGTTATATAAGGATGGATTTGACCTAAATTTTCTACTTTTAATGAATTTAGTAGAACCACAATTACTATAATAAGTGGCTAATGTCATATATTCGGATATGTGTGGGTTTTAATAGTGGGGGATTAAGATTCATTGTAGGTTAAACACACATCGTGGATAGTGTAAGTAACACTCTAAAAAAGAAATACTAAAAAAGTAGGATTATGTTAAAAGATGATGTCGATGAAAGTATGATGAATAATGAAAGGCTAGTTTTCTATGGATTTTACAAAATTGAGGGAATCAACATTTTTAAAATCATGTCTATGGTAGCTAATCATATTAATATAAAATCAATTCCAATTATGGTTTTTTTGGGAGGATATAATCTTTAAAATATGGATGTGAACACACTATTTTATTATGGGGATCTAGAGGAGTAAATTAATATGAATAAATTTAGTTTGTTGGAATAATAAAATCAATTATTATTTTGTAAAGAAAGAAACATATTTATGTTTTGAAAAAATCTCAAATGAATCGGAACTGTATGTTTGAATCAACCATGGAAAATAGAGTTTACATAAGAAGAAAACCTGAATTTTTTTTACTAGAAGTAGTACTGTGGTGGGACATTCATCATTATACTATTGTGGGTTGGAAAAACGCTTTAGGTTGGTCCATTAATTCAATAGATTTATGACACAAATAAGAACAACATAGGAATGTTAGATAACAAACATATTTTTTATCAATGAAGATATCAAGGAAGAGTATTGAAAAATATAATAATAATATAAATTTGGTTTTATCTCTAAATGAGTATTTTTATATGAATGGATAAATTTTTTTATTGATAATATAAAAATATGTTTCAAATACCATGGTACTAAACATAAAAATCATAGTGAAACAAGAACCATGAATATAAAGAGATAATAATTAAATAGAGAGAATACTATAAGAATTAGTATTAGGATGTCTCATGGGTTCCATGATGTCAAACCAACTGAATAATTCCCATGAAGTGTGAGTTTTTAGAAGGATCTTGTAATTTCTTGTGGAATAATATTGGAATTATTTGATGTTTCATATGATATATCCTTATAGAAATAATGATATTAACCTTTTCATTATATGAAATGATATATTTATTAATTATAATAACATATAAGTTTTGGGATAATCGTATTCGTAGAAAATCACAAAGGGGTTTTTCTTTACCTATTGTCGAACTATGATCATCTTGATGTCAAGGATGAAAATAGTTAGAAAAAATTCCAAAGTATAATATGAATATGTTAAGGAAATATAATTATTAAAGGAGATATTTTGGTTTAAAATTATAATTGAGGGTATCATTATTATTTTGAAATTTTCTTTTCTCATCCATTATGGTTATAGTTCAATTTACATGGAAACAATTGGGTTTTGTATGAGGACACGTCATGTAGTCCAGAAGAATGACTACAACTAGATTTTAATTAAATATTTATTTATTTTGTTATATAATACGTATTGATTATATAACTTATAATATTTTTTCAGCAAGGATTTATTCAAATAGTGTTTGATGTATAATTAGGCCATGGTTGGAAATGGATGAAAAGAAGGATAATGGAGAAGTTTTATATATAGTAGATATATAGAGGTTGATATTTTATAATGTGATGGAAGTATTTTGGAAATCCATGAATCATTTAAAAGTGGAATATTTTTGTTATTTTTAACACTTTTCATGACTTGGCGTATGTTTTTCTGAAGGTGAAACTCCAAACTACCCTTCATCCTTATTGTATTTTCCACAAAAGGATTCATTAGTTTGGTGATGTCTCATTTGGAAGATGGAAGTATTCAGATATATGCTTAGCTGGTGGTCATCTAACAAGAAGATAAAAAGGTGATACAATTACTCAAATGTGTTCATGATCTTTTGAATCACTTTTAATCATGGTCATTAAAAAAATTTGGTGATGTGATAGATACACTATTATATTACTACGGATTGTAATCTAGAATGAGGAAAGTTATAAAGGATCAAAAATTTGATAATACAACATATAAAATCCTATACATATTGGAATAGTGTGTTACCAAATGATCTATTGGGTATTATATAAATATTGTTTTTACCACTTTTCTAATGTTTCATGGGTTTACATATTTCAGTTATCTATATGGGAACATAGTTTTAATATATAATAACATTTTTTTACTTTTTATAGAATGAAAAGGGTTTTCCCCATGGGTGAATTATGAAATTTTGAACCACATAAAACCAAGTTGATCTCATTATTAAATTTATTTCCATTGATAATTATAGTTGAATGTTCTTGTTGGTTAGAGTAAACTAGATATAGTATGTGAAATTCATTGTGATGCTTACGATGAAATAAATTTTTCGAAGTTTTAATATATTGAATTATGCGAGTCTACTTTAGATTATATATTTCTTCCATTAAGATCCAATATTAAATAATGTTTATATTGTATTATATATATTTAGACTTCAATTGAGACACTATATACCTTATCTCCACTAATTATTACTATTTTCTTTTTGTATCCAACTTGGTTGGGTATTAGATGGTGGTGGTATATTCCCTGGGAGATCATTGGGGTGATCTATCTATTGAGGATTATCTCCCTGGTTTCCTATGAATATGGTTGATGTGTAGTTCACTATATAGCTTATTGGGAGATTTTTGAATTCAAATCATCTACATTTAATGGAATATTATCATTTTTATTTGGGATCAATGCCATGTCGTAGATTGAGGCTATCATAGTGAGGTAACCCATAAGAACTAACCCAATGATAAAAATCACTTTTACAAACTTCTATGTTAGGTATTAATTTGTTGTTTTTATTCCTTCTTATATTACGACTCTTAAAAACACTACACAAATTTAATTTTCATCTAAAAATATTAAAATCCCAAAAATATTAATAATGGAATTGGATAGTTTGTTAATTATCTTGGATCTTCATAAGATGAACATGGTTATATACTCTAGCTATATTCTATAATTTAAAAAAAAATTGATAATGTATATTTTATAAAGTAGTTTATTAATTCATCACCATTTCTAGAAATATTATATAGGCACTAAATAATTTTTTACACCTTTTTAATTTAGTTCTAATTCTATATAAATTTTATGAAATGAATTTTTTTTGAACTCAACAATAAATTTCAACAATACAATGTCGTTAATTTCACAGAAAATGATATTAGAGGAACAATAAATACTAGGAGTTATTCCAATAAATTATGGAAGAGATAAAAGAATAAATTGAACAATATTACATTGAATTTTTATCTAGATATATTTATAAAAACTGAATGTACATATCATATTTCAATAATGTTATTGAAGAAGTTGGGAAACTATATTTTCTTCTATTTATTGAGGAATATATCAAATATGTTAATGATACAGTTTAAGATTACACACTTCCAAACCATCTCATGTGAATTATATATTCTTGTAAATTTTTATAAGAGATACAATTTGAACAAATTCATGTGGATGAAAAAAATATAAACCATTTTTTATGAAATATATTTAAAAACACATAATCCTTATTTAGATTCATTGGATTCATTAGTGTTGGAGTTTTCCATATTAAATAATGAAGATTGGACCAAATAATAGATATCCATACATATTTAGAAGTTTAATGATCAAGACTAATGGTACAATAATTCATTTGAGGATGGTAGTACTAAGATACACATAACATAAGACTTAGTGGCTTATAAAATAAAAAAATAGAACACATATCCTTCCATGAATATTTGACCACCAGTAGACACTGCTCCTCTAGATAAAAAACAAGGGGAGAGCCCCTAATTGTTTTTCCAACCAATAAAATTATAGTGTAATTATAAATGTATGTAGAGGGAAAATAATTTTCCATTACAATGGATTTTCCATATAAGGTACAATATTAGTAACAATTGAAGGAATTGGATGTGGTGGTTTAATTTTGACAGACCAATTCATCGATCCTATTTTCGGTTATTTTTATTAGTTCTTTAATAGGGTAATAAAAAAACCAACACCTTATTTGGGGGTATATTAAAAGAAATTTCATTTCTATTCACATTCATTTTACTATTTTTTGTTTGTTTTCCATATGATTCCCATGATTATTTTTTTATTTATAGATTTTATATAGAAATAAATTGCTAAAATCATAATAGTGGTTATCAGAACATAATTAGTAGGTCTTATATCTATATATCAAAAGATTTTATACCTTCTTATTAGTATTATGAATCATTTTAAGTGAAGGTTAGTTCAACAAAAATTTGGGGGAGAGACACCAATTAATTTTTTTATTTCATGTTTTTTAATTATATTAAATTTTATTGTTTTTTTATTCATTCTTGAGATAAATTAAATACCTTGGTAAGGTTGATATATCCTTATATAGATAAAACTAATCAATTTATGAAACTAAATGTTTAAATTATTTTTGAAATTGATTTTATTCCCTATTTTCCATTCAGTACATTCAATGATCTTTTATTCATAGTGAAACACATGTGCACAACTATTTTTCCAACACATACTCAATAACTCAATAGGCTTTAATGAAAATATAAAAATTATTATATTACTTTTTTCATAATATTTAATATAAATTCTATAAAATCAACTACTTTTGGTTTTATATACAACAAAACAATTAGATTTCAAGAGTTTGGAAATGATGACTGAGGCACCATTTTTGAAAATAAATTTTTAAATATCAACATATTTTGATCCTTACCATACATATTAATGTTAAATTAATCCCACTAGAATACATTAAATGTTTTTAAATTTTCTAAAATATATAATTTATACCCCTAAAAACCATAATTTCATAACAATTCAGGATTACATGAGAATATAGTGTGGGGAAGTGTATTTTCAACTAAATAACTAGAATAAATTTTCATTATTGAGAAACAACAATTTTTTTGAAGTTGTGTTTAAGGTTGATGAGTTTTATATAATGATATTACATTTAATTTTACCAAATTACATTCATAAAAAAATAATATGAAAAAAATATTACATAATTTTTATATAAAAATAATGTAAATAAATAAAGAAAATAGGTGGGACCATTCACTTTAATCATTTTTCATTAATACCTATTTTAATGTGAAGTATGAAAGAGTTTAATCATATAAAAATTGATTGAGATAAAAAGTTATATTATTATATATTTTAATAAAAATATGCATGCCCCATATTGTTTCCTTTTTTCACATATGAGCCATCCATATTTTCCCATTTAAAATACCCATGAAAATTCCTCATGATTGATATACTTTTCGAAATATATTATACAGAGAAATTATGATTGAAAAAACCAAATAAAATCATGTCTACATTCATGAAATATTAAATCCTTATTTTTAACGCTTTAATAAATATAGATACATTTCAATTAATTTATTATCAATTTGTTAATGGGTATTAACAAGAGATTGTATATAGTTCTATAAATATCATAGAATTAGGGAGTAATAATTCATGTTGTAATTTTAATATATTTAATAATGTAATGACTACAATGTTCTTCTAATATTTCCTGAAAAGGATAATATTAAATTGATATATGTTTTTTGTCTAGAATGAAAAAATATAATTGTAGGGGAGTTATAAGAGTCATATATTGATAAAACAATTATAAATATTTATGAGTAGTTTCCATTTTAAATAAATCAATCTATAGTAATTAACTAGACCTTTTTAATTTTGGAGATAATTATATTTCATTGAAAATAGAGATAAAACAATGAATTTAATTGATTAAATTCATCTTTAATTTATTTATAATAACTCCATTATTTTTAATGTATGTTTTAATGTTTTTTTATAGGTATAGGGTTTTCCTTTCTGAATTAAATTGGAGTAATAGGGATGTCACCTTATATTAATTACTAGTCATGTCAAACTAAAAACATTTATAAAAATACTATATATGATTAACCAAAAGAGGAATTATATGAAATTTCACTTCCATAACCTATATTTTATGAAATTAATGAGATTAAACTCATTTATTTATGTACATGAATGAAAAAAAAGATGCACAATAAATTATAGCTCAGAAAAATAAATACTCCCCTATCTTCATCTATAAAAATTGGGAAACAACCTTTACAAAAACAATTAACTATACAGTTAAGTAGTGAATCACCTAAAAATAAAAATTTTATATAATATATATGGTGATTTTTATTGGGGGGTATTAACATAGTCTGATTCATTTAAAATTTAAAAAATATTGTCATGAAGCATGATACATGAAACTATTCAAGGGGAAATGATTATTTTGATCATGAAAAATAATTTCAACAAATTCCTGGTGAAGAAGAGTATATGTGTATATATGTACAAAATGTTTTAGAAATAATTGTCATGGGTATTCATACCCATGTCCTATAATCCATGAATTTGAAATAGTTTCTATTTCTTATATTTAAATATCTGAAATTATTAAGTATTAATTCATTCTATTTAATTTTTTCATGTATTCTCATTATATCATTTACATATTTTATATCGTTATAATGACCTATATAATCATGGAACATTAACATTATGGTTTTTATGATATAGGTGAAAAGGTCTTCCAATGTACTTTCATAATCAACTAAACATCAAATTCATACACATATGATTCAGACTGTATAGGTATGGATGTTTCGTAATAGTTCCACACAACCATACCAATCAGTATTTTATTCATCCTTTAATCATCTATATTACCTTTATCTAATTAAAGATATTGGCATATGTCATAACCAATGACATTGACTGATCAATGGATTTCGGAGTTTCCAATGGAGATAGGTGGGGAGATCTTTTGATATTGGATTGTCCACCTAGATTCCTAAAATTTAGGTGGATGTCCAGTTCACTAGATAGGTTATTGGGTTTTTTTTACCCTTAATGTTTCCATGTTTAGTGGAGGATGATCATGTGTATATGGGAGAATTACGATTAGATAGGACTTGGGTGAGCCATGGATGGAACACATATAAACTAACCCTAAGAGTAGCACTAATCTTCATAGCAGCTATGTTATGTCACCATTGTATGTTTTGTTTCCTCATTGCAATACATAATACCTATTCCTCATACCTGTATTAATTTATCGTTGAATATCATTACAAAAAATTAAAAAATCATAAATTATAGTTAGGTTTATTAAATGAATTTTCATGGATATTTGTGATATATCCCCTTTTATATAAATTAGATTAATTCTACTTGATTTAAAAATTATATTGTTGAGAAGAATTCAATATGGTTCATCATCAACATGGTTTATTAATTACCTAATATTACCATTTCATATTTTATAGTGGGAAATTTCTCATACTTGTAAAACATTATTAAGTTATTATCTTAAATATACTATAATTTTGTGTCATGTTTAGACACAGGTTTGTTTATTTCTAGATTCAGAAATAAAAGGTCAACTTATATTATGGAAATGAAAATTTAAATATGTCTATAAATATATACTTTACCTGGTATGTCCATGTTTTATAATATATAATGAAATTAATTTATAAGACTTGTTGGGTGGGATTATCTTACATCCTAACATCGAGTTTTCCATTAGATGAAATAGATATATCTATTTGGTGACGTAAAAATTAATATCCATTAAAATATTATGGAATATAAAAGTGAAATAGATACTTAATTTAGGTAGTTTATTATTTAATTAAAATAATAGGATTATAGAGAATATTATAACAAATAATTCATTGTTATCGAGTACTGAAAATCTTCCGTTAATATGAATTATTAAAAAAATCACAGAGGCACTTAAAAATGATTTAAAATGTAGTGGTAGATATGATCACATGTGAGTTATATTATGAATGTTTATATGAACTCTAATATATAAAATTATAGTTATTATACATTTTTGTTACGCCTATATGATGTTATTAACATTCATGATATGATATGAAGGGTATCATTAAATGATTCTATAGATAAAATATCATATCTAGAATGGGAATTTATTTAAAAAATATATAGTTAGAGATAGAAAAACATTAAAAATTTAAAGGAATAAGATACATAATAGTTTCCATATATATATATACTATACAAGTATTAGTGGAAGGATTTTCTCTAAACACACAATATATTTTTTAGGTAAATAAAATAAAGTTATAAAACTAGAAAGATGTTGTTTTTCATTAAAAAATGGAATGTATGTTTTTTATTTTTAATGTATAATAAATATATATCCTATGATAATGTTGTAAATATTTTTGTCGTACAAATTTTAGTGGGAATTATAATAGTTAATTTGTAATATATTTTAGGAATATATTTTTAATGAAATCAAGATATGGGACCTATATCCTATTAATATTTTCATCAATAATTGTTACTCTATAAATGTCATAAATATTGAAAAATATAATTTTTGGATCATGATATATAGATATAGACATAATTTTCAATTTAAACTATGTTAAATTAATTTAATTAAAATACTATTTAAAGATAAAAGATAGAGTAATCAAGTTGATTTTATCCTATCACATTACAAAATGAATAATTATTTTTTATATCGCTTTAGTGTTGTGAGCTATAATTTATGTGATACTATTTAATAGTATTTCTTGGGTAATTTTTTAATATATAGTTAAAAATACTCATAATTAATATAGTTTATAGAGGACATGATCATGGCATAGGTAGAAGATGAAAAACTAGTTTGGAATGGATATATAATTAGTTTTCATATTGATTATTTTATTCTAAAACAACTATTTTAACATTGATAGCACACTGAGAAATAGACGATCAATATATCTCACAATACCAAATTCCACACATATATATATCATATCTTATGATACATCAAAAAACTAGATTATGTATATTTTGGAAATATCATGTCTTGAAATGTTTTCTAGGTGGGATTAAGTACCAATTAGTAATATGGAAAAATATAAAAAATGGTAGTCATAGTGAATAAATTTGTACCGTATAAAATTGAGTATAACAGTATATGATTTTAGGATATTTCTCATTAAAAATAAATTTAATTTCAACGATAGCTTATGTTGTATGCTATACTAATCATTAATGAACAATGAAATATTGTTATAATTTAGCTACTAAACTGGAATAAATGAATAATATTAACCACATTATTAAAAAAATATATTAATCATTCAATATTTCATTAAAATTTCATTGTATTCATTTTATATCAATGATTTATGAATAAATCCATTTTCAATATTAAAAACTATATATTTTCCAAAAATAATATTTATATCCTTTTAATGGGTTACTTTTTATCAAACTAAATTATGAAAATTTTATAAATATTAATTGTAAAAATAATTAAATTTAATAATATAATAATATCAATGTTTACTTTGGATCTATTTTTGGTACTTTTCCCATAGGTTTCATGAGTTTATGAATACTGTAAAAATTACAACCTTTTAATTGAAGAGAACCATTTCTCTATATAATATATACTATAAAATTAATTTTATTTTTGGGTTTAATGTAAAATTATATCATATTTTTATAATTTTATCCAATTTAGTTTATTGCAATCAATTTAAAATTGAATATTTATTAATAACAATTGAATATTTTGAAAGTTTTCACTTTAAAACTCATTTCCTCTTACCATCAACATGATTAAATTTAAAATAATTACATCAAATTATTATTTTTAATAATGAAAAATGAGTTCAATTTTGGAATCAGTGTTTCCAAATTATGTAAATATCATATTTTTTGGGTCAATATTAATTGCAACTTTAGTATTTTTTAATTACCATAGTTTAGGGTAAATCAGATAACTAAGAAAAAAAATAAAATTATTATTATTATTATGTTAAAATTTTTTTTTATAATTTTATTTCCTGAGTTATTTTCAACATAAATCATCCTTGTGTCAATTATATGGCCTCATAGAGCAACTTGGATGTCTTTAAATTTTTTAAATATTTTTTTCTTATGAAATTCCAAAATGTTATACTAATGTTTTTAAAAATTATAACATTTTCTATAAGTTATTATTCATAAGATAAATTCTAATATAACTAGACATCTAAAATATCAAAATAATATATTAATCAAAATAATACATTTTTAATATTTAGGGAATAAATAGTTTACTTCATGGATTTCATAATGATGATCCCTTTATTATTTAATTAATAGATATAACAAATATATTTTATTTAAAACATTACTATAAAATTTATTTCAAATAATTAATGTAATTAAAGAATTTTCAAGATTAACTAGAAGTATCAGGGATTTATTAAAGGTTCTAGTTCAATGTTATATTTTATTTTAAAAAATTCATCTAATGGAAACTGTAAAAATTGACATTAATGATATTTTGTAATAAAAAATAATTTATTAATTGATATAATCATCATAAAAAAATAAAATTTAGTCAAATGAATTTTATATGGTAAATGTTTTTGTCTTGGATCTATTTGTGATTCTTTAATCATTTAATAATAAGGATTTTAACCACAAAAATTTATAAAACCCAAGCAATCACAGTAAGTGCTAAAGAGTTTAACTAAGGGATAATGCCCTAAGATTAGAGTACCAATGTAAATAAAACAAATCTAAAAAATTTTTATGTGAGGAAAAATAACTATAATAATATTATATTATAAATAAGTAACATTAGATATATTTATAATTTAAAAATATTCTATATTAACTTAATATATTGAGATTATCTAAAATTGGCACTCACCTCAATTTTAAAGGGCACCTTCACCCTAACTTTAAGAAACCACATTGAGACTTATATAGGATAAAATAAATTCCCATTTAAGATAAAAAATATCATAAAGTCATCATACATTCCTCATATTGGGCAGAAATTAATCCATGGAAGGATTTTTTATAAACTAGGAGTCACCCAAATTAGAGGTTACATTCTTCAACATCCACATTGATTTTCTATCATTCCCCAATCCTTCATTTTATATAGTTACATTGTATATAATAACACTATTATTCTATATATATAATTTTTTTATTTTAATCATTTCACTTACATATTCCAACACATTATTTAAAAGGGTAATGAAGTTTACATTCGTTTATTGCGAACTACCTCCGTGTTAAATGGTGTCATTTATTTTTTCCTTTACAACCAATCATATTTGGTCATTATAAGGATAATTATATTATTTTATTATATATATATATTATATTTATGTTTTCTTAATACCATTTTAATTTTTAAGTAAGATGTACATTCATTATTCCATTTTTTTTAAATACGCTAACATCATTTGTGGAAGTGTAGACTGTCACCACCTCAAAACGATAGAACTATAGATGGAGTCTATAAATGATTATTTGAATTAAAACATTATATATATATGAAATATATATGATACTATAATTATAATATACATATATATTATATAAATTTTATTAAATAAATATGTAAAAGAAATTATAGTATCGGTCACGAGTTTGTACGACCTACCATCCCAATGAGTGGTGTTTTTCATTTCCTATAGCCAATTTTTTTTGAATTAATAAAAATAAATTTACACTAAATATATATGACATTTTTATAATTTCTTTCTAGAGATTATTTAATCATGATGTAATTAATAATAACATCATGTATCAAGTCTAAACATTCTCGAAAAACTAGAAAATTAATAACCCTATAGTGAATATTATGTAAGATTGTTAAAAAATAGGTAATTATATATTATAAGAAGTTAATATAGGATAATATAAATACTGATTGATTTATTATAAGTTAATATCATGTATAAAATCATTATAAAAGATGTTAATGGATGTTCACTAAAAATAAAATGCAATGTTAGGGGTTATTTCAAAATCTCATCAATATTCGTGATTTTTATTATGTCTCCATTAGGAAATATTTATACACTATGTTAGTGTTTTATAAAAATGTTTTAAAAAATTTACATAATGTTCTCCAATTATTGTTTTAATAAAATTTTAACTTTTTTCCTTTTTAAAAAATGTATTAAAAGAAATCTTACTGTCATTTTCCAAAACAAGGAACATTATGACTTATCTTACTAAAGTAAAATTAATGTTTTATTAACATATACTATATTAAAATACCTTACCACCTTCATGAATCCCTATTGATTTTAATCATCCTTTAAAATTTTATACGTTTAATTTTTAATAAATTATTTTCTTTTATAAATGTGATGCCTTTTAAATAAATGATTACAATGTAGAATGATATTTTCATCTCACTATTATTTCTCTGAAATATAACTTATTTACAACTTATAATTTTTTTGGGGGTAATAAAACTTTTCTATATAATATTATAAGTCTTTTATCATCATATAATTAAATTTTCATTTGATAATTACTTACTTTTATGGGGCCAATTATTCAAATATTTCATATTGGTATGGGACATTTTAATTTAATTTTATAATTTTTTATTTATTATTAGATATATCAAGAATATTTTGGACTGGTATGACATGGGTTGGGGACTATTTAATGTGTACCCAATGAGTTATGGACAACTTAATGAAATCCAATCAATGAATTTATTGTCTAGGGAGATGAAATCAGTTAGTGAAAAATCCTTTGTGTATGATTCCATGTAGAATAATATGAGGTACTACCCAAATACATAAAGGGACTTGTGAAAGATCTTGACTTTATAATGGTTCATGTACCGTAGAAATTAATTTTAATATTTAAGCATTACCTTTATAAAAATCCAGTTATTAATATTTTCCTTGAGACTTTTTCTTTGACATATCTATTGATGCATTTCATTCTCAGTTTAATGATTAAATGGAATGGGTTTCACTTATCTATCATTTCATATTTATTATGCATTTTTTAGATATTTATATCGAATCCATCTTCATATATTTACACTTCCATGACGAATATATAGATTGATACATTATTTCATCCATTGTGCATACCCTTATAGCGAATTAGATCTCCCCGCATTCTTATGTTTTATTATCCATAAGATTCCATGAAGTTTATGATGGATGATAAGAAAGGATAATCTAGAAGAATAATGGTGTCCTCAAACAAAATACTTTTTAATGTTAGGTTTTTTATGTAAATTTAATTTAAAATATGTATCAAGTTTACTAATATAAATAAACAATTATGTCATTTGGGTTGAAATTTATTTTATATTAATCCAATATTATAATTTAAGGCACCATCTCTGATCAACGTGGCTGGAGAATGTTATAGTAGGTATCATATAAAGGTTATTAGAAATATTATGAAATGGATTTAAGAAATAATATATTACTGAATAAAACAAATGGTTTTGTATGTGTGAAAATTTTATTTAAGGAAAAATGCCTTTTTGGTCAACTATTTAAATGTAATGATATCTGATTAGGACAAATCTAATATAGAAGGTGATCATATTCATGTATCATATTTTGTTTTCAAAGAAATATAAATTAAGTAAAAGTCACCTCACATTATTTTGTGTAAAAATTAGACTGATAAGAAAAGATCGAAGAAAAAAATCACCTCACATTTTTTGGTAAACATTAGATTAAACATCATATTCAAGGAATCATACATAAATTTCCCAATATGTTCCATCCAATTGAGAATTTGTTTTCTATAATATCAGGATTATTCTTGGAGTTATCAGAAAAAATCGGTATTCTTTCAATCTTATAATGAATGATTGGTGATAGAAAGGGGTAAAAGAGTGGTTAAGTCGTATTAAGCTTGATCTTATATAGAAGATTTTTATTCATGCAAAGAAAGAGAGAATGATTTTTCTAAATGCTGGTATGATAAGATTCTTTCCATTTTATGCTAGATGATTCGGAATATGATCATCAACATAATCAAATTTCATAGATGATATAATGATACAAGGCAATGTTTTTGAGTGATGAGAGTTGATAAAGTAAAATACTATTGATCTCAAGATTATCATAATTGGTTTTTTGTATGCATATTTTCTTAAACACTGGGGAGGATGACCATAATGAAATGGAGAAATATGTTTATGATTTATAGGTTCCTAATGTCAATGCAACTAATGACAACCCATTGTATTTATTATACCAACATATTCATCAGAGGTAGATATTTTTTCATCAGGAGATGTTTGGATCATTGATTTAGAGATGAAGTTGATGTACATGAAGCTGATTTGAAATCAAAATTTAAGAGGCCAATCAATTATGTAGTCAACTGGTCATCAGGTTGAATTATTTTGGATGTTTTATTTGACTGCATATGGGTTAGGATCCATCGTATTAAAGATGAATCTGATTTTTAGGATAGAGGTTATAATGATAAATAGAAGTATTCTGACACCAATAATTTAATTGGATTCATGATCTTCAATATGATGAATAGATAAAAGTTGAATATTTTCATGACGGTTTTGAAAGGGTTTCCATATAAATTGTTCTTAAAAGATGAATAGGAATCTATTTTTTTTATATTTTTCATTCTAATGAGGCATATCATAATGAAAATTATAAAAGATAATCAGAATTGGAATGGGGATTCTGATAAAGATTAATTATTTATATTTCCTCATTACATTTAATTAATACCGAACATCATATTGAAGGAATCATATTAAGTTAATTGGAATCAAACTAATGTTTGTGAAGAACATCTCAATTAAATTTAATGATGTAAGATAATTATAAATGTTAGGGAAAAGTTGATAATCATTAAATAAGTAAATATGCAACCAAAATTCATAATAAATTGAGATTTTGGGAAATATAGTTATTTTGAATATTTTTCATGAAACCCAACCAATCCATTTTTGGGGCATACATAAAAGGGCTGAGAATACTGTACATTAATGGATGATGTACTAGAGAGAGAGATACTTATAATTTCTAGGGAGAATAAGTTTCCAGAATTTATTTTTTATAGAATTCATGTTAGACAAAAGTGAAAGGAGAAGGGACAATAGTACAATGTATGCTATTGATCATTTTATTCAAAAAATCATCATAGAAGGAAGGATACTCCGTATGGGATGTACATATTGAAGAAGATGTATTCCAATATTGTCTCAACTATATTCTGATATAGAAATATAATTTACATATTGAGAAACTAAAATAGGAGAATTAGATTTGGAAAATAATATTGGGAATTCTAGACTGAAGAAGTAGTAGTTCATAATTGTCACAATCAGATTATAACAGAGCAATATTTTTTTATGGAGAAATAAAATTGGGAACTCAAATGAAGTTTTATAATTAATTCTAGGAAGTTATTACAAACTTCTTGTAAATAATGTTATTATTTGTTTTTAAAATTAATTACACCATGAATGGTGATCCAAAAGAACTATAAAATGTTTTGTTTTAAAAAATATACATTTCATAATTTTTTATGGAAGTATTAAACACCATATTGAATTTTACACATAGTTATACATGAGTGAAATCACATATCCTACTCAATTTACTCCATTTAAATATATTTTTTTCAATTTTATTGTGTTGTTTTGGATTATTTCGAAATAACGACCAGGATGGAGCTTCTCTTATTGAGCGGTGATCCTTATAAATTATTGTGTTCCTGTGAATGTGTTATTGATTTTTTTTCAGTTAGTAAATAAATATTTATCATTAGGTGAAATTCTTTTCAGATCAAATGAATCATAAAATATAAATTTATCATTGATTCACCCCTCCTCCTCTCAGTTATAAAACTATCATGACTGGGGACATTCAATTAGTATCATAACCAAATTATTAGTTTATTTTATTCTTTGTTGATGTCTTGAAGAGAATTTGATGGACTAATTAAATTAAGTAACTGAAAAGGAATCCTAGATTTATATAATAGAAACAATAATATATAGAACATTATAATATTACCTTATCTTGTGTTTATTGGGCATGATGTTTATAAAGCTGCAATAGATATATTTCCTCGTATTTATTAAAAATTTCCTCTTTCATCTACTGATATGAAGAGTCTTACGAAAGATGGAAGGTTCAAGAATTATTTGATATTGTCAATTTATAAACCATAATTTCTAAGGGTGAATTGTGTAACAACATCCAACGATATATGGGACATGTTTAAAAATTTACACCATGGAAATACAATAGTGATGATGGAAAAATAAAAAATTTGGAGGATAAAGTATGATGATTTGATAATGGGTGAGTATGAACCTGTTGGTGACATTTTTACCAGGGTTAATGGAATTTTAATAACTATAAGATTTCTTTGGGGAATGTTGGTGGAATCTAAATTTGTTGAAAACAATCATGATAATCATTCTCAGCATGATTAATGAAAATGATTCTTCTTTGGAAGATAGAGAGCACGAAACATTATCTCTTACTGATTTTTAAAGCACTCAAATGAATTTTCATAAGAGATGGGATAAATCTAAGAAAAAAATTTATAGATGAATTTATTTTAAGGATACCATATAACAGATGTAAAATCATATTCTTATTGAAGGGGAAGCTGGTGATTTTTATACTACAAATTAGGTTTATAAAAATCATGATGATATTTTATCCTTATTTTAGAAAAATGTGAAAATTGTTACATGTAAATAGAAAAGGAAAATTTTATTGCAATACATTAAATGTGGAGTTGTTGGACACTTCAAGGATAATTTTCATTTATGAAAGAAATAATAGGATAGTTATGAAGGAGAAATAAAGACAATAATATCATATAAGAAATATGGTGACAATAATAAATCATTTTCCAGAGGGAAATATAAAATTATATTAAAATCTAAAATATGATATTTCTTATCTAAAGATGAAAAGTAATAAATAAGTGATAGTGAATATGAAAATTTGAAAGATAAAGTGAGTGAAAGTACTTTTAATAAAATATTGAATAATAAACAATTTTGATGAAATAATTAAGATGTAGAAGAAACATGATTATAGTATCATTTTAGAGGAGAATTAAATGAATTACTGATAAATTCTATATGTAAGGAGAAAGAAATCATAATGGTGAAAAACAAAATTTTCACAACAAACAATCAATATTGTTTTCATGGTGAGAATGTTATTCTAATGAAAGAGATTTATGATTTGAAAAAGTATCCTGAATAGGAAAATAATCATACTAAACATAAGGATTTAAAGATGAATGATAAAGAATAAGAGTTGGATCATTTCCAATATAAAAATTATAAATATGATTAGAAAGTTACATGTTTCAAATATTATATATATAATTTATGGAAATTTATCATAAGGATAAACCTAAGAATAGAATAAAAATTACCCTATATAGTTGATAATAATGATTGAAATGTTTTTGAAAATATGATAGATGTAAAAGTTATGTATGTGTACAAGACCATCAAATATGGGAATTCAAGTTTTTTTATAAACCTTATCTCAAAAAATGATTCTAGTCATTCTAAATTCCTAAAATGTTATCATACTTCTAGTTATGATAAGGATGGAATATTAAATGTGATTTTTATCAATAATAGAATAGATGGTTGTAGCTAATATTCATATTAGAAATATAATACAGTTTATGAGAAACATATTCACAACTCCGGTCAACATGATCATTTTAGAAAAAAATATTATTTATATGTACACTAATGATATTTTGGGTAATTCAGACATATGGAAGACATTTTTTGGTTATTACAAAAAAACCTATTTTTATATATGTTATGGAATGAAAAGTATTATGGGGAGTCAATCTATTTATATAAAGTAGTCTAAGAGGGTTGTTTTGAAGAAAAATAAGAAGTTTAGAGTAAAAATTGAAAATATGTTCGAACCCCTAATTGTTTTTTGAAAGTTGTGAAAAACCTAGAAATATTTAAAATAGATATCAAGTTTTATTTATGTCACAACACAAGTTACATAACAATTCTGAAAAGCTGACTGTGAATAATGAAAAGGGAGAATAAATATATCTTGTTGTTCAATCCTCTCTGAAATAAACTAAAGGTGAATACCTTCGATTCTTTATAGTGTGTGTTCTTCTAATTTTACATGATACATAAATTTTTGGAAGGATGTGAAGGACTTGAAATAAAGGGACGAAGAGATTTTGTAAGGATGAATCTCATACAATCAAAGGTGTTGGCCCAACTGTCATTGGGATTGAAAAGATGAAATAGATGAAATATTTATATTATGCGGGTTGAAACAAAAATTTCTATGTGGTTCACTACTTGTTTTTGAGTAACAATGATATATTTGGAAATTATGGGTTTTATGTATAATGTGATGAAGATTTAAGATTGTTATAAGGGGAAAATGTACAAGAAGATTGTTTTCACACGTTTGTGAAATAAAAACTCATCTCCCTTGAGTTGTTGGAAGACAATCAATTATTTCATAAAATACTGGGAAACATGTGTCAAAGAAACATGATTATGTTTTTAAAGTTTGACAACTTTTGTTGAATTCAAGATTCTACAGGAGGAAGATATTGGTGTTTCAATATTTTTTATAAAGTAATGATTACATATTTTTTGTACTAGGAAGTTAATATTTGTTTAAAACAAAAATGGATAATATTCATTATGATATTTGTGGTCTATTGAGAAAATAATCGAATGATTTTTACAAGTAATTCAAAACTTTCATTGATGAATTTAATCTAATTAAATGTGTTATGTATATGAAACATATATAGGTTAGATTCTCTAGAAATGTTTAAATGTGTGAGGAGGAATTCTTATATGGAATATGAGTATTCATTGAATAAGATAAGAACTAATAATGGGTATGAGAATAAGAATAATGAATTTAAAATTTATTTTGATAGGCATAGATAATGTTTTGAGTATATTTCCCCTTTCACTCATCAATAAAAAAGGGTTTTTAGAAAAAAGAATATAAGTCTACTAGAAATGAGAAGAACAATGTTAGATGCACATGATAGTTCATATTATAATTGGAGGGAAGCCATTAGAACTAATGTGAATATTCAAAGTCGATGTTTTGATATCCCTTGTTCGAATATTACACTATAGTAAATTATTTGTGGAAAAATTACAAGTTGGAAACACTTAAGAGTTTTATAGAGGCCATTTATTGTTAATAGGAAATGTGGAAACATTAGAATGATTAACTATAAAGGAGAATATTGAATTGTTCTTGGGTATCCTCTATGTAGAATCAGATACATGTGTTTTAACCAAATAGATAGAAATGATTGTTGAATCTCTTTTTGTAAAAGTAATTTAAAAACCTATGGGTGAAAAAAATAAATATTTAGATATAGAGGTTGGGATGGTTTAGGAATTTTTTGGTAACATTTATGATATATATAATGACAATTATAATCATACTTAAGAAGATGAATTCGAATCAGATATTTGAATTGTTGAATATGAATGTTTAAAATCACGTCCTAGGATGAGGAAGTAACTGAAATATCAAAATATAGTTGGTGATCAACATCAATATGTTAAAACTATAATTCAACAAATTATATTACAAAAAATTGATTGTACTCAAAAAATGAGTCGAATGATGTGAATGATGCTTTTGAGTATCCGAAATGTCTTCCATACATGAAAGAAGAGCTTAATAAAATATGGAAGAATGATACATTAGAACACCAACCAAATCCCATTAACAAAAATATTATTGGTACAATGATTTTTTTTGGTAAATGATAAATGAAGAAGGTGAAGTGATAAGGAACAAGGAAATATTAGTGTGAAATAGGTTACTCAAAAATTGATGGTGTTAATTTTGATGAATCTTTTACTCATATGGAATGTTTAGAAAGAATAAGAATTTTTCATTTTATTACATCAAAATGAAGTTACAAAATAATTCAAATGGATGTAATGTACACATTTTTTAAAGGGGATCGTGGTGAGTAAGTTCACATTGAACAACCATGGGGATTTTTTTGGGAAAATGAATGTTCTCTGTTAATACTGAATAAATCACTATATTGGGTAAAAAATATCCAAGGCCATGATATTCTAAATTTGAAACATTCATAAGGAATATCAACTTTAATAAAGGAAGAGTCAATAAAATTATTAACATGAATAAAAGTGCAGAGTTTTCCCTTAACATATTTGTTTCTTTTTGATGACATTATATTTTATGGGAATGAGGAATGATCTTTTTAATCATTTTTATGTATAATTGAAAATATTTTTTGAAATGTCCATAGTGGAAGAAATGATATTTCTTATTGGGATAAAAAATTAAAAAAGAATAAAAACATATTTCTTTATCATGAAAATTTTTCCTAAGAAGATACATAATGAGGTCAAGATGGAAAACACAAAATGTTTATATACAATGATTATAATGGGAAGAACGTTATCTAAATATTGATATAGAAAAATATATTGATAAGAAAGAATTTAAAAATGTAATTTAAAGTTTTTTGTATGACTACTTCAAGACAAAAAGTTTTTTATGATGTTACCTTATTTGCGAGATTCTATAGTAATATAAAATAATCAAATTTACAAGCTGGAATAAGAATTCTTAGTTATATCAATGCATAAAAAGTTTCAATATCATTTATAACAACTAAAAATGTGTTTATTTTTTTGGTATTCATATTCTAATTGAAATGGAAATGTTGATGATAGAATATCCACATATGGTGGATTTTTTTTGGTAATGGATTTTGTATCATTGGATTCAAATAAAAGTAATTTAGTAACTATTTGTTCAACTGAAGCTTCATTTGATGCTACTACCCAAGACTCTTTCCAACAACTATGGAATAATTATAAATTAAAATACATATATGTGGATATGAAGTTACCCCTAATATTGGGTTGAGATAGTCCAACTGAAATAAACCCTAATGTAAATATACTACAACATTATTAATCAATACATATAGATATAAAATACCATTTCATCAAGGAGCATGAAGAGAAGGACGAATTGAACATGGATTATATTCCTACATCATATCATGTTGCTAAAATTTTCACAAAACCTTTAATGAAAAATCCTTTTTTCTAAATTGAGGTTGAACATTGGTGTAATCCACCTTTTGATCATGGTTTAGGTATTAGTTTTATTCACCTCCCACATCTTAACATTGGATATAGTTTTCACGGGGGATAATTATTTCATAAATCAATCATTATGGAAGCATGTAAAATGGAGGATTTGTAGGAAATATGTTAATCAAAAACAATAAATTGTGTGAACTATTATAACTATTTGTTAGAGTAGTTTTAGGAGTTTTTTTTCTAGTGAAGTCGAAATCCTATATAAGAAAATGTGAGAAAAAAGCTGAGGTTGTTTTCATAGATCATTAATTTTGTGCAGCCTGAATTTGTGGTTAATGAATCTTGTTACCTAAAATGAGATTTTACATGTAGGCTTAGATTTTTTGATAAATATATATATTTTTAGGATTAAGATATAATTGATTTATGAGCCTTGGTTTTCAAAAAAACCCTCAGGGGGAGATTGTTAGAACCATGTTGATATGTACGATGATCATATTAATTTATTATATTTTGTTGTCAAGGAATGATTAAAGAAGTTAAAATCACCAGAGTTTTCTTACATAAAAATTTGACTCAGTATTATATATAAGTAATTAGAATTATATTTCTCTATATGGACCATCATATTGATTTTTTTATTTCTAGATGAAAAGGTTCATCATAATCACGCTATGATTGGAATGAATGTCGTGGTTATAATAGGGGAAGAATCAGAGTCTGCATGACTACGATATAGATGTGATGATTATTTAATATTCATGGATTTCTGATATATCACTAGTATTCTCTAAAACCTATAATATATGATTTAATAATGAATGGTTTATAAACTGTGTTTTAAGTATTATTTAGTCAGATTATATTTAGAGGGCTCATATTGTTTATGATATGGAATGAAAGATGATGCTAAGGAATTGAAATTTACAATTAATTATAATAGAATTCATATGACATAAAAGATGATCCTCTACATAATCATTTTCATGAAGGATTTATATTCGGTAAATATGGTTTTCCTTATGTCTTTTACATTCCATCATACCCGGGGGATATCAGTGAGTCATTATGTTTTCCTTATGACTTTACCATTCCTTCTTGTTTTGAAAATCTCATACACCTTATCTCAAGGCAATACTCTTTTTAACCTATGTTTTAATTATATAAGGAAATTTTTCCTCCCGAAGGAAATTTATCATTATCTTGTTTTCATTGCTCATATCATAACTTTTCTATGTGTAAAATTATGTTTGAAATAAAAACCTAGGAATCCTATAATTCCTTGATATGATGCATTCAGGAAAAGGATCTGGATTCTCAGAATTCTGGATACGAACTCTTCTGAGTTCTGACTCTGAATTATGATTATGGATTCTTCATATGAACTCTTCTAAGTTCTGAATCTGAATTCTGATTATGAATTCTTGATACGAACTCTTCTCAGTTCTGACTCTGAATTTCGAATAAAAATTCTGGTTATAAATTCTCGGAATTTTGACTCTGAGTTCTCTAAATATAGACTCTGAACTCTTATGAGTTCTTACTCCGAATTCTCATGAAAAATGACTCCGAACTTTATAAGTTCTAGTTCTGAATTCTTATGGATCTAGATTCCAAATTTTCTTGAAATTTAGACTCCAGAATTCAATATAATTCAGGATCCGAATTCTTAGAAAACAAAATCAAAATATCCTTGTACTATAGACTCTAAATTCAATTTTGGTTAGACTATAAACATTCATTTTCTTACATTCTGAATATTTGATTGTATTTATGTAACCACATTTTTCCTTACACTTGTTCTATTATATAAAAATGCCATGCTTTTAGTTACTAACTAACCATTGTTTGAGTGACATGTGTACTGGTCCCTCCGAAATTCAAAGGAAAATATGACCATTGGAGGACGAAGATGACCGTTTAAGTCGTTCCTATAAATAGGAGCTTATTTGAAATAGCTCAACACTGTTCTATGAATCTAGTGATTACATGTTGTTGAAGTGATTTCTAGAGAGATACTCTCATTTCCTAGTGCGTACTGAACATATGGTTTAGATTTTTGTTGTGTGATTCCAATTGTTGTTGTGCACAATCAAGGGCTTTTGGGGATATGAAGATAGAGGTGCCGACTACCTTGAAGTTGAGGTATTCCTTGCTATGGAAGACAGAGGTGATGAATACTTTGAAGTTGGGTCTTGCGGGGATAACAAGACAGACTTCGATCTTTATATCGAGGGCTTACCCTAGTGTGGGCAAGATAGAATTTCATGAATGTATAAATCATAGGACCTTTATCAATAGTTGTTGGATACCCTTCTCTTTGGGTTAAACGACTTACTAATCATTACTTGTTTTGATACATGTTTTTTCTACTGCATTTGTATTGTTGAGGAAATAATAACTATATTATACATCCTTATACTTGTACTCTAATTTAGTTAGATTTTATAGGCTTTCAGGTAGAATCTTTATATTTGTAAACCTTAATTAAGTTTCATTTTCTGGAACCATCTTTTCCAGAATCACTTTCTCAGAATCATATTTCTGGAATCAAGCAAGTGTGTAGAACTATAGGTTTTCTGAATTACCTAGTTTAACTATGTTAAACATAACCAAAATTAAATGATCCTAAAGAATTTTTAAAGTAAACAATTCACCCCCCTCTTTTATTTTGAGCATCATTAGATACTCCATACAATATTTCTATTATTTCGATACTACATTTGGTATTATAGAGTATATCATACTCACATACCATCTCAACAATTGGTATCATAAGAGGTGACCTTGAATCCTGAACCAACCTAACAATTGGATTCAGAATTTTGGTTCAGTCTGAATTAATGTCATGGTTAGATTCAGAAGAGATTTCATCTCATACTTTTCTAGGAATCTGTTTTTCAGACTCATAATGTTCGGATTCAATTTTTCTTAGAGATACTCTTTTTCTATTTTTTTCCTTTCTTAGGAATATTTTTCTTTTTTACAAAACTTTTTCTATTAACATGTTTTTGTGGATGGATTTTTCATAAATATCGCAGGAAACTATGTTGGTTCCATAGACAATCTCAATCCAACTAGACCACCTATCATTGATAGAGATCATTATGAATACTGGAGAGATTGAATGAAGACATTCATTATCAATACTGGTGTTGATAATTTTTTTATGCTTGGATGATATAAAATCACTGACAAAGAAGTTAGTACCTTCAAAAATCATGAAAAACATCAATATTTATATGGTATGACAGACTTTTGTTTACTCCATGACTAGATATATATATATATATATATATCCAAATTTCATCTTGTGAAGAATGAAATTGTATATGGAAAAAACATAAAGTTACACACTTTGGGACTTCAATAGTAATTGAAACAAGAAGATCCATGCTCAGAGCTAAATATCATTATTTCTACTTTACTTATGGAAAACTCATATGTTAGGTGCAACAAATATTCATTGCCATTGTGAATAGTTTACAATACATGGGTGAGAAAGGATTAGATGATGATGCTCTTGTTGATAAAATCATATAAATCAATCCCAATTTGTGGTAATACAAGAGGAATGCTATTAATGAAAAAAAGGCTTCTCAGATTACTCTTAATGAGTTTTTTGGAACTCTTCTTCAACATGAGACTAGAATGCAGAGAGATGCTGATAATGTAAATAAGCATAATGGGAATGGAAGTGTTGCTTTTACTACAATTTCTAATCATAAGAAATCTGAGGCTCCTGAGAGTGTTATTAGATCCAAATCCAAGAATGTTTTTATTCAATCTGAATCTAGTGGAAGTAAATTCACATAGAATTATTTAGAAAATATTTCTTGAAAGATGAACAAGATAACTATATAGAGGAACTTTCAATCTAGATAAAACAAGAATAAAAGGAAATATAAGAATGATTCAGAAGTTACATGTTATGAATGCAAGAGTGATGGACACATAAGACCTGATTTTCCTATGATCAATAGAAAAGAATGAATGGAAAGGCATTAAGAGAGAAATAGAAAAGGTTATTAAAAGGATAAAGCAAGGAAAGTACTAAAACCTAATGACACCTGGAGTGCCAGTGGTGCTAACTCCTCAGATGAATCTTCAGATTATGAATCTTCTGGACAGAAGAATCTTTTTCTAATATCCAGAACACCTATTGACAATCATAGCTTAATGAATAAGGTATACAATGCTGAATCAATGACCAATGATTCTTTAAATGAAAATTATAGTAATGATAAAAAATATAACTCTTCTGATAATGAATATTCATCTGATGAAGATAATACTTTAACTACCTTTGCAGAAGTTTCTAGGATTTCCAAAATTCTTGGTATTGAGAATTCAAAACTCATGAAAAAATATGATAAGGAAAACTCTAGGAATACTATTCTTACTATAGAAATATCAGATCTTTCAAAAGATCTTGATAAGAAAAATATTGATTTTAAAAATATTTTGAAAAATTGTGAGGATGTAAATTATGAGAAGAATAAACTTTCTAAGGATATTGAAAATTAAATTTCAAAGAAATTTTTTTTCAATCCTAGATCTACTTCCCAATCAAATGTTTTAGAAGACAATAACTTGGTTATCAAACTCAAATCAAGAAATTTATTTATTGAGGAATTTTTTGTCAAACCATACCTTAGGTAATGTAAATTTTGAAAAAATGTTTTCCCAAATTCGACCTCTAAGGAATAGTTATGGTTTTTGTTATAATAGTTCTAAACTAAATTTTAGTAACAATTATTTTTTTTCCTAAAAGTGCCCCCTTTAGTACTATATCTCAGTGTGGTGGAAACTGCGAAAAAAAATGTTTCCAAAAAAAAACTCAGTCTTTATGATTTCATAAAGTCTATTTTTCAAAAAATATGTGGGTGCCTAAAATTTTTATTTCTAAGATTTACAGATCCAAGGATGTTTGGATTCTGAAAAACTAACTTTTTCTTATTTTCAGGAAAAAAAAGAAGGTACCAATAAAAATACTTGGTACATGGATAGTGGATGTTCTCGGCATATGATTGGTAACAAAAACTATTTTGAAAAGATCATCATGTCGAAAGGGGGAAATGTAACTTTCAGAAATACTGATCAGGGAGAAATTATTGGTATATATAACATTGTTATTCTTGGAAAAACATTGATTTCAAATGTTTTATTTGTTAAGGGTCATAAGAACATCCTCATTTGTATAAGAAAATAATGTGATGGTGGTTACCTTGTGAATTTTATGAATGAAAAGTGCCCAGTACAAAATTCTAAGGAAGAGTTTATTCTTTATTCTCATAAGCAAGAGAATGTTTACACACTAAATATAGAAGACCAAAAGAGCCAAGATCTACCTTTCCTTAGTGTAATGGAAGATCATTCTTGGTTGTGACATAGAAGGATAAGATATTGTGACCTTAAAAACTTATGAAATCCTTCTAAGAAAAGATTAGTCAAGGATATACCGAAGCATAGAATTGATTCTTCAAAAGTCTGTGTACCTTGTCAATAATGAAATAAACATAAATCATGTTTTAAATTAGTCGATGAAGTATCAACTACTGATTCATTACAATTAGTGCATATGGATCTCTTTGGTCCTATAATAACCGGAAGCATTGAGGGTAAGTATTATGTATTTTTCCTGGTTGATGATTACACGAGATTTACATGGGTCTATTTTCTAGCAAAGATATCTGAAGACTTTTATTATTTCAAATGTTTTAGAGCCCAAGTTAAAAATGAGAAAAAACTTCCTTTGAAAACTATTCATAGTGATCATGGTGGGGAATTTAAAAATTCTGATTTTGATACTTTTTGTAGTAGAAAAGGAATTACTCATAACCTCTCAGTACCCAGAACACCTCAACAAAATGGTGTTGTTGAAAGAAGAAATAGAATTATTCAAGAGATAACATGAACCATGTTGAGTGAATATTCTGTAGCCAAACATTTTTAGGCTGAAGCTTTAAGTACTATTTGTTATACAATAAATCGAGTTTTGATTAGACCTTTTCATAATAAAACTCTTTATGAGTTATGGAATGGTAGAAAACATATACTTTCCTACTTTATGGTTTTTGGTTGCTAGGTATTCATTATGAATACGAAAGATAATCTACAGAAATTCACCCTAAAATATGATGAATGAATTATTTTAGGCTACTCCCCAACTTCTAAGGATTATAGTGTTTTCAATAAAAACACAAGTAATGTTGAAGAGATAGTACATGTGAAATTTGATGAAACAGATCCTTTTGTTTTTAAACAACCCCAACCTACATATTCAGATGTGTTTTCAAAAACTGATTAACAACCTTTGATAGAAGATCCATATGATAAGGAAAATGCCCAACAAAATGTTTCTGAATAATTTACCCCAAAATATTTCCTACCCTATGTTGATGAACAGGTTTTACAAAACCCAAATTAGTTGTTTCAACAGAATCATCCTAGGGATAGCATCATTGGTGATTAGAATCAACAGGTAAGGACTAGAAGTTCTTTATGAAATGAAGTAGAATATATATCATTCCATTCCCAATTAGAACAAAAAATCACTGATGAAACTTTAGGTGATGATGATTGGATAAAATCCATGCAAGATGAACTAAATGAATTCGAAAGGAGTAAAGTCTGGACCTTGGATGAAAGACCTAAGGAAACATTTGCTATTGGAGTAAAATGGTGCTTCAAAAATAAGTGTGATGAAAATGGAATCATTTTAAAAATTAATGCTAGATTAGCTGCTAAAGGATATAATCAACAAGAAGGAATAGAATATGAAGAAACAAATGCCTCAGTAGATATATCTGAATCTATTCGAATTTTACTTACCATTACAACATTTTTCAATTTAAATCTTTTCCAAATGGATGTGAAATGTGCATTCCATAATGGTTATGTTCAAGAGGAAGTTTTTTTTGAACAAACTCCTGGATTTGAAGATACAAAACATCCTGATCATGTCTATATACTTACCAAATCTTTATATGGACTAAAACAATCACATAGTGCTTGGTATGATAGACTTACAAGATTTTTTACTTCAAAATAATAATGTTAAGTGAAATTCAGATCCAACCCTTTTTATAACGAAGGATATGAAAAATGTTTTGATTGTTCAAATTTATGGTGATGATGTTACTTTTGTTTCAACTGATCAATCTTTAATCAACTCCTTTTTGGATCTAATGAAATCTGAGTTTGAAATGAGTATGATGGGTGAGTTCACATTTTTCCTTGGATTTCAAATTTCTCAAAAACCAGAAGAAATCAATATATCCCAGCATAATTATATTAAAGATATTATTAAAAATTATGGATATGAAAACACTAAGAGTATGAGTACTCCCATTGTTATCACAAACACACTTGATCTTGATGAAGCTAGGAAACTAGTAGATCAAACATCTTTTAGAGGTATGATAGGAAGTCTACTTTACATGAAATATAGTCATCCAGACCTAATGTTTTCAGTATGCTTATGTGAAAGATATCATTCTGATCCTAAGGAATATCATTTAAAGGCCGTAAAAGGATATTTTCTCTACCTAAAGGGAACCATGGATTTAGGACTCTTTTATACTTATGGAAATGATTTTGATTTAAAATGATTTTCAAATGCTGACTTTGCTGGATGTAGAATGGATAAAAAGAGTACATCTGAGACTGGTCATTTCATAATAGATTCATTATATTCATGGTCATGGATGAAGAAACACACAATATCACTTTCCATTGTTGAAGCTGAATATGTAGCAGCTCGATGTTTTTCTGCTCAGGTGTTGTGGATGCAACATACACTCACAGACTATGGTATGAATTTTACCAAAATAGAAATTTTTTGTGATAATAAAAGTTCAATTTACCTTAGTAAAAACCAGTCACATCAGTCTCATTCAATGTAAATAGACATTAGACATCACTTTCATAGGGATCACACACACAAAGAAGATGTCATTCTTCAATTTATCAGAACACAAGATCAACTAGATGATATTTTCACAAAATCATTACCCTCCGATAGATTTGAATACATTAAATAGAAGTTATGAATGATAACCATAAGGTAATATTCCTCATTAACTTCTTGTTTTACCAATATCCTTATAATAAATAAATCCTTTTAATAGGGGGAGTATATTTGTTTGATAGTTTTTCAAAATTTTCATAGTCAGTTTTTTTTTTCAAATTTTTCGTAATGATGTTGTTTAAAATTGTCATAGTGCGTTTTAATTTTTATTTTCTTAATTATGTATTTTTATATATTTTTTGTAATAATTTTTTTCGTACTTGATATTTTCATAATGATGATTTTCGTACTTTAAAATTTTGTAATAATGATTTTTGTACTTGAAATTCTCGTAATGAACATTTTTGTACTTGAAATTTTTGTAATGAAGTTTTTCGTACTTGATATTTTCATAATTAACTTTTTTGAACTTGAAATTTTCATAATGATTTTTTTTGTACATGAAATTTTTCGTAATGATGTTTTTCACTCGATATTTTCATAATGAATATTTTCATAATGACGATTTTCATAATGAAGTTCTGTGTACTCATTTTTATATCATACTGATGTTTTTTTTCTGAATCTAATGTCCTTCAAGAAGAATTTTTCACAATATAAATAATTCTCGTGACAATAAAAAAGGTGTGATTCCTTCTAGTGTTTTTGTAATCAAATTTTACTTGATGGTAGTTTCTTTTGTTTTTTAACTTTCTCGGATTCTAGTTTCCTTAAATCTAATTTTTTTTTAAAAAACTCAAAAGATCGGATCCTATAAAATTTTCATTATAGCTATCATTTAAATTGTCAGATCTGGTATGAAGAATTATCAACCATTGGATTGAGATGGATTGATCAATAATCACTTCAACACCTTTAATAGGAAACCCCCGATTGTTGTCCCGCATCAGTTTTTAAGATTTTACATGTAAAAGATCTGCCACACTTCCAAAGCCCATTCCATATTTTCCAGGTTTCTCAATTCTGAATGTCTGGTGATGTTCATTCTCAAGATATGTATACTTTCAAGCTGATTGAGGAGTAGATGATATACAGGGAGAGGTTGATACATCTGAAATTCATCCACATGTTTGACTCTATTATTTCAAATAATATCAAACTTAATGGATGTGAGATTTTATCCACATCAAAGCCATGATCTCAGTATGTAGTGCATCCAGAATTGTTGATAGAGTTTTTTGAGTCAACTTTTTTTTTGTGGAAGATGGTAGAGAAAATTTTTCCTTCGAGAGTTATAGAAAAACATATAAACATTCATACACCAAGGAATATATATTGGTAGTGTTATCCTATGAAGGAGAAGAAGATTTGTTTTCTCAAAAGTTACCAGATTACCAAGAATGTTTTATCCAGGTAATGGCTTTTGAGTGTCTGGGACTTACAGATGTCAAGAACGCAAATTTTTCTCACTTGTCTACCAACAATCGGATCATTGAGTTATGGGTTCAGGGTTTTATCATACCGAGAAGGGGTGACAAGGACACTTTCAAGAAAATTGATATGTATATCTCATTTTTTTGGTAAATCTAAGGAAGATCAATCTGATGAATCATATTCTCATTACGATAGAGAATTTCAAGAATGGGAATTTGAGAGCACATATAATCATTATCATTCCATACTCTAAAAGTCGATTGTTACGTGTATTGAGTCCTTTAGGATTCCTTGCAGTTCCGAGATGAGGAATTGAAATGTTATGTTAATCAGTGATGACACTTTGAAAATAATGAATGTTGGATTTTCTAATGATTCTGGAGAGTTTTATGATCTACCAGTTGGAGAAGTAGAATCCATTCCGAAAAATTTACAAGAGGTTGAACCGTCAAAGAATGATGGAATGAAAAGAAAATGGAAGGAAGTTGAAGTTGATGGAGAAACCCCTAAGGCAAAAGAAACTCAATATGAACCCCCAAAACTCAAAATGCATAAAGCCTATCCAGATGAGGTTGTAGAAAAGTGGAGGTTGGATAAAAAGAATTGAAGGGAAGGAGAACCATAGTTTGGAATAGATCATGGTGAGGCCAAGGCTCTAAACGAAAATACTACTGATCAACTTAAGAAGACTGAAATAGAGAGGAATCTTAAGAAGAAAACATCCGAGGCCGAAATTGTGCAATCCCTTCTGAAGGATTAAGATGTAGTATCCAAGAACATTCCTGTACCGAAATAATTTTTGGTTGAACCCCTACCTGAGACTTCGGGGAAGAATTTTATGAACCTCAAATATATACTTGAAAAAGATTTCGAAGAAAAGGAAGCTTTGGAAGAAGTAAAAGAAGGTGAATGAACTAAAGATATAGATAATATTATAAATCAAGTAGAAGACATTCATGATAAGGAATGTGATACCAAAAAATTTTCAATCCAAACTTCTCAAGCCAGATCTTCGAAACATGCTACTCTTGAAATGGATGAGAAGGCTGTACAGGAAGTGAACAAATTTTCTGAGGAAAAAATCTATAATCATCACTTTATTCAACTGGAGGATATTGAGGATGGAGTTGAGAATTGAAAAATTGATGAATATAAGATTTTTCAGTTGATTGAAAGTGAGCATGAGTCTCCCCATGAAGAAGCTATTCTGAAAACCAAAATGGGGGAAAAAGTGGTTGTTGATACCCCAACCAAAGAAATTCTAAGGAAGACGAATGCTGGAGGATCCACTAAGAGGAAGCTTGTCGAGAAATATAAATAACCACAACCAAGAAAAGTGTCATATTTAGTGTCATCTTCTTTAGGACATTATTTTGATATTCAATCTCTAAAGAAGCGTGTTGAAACAATTCCGATCATTCGAACCGTTGAATCTAGATGTCAGATGCTCCAACATATGATGAATAAAAAAAAATCAGATTTTGTATCCATGGTGATTGATATGTGTGTAATGATTGAAGATGATAACAGGAACTTCCTTATTAACAATGAATCCCACAGAAAATCATGTAGGAAAATGGTCATCTGGTCAAAGAATATATTTGAATATTTGAGAGATCTTGATGACTTTCAAGGTGATTTCAAGTAATCTTTTTACACACTCATGATATTAAAATCAAGGATCTCACAAATATATTTGATAAAAAGGTAATTCTTGAGCAGAATTTTCGGACTCAGGAGGTCAAAGATTTGAATGAGAAGTTGAATTATGTTGCCCAATGTTGGAAAACACAAAGGGATATTAGGATCGAGATTGAAGGGAAGCTAGAGAAGCAAGATGACATGTTTAAGGTTTAGGAAGAGACCTCGCAGGCACAGGATGACAGGATCAAAGTCATAGAGAAGAAATTAGAAGAAGAGCACAAGAAGCTAATGAATATTAAAAACATAGTAAAGAAGTTTATACCCAAGGATAAGGAAAGAAAATAGAAAAATCCTATCTTTTGTTCTATTTTTTCCCCATTTATAAATTTCTTCCAATATTAATGAAATTGAGGTTGCTCGTTTTTGTTTGGATGTTTGTACTAATATTTCAGGTACTACATTGTTTTTCCATTCCCTCAAACTCATTTTGAAAACCCCAAATGGGGAGAAGGAAAAATAATTCTATGTAAAGAAAAAATATCCCTAAGGGGGAGTTTATCTAAGGAGGAGTTCTCATTACTAATATTTCCATATTTACGTTAAATGAAAAATCTCTTTGGGAAATATAGAATACGATACATAGTTTTCCAAATCCTATGGGGGAGTTAGTCGTATTCATCTTGGCCAATGTGAAACGTGAGATAATCTTTATTTTCAAATTTTAGTAAAATATTTTCTATGCCCTTATATTCTTCTCCATTAGGATGTTTTTGCTCTCCAAAAAGGTGTATATTTTTGAGTCAATAAGGTTTTCCTTATGAATTTTCAATTCCTTCATACTTGGGGGAGATTGGTGAGTCATTAAGGTTTCCTTATGACTATCCCATTCGTTCTTGTTTTGAAAATCCCAAACACCTTATCTCAAGGAAGAACTCTTTTTTCCCTACGTTTTACTTCTATAAGAAAAAATTTCCAACCCCATGGAAATTTATCCTGGTCATGTTTTCATTTCTCATATAAAATTTTTTCTAACTGTAAATTTTGGTTGGAAACCAAAACCTCAGAATCCTATAATTAACTAGATATGAAGCATTCTACTTTAGGATATGAATTCTCAGAATTATGGATACAAACTCTTCTGAGTTATGACTCCAAATTCTGATTACGAATTCTAGATACGAACTCTTCAGAGTTCTGACTCCGAATACTGATTATGACTTCAGGATAAAAGCTCTTCTAAGTTCTGACTCCGGATACTGAATATGAATTCTGGTTACGAACTTCTCTATGTTCTAACTCTAAGTTATCTGAATACATACTCCTAAATTTTATGATTTCTGACTCCAAATTTTCATGAACTCTGACTCCGAACATTATAAGTTCTGGTTTTAAATTCTTGTGGATCTAGATTCCTATTTTTTCTTGAAATTCAGACTCCAGAATTTTATATAATTCAGGATCCGAACTCCTAGAAAACAGAATCCGAATATCCATGTATTATAGAATCTGAATTCAATTTTGGTTAGACTCTGAACATTCATTTTCTTACATTCTAAATATTGGATTTTAGTTATGTAACCATATTTTTTTCTTACACTTGTTTTGTTATAAAAAGATGCCATTCTTTCAGTTACTATCTAACCACTGTTTGAGTGACACCTTTACAGGTCCCTCTAAAATTTAAGGGAAAATATAACATTTGGAGGAGGAAGTCGACTGTTGAAGCTGTGCCTATAAATAGGAGCTCATTTGAACGATCTCAATATTGTTGTATGACTCTTGAGATTACATGATGTTGAAGTGATTTCTAGATAGAGACTCTCATTGCCTAGTGTGTACTGAAATTCTAGTTCAGATTTTCTTTGAGCAATTCCAATTGTTGATGTGTACAATCGAGGGCTTCTGGGGATAGAAAGACAGAGGTGAAGACTATTTGAATTTGATGGATTCCTTGCTGAGGAAGACAGAGGTTTCGACTACCATGAAGTTGAGGGAATGTGGGGATAGCAAGGCAGATGATGATATTCATATCGTGGGCTTACCCTAGTGTGGGTAAGAAAGAATTTCTTGAAATTATAAATCAAGGGATGTTTATCCATGGTTTTTGGATACCCTTCTCTTTGAGTTAAACGACTTACTACTTGTTACATGTTTTGTTACATGTTTTTCCGCTGCTTTTTTTTATGGAAATTATAACTATATTATACTTCCTTATACATTTACTAGGATTTAGTTTCATTCTATATTCTATAAGGTAGAATCATCATATTTTTAAACTTTCATTAAGTTTCATTTTCCAGAACCATCTTTTCCAGATTCACTTTATCAGAATCATATTTCTGGAATCAAGAAAGTGTGTAGAACTATAGTTTTTGTGAATTGCCTTGTTTAACCTTGTTAAACATAACCAACTTTAAAAGTTCCTAATGAATTTTTAATGTAAAAAATTCACCCCCCTCTTGTATTTTGAGAAAAATTAGACACTCCATACAGTATATCTATTATTTCGATCCTAATTTTCGTATTATAGAGTATATCATACTCACATACCATCTCAACAATATCGTGATACAAGTTGAAATTTGGGAGAGAAGAGAGTAGATGATGTTGAATATTTCCAATCTAATGATTATTGTAACGGGTTTTTTGAATATATATATTTTTTAAATATGAAGTGGATAATCATAAAAAAGAAGATAAATATGTTCTTGATGTCAGAGTTTCTAATGTCGAAGCGGATAATGATGATGCTTCATATTTGGTATATCAATTTATTCATCTACGGTAGAGATTTTTTTATTTGGACATGTTGGTGTTGATGATTACAATGGAATCTTATTTAATTTAGAAGTATTAATAAAGAAATATTTGAGACTAATAAATAATTTATTCAACCATTAATCATATTGAATTGTCTTTTTCTCTTATTTTATTACATTTGGGATAAGACAAATAATATATAATTTTACTGTAATTGTTTAATAATTGTGATACTGATAATCAGAAGTGTACTAACACCAATAAATTAATCTTATTCAGGATCATTGGTATGCTGAAAATATATAATAATAATCTTTCCTAGAAGAATTCAAAAGTTTTCTCAAATTGGGACATGAATATTTAATAAATAGATTAATAATATATTGTTTTACATTTTTTTTACATTAATGATAAAGATTGTAATGAAAATCAAAATAGATAATCAGAATAAAATTGAGGTTTGTGAGGAAGATGAAATCTGTCTATTTCCTCGTCACATACAATTGATATAGAGCATCATTTTGAATTAATCATATGGATGAAACTATGATTGGATTCATGTTTGGATGGAAATTATATAGAATATATGAAGGTGTTATATCTTTTCAGATGGTTCGATAATAGTTGAGAATCATTGAATAAGTTATGATGCATCTAATGTTCAAGGGAAATTGAGAATTCGAGAAATTTGTTTATGTGGGAAATGTTTCAAAAATCCCACCCTAACCATTTTTTGGGAATGTATAAAAGGAGGAGTTACATTTTACTCACCTGACTAAAGAATAATATGGATAGCAGCTTCGAATATATATGGATAATAAGTTTCTATGTTTTTTCTTGAAGATGTACTGCTAGAGAGAAGTAAAAGGAGAAGAGACACGATTTCATTATATATTTTTTTATCATCATATTCTGTTAATAATTATATTAGGTTGGATTATCATATTGGGATTTTTGGATTGAATAATATGTTTTCTAGATTTTTATCAAACATATTCTGAGAGAGACAATTAATATTCACGTTGAATAATCGTATTTGGATAAACAGATTGGGAGAATAATGTTGGGATTTATAGACTGACGACAAAGTAGTTCAAAATTGTCTCAATGTTATCCTAAAATAGTTATATATTACCTGTATTGTACATACATACAAAGGAATCAATCTTGTAAATCATTATATGGATTATAACAATGTCTAGGATGTTTTTACCAGCTTATCGGTAATAATTTGCTGATGTTTTTAAAAAGAATATTTTTTTGAATGACAATCAAGAGGCATCGTAACACATTTTTTTATAAAAGCATTATATTATATCATTTTTTCTATAATGAACACATGAACTGTTGAAATTTTTACATATTTCTAAATGAGTGAATTGACAGATCGTACTCATTTCAATCCATTTATATGTATTTTATTCAATTCTATTATGTGGTATTTTATTATTTGTAAACAATTATAAGGATGCAGACACTATTATTGAGTGGATGTATTGAAAATTCCTTTGTTTACATGGATGTCTGTTTTAATTATTTTCAATAGGATGTGAAATCCTGAATAATAGGTGATGGTTTTTTCATAATAATAGAAACATTAAATAAAAATATATCATTAATTCACCAACTCACCTCTCATTGATACAACAATCTTGACATGGCTCTTTAATAACCATTTGGGTTTATTTAATATTTTAATTTTATGTAATTATGGGTATTTATATTATCTAGATTACAAAAAGAAACATATAAGGTTACCATTATGGTTAAAAAATTTCCATATTGTATTTATGTAAATTTTTAGTAGTATTATAACATATTCGGATAATATTAATATATTTTTTTGAAATAGTTTTACCCATAATCAGTGTGACCACCCATCTTATCCGAAAAGGCCACGGGGTTTGATGCAACAACCCATGCAAGGTATGGATGAAACACCTATAATTTTCTTATGTGAAGCCTTCGTTAGCCTGATTTTTTTAAATAAAGTATCAAATGAATAAGTGTAATTTTTATTTTTGGGACATTTATTTTATCAAATAGATGACCTTGTGTCAAAAAAATACTTAGTGTTTAGGTGATTAATGTTATTTCAAAATATGTTTTCTATTTTTGGAATCCTATGAGATTAAGGTAAACATAATATTATGTGGAATAAAGTATATATTATATTTTTAGTTCAAAAATGATTTTATTGTGGACTTATTGGGATTCGTGTTCTTTTTGGAAATAATCACAATATCTTAGCGATTATGTGATTTAGGAATTAAAATTTTTGGAATAAGAAATTAAGAGTGATTGGTGGTATTATGATGATTATGTTACCAAATCCTTCTAGTTTTTGGGTTTCAATAATTGTCAAGAATAATTTTCGTGAAGGAATGTTGTTTTCCTAATAATATGTGTTGATCATTGAATTTTGGATGTTAAGGTATTTTTTTATCATAGAGAGGTTTATTCATCTTGGGATATTATTATATATTATCATCAATGTTTGGGATTCGATAAATGTATAATTGAAGGTGGAATAAATTGTTATAAAATTTGGGAATTTCTTATCTAGAGAATTTGATTCGAATTCATTGGGCATATGATTATACATCTTAAGTACTCATAATTTGGAGAAAAAGATGACTTTGTGATGAAAATTTCACAAATGATGAAACTGTACTTGTCAAGTGAGTATGTTTCCTTATGTCATTGTTATAGTAATAAAATTAATTCCATAACTCAAGGAAAAGGATTTTGAATGAAAAAATTTATCCATATTATATTCTTAATAATAAATCAATGTTCTCATAACCATTTACAAATTTACTATTTTGTGATGGTTAGCTTTTTAATGACCACATTTTCTATCACACCTCACCAAAACTTGATAGTTTTATTTCTCTTCCTTGTCAATGATTTTACATTATAATAATTTTCTCTTATTCAAAAGACTAATATTTTTGTAACTTTTTGTTTCCCTTTATCTCATATTAATAAGATGTTTTGTAAATACTATTTCGGATCTGGGTTTCCCACAAAGGAATTTTCAAGTATCATCCAACAATTTTTGAAATGAGATTTCAAATTGTAGGGATATAATTTATTGAAACATGGGAGAATGTTACACCCCAATATTTTATGACATGACTATTTTAAAATAATATTACTTTCTACAATAGCATACGTTTCACGCAATACCCTTCATACATGAACAATGAAATATAAATATAAATATAACATAAATTAGTGGAAATTATTAGTATTATCAAAATTAGGATATTTATATATTATATATTTAATATATTTTCTGACTTTTATCAAATTTGTTTTATATAAATGATATTAGAATAAATCTAGTATCATATATAAAAAATGATAATTTTTGAAAAGAATATTAAACACCTTTGGATAGAGAACATTATTTAAAACTAAATTTTGAATCATTGATATTTTGTATTTGAAAAAATAATATTTTTTTAATATTAATTTCAAATTTTCTTTGGTTATATTTATTTTTTGTTTTTCTGATATGTTTTATGTTTTGATGAATAGTGAAAACGATATAAAATTTTAATTGAAAATAACTATTTAAAATTAATAATATTTAATGTCAAATTATAATTTTAATTAATTTTAATTTATAATTAGATTATGTTTATATCCATTAGTCCAATTTGGATTATTCGAATTAATTTAATAGTGATTTATAAAAAGACATTTCAATATTTTAAACGATTTCACATTAAAAACTATTTTTTCTCATTTCATCAATGTGATTAATTTTAAATCAATTAATATTACCTATATGTTCTGAATTTTGAAAACTAGATTCCACATTTTTAATAAGTGGGTAAAACTTATGTACATTTGTTTATTGTAGTATAATATAAATAGTATTTTTAGTATTTCTAAATTTCTAATATTATGTTCAAATCATGCAATTAAGAGTAAGAATAATATTATATGTATTATAAAATTAACCTACCAGATATATGAATTTTATTGTATGATTTAGTATTGACCAAAGCAATCCTTGTTCCAATTTTATGGCCTCTTGGAGCCACAAATATGACTTTATGAATTTTCTAATATTTTATTCCGTAGAATTTCTAATATTTCATACTAATGTTTTCAATTATGTATTACTTTTTTATGTGGTAATTCATAAGTTTCCATCAACTATGAATAGTAAAAATAAATCTAAAATTTTTTATTTTTTCTATATTTTTTTTTTCATTTTTAGATAATAAAAAATTTAATTAATGGAGTTCACAATGATAATTTTTTAATTTTTTAATTTATTTACATACCAAATAAATATTAGTAAAAAATTAATATAATTTTAATTTTACATAATTAATATCGTCAAAAAAATTTTAAGATGAACTAAACATATCAAGGATGTATCAATGGTTTTTGATCATTGTTATATTGTATGTATGATATTTTTAAAAACTCATGTAATGAATAGTTTCCAAATTCACATTAATAATATTTTTTTATCCATATTATTTTTCAGAATTATATAAAATTCATAAAAATAAAAAATTTAGACAAATGATTTTGATGTTGTTAAATATTTTATCAATGATCTATTTATGTTTTCTGTCATTTTATATTAAATATATTAATACTTAATGTGAAAAAATCCATGTTGTGATGATAATAGTAAAAGAGATTAAATAAAAGTTAAATATAAATTGTTGTTGTAATAATGCGACCTAACCATGACTAATAATTATTTTATGTGAGTATTTAGAACCATAATAGTCTTATATTAATAATAACTCACTTTTGTAATTTCAAAATGAAAAATAATTTATATTAATTTAATATTTTCATAGTTACTGAAAGTTCCCCTCGCTTCCATTATAAAAGGGAACTTCCTCCCTAATTTTCCCACAGTATTTTGATCTTTCAATCTCATCTAATACCTTACCTTGTATGATAACAAATTACTTCACCTCAATCTATAATCCTTACATTGGGAAGGAAAAAATCAATGAAGGCTTTTGGTATAAATGAAAATTAGTTACCCAAATAAGAGGTGATGTAATTCAACAATAAATTTAGTATCATTTCATTCCCCAATACATAATTTATTATTATTAGAACATTATATAATTAAAATTTTGTCCTAAATATACTTATAATTTTTATTATTAATGGTTTAGCCTACACATTCTCACACATCTATCAAATGTGTAATGAATATACCATTCTTCTATGGTGAACTATCGCCTCGCTAAATTATTTCATTTTTTTTGTTACCACTTCTCATGGTTGGTCATTATGATTGAAAATATATTATTAGATGATATATATTAATTTTTTTCATACTTATTCATTTTTAATATTAAAAATACCTTCACTCTTAACATTTTTTAGTAAATTGGAAATATCATTTGTTGAATTGTGGACTATCGTCTCCTCAAAGTGATGTGATTCATTCACACAACCCATTGAATGTATAAAGGATGGTTTTAATAAACATACGTGGTGTATATAAAATATATATGATAACAGAATTATAATATACATATTTTTTATTTTTTATTCCTTCATTTAGAAAGAAAAAAATTGAAGTATTTTTCATCTGTACGTACGACATCCCATCTCCATTAATGGTACATTTCATTTACTATCTAAAAATTTTATGGATAGTTATAAATACACATATAATGAAGGTATATTAAATTTATATCATGTTTTAAATTTTATATATTATAAAATATTTATCTAATATATAATAACATCATGTATCAAATCAAAACATACTCAAAGAACTATCCAATTAACACAAAAAATAATTATTATAATCGATGATTGTTAACAAAAGAGTTGTGATATACTATTAGAAGTTAATATTTTATATAATAAAATTTTTAATTGTTCCATTATATGTTAATAACATTAATAAAACCATTATAAATTATGTTAAATTTCATTCACCAAAAATGAAATGGGTGGTAAGGGGTTATTTTATGATCTCATCGTTATTCAAGATTGTTTTTATATATCCACTAGAAAATATTTATCTTCCATGTCAGTATTTTCTAAAACATTATTCCAAAATGTTTATAATATTATTAAATTTTTGTTTAATGAACTTTTTAACCTTTATTTATGATTTACAAAATTCATTAAAAAAATATTCATGTCATTTTCCAAAACAATGTAACATATGAATTTTCTTAATAAAGTAAAATGAATGGTTTTTAAATTGTAAAAAATGAATGGAGATTCCAAAATTCATAGACAAATAGTGTTTTGTAGCTTAATTTAATTAGTTATAAAGTTATTCTCAAATAAAATATTATCATAAATAAATGATAATTATTTTTAACAAATTTATATAATGTGGTAAGGGATTTTCATCTCAATTTTATTTCCCTTGTATATATATTATTTAACACTAATCTATTTTGAGGTGTTGTACTACCCCTTCAATATGTAATATCATCAAACCCTTTATCATAATGGTATTAAATGTTTATTTTAATAAATTTTTTCTTATATGTGGATTATTATTCTAATATGTCAAAAATGTATGTGACACTATGATTTTATGATATCTTTTGAAATTGATTATTTGATGTATGAGGAATGATTTGGGTAAAATTTAGTGTAATTAAAATCTGCTAGGTATAGTAAATTAAAGAACATAAATGAATTAGGAGTCTCATGAGATTAGACTTGTTGGTCAAATATCCTTTTTGTTTTTTCCAAGATTAATCTGTTGAGATTCTACCCAACGACATAAATGGTCTTCTGAAAGGCCTTAAAAGTAAAATAGTTCATGTTCTAGATAAATTATGTCCAATAATTAATCATTTCCTTGATTTGTAATTTAGTAATTATTATTATCCACAATGCAATTTCATTGAAATAATAATTGACACATTAAATTATCAGTTTATTTATTAAATGGAATGTGTTCCATTTATCTACCATGCCATATTGATTCTGTCTTATCGTTTTATTTATATAGAATTTGTGCCTGGTTATTTACCTTTCAATTATGATTCAACTATATGATTCATTATTTCATCTTCTATACATACCCTTACATAGAATTTAATATCACCCCATTTTTATTATTTATTTTCCATGTGATTCGAAAAAGA
Source organism: Viscum album (assembly GCA_963277665.1). Taxonomy (NCBI): domain Eukaryota; kingdom Viridiplantae; phylum Streptophyta; class Magnoliopsida; order Santalales; family Viscaceae; genus Viscum; species Viscum album. Next base: position 1,613,155,976 of record OY728152.1, on the reverse strand, counting down.
TAATTTTGATGGATATGAAGGGTTAGAATAATGGCATTCTAAATGAATATAAATATTTTATTTTATGTTTAAAATGTAATTTGAATTTAAAATATGTATTTGTCTTACCAAGAGTAAAAAAATATCCCTTTTTGTGATGAAATTTCTGATAAGATATACCAATGTAAAAATGTCTGTCACTGGCCCTGGGTTAATGGGGGCAAGGATGATACATATAAGAATGACATGTGAGACATAATGAGTCATGAAATGTTAGAAATTTAATTTATTTATAGTGGGATTATATTGGATTGGAGTCCTAGAATACAGTAATTATTTTATTTTTAATTACTAAAATATTTTCATTCTTGTCACAAAGTAATTATTATTCATTATAAAATCAGTCTGTTAATTTCCTTGTAATATTTATGACATACAAATGTTATAAATTTTATCATTTTTAATAAGAACGTAGATATTAAATGATAATATTCATAAATTATGTGTCTTGTGGTCTTGATATATCAATCTAATGAGACATAGATGACATATAAATATCAGATGTTTGTGGATCATGATCATTTAGACATATCCTCATGAAGATTTCACTTCCTGATCTCTTGGATGTGATATCCGATAGATAAACCCTCCAATGGACACTCCATATTTTTTATGTGTTTTTGGATTATCTTATCTAGGATCATGATTACTATTTTTTACCTCATATCATTATCATAATATATAATGAATCACATAATATGATCCATGAAAAAAATCAGGATTACTTTTTCATGTGGTGAGGTAGTACATGTTGGGTATAGAATATGTGTTTTGTAATTAATTTAATGACAAAGAATAATGTTTTCACATCTATATCAATGGAATAAGATATCCTTGACATAATAATCAAGACAGAACTATCTGAGAAAAATCATTACCCATGATAGTTTCGAGCTATTCTTTGGTATCCAAAGACAGATATGTCAAATGATTAGGATAATGTTGTATGCATCCTATTTGAAAAGATATCAATTGGAAAATGGATTATATTATATAGAATCATTCCCAGAAGTTTTTTTACTACACTTACTTCCTACTTATAAAAATTATACTTAATAAAATAGGTCCCTTATATGATTATTAATTCTTATAAAGAGGGAAGATCCCTGGCCCAACGAGTTAACTAGGTGCATGTTTATTTTTGACATGTATTTTGATCTACCTAATATAGGTATCAATTTAATTTTATCAAATTAATATTTTATTATTAAGTGTCTATTAATTATTCAGGAAGATTTGAATAATAATAATGAAATAAAATAAAATGATCTTCCTATCATGGGAGCTTAGTTAGGGTTCCTGTTTTATGAAATGGCTGACACACCCCCAATTCATCCCCTATTTGAGGAGATGGGGGGAATCATCAGCGGTTGGAAATCATAACTCCATAGATCCCATATAAATTTTAGAATACTAGATAAAAAATAATTATTTCCCTGTATATCACTTTTTCATAATAACCCTTCACTATGTTTTTTTCTTTCCATAGATACTGATTTCTATATTAGAGTTATCTTAACCTTTGATTAGTCAAAACCACTATCCAATGATAATTTTTTGTAAATTTATTTTTCTATTATATGTGATTTATAGACATATCAATGATCACTAGAGATTTATAAAGTGTGGAAATGGGGTGTTATTTGACCCTGTGTATATACTAATTTGAGTTATGGATGAATATAGCCTTGTTTCTGCATGTTCAAAAGAAATAATTATTCTGAACAGTTCTTCATTTTTTATATTTGTGTTTCCCTATATATTTTATATGAATCATAACCCATTGATCTTGTATATCTAGGTTCTTCTTCCTAGATTACTCCTCTCATTTCAAAAAATATCGATTCTCAAGATGGACAATATTATGATTACATGTTTTATATAATTATGAATTAAGAACAAATGCATGTGCCACCATATTGATTAACATATCTACACAATGATTGAGGTCGTACAATGTCTAATGGATTCGATTTGGATCAAATTTGAATAATAAAATCGATCCCTCTAAAGAGTGAATTATGAATATCTATGTTATTTTTATGCCACTTGTAATAGAATGTGATATATACAAGAGGAATATCGATTCAAAATTATAGTTTTTTTCTACGCAATCAAATATTTATCCAATATAGGGTTAAATGTTTATTAGGAGAGGTATATTGATAGAATAATATCTATATAGATGATATAGTATTATAATAATTATTCCAGATATAATTAACATAATAGAGGGGCTTAGTATTCCTTGATATAGAGGGTAGGGACATCAGGTTAGTTAACTGTGCTAGCTATTAGGAAGAGATTTGTAGGAAGGATCCTCCCTCATAATCTATTTCTATGAGAAATTGGGGAACTGCCTAATTATTTTGATTCTATGAAGCATCGTTTTACACAAAACCATTATCCAAATTAGAATGTTTATCACTTTGATCCTATCTACTTTTCTTCAGATCCAAATTTCAATGAATAAATTATTTTTCATAAATAAAAACCTAACCAAAAATAGAAATAGAATTGTTTTCTAAGGATTTTGAATGGAAATCAATGAATTTAGAAATATATCAGAAATATTCTCCAAGTATTGAGCTTAGGAATCCCTTTACCATAATGGTGGATCCTAATCTTGAGAAAGATAATGAATGAAAGAAAATTGTATATGTAGGTGATAAGGATATAATGGGTGTAGGCATTGGTTTTACTGTGATTTAAAATAAAGAAGGATACCTTATATGTGAACATATATATTTCCACTAATGAATATATGGAAAAAAAATTTCTTCGAAAACATCATCAATGAATGGAAATGAATTATACGATGATAAATACTAAATTTTTTGTATAAAATGGAGAGAGAAAAAAATTAACGTTAGGTGTATATAATAACAATATGAAGAAGGGATCTATGTTTTATTGGCTACTAAAACACACCTAAACCCCTAAAAACTAGTACACAGATTAATCATGAAGGTGCAAAATAAAATTATAATAATGTGGAAATATATTTTGTAAAACAACCACAAAATATAAACGATATAGTTGTAAAGACTAAAGGTCGAGTCCTGTATGATCATGTCCTTGTAATAACCCTTACGCCCACTCAAACATTTATCTCTTGGAATGAATGTCATTTTTATAACATTTTTATGGATTTGAAGGATTAATGTGAGGATTCAATGTAAATATATAAAAAATCAAAACAACAATAGAGGAAACAAAATTAGATTCATGACTTATAGGCATTGCGAGAAAATCATAGGATGGTTCGATTTATATGTATAATTTATTTAAATGAAAATGAAACAAGAATACATTATCTTCGATGACTAATTAAATATCTTTTATTCCATATCATCTATAATTTAAGAAAATATATAGTCTAATACCAATATATATATCAATGATTTATCAGGTAAATATCATACCTTTTCTTCTAATCGTGGAACTAATGAACCTAATTAATTATTTTTTCCATTTTTATATGTGGATCCCACTAAACCATAAAGATTATTTTTTTTATAATAAATAAACTTGTAGAAATTTTTTAATTAAAAATATATATTTTAATATAATTTAAATAATATATTTTTCTATTAAATGATATTAGATCATTATTGATCATTTAAAATAATTATTTGTGAGGTGACATGTGAAATGTATTTAAATATATTATAAAAAATTATTTAGTGATTTAATAAATAATTTTTGAATATTTTATGTTGCCAAACATTAATAACAGTGGTCTTAATATCATTTATGAGATATAATAAATGAGATTTATATTTTTTTAAACTAAAAATAATGGTTATTTTATTATTACTTTAGAAAATGTTAATAATTGAATATTTATTAACATTAAATTATATGGATAGAAGTTTTTCATTATTTAAATGTTGAAATAAATTATAAAATTAATATTTGTTAGGGAAATGATAAAAAATTATTGATTAAATCGTCCTCTAAAAATCTAAAGAAGTTATTATAGAGAGACCTCCCTCTTCTCATGATATTTAGAGAGAGAAGATTAGAGATCTGTCGTTGTTAACCAATTGGATGATATAAAGTTTAAATTCACTCATAAAATAACCAAATTCAGAGTAAATGATTATTAGAGTTTCTTAGACAAAACTGGATACCAATATGTGGATCCTTTATTGCATTAAAAAATGATGATAGTGTTTTCAGAAGTAGTGAAAACTACTAATTAATAGAGAAAGGATACACTAGTTTTGGTAATTTTTTTAATTAATTATAAATAAATTTAAAATGATACTGTATATGAATGTATAATGATTTTCCCTATTTTCTAAGGATTTAAACTATTTATTATGATGAAATACTAAAAATAATTGTTTTAAATATTTCTTCTATTTTTTCCATGATCTTTAATAGATATCTTATCCCAAGACGAACCATAATATTTTATTTTAATCTAATTAATCATTCCAAACTAGTGATGATACTATTCCTCATTCATGAATGGTTTTATTCTTTCCCCTTTCACAAGGGAACCCATTTATGTTATCGTGTTTTTATCCTACCAAAAATAAAAAACTGTGTATAGAGAAAACATTTAATGTTATGTAAATATAAGTGTCTGGATTCTTATTATCACATGATAAACAGTAATTTTTAAAACACCTGTAATGTGAGAAACTTAAAGATTAAATCCCCATATTCATCAAAGCAGATACACTAACCAAGTCAGATTAATTATTATTATTTTAACCCTAAGTTCGGTATAATAAATCAAAAACAATGACTGATTTTATTTGTCTTCTCCTTATATATAAAAAATATATTGATTTCATATCTTAGAGCCTCACCCAAATCATTACCACATAAACCCCTCATCATCAATCATTGATAGCCCAGTATAATATTCTTTAAATCCTGATATAACAGGTACCTTTTAGCATTTTATTTCAAGTTACCATATATTCTATATTGAGTATTTTATTTACCACAAACATTTCATGGATATTGGTAATCTGTATATATGATAATCAGGTACCCCCTAGTATAGTGATGACACCTGAAATATATAAATAATATATATATATATACACACACACAATTGAGGTAATATAATTATATTGTAGATAAGAAGTTTTAATCCTATACACCTGGAAAATTTGTATGATTGATCCATTATTATAACCGTGGTTTGTGGGAATCCTTATTTTTCATACGAGGGAAAATAACAACAGACTCATCATTTTAATGTTTTCTTTGATCATACTAACATTTCTATTATTATACCTTTCTCTCCTAAATCAAATTCACCAAATTAGAATTTAAATTTACCACTATCTTATACTGAATGATATTGAAATATTATTGATTCTTTTTATGACCATTTGGTTTATTGTATCACCAAATTTTGGTTTTTTTATCGGAATTAAGCCTAATATTCAAAATAGATCAATGATTCCCTTACCTAAATGTGTATTTCACCACATTAAATCCAAAATATATACTATTAAACTATGATTTTCATTTTGGCGTAATAATTATTTCATAAAAATAAATGTAAGAAAAATTAAAGGTTATATGTATTAGTATTTCCAATATTAATTTCTGGTTGATTATGCCTTCGTTATTAGATATGCAACCTCATTATGATTTTTCCACATCAACCATAAAAAACATGTGAATACCCATGTAATTGGTCTATACCAATATTTTATTACTCATTAATTATGGGTTGATCAAACCCTCAAAGCTACAAAAACTGCTATATATTTATCAATTTTGTACATATATAATCCTAACTTATGTTTTTCTATAAGCACTATGGACATTAAAATAATCAATCACATGACTAAGATGTATAAAAATAAAAAAATACACATAAAAAATAAAATTAAAACATACATTACACTCATTGGGTATACATCCATTAAATAATATCTGAACAAATGAGCTTCTTCTTTATTTGAATTCCTATAAATCTCTATACACATTCTTCTGGTTTCAATACATTAAAATGTTGTGGAATTTAATTTATAAAATACAATATCAAAATAAATATAGAATTTTACTTTCCATGGTTTTTTCAGTCTAGGTTTTTTATAATGTTATAATATATAACATTTTATCAAACCTGTACAATAATTAATACAATATTATTTGTGCTCTACATCTTTAAATGAATTAGATTTCATTCTAAATTATGTTAAGCCTCTGAAAAATAATTTAAACCAAAAGATAAGTATTAATCTTCCCAGTAAAATTTTTTAAAATTTATTTCGGAATTATTTATTATTATCCACATACCATATCGAATCATTTGATACTGTAGTTACAATTTTAATAACACATTTTAATGGTCTGACAATTGTCACTCATAACCCAAAAATTGTTTGGAAACCATACATGAATTATTTTCAAAAATGAAATAATATAAAAAAACTATTTACGTGGAACAATATTAACAGTAATAATTTCTAAAATTTATTAGTATAAATACATACTTTTAAAAAATTTGTTCTATTTAAAAGAGGTAAACATAAATTCTAAATAAATTAAAATAACACTTTAGTTGATGTGAATATAACATAAACATTATCGTATTTGTTTTCCTTATATAATGTTATGAATGACATTTGGGTACATGTAATAATTGTTCACACATTAAATGAAAACATTTATCATTTAAAACTTCCCAATAATGAATGGTACATAGAAAATGATAACCTGTATAGAAGAGATAAAATGATAAATTCTCTTACATAAATATTTTATAAAAAAAATTAATGTTATTTCTAATAAAAGAAGTTTTTTTGTGGTTTTAAAATATAGTATATAAGTTCTTTAAATAAAACATTGATTATCTACATGATATGTTAATATATATTGTTTTTTGGAAAATATATAGACAGTTGGATTTCAAATGTTTCCCTTATAAGGGTTCTAATTTAAATCATTGTTTTATAAAATTAAAGGAATTTTACTTTATAAAACATAGAAATAATGGGTGTTTTGAAGTATTACATCCTTATATAATAGAATATTTACGTATATATATATATATAAACATATACATTTGGATATTAAAATTATATTCCTTACCCCAAATGAGGATTAATCCATGGTTTTTTTTTCCTGTGGAAATAGAGAAAAAATAGACTTGTTGATGATGATTCATGTATTTTTGGTATTCAATATTGAGGGTTTTATATAGACAACTATATTTTTTAATTATATATTTAATTCATAGATAAATATAAATGTACAATATGATGTATTTGGAAAACAAGCCTTTATGGGTTTGTTTATTCGATAAAGTGTTCATATTTTCTTATGTGATAACGAATATTTATATATATATGATTGTCATTTTCCTTCATTGGTGTAGTAATTGAAAAGAGTAGTATTTGAAATCATGAAATTTAAAATTGAGATAGAGGAGTTAGTTTGCATAAATTATATAGATATCACTATATTAGTTATATTTATATATAATAGTCATAGCTTATAGTGGAATCTGAGAGAGATATAAGGAAAAAGTGATATTCAAGTTTATGTTGATGATTTATTTATTATTTGTACCACACCACATGGTGGAATTCGAAGAGATATACTCAAGGGTTGAAGTATACCACAACAGTGGAGAACAAAATGGATATTGGTGTCATTATGGGTTGCTGGGTTTTTGATGTAGTAATGGGACACAACAAAAAATATGTTCCGAAAATGAGCGAACATATTTGGTCATCCGGATCTCGAATAGAAATCCAATATTAATTCGGGTGTTTTTAGAAGATTTACCACATAGAAATAGAGAAAGTTTAGATGATAGTTCCACAAAAAATACATAGTTGTTACTCCTTAATAACAAAAGAACACACCGAGAATAGCCTTACACATGGGCTCTTACTGGTTGTTTTCCCACACTGTGGACCCATTGGGTAATCCCTACACTTGGGTCCTAACACGACCGTTGTGGGAACCGTGCTTGAGATTTATGGGTTACACGGTCCTATGAACCTGAGTACCCCCACTCACTGAAGTCTTAGATGGTCCCTACATATGTAGTAGTTGTTCAGCTCCATTTGGCTACGGGTGAGTATAAGAATTTTTTTGTATAATCTTTTTCATGAAACAGTAACGAAAAAATAACTATCTTTATAAAAATTTATGACATATTATAATTTATTATTTTGAATTTCAATTAGTTAAATTTTATTTTAATTACTAATTTAAAATACTATTATTAGAGTTACTATTTGAATCTATGTTACGAATTTTAAATAAACGATATTTATTTCACAAATCCATATTACAGAATTTCAAATAGTTTTCTTACTATTAAAAAAAATTCATTATGTGATGTCATTAAAAATATTATATTATTCCTTTTTACCATATTAAATTATTTTTAAATATTATTTTTATGCTAGATAAAGGCTACTGAAACCAAAATGGTTATATATTTTTTTGAAATGTTCATAAGTAAAAGTATTTATAAGTACATATGTATATGGAAATTAAAAAAATCAGAAATATTCTATGTTCATTTCATTCTTCGAATATGGTAATCTACTTCACGCTTATTCTTATAATTTTTTCTATTCTAATTAATATCACTTTTATAATTATGGAACATTATTGGAACTAGTATACAAATTTGTGTTTATTGTGTTAATATGATTTTTTCTAGTTTTTTTTAGCTCTTATTATGAGCTTAGTGAATTATATTTTGTTTTCAATTTTTTTGTTTAAATGTAATGAAATTCTATCCTAATTAATAAAATTGTTCATTTTTTGTTATTAGATTTTTATTAATTATATATTAACAGTATTTAATAATGAAAATACAAAAATATCTCATAGATTCAGGATTTTACACATTCCTTTTATGGATTAGAAAAATGTTAGTTCTATGAAAATAAAAATAACACAATGAAAATAAGGAAAAACATTTGGACATAGAAAATGTTATGTTATACTCAGTAAATTTACATATTTTGAATGAATTTATATTTTCTATTGTTTTCATACATATACATGTCTAGATAATTTATAATTAACACAAAATGATGTTATTTTAGGTTACAGGAAACCCAACATGAGAATTGATTCATCCATAAAAAGCCCCTTCTTGTTTTTTATTATATTGTGTAATTCACTCTCTCATATCCAAATGGATTATCCTTATTCTATAGTAACAAAACAAGTGTTTTGTATCATGTTTTCATTTACTCTCCCAAGTGAACATGTCTTGGAGGAAACAAACCAACTATAATATTATATTTCATCGATTAATGTTTTGTTATGGTTATTAGAAATATTATTCATATTTACCTCTCTTATTCCCAATTTGGGTCACATATCTTGAATTATGATGGACTTCTCATCATTGATCCGTGTATTTCAAATCAGAATTTACAACAATCCATCATCATTTAATTTTCAGACATATATAATTTCATTGATAATTATTCATTGTGTGTTTTTATAATTTATCAATAATTGGTATTGTAAATGACAATGAATCCAAAAAATAGATATATAATTGAAGAAAATAATCATTTAATTCATTTAGTAGAAATAATGAAATATATTTCAATGATATGTATTTTAGATGAAAACCCATTAAGGACTAAATGAAAAAGGGAAAATAAATATATAATGAAATTTAGAAAGAACATTTCCCTATATATAAAAATAATTGATAACAAGTAGTAATTGAATATTATATATTTTACTTCCTAGTAACTCATTCTTTTACTAATGCACATAAATTATTGATACTCATCACCATTTATTAATATTTCTTTCTATTATCACTTATTGAAATAGTTTTTTCCATAGATTATGCATCTAAAGATCTTATACTAGAATAATTTTATATTATACTTCCATTTAGTAAATATCAATGTACCACATTATGATTCAATAAAATTTCATTGATTCAACAATTGCGGATCCCACTCAACCATTCTAGTATAAAAATAGATGGTTTTTAATACAAGGATATACTTATCTGGTGGTATTATGTATTCTTAAATAGTTTGAGGTTTATTGGATAGTCGTTTGAAATATAATGTTTTCATTGATTCCTGCTTAATGCCCTATAATGATCTGGTGGAGGAAATCTTACATATCACATACTATATTTAAGAGTGCCTAGTTAATCAATGCATGAATTTTTTTAATTCCCTTTTTCATATTTAATGTCGGACGACAACAATGCAAGATCCAAAACATGTATTTCATCCTAGTATTAGAATTCATTGAGATGAAATGTACAATTTATTTTTATTCATATTTTTGATATTGATACTATTGAAACCAAAAACAAAAACTCAAGGGTTGTGATATGTTATCCTCAAAGGGGCATTGTTATTGTTGGTGATGTGGGTGTCCTGGAAGGTATAGTTTCTTATACATTTTGTGTGACAAAGTTCATTGAATTCAAATGTGGGAATGAGAATTCTATAATTTGATATGGTGATTATATATTTTTATGAGAAGATTATTATGGTTTCCTTATAATTTTTTTATCAATCCCTATAGTTATAGAATAATCCCCTTCAATTATTGAATCAATTTCAATTAAATCACATTCCTGACATAAATCATCTCTTAGATCATCATTATATGTTTTATTAGATTTTTATTGATTCCCATGTGTTTATAGACGGCGTTACTTTTTGTATTTCATACTATTAGTATCTATTAAAAATTTTAGCATATTTCAGAGACAAACTAATCAGAGCAGCATTTAGAGGAAAATTTATTTGAGATCTGTAATCATCACTCCTCAACATTATCTAGAACAATAACATGATCATGGGGTGATTCTTTTTTTATATCCCATGATAAATAAATAGATTATACTTATTGATAATTCTAAACTATGACTCTTATTTTTATAATGTTTACCACCCACAAGTTGAATCTTTTTCAACCTAAGATACTAGAACTGCATCTCAGAGCATGATTATATATGAAATTTCTTCCACCATTTGGTTTTTCTTTCACATAATTCTAGTGGGAAACTCCTATGAAGAAAAATTAACTTAGAATGATTCCTTATGACATAGAACATGTCTTGAAAAAATAGTTATCAACCAAATTCCCAATATATCCAACAATGTGGCATTTAATAAATACTTATAATCTAATACAGTGGTATTATAATACATATCCATTGAGAGGTGTCACTATCCTTAAATGTGTAAATTTGATCAGTATACAAAAACATTACTGAGAATATCTTTATTAAACATTAACATGAATTTTTAAAGTATATTTAAATATATAAAATTATCTTTACTAGTTTGATTGATTCTATTTGGGATGCCCTAATCAAGGTAGCAACCCTCACCTAAATGAAGGATTCTAAAACTGATAATCACTACTCACTAACGAACATATCTAAAATGGTTTTTTGTAAAATACTTTGGTTTAAATAATAAATACCCTTGCGACCCATTGTTTTATATTTACTTTCATTTAAAATGGAAAATTATGTGTTGTTGGACATATATTCACATACATTTGGATCGAGTCTCATCATATTTTCCTTGGTTCTGATACAAGAGGCAAAAAAAATATGTTAATTTATGCATTGACGGAATACTGAGTGTCAGATAAACATATCTAATTAATTTAATTTTTACTAGTTATAATGAATCCCCCAATAGAGATGGAATTCGCTCAACTTCGTCTCAAATGTGGTGAATATAGAGAAATTCATCATATATTATTCCAATATTGGGAATTAATTTTCTAGAGATCATATTGGAAAACTCATACATTTCAAAAAAATGTCTAAGTGTTTTTCCAATTATCACATCACATGAGAATGTGATTATATCATGAATATTATTACTTGAAGCAGATCATGTAGATCAGTAGATTAAAATATAAAAAAGTTTAAAATTTAACCAAGATCAAATTCACATATATGGAATTATCCATCCTTCCATGAAATAAATATTGTATAAAATATTATTTGGTTCCCAAACTATTGTGGTTGTGTGATCATACCAAGCATGAAGCCCAATTGAATGTGTTGGGGAATAAAAAGATAAATTGCGCTCAGACTAATAGAAGAAGGAGAATCCACTATGTGAAATGGTTAAAGAGGTTATGAATTTCTAATTTTCTTAAGTAGTAGGTGAACCATGATGAGTTGTCCCCCTATATTAATAGATGAAGGATTAAAAGATTTATATCCCATATCATATAAAAAATTATTAGTGTTTTGTATGAGCATATTAGAGATAGTATATGAACCCAAACATTCCTCATGTCTTCTTCACCCATACTCAACCATTTACATGAACTATCTCTAATGGTTGATTTCTTTTCATGATTAATCTCTCTAAAAATATAACAATATTAATCTTGATGGGATGTAATATTTATATCGGGGTTCATTTAAAAATATATTTGGTTAAAGATAAATTAATAAGAAAATGAATATACTAATTAGAGAAGTGGGTGGAAGGTTAATTACATCATTATAATATATATTTCATACATTATGTACACCATTGAGTTCATAGGATCGTGAAACTATAGATATTACAAGGTGTTGGAGGTGATTATGGGTGGTTACATAAAATAATTGGGCTCCCATGACACATATTCAAATAACATATCCTATATAACACCCATTTTTACATAAATTTCCCTCAAAATGACATATGATTTTTAATGGATCTCTTTCAATCATAAAAAAACACAAAAGTAATAAATATCCTTTTCAACCATGAATTAATTTAATTTTTGATAAAAACTGAGGAATTATAATATCATATGGGTATTTTCATCATCATGTAATTTTGTTCATATAAAATTCATGGTAGACAACTTCATAGAGTCTATCACATATTGTAGGTCTGTGTGACAATTACACGAACATACTATAAGAAAAAATGCCTCAACATTATGGTTCCCAAGTCTCTCATCAATAGATTTGTTCACAACTATCTCTTTTGTGAAGATATACCCAGGCATCTCAATAATTAATATTAAACCATCCCCCTTTTCAATGGTGTTGAGATCATGCCTCTCCTTTATAAATATATCCCAAGCACACTCACCAATGGTGAATCACATAGCTATGTACTCAATGGATCCTTTCCCAATACTATCTGTTATTGAGTCTGACTTATACCTCTCCTCTAGGGATTCATTCCTGGTCATGTCCTATATTGTTTAATGACAATGATACTCTCATTTGGAGATATGACCATCATGTTGTGATATAATAATGTGAACCACTCTTCTTTCTCACCTTTCATGAAAAAATTCAATCATTTTTTTACTGTACCAAAACATTTTTATACAACCCTTATTCACATTTATCACCCCCACACACAAACAATCCCATTTGACCTGAGTCTTATATATATCATCATTATAATCTTTATTGGGTGTTATCCAAACTCATGAATCCTTTAAAATCATGTACTAAATAGATAATGGATTAACCACTAATTGTTCTAATGAAGTGGTAGAGTCGATAGGATGATGTCAAACAGATATTCCATTGATATTTACAACCCCTATTCTAATTTAATGAATGTGAATTTCCATTGTCTTGATTTACTAGATTACCCATCTAGAATATTTTTAACCAACCACATGTTCACCAAGACATGTTCATCATATTTAATTATTTTCAATGATTTCTAATTAATGAGTCAATGGTATGGATTGACACGGATCTTGCATAATTTCACTATAGTTGTCACCAATTCACATCTCACATGAATCTTGTAATCCTTGTCTTCTATCTAGTTACCTATAAACATGTCAATAACCAAATGGTCATTAGACCTCTATAATATTCATTACCTCTACATATATCTTCCAACATGTAATACTATAAAAAACATCTGCATATATAAGACCCATTTCAATCCATTTTTAATGCCTTATATAAATTGTTTATAATCACATGACAATAAACAACCAGTTTTTTATTTTTTTCCGAATTAATTAAATTTTTTTTGAAGATGGTATGTTTGTTTGGACATAAAATTTAATATGTATTAGTTTATCGTAAAAGAAAATATGATTGTTATAAGAAGTTATGGTTATATAAATAAAAACATAATAAATCATCGTTCAATTTCACAAACCTTTAACCTAATTAGAATTTGTCTTAGTCAAATATCCTATAACTAATTGATGCATTGCTTCTCGTTATGAGGCCCTAAAAGGCAATCAGTCCTTGGAAAAAACCAAAAATTGAACATAATTTTATTGGGTTTTTATCCACAAAAAGAATCATTCTGGTCATAATCACATGTAAATAAAGGTTTCAATGTTTTTCATTAAATGGAACTATGCTTCATGGGTTTTGATTACCTTTATAGGGATGCATTGGAAGACCCTAACATGGGCCATATCCAACATCCACAACACATTACACTTCAGTATATGGTAATAAATTCATATGTAACCAATTATATGAAATAAAACGTTTCCTAACTAGTCAATGGTATAATGAAATCGAACCTCATATACACATAGTTTTTTAAAAATGTATGGTTTCAATCAATCACTTTCTGGAATACGGTAATTAATATTGTTATTGGGAAATATTTCATGAATATTTCATTAATATACAATATAACATTGGATGAACTATTTATATCCATAATGAGATGAGTTTTCGCATTATACTCTTATAATCAATTCATAACACACATAACATAATATATAATCAATAAAAATAATCCACATTAAGAATGCAGGGTCAAAAAAACATGAATATAGGAATTTTGGAATATTTCAAAAATGAAAATTTTATACCCTTGTAACTTGTTCAATCTTATGGGGATTGGGAACAAATAATATGTCATGTGTTGTGGTGATTTTGGGGGATGTTCATGAATACTAAATTCTGTATGCTATTAAATAGAGGATGAACCCTCATTGAATATAGTATTTTTAATTTTATTGTAAAAAATTATATGATTATTGGAACGTAATTAGAATATCATGAATCACTATATATGAACACTTTTAGTGTTCATCATTGAGATTTCATGGTATACCAATGATTTTTTTAGAAATCAACATTACTTTATCAATTGATTTTTTGATATTTTGATTTTAACTAATGTAATTATTGTTTATATTGATACATAATGTACAATCGTGGAATTATTAATATTTGAAAATTAAAAAATCTATAAATTCCATGGTTTATAGTAATGATTAATTGGCTACAAACCATGAATGAGGACAACATTAGATATAGTAAGGAACATAGATAGTGATTATATTTCGAGAGACCCTATATTACAAACCATTTATTTTAAAAGTCCCATCATTTGAGGTTTAATTTTCTATTTATGTTTAGATTTATTTTTTGTGATTTTTTGAAATTAATTAATCCTTTTTTATAATATTCATTTCCATTTAAAGATGAAGATAATTTATTTTATATTAATTCATTATGCTTGTCTTGTGTTATACAGAATACTATGTTAATTGTGGAATACATGAAACATAAACATTATCTTTATCGATAAAGAACATCATTATTAGATTTTCTTATAGGAAACAATGAATTTCATGGAAGGCTTGTGTTACACACAAGAATGAGTTTTAACAACTACAGTATATCGTTGAAATGATATTACTTAATATAATAAGATATAAACTACCTATTATTTTATTTTTTATTAATTCTATTAAATAATTTATTAATATATATTGTTTACACGGATATAATATTAATTCATCAGTTACCAAATAATTAGAAATGAATATGAAAATTGATTGACTATGAAGGAAAATATTATTATTTTAATGATCATAAATATATATTTCCGAATAAATTAAATTAATTACGATTAGTGAGTGTTAATAATTAAATATATATAGATTATGTATTTAGTAAAATTTTTTATCATCAATAATATTTTATAGACATATAGAAAGAAGAAACCCAATATTTTTTTTAAAAAAAACAATATTTTTATTAAGTAATTTCTACCTCCTTTTAATAGGGAACCCATTTTAAATAAAATTTCCAGAACAATTATATATTTAATATAAATAAATAATTTAAAAATTTTAAGGTGGACCATAATAAAATTTTTACGGTAAAATTTATGTATTTTTCTATAAATTGTAATTTTTTAATTAGTAGTGAAAAATAATGATTTTTAGATAAAAAATGTTTCTTCATATTTTTTATTTATAAGGATAAATTATATTTTAAATATGTTTAAATGTTTAATTAGAGAATATTTTTATCAAATTATACAATTTCGGTCATTGGGATCAATTTCACCATGAAACTATTTATTAAAACATAACAACCTTTTGAGTGTTTTTACATTAATAACAAACAGTGTCGATCAGACAATGTGATTAATTATAAATAAATTTCCTACATATTTGTGACTGATATTTAGAAAAATTGATTCCATTTTTATAATTATCCCAATTTATATTTTCTGATTTGATAAACATAGTTTTTTACCCAAATTATTAGTAAGTGTAATTAAAATTAATTATATGGATTAAGGTAAATTAAGCTTAACTAAAGTTTAAACCTTAAAGTTTGGAGCCAACACGACTAAGGCACATGTCCATGATCAGTTAGATAGCCATATGATTACCCTATTCACAATTTTATCAACATTTTAACATTATTGGATCCACATGCAACATGAAAAACAAGGGTTCAATTCACTATTCAAATTACTAAATTGTGTGCCACACCTCCACCACTATAAGATGGACTCCTCTCCTAAAATCATTTACACCTGTCAAACCACATTGGTTAATCCATGATCTTCTCAAATATCTTCAAAAAATCCTCTCATTATCATAGAAAGATACCCACCACCCCTAAGAAGAAAGAAATCATGGAATCCTTTTAGAACAAACCAAAATAAGTTACCCAACTTAGAGGCAGTTTGAACGAGTATGACGAGAGTCCGAACACAAAGTAGTGTAATTTCACCTTACATTTTATTTTTGTGAGAAACATGTTTTATTTACTACTCATTCATTTTTTGGGTTTTTATACTACTAATGGATGTATTCTATGATTCTTATACTTAAATTTATGGGTTTTCACATATCAATAATAAGATATTTATTTAATAGGATTAATGTTTCGTATTCTACAACATAAGCAATAAAATTTTGGATAAATACGTATTCTTTGAGAGACCTATTTTTTATGCACATACATTAAATTTTTTGGGGTATATACTTCCATTAGACATGTTATATATTTAATATAAATATTTTCGTGATATTTTAAATTTAATTTTATTATATTGAGAGTATGATCCCATATTAGCAAGTGATAAAATATTATTTATACAATCTCACCGCCATTCGAGATTTTTTATTTTTATACTTTCTTTAATGAAATTTTATAGTTTATAACTTAAAAACACTCATGAATTTTTTCATCCTATATTTATTCATGATATCATTATATATTGGTACAGTTTTTCCACTAATTGGTATATAATATAGTTAATAATGTTTTTTAATAATATATGACATTACCTCTCTCTTCAGTTTGAATCCTATTTTATATCAAAAACCGTTTAAAAAAATTGATCATTGGATAATATTTTAATGTAGTGGGGCTTTGGCATAGTGGTAAGCACATCATAATCCTATATAATAAATGGGGGTTATAAACCTATTGGGTGCAGGTACTGTAGTAGTACAGTAGCGGTACAGTAGTAGTGGCGGGTACTGTAGATCTGCGGGTACTGTAGTGGCATGAGGGCATTGTACTAGTGGCGGTACTGTGTGGTACTGTAGTAGGTGGGTTACTATTCAAAGAATGGAAGTTGAGCCAAACAATTTGACCGATGGGCTATGTAATGGGCTACAAGCCCACTGGGCCATCGGGATATGTAATGGGGCTCCCTCTACCTAGTTAAAAAGAGGTCTTTCATTTTCTTTAATAATAAAATAAGGCTTCGACCCCAACCTTTTATAAAAAAATTGGTTATATAATAAAGTAAAAATGATTTTAAATTTGTTTCTGGTTTTCAAAACTTATATTATATGTTTTTATTTTATTTTCAATAAAATTGTATTCAATATTAATGTATATGTTTTTATATTAAATGATTTTTTAAATTTTTTCAATAAATATTTATAATTATAAAAACTATTTCAAAAAAATGGATTTTCAAAGTGTCTAAAAACTAATTTTATATGTTTTCAATGAAAAAGTGTTTTAATTTTTTTTAAGCATTCATTATATGGTTTTAAAGTATTTAAAAAAAGGGGTTTGAAAGTTTATTAAAGCTTTTTTATATGTTTTCAAGGAAAAGGGTTTTAAAAACGTTTTCCATCATTTTTATATGATTTAAAATAAATTATCAGGAAAATGGTTTTCAAAATATTTCTTGTTATAAAAAAAATTTCCAAACTGCACTGGTTATTTTCCTCAAGAAGTTTTTTCAAAATATTTTCCAATGTTGTTCTGCATCTTAAATTACATATTTATATGATACTCATGCCTTTATAGGAAATGATTTTAAATTATCATTCACATTGTATCTTGTATTGTTTATGTTTTGTTGTAATAATTATTATGGCCTATATTTTACATCCATGGGTAAATTGATTTTGATAGCCTCTTATTATAATAGGTTATGCATTAATTAAATAGTTATGAACTCTATCTCCTTTTCTTAGGTTGTGATGTGATGAGATGTTAGTTAAGCCCATTTTATTTCAAAGATTATGATATGATGTCTATATAACCCATATCTTTTCATGCGTTATAATATGATGAACATTTTTATGGAACATATTTGAATGGTTTTATTATGATATGGGTGATACCTATATCTTACTCCAATTAACTGGGTAATAATAAAAGTTTTATGATCTAAAATAGTAAATAGAGGAAATTACATGCTTGAAACAAGAGGGTACACAGGATGACATCCCATTCCAAAAAAAGGATGTTACATGAGAGAACATAAAATATCCAAACAAGAGCCTACAGAGGATGTCGTCCCATGCCCTAACATAGAGGGTGCACTGGGGGACATCCCAATCCCAAAACAAGAGGGTACAATGGAGTGCATCCCATGCATGAATAAGTTACATGAGTTATTATCCCATTCATATCATATTTCATAGGACATGAATTGTGTCCTTTGCATAGGCTTTTTATATGCTTTTTCAGCCAAAATTACATGTCTTAATGTTATATTATTCATTAAAGGATCATTTTATTTATTTCACAATGATTATTTTTTTATGAACATCAAATACTTATTAAATGATTCATTATTATGATTTTTTATATGTTAGGTATTATCTTATATTAACCATGAGCATGTTATCATGCCTTTATGTCCATGATTTTCTTACACATTTCCTTTATTTTTCCTCACTGAGATTCTGAGTTCACCCATTCCTTATATTCATTTTCCTCAGGTATTGAAGAAATGGTTTTAGTATGATTACTAATGTGGAATATCATTCTTGGATATGTTTAAGATAATTCCCCAATATAGAATAATATGTTCTATGTTTCCAGCGATACAATTCTATTACAGTCATCGAGCATGTACTTATGTAATGTTATGAATATTCCTAAAAACTAATGTAATAACCATGTAAATTAAAAATGTTTCACTACAAATGATCTCCCCCTTTTAAGCATTAAGGTATTAAATGGGACATATTTATACACAAATTTTTAAAACGATCCACATGTATAAATTCATGGTAGTTGTTATTTTATTTATACAGAAATTTGTGGTTGACAAGCATTTCTCAAGTTCAGTTGTTATAAAAGGAATTGGTTGATGGATTACAAAAATTGAGATATAGACCCAGAGAAAATTGAGATTAAAACCTAGAGTACTCTTAAAAAATAATTCAATCCAGATTTCGATGCATCCCTAAAAATTATTAAATATATATTTTTTATCAGTCATCCATCTTATTAGATACCAAAGAAGCAATGAAATGAGAGTAATTTGTGAGTTGATCTAGAATCACCCATTTGTAATCATGTTTCTGAACCATTCTTGGTATACCTGTGAAAAAATAAATTGTTTTCTTCTCTAGTTTTCACAAGGTAAAATGTAAATAATGAATAATACCTCATATGTATTTTTGGTCTTTATTAACCATATGAAAGGTTGGATATCTCAATACATAGTCCTTAGGATTCTTCTTCACTATAGCCCACCAAAAATATGTTCTCATTACCTTATGAGTCTTATTAATTCAAGTAGGAATATCCTATATTGAGTGGCGATATGAATATATATGATTATCATGATAATTTGGGGGATCCATGATTTTATTTATAAATCAGAACACATAACTATAATATAGAATTCAACCGTCAATGGTCTCCCCACCAATGATTTTGGACTTCAAGGTTATACAACTTGAAACAGATGTATGAGAATATTTAAACTACCCAATACAATCAGGAATAAAAAACTATAATTAAAACAACATCTCCTTCATCCAAATAATAGAGATTCATATCTTCTATCAATGACATAATTTCCATTAATCAAAGGCATATTTTTAGAATAGATTATGTGGAATACTACTAAGTGGATCATATATTGTATTTTACTTATTATTTTTATACGTCATGTAAAATTTAATCATATGATGGTATATTATCCATCATTATTTCCAAAATTTCCAATAACTTTTTTAGAAAATTTACTCATATTTGATAGTCTATGTGAACACTATGATCCTTTTACAAGAAAATATAATGAATATAAGTCTTGGAAGAATGTACTTCATCATATAAATTAATGTCATTTGTTTTGTGATTCTTCTACTTAATCCATAACTGTTGTAATCCATAAGCTGCAACATGATATCGTGGCGTGAGATGGCATACCACCCTAGATACATATACATCATAAGAAGACCAAATATATTTTTATTAAAAATAGAAATGTAATGATATGTGTGGATTTATATTAAACTATATGCTCTATAAAAGATTTTAGTCAATAATCACTCAATCGGAAAGGAACAATTTTCCTTGTAAAATATTTCATCGATCAGGTGAGTCATGAAAATTAATAAAAAATGTACTGATAGTTTCCTTCATAGATATAGAAACTAAATATGTCAAAGTCATTTTTCAATGGTAAAATTAAATTTAATTATTCTTTCAAAAAACCCCACACTTATTGAATAAAAAAGTGATGTTATCTTCAGATTCCCAACACTAAGACCATGTGTTGTTCATGATAGGCCTCTGTACTCGAATACTATTTAATATAATCTGAAACCCACCATAATAGGATTCGTGACACCTTGAAAATATCTCATTCATCAATTTTATAAACACTATTTCTACATTCATAATACATAAGTGTATAACTAGATATTTATAATTACTAAAAATTATCATAATAGATATCTTTGAAATTTCCTCATTTGTAACTCATTGCTTGTGATATTTTGATTAGAAATAAATTCTATAGAACTATGTGGATCCCCTTCATTGATAAAAAATATATAAAATTCATGAATTATGATTCCGGTTCATTATTGTATCCTAGGGTAGATCATGACAATCAACACAATGTCAAAGAGTTCATTTCACTTTCATTACAAAAAGGATTGGTGTTGTCCAAAGAGACATTCTAAGTCGATTAATGTCATTGATTTCCTGATTTTATAGAAGTTCCTTTAGTAATATTAATTCCATTGGATATATCATAAATTATGTTGTGGAATATGATTGGTACCTCTTAGGATATCAATCATAAATTAAACATATCTTTTGAGTGGTAACTTAGAAAAATTATTAGAAATTACATTAGAAAATTGATCCATATTTGTCAGAAAATATCTATGACTAGTCGCATCAATATTTTCCAATGTAACTACTACTATGTATTTAGATACAGTCAGAACCACATGAAAAAATTCCTTTCTCTACTTACATTCACATCTCAATCCCCTTTATTGATATTCATTACACCATATGTTGATGTGAAAGTAACAAACCTGACACACCAGTTCATGTGGGCCTTAAAGGATTTTATACAATACATTCACAATGTTTGTTCTTAATTTTTCATCTTATGAATCAACAAATTTAAAAAAACTCAACCCCACTGATATTTATATAATATTCTCCACATATGAATGCTCATGAAAATTCTTGGCTATGAGGTGTTGTATGTTTCATGAAATTTGGAATTTTTTAAACATGAAAATACATTTGATTCATGATAATATAAAAAATAAATTAATATTATTCTCTATTATTAAAAAAGGATTTCATAAGAGTAAAATACAGGTAAATTATACCATGTACCATCAAAAGACCAAATTGATCATCCGTAATAATATACAAAATACTATAATTTTTTTTACTCTCTTCCCTCTTATTCATTGTTTATGTGATGTGATTGAATTTTTTGGGGAGTTATGGTGTCCTATAATCAAATTGGATCACTTGATTATTAGAATGATTGTTTTTCTATGTAGATCATATAGTTTAATCCTACGATTTCTATGATACATGAGATTTAAATATAAAAACTATATTTAGAGTGTTCTGAGAGTAACATAGAATATGTACGATCTGATAATAGTTCTGATATGTTCAAGGTAATACCATATAATCTCTCTTTACATGGGAAAATGAACAACGCTTGATTTACCTAGGCATGTTATTTTTCTTTTGAGGACAGTTAACCAATTCACTAATCTTAGTATGAGGCGCACCAACTCCTTGAGAATAAGTTTTCCGCTTCCTCTTATTTCCAATATTTGTTTTCCCACCTCTTCATGTGATGATAATCATAGTTTCTCCAAAAATTATCTTTAAATATATATTTCTACCCACATCACCTTGTTAACCATAATTTAAAATTTTCATTATTCAGGATGACTATCTCAAATATAATTTTGTATCATAGAACAGACTCAAAGATGTGTGTCTATAAGGATTCACTAGTAGATACTCTTCGATGAAATAAAACTATGTTCATAAAATTTTTTGAATATAAAATTAGTAATAATATATATTTCATTGACATTAAGAAATTTATTTTTTTTATTTTATTGAATGTCCGAGGATGGAATTATTTTATGAAAACATCCTCAATGTGATCCAATTTAATCTCATGGTATAATATATCTTATACAACTAAATCCCACCACTACAGTGCTTGATCCTCGAGAATATACACAACTAACTGAACCTTTATAATAACAAATGTTCCAGGGAGTTTGAAAATTCAATTCATTATGTTTAGTCATACATCTTTTTTTGGGTTCTTAATCCACTTAAATAAGTAGTGGATTTTGTTTTTAAAACTATTTGGAATCTCTCAAATATTGTGGTTATTAATTTTAATATTCATTATCAATGGTTTTAAAGCCTAAAAATGATCTGTCAAAATATTGGTTTACATGTGGCTCAAGTAAAACCATATATTATATGGCCTATTATAGGTCATTTTTATATCATCTAATGAGTTCCATTCTCTAAAAATAGTACAACACAATACATAGTTATCACACAAAATAATTTGAAGTTTGAAAAAACTAAAAATCACTATAAATGGTAATAATTACAACAAGATTTGAAAAAATCAACTATTTTATCTAATAAAAATATCACCATCCATTAGATAAACAATTTTGTTTTAGTGATATGTAATAGTATTAATGCTTAATATACTACTAACATCAACTAAACAAATGATTATGAGACAAAAACACACCAAGATGTTTCTTAAAAATCATTTTTTACCAAACCACCCTTTGAACATGAATTTCAGCATAAAATTGTTAGATACATAATTTTATTCAATATAATTCAAATTCTTATATTCCTATCAAATTTATCCCATTTGAAACAATCATGTAGACTAGACATGACTAATACCATTTGTAACACCCCACCCCATCCCATTTTCATGGGTCAGGTTAGTGGGGATACTAAACATAGGTCACATCGCCATGACACTAAGTGTTGGAAAAAATGGTAAGTGCTTAGTAAAATTTTTTAGGATTATTTTCCATGAATAAATAACATTAATGGACAAGGTAAATTAAAATGTACCAAATAATACTATATTATTATTGAGTAATAGTGATAAAACTCTATAAAACCCAAATAAATAGAAACATCCAAGTAGGGTTAAAAAAATAATTTAATAAATAAAGAAACCAATAAATCTCTAATGTATAACAGAGATGTGTAATTACTACAAACACACTATGAGTGAACCCAAATTCCAAAAAACAAAACTCTGAAAAACTAATCAATTTGTTCCATAAGAGAAGTGTGAAACCATTTTAATTCCTATGTTTTGATAAGAAAAATCTAAAAACATACACATGTTATCATGTATATTGGGAGTATAAAACTCAACAGGTATTCCCCAAATTCTTCTCATCACATAACATGGGGATACCATGTTAGAAAATTTCTTAACTTATTGGAGGGGTAGATGAATATGTTAATAAAAACCCATATATATGTTCAATATATGAAAAAAATTAAACAATTTTATCACCATCTTTTACTGCTTGAAATAATAATCCCATATTCACAAACAATAAAGCATACCATGGATCTCCCTATAATCATCAAAAGTTATTCATCTAGTCATTAAGTCATCACTTGGTGACCCCGATTAACTATGAAACTTATATCCATAAGTCTTCCCATATTTTCCTTTTAGATGGATGAACTTCTTACAAGGATATGTACTCATGAACATGAACACATCTATTGTGAATCATTCCTAAAAAAAGTATTTATATGATAAAAACAAGTGAGTCTTCCAAAAAATGTTATAGAGGAATTTAAACGCATTTCAATCACATTCTAGAACATTTAGAATGGCAGAGAATAACATACCTATCAAAAGATGATGATACAGAAAAGAGTGTCCTAAATCATTTAGATCCAGCTATGATTCTCTTTCTCGTTCTTAGATCAAACAATAACATGTCATATAGTCATAAATAAAAATACGTTTATTCATAAATTATTAGTTATATGGATCTAAAATAGAGAATATGACTACATCTTGAGTTAATGAGAAGTAATAAGGGTTTATTATTGACATTTTGGATCCAACACACAATTATGTGTCATAACATGCTTTTAAGTTAAAATGAATCATCAAAGATACCTAGAAAAGGATTGGAGTTGATTATCCTAATATAATAAAATAGAAATGTTAGTCTTGGGCCGCAATAAATGTTAAAGACAATTTTTATTGAGGATTTAATGCAGACCTAATGGTTTGGTCACGTTTTTTATCATGAAATGTTCTTGTCACTTAACATTACCCAGAGAGATGCGCAATTGTGCTGTATGATTTTTCAATCCATGTGCATACAATGTGGTGCTACTGTTTCAACTACGCCCACTTTCATAGTTGGATCATATGGTTTAAATTACCATGGAAAAAGTAATCTCTCTCTAACTCCAGTCACATGATTTCTCAAATCATGTTAATTTTTTTTTGAAACTCTCATCCTACAGAAAACTACATGCAATGTTTCCGAGGTATAGTTTACAGTTTCCCCTATCCATTCTCAAACCATTCACCTTAAAAAAATTTAAAAAAACACAACAACTAAACAAAAATTGAACACATGTATTGTATTACTTCAAAATATATAATGAAATATAAATGTAACTAGACCTATGGGTGTAACTACACTGTTTCTCCTCAGTTTAGAATATAAAGTTTGGAAAATTTATATGAGGAGGTAGTGTAAGTGGTAAATCGCCATATCAAAACATTCCATTACATTCATCATCCTGAAATCTATTCAAAAACTAATAATTTTGTATATAATGACATAAAAGGCCTGATTTTTGATATTCCTAAAAGTTGTTTCATCGGTGGGGGTGGTTATTACATCATTAATAGATTTTCAATAATATTCACCTTATGGGTCATGTTTAAAGTTTAAATACATTAATAGGACCATAGTTTCATTCAGATACTAATAAATATATTGAGAGTTTATAAAAATTATGTTGGTAAAAAAATTTACTCTCTAGGGGTCAATATTAAATATAAAAATGCCTTAATACTAGAAGAATATCATTATTTTATCATGAATATCAGAGATTATGTGCTATAGGAAATTCACCATAAGAATCAGAGATTTGGCATATGATGGTCTCTAGTTTTTTTCTTGTTAATTTATCTTCCATATTTCTATATTTATTTGTCACATGTGTGTCACATTATGTTTTATCTACTAAATTATATGACCAAATGAGTTTTTGGGATTAATTTATATCAAATACCATGGTGATAAGAACCCATTAAATAAGAATAAATATAAAATGTTCAATTTTTATTAATCTATTATAAATGGTTATGGTGATATTTCATGAGACTATTTTTTTCAGTATATAAATTTCATCGATCTAATTATAAAAATAAACTAGATGATCATGTTTTAAAAAATGTATTTCATTTAAAATTACTGATTCTATCATTGTATGAAGACACTCATGACATCTAGGGATACTGGTATCTATGATCAAGTAGAGTTAAACTAGATATCAAAAAATTAGGACCATATCGTTCATGTTATCATGTGTATTTTTGGATCTATTAGAAGAAAATGCGGGTAATACACTTCCAAAAGTAGTGGATAGATATTCAAGAGTTCTTAAAGATGATTTATATGGATTGGAATAAGTAATTAATGTTATGTTCTTAATTAATTTATCCATGGTAATGAATCAAATCTCATTTCCCATCATTAGTTGTAGAAAAACATAAATTTAAGGAGTTAAAAATATAGCTTGATGATTATAAAATAAAGGGATTAATCTTCTTTAATGAGTCTCCATGGGCCACTCATGATCAATTTTCTAAAATTATATATGGGATTCCTCACCAATATATCTATTATTAGAATCTAAAATTGGTTATTGTGATGAATAAAGACTTTTTACAATTAATTAATAACCTATTTAATCCTATTCTATGAAATACTTTTCTATAGTGGGTATCTATTTAGGTTATTGGTAAGACAAGATAACAAAATTTGATATTCCTAAGTTTCTTTTAGATGTTCATATGATCATTGAAAATACTATGTTATGCCCCTAAATATCATTAATGATTTTATAGTCCTAATTTTTCTAAATAACAATATCATTTATAAATACATATTCAATTCATTATTGTATTTATGGATGATTTATTAGTCTATTCCAGGTCAATGGAAGAACATGAGGATCATCCTGATATTTTTTGAGATCACTCGTGAAGAATTACATATATATAGTATTATCTAAATATCTATTCAACTTCAATAAGTTAATTTATAATTAATTTGGTTTCAATGAAATATATACTGGTGAATCTAAATAATGTTTATGTGGGGAATATTTGAGATATCACAATTGTTTTTTTATACAAAAAATTATGGGTTAGTCGGTACTACTGGCAAATGATTCCCAATTTCATGAAGATATAATCACATTTCATAATGTTGAATTATAGTGTAGTAAATTTTAAACGGTATGATAAATTTTTTTAACCCATTGATTAATTGATGATTAGGCTAACATTATATCATATGTTGAATCTTCATGTACTATATAAAGGATACATATTTTATTATGACACTTCATGTAAAAGCAATGACACTTTTCATGATATTTTATTGTTTAAATTCAATATTTTAATTCTATTGCTTGAAAATTTAAAAATGTAAAATGAATTATAGCATTTTATGAATGGATTAGAGGATGAACGATAAGGGGTGAAGAGTATGAGGTACCAGGTAACTAATGGTCTAGTATTGGGTACTCCATAGGTTACATGGGGTGGATTTGGTTTTGTTAATACTACTAGATACCTAGAAACACTCTAATGTGATACCCATAGAAACATTGTAAAATCCATTTTATAATGGATAGTTTTGTCATTTCATAACCTTTTTCTCATATAACTTCTAATAGTTTAGGATTTACTCCCATTGAACAACTCATCACCTCCATGATGATTTCCTCTCCTCATCGTCCATCCTTGGTGAATCCTTATTTCCAATTACAATATATGAATCTATTATGGTCAAAAAAACATGGTGTAGTAATTGTAAATTTATGAAATTTCTATAATATATATATTCAAAATGATTAATATCATAAACGGGTATAATATCTTGTCTATTGCAACTAGTGATTGAGAATCCATTAAATTTATTTGGATTACTTTTTATTGGGATATGTAACATCCCAACCCAAATCAATGGGTATGATCTTAATTGTACATGGAATCATACATGCCATCTCATATGCAAGAGTTTGTGGACATGAATCTTGGGTCTTTATCCAAAACAAGGGAGACTATACCCTTAGTAACATGTTATAGAACTAGATTAAATATACAATAAAAATATAGTATGAATAATTAGAGTAAAAGTGGGGAAACTGAATACATTAATACATAATAAAAGTTTCTCCAAAAGTGGTAGTCCTTTCAAGAGTATATAAATTAGATTAATAAATTACTAAATATGAAATGATCATTTGTGGAACCTCAGGTGTCTGTACTAGTCCTACTCTTGCTCCATGCTCAATCTCTCAGCCGTCTACTATACGACATTTCCCTTCCGTGGATATCTGGTTATGAAATCTATAATTCCACTGAAATCCCCTCTAGGGTGTGAGTATAAGACTTATTAGGACACAATCAATTAATACCTACCAATTGATCCCAATATATATAACAGTAATATCATGACATAAGTATATTATCAAAATCCTATAAATTGGAATCCATAGTTCATGGAAGAGAGATATGGTGTGTGGTGAAAACCCCTAACAAGAAAAGGGGAAAAAATGCTGAAAGGATGGGATATATTCATGGAACATAACCTCCATGGAATAAATGAAGTGGGTTTGTGGTTTAGGAATGTTCATTGCGGTGTGATGCTTCATTATCCATTACGATTTATTTATTTAGATCCGAACAAGGATGGGTTATTATGGCATTTATATGCAATTATATGTCGTCCTTTCCCTATCAAATCCCCTCATATGACCCTGTCATAAATTTTTAAATATCTACCCCATTTTATTATGTAACGGACATTAGAATCCCATTATAGACTTATGACCTTCTGGTCTCTGTGTATATGATATGAAGGGACTTCTAAGGCATGGTGTTAGGACACCACATATAATCCTTCCTCATCTTGGCTCCATGGCCATAATTTTTGAACATCTTCCCTTAGAAGGATAGGATAAAAGGTATCCTCTAGTGGTGTAATGAAAGACGATCCATTACAACATGGTATCAAAGGGATACAATGTGGTATCCTTTGTTTTAGATGAATGATTTCTGAAACCCACATTAGTCCCACAAAATCTTCTTGAATCCCATAAACGTAAACCAAATCATCATTTAACACAAAATAAAGGAACACAAATAATTTTATTAATGTTCAATAATATTAGGGATCTAAAATCCTACCCATAATATTTATTCTAATCCTTGAGAAGAATCACTAGGGATCCGCCTCAAACATGATCATCCTCTATTTTTAAAACAAAACCTCTCTCTCTATGTTAACTTCCTAGACCCACCCATGCTACAATAAAATATAGACGTGTAGTACCATATTCCCAAAGTATAATTTATCCCTATAGTCTCGAATATGTACCAGATTCTCCTCAAATGGTGAATCTATGTCCAACTTAATGTCCATGTACTCTATAACATGTATTGAATCAGGAATGTACCTCAAAATCTATGAAACATGGTACAAATAATGCATGCCTCTATATCATGATAAAAGATATAGATGGTAAACCACTAACCAAAAACACTTTGTGATATTAATGGATACCATGATATAATGTACTATAATTCCCGTCTTCCTCAATAATCTATCCCCCAATTGAAGAGTAACCCCCAAGAAAACCTGATCACCAACAGTGATCTTTGGAGGTCTCCTCTTGTGGTAAGCGTAATATATATCTCAAATCTGAGCACTAGTCAACCTCTTTTGAATAAAATTCTCCCTATTTATGATCTCATGAATCATTTTGGTCCCCAAAACTACCACCTCACCATCCTCATTCCAAAATAATACTGATCAATATGGAATCCCAGGTAGTTCCTCATTAGGATTATTTTGAATCATATAATGCTACCTATTTTTAAACAAATTCTCAAACTAGGCTAGGTGATGATTGCACACTCCTCTAAATTCTATGATTCAATCTCAAATCATATAATCCAATCTGTTTATAGTTTGATATGACTGACTATATATCAATGGATGGTATGTTGTACTCAAACTCAATGGCATCCAAAGGGACTTATGAATGAACTTAAAAAACCCATATCTAAAAAAATTTCTATTTATATTACTTTTTTCAAGGGAACTACATGAATTCATTTGATTTCATGGATATAGTGAATTATCATCTTCTCTACTATGTGAGTCAATATGATTGGTATGAAGTGATTAGTCCCCATTATCCAATCAATAAACACCTACACTGGACCACACTCCTTGAAGTAATGTATAACCCTATCAAAAATCCTATTATGATGTCTTCCCACTTCCACATAGGTATTGTAAGGGGATAAAGTAAACCACTGGGTTGTTGATGCATGACCTTCAACCACAGATAGTTAAGGAATTATGATATTAAAAATTCAATATTCCTCATCATCCCCGGCCCCCAAGACTATCATCAGATGTCATGATACATCATGGTCGCTTCGTGATGTGATACCTATATATACAAAAATTATATATCACCAGATCCTCTATGATTGAAGTGGGGACTGCAACTATCCCATATAATTGAATTAAATTTTCATTCTATATTCGACCATTTGGATATCGAGTCACCCTCAGCTAGATGATCTCACCTCATAACACACTCTGGTTATGACTCATTTATAGTTTTTACCCAATCCAAAAGTGACGATATAAACACCAAAGGTGAAAAAGTAATAGATCAGTGTTCCTAAAAAAAATCAACCTTTATTCAAACATATGGATCAACATGTAACACTAATCTTTATAAGGACACTCACAGACCTCATTATCACCCTACATCTTTCGACAAATAGAATCAACAGTGATGATAGTCTTCCATTGTGAATTGACAATTTTAATATCAATCGTCATAATATAATCACCCTACTGACTATGTTTCAGGTTAAGGTCCCAATTTATAATGGTATATTGAAGTATATTATAGTCTATGTATTGAAAAAAATATCCTCGAAGGGAGAGTCTCTCTAATAATTTTTTTAATGGACCACAATAACTAGATCCAAATCATGTGTATGGTAGTTTCACTCATGATGGAATACTTATAGAGAGTCAATGTATACTACCAACCCTCTCTGCATTATCACATCTCCAAATCATATAACTGGTGTATCGAAATACACATAGTTACTAATCCAAGGCATGGGGAGTGTTAGTACTAGAGCTATCGTCACCCTTTTTCTCAGCACAGAGAATGCCTCTTCACACTATTCCAACAACATGAACATCAATCCATTATTCTTCAGAACATTCATGATTGTTGATATTCGGGAGATTTCTAGAATAAACCATCTTTAATATATTAATAATCCAAGAAAATCAATGATATTAATCATGTTATATATATTTATCAATGAAATGACTTCATCATCATTTTATAGTTCTACAAGTATATAATCATCAAACTCTGCATGTAATTGAAACTTCACCTCTCAAATAAAAATGTCACACAATGAAAATATTTAAAATAGTTGATGTGCTTGAATCATGCTCATGCTATGTCTAGGATAGAAGATGAAATCACCGATGTTGGAATGTAAATGTTTATTTCATCGATGAACACTACCACAAATGAGTCCAAATATGGGTAAAATATCTTTTTCTTGACTAAAATGAACACTACTAGTTTTTTATCCCAAATGACATCACCATGTACTCAAATAGTCCATATCTATGTAAAATCAATATTTTGTAAATTTTATACTCTCTAACTACCAAATAATTATACCTCGGTAGATGGTTGACCTTAGAAAAACAATCAGGCCCCCTCTAGAAAATAAAAAATTTCATCGATCCTGGGAAAGGGATATTGGTTCATCATCTTAACCTAGTTTGGCATTCGATAAGTGACATAGAGTCGAATACATCAATCCAAATTCAAGGAAAATAACATAGGTTCATTCTTTTGTAAGGTACTCAATCTAAACAATCCATTCTTCTCCATGTTGTCAAATTGTACCTTGATCTCCATCAACAAATTCCGGTTCATACAAAGAGGGGGTATCAAAATGTGTTTTTCATCATGTAAAATCTATAAATCTAATTCTAATACAATATCAAGTGGGATTCATATAAATTCATGCTGAAATATATCTTGATAAAGATCCATTATATGAGGGATATTTTGTGGGCTACTATAGATCATACTGACAGATCCAATCCCACCATCATTGATGCAATAATCTTGATCCAAATTTTTTTGGTCCAACATTACCTGGTCTTAGTTTCCACTATATAGTTATCATGAATTTCTCTCCCTTTATAAAATTGAATGATATATATCGTCAATGAAATTTAATGTGATATTAGAATCTAGTTATATTATCCATGAAGACAATCACATCGAAGGTCATCATCTTTATTTTCATAAACATCCATTGATTAGCATAGCTAGTGAAATCTATAGGACAGTTAGAGCATGGATAGTGATAGTCATCTTCCATTCTCAATTGTGTGTCAATAGAGACCATCCTAATAGATAACATTACTGGTAGATCAATCATAGAAACCATTTATGTATCTATGAAGGACTGGGAGGCACCAATATTAAAAAAAGTGATTGATATGGTGAATTTTATAAAAACTATACTATAAAAAATAGATATCCTCTATCCTTCATCTAATAGTTCCTTCTCCTTATCATATACTCACAATGCCTCATCTCTACAACCATTTCCCTGGGTCATCATCATTATCTTGGAATTATATATTCTCTCTTAAGGTCCTTTATTTCGATATTTTCCTAAATCTATTAGCACCCATCTGAAAGATCATTGTGAAATAGAATTGAATATGAATAATTTTTCCACACAGGTTGAATTCCATTATTGGTTTCCTAAACGTGATTTTATGATTCCACCATGTCCTGTTTTTATAACTCCTATCACTTATAGAGGATTTTGAAGTTGTATTTCTCTTTACATAATGTCTACATCTCTACTGATCTTCGTCTTCCATTACCATTTAACTATCAGGACTAAGATCGGTGGTAGTAAGAGAATGATTAGTCAATGGACTTCCAGGAGCCATAAGTAATTATGCTTCCTTATCCTGTTCTATTCCATATATAATTTAGGGAATTACGAAGATCCATAGAGTATGTCATAAGGAAAATTCATCTATCCTGATTTTTGTGATATTGTTGATGTCCTTTCACAAACATTTGAGCTGATTGTGACATTTTTTCCTACAATAATTAAAAAATGTGAAGAAACTCTATAAAATACACATAGTATTATACGACTATCATAGATCCTTGTCATAACATCATGGTCTCTTGGGCATGGTCAAGCTTCATCCTGAATAGAAATTACTTGTCATGAAACTACACTTTTATGGACCTAAAATTGAATACAAATAATTTCCCAACCAGACTCATGGATGTTCACCACCTTCTGTAATGTCCATGGAACATGATGGTCACAAGAATAACAAGACCATTCTTAGGAGTTTAGACCAATCAATGACACTCTAACTATTGTCATGCTAATTCTACACTTCCTATGTTCTACTAGTACCATTGATGTTCGTAGGATAATAATCAAGAAAATCCCATGCATGGTTAATCATAGACCAAGGAATGATTATATCATGTACTGAAACAATCCAAAGGTGTTCTAATTAAATAGTCTCTACAGCCTCATTCATCTATCATGTATATGAGATTGTTGTGGAGCATCAACTTATACTATGGGAGGTGTCACTCCAATATCATGGG
This sequence comes from Viscum album, assembly GCA_963277665.1. Lineage (NCBI taxonomy): Eukaryota > Viridiplantae > Streptophyta > Magnoliopsida > Santalales > Viscaceae > Viscum > Viscum album. The sequence continues at coordinate 1,613,121,934 of OY728152.1, read as the reverse complement.
ATACCATGACTGGTGGTCCCGTCAAACCTATTCCATGTGGAATATCTACATAATTAATAAAATTAGGATCATAAAAAACATAACTGTTATATAGTATTACACATGGGTTTCTTTTAATTATACCATCATCCCAAGGTATAACCCTCATTTCATTATCCATATTTTTCATCCATGAATTCTAATTAATGTCATATATTTGTAATAACACAATATTTTACTCAATTTTATTATTGAATTCCAGTAAATATATATCATATAGTTTGGGAAATCATAGATATATCTCATCGTCATGAAACTATCATGAAAAGATTTCACAAGCCAGTGTATTCTGTTACAGAACTAATATGAAACCTAAAACAGGTATATATATATGTATATATATGGAATGGGAACATACATTCATATTTCCGATGCGTGAATGTATTGAATCATATATCAATATCATGTTCATCACCCAAGGCTATCATAGTAAAATATAATATCAAAACAATATTCCCATTTATGGTATCTTAGGGGTCCACTATACAGTGATACTCCGACAATCACATAGTTTCCCTACCTATGTCCCAACCATCCAAACTCCAATATATCTAGTCCCAAATCAATGAATGGTAAAATAATATTTGGTATATACTAATAGTTTTTCTGAAATTTTTTCTATAACATATAGATCAATATTTCAATGCCTAATCCTGGTGCAGTGTGACCTCATTTGTTTATCCTCGTATGCAATATGCTACTGACTAGATGTAATGACTTAGGTATTTATAGAATAATAGTTCTTCACATATATTATTATTTATGAATAAGATTTTAATTTTATATTAAATTGGACACTTTTTTAGATACCGTAGACAACATACCACAATCAGATTCTTGGAAATCTTATTTTGCACAAAACTTTGAGATATACAAGAAAATAATATAATAATATTAGTATTTTATATGGCTATTAATACCTAGAAATTGTGTTGGAGGGAATTCATATAACTAACTATAATATTAATAAACTTGTTTGAGAAATATTTTTTATTTTTTCCAATAAATTTTAGAGGTTTAAAATAATAATTAATATGAATTTAAGCATGAAATACTGTAATAATATTTTAGATGTCGATTTAGAACCTTTTATTGGTGAACCATTTTTAAATATAATTTTGTGTCATTTGTATATGTTTTTATGGAAAAATAAACTTTTTCTTCAGAATTGGGGCATCCAAATTTTCATTGGGTAAAATGTTTCAATTTTCCTTATAATGTTCATTTTGATGAATAGTGAGAAATTCTGCATTTTAATTCAAAACGTCATTTTAATCTAATTGATTTTTAAGATTAATTTGTCTTTATAATTGGATTTAAAGTGTAGTTGGATTATATTTTTATAATTTAATCTAATTTTTTTCATTATAAGTAAATTTAATATTAAAGTATACAAAAACACATGTCAATATTTTGATTGTAATTATTTATTAAAATCATGATTTTTTGTTTTGACAATTGGAATTATTTTTAAATTAATTTATGAATATTTTGTGTTTTTGATTTGTAAAAATATATTCCTTATTTTTAATGATGAGGTCCATATTTTATAAATAAATAAATTTTATATCTAGACATTATGAACAGTTACATAAGTAAATATTTTATTTTCCATGGTTAAATGGTAAATCTAGTAAATAAGGGTAAAAAATATTATAATAATATTAAATTACCCTAAAACATGTACAAAACCTATTATATGATACATTTATTACCATATAAATCCTTGGGTTGATTTTGGGACACCCTGGATCCACTTGTAAGTGAAAATGACAATTTATAAAAATTAATTTAATATTAAGGAAAATATAACAAAAAATATATATCTATTAGTAAAACAATTTTTATGATTGTCTATATAAGTGTTTGTTTCTAATATAAAAACTCATTATAAAGTTAAAAATGTTATCCTACATCATGGTATTTTATTTATAATTTTTATACATCATATAAATATATTTATTTATAGCACAATGATGACGTCATGATTTCCTTATTAATGAAAGTTTTATATAAATGAGATTATACGCATTAAAATAAAAAAAATTAAATTTTTTTATGCCATCCATTGATATTAGAGAAAATTATGAAATGTTATTTTTGAATTAATTATTGTTTTTAGAAATAATCAGGTTTGTTTTAATTCTTTTAAAAGTCTATATATGAATTGATTATAAATTGACATAAATGAGTTTTTAAAAAGAATAATATTTTATTAAATGATAAAAATCCAAAAAAAACTACAATTAGACCAAATGACATATAAGATGTTACTAATGTCATTAATGATCCATTTTTTGGTGTCTTGGAATTTTATAGTAAATATATTAACCATATTGTTTGAATATACAAGAGGACAATGTAAAAGGTAAATTTGTTAACTAAAGGTTTAATCTAAATGAAAAGGTTGATTTTATGCTATACAACTATCTAAAACCCATTTTCTATGAGGATTTCAACCAATTAACATCTTATGTTATAATTAAATGATTTGGGGACATTTGGAAATAGAAAATCAGTTTATAATAAAATAATATTTTCAAACATTCCTAATGTGCCCCTCGCCCCCTTATAAAAGGTCATCCCCTAAAACCCATTACTGACACCTCTAAAGCCCCTTGGATCATCTAAAATCTACCCCAATATGCTCTCAAAATCCCTCTGTTTCTTCTAAAGCCTTCCCCTAGGCAAAACAAAATTCATGAAATTATTTTTGTTTAAAACAAAGTGAGTTACCTGATTTAAAGGTAATGTCTTCGTTCAAGTTCATTTCTTTTATTTTCCTTCTCTACTCTCTATGATCTTATTATTATTTGATTATATAAGAAAATAAATATACAAAATATTATAGTTTTTTTTATAATAATTATTTGATCTAAAATTCTAGACAACTCCATCTAATGGATGCAAACATACTATTACTATAGATGATGAACTATTGTCTCACGAAAGGATGATTGTTCAATTCTCTCCTATTGCCTCTCATAGTGGATATTATGATGGAAATAAAATTATATATGATATATATGATAATTATTTTATATCTATACTTCTGTAATTATCTTATATTGCATACCATTATTCTGTTAATGTTGTATATATTCGATAATTTCATTTGAGGAAGTGCAGACTATGCCCCCCTCAAAGTGATATGACTCGTTCATGCTATACATGGAACATATGAAGGATGGAATTAATGAACATATGTAACATGTATAATATATATATATTAATATAATTTTAATATACCTAAGTATCATATAGTTTTTGATTCGTTAAATATGAAAATGAAATGAATGTAGCGTTCATGCCTACGTATGGCTTACCTCTCCATGAATAGGGCATTTCATTTCTTATGTGCAAATATATGAAATATTATAAATAAATATATACTGGATATATATGATATATATTATATATAAAGAAATAATAACATTCTGGAGATAATGGTCTTTTTACCACATGGAAAAGTTGTAATTATAAAAGGCTCATTTTTGACTCAAGTGCCCAATATCGACAAAATTACCGATATTAACATAAATAATTATTTAATTTTTATAACATGGTATTAAGTGATATAAAAAGAATAATAAACATGAAACAGGTTCTGAATAAAATAAAAATTATCTTGAGTTTATTATTCAGGAAATTAAAGAACGATCTACACAAGACAGACATGGGGTAAAAGAAGATTTCACCAACATCTTCTTATGAAAGACCACTTTTATGTGATGTATTTCAATTAAAATTTAAAAATGTTGGAAAATGTTATTATTTATCTTAATTAATTGTAATATTATTTCCATGTGATTAGACACCCTTTCTCCCTCTCATCAACTCTTTTTATGAATTTTTAAGTGATGATTTTAGTCTACCAAATATTTCTAAGGAAACTTCTAAACCAAATTTAAATTCTTGGGGTGAAACATCTAATGAATGATTATGTAATTATATTAATATGTGTGAACGACCATGTATTGTTTTACAGTTAATATCCAATTATAATTGTTGTATTGATATTTTTCACACAATATTATTTCATGGATTTATCCTTATTTTAATGGTAAACTATTTATAAGGGGCTACGTCTGAATCTCCTTTCATTTATGCATATGTTAATTTTTTGCACAATTACTTTCCCATATGGTGTATATGAAACCATTTTGAAATTTTATGTAATGAATTTCTATATTATCATGATATTTATAATTTTCATTGGTGTAATTCCATAGTAATTTTTATTCAGGTATTTTTTCAAGTGGTAAAGGATTCTTTAAATAAAACATAATTTTAAATGTTTTAATGATTTAATATTATAAATCCTTATATTTAATTTTCATATTTTAGAAATTATTTTAAGTATTTATTTATATTTTCATGAGTGATTGAAATTTTAAATTCCTTTCAAATGATTCAGAGTGGTATGAGACACTTTGTTTTGAAACTCTTCTTTTTGAATGTTTTAAATGCATTGATTATGTCAATATATTGAACTGATATCTTATGAATGAAATGTTATATTTCATTTTTTCTTGTTTTTTTATATTATTATGTCTCATTCTAGGGAAATGTTTATGTATATAGGTGGTTCCGTGATAAACCTAGGGTGGGCGAGCCCGATATAGCTCACCAATTCATTGGGTAACTTGATAGAGATAAATGTTGATGTTTCTCCAAATTTATTTAGAGAATATATTGCAATGGGTATTCTTAATGAAACTCCCAATTTAGCTATGAAAGCTGGAATGTAAGTATGTTATGGATGCCACATGTTACATTTATGATTTATGATTTATATGTGTTATACATAAATATTATGATTTATTTAGGTATGATAAAGAGATTGTGTTTTAGTATTTAAAAGTAGATTTATTTGATTTGTATTTATTCATTGACTAAGGTTTTATTTCCTTATTTTATATCCCTTACTAATCATTTAATTCTCATCCCATGTTATGGAAATTATTTCCACTAGACATTGAGATTAACAGGGTCAAAATGGGATCGTGGAAATGTCTTGTTTTCTAAAACCTAGAACTAGACATGTTTTTTTATTAGTTTTTATTTAATGAAAAAATATATACTGAGTAGAAGAGTCTATATGTAATATTCATGTTTTTATGTATAAGTTATAACATAATTCTCTAAATCACTAAACGTGAAAATATACTCAATGTAAATTATTATCCTAATTCATTATTATGAAATGTTTATGGGAGGGGCATTATAGTTGGAATCTGAGGTCGGTTTAGAAAACATTGCAGTTTAGGGTGTTATTTAATCATAAGGGACATAACCACAATGTTTTAAATATTAGAAAGATTAATAATATTATTTAGATAAATTGAATTAGTTTAAGATAACATATATAAGTTTATATTAATATATCCCTCACCTTATAGCATATTATATGATGATTTTACTAATATACTCACACGAACCATTATGGTTTTAGTAAATGGTTGGATTTAGTTTGAACTAAATTAACAATGGATGGGATGGAAACTGTGGTGGTTTTCTAGGTGAGAAACCAAATGAAATGGGCGCAATAATGAGAACTCTTTGGGGTATTCTTAATATAAGGACCTAGCCTTAAACATTACTTAATATTGAATTAAATGAATAATTCACAAAGAGGATCTTTTCAGTTTTAGAGTTTTATAGAATTAGGACATAACTATTACATCTCAAAAGATTACAAAGTAGACACTTCTACTAAGTTTCCATAAAATAAAAAAACTCTTAAAAAGAAACATGTCTAGTTCCATGTTTTGACAACATGTCTTTCCATGATCCCATCCTTGAACCTATTCATCTTTATGTCCTGTGGAAAACATTTTAAAAACTTGGAATGAGCATAAAAAGACCAGTAAAGGATACACAAAGAAGGAAAACTGATAGTTTTTCAAAACAACAAGTAAAACATGAATACTTTACCAAAGTTATACTTTTCTCCTTTATGAAGTAGTAAAAACACTTCAGTTAATAAAAGACCATTACAAACCCTTTTGTAACCAAAAGATTACAATAAAACCCATATAAAGAACACATAACATATAAAGGTAACTTGGGTCGTAAACATACTTAAATGTAATAACCATACGGTCAAATTTTACAACTACGTAATGGAATATCCATACAGCCGACTTCCATACACAATGCATTAGAGGTTATAACGTAACCACCCGTCCTGGTATTCACGTCACCACCCGTTATATGGTTTATCACGTAACCACCTGTCAAATGTCCAAGTACCATTATAAAATCATAACACATAAAACAATTATAAAGTAACGAAAACATTTCCACATTTCAAGAACAATATATCACTTAAATATATTGACATAACAAATCCATTAACAAAAACATTTTCAATACCAAAAAAGTGTATATGGTATTTATTTAATTTTAAAAATATAATTGCTTGTTGAGGAAGCCAAATATCAAATAATACTCGTGGTGGTGGAAAGGTCTTTGTCACTGTGTACGTTAAAAAGAAATAGACTTTTTGTCGTTTAGTAAAACGCTTCGTATAGAAAATATTATAGTCGAATAAAAGTAGAAGTCAAAGGGGTTTATACACCATAAAAAAGAAATTTGTTTATAAAAAATATATGCCTCAATGAAAGGAGATTGAGACGAAGTCCCATACATAGTCGGTATCCTTAGATTAAGGATAAATCATTTACATGATTATGTGTGAAAAATATGAATACACAAAATATAATTGGATATTATGTGTAAAAAAATCAGAGGTCATTCACAAATAATCTTGTAAAAACAAAACCAATGACGTAGATATTTAACTCAATGAAATGAGATTGAGTAATGATTTCCCATAAAAGTTCGTATAAATGATGTAAGAATTTATCAATGAGATGATTATGGGTATAAATAGTATATTTACACAATAGATTGTGGAAATTAAAACATAGAGATTCCACACATAATCTTGGAGTAATAAAATCAAGAAGTAGAGTTTTATCCCAAAGAAATGATAGTGGGTTAAGAAGTTCCCTTGCAGAAATCCGACAGCCTAACGACGTCACATCAAAATTCAGAAAATTAGTTGATGAGAGTTAAAAATTGTATCTCATCACATGCACATAAAATTTTAATCAATAAGGATATATAATAACATATCTAAACATAATATTATGTGAATTAAAAGACATAACAAAATAAGTCTTTTAGAAAGAGGAGGGTGAAATGTTCCCTTACCGACTTGGGTAACTTTCAAAACGTACACCCCATGGAAGAAGGGTCATACAATGAAGAAGTAAATACCCATAACCGAAGTTATATTACACAAAGAGTAGAATAATGGTCATTACATACACCACTCAAAGGAAATGGTGGAAAAATAGCATAAATGTCATGGAAATAAAAGTGATATGAAAATCCCTTACGAAAACTCGGAAGCCTAACGACGCCACTTAAAACATTCGAAAATGGGTTGATGAGATCAAATAGGGTCTCTCATCATATGAAGATAAAATGAAAAGTAAGAGTAATATAAAATAACATCCCCAAACAAAAGAAATATGAGCTTAAATGAAATGACATAAAAGAGAGTGCTTAAAAAGAAAGAGAGAGGTATGATCCCTTACCTCAAGTCCGATTTGTCTTGATTGTTTATTTATATTCCTGAATAATAAACATTGGTCAATTTATAATTGATTAAGGACCTCTTTTAAATATTATTATTCAGTTCATAAAACATAGTATAATGTTATAATAATTGGTTAATAATGTGATTTCACATCCAACATTTTGGTCAATGTTTGGTATATGAGTCAAAAATGAACTTGTTTGAAAATGATTGTCCATGTAGTTATAAGTAAACAATCTCCAGAATAGTATTAATTATTTAAATTTCATCTATATCAAGTAAAAATTCATTTTATACTACTCCATAACATTAGGAGATAAAAAGAAATGAAATTCACCGTTCATGGAGACGGTAGGCCGTATATATGCATGAGCACTACGTTCATTTAGTTGTCATATTAATGGAATTAAAAATGATTGAGAGATATATATATTATAATTCCAGTATAATATATATGTTATATTGGTCACATATGTTCATTAATTGCATTCTTTATACATTCCATGTATTGCATGAACGAGTCACATCACTTGAGGGGGTGGTAGTCCACACTTCCTCGTATGAAATTATCGCATTTTCACAACATGAAAAGCATAAAGGAATGATTTAAATATAAAATTCAGAAGAATATTGAATACATAAATACCATATATATCATATATAAAATACAGTGACATCATAATTTCAACCTTTAAATGTGTTAAATGAATATTGAACAATCATCGTTTCCTGATGCAGTAATTCGCCATCCAGAGAAACATTATGTTTTTTAACCATTAGACGGCTGTGTGTGTAAGTGTAGCTCTAATATTTCTTATAAAAACATTCAAGTATATTGAAGATACAGGTGTTGTTACAAAATAAAGGAATAAAAAATGTTTAGGGGTTGGAGAAGAAAAATAAAACAAAAAAACACAAGTGAAGACATTACCTATAAATCATGTAACTCCTCTTGGTTTGAACAAAAAGGGTTTCTTGAAGAGAATTATGCCAAAGGTGAGGCTTCAATGATGAAGAGAGGGATGTGGAGAGATGAAGTGGGAAGTGTTTGACCTAGCCCATGGCATGATAGGTGTGTGTGAGGTGGTAGAGGTGGGGGCCTTTTATAAATGGAGAGGAGGGGCACTCTTGGAAAGTTATAAAATATTATTTTATTATAAAATGATTTTCGGATTTTAAAGGCCCAAAAAGGATATATTTCGAGGATAAGGTGATTTGGTGTCTAAATTAACCCATCCAACAGGTTTGTTACAAGTTTAGGTCTTAGATTTTACATTATCTTTTCATTTTATTTAAATCATTACATAATGAGGTAATCACTACATCATCATGGTGTTATAAATACTTTAATTTATTCAGTGTCTAAAAATTATGAAAAAATTATCATGATGTAGGAAATTGTATTATATTTCTAATTAATATTTATAGTCAAAATTTGACTTGTATAACCCTATGTAAATAGTTTTTTAGTAAAAGAACACTTGTTTGTGAAAATTTAATTTTAACTTTAAATAATAAGTTATTAATGTAATTTTCCAACCAAAGTTGCTCCATGGGGTCCCAAAGTTGACCCATGGATTTTCTTGTACTTCCATTACTCATCCAATAATGTTAGTACATGTTTCAAGGTCATTTAATATTATTAAAACATTATTTTTTCCTTAATTTACACTAATTACCTCTAATCGCGATTAAAAATTAAAAGTTATTATTCACCAAAAAATTATTTTAATCCCATTGAACCACATTTTACATCCTAATTAAAACCATGTATGTCGGATTTTTTAAAATAAAATCACAAAAGTGGTAAAGTTTCATTTAAACGAAAAATCACTTTTTAAGCTACCACTTAGTGGTTTCACTATTCATCTAAAATTGAATTTTTTCAAAAAAATACCAAAAAGTCACCCTAAGCTATATTTGATATTCCGAATTCAAAAATGGTGTCTATTTTAAAAAATTCAAAACATATAAGTCGAATTAATTAAATTAATAATTAATTCCCGTTGTCAAAATAAATAGCGTGTTTTTAAGAAACAATGTCTATTAAAAGATTGACACTAGTTTAAGTCCAATTTCAATGTGAAATTAATTCTATTGACCACTATTGGATTAAATGGTAAAAATATATTCTAATTTAACTTTAAAACCAATTTAAAAGTTAATATAATCATATAAATAAATTATATTAAAAAGCGGTTTTGAATTAAAATACAACATTTATCACTATTCATAAAAAAATGAACTTTATCAGAAAAATACCAAAAAATTACACAGAGTAAATTTTGATGTCCCGATTCTAAAGAAGAATTTTCTTTTGTCAAATATAACACATAAAATTGTCAAAAAGTGGATTTAAAAGAGGTTCTCCATCAAAATGCGGTTAATCGACCTTTTAAAGATTATTAGAATGTTTATGCATAAAATTGGATTCATTCGCATTTTAAATCATTTAACATTTATTGTAATAAGTAAAAATATTTGACAAACATATATAATCATTTTGTAGTTAGTTCCTTTCATTCTTGCCATTACAATGGCTAGGCGTTAACTACCATTTAATATAATATTATTTTATTTTTAGAGTGCATCATAAGATTTCAAAGGAACTTGTTGTCTCGTATTGGGTATGCCATCGAGCATAGAATTTATTTTAAAGTAATATTAATATTTTTTTCACAAATAGGGATAAATATAAAAATATCATATTCTTTATTTATCTGGAGTGTTACATCCTTCCCCGCTTTTGGGAATTGCGTCCTCGCAATTTTAAAATTGGGCTCGTAAACATCATTGATATTCCCACATCGGAACAAGAGTCGGTAAAACAATCACTTTAAAAGAATGAAAGTGAAGTACAAAGGTCACCCGAGTTAACCCATAAAAGGATTCCATGTAGGAAAACATGGATCTGGAAGAAAAAGAAAAGGGTCATGTTCTGAGGGAGAGTGATAGAAAACATGTTTAAGAGAAAGTTAACCACAATAAAATCACAAACTTGTGGTGGGATAAACGGTATTAGATTCCCCAGTAGGAAGAGATAATAGACAACATTTTTTCTTTAAGTTACTTTTCATTGACGAATTTATTTTTGATCTTAAGGAAACTTACTTACTTGTTATGTTGACATTCAACTTTTACTATATTTCTTATACAAACTCATACTTTCCCCAAATGATGAATATTTAGGAAGACTATTTCACATTAAGAGTACTATAATCAACTTCTAGAGAATCATCTAATCCGAAAAATTGAACTATATACTTCCCATGTCTTTAGACATTAACCAAAACTAAAACCAAAAATGTTAGTATGAGATCAGATAATACCCAAAAAGGATAATACTTTATAAAAAAAATCTATTCTTAATCTCCAAAATTTTTCCATCAAAACCCAATGTTTAATGAAGACCATTCGATAAAAAATTGTCCACAAAATTCATTAAAGTAAACCAAAAGAGGATTGAAACCCAAATATTTGAAGGATTTAATCACATAGTATTCCAAGGTACAAATTAACACTAATATCCAAATATCAATAGTTTCTCATAAAGTCTCATATTGAAATGTAATTAACCTAATCACATATCCTCCATTATAGGTTAATAATTTCCACAGATAACCCAAAATCAACTTACTCTTAATTCATAAAATCATATACCTAAAAAGAATAAGTCAAATTAACCAGAGACTTCACGTAGTCTGGTGGTAGGAGATCAATACCAGTCGCACTTTGGTTGTGGGTTCGATTCCCGCAACATTGTCCGACGCGACTGGTTGTCACACAGTCTGTGTGTTTTCCGTTTTCCAGAACTATATAATTCATAAAACATTCCCCAAAACGAGATAAAATATTCAAAAATAATCATAACAAATTTTAATCTCAAGTTTATCTCATTCATTTAATTTTCCATCATAACATATAGTAACCCATAATTACCTCAAAAGTATGGATCATATAAATTCTAATGGTTACCTTTATAATTATTAACCAAACTTCCACATCGATTGGTCATCTCATACATCATTCATTACAAAACATACCATGGTTCAAGTGGTTTATCATGACTTCTTTATAGTTGGTTTAGAAAAACCATGTGTATCCTCATTGAATCCCCTATTTCATCCAGTCTCTTAATTAGAGAACCACCACAGTTCCCTTCAAACCCATTGCCACTTTGGTGCCTGCTAGAGAAATCCATTTACTAAAACCAGAAATGTCAGTGTGAGTATATCAACCAAATTATCATGTACTAATGAGGAAGATAAACACTAATATATACTTACTCATTAACTTTATCTAAAAACTATGACTCCTTTTGAAATACTATCTATTATGGTAATGTCACTTATGCTTAGAGAATACCCTAACCTTTAAAGTTATCTAAACCGACCTCTGATACCAACTATAAGGACCCAGCCATAAACATTACTTAATATTGAATTAAATTAATAATTCACATAGAGTATCTTTTTAAGATTATAGTTTTATAGAATTAGAAAATAACTATTACATCTCAAAAGATTACAATTGTAGACACTTCTACTAAGTTTCCATAAAATAAAAAAACTCTTAAAAAGCAACATGTCTAGTTCCATGTTTTAGATAGAATGTCTTTCCTTGATCCCATCCATGCCCCTATTCATCATTAATTCCAGTGGAAAACATTTCAAAAACTTTGGATGAGCATAAAAAGCCCAGTAAAGGATACACAAATAAGGAAAACCGTTAGTTTTTGAAAACAACATGTAAATCATGAATACTTTACCAAAGTAATACATTTCACCTTTATGAAGTAGTAAAAAATCTTCACTGACTAAAAGACCATTACTTACCCTTTTTTAACCAAAATATTACCATAAAACCCATATAAAGATCATATAACATATAAAGGTAACTTGGGACATAAACATACTTAAATAGAATAACCATACGGTCTACATCCACACATACATAATGGAACAGCCATACGACCGACTTCCATACCCAATTAATTAGAGGTCATAACGTAACCACCTTTCATATGGTTTATCACATAACCACCCGTCAAATTTCCAAGTACCATTATAAAATCATAATAGATAAAACAATTATAAAGTAAAGAAAACATTTCCATATTTCAAGCACAATATATCACTTAAATATATTGACATAAAAAATCCCTTATCAAAACCATTTTCAATAGAAAAAAAAAGTATATGGTATTTATTTACTTTTAAAAATATAATGGCTTGTTGAGGAAGCCAAAGATCAAATAATACTCACGGCGGCGGAATGTTCATTGTCACCGCGTACATTAAAAAGAAACATAATTTTTGTCATTTAGTAAAATGCTTCGTATAGAAAAGATTTTTTTCAAATAAAAGTAGAAGTAAAAGGGGTTTATAAACCGTATAAAATAAAGTTGTGTATAAAACAAAATATTCTTCAATGAAAGGAGATTGAGACAAAGTCCCTTAGAATGTCGGTATCCATAGATTAAGGATAAATCAATTACATGATTATGTGTGAAAAATATGAATACAAAAAATATAAGGGGATATTAAGTGTAAAATAATTAGAGGTAATTCACACATAATCTTGGAAAAACCAAACCAATGACATATATATTTAACTCAATGAAATGAGATTGAGTAATGATTTCCCATACAAGTTCGTATAAAGGACGTAAGAATTTATCATTGAGATGATTATGTGTAGAAATAGTATATCCACCCAATGGTTTGTATAAATTACAACATAGATATTCCACACATAATCTTGGCATAATAAAATCAAGAAGTAGAGGTTTAACACAAATAATTGAACGTTGTTCATTTAGTTCCCTTATAGAAATCTGACAGCCTAACGATGTCACTTAAAAATTTAGGAAATGAGTTGATGAGAGACAAAAATGGTATATCATAACTTGGACATCCAATTTACATCAATACGAATATAGAAGAACATATCCTAACATAATATTATGTGAATTAAAAGACATAACTAAAGATGTCTTTTAGAAAGAAGATTGTGAAAGGTTCCCTTACCGACTTGGGTAACTTTCGAAACGTACACACCATGGAAGAAGGGTCATACAATGAAGATTTAAATACCCATAAACGAATGTATATTACAAAAAATAGTAGAATAATGGGCAGTACATACACCACTAAAAGGAAATGGTGGAAAACGTATCATAAATGTCACGGAAATAAAAGTGAAATGAAAAATCCCTTACAAAAACTCGGCAGCATAACGACACCACTTAAAACATCCAAAAATGGTTTGATGAGATCAAATAGGGTCTCTCATAATATGAACATAAAAACTATAGTAATTGTAATATAAAAGAACATCCCCAAACATAAGAAAGATGAGCTTAAAGGAAATGTCATAAAAGAGAGTTGTTTGAAAGAAAGAGAGATGTATGATCCCTTACCTCAAGTCCGACTTGTCTTGTTTGTTTCTTTATATTCCTGAATAATAAACTTTGGTAAATTTATAATTGCATAAGTACATATTATAAAGATTATGTTTCAGTTCATATCACATATTATAATGTTATAATAATTGGTTAATAATATGTGTTCATATCAGTTGTTTTTGCCGATGTTTGGTACATGAGTCACAAATGAACTTGTTTGAAAATGATTGTCCATGTAGTTATAAGTAAATAATCTCCAGAATAGTATTAATGATTTTAATATCATATATATCCAGTAAATATTAATTTTATACCACTCCATAACATTTGGATATAAAAATAAATGAAATGCACCGTTCATGGAGACGGTAGGCCGTACATACGCATGAACGCTACTTTCATTTCTTTGTCATATTAATGAAATAAAAAATAATTGAGAGATATATATATTATAATTCCAGTATAATATATATGTTATATAGGTCACATATGTTCATTAATTTCATTCTTTATAAATTCCATGTATTGCATGAATGAGTCATATTACTTGAGGGGTGGTAGTCCACACTTCCTCGTATGAAATTATCGCATTTTCACAACATGAAAAGCATAAAGTAATGTTTTAAATATAACATTAAGAACCATATAGAAAACATAAATACTATATATATATATATATAAAATATTGTTACATCATAATGGACACCTTTAAAGGTGTTAAATGAATATTGAACAATCATCGTTTCGTGAGGCAGTAATTCTCCATTCACAGAAACAGTATGTTCTTTAACCATTAGACGGATGTGTGTGTAAGTGTAGCTCGAATCCTTATTATAAAAACATCAAAGTACATTTAAGATAGTATTTTTATTACAAAATAAAGGAATAAAAATCTTTTAGTGGGTTGGAGAAGAAAAATAAAATAAAAAAACAAAGGTGAATACATTACCTTTAAATCGGGTAACTCCTCTTGGTTTGAACCAAAATGGTTTCTTGAAGAGAATTCTGCCAAAGGTGAGGCATCAATGATAAAGGGAGGGATTTGGAGAGATAAAATGGGAATGTTTTGGCCGAGCAAAAGGCTTGAGATGTGTGTGTGAACTGGTAGAGGTGGGGCCTTTTATAAGCGGAGAGGAGGGGCACTCATGGAAAATTATAACATATTACTTTATTATAAAATGATTTTCGGATTTTGAAGGTCCCAAAAGGATATATTTCAAGGGTAAGGTGATAAGGTTTCTAAATCCACCCATAAAATAGGTTTTTCACAAATTTAGGTCTTAGATTTGACATTATCATTTCATTTTATTTAAATCGTTAAATAATGAGTTAATCGCTGCATCATCATTATGTCATAAATAATTTAATTTATTTAGTTTCTAAAAATTATAAAACAAATATCATGATGTAGGAAAGATTTTTAGCTTTCTAATTAATAATTATAGTCAAAAATATGACTTGTATAACCCCATTTAAAAATTGTTTTAGTAAAACAACACATGTTTGTGACATTTTAATTTTAACTTTAAATAAAATGTTATTAATGTCATTTTCCAACCAATGTGGCTCCATGTGGTCCCCAAGATGACCCATGGATTTTATTGGTCGTCCATGAAAAATCCAATAAGGTTAGTACATGTGTCAAGGTTATTTCATATTATTAAAATATTATTTTTGCCTTAATTTACACTAATTACCTCGAATCGCGATAAAAACTTAAAAGTTACTATTCACCCGAAAATTGTTTTAATCCCATTGAACCAAATTTTGCATCCTATTGACAACCATGTATGTCAAATTTTTGAAAATAAAATCACAGAAGTGGTAATGTTTCAGTTAAATGAAAAATCAGTTTTTAAACTACCACTTAGTGGTTTCACTATTCATCTAAAATTGGTGTTTTTTAAAAAAATACCAAAAATTAACCCAAAGCAATATTTGATATTACAAATTAAAAAATGATGTCTATTTTAAAAAATTCAAAACATATAAGTTTAATTAATGAAATTAATAATTAATTCATGCTGTCAAAACAAATAGCATGTTTTTAAGAAACAATATCTATTAAAAGATTGACACTAGTTTAAGTCCAATTTCAAATTGAAATTAATTCCAATGACCAATATTGGATTAAATGGTAAAAATATATTTTAATTTAACTTTAAATCCAATTATAAAAGATAATCTAATCATATAAATAAATTAGATTAAAAAGAGGTTTAGAATTAAAATACAACATTTTTCACTATTCATTAAAAATGATCTTTATCAGAAAAATACCAAAAAATTACACAAAGTAAATTTTTATGTCCCAATTCTAAAGATGAATTTTATTTTGTCAAATATAACACATTAAATTGTCATGAAGTGGATTTAAAAGTGGTTCTCCATCAAAAGTCGGTTAATCATCCTTTTAAAAAATAGTAGAATGTTTATGCTTAAAATTGGATTCATTCTCATTTTAAATCATCTAAAATTTATTTTAAAAAGTAAAAATATTTGACAAACATATATCATAATTTGGTAGTTAGTTCCGTTCTTTCCCGCAATTACAATGGCTAGGCGTTAACTACCATTTAAAATAATATTATTTTATTATTAGAATGCAACGTAAGATTTCCGAGGAACTCATTGTCACGTATTGGGTACGCCATCGAGCATAGCGTTCTATTTAAAGTAATATTAATATTTTTTTCACAAATATTGATCAATAAAAAAATGTCATATTCTTTATTTACCTGGGGTATTACACTTAACCAACTATCTGGAGTCATGATGGACCACTTTAACCTTGTTTATTTTTATATGGAATCACTTATGCAAGAAACGAATCCCAAATGAAATTCAGGTATTAATCATAAAGGTATGTTTATTCAATAACCTATGTTTCATAGATGTGGAATTAAAAAACATGTAAAATGAGTCCAAGGGATGGGAATATGTTTTATATGTGGTAATATGGGTCATAATGATATAACATTCTATTGAAAAATGAAGCATCCAGTTGACTCCAGGAGAGGAAAAGAAGTTCATTCCAAAGAATAGATTGATCAATTTTTAAAATGTGGTTTGTATGGTCATTATAAAAATGGATGTCATACAAAGAAGGTTCATTAATGGGATCACTAGGACCTTAAAAATGTATGTCTTCCAATAACTAATGCCATTCTAATTGAGGATGAGGATATTGAAAATGGACAATGAAAGGTATGAATTATTTTTTAACTGATGTTTTTACATTATCGAATCTTCGAATATGATTCATTACATTGATTATAGGAAATAAGTATTACATAATAAGATGGAAAGAATGGATAATTTATCATGAATAACTTTGAATGACTAAGAAGTCTACATATATTGGAATAAAGAGTTATGGTCCATTTTAGGATGATGAAATTCTTATAAGTATTAAGGCTCTTTTGATGATGGGATTACATTGGATGACTTTTTCTAGTAGGTGAAACCCTGATGATTGATATGTGAAAATTTTATTCAGGAAAGAATTATTGTTCTTTTGTCCACATAATATTAAACCATAGGGGATCATATGGCCTTTTTTAGGTGATAAATGTTTATTAGATTTTGGGAAACAAAATTAAAGATATTAGATAAAATTTGAGGATAAAATATGTTATGGTTACTTTTTAGGAAATTATCTTATTTTTTTAAATGTTATAATAATGATATAGTTTTTGAAAATGGAAAACACGTAGACTGTGTGAGAACCCGTCGCATCATAAAAACATTCAGGAATCGAACCCACAACCAATGTTCGACAGAGATTTATTGCCTACCAATAGCCTACGTGATGTCCATGGTTAGTATGACTAATTATTTTTTATTAAATGATTTTATGGATCATGAATATGTTTATTTTTGGAAATTATGTTTCATCAAATATATATCCTTAGTATAGGAAAATTATTTAATGATTAAGTGAAGAATGTTATTTTGGACGACGTTCTCTATTTTGGGGATAGACTATATACATAAGGAAAATATAATAATATGGAATTTAATTTGAGAATTAATGGTGTAATTTTATTTTGGAATAATTTATGTTTTTATAATTTATATATGGAGATTTGGGTTATTTATGGAAATAAGTAACCTATTATAGAGAATATTTGATTAGCTTAATTACTATTCGATGTGAGTCTTTAAGAGTAGTTGATGATATTTGGAGATAAATGTTATGGTTTGTCATGGAAGACTACATGATCAAAATCATCCATGTTTTTTGTTTCAATATTAGTTTTAATGACATTGAATAACATTAGGGGTAATTTTTTATTGAGTTGTATTTACTGAACATTGGGTATTGTTTGATCAATTTTAGAGATTAAGAGAAGTATTTTTTTTATAAAATATTATCCCCTTTTAAGATCATCTTATCTTGTACTAACCATTTTGGTTAAGGTTATGTCTGAAGACAAGGGAAATATATAGATAATCTTTCGGGGATTATTTGATTTTCTATAAGTTTATTCTAGCACTTCATGTGTGACTTTGTCATCTTGAATACTCATCATTTGGAGAAAAAATGAGTTTGTGGTGGGAATTTATTAAAGGATGAAACATAACATGATAAGTAAGTATGTTTCTTTATGTTCATAGTTTATAACATAAATTAATTATCAAAAATTATAAAATGGAACCTAAAACAAAAAAAAATCATTTAATTTTCTTAATGGGGAATCAAATATCGTTTAACCTATCACAATTTTGTGGTTTTCTGGTGGATATCTTTTTTCAGATCATGTTTTCTATCACACTCCATTAGAACATGACACTTAGATTCTCCTCCAAATCCATGTTTCCATGGAATCCTAGTATGTATAATCTCGGGTGTCCTTTTTACATATATTTATTTCTATTAATGTGATAATTTTGTTGACTATTTATGGTAGGAGACAATCAATGATGTTTCCAGGCCAAATTTTAAAATTACGAGGTCGGAATTTCGAAAATGTAGGAAGGATGTAATGACCCAGGTATTTATAGAATAATACTTTTCCATATATATTAATATTTATGAATAAGATATTAATTTCATGGTAAAGAGGACACTTTATTCTATATCTTACTCAACACGCAACAATGGGTTTTTTTGAAATCGAATGTTTCACAAAACATTGAGTTATATAGAAAAATAATGTAATATTATTATTATTTTAAATGTTAGTCCATTCCTAGCCATTATATTAGAGGAAATGAATATGACAAACTATAATATGATTACACATGTTTGTTAAATGTTTTTAATTTTATCCAATACATTTTAGATGATAAAAATAAGAATGAATCTGATTTCAAGCATGAAATAGTCTAATATTCTTTAAATGGTTGATTTAACACCTTTTGATAGAGAACCCTTTTTAAATCTTCTTTTTACGACTTTTATATGTTTAATTTGAGAAAATAAATTTCTTCTTTATATGTGGGACATCAAAATTTACTTTGGGTAAAATTTTGGTATTTTTCTGATGAAGTTCATTTTTGGATGAATAGTAAACAATACTGTATTTTGATTCAAAATGCCATTTAATATAATTGATTTATGTTAATAAACAATCTTTTTAATTTGTTTTAATGTAGTATTGTATTATATATTTATCCTTTAATCCAATTTTGGTCATTTTAAGTAATTTCAATTTTTAAGTTGACAGAAACACATGTCAATCATTTGATAGTAATTGTTTTTTAAAAACACGATTTTTTGTTTTGACAATGGAAATTGATTTTAAATTAATTTATGAAACATCTGGGTTCTTAATTTTGAAAAACATATTCCATATTTGGAATCAGGATTCTTAAATTGTATAAATAGGTAACATTTATTTTTAGACATTATCGAATTGTAACTTTAGTAAATATTTTATTTAGTGTGGTTAGTGGAAAAATATTTTAAATAAGGGAAAAAATAAAATTATAATAATATTAAATTACAATAACACATGTACTAACCCCATTGTATGATACATGTCCTACCATGTCCATACATGGGTCAATTTTCATACCATATGGAGTCACTTGTTTGTATAAATGACACATTAAAAAAATTAATTTCAAGTTGTGGAAAATTTATCATAATCATATATCTATTACTAAAACAATTTCTATGATGCGTTATTTAAGTTATATTTTTGAAAAAAATAGTTATTATAAATATAAAAAGATTTTATAAATCAAGTTAATTTATTTATAATTTTGAGACATTATATAAATAAATTTATTTAGGGCACAATGATTAGGTAATGATTACCTCGTTAATGAATGTTTTAAATAAACAAGATTATAAAAATTAAAAAAAATTATTTTAAATTTTTTATGGCATAAAAGAATTTTAGAGATGATTATTACTTGTTATCTTGGAAATAATGAATTTTTTTGGAAGTAATCCATTTCTTTTGGTTTTTTTAACGTTATGAAATTAATAGTTTATAAATTGACATTAATGAGTTTTTAGAATGAATATTATTTTATTATATGATAAAATAAACATGAAAATATAATATTTGGAAAACTGACAAATAAGATGTTACTAATGTCATTTTGGAATCATTTGCGGGTATATTGGAATTTTAGTGTAAATGTATCTACCATATAGTATAAATATAAAAGAGGACATGATAAAATTTAAATTATTTAACAAAAGGTTAAAGCTAAAAGATAAGGTTAATTTTATTCCCTAAACATTTCTAAAACCCATTTTATTAGAGGATTTAGAACAATAATAAACATATATTCAAATTAAATGTGGTGGGGACCTTTTGAAATTGATATTTAGTTAATAATAAAATAATATTTTCAAACATTCCAAAAGTGCCCCTCCTCCCACTTATATAAGGCCATCACCTCTAGATCATTACTCACACCTATCAAGCCCCTTGGTTCCTACAATATATTCTCTAATAAAATCCCAAAATACATATCTTCTTCTTATAAGTCTCTCGTAGTATTAATTAATTTCAAGAAAGCTATTTGGTTCAAACCAAAAGAAGTTACATGAATTTATAGTGACTTATTCTATCATGTTTTTCCCTTCTCCACTCCATATGCTCGTCTTATTGTTATTTCAGATAAACAAACTAGTATAATCAATATAAAAGGTTGTCTTTATAAAAAGGATTCTAACTACAATTCCACACACCTCCATATAATGGATACGAATATGCTATTTCTATGGATGTTGAACTACTGCCTCATGAAACTGTGATTGTTCAATTCTCTCCTACCGCCTCTCAAGGTGGCCATTATAATGGAACAAAAATTATATATGATATATATGATATTTATTTTATCTCTATATTTCTCTAATTATTATTTAAAATATACCTGTATGTTTCTAAAGTTGTATATATATAATGATTATATTTGAGGAAGTGCGGACTCCCCCCCCCCTCAATGTGCTACGACTCGTTCGTTCTACACATGGAACATTTAAATGATAGAGTCAAGGAATTTATTTAACATATATTATATATATTACATTCTAATTATTATATACCTATGTATCATTTAGTTTCTGATTCTTAAAATATGAAAACGAAATGTAAATAGTGGTAATGTGTATGTATGACTTACCGATCCATGAACGATACATTTCATGTCTTTTTTCCAAATGCATTTAGATATTATAAATAAATATATAATGTATATATATGATATATGTGATATATAATGAATTAATATAATTCTAGAGATAATATACTTTTTTACAACATGGAAAATATGTAATTATAACAAGTTCGTTTTCAACTCAGGTACCAAATATCGACAAAACAACTGATATTAACTTCAATAATTATGTAATTTTTTAATGTGGAAATAAGAGATAAAAATGAATTATAAACTTGAAAAAGGTTATTAAGAAAGAATAAATTAACTTATGTTTATTATTTTAGAAATTAATGAACGTCGATTCAAGTTGGACAAGAGGTATGGAAAGCTTTCCCCGTCCTCTTTTTGTCAAAGGATTATTTTATATTATGTATTTCAATTACAATTTTCAAATGATGGGATAGGTTTCTATTTATCCTTATTGATGTGCATTTTTTTCAATGTTATGACTAAACCTTTTTAACTCTCATCAGCTCTTTTTTCTGAATTTTTACATGATTTCGTTAGGTTACTGAATTTTTGTAAGTGAACTTCTTACCCAAATTTAAAATTCATTCGGTCAAACTTCTACTTATTGATTATGTCATTCTATTAATATGCTTGAATATCCTCTGACTATTTTAAAATAAATATCCACCTATATTAGGTGTTTTTATAGTTTTCACATTGAATTATTTCATGGATTTTTCATTCATCTAATGGTACAATATTTGAAAGGTACTATGTCTCATTCTCCATTCATTGAGGAATATATTAATTTTGTGCAGCTTTATTATCCTATATGTTGTATATACAACTTTTTTGAAATTTTATATCAGGAATCTATATATTCTCATGATATTTATTGTATTCATTTATGTTATTCCTTAATTATTTTTAATCCATTATTTCCTCAAGTGGTAAAGGATTCTTTAAGTAAAACATCATTTTAAATGTTTTAATGATTTATTATTCTAAATCCTTTTCATTCATGTCAATGTTTTAGAAATTATTTTAAGTATTTATTTATTTTGATATGTGTTTTTTAATTTTTAAATTCCATTTAAATGTATCATAGTGATTTGGGACAATTTAATTCAAAAATCTTCTTTTTGAATGTTTTAAATGAATTGATTATGTTAATATATTGAACTAAAATCATGTGAATGAAAATATACATTTACTTTATTCTTGTTTTATGTGTTTTGATAATTTTAGAGTTTTTGGTCATTTTTTATGTATATAGGTGGTTCTGTGATAATCCTTGGGCAGTTGACCCCGAGATATCTCTCCAATGCATTGGCTAGTGTGACGAAGGTAAACGTTCATGTTTATTCTAAGAGATTTAGGGAATATACTATAATGGGTATTCCAAATGCAACTCCCTATGTATCATTCAATGCTACAATGTAAGTATGTTATGGATTCCCCATGTAACAATTATTATTTATTATTTCTATTCGTTATTCATAAATATTATGATTTTTTGAGGTATGTTAAAGATATTATGTTTTGAGATTAAAAAAATATGATTTCATTGATTTGTATGAATTCATGGACTAATTTTTTTTTTCTATATATTATATCTGTTACTGAGATTTTTATGCTTATACCAGGATTTTGAAATGTTTTCCAAAGGAAATAATGATGAATAGGGTCAAGGATGGGATCAAAGAAAAGTTATGTTGTCTAAAACATGGAACTAGGAGTATTTTAAATAGTTCATTATTAATGAAAAAAATTGATAATGGGTAGAAGTTCCTATATGTAATATTCAAGATGTTATGCATAATTTTTGACATAATTATCTAATGCTCTAAACTTGAGAAGATCATAAATGTGAAATATTAACCCAATTCAAGATTATTGATTGTTTAATGATGGATCCTTATACTAGAAAAGAGTTTTTAATTCAAATAGTATGGAGTTTATACCCATTGTATGATTTAATATCACATTAATAAATGAAAAATAATAATAGAAATTTTGTAATAAGAGTAAACATGGAAAAAATAAGTACATGAAATACATAATAAAAGTATCTCCTAAAGAGGTAATCATGTCCATAGAATAAATAATGGATCAATGAATGAAAAAATAAAACAAATAAAAATATTTGGGAGTTCTTATATATTTCATAGTCTTTCTCGCACTCTTTGATGCACTATTAAACTTCCGACCATAGGACCTTTTCCCTTCACTGAGCCTATACTCATAAATTCAAGAAGAGAACTGAAATTCCACAGTAGGGTGGAGTATAAGACTCAGTATGAAACAAATAACATGACATTACCATATGTGATATGTATATATATATAATAGTTTATATCAAAAAATTAGTAAATTCTCAACAAAAAATAAACAAACATGTTTCGGGTAATCATGCACTGTGCATGATGCCATGAACCTCAACCCCACCTACATCGGCTCGTTTTCGTTAATGTTATCAATATGTCCGTTAACATCATCATGGTAACAAAAATCACCTTAAATTTCCCATGTTTTTTCATAATAATGAATCATATTCTCCCATATTTATCCCCAAACATGTTATCATTTAAACATCCATGGCTCAAGTCCATAGGAAGCAATAACTTGAATTTTCAAGCAAGCTACTATATTTTATTCTCTACAAGGGTATCCATTCCCTCTTTGGAGGATGTTAAGACTACGTCAGGTTGGGTAACCCACCACTAGGCCAATTAACACCCAATCTAAAGAATCCATCCATGTATGTTAATACCATATATCATCTAGAAACTATTTTTACCCATCTATATGGGCATCCATGCTCACCTATAATGACATTAGGTTTGTGTAAAGTTGGTTAATTGGATACAGATTATTTCTGATAGAAAAGGGCATCCATTCCAACCAATAAATATTTTAGAACTGAATAAATCCCAACCATATGGATCCACCAAAACATAATGGTACATTATGAAAAATTTCAGATTCTATAGAACAAACAAACAATAAATCTTGTAGAAAGGATTTATTTGTCACACAATATCAATGTAAGGAGCTACACATGATCACATGTAATAATAATCAATTTCTTTAGAAACTGACACACAAAAATGTATCTCAAAAAAGAAATGGTATGTCCAAAATAAACATCAGATAATGATAACATCATATTTATATAGCCCATAATATTAAGGAACTGAATACCTCATTATTTTCAATTTAGAATTCATGGTCATTCAAGATTATTTTCACCCAAAAATCATCCTCACACTTTCTAAAATATTATAACATTCCAAAAAAAGTATGACTACCAAAAACATTATGATAAATCTTAAAATACTTGTAAATCAAAAACATTTCACGGGAATTCCTTTTCATTCCTTGGAGTGGACTGTTAAGTGGTCTTTATGATGGAAGGATGATGGATGTTGCATGGAACTGTTTTGGATTCAATACTACAACACAAATATCAAAAAATATAGTTTAGTGGTGCTTAAAAGTTGTTCACATATTTACAAGGTAGAAATTGATACTATATAGTGAATAACACCATATCAAAAAGTGGAAACCTCAGTTAAAGGAGTCGATTAATTCATGGAACTCAACCTAAATGACATAAATGAAGGGGGTCTATAACATTAAAATAATGCAATGCGGAATGTAGATTATGTGGACTTTAAGATATCTATATTTGTTGTAGAACAATACAGGGTAAGAATGGTATATATATGATTCTCTCCAAGGACCCTTATTCATGAAATCCTTTTATAAAACCCTCTCATAAATTTCAAAATGTTAATACCCATTCAATTCCATAATGGCCCCTTAAATTCCATTAAATACCAATGACCCACCATTCACTATATAACTGACCAAGAGGGCCCTCTATAGAATGGTGTTAGGACACTCTGTAAAATCATCAACATTTTCCATCTATTCCCAATGTTCTAGAATAACCAATAATCGATCACTATGATACAGAATAACCACAAGTGTTCCACAAATAGACCAACTAGAGTGGTGTAGCCACAAGGGATATGGTTTGGCTTCCATTTTTTGTATGATGGACTTCTAAAAATACCCATTAAGGCCCCAAATCCACCCAACCCCTCAACCTCAACCGAAACAATGATAACATAATATAAAAGAACAAAAATTATTTTATTAATTCTATATAATTTCTTAGAATTATAGTCTATTTTGAGTTATATTCCTAGATGATCTGGTGGAAACTATGTAGTTACACTTCCTAAATTATTTATTCTAAAATATATGTTGTTGTTATATGGTTACATCATCTTTATATGTAATTTAATGAAGATTGTTTGTGTCTTGAATTATCTTACATTGATTTTTAATGACATTAAATAATCAGAATTTTAGGGTAGCACCTTCTTCTCTTCACACTCATAGAGAGTTAATGTGACAATTGCATATGGATATATATGCCTAATTAATGTAACATAGTTTTAATTGAAAATGGTTGCTATGAATCATAACTATTAAAATTGGTCAATTTCCATTATTTTTCGTCATGTTTAATATTCATAGAATTTTAAGTCAATTAATTTCATGTCTTATATTCCATACATACTTTCATGAAATATATAACGTATTTATGACTAAAGGAGCATAATAGGTTATATTTTTACCATATACCATATTATAGAAATTGATTATATGAATTTATTGTTTTTATTTGATGAATTATATGTAAATTATTATACATAGCATGTTGTTTATATTTTTTAATCATTAAAATTCCTTAAGATATATACTATGTGTTTTAAATTGAATAAAAAAATATTGATGATGAATTCCTGGGTGGAATGGGAGGGGATTAAAATTCCACCAACTGGTAATAATTATTACACTATTATCAAAGAGACGACATAATATATATCCCCGACCAAATATTTTAATCCCCTTTCATTAAATAGCAAGGATACTAAGGCATAATATTTATTCCCTATTCAAAGATATATATATATATATATATATATATATAAGAAGATATAAATATACATGTGTTTAAAAAATTTTTGTGTGGTAATCGCTTATAATGTGGCATTGCGTTATTATATAAATTAAGATCCCAAGAAGTATATCAAGGAATGTAGTACTAGTAAGGACCCTAATGTACTGGCAGTTAAAAGAAATTGATCTTGTTAATATATGATTCTATATGAGAGAATATATATTTTCAGATAGTTCCTATTCATAAAATTTTATACTATTATAATCACATAATCTAGTTAATGGTGGGCTTTCAGTGGTGGGTGGGGAGAAACTATTAGGGTACTATCGTAATCACACCCTATACATATGTATAGCCCCATAATTTTCGTACCTTGAGAACACATATTATTACATGAATGAATATTAGAAAAAAATGATCCATTCACAAATCGTGAAAGTCTAGTGCCTTTAGAGAAATTTAAAAATAAAAAAATGGTCCAAAAGATATATATATTATCTCTGACATAGTCATTTTAAAAAAAAACCTTCTAACACATATCATACTTTATACCATTCTTTATAAAGTAGGAATATAAACATAAGAATGTGTGATATGTAATGATCAGTAAAAATAAACATGAGAGATATCAATGGATAATCATATAAAATCATAAGATAATAATTAGCATATGATACCATGAATATAACATAAATTTCATACCAAATCAATAATGGATCGTAAATAAGATACATGAAATAAAACATTATCATTTCCATATAAATATTTCAGAATTTTGGTAAATCACCACAAACCAATCATGAATCATATGTTGATGTCATATATGTTTGTAAAAAACATAATCATATAACATTTGTACATAAGGACACACAATCATGCTAGACACCTAATCCTATATATATCAAATCAAATCAATGTTTAATATTTTGTACATCAATTAATATCCCTGAAAAAAGTATTATACATAAAATCAAGGTTATGCTTAAAATAGTGAACAAAAAATCACATTCTCACATAACATAATTAAATCATGAGTTATCCATATTTACCCATCTTATTATATTAAGATTTATGACCCAACCATACCATCATTAAATATATTTACACGTGTGTCACAAAAGATCATAAAATATTTATTGTATTAGATCCCATGGAAAATAAATTGGTTTCATAAATATTTCATCAATTCATAACTCATGTAAAAGAAATAGGTTTTATAAAAAAAATTAATCCTAAACACAAACAATCTAGAGAAATAATAAGTATTGTATATATGGATCATATCCCTATGAAATCATAATGGAAATAATGTATTTGTTTATTTTATCAATAATAATACCATCATATGATAAAAAAACATTATTGAAATAAATAACCTTCCCATTTTGAAATCACTTTGTGAAAATATAAAAATTTCTACAATCTTACACAAAAAATTCATTTGAAAACTAAAAAGGGAAGTAACAAAGGAAACATAAAATCAATTATTTTAGATTATTTTTAGAAATTATTATCATTCCATTTAATTTAAAATATAATATTTTGTTTACACACTGAAAAAAACGGATACATTAACACATTTGGAAAATGAAAAAAGTTAGATTTTTAAAAATTGTAAAAATAGTCAAACATGGGTGAAAATGAATATAAAAAATCATATGAGAATTTTAAAAAACATTATTTAAATAATTTTTAGAAAACATGGATATGGAGGGGATGAAATTTCGACAGGAGAGATAAATGAAATAATTTTTCATTAAAATAATTCCTTGGGACTCTTTCATATATAAATAAAAGAAAAATTGATGGAAATCATGCATTATTTATAAATAACCATATAAGAATAAATTGCCATAATTTAATTAGAGTGATGTAGTAAAATTTCATCATAAAAACCCTAATAAAAATATTTATAATCGATGGGATTATAATGTTAAACACTTACCAATTTTGGGCCTTTTGAATCATAAACCCCATGAATAAAAGAACCTTATATTGATATGTAAATCCCTAGAATTTACAGAGAAATAATTATAAAATTTTTACATGTAAAATTTATACACCACATAAAATGAATAAGTTGGGAATATTACATGTGTCCCACAAAAATAAATCTGAGATGAAAATCCATTTCCTCGATATAGAATTACTTTGTAACATCATTAAACTCATGTATAATAAATTTTAATTTATTATAATTCTATATCAGAATCATATAAATGATGTTATATAAAATATATTAATTATATATGTATTTCTATATATATGTGTGTGTGTGTTTAGAGACTTCCATAATGTTATAGAAATAAAATTGAACTACACAGTTCTAGGAGATGACAGCTTATACTAATACATAAATATTTTCTTTATTTTTTTATGGATGGAATGAAAGGAATGGTAAATTATAATTCACCATATAGAATAATTATTATATCAAATAAAACATATATATTAATCAAAAAAGTCCCTATTGATATCCTTGTAATATAAAAATGATAAACTAATAACATCACTTCATGGAGGTGGTAGTCATCACATATACAGGAGAGACACTATCATTCTACAGATAATTAAAATATATTAATGTAAATAAAAGTTTACCATTATTGAGGAATTATTATTTAAAAATTATCATATATAAACATTAAACCTATCATAAAACCATTCTTGAATCATGGTGGGGGAAAATGAATTGTATTGCTATGTAGAGATGATAAGTCGTATCCTTGCAGCTGTGATACATTCATATCCAATTTGATGAGAAAGAGAGTAGATAATGGTTATTTAAGAATCAAAATAAATTTTTATTATAATTTATTATAATAATTTTTTTATTTATGATAAATACTAGTGATAGAGAGGATATAAAGTTTATGTAACAAAATAATGTGATCGGTTAAGTCCATTACCTCATCTTTAAAAGTAGTCCTTTATATTTCCTCATAAGGATTCTAGGGTTTGTCTTTTGGAAATACAAGGATATTTTTAATGTTTCTAAAAATTTAGATACGTAATTTCTATAGATTATTGTTAATATAGAGGCCTGAAATTGTTATATATAATATAATGGAGATCTGTACTTGTGTAGTATAAAAGAGGGGATGTTTTTTTAATTTCATACTGTTTTCAATTATTATAAATCAAAAAATGTGTCTAAATTAATATAATTATAGGACTAAATGAGTTTAATTATAATTGCTCCCATAAAATATAATTTTATAGGTTTTGGGTATGTTATAGACCTAATCTTTTAGCTTTAACCCTCATTGACCATGTGACAATAAACATAATATTAACATTTTCTACCCATTTGGGGTATATAACGTTAATATAAAATGATAAATTATTAATATAAGGATCATATATGATGTTTAAAACCATTTCCCATTCAATTGTATGAATATAATTTATATATTAATTTTATATCATTGATGGAAAATTATTTATTATATAATATCATTAATTTAATTTTTAATATTTTTAATTTAATTAGACATTAGATTCATCATGAAGAATGGTTAATTCGAATATAAAAACATAAAACCTCCATAATATGTCATATAGATATCTAAAATTACATTTAAACATGAAGTACTTTAAATTATATCAATATTAACATTTTAAAAATGATTAATTTTAATTTTATTATAATTGAATAAATATTTAAACTGAATTCCAAATGATTTTAAGGTAATTATATTATCACTAAAAAGAATAAATAAATTACCATCCATAATATAATTCTATTTTCCACAAAATTTCCATTAACAGTTTTCACTCCTTGATCTATTCATTATGTGACCACATAAGATATATTTAATACTAAGAGAGTGATATATTGTAACGTTCATTAATTCCAATACTATATATGTAGATTTCATGGAAAAGTGTCCAATAAAAATATAAATTTCAAGAGTATGTTGATAATGGTATTATTAAATTCATCCAATATGAAATTGGAATAAAATTTATGACTTTATCACATTAATTTATCCTATATTATCCTGATTTAAAATGTACCTTGTTGATAAATTTTACCACAGTTAATTTTCTCATTGAGTAGAAATAAATGGGGTTATTTGAAAAAATTGATACATATAATTAAAAATATGGAAAAAATCAAATTCAATACATATAAGTACTATAAAATAATTATAAAAATAAGCATAAAAACACGAAAGAATTTTCATTTTTAAAAAAACATTAATTTAATCATAAAATTTTGTTTATTCTTATATTAGGCTCAATAGTATAATAAATGATGATTATAACATTTTATCTAATATATATTTTATTAATTAATTTAAAATCATTAACCAAATGTTCATAATTTAATAAGTAAGATGAAAATACATTGGATACAAATATATTTTAATAAAATTTCCTTTTATGTGTAAAAATGTTTTTATACAAAATTCAAATAGAAAAATTAATCGAATGAACATAATTTTATTATATAATACATAAAAGAGAAAATTTAATTTTTAAACTGTTTAATAAAAAATGAAAATTTTTATTTGCATTAAATAAAAACACAGTTTTCAAAAAAATATATTTTTTAATATTCATTGAAAAAATTTTCATTCCCAAAAAATCATAAAAATTATTTATATTCTAATGATGATATAATGGATTAAAAATTATAAAATTTTTATAAAATATTATTTCAAAATATTTCATAATCTAATGATATCATTTTCTCCCAAAACAAATAAAAATAATTTGTTTTTGAAGAAAATGTTTTTCTAGGAATATAATTAATTTACTAAAAAATGACTAACTATTTTCTAAACATTTATCTATAAATTTAATTGAGTAGGAACTTTATATGTATATCATAAATAAGTCAGTACTTTTAAAACACAAAAAATTAATGGATAGTTTATAATGATCATATTTAAAATAATAATCTTCTATGGTTGATTTAGGATCGAGATGTATATCTTCTTCTCAATTGAAAAATTAAATAAAATTTAATAACTTGTTCATTTATTATTAGGGTTATATATTACCCCAAACCTTTATTTAATTGGATCCTCACAGTTTGAAATCTATCTAGGAAAGCCAGGGTTTGATATTTGGAAATTCATTTTATGAAAACCAATATTATTTCAGTGTCAATATAAAACCTCTTAAAAGGGGGAAAGGGATGTATTATGGTCACCACAATAATAGGTTTCCAAATTTTATAACTTCTTGTAGAAGTGAATATATTGACAATAAATAGAAAACTAACATCAATGGAATAATATACGCAGATATAGAACATAATAACGGGAAATCTAACAGCCCAAAAATCATTAATTGGCGATAGATTAAAGGATGATAAATTGTGTTGAATTTAAAGTTATAGATAATTTTTTTTTCATAAGATCATTTTCAAGAAGTTTTGTCATTAATTTTCCATATATAATATTAACATATGGAAATATACTTACTTAACAAGTATGATTTTATCCTAAATCTAATTTTCCCAATAGTTAAATTTATTACTCAAAGCGATGAGTAATCAAGATGAATTTTTCATTCCTAAAACAATATAATTGAATTATAAAGGATAAAAAATGTATATCTAGATATTCCTCTTATATTTAGTCGTTAACCAAATATAATAATTATTAACACAATATAATTATAAAAAATTAATAAACCATTAAATGATGACATAAAACATTATTCCCCAAAGACTTAACTACCTCAATAACCTTAACATGAAAAAATGATTTATTTAAAAAAATTATATCATGCCCTTTAGTTTTCATTATAAAAAAGTAATTTTCATTATTCTTAAATAACTATTCATGTAAAATTTGATTGTTAATCCTGAAGGTTTCATATACCTCAACCCAATTAAACATTTTCCAAATATCATTAATCATCATTATAAATCAATTTATAGTATTTTATAATATTGAACTTGACCAATATATCATGCATCAAATTTAGATAATAACATGAAATGTAATCCGTAACTTCACCATAAATATTCTTGAATATATCAACTTGTTATGAATCACTTTCAACCATAAATATTATACATATACCACAAAACAGAATACCCTAATTACATAACATCAAATCATATACCTTCTTCATTGGGTAATTTGAGAATTAGTAGTTCATTCATCCAAATACCTAGTAAAATTTTAAAATCCCATAAATATACCATCACATGAAACAAAAAATTGAGGTATTTTATTCCTCTGAAATTACGATTGACCTATAAAATATAAATCATGATATTATCTTTAACATATAAGTAAGCCTCCCATGAAAACATATATTGTTTAAAAAACTAAATAAATTACTATTCTTAAATTAAGTTCAAAAAAAATTTAATACATTCCATAAATTAAAAATCACATAAATAATATAAAATCTGTACTATTTCATTTGTTCTTCATATAATAATTATAAAGGTCAACAATACTATCCTACTGATGTCGAACATCACTTCATCCCAACTAAACAATTTTCCCCTAATTTTTCTACGGATCAATCATTGGATGTTTCGTGATCCTTATATGAAAAAAATCATTTGATAACACATCAAAACCATAATTTTCTATCATAATAAAAAACAAAAATCCTTTCACATCATAGGTATTTTCTTAATCTAGGTATTAAATTTTAATAGAAGGAATTCACATGCATAATGATATGGTTTCCCAAATATAAGGCATTGGATTCTTTTAAAATTCATATATATATAGACTTTATTTGAGTATATAAATCATATTCCCCTCCATTTCTAATATCGTATTCATAAATATAATTTTATTGTTATAGTGACTTTGGAAACATTGTCCCATAAAAAATTAGTTCCTAAGAGTTCTACATCGTCTCCCTCTTAGTTCATTATTACTCAAACAATTCATAAATATGTCATAATTAATAAATTTATTCATAATATAGGGAATGAATATATAAGAATTGGTGATATCATAATATCAATAATGGTAAAAAATGGAGATATCATTCAGTGGTCCTACAAAATCAAAATATAATCATAATTTCATGAGATCATTTATATAACATAAAAATTTTATACCCAATCGATCTCTAATCAGATGAATGATACGTTGCATAAAACACTATCAGTACCAATGCCAAGTATCATATGTTATGAAATTCTCATAAAATAGTCATGAACCATAAATTATAATTCATAATAGTTTAGAAAAAATATAATCATATATAATTGTGGTCAAGTGTAAATATAAAAAGGGTTCAATCCTTAAGTTAAGAACATGAAATCAACCCCTCACATAATCTTATAGACATGATAATTTTTCCACATATATTATTGTGGGAAAAAAATCTAGGTCCATGCATAATCTTATGGACATGAATGTATGTAAAAACATAAAATTTTGTACATGAAATAATATCTATGCATAAATATTTATTCATGAAAGTAGGTCCATGCATAAGCTTGTGATACTGAAATAGAATCACACATAAAATGATTAACTCGTGATTTATCTATATTTATCCAATTCATCGGAGATATATATATTTCAAAAACATCACATAAGAAAAATCATATTTTTTTTGAAATGATCATCAATCATTCATCATATCGAAACCAATAAAAATAAATGGTTTTACTAAACATTTCATGATTTCAAAATTTTTAGAGTTTAAGAGGGTTTCATATATGCCCTCTCGTCATAAATATAAACCATACACAGAATGAATAAGGATGATATATGTTGACAATATCCCCAGAAAATCATCTGTCAAATAGATGGTTTTTGACTTTTATGAATATAAATACAATCAAAATATAATTAAAATATATTTGAGGAAAAAGCCATTCCAACATGATACTAATTCGTTAAAATATAAAATTATAAAAATATTATTAAAAACAATTATTTGAATATTATTATGGAAACATAAATATTATGATTTAAATCTTTATCTAGTCATGACATAAGAAAAATTCATCCGTTACATATATGTTAAAAGAAATAAATGATTTTAAACAATTGTAAATAGTCATAATAATCCTCAATCAAAAAACATAAAAAATATTCTTTTTAAAAAAATTTAAAAAATGTCGAACTCTAAAAATAATAATTTTAAATGACATGTGTTAATATTAAAAACATTTTTGACAACATTATTAGAAAACATGTATATGGAATGAAAAATTAATAGAAAACAAGTTTCATATAGAAATAAATATAAGGTAAGAAAATTCATGAGACTATTTAGAGTTATATAATAACATTTATAGTTCCAAAAATTAATCATAATCATTTTTAATAAACAATGAGACTGTAACAATAGAACCCCTACCTCTTTGGTGACTTTGGATTCATAAGATCGATTAAATAAAGAACTATATATGGAAATAAAGGACACATTTTTGAAATTTGATTCATTGTAAAATTAATTCATGTTACACATATTCACAACCTAAAAAACATGTGTTGAATATTGCATGTGTTCCATAAAAATACAAGTGAGACTAAAATCTCATCACTCAACATCAACATGTTCAAAATTTTATTTAACCGTATGTATAATAAATTTAAATTAAATATACATAAATATTGAAATAAATTACCTTATTATTATATTTTATAGTTTCATTATTTAAATATTTTTAGATTAATCCATACGTTTTTATATAGAAAAAGTATTTAAAATGTTTATAGACACGGTTGAGAAAATGTACGCCTAAAGTCTATATTCATTTTTTGACATTTTGAAGGAATGAAATGTAATAAATAATTAAATATTTCGAAATCACTATTCTTAGAGTATCGATCATATATATTCATTAAATTCGTCATCATATAAATCCACATAATATGGTAATTAAAAATTAATTGCATCACTTGGTATACGTTGTAGTCCACATGTACAAATAAACAACATTATAGTTTCCCAATGGATTGGAACGTAATAAGGTATATATGATTTTAAAATTATAGAATAATAATTATAAATAAATATAATATAATAATATTAAACACATTAATGTAACAATCCTTGAAATATAATGGTGTGAATTTAATATTATCGATCCATGGAGGTGGTATGTCGTACATGTGCATGGGAGATACCTCCACTTCCAATTTGATGGGAATGAGGTTGGATAATAGTGATTTCATAATTCAATAAAATATTATTATATATAGGATATTGAATTTATTATTTTATTACAATTACCAAAAATATAGAGGTGTAAAATAATAAGGAAAAATAATAATTTTTTTACACAATTAACAGTTGTTTAGAATAACCACAATAGATCTCCACTTAAGGATTATATTTTTGGTCTTTTGGAAAGACCATAACCTATATTATATATATAAATTTATATATAAATATATATATATGTATTTTTAAATTAAAAATTAAATTTTTCCCTGGGATTGTTGGCCTAGATGTCTCAATCAAGTGTAAGGAAGAGAAATAAGATGTGTCCTTTTATTGTTAAGGGGAGGTTATTCTGGAAATTTATTAAATTTTTAAATAAATATAAATTATTTTCCCTAGAAAAATGAATCCAAATTAATAAAATTTGAAAATATTTATATTATTTTTAAAAATCCTCTTATAAAATAATATTTTTCGATTTATTTAGGTATGTTTTTTCCCTTATATTTTAGTTTTAACACCTGTAAACCATTTTGACAATTATCATAATTTTGAAGAATTCTACATATTATGGGTTAATAATGGGACTATAAATGGAATAAACATCCTATAAATGGATCATTTCTTAATTTTACATTCATATAAATATAATTTTACAAAATATAATATTTATATAAATTTTCCATGATTTTAAAATATATTATTTATTATAAAATATTAGTAATGTTGTTTTTACACTTTTCATATTGTTTGACATTAAATATATGAAGAAAGAAGAATTAAAATATTTTTTTAAAACATATATAATATTTCATATAGATATATAAAATTATTTGGACAAATTAAATATTTAAAATTATATCACGTTAAATTTTTTTTAAATCAGTTATTATTTTTTTAATTCAATAAAATTGTATTAGAATTGCACAAGAATTTAAAATTTTATTTAATAAATAAAAAACTTGAACTTATTTACAGTCATTAATATTGTTTCATTATTCGAAAATTAATAATTAATATTATTTAAGAACAATTTTTTTTTCTATGAGAACATATGGGAGTTATATAAAACAAAGAGACTGACATTTGGTGACATTATTTTATTTAAATATTATTTTGTTTTTTTTTCAGGAAAAGTGTCCATTAGAAAGATATGTTTATATAAAAATTTTATAATTGTATAATTATCATCCTCTAATAATTATTAGGGTGAAAAATTAAAACATTATCACTTATTTTTAACCCTGATTGACCTGATTTTCCTTTTACAAAGGTGATAAAATATACGACAGTCACTATTCAAAATCACATAAAATAAAAGGAAAATATTTAGCTAGTTTAAACTAAAATTTTAAAAGTATTGAATAAAAATTTTCATACTAGATACATATAATTCATTTAAATTATTTAAAATGAATTCAAAACAAGTTGAAAAAAACTTTCCATAAAATTTTTTTTTGGAATATTAAAGCATGGTTATTTTTATCTTATAATTTAAAAAATATATATTAATAAAATATAAAAACATTTGATTTAATATATAATATATCAATCAGATTAAAATAATTCACTAAAAATTATTAATTTAATTTATTAGGACAAACGTACACTGCGCATGTAAAAACAATTTTTCAGAAAAAACATTTTAAGTATAAAGAATATTTTATAACAAATTTAAACTTATAATAGAGACAAATAAACATTATTAGATTAATTAAATCATAATAGAACAAAATTTAAATTGAAAACATTTTATAAAAAAACAAAATCATTATACATATTTGAAATGAAAATACTTCTTTCCAAAACATATTAGTATTTTTTACTATTCATTGAAACTTGTACTTTTTAGAAAAATCCCAAAAAAATCATCCTTTGATAATTTTAAAATAATGAAATAAAAAATCATATCTTTTTTTATCTAATATAATTTTAAAAAATTTAAGAATGTTACTATGAAATGTTATTATATATACTAACAAAACCCATTTTTCTGAAGAAAATGTTGTTTTCTTGATGAATAAATCGACCTTACTGACAATGAACTAATAATTTGATAAAACAAATTCAATATATTTAATGTGAGTAGTAACATTATTTTATTTATTTAAAGAAGAATACACTTTTCAATCCCACTTATTTAATATCTAGTCTATAATTGTCATATTTAAATAATAATATTTTGTGGTTCGTTTAGGCTCAGTGCTTCATATCTTGTATGCTATCGAGGAAATTAAATTTAATTGAAAATAATATTTCTTAAAATCTAGTGTCAATAAAATAATTCAATGAAAATACATGTGGGGAATATTTTTTATAAGGAATAAGTAAATTCAAGGCCATCATGGATGGGATTCAGTTGGCACTGAGCATTGAGAGCAGTTGATAACATTTTCGGCTTTTGATGGAAACACATTTCTATGATATGATGGTTGTTCATTGTTCTCTATAGGTGAGTTTTCACATGTATGAGAACTATTCTAGGGCTTAGGAAATTATTTTTCTTATTATAGTTATGAATATAAATTTTTATGTTAATCTCATACTTTTTTATATAGTATTAATGTCTTTATCCATTAATGTCGGTATATTAGTGTCATCAATATGTCATTCAATTTTTCCATCAAATTCTATTTAAACCCACACATATATATAATAAGTACTGATTATTCTAAAACCATTTCATACAATGTTCATGTCATATATAGGTATATACGATAACCCTTTGGACTCAAAATATTAGTTGAGGAAACCATCTTCCACATATACGTTTTCAAAACATATAATTATCACCACTCTCTGGTTTTAAGTAGTTTTACCTAAGGTTTTTTAATGAAATATTCCATGTTTTATATGGGTGTTCAGGTTCTGTAAACTATAATATGGTATCTAATCCCAACCATATGTCTCTTGGGAAAGGAATAAGATATTAGTATAGAGATAGATCACTAGGACTCAAGAAATATCCCTTAAATATATATTTATAATATAAATATTGTGTAAGAATGAGTTTCTAAGGTAATATGAGATCTATTATTATTTTAACCATGATTATTTCAATTTTTTTAAGTCCCAAATATCATACTAGGCATCAATATGTGGGTTTAAAAAAGGTATTTTGAATGGTTTTGTGCTTCTATGTCACTATTTATTATATTATTACTGTGAGTTGTTTGGTGACTCATAACAAATTAATCAATAGAGAAAACAATGTTTTTCTATATATTTATTTCTGGTTACTATATTTATATGTATCCACAATATATTCCAATAAGTATATAGCTTTTTCTATACATATGATAGTAATATTTTCATGTTATGCCTAAATCATTCCTCATTTAATAATAAACTAATTTTTTTCATATGAAACTATAAATTTAAATTTTTAACTAATATTAAAAAAAATATTTAATAGGGTAAAATGGAATAATGGGATATGGGAATTCGGTTATGACTGACTAATGTTTCAATTTAATTTTGGGTTTTATTGATTTCGAAACATAATACAAATATTTTTTTTCTACATTACTATATAGGATTCTTCATATATGAATACCACCTATTGAGAAGAAAATGAGTGAATGAACATGGAATATTATAATTTTTTTTATCCTTATATCAAGGATGTTCTCACTTATGTTCTCTATGAATAAGGTCATCGTGATCCTGGAAATGATTCTGCGACCACCTCTATAATGAGGGATTTCTAGTTCCACTATCCCCTTACATTTTGGGACGTTTTATATCCTATATTTGTTTTGGAGTAGATTAAAAACCAAAATTATTTCATCCAGATCTTTGAAAACCCATTAACAACATTGAGTCTAGTTAGCCTCCTTTATATAAGATGTGTGGTCTCACTACTGTTGGATATTATGAATATGGGAAAGAAAACCATGACCTAACATGGAAAATTTCAAGATAACTTTTCAGGAAAATATATCCAAACAAATCTAGGCTACGGATAATGTGTTTATGAACCTTCATAAATTATGAATTTCTATTTTGGACTTATTATTCTATTTTCATGGATCTACTTTACCTGAATCCAAAAATAGGTGTATATGAGGATTCTAAGATGTAGAATTATAAAATGGGCCACACTAATCCTTTAAAGTCCCAATTAATGGTCTGTAATTTTCTTATATTCTGAAAAAGGTCAAGAAAGTCACTTTTTCTCTGAAAGTATCCAAATATTTTTCATGTGAAGGTGGTATACTACCTAGATAGTCCTCTAATGATTTCTCATTAGGTGGAAAAATTAATTGAGATATAAGGTGATCATAGGTGGTTATCATTGAGCTTGTTGGGGTGGTGGTATAACTGCAGAACCAATCATAGAAAGACCCTCCATTCAGGGTCTTCTATATGAGTGGTCAGGAATCAACAAGCATAATTATACATTTCATGTAAATTATATTGAATGCTGTAATTAGTATAAAAATTAAAATTATTCAATATAAAAATTATTTCAGAGAGTGTAGAGAAATTTCATCACCCAAACCAGGTATTGCATGCATTGTAATCTATAAAATAAATAATCAACATCCTTATAGAATATAGAGTCTAGGTTTCCAACATTGATGTCAAGGATGATTGTCAATATATCATACTAGACTTCCATTAACACCTAGAACAAGTATATTTTAGTGACCAGCTTCACCCAATTTAATTAGTCAAAATGATATGGTAGAGGATTCCAATGAGTTTATGATCTCATTGTATAATTAATATTGGTTATGTTGTTCACTAAAATGTATTTTATTTTAGGTAAAATAATTTCTATTTTTTGTCAAAGGATATTCCATAGATTTTTTTGAGTTTTTTGTATTAATTTTAAGTATCGTGTCATGGAATTTGTTATAACAATTTTTTAATAGATTTATGGTTTTGATGACCATTGTATTTTATGAATTTCAATATCTATTTTTGGTTATATTTTTTGATAATATTATTTTTTAATTTATGTCTACAAATGAGCATTGTCAATATTTAAATTGTTTTTATACTTCATATAATAATTTCAACTATATTCCTTGTTGTCTAAATGATATATGAGTATCTGAGTGTTTATGTCCCACACTCATGTAATCGTCAATTATGGTATCTCAATGGATCATGATAATGTGGTTTCATTGAATCCCTTGATTTTTCCCATTAATGTATTTTATATATCGATATTCCTTATAATTTCCATGAATAATTTTTAATTTATTTAGGATTTTTTTCTAAAATAATTGATCTTTTTACAAGTTTGACTAATTAATTAGTGAAATTACCTGGTTGAGACAAATGTGAGTTAACTTTCTATACCATAATGGATTTTGTGACCATATATCTAGTTCTCATTATACCTTTACCATATAAGGTAATTGAGTTGTAAAGTGATTATTCTTCAATGGTCATCAAATGAGTCTATATACAGAATCATCTAGTGGTAGAATATGGTTCCAGATATATTTATCATCAGGAATGGAACAATCGTACACATGATTTATATTTTTCCACTATATTTAATTCCTTTATGTTTTTATGGCACTATCCAAATTGTGAATATTTTTTAATGTTCTCTAAATGCAACAAAAAAAAGTATATATTTTTTAAATTTAATTTCCACTACAGATATTTCACGTAGTGATTAACATTTTTTTAATTTAATGTCCTATATTCTACTACTATATAATTATAGTTCCCAAACTCTTATTAAAAATAATAACCCTCAAAAGATGAATGTAAAAATGGATGGATGGTGATTTATTTTCATAATGGATCATCTTCAAATTAGATGTTATAAAATATCACACTAAGATAAATTTGTACTATATTTATCTTTCATACTCTCTAATTGAGTAATTGAGGGACTCCCAAATATTAAATAATGGTTGAAAATTTATTTGAGAGAATTTGATGATGAGCAGTTAATTGATTGTCAGTTTAAATAATCTTCCCTTTAGATACACAAGGAGGGTTTTCATCCCTACAATATATGATAAAATTTAATTAAAGAATATCATTATTCTTCATTCACTATACACCCTAGAATCATAAATATGTGACAGGGCACTGGTCCCCAATTACAGTGGGATGGAATGATGAAGAATATTTCTAGATTTGTTACTGGATACATTACTCGTTATATAGAGAACATAGGCGTATGTGTACTCTCCAAATTCATTGACCATTATAGAACTATTTTCTGGTCAAAATGGTTTTTGTAACGTGTATTTTGAGAACTTTAAAGGGGTGAGATAATGTGTGGATGATTATGGATCTACAGACCAAGTCAAATAATGTTTTCACTATTAATTAATCTCCATTAGTCTATGAGATCAGTAAAATTTACTTTATTACGGGTTCAAAGATTCACAATGTACGTAAATGTATATCCTTTGATAGGTTATGAGGTTTATATCTCAATATTCGATAATTATTTAATGTTAATTGGGTTTTTTCTGATATTGAGTATTTTTTTCTCATGAAACCCAATTTTTTTTCCATGAAGACCACCTATATTTTGGAGGATATTATTTGAGCCTTTTTTATATATTTAAATGACTCTTGGGTGGATCATATCTCTCTCGTATAATTCTATTATAATAAAATATATAAATATGGAACCATTAAAATATCAATATGTTATACTAAGTAATTATACTTATTACTTGATAAAAATAGGTGAATCATCTATAATTATGTCTAGAATTATTCGGAATATGACAGAGAAGGTGAAATTAATTAACGAACACTTCACAAAAAATAAAATACACAAAAACCCTTTGTCTATCATTGATGGTGAACTATGGAATTATGAATTTGGTGGCCATATATTTTTTTGGGTTCTATATAATTCATGCCATCGATAAATGGGTTATTTGAAAAAGTTAATATCAATATATTTCAGGCCTTAGATAAATTTGGAAGAGTTGGAAGAACAATTTATCAGTTTTATCAGACTAATAATATTAGTGCAATTTATATCAATTTCCATATTTCCCATTATCAAAAATATTGATGTTACCATATTCATGTGATTCGACATGATGATATGAATATAAAAGTCGATACATCCAATATTATTATAGCTAACAATGTACTACAAGGTAATTTAAACTAGCTTTTTTAGGATATATTCAAGTATATATTTTTTCATGATAAAACATGGGAGAAATATATTGAGATTAATATTTAATAATAAGACATGATCCTTTGGGATGTTGGTTGAAGCTTCCTATAGATGAGAAGCCTGCTTGTTGGGAGGTTGTAAAGACCCTATAAATTTTCATGTTATTTTAATAGTTAAAATTTTCATTTTAATACCATTTTATTGTACATTTATGATGGAAATGTAATTATAGGTTATTCAGAAAGTTTGGGGGGAAAAGGAGAAGGGGATGTGGTACATAAGGAATCACGTACATGGTGGTCTAGTTCCAGGTACCTAGTGGGGTTTGGTGATGTAGGTATTTTAGTTTGAACCAAAAGGTACCCATTTTACTTTTTCAGTTTTATCTATAAATATCTAGAAAATTTCAATTTTAAAATGTTGATTTTTTCATTTAAACCAAGGTTTTTACCCAAAATTTATTATATCATTTGATTTCATCAAAAATTTTCCATTTCACCACCCACATGTTTATACGATCTCTGCCTCATCCATCCATGGTTAAACAATTTTCACAATTTCTCTATGTGACTTTTTTCTTGTTAAAAATAATTGAATAAAAAAGTTAATAACATAGATCTACTCTAATTTATCCACAACTGTTATTTCATGATAGAAATGGGTATAATCAAGTTTATCTTGGAAATATTTCTTTTTAATACCGTAAATTGCATATATTCCATTAAGTATAGAAGATATGTGTTACTTTCCTAGGTAAATTAGAGGTGAACATTTGTTTTTTCCCTCCATTCATTCTTTATAAATGGTAATGGTTGTGGCCAATTTCCCTACACTTTCTAGATGATCTATCTAAGATTATTTATGGAATGTATTATATTACTTAAATCCTCAAATACATTATTAAATCTATTTTATGGGTGAACTGATTCTTCCTCTGAAACTAATAGTGGTATAACCGATTAAGGTGATGATTCCTAGTAAAACTAATTATAACTAAGGGTTTTCAAAAAATAATTGTTTCTATAAATATATAATATCTATAGTTAGTTGATTACATTATATAGGGAAATGATTGATATATATATATATATCGTTTTATATCAATTTATTAGAATCCTTATATTCTGTGTATACATTATTGGAATATATGATATATTTATTATATTTAAATAATATTTATTAAGGAAACATTTAACTTGTACCCTACTATCCATTATTGATTAAGTGCATTGTTATCTTATACTATATGTTTGTAGTTAATGTTACATTTCTAGTTTTTGTTTATAATGTTGGATTGGTACCCAAGTGTATATTTT
Source organism: Viscum album (assembly GCA_963277665.1). NCBI lineage: Eukaryota > Viridiplantae > Streptophyta > Magnoliopsida > Santalales > Viscaceae > Viscum > Viscum album. The sequence goes on along the minus strand of OY728152.1, from coordinate 1,613,077,768 downwards.
TTTGGAATAATGGGTTACTCTCACAAGTCCCTGAATCATTATACCCATTCCCCTGTTTCTAAAGGGACATGTTGTGTGATTTCCCAAACATAGTGCACTGAATCCTCATTCCAACTATGATACATTCTTATAGGGACCTGTATATATTTCACAGACACACACATACACATATATGAATATATTTGTATGTATATATATCTAATGAAGATTTATAGATTTGGGCATGACCTACCATTAAAAATGATAATATTGTGACTTCTCATATCATAAGATGAGTCCCAAAATATGTAGATTTACTAGGGAACCTACCTTGTAATGAGCTACTTTTAATTTCTCATGTTCATGTTTGATAAAAATTTAATCAATATATATCATTATATTATTTATTCTGATAGATTTATATTATTAATTTAATATACTCGTGTATAAGAAAGGTTATTATTTGTGGGCTGGAAACCATCTACTAGGTATTTTCATAAACATTCCATATACAAGAACCAATATGATGCATGAAAACCCTTTTATAAAAGACCCATGGAAAGTAAATCCCCCATAAAAATCATTGAATATAGTACACATATATCATGGATCATGGGTGATATAGTTTTTGTATTATAATGGATTAACTATTCATTGGAATAAATTCTATTCATTGTACTAATTTGGAGAGATTTCACATATTGGAGAACCATTTTGAGACATAGTGGTATTTTTTATTAAATAAATTATCTATATATACCTTTTTATTTATCTCACTTACTCTTTATATGGTTTGATCCTTTTTAGCATGTTATTTTTAGGGATACATATTTCTGTAGTGATATGAGTTTTTTATTATCTTATTTGTTAACTTGAATATATTGAAAATTGATTAAAAGCATTGTATTACTAATTTTATTACCAAAAAATGTAATGGTGAAAACCGTATACCACACATACTTTACCAAAAATGTTGTTTTAATGCCAGAATATAGTGATATGGTTATATATTTGAGGTGTTATGAGGATGTGATTATATAGCCATAACAAATTATGAATCATAGATATAAATTTTTAGGTCTGGATTTTGGATATGTTCTTATATCGTATGACTATTTGGTGAGGTAGTCTTCTCTCTAGTAACACGAGGATGAAAATATTTGTCCAACTTATTTCCTCTAGTTAGTTATTTTGATGCATGATTTTATGATATAGTGACAATATTAATTTTGGTAGAATATAATAATGTATACTAATCATAAAATTCTAAATTAAATATTTCTACATAATTATTTCAACATTAGATGATGATTATGATTGAATATATAAATAAAATGTTTATTTTTATGTAGTTGAATTCCCTGGTAAAGAATATATGGTTGATAATTCTCTTAGTAGCGATTTTTTAATGTAGTTTGTGAATGATTCACAAAATAAAAAAATGGACTAGTAATTTCACTGAGTGGAAATTTAAAGGTATAATAATAAATAAATCATGTTTTCTTTATTAATATAAATGCTCGTCTTTTTTGTTGGTATAATTCCGGATAATCATGTTTTATAAAAAATGTTTAGTTTATTTGAATAATTTTAAATTATGATGATATTAACAATGAATGGTTTTATTCATTTGACGGAACTCTCTACTTCATAAACATCTTTTGGATCATTTTTCTATAATGAAGTAGGTGATGAATAAAAAAACATCAATATAGTTGGGGTTCACATCCAGGTTCAACCAACTGGTATAATTATGCTAAATTCTATTATTTGTGTTCGAGTATGATGTGTGGACATAATGAGTTTCTGTCTCACTACCTAACTTATCAAAAAGTTAATTTCAAGAATTAAAAGTCTTCTTTTCTTAAACAATCCATTACTATTTATAAATGTAAGTGGGATGAAATATCCTTGGACGTTTTTATTATGTTACCTCAATATCCTTTTAGAAGGAATGTGACATAGTGGATTATCAATAAACTAACTAAATTAATCAATTTCATTATCATTATGGATAGTATTAAAGAGAAATATATTATAAACAATTACTTATATAATATTATGAATTTTCTTAGAGTGTTTTTCCTGTTTTAACTTGAGAATAACATAGATTCAACTCTCAATTTTGGATGAATTTTCAAGAGGTGATCGGTAGTTTGTTGAAATTTATCATTACATACAATTCTCAAATTATTGGTTAGATGGAGGGGTAATTAACGTTCATGTGGAAACAATCTATTAATGAATTATTTATTTTATAGTCTAATTGGAGAAGGATCTATTATTGATTGTGTTATCATATAAGATCATTTTTGAGTATTTAGTCGAAAAATACCCTTTTAAATCTATTTATAAATAAAAATGGTATTATCATTTATGTTAGAATAACGTGATTGAATCTTAATTTCATGGGGAAATAATTTTGAATGATATAACTAATAAGATTGATTTACATTTTAAATAGTTGATGAGTGAAAATCTATCTATAAATATATGTATATTATCATCACCAACCATTGGAGTTTTCAATGGTTGAATATGCATTAAATAAAATTTCTCATTAAATAAGAGATATGATGTTAGAGAATTCATTGGGATTGGTTACTAAAGGTATCAACGTGACATGGTCATTTAGATTTTGTCAATATTTGTGTTTATGTACACTGTGTAATAGTGAAGGAGATTATGTAATAGTTCACTATATAGTCATTTATGTGACATGAAATATCACATACATATGCCATTTTATCCTACTCCTAAACATATTACCAGTTAAATATCATCTAAAAATTATCTATATGATTTTTGAAATCCAAAAAATTAATATGACATATAAAAAATTATTCAAAGTTAATGATTCATGAGTTGTAAACATTAATTCTTTCAAAATAATTATGAGGCCTTTCTTACATTAACAGTTAGAATATTGGATTGCATGATGAATTTGTTGATGGCTATATAAAGACGCTCATGGTTAGTTATTTTTTATACCATTATATATGATTTTTTGGTTTAATATCTTTTTATCATTCTATCATTATAATTTAAATTAAGATTTTAGTAGACGATGGATTGGAAGACATATTTCTCAAGTGTTTGAATATTCGCATATGCCATGGGGTCCCTTATATTATGGTTATTGTTTCATTTTTCTTGGTGATATTTTTAAATAAAATTATGATAATAATGAAGTGTCTAAATCATTAGAGAAATGTTTTTACATTCAACATTTTATTTATTTTATATTAAAAAAGCTGTATATTGTGGACTAATGGGTTTTCATTATTGATTTTCATTTCATATGAATTAATAATATCCCTTGGAAAACAATTTAGGCGTATCATATCCACTTGTATCTCATTGAAATTAAATTATTGAATGATTAAAATCTTGAAACATGGTAATTCCATTTCAATGGAATAACCAAGACCAAATATTTTGTTTTACTTATAATTTTCTAGGATTATGGAATGGAATTTATATAAAAAGATCATGATATTATAAAATTTATATGACCATGCAATTGTTTTTTGGAAAATGGAAATAGAAATTTTATATGAAAATTGAGAACGTTTTCATAATTTCACTATTTTGTGGTTAATATATAACTATATTATGGTTATATCCACCATGAGGACAGACTATGTCATGTTAATTGTTAACATGTAATTGTCCAAAATTACATGGCTCTATTGGGAAATATTTGTTGGTGGTTTGGAATATGATTCCATAACACCAACAAAATGTATAGAAATCCAAATTCATAGTAATCCTATAATGGCATAAAGAAGTCAAAATACCATCTAATTAAAATGAAATCCCAAGTTAACATGCATTATGATAAATAACTGAATCTCAAACAATATCACCTCATGGGAAAATATTGTGGTTTTTTGCACATGTAATGATTTTACACTAATGATTGATCACACAACAGTTTGTATCATGAATGGGCGAGGGGAGTATAACGTTGAAGAAAATTTTAATCTTGTTAAAATTTTCAAAAACATTCTTTAGACTGGAATAGGAATTCCTGCATAAAAAATGAAGGTTGAATTTAACCAAACCAAAAATAAATAATAAACATGGTCTGAGATTAATTTCGGTTTACATAGTAAATAATTAATAAAGTGGTTATAAATAATAAAATAAATAAAATATAAGTTTTTATATTAATTTATTTATTCATCATAAATTTTAATTTAAAATTTTTATATTTAAAGGTTATATTTGAAAATTTTATTAAAACTACCACAAATGGATTTTTGGGTGATTTGATAAAAATATTAAATAAAATAAAATATATGATATTTAAATTATATAAAATTATTACGTAACATATGAAATTTTACTCTTATTATATCATTTTTCATCAAGATTCAAAAAATTTATAATATAAATGAGTTTATATTAATATATATATATATATATATATTGAAAATATAAAAGAATTTATATAAGAGTAAATGTTAAACGTTAATATTTATTTATTTTATGGAATTCGATTAAATCATGATAAATAATAATGTATTCATAATATTATCATGTCTGAAGCATTTATAAATTAATTATATCATGCCTAAAGTTATTAGTTTGTCATTTATTTATTGTATTCCCTAGCATATTATTCATGTATATAATGATTACATTATGAATATATTTTGGCATTAGTTTAATATGATAATAATTATTTTCCAAATTACCATACCAGAATTTTAGGAGTTATGTTTTTGGTGTGATAGTTGAATATGTTTTTGTAAACCTTGATTTTTACATGTTTATATGTTATGATACTATATATAATGGATTGTAATAGATCTTACATATTTAGTGTTAGTGTTATGATAGAATTAGGAATATCTTATGTAAATAACCATGGTTAGTTGTACATTGGGTTGAATTTATCATTGTCCTGGGAGAGATATCCCCATCTATAAAAGTTGGAGTAGACTGGATACCGAAAAATTCATGGTAACTATTGTGGAGATCGTTCATTAAATATTATTTTAACACTTAAATGAAAGGGTTTAATGTAATGTATACATTTCTTGAATTTTGATATATGTAAATATAGTTAGATATTAATTTGGGATGGTAACACAAGTAATGGGTTATGTAAAGACATACACATCAATATGGTTTGAGCATATTAATTTGGTGAAATGCTGGGAGATTCAAAAAAATCATTAGAATCTTCCATAAATTTAATGGGAATAAATTACAAAATGTGGAGAGATTAAAACCATATGTAGTACTATATTTCATTTTCATTCAAATTTAACAGATGTTCAGGCCTTGATAATCCAATTGGGTATGTCTACATTAAAAATTGGTGCCCGTGGATTTTTTTGTGAAAGGAGAGAAGGTTATTAGTTATACTTGTTATCCTAGATGAATGATAAAGATAGAAAATTGGGTTAATTTTTATATCGTAAAAAATATTATACATTTCAAACCAATCACCATTGAATCTTGGAACCGAAACTATTATACATTATTTTAAACATTGTACGCATTGGAAAATAAATGAAGGGGACACATGAATATTTCATTGTGGTATGTGGAAAAAATGTTGGATTTTGTTCCCTAGATGAAACTTTTGTGTGCTTTATGATAAAATGTACACATTGTTTAAAATATTAAAAACACCTTATATTGTAATGATTGTTCTTATGTGTAACGTAGTATCTAATAATGTCTAAGAGTAGCAATCACCATGAAAGTTCAGAGTAGTTGTCCACTATGAAGAGTAATTATAAGTTTTAAGATAGTATTCTTAAATATATATTCTATATTATGATGAAATAATTTTAGTGACACAATTGATACATGTTATCTTGGATGGAGACTATAAGAACGTTGATGCACCTTTTCAGGGTATCTTCCCTCTGTAATATCCATTGAATGATTTTATATGAAACAGACCTTCCAAGTAGAAAACACGCATTAATATATTCCATTTTATGTTCCTATATATGGTTTTTTATTGATCCATAAAATTTTATTTTATTTTCAATGATTCATCAATGACTTGTACATTTATATATTGACGAAATCCATGATGAGATATATGAGTGGAAAGGCATGATACCTTGGTTGTGCCACAAATAATATATTATTAAAATATAATGCGATAAAGGATTTTTTTCCATTGAATTATTTCATTGAATTATACATCTCAATCCCTTTCATGTAAATGATACATCCTAAATAAATCGATGTTCGTGGTGTTCTATAGGAATGGTTCATTTCAATAAAATAAAAAATATTCACATCGATCACATTGGTTGATGACACCATAATGCACCTTTCATGATTAGAGATATAATATTAAACGGATTATATTATAGGAAAATCGTCTATATAAGGTTTTATGTAATTATATTATTAACATATTTATATGGGTACCTTGGCATATTGTTAGACATTAACCATTGACTGTAGGATGATTCACCAATTGACACTAAAAAATAGGCCGAGAGGGTCACAAACAATGTGTATATAAAATCATATTTATAATATATATTATTATTTATTATTTAACATGTTTTATAAATATTATCCCTTCTTGTGGTTTAATAATTATTCATGTTTTATTGACCACATAAATTCCTTCATCATTTATTCAAAAGAATATTATCTGAGTTGAATATAAAACAAATATTTATATTATGTTTACTAAATATAATATTTATATATTTATATGTGAATAATATAGTGATATTTATTTATTAAATTATTATCTAGTATTCATGTCCGGATAAATATTGTAATGTAACGGAGGACCGAGTATAATGGTATAGTGATAAATAATATATTTTTAATACTATTTTAGTAAATAATATTATATTTAATTCATGATTTTGGACAATGTCATGAAATAATAATATTATTATTATTACTATTATTATAGAAATGTGGTTCAGTGGGGATTTCTAAAATAATAATGGTATATATGCAATTATAATATTCTAACCCAAGTAGTATATTACCCCAATTAAATTATTTTTTTGGTGATCCCATGCATTTTTTTCATTATGAGATCCAAAGAGAATCCTCCCAAATAACTAGAGAGCTCCCTCTCAAAAACTCTCTCAATAATGCAGAACAATTCTCCTCCTCCACTATCAAGTCTAAAGAGATAGAGGAGAAAAATTTCTTGAAGAAGTTATTGGTGTGATCAATATCGAATGATGCAAGCATTAGGATCCTCCATGATAGCACATAGAGATTCCAATGATGATTTTCATAGGATCATAGAACACATGCAGATCATTTCTAGATATAATCTAAAATTAATTCCTACAATGAAATGATGATATGATGTAGATTCGTTTTTAGATCCATAATCAAATAAACAATTTCTTTGAATTTAATTATACAATTTCATCAATTAATTTTCAATTTTATGTTACTATTTGATGATTTCTATTTATCTATTTTCTATATTATTTGATTCAATTCCATTGATCATGGATTTTATGATTGTGATAATATTGTTTTAATTATTAATCAACTCAAATATACATTATATGAATTCCCCATATTCTACTTCTACCACACTCAGAGCCTAAAAGTAGTACCGGTGGGTTCACATAATATTTTAGAATTATCTAAATATACATGACTGAATTAAAATAAATTGTTAGTTTTCCAATATATATTAATTATTCTATAATATTAAATGTGAGATCAGAATATACCTCTTCATTTCATGGAAATATAATCAAATAATTTAATTTTATGACTTGAATAATTTCAACGATCTCATCTAGAGGGGATGAAGAGTCTGGACGAAAATCATAGGTGTAAACACCATGTAACCCATAGGTACACAACATGTAATAGTTTATAACTCGCTTAAATTAATTCTGAATAAATTAAAAAAATATTAATTTATTACATGTCTTGAATATAATTATACAATTCATGTTTAATCGGTCATCATTTTGCATGTTTAGCTGGAGTATATAGTAAGTTACATAAGTTCACAATGTGTTGTCCTTTATTCAGATATGGTTTTTGCATCCTCTTACATGTCTTACATAACTAGTATCATTCTAACACAGAGACCATAGACTTTATAGACTATGTACATGATGTGTACTACAGAATAAACCATGTAACGATTACACCATGAGTCCCTGGTAGTGGTATTTGGAAAAAATTACATAATAATTCATTTCAAGTAAACTACAATGTACATTCCATGTATGTTTATCAAATCATAGTAAAAAAAATTAATTTCTCGTATTATTCAAACCTTATCATAATGAGTTATGTGTGTTCAATAAAATGATAGTACATTCCATTTGTTGGGATATATATATATATATCTCTTAATATCATTTTTGTGATACATTTTGATATATATATCACATATAAGTCATATTATATGTGTTAATCTATGTGCATTGAAGAATAACATGCTTCATAACTACCATGTGTATCAGGTGATAAATATGTTGATAGTAAATGACATGTAATTAATTGATAAATTTTACATGCCACATAAAACAAGAGTAAACACTATATGAGTATAATACATGTTGGGTTGTTCATATGGGTACACAAATCATTCTCATAAAGGTAAATCATTGTACTTATTTAATATTATATAAATTGATTTAATTAATTTAAAATTATTTTTGATGAGATTATCAATAAAATTTATATGATAATTAAGATAAAATAAAATTATAATTAAAGGGGTAATTTATTGATTGTAGGAATATTTCTTTAATTAAGAATGATTAGAATTTAACGATAATTTAATGAATAATTATTTTCATACATTGGGATTATAATGATCCGAGAACAAAAAATTTTATGTGATTTTTTTCATTTATGTAATTAATAAATTATATTTTTGAACTAAATTTCACCTCTCATATAATTATGTAAGTTAATTCATGCCCATTGTTATTTTATGTAAACCCCATGAACAATCATTTTGTTCCCCTCAACTATGTGTGAGTAAAATAATATGTAATTATTATAGATCCTAAGATAATAGAGGTGGTTCATGTTTAGAAATGATGTGAAACCAATCCAAGAGATATGCATTGGTGAAAATGTGGAAATCTACAACAAAAACAATAAATGTTTCAAGTTGTTTTTCCCTAGATTTATAATTAGTTTACCATTATCAAGAAAACATTATCGTTAGTAATATACTTTGTTCATAAAAAATAATATTTTATTTCATTCATGGATATTTAATTATAGATGTTTTTTATGACCACATGAATTAACTAATTAACATGCTTGAAACATATATCTAGTATAATTTGACTTATGAGATAATATTATAAAAAAACATGGTTAATATCGTATGTAAATCCCATAAATATTAAATGGAATGTAAGAAAGTTAATAATTGGAATTTTAGGCAAAAAAGATAAAAAAACTCAATAATATATATTAGGTCGCTATAGAACTTCACGATTTGATTTTAAATCATACCATTGTTATATGTAATTTTACAACCAATGTTTTGGTAATCTAAATTATTTGGGAAGTCTAACAATACGTTTTGGTTTTACATAACATATTTCACATCACTAGTTTAATTATAAAGTAAATATTGGTATAATTGACTGTTAAATTATGTACTAACCCAATTTGAGGATATCATGATTGTGGATTCCACTGAATATATCAAAGAAATATTATTCAATGATGTAGGAATTTACAATGTCGACGTAAACTCCTTTAGAACTATGAATTAACAAAATTTTGGGTGATGAGGATGGGAATATGGATACCTTCCACTATAATGTACAAGAAACATGGTATTATGAAGATAATACTTAAGAAAATTCGGTTTTTAGAAAAATAGTGGGAGATTAATAAATATAATATTTATTTATTTGTGAAAATTTTATTAGATATTGTAATAAAACTCTTCTCATCATATTTGTAGAAAATGTATTAAAAATGAAATCAAATATATCACATTGATTCATACTTGATAATGATAACATTATTATCACAAAAAAATTACAATAGTTGAAAATGGAACATACAAATTATCCTACTCCATGAATGGGAATAGTATGTTCTGGAAGAACCTATTCTTATTATGCCTTGTGAAGAGGCTCATTGGAAAGTGTTATCTCTATATGACATACATTTTAAGATGCTATGAATATTTAGTGTGTCATGATATCATTCATAACCAATGAGACTTTGAATAAATATGAGTAAAGAGATCTATATAGCATGATGGATCACATTCAGGATCCCTATCAAGAGAAGGTGAGAAATATGATATATGAGATCTATGATGCCTTTTTTTATCACTAGTCATTAAGAGTTAGGGCCATCTTGGCATCATTTAGTCAGGATTATTTTTCTATATTCGATGTTTTTACATCTTATATATTAAAATCCAAGATGATTTAAGCATAGATCACATAATTTCCTCACAACCCATGTTCATAACCTCTGTTATTTTTAATTATAACAGGAGAAGTAATCATAAGTGTCTATTAATACTTATTAATATGACTCACCATGTTGAAAAGGACTTGGGGTGTGACAAAACTGCTATCCTCATGGTGGATAAGAAAATTATGAACAAGGAAAAGGGTCCCATGACTCATAAATAGACAAAATATCTTGAGAATCATCCCTACATGAAGAGGAATATCTAGTTTAAGGGAAATGAATGAGAATTTGTATATTTTCATGTATAAATACAGGACACCAGGAGAATAAATACACATATAAGAAGTGGTAAGCTAAGGTTGTGTTCTTTATCAAGTGTATTCATTCAATGACTACACATTGGTTAATAGATACAACATTTTGTGTCATATCAATATCCAGATTCTAGAACCATGTATATTTTTTTATTCTTCTGAATGATATGTGGATTTGAGAAATTATAATAGTGTAACGATGGATTCTCTATCCATTAATAAATACCACCATTCATTTCAAATATGAACAATATTTTTTAGATATTTTTATTATGGAGAAACATTTTCCATTAGCATAATATATTTATCATTCTTAGATGCATATTCTTTCATTATCATATATGTAAATAAAATCTGTTTATCTTATAAAGAAAACATATTTTATAGTATGGTATAATAAAATAATGGTCTTTATTGGTTAAATTATGAGATCAATTTATTGTCCATTGATAATGAATCATGATCACATGACTACTATGACACCCATCTATGGAATAACTATATTGGACTTGTATATGAGAATCATTCAAAAAATCCCTATTATAATGGTTATATATTCCCTCTTGAGATAAAACCACTAAAAATTTTCATGATTGTTTACATGAAACAATGACCAAACCACCATTTTATTGATAGGGGAAATGTCCATTGATCTTTTTGGACATATTCACTCTAATGTGTGAGGACCATTTCAAATAGAATATTAAGATTGATAATATTAAATCATAACATTTAATAATAACTTGAGTAGATTTGGATATGACATCATAGTATGATATATGTATATGTCCATTTAGAAATTAAAAAAAAAATTAGAAAAAATTAGTGAATCAACCTCTAAATTTGATAAAAAAAAAGATTCAATTAGATTAAGGTGGTGAATATCATAACCAAGATTTTATCTTCTTTTTATGAGAGATTGAGTTAATATCTTAACTCACTCCACCGTACACACCAAAATGTAATGGTGATTGTGAAAGGGGGAAATATACCGTATTATACATGGTGTGTTCAATTATGGGTATATTAGATAACTCATTATCCTTTTGGGGTATTCATAACAAAATGTACCATATACACTAAAAAATGTACCATGTAAAGTGGAAATTGAAATTTCCATTGAGATATGGAGTGGAATAAAACATGTTTTTCACATACACATTTATTGGGTTGTGAGGTTTTCTCAGGAAAAAAACTAACACCCAGTGAACAAAGTGTATATTTATATGGTACCCTAAGGAAAGAAATTGATACTAACTCTTAAACCACCTAGAAAAGAAGTTGACTGTTAAAAGAAAATATTTCATTCTTTAGTGGTAGTACATCATCAAAATAGTATGGAGTTAGTAAGATTGACATTGATGAAGTTGATACTTAGCATATAGAATATTTTATGTAGGAATAGATTCTATATTTCCTCATGTATGAAGTTGTTCATGAAACCCATGTACATAAAAGGATCACTATAGAGGAAAGAAAACAAGATTTTTATGGTTTTCTAGTCACTAATTATATTGACTCGTTATTGTTTAACAATGATGATACTTTATACAAAACGGGGGTAGTTGAGAGATTTGAACATGAATTAGGGGAAAAAGACATGAATCACTAAATGTATTCCATGTATTAGAATCATTTTTTAGGTTTGGTCGAGGTGCTAGTTGATTAAAATCTCGTTTGGATAAAAAGGGTATTCAAGGGAAAACTAAATATTAAAGTACTTTATATACTTATAAAAAAGGATAGTTTGTAAATTTTTTAAAAAACCACATGTGATTGAATATGATGAATCATTTTCACTAGCTTCCATGTTTAAATACATCATGATTTTAATATTTTATGCATATTACCATGAATATTAACGTTTTCATATGGATTTCAAAAACGTTTTTCCTTAATTGAAACCTTTTGGAAGATGTCTACTTGATGAATCTAGATTGGTCTATGGTTTTAGGTCATGCCAAAAGTATATAGAAGTTTCAATTATCAATTAATGGATTCCTAAAAGCATCTAGTTGATGGATCATTTGTCTCGATAAAGCTATAAAAATAATTTTGGTTCATTAAGAATGAATGTGATATATGTTTTTACAAAAGGATTATTGGGAAATTGTTCATTATCCATGTATTATATGTTGATTACATATTACATATTAGAAAAACATAAAAATCATATTTTATATTAAAGAAGAGATATAAATTTATTTATTAAAAAAAGCTGAAACAACCTATATTCTAGAGACCAGGATCATTGGTTATAGTCACAAATTGGCTACATGGAGAAATTCAAAGTATATACGTTGACCAGATTCTAAATAGACATAACATATAACAATCCAACAGGGTATTGGTTCCCATGTAAAATGTTATACTTCTTTTTAAGAAAATATTTCCTCACATATAATAGGAGAAAAATAAAATGAGTAAGATTTCATATTCATTAGTGATAAGATCAATCATGTATTCCATATTATGAAATGAACATGACATTCCATATGAATTGATCATTGTAGGTGGATATCAATATGATATAGGAGAACAACATTGTTCTACTATTAAGGATAAATTAGAATCTAAAAAAGATATGTTATTGGTATATGGAGGAGATGAGTGGGTATCCATCAAGGGTTACACTAATGGTAGTTTTAATCTAGATTATAATTATTTATGCTCACACTCAGGATAAGTTTTCCTTCTCAATAGAGGAGATCTGAGACGAGGGAGTTTAATATAGCCAGTTGTCTTTAATTTTGTAGAGGAGTCTGAAAATATAGTGAAATTTTCTGTAGAATACAATGACATTTGTATATGGATAATTTTCAAAGATCATGATGTTGTATGAATAAGTAAAACCCAATTATGTTTTATTCTAATAATACTTCTTTTTTGTCCCTTGAAAAAGTGACAAGGGCCAATAGACAATGCTCATTCTCCAAAAGTATCTCCACTTGATATTTTTTTCTCAATGGGTTGAATTTGTAGTAAGCATAGTTAACCGATTAGAAAATAAGGTGGTCAACTTTTTAAAAGTCTTATCTCTGTTGAAGCATGAGTTTCATGTGAGATATTGAAACTTGTTGGTTGTTAGTAGTCAGCTCAAGTGCTTGAGGGAGTTTTTAGGAGTCAGGGCCGAAGAGTTTTTTTATTAATGATAATATATATTCAATTTTTTTATTTTAATAAACTCTTTCTCACATCATGATTGTTTTATTCACAACATTTTACATGATAATTTTATAAAGGTTTTTTCCATAAGGAAATATCATAGATTTTCCCCATTATGATGAGAACCTTGAAGAATAATTATAGTATTCTTAAATATATGTTCTATAGATAGATGAAATAATTTTAGGGAAAAAAGGATATAAGTGACTGGGTTTGAAGATTTTTAGGACTGGGGAGGAATCCACTAATGGTGTGTTCTCTTAGTAATATCCATTATAGGATATTGTGAGAATGAAAATGACCAGTAGGAAATCAACATTTATATGTGATATTGGATGTTCCTATATGTGGATGTGTGTATTAGTCCTTAGATTTATGGATTATAATTAATGAGTACTATAGGTTTTGTAAATTTATGTATTGACAAAAAAAGGTTGCATATGCTCATAGTGAGATAGGATAAATTGTGTGTGCCCTGAGTAATATGTAAATAATGAATACCATGACAAGGGATTTGTTCGTTCTGTTATTTAAGAGAATTTTATATCTTATGACCCCTGATAGAAATGACATATCCCAAAAATTTCCATGTCCATGGGGTTATATAGGATTGTTTGATCTTAGAAATGTAAAATATAGAGACATCGATCACATTGGTTGATGTCTCTTGAATTCAACATTATTGATTATAGATATCATAATAAAAGGATTGTATTACATCAAAAATCCATCATAGGAGGTATTATGTCATTGTGATACTAAATACCTTCTCTATGGTTACGTTGGTGCGTTTCAAGATATTAACACTAGGTTTTAGTTTGATTAGATTAAGCCTTGGAGAAATATGACTAGAGGTTCACACACTATGTGTATCACGAAAAAAAAGATAAATAATATATTATTATTTTTTATTTAATAGTATGAGTAAATATTATTCTGACACATGATTTAATAATTATTATTGTTTTCTTGATCACATTTATTCTATTAGTAGCTATTCCAGAGATTATTATGTGATAATAATATTTAAAAAAATTATTCTCTATTTATCGAATATAATATTTATTTAATTATAAGTGAATAATGATGTCATATTAATTTACAATATATATTATCATTATACAAGGTTGCATAATTATAATGGAGGAATGGTGGACTGATTTTAATGTTATAGAGAGAAATAATATATATTCCATATAATTTGAATAAATAATATGTAATTTAATTATTGATATTATCACATGTCATGAAAAAATAATTATATTATTATTTTTGATATAGGGTTATATAGGGACTATAGAAATAATATGGGTACATGTGGAATTATTATTTTATAACCCTATGAGTATATAAATCTAATTATATTTTTTATAGTGAGGCAATTCAATTTTTTGTGCTCAATTATTTCTCGAGAGAACTCTCTCGAATCCTTATAGAGCACCCTCTCTGAGAAAGACCTAAATAATGTATAGAGGTACTCATCCACCAACACTCTCTAGTCAACAGAGATTGATGAGAGCCCTTCCATGAAGTAGTTATTATAGAGACCAAATATGAATGTCCAAAAAATTATGATCTAATATGACACCACGCTAATATTCTTATTGAAATGATTGGAATTTTTCATAACAAGTGTGGATCATCACTATAGATAATATGTTCCTAATTCCTATAATTAAATTATGATATGGCATATAGACATTTTCAAATCCATCAATGAATAATTAAGGTATATAAAGGTAATTATTTTATTCCATGAATTAATTAAAAATAATAAATGATAAACATGCACTTTGGTTCCATAATTTATACATTAGGTATATTATTTGATTGAATTTCAATTATCATGGCATTTATCATTATCTAAGTATCTGATTAATCATCAATCATGAACAAAATGAAATGGTGATCATCATGTATCATCCACATCCATTCTTCTCGAAACCAATAACAAATACCGAATAGCCCTCTCCACCAACACTCTATCTATGAGATTGGTAATTTTTTCTAGTAGATCCCATTCCAGGGGTCATCAAATTTTTAGTGAAATAAATTTTATATTTTAATATATAATTTGACAATACCTTAAATTATGAAAAATTATATTCCTCTAAATAGTCCACACCAGACTACTTAGAAACAAATGAAAATATCATTGGATTGAGATGTTATCTTTTAAATCATTCATATGAAGATAATGAAGTTGACATATGTAGATATCATCAATGAAAAATATGAATAACAACAATTCATTTTTCTAAATAATAATATATAAACATGCTATAGAGAATAATTATGTAATGAACTAAAAAGTAATTTGGTATTGTAGTAGTAAGATGAACACTAAAAAATTTAATAATATTACATGTATGTGTCCAAAGTTTAGAACTAAAAAGATTCAATGAAATATAGAATATGAATTATTGATATACAATAAAAAAATAATTAGTAGAAGATATAAATATTTATTCAATAATAAGAATGATCCAATGAAAACTCAGATAATGAGTACTAGGTCATAGCTCATTATAGATACAGAAAGATATAATATTATATTAACAATTCATACATAATCATCATTTAAAAAAAATACTGTCATGAGAAGGGAAAAAAGGAATACAGACCACAAAGAATCAAACTGGAGGCCAACATGGCCCTGTAATAATGTAGTCCTATGGAATCTTATCAAATAACATTTACCCCCTTGGGATTCAAACGATGACCATTGTAATGTTTGACATTCTCTTAAATAGGCACATCCAGTGAAGCAAGGTGATCTGCTATTTGGTTTCCCTCATGCCATATGTGAACTACATTGATTTTATTGTTGAGAAGGTCTATACACTTCCCGATTTGGTATTTGATCGACCATGTAATGGTGATCCTATTATAAAAGGAATTTTAGAGGATCATAGAATCAGTTTATACCTATGTGATATCAAACCACCTCTAGTGGAACAAGCATAAACCTGATAGAAATGCCATAGCATCTTTCTGAAGGGGGGAGACTTGGCCAAATTAGGATGAGAACACCAATATAACAGAGCCAAATGAGTTTTAGAAAACCCAACCCCAACATAGGACCCCGATAGAGCCCGAACCACCAATATTATGTTTAAGGCCCTGAGAAGGTGGATTCTAAAGGACCCATAGACCATGAACAATGCTTCTACGAAGATGGGCATTATAATATTTCATCAAATACCATGGAAGAGTGGGGGACTCAGTCTAGTATTCATTGAGTTTGACCAGATCGATTTGAAAATTCTACATTCTCTAAATTATGTATCGACCAGATGCAAAGATCCCTTAATTTCTAGGATTATTTTGAGCACACTTGTCGCACCAGAAGCCTGCATGGAGAACAAAGGAGTGATCCTCCTTCTTGGGACCCCTCTCACCCACGCCGTGAAACCACTAGTCTATAAATGACTGATCAACCATGTTATGATCATGTAATGCAGAGAACTCACCAATGTAACCCCACACTGCACTCGTCCGAACCCACTCAAAGAATAGGTTGCTAGTGCATTCCCCTAAGTTGTTATTGCAGCATGGGAATTTGGAAGAAAACAGAATGCCACACCATTTCCTATTATCATCAGTGAGTATGACTTTTTTCTTTAACATTCACACAATAAAATTTTATTTTGAAGGAATAAAAATATTCCAAGGAATACCATCCTATATATCAGCATGGTAAAGCACCTCCATAATACACTATAAGTCTCTTGAGGAGAAATCCCATGTGGCCGATGGTGTGAAAACATAGTGGTTAGGATCCAAAACTAGTTCAATGAGGGAATATATTTCATGTTGGTCCGTATTCAGCACTGCCTTGATAAGGACATGTCACGAGCTAGCCTCCCAAAAGGAAATAATTATTGAAGGGAATCTATAGAATTTGATAACATCCCTGGCCCAGTTATCATGCTAGAATAAAATGTCACCCTTCCCGACGATCCAACAAGAGTGAGTTTAGAGGATATAAATCAAGGGAGAGATGACTGAACAGAATGGAGAAGTGTGGGCATTCACCCAGGATTGGTTGATGGAGTGGGATTTGTGCATTTTTAATCCCCTTAATGAGCGCCGCTCGAGAAACGCCCATTACAGCTTTGTGTACAAGAATATAAGGATGTCCTCATGGATTTTGACAATGGTGAAAACATAAAAAGCTGGCCTTTCCACCATACTCCAGGAAGACCAATGGTGTTTCCCCTCAGACACAGGGTCTAAGATGAAACTAGCCAGAAACATATCGATGATTTTATGATTCCTTTGGGGACTCTGATAGCAGAGAGGGAATGGACTGGAGTTTCCATGAATAACTCTATTTATCAAAGTAATCCTCCTCCAATTGAGAGGTATCAATTTCTCAATATGATAATCCACTCTAAAATCATTGAGGGGAGAAAATCAAAGTATAGGATGTGATGGATACTAGATGAGATAGGAGAACCAAGGTAGTCCTGAGGAAAATATCCCCTTAGCTTGTTGAGGTTGTTCTATACCGCAACTATTCAGTTGGGGGAGCATCTATCGGAGATGTAAAAGTTACCCTTTATCTTTTTGATCATTTTTCCACTCTAGTGGAAGTAGTCCAGAAGAACCTTAGAAATAACTCTAATTGACCTTTTCATAGCTTTCATGAAGAGTTTGGAATCATTTGAAAACACCAAAGGAGAGATGGAGGGAGACATCATCCTTCTACGGTTGGGCATGATCTCACCTTTTCTCATGCTCCTGTGAATCAGGAGACTATGGAAGTCCTGGAAGAAGATAAAAATACTCAAGGAGATGGAATCGTACTACCTGAGCCTACGGGTGGCCTTGAAGAATCCAATGTTCTTCCCCTGAAAGGTAACTTCTATCCATGGGGAACTGGAACACCTAATGTATTGATCAATATTTTTGGGGGAAAGGCTAATACCTCTTTGAACATTGTTGATGACACCCCACTCAACAATTTCATAGGTCTTATTAATTTCCATATTTAAGGCCATGTGGGATCCCCGACATTTAAGATTTATGTATGTGATCATCTATTTTTCCAATGTGACGGTTCGTTGGATTGAACGACCTTTCACAAAAATGTGTTACATCATGGAGACCCACCGAGGAAGGTTATATGTCAAACAAGAGTTAATAAAGTCGGCCAATATTTTATACAGGAATTTTCTCATGCTCACCGGCTTATAGTGCATGATGAAGGAGGGGTTCATTGATTTGGGTTGGAGAAAAATGATAGTTGTGCATGCTACCCTTGGTAAAATGCCACCCCGAATGATGTCTAGGATATCTGGGACAACACCAGCTTTCATCACCTAATAAAATACCAATTAAAAATATACCAAAATGCCATAATGGATTGGGGAACTGTCAGGATTAAGATTTTTCAAAGCCTCATTGATTTCATTATCATCATAGATAACACTAATCTTGTCATTGTCTTTGATAGATGGGTGATTTGGGATCACATCAAAGGGATCTGAGCCCCCTGCCCTAGTAACCCATTCAACTTGCGAGGGATTGAACTAGCGAGGAGGTCCATGACGAATGAGTTTGCAATGCCTCCCACAAGGCCTCCGTCATCTGAATATGTACTTTCATCCAAAAATATGTTAGGTTTTACTGGTTTATTCTCATATCATACACAATTGTGAAAGAACCTGGTGTTCTTGATTCCCTCATAGATTTGTTGGACTATATCTTAGGCCCTTTACTATTGTTCCTATTTGAGAAACATAATAGCAAGGGAATATTTCTTACTTGAAAGCTTCTCAAATTTCCATTCAACTGAAAACATCTCTACATTTGTATCAAGATGTTCCACATCCTGCATGGAAACATCAGAAAAAAAAATTGAGGGAGGGATATCTTAGGCCCATAAGGGAAACTTGGCCATGAGATGTATCAAGTTATTGTGCAAGGAAACCCTAGTTTTACCTTAAGAGGATTCTCCCCAGAGGGCCCTTACAAGATCATGAGACCCCGACGTGTTATCCCAATGGAGATTGAACATGAAACATGAATGGGGTATCTTCCTAGGAGCTAAAGAAAATAGGAGGGGAGAGTGGTATGATAGTGCCCAAACAAGGTAAATAACCTTTTCATTGGAAAAAATGAAAATGTCCAGCATATTGACCACGTAGTGGTCCATGTGGATCCACGAGTAGTGAGGACCCTTTCAAATATTACACTAGGTAAAAATATCACCTAAGAATCCATGGTCGTAGAGACCATTCCCACCCTTGAATTGGACAATGTCAAATCTAGCATTCTAATTGAAGGGGCCTCTGCTCTTAATCCCTTCCTGGTGTGCAATGTTGTCAAATTCACCCTTGAAAATCCATGTATGGCTTCCTGGGTCGAAATCGTTTATTTCATTCCATATGATACCCTCATATGAGGATCACAACTCCCATATATGAACGATATGAATTAAGAGAGACATCCTTAAATCACGTTATAGTTGATTAATTGATCCCCAACCTCAACTAGGTTATCCTTGATATCCCTATGCCTAAAGATCTATATATTTTAATTGGTGGGTTTTTCATGCATGTAACAATTCGGGTGATGTTTAATGAAGAATACATAGATTATGGAGAGGGTTTTATTGGGATCATGAAGAGAAAAATCATTCAATTTTTGTTTCTTGACATCATAGTCGAGGAAACCCACTTTAGCATGTGTACCATGTCTGCGAGCATTAAATATGATGGTATAATTCATTGAACGAAAATGGTTAGGGTAATGGATCCATAAAATGTCACCATGGTGAAATGGGAGGACAAATGCAACTTTGAGTTCTTATATATTAAACATGTTCACCCTTTAATGTTATATTCTAGAATATATGGAGTAGATAAGGTCACTGAGAATAGGAAGAGTGTCGAGGACGGTGACTTGCGGGCTGAGTGATTCCATGATAATAAGCTTTACTTTTTGGATTGAGAGGTCATCCACCAAGATCGCAGAGGGGTTGGGAGAGGCTAGACACTCTCTGGGGGTTGACTTAACATTTCATGAATCAGAGATCCCTAGGAGTGGATTCCATTCACTCAACCCCAAACCCATGGAGGAAGTATTGGAGATAGATCCAAGACTCCCTCCCAAACCCTTTGAAAAACTACATAACATAACCTTGGGAGGTGGTCATAATTCCAGAAGACCAGACTAACTAGGCCAGAATCTTTTCTCCCACTATTTTAAATAGAATCCTTTCGATATCAAGGAGTAGAGAAATGGTGGCATAACATAGCCGACATGAAGGATAAGACTACTCCATGATAAGGAGGTAAGATCCATGACATCCACCCTACCACCTTGGTCATGGAATCCAAGTACATTCTGGGTTTCACTGATGGGATGTGCGAGGGAACCAACATGGAGACATAGGGGCACTGGGGGATGCCTGATAGAAAACATATGGAATTTTTGGAGGAGGGTCCATCTAACTAACCATGTATCCAGAACTCATGAGGGGAGTCCGCCTCTCACCATGGAGACATATTATTTATAGTTTTATGAAGATATATTATAGAGAATGGTTATTGATAAGTCATTCTCTATGTAGATTCATGATTGCAACACATCTGAGAACCACCATGTCATGTTATGAGCACAGATATTGTTGTTGAGGGAGTCTTCAGTCACATTAAAGAATCCATCATTCAGTAAATGGAGTGGGACCCTGGGGAGGAGAGCTGCAAGACCACCAAAAGGGGACCCAAGAACTGGCAGAACTGTAAGACCACCGGATGTGGGAACCGTTCCAAACGATGGAGATGGGATGTGAGTCATGACGGGGCAGGAAGGTGAACCAAGGAGGAGACATGGTGGAACTGATGGAACATAGGAAATATGGATGGAATATGGGGAGTCTTGATTTAAGGACTATAGGGAAGATGAGGCCGATGTCTAAGCAATCAAAGGAGAAATGGTTAAAAAAAATTGAACGACTGAAGATGCGTCATCGGGGACAAGCAGTGGATTCATATATTATAACTAACGATATTATAGAAGATATAAATATATTAACACTCCATATATATATATATATATCTATTGAGAATAAAATTTATATTTATTTAATTCATGTTAAATAGATCTGAAAAATTCAAATGATAATCCATGATTTCCAAACACACGTCGTATTTGAAATTTGAATTAAAACATCCATAGAAAAAAATAATGTCCCTCATAAATTAGAATCAATAAATTTTTTATTTAATATATTCTAAAACAACCATTGAATTTCCTTATATAGGTATTTTCTCAAGAAAAATCATATAAAAAATCATAGACTATTTGATAATTTAAATCCAACTAATGACTTGTTCAATGTGGGGTTTTCACTGTGTGAGGATTTCTCCAAATGTATGGATGATAGTGTATGCTTGATTCCAATTGTAGAGTTATTGAACATGGATTTTGATTCCAATGAGAGTTTCTGAATGTGTGGTATATAATTCATGTTATATTACTTAGGTTAATTACATGAAAATGTTAGGCATCAGAATATGAGGGTACTAAAATAAAATTTAGGTTCCTAAACAATAGGTCATCATAAATTGGGATTCCAATCATGGGATTTCAAACCCTTTCTAGGTTTCCATTTCAAATTATATACAGTGATCCAGAACTCCATTAAAATTCCTATAATGCTTTATAGATTTATATTTTACACAAATTTAATGCTAAATTGTAGTTTTAAAAATTTAATGAAAATATAATAATTATTCAATTAAATATAAACCTGAAATCCCTGAAACATAATTTATTAGTAAAATAATGAATTGTATATGTGAGTATCAAAATAAATGAAAAAATGATTTGATCCAAATTCATGTGTATGTCAATATCCCCCTACTGATTATCACAATACACATAACCAATTTATAAAAAATGGTAATTTATGAATCACTTAATAAAAAAATACACAAATAAATTCACCCATAATATTGAAAAATTGAAATTTATGTGTGTAATTTTTTTTAAGATTTATTTAATGTAGATAGAATAATAATTCAGGTTTTTAAAAATTAAATAAAAAATATTAAATTTTGTACAGAACAGTAATTGAATGTTATATAATTGACAATTAAGAGAATTCTGAAAATGAGTAGTCTAGGACATATAATGTAATGAAAAAATATTTTACCAATTAAATTTCCCTTCATATAATTATATAATGTAGTATAAAACACATAGATAAAATAAAAAAAATATCCTAAATTAAACACTAGTATTCATAAAATCCAATAAGAATTCAAAATATTATAGTCGGACAACAAATAGAAAAATAAGGCAATAATAATATGATGATTTGGCCCTACTCAGACAACTAGAGAGACATCACTCATGGAAAAAGATGTACAAATAAACCATAATCATAGAAAAAAAATATTAATTTGAATATGAATATATATATATATATAACATTGAGGGAAATTTTAAAATTTATCAAGAATTAATGAAATAAAAAGTCATTAAAATAATTAAGGAACCTCTACTAAATTAATAGAAACAACACAATTAGAATAATAATATGACCATTACAAAATGTAATCCAATCGTTAGATTTTTAAACTCCTATATGAATGTATAAATCAAATTTAGGTATCTTATACATGAACGTGTGATTTAATTATATCATGGTATAAGTAAAAAAATGTTTTACAACTGATAAATTAACCATTATAATTTTTTTTGTAAAATGTAAATGTTTAATTACAATTTTTCATTTAATTAATGATTTAAATGAAAATTTAATTTCATAAAAGATATTCATATATTAATATTATGTTTTATTTTAATTATATGACAATTTTATGAGGTCTTAATTAATGTTTCAATGGTTTATATGATCTGTTATAATATAAGAGTCACTGTTTTCTAAATAAATGGTGATCTAATATAAAAATTAAATTTTCCCATATTAAAAAAATTATTTCCATAAATTTGAGTTCATTTTAAAAATATACACATAAAAAACGTGATAGGGTAATTTTTATAGATAGTTATGAAATTTTTGAATTTTTTGGGAATAGAAAAATACAATAATTTTGAAACTAGATATGTACATTGATTTTTGAGTCAAAAATGATATAATGATGATGTAATAACCCACCATTTTAAATAAATCCTAAACTTTTTAATTTATTTTTTCATATAAATAAATATAATTGATTGTTTTGATCCAAAATAACAATCTAATGAATCTAATAATCAAGAATACCCCTCTCCCCTAGTAAATACCACACATCACTACCTCTTTTAATGACACCTTATAATCTTTTTTTGTCATCTATATTCATCATAGTTCACTTCCCAAACATCTTAACCATGTCTAAGAGCTTATTGTCTCAACAAAATTCAAAACCCATGTTCTTTAAGGAGGTTCTCAAGGAGACGATATTCAAGAGGTAAACCACGCCTTTTTCCCTTTTAAATTACTTCATTATTCTACCTTATCCTCACATCCCCTTTCAATATGGAATGTTAACTACAAAATTACATATATACTATTATTTATTGCGATAATTTATTATCCATATTAAAATACAATCTTATCTCCCTTAATTCTAAAAACAAAAACATCATCTGTTATGTGTGGATTCACAACTTTCAAGGATATTGGGTTTTCATTTTCAATTACAACCTTCAAGGATGTTCATAAAGACATTATTATGTTTAAAAATTAATTTAATACATATATTATAATTTTGTTTCTAGAACTATTTTATAGATATATTATTATATATATTGAAACTAGTTGGTGATTGTCGTAAATACTGACTAACTGAAAATTATATTTTTATATGATTTTCGAAATCCACATAATGGGTGAGCGGGAACCATACAATTCCAGATAACCAATTAAAAACACCACCAAAACATCATTCAACAGTGCCTTGTGCTGTCGGAAAAACCAGATTCAAAATTCAAACGTAGAGAAAAACCTTAGCATTGGGCCATAAGCTGAGAGCTTTCGGAGCCACGAGCCGCAGACCATGGCGCACAAAACCTAAATTTCATTATGTTGCTTCAACACATTCAAATAGATAACAGCTCCACAATTTTTAAACATTAAAAATTTGAAAACCCCCATAATTCACAGGACCTCAGCATTTGCAGGTACCCATAGAACAACTTAGCATTCAAGAAGTTCAGGAACCAGAAACTGATTCGCACCTTCAACCCTTCACTGCCTCCACGAACATCAAAAAATTAAATTCCAAAATGATCCCAAATGCTAGAAGTCCTCACAAATAGAAAATCTGAACCAAAACCATAAACTTCACCACTCTCTCAAAACATAGAACTTCCAAAATCAAGGTTGCAGACCAATACACCCACATAAAGAACCCATTCACCATGACACCAACAATGGTTGCCGGAATCGAAGCTGGGACCCCACCCCCTCCCTTCCCCATCACTGGTTGTCGTAAATACTGACAAAATAAATAAAACATTTATCCTTAATGTTTTACCTAATATATCATCATCATCTCAAAAAAATGATATATAATTCCATTTTATATTCATAATGTATATTAATATCATATAATTTCAATGGTGTAAAATTATATTTATTTTTAACCAATATCTGTACATGTGCACAAGTGAACTAATCATGAAAACCAATAATATAAACACTCCCAGAACTGTGGAATTAAACTCCTTAATTAATTTTAATTTCCATAAATAATCATAATAATATTATAATAAATAAAATTTAGGTGTAATCAGTTCCATATTTAGTTATTAATGTATCTAATTTGATTATCCATGACATTAAGTGTAACTGTTTAATCATTTCGTACATAAGGTAAGGGTATTCTGAAACCCAACTCTCGGCCCTTTGGTTATCCCACTTTAATTCCATTTTTCATAGTGGGGATTCCATTAGTATTCCATAATATATTTTTATTGTTCGTAATTTCTAATTTTTAATCATATACATGTTTCTAACATGGTTTTATGAAAAATATATATACTTATTCAAAGAACAATTTTTTACACAGTACATTTTGATTCATCTTGAGTTGTTTCTTTTTCAATAAATTATGATACTTATTATAAAATATATTTTTTACCCTCATAAATTTGGGAACATGATTTTTTAGTGAATGTATTCTCGATGAATTATTTGTGAAATCAATTCCATTCCATTGGTTATTTCATAACTATGATTGTTATACATTCTATGTGGAATGCATTATTATGTAAATAATATGATTTGGCAGGTGCGCCTATAAATATGTAGTCATACAATACATTATGTAATGTGATGTATCTTATGAGATAATTTGTATTATGTGTCAACATAATGCTATATTTTTCCACAATAATTATTTTATGAATATTCCCATATATTATGAGTGAACATGGTTCTAGTATTGTTCAAAAATATGTGTGGTATTTGACCACCAAGACATTATGATTCATTTTTATTGAATTTCCACATTCCAGGAATTTATATATATTTTCCTATCATGATTTTTATTATGATCCTATTTTTTGATGATTATTATTATTCACAACCATGTTATATTATTCATTTTTCTGTATTCATCTTCTTACTAGGATTTTAGATCACTTCATTCATTGATGTATATCCTTATGTAACTAAATGTACTAAACATGATGATATATTTATAAGGATATACAAGATGGAATTAAATAAATGTTTAGGATTAATTATTCATAAGTGATGTATGGTCATAATTTTCCTATGATAATAACCTTTGGATATGAGATTGTAAATAATTTATGATTTTTATCATAAAATTATGTAATAGTTATTTAAGAAAAAGAAGGGTTTCTATAGTTTGTATCAGATCATGGTATCATAAATTTTCGAATTAGTATTTGAGAATGTTACCAATAACCCTTCAAATAATACTATGTTTTTGTATACAAAAAATAAACAATATTTTTGATACATTTTAAAAAAGGGATATCTTATATATAGGATGGTTACAACAAACTCTAGAAAAGAAACATACATGGGGACTTGACCCCGCGACACACACCCCTATCCCCTCCCACCCCAATAACCCCACACATAATGGTCTCATATAAATTCCATTAGTGTTAATTACACCAAATAAAAAATTATTTATTCATAATTTTATGGATTAAGTTTTTCTTTAATACCATTTCAATTATAGAAAATTTTGGGAACCAAGAGAATAACGGTCAACAACCCACATGAAGGCCAATGTAGTTATAGCACGAATGACAACCAAAATTGTATTTGATGTGGAGTTAAAAACATCATCGATTTGATTACCCAATTGTCTCTAGATATGAATAATTAGTTAGATGATGTGGAATATTTGGATTCATCTAAGATGATAAAATTATCAATTTGGTCCTTTATGTGACAACAACCACTGATATTTTGTTGATCTTATGATAAACTATTCATATATCAATGGGTAAATTCAATATAGAACATATTTTATGTATATCATTTTTCTAATAAAGATAATGTTACTTATTATGTTAATCATTTAGATTGAGAGGCTGATTAGTGGTGTGTTTTGATTATGAACACCTAGAATAATAATGAAATTGTATATATCGAGTTGGAAGTCAGTACGAAAACATTTCATAACTGCTATTTTCATTGCACATATTCAAAAAAGATAGAGTGACAATTTGTTATGTTAAAGATAAAAGAAGGTGAAAATGTCACAACATATAAATAAATATTCAATATTCTAAAAAAACATTCCTTCAGTGTTTTTATCAACAATCATAGAAAAATAGATATATTATTTAGTTGTTTAAAACCACACATTTCTAAAATGATTAGATTATTTAGATCAATGTAATCTCCTTATAGAGATAGAGTTTGGAGAATAGTCACATGGCTTTGGTGATAAGTAATGAAAGATGGATTTTCAAGCTAGAGGATATAATGAGAATGGTTGAAAGAAATATCAACCAACCACATTTTAATTTTTTTAGAAAAAATCTCATGGGATGTACCTCAAAGGATTGGGGAAATGCTTCCATCATGGAAGAGAATTCCACTACGCTCATGAATATCGAAGAAACAAGAAAAAAATGGCTTCTTTGATGGAGGAATATAGAGATACACTAATTCATTAATGAATTAACATTGGGATAAAGGGATCTTCGAAAGACAATGTATTAATCCCCAAGTCCTCTACCGTAATAGTTGTCAACAACAACAAAAATAAAAAAGTGAATGTGAATGATTATTCCATAACTACTTCTGAAGTGGAGTAAGAATATTTATTTATTAAATGTACACTTCCTATTCACTCAAGAATGGAAAAAAATTATTTTATTCTAGTTAAATGAATTAATTTATATCCTTTATGTTGGTTATAACCATTGAGTCAAATCATCGATATGATGAAGTGGAGATATCTCTAAAAAACCTAGTTGTGAGATCATTGAATCCCATGTGTCAGACACTTCTCATGTTATTGTGTGATGGATTATTCTTCTAGATAATCCTATAATAAATACTATGGTTGAATTAGATTCTATAATGGGAATGGATTGGTTCACATTATATATAGTACAAATAAATTTATGAGGAAATGAAATATTTTTTTCATATTATATACCATATCATAACTTTCTAAAAATATAAGTTATATCATGAATATCATTAGGAATATCCCTCAATGGTGTGGGTGTTGATTCCCTGTGAAGAAGAATACCTTGATAAAATAGTTGATTCAAAAGAATATATAATCATGGATAAAATTCCTTTTGTGAAATAAATTGTTTATGTATTTCAAAATTATATACATAGACCACCCAATATCATAAGGTAGTGTCATCAGTAGAAATCATACCTTTAGACAATCCAATCTTAAAATTACCCCATAGGATAGCCTCGATTGAGCTAGAGGAGTTAGAGAATTTGATGCAATAGAACATAGACAATGGTTCATATTCCATAGTGAATCACCTTAGGTTTCCCCAATTTACATTGTAATGAAAATGTATGGATCAATGATGTTGTGTGTCGATTAGTCAGATTAAAATAACATCACTATAATGAAAAATTATCATCATCCAATGATTGATGTATTATTAGATCAACTATGAGGAGATCAATAATTGTCAAGGTTTGAACTTCATTGTTAATTTCTTCAACTGATGTTGAAGAAAAAATGATATTCATAGGACTATTTCATTATATGTTAAGGGTGTTATGAGTTCCTGGGGATGCCCATAAGACTTACTAATTCCTCTAATATCAAAATGTATTTGATGAATATAGCATCAACAAACAACCCTTTAAAATATTTTTTTTGTTTTTATAGATGATATTACCATTTAATCTATGTTAAAGTATGAACATATAAAAAATCTACTTATTGTGCTGGTGAAATTAACGAAGAATAAATTATACAACAAAATCAGAATGTGTGACATTGGATGTAGCATGTCACATTATTGGGGTCATGATCAAAACTATGGGAATTTGTATAGACCCTTCAAAAATGAAGGTAATTGTGAAATGGACCATACCCCATAATTCCACCTAAGTCAATAGTTTCAATGGATTAATAGGTTACTACCAACATTTTTTGAGAAATATATCATTATATTTCATCAAAATAACTAAGATAACAAAAAATTTGGTAATGTATTTCGGGATGGGAGAATATGAGGATATATTCAAGATGCTCAAGAAGAGGATAATCAGTGCATCAATACTGACACTACCAGGAGGAGAATAGGTTTTTGTGAAATACAATGATTATCCAAAAAATGCATGGGTTATGTAATCATGAAAATGATAATGTGATAGAATAAAATTTATTTTAGTTGATGATCCATGAGTAGAACTACCTAAAACATGATCTGGATCTACAAAAAATAATTTAATCCCTGAAAATCTAGTTTCACTACCTCTATAATGATAAGTTTAACATATATACTAATCATAATAATTTAAAGTATATATTCACATAGATGGATCTAAACTAAAATCAATGTATATGCTTAGAAATTATCATGGACTATGGTTTCTCTGTTCATTGCCATAAAAATGGAAAACATTGATTCTTTTTCTCCTATAAAAAAATAACCCTTTACCTAATATATGATTTGAATTGAGAAAGTACCTATATTTAAGGACATGGAAATACAGGATGTGTAAATCATAATGGTAGTGAATACATACCACCTTTACCAAATGATTTCCCTACCATATATCCATGTGAATATCAAGGAAGTATAATTAACTATAGCAACAAAATAATCTAAAATAGATAAATAAAGGGAATCTAAATGGTTTTTAAATTGATGAAGATGGTGTAATCGGATTTGGGACATGACTTTTGTTCCATTATTAACTAGGGAACAGAAGGATCTATTGGGTCATGCACAATTTTCATATTTTTCTAGCCATCCAATATGTACCAAGATGTACTGTGATTGTCAAAATAAATTCTTATGGGAGAACATGAAAAAGAATATTTTGGAGTATATATGATTAATTTTAGTATATTACTACGATAAATTATAGAAATAGAAGTACAAAGGGATGATGAAACCATTTTATTTATCCACATGGAAATATGAGAGCATCACAATATAATTTGTCACTAATCACCCAAATAAATCATATGGAAATAATGTGATATGGCTTGTGCATGATGGACTCACCATGACTTCCCAGTTCATTCTTATTCAGTGATATTTATCTCGTGGACAATATTCCATGATATATGTGATGTAAATGGTTGTGATACATGTTATTCCACTTTCCATCATATATTATCATGATCCAATCATCACCTCTAAATTTTATATAGGTCTTAAACATGATTGGATTAATGAATTGAGTTTCAGCATGGCTATCCCCACAAAATCATTATCCAATCTAACAAGACTATTCATATAGTCATTGACATGATAAGGTTGTGCTCAATGTAATTCAAAGGTGGATATGATCGAAATCTTCCATTAGTTTATTTCTCATATAATAATAGTTTCCACTTAATTCTTCATATGGCTCTATACAATGATTTATATGGGTATACTTTTTTTAAACAATGGATTTTTAGGATGAAGTAGGTTAAAAATAGATTCTTTGACCTGATATAGTGAATGACATGACATAGTAACATTAATTCATCCAACAAACACATAAAACTTTCTCATATTCATAAAAATATTTATGATGACAATCTTCCAAAGGATTTTGAGTTTGATGATAGAGACACTATTATCCTTCAAATATCACTATTTAAGGGATATATACAGTTTGGAAAGAATGGGAACCCTATCCCTAGGTATATTGAAGACAATGAGATCCTTGATTTCATTGGATTAGTGGAATATTGGAATTCACGTCCACTATATATGGATAAAGTTTAAAAATTGTTCACTATATCCCTTCTGATGAAATTCATACTTGACCAATCAGACTTATAGAAACTAGAGGTTCTAAAATTACAGAATGGCCTCCCATATGAAGAGAAAATAGAAAAAATATTGGACCACATATAAACATTTTTATGAAATAGGATGAATCACATTAACAAAGTATTTTTAGGAGCCAAAGTATTGAAAAAGTGACCTGGGAACTAGGGGAAACGATGATGGAGAAAAACTGTCACCTCTTTTAACATTAGTTTGAAAAATAAAATTTCATGGATGAAATTTCTAAAGGGGATACGAATGAAACAACCCAAAATTTTACCAATGAAATTTCTATTCTAATAATTATGTAATTTAGTAAAAAATATAGACATCATATAAATAATCCAAAAAATATCATGAATTATGTATTAGTCAACATAAAACCCAATAAAAAGGCCTAATATTACAATGGGATAAAAAATAGTACAATAAGACAATAAGAATATGAATTTTTGAATAATATCGAAACATATGATTGATTACTCTCAAGAAAAATTATTTATAAATAAATGATTATTTAAATAATAAAATATTCTTTTTTAAGTTGAATATATATATATCATGTAGTAAAAATTAGTTGTTATTGAATAAATAATGTAATAAGAGGTCCTAATTAGAATTAACGAACCCATACCCATAGAATAGTATCCTTACAGTTGTAATAGTAAAATAAACATTAGGAATATTGATATGAACATTAGATATTAATCTTCTCTAATAAATTATAATTAAAATGAAGTAATATTATACATAAAAATATGATATAATATTATTGGTAATAAGTAAATAAATTTTTAAGATATGATAAAGTAAGCATTGGTATTTTCAAAAACGTAAATGTTTATTTAAAATATAATAATTAGAAAAAAAAATTTAAATGAAAAATAATTTATAAATTGGATTCATAAATTAAAATAAAATTATAATATAATTTTGTTGAAATGTTTATGAGTCCTTATTTATTTTTATAAAGGGCCATAAAATCAAATATTATACTAAAATATTTATTTTTCAAATAAATGTTGATTTTATTTAAAAATTAAATTTTCATATTTATATGATCACTTCCATAAAATGAAGTTCATTTTTGAAATCTATATATATAAAAATTGTTAGATTGAAATTTTTGGGTATTTCAAAAATAGTTTATTTTTTGTTTATAGTTAAATACGATAATTGTTTAAATAAGTTAAATGCATGAATTTTTGAGTCATGGATGGGTGTGGCTGATGTTATCACCAACTAGTTAAAACATCCAGGAACCATTTACTATATTTAATCATATAAATCATCAATTTTTAAATTATTGATTGAAATTAATAAACTATAGAATATAATAATAATAAATATGCCTCTCCTCACTAATAAATGAAATCCATCACCAACTCCGCTCTTCACACCTCAAAAGCCTTATATCATTTCTATATCATTCTAATTGACTAATTAAGACATTTACACATATCCAGAGCTTCTAGTATCAATAAAATACAATCATAATATTTTCTAATGAAATTTTCAAGGAGACAACATTCAAGAGGTAAATTCCTCCTTTCGCATTTAAATAATTTCTTTCCTCTACCTTATCATCACCACCCCTTTCTGGAGCATCATGAGGACTAAATTATTACATATATACTATTATATTATTGTGTTAATATAATAACAATAATCAAATTTCATTCCTCCTCCTTTAATTTTAAAAAAGTAAATATCATCAATGATGTGTCAATTAACGGCCTTCGTAAAAAAGGGGTTTCCATTTTCCATTATTATAATGAAGGATAGTAATAAACCATTATTATAGAAAAAGTATATTATTATGTATATTATAAATTTTTTAATGTTATTTTACCAATTTATAAGCATAGTGTTATATAAAAATAAAACGTTTCGTGATGGTTATAAAAAATGACAAAACAAACTAAACATATTTCGTTAACATTTTATATAATGAATAATTAATATATAAAACAAGATATATAATTCAATATAAAATTTTATAATTTCTTTAATATCATATAATTTCAAATATTTAGAATTATTATAATTTTTATTTAACATCTATACTTTTAGACAAGAGAACCAATCAAGAAAACCATGGAAACAAACACTCCAGGAATGATGAAATTAATCTATATAACTCAAAAAAAATTCATAAATGAACAAAATGAAATTTTAATAAATAAAAATATTACAATAGCTTTTTGATTTTTTGATTAATTAATACAAATTGATTACTTATGACATTAATTGCATGTATATAATGTAATTAGTTATATTGTTAGGGGATTCTAAAACCCAACTCCCGTTCATTGGAATATCCCTATTTCATGCCACATTTGAGAGTTGATATTCGATTATTAGCCTATAAATATAATTTATTTTTTATTAAATTATTATTTTTATGGGAATACATGTTTCTAACATTGTATTATGATTAATATAATGATTTTATAAAAGTACCATTATTTCCAAAAACACATCATTGTTTTCTCTTGAGTAGTTTCTTGTTCACTCAAGAATGATAATTATAATATCAAATATTATTTTGGATATTTCATTTTGAAAACATGGAGAATATTCAAGAAATAATTCTTAATTAAATCATTATGAAACCCATTCATTTACTTTTATTATTTCATGAATATGACCGTTATATGTTCTTGTGGAATGCATGAAAATATAAATAATATAACGTGGAGTTAACGATATAAATTATATATCCCTCTAATGCATTGGGTAATGTGATGTATATAATAATATAATGTGAATTACTCAGGAACATGTTGTAATCATTGTATATAATGATTATGTTATGTTTATTCAGACATTGTATGTCTTAACAAGATTCCATATTTTTTTACAATTATGTATGGTATTTGACCACAACGACATGATGTATCATTTTTATTCATTTCAACATTCTATTCCGTTATCTAATATTCCCTATCAGGATTATGACAATGATAGAGGGAAATTTTTATGATGATGATGATTGTGCCCTGTCATGTCATATTGATTCATGTCCTTATTCATCCTCTTATTGGGCTTTTAGCCCCCACTATTCTCTGATATATCCTTAGGTGTCTTCATATACTAAGTATAACATGTGGTTTATAAGGATTAAAAATATTATTTTAAATAAATTTTAATGTTTAAATATGAAAATGTGATATATGGTCTTAATTTTACCAAAATACTAAACCTTTAGATAATTTATTATAATTTTGTTATGTTCTGTATCATACTAATAATGTAATAGTTATGTAAGAATAAGTAGGGTCTTCATATAGAAAAAAAGATAAAAACATAAATAATTTACAGATAAGTAAAATATATTCCATTTTATAAATAATTTCATATAAAAAATGGACTATGATCCCAAAAAATTAAGCTTAAGGATAAATATGGGGAGATGGAATGGAAGATGGTTCATATTAAATAGAATAATAGTAAGTGGTTAAGGAATCTCAAATACTTTTTAACACTAACATAATCTACACAAAAAATCACTTAATGGTTTGATTCAATATAGTATTAGACTCCCTTAGATGAATTATCAAATCATAATCATCCTTAAAAACTTCATACAGGATTACCTTTATAAATTACTGAATAGGATTAGGGGATTGAACAAACTTTTCCATAAATCCAACTAACTTGTTTAGAATTTAAATGAACTTTGTTCCATAGAAAAAAGTCCTAAAATCTAATCATTAGGATTCTAAAAAAAATTTGAGGAAAAATGTCCCACTAAATATTCTTAAATCTTTTAATCCATATTGGTAATATCAGTAGATTATTACTCTAATCATCTTAAAATATCACTAGAACCTGCTATATCATTTTATAATCCATTCTGTAACATGAAATATATCCCTCCTCACCTTCAAAAAATCTAGAAAAAACTCATTCAGTTCAATGAAATCATAATTTTAAACAAAATCACATTTTACCCTTCCTAACTAGTCTGTAATATTTCATTTTGAAGCATTAAACTATTTCCATGAATTTAGTTTTCCATAAAATTTTAATACTAAGTCTGACATGAGAGATAATCTAATTTGAAAAAACAAGCATTTCATAATTCCTCAAAATACATCCTCAAATTATAAATCACATCCTAAAGTATATCAATTTATTCCAATAAAATTTAAACAGAGAAAATATATTTACAGAATAATTTTGAGTATGAGCCTGAAAACATTATTTATCATCATAATAAGATTATAACTCTTCCACCCTTATAATGGGTTCTCCAACTTCAAAAAATTTAATAGAATATTCTTTCAAACAATACACAAAGGGAGAGGATATTGGGAGAAACCCCCCAAAGCATTCCCCTAGTGATTTTGTGTGTGATTGTGTTTGTTAACAACACTAGATGACTATGAATGAGTATGGTTGGGTTATGCTAAAGTATGTGTTTATGATGTCATAGTTTCCAGGTATTTGATAAACCTTTTGGATTCAAAATAAAAAATTTGGATTTTATGTAAAAGGAATGTTTTCTAAAAATGGATTCAGAGTTTGTGAACCATGAGGAACAATTTTCTGTCTGGAAAATGAGTTAAACAGAAAGGCAGAAAAAATTAAACAATGGATAGATCCACTCATATAAGCGCTATTAGTTCTACGTAGAAACAATGGTTTGTAGGAGGATATAAGATAATGGGAGGCTTGAGGAATGTGGTATGGATCACTATTTTTGAAATAGAGGTAGTGATTTGAAGCACCAAAAAAGGGACATTAGTATGTGGAAAAGAATGACCACTAAAAAGGATCATTGTGCTATACAGAAGACCTATCAGTATTTGGTGAAGGTTTTACAACATAAAAATGTTGGTTAAATGAAATTAGAATGTTTCTGAGATATATGATCCAATATAAGGACCCATAATAAGATATTTATGGTGATCTAATTCCATTAGAAAAAATCTTCGTTCTGGGAAGAATTATGAGAAATATGAAAGTAGTTCGTGAGGGAGGATTTTATAAATGGAGAAGCATTTCATAGAGAGATTATTTGTAAGGGGTTTTGTAGGGAATAAAAGCAATCTAGTAGAAGGTTAAGTGGAGTATATGAAATAAATGGAATATTACTGGAACATGGAAGGACTCATATAGAGTAGGGGAAGTATGTAGATGAGAATGTCATTCATGGAGCATCATTTGTCCATAGAGAAAAGACCATTTGCAGAAGAGGAGGTGATCTAAAAAATAAGAGGTGTTTTACTAATCCTTGTTCAAACATGGTTTAAACAAATACCTGGAAGAAGCATGGACGTTTATGTGGGATTCAAGGATCCCTGAAAGTAATTTATTCTAAATAAGTATAATAGTGTATTTCATTTACGGGTGAAATTGGGACTTCGACATAGAATCTACCAAATGTGGAGTTTAAGTGAATTCATGAAAATTATAAGTCCCACATGTTAATAAACTATGTTTGAATTCCTTCCAATATCAATGATCAATGGACAATGAAGACGATGATCATTTCCACCATTACTGAGCTACATAAAGAGATACAATGAGTGAACGTTGGGAAAGTAGTGAGCTAACCATAATCCTTGTAAAGTTAGTTATCTTTGTAATAGATGAAATATTGAATGAACACTGTAATTTGGTTGTAATATTTATTGGATTTTTTACATCGGAAAATTATTGTTGTATGGACCTTGGATATAGACTAGTGAGGGTGAACCACATAGAATTTTGTTGTCTTGGGAATGGATTAAATTATGTTCATATATTTCATTGGAAAATGAAGAGAGAATTGTTTTATGTTTAACAATGAAATACTATCCAAAGGGATATGAGATTTAATCTATCTTGCCTTGATTCATCCCCCCTCTTAGGGTATTTAATCTAATTGGGATAACATATCATAAATCATCAATAACTTCTATTATCTGAAATCCTTATTGATCAATCATTTTCAATGAATTCACAAGTAAAATAACTGATAGATCCTTGTTATATTCAATTAATGTAGCAACTTGTAAACTCAGTTGTATAATCTAATGATATTTTTTTACCTTTTAAATTCAAGACAATGATTAGATTCCTCAACTTTTTGTTTCTCATCATGAAAAATGTTCACATATCTTCCCGTTATAACTAGGTTCAGCTACCCAACATCTCTAGAAAAACAAAATTACTTACTCAATAAGTGTAGGTTTATCAATCTTTTGGGAACATTGAAGTAAAATAAACACAATATTTTCCTTACTAGAGGGTTCTCAATAAACTCAAGGATGTTGAAGTATTCTCCCAACTTTTTTAGTATTATATTCATCTATGTATTTAATTATTCTAGTTTCTTCTCGTAAATGATCACCTTAAGTTGTGTATTCATCAAATCATGATGCTTATCCTGTTGGAACACATGGCTTAACAATATCTATTTTCTTGCTAGATTAACCAATTTAATCAACAAAAACAATTGAAAATACAAAAATGTAAAATCTTTGAAGCCACATGGGACACCCGATGAAATCATAGTATGTTATCTAATTAATGTAATTTAATATCTTACATTGAACACAATAATGACATGTCTTGTGTTATATTCCATATTGAGTTTTAGTGGAAAAACACATTTGTATTATAATTATTTAAAGATATATTTATTTATTAATTAATTATTGTAATATTAATATTTAAAAACATTAAATGTTAATTATAATTTTTTCACATAAATAAAACATAATTTTAATTGAATGTAAATATTTGGTTAACAATGAAATATATTTAGAATAACTATTTTCTATAAAGAAATGATTTTTTATGTCCTTTTTTGAATTACAATAAAATTAATTTTAGACACTAATAAAAATTGTATTTGGACAAATTGACTTCTTTTTTGAATTTGGAATATCGAAATTAGCTTATGTTAAATTTTTGGCATTTTTTTGAAAACATTCAATTTTAGATGATTAATGAAAAATAAAACATAATACATAAAAATTGAGTTTTTCATTTAAATAATTATTTTTAGTTAAATTTTATATTAAGGTCAAAATAGATACATAATACATATTTTTGTCCAATTTAAGTGATTTGAGTCATTTTTTAATAATATTAGATATATTAAATTTTATTGAACATTTTAAACATCTTTTTACCCACATTCTATGCCCATTTGAAAATTAGCATAAAAAATAATTTGACAGATTCTATGAATTGAATTTCAAAAATATAACAGACTTTGTTTTAATCCGAAACTATAATGTGGTTCAATTGGATGAAAATAATTGTTGGTGAATCATAACGTTTGAATTTTATTTACCACGGTTAAGGGAAAATAGCGTAATTAAAGGAAAAAAATAATATTATAGTAATTTTAAATTTTCCCAAAACATGTTCTCTTTATATTTGATAGGTGTTTTTCGACAAAAATAATCCTTAGGACATAAATAAGAACCTTTTTGATCTATTTGGGTTATATTATTACATTTATTATATTATATTTAAAGAAGAGCTAAAAGTGTAAATTCAAATTTTTATAAATAATCAATTTTTAATATTGGGTAATAAATAAGATAAATTAGAATATAAATAGTAATAATAAATATTAAAAAATTTCCTACTTCATATTGTTATTATTAATTTTTTATACATATATAATTAAATTTATTCATGACACAGTGACGATGCATTATTTTCCATATTTATGAATGAATAAAATAAATGATATTATAAATTTTAAAATAATTTTTTTTTGAAAATTTTTAGGCCATAAACTAATTTTATAGGTCACCATGACATGTTATTATTGATTCAATTTATTTTTTTCTATGGAAAAAAGTTTTTATTACATTTACAAAAATAATGTAATAAATAGTAACAAAATTGACATAAATGATAATTTAAAATAAATTTTATTTTATTAAAGATTCTAAAAGTCATAAAACTCTAAGGTTATAAAATATAATATGAATAGTGTTAAAATATCATAAATTATCTTCTTTATGTTTTTTTGTAAACATATTGTATTTTTATTAAACATATAGTGTAATAATAAAAGAAGACATGGTAAAACATAAACAATTTAACTAACATTTAAATCTAAAAGATAAGGTTAATATGGTGACCTTAACATGTCTAAAACATATTAATTGAGATGATTTCTACCCATACCTACCATATCCTTAAAATAAATATACTTAGAGACATTAGAAACAGAAAATTATTTTATAATAAAATAATATTTCAAACTCTTCCTAATGTTCCCCTCACCTCTCTTATAAAAGGGTACTTCCCCTTCTCACAAATCCACACCTCCAATTCCATTTGAATCGGCCATACCCTACTCAATTACCATCCCATCTACCCTCAAATAATCCTAAAGGACTTACATAGATCATAATTCCCACCTACAGAGCCATTTTTTTCAAATCTAAAAGAATCACCTGAAGAAAAAGAAATTATTTTATCATATCTTTCGAAGTTAGTTTCTTTTTATAAATCATCATTATTTTTTTAAATCCAAAATAAAATAATAAATCCAGTACCCTCTACATACTGATATTTTATTATAAATATGGTAAAACCATATTCATTATTCTATCCATCTTATGGATGACAAAGTCACCATACTTTTGTACGTATGGCTTACCATCTCTACGGCGTGGTGTAGTTTTCTATTCAACACTTCCTCATTTGGATGGGTATAATAATGTGTATAATTGATGTAAAAAATATATATAATATTTTAATGATTCTACATTTATAATATAAAATCCAATTAAAAAACATTTTCCTCATCAATAGAATGATATTGTAGCTCGTGCATACGTATGACTCACCATCTCCAAAACTCGATTCGATTCATCTTCAACGATCACCCTTCATGAGTTTTTTTGAAAAATATATATATTGGTAAATTATGAGGAATATTAAATAGAATTTCTACTAAATTAATATTTATTAATGTAGATAAATATATGTCATTTACTAACTTCCATACAATATAATAAGAAAACAGAAACAACATTCTTGCGTACATACAGACTACCGTCTCCATGAACAGTGTTTCCATTTCATATATCTATATATTGTAGAAATTTATATTGTGAATATATATTATATATAAATATTTTTTTATATTCTGGATGTATTTAAGTCCTAATATAAGTGATATGATCATGAATAACAAGTTAAAACATGAATGATAATGAAAGCGATTATTACCCAAAATGGTACATTAACATAGAAATTATTATAAAATGGGTAGTATAAATAAAATAAATGAAACATATATTATATAATAAATATTAGTATGGTTATATTTTAATTTAATAACATACTATTGTCATTATATAGAAGGTTAAATGTACACTCAACTAAATGAAATTACATGGTAAGGGTTCATTTTTCAATCTCATTATTATCCGATATTGTTTTTGTGTTGGTATTTACAAGGAAATATTTATAATACATGTCCATTTAAAATTAACGTTTTCAAAAGGAATATTTTAAGGTTTTTTGGAAGGTAATATTTAGAAATATTGTCATTTTAAATATTTTAGTGATTTATTTTTTTAAATATTTTGAATTTATATCAATGATTTCAAAATGAATTTAAGGAATTCTTAAATAGACATGTTTGTTTTAAAATGTTAATTACTTTAAAATATTTTAATGTTGTATGTGACACATTTATTAAAAATATATTTTATATGACTTCCTTTATAATTGAGATACTTTTAAATGATTTTAAAAAAAATAAATATTTCTCATAATGAGTTTTACTGATCATTTTCAACTATGTCACATCCTTTACTGTAAATTATTATTGATTGAGTTTGATTTATTATTATTAAATCATCAATATTGTATTGATGGAGATATGATATGTTTGATTGTGGATGTTCTATATTTATTCTATTCATGTTTTTTGTTAATGTATTGAAAAATCCCATGATATTTTTAGTATGAATGTTTATGATAGGTTTCATGATTTTTATATAATGAATGAATTCGACTTAGTAAGTAACTTGAGGGCCCTCTATAGAACCTCGATGAATTGGTAGGTATCATTAGACAATATAGTGTATTGGCACAAGGCATTGACAGAATTTATATATAGGGTATTGGCATGAGGTCATAACATTGTGCGTAAGATTTCCAGCATTATGCATTCTATCATTATGAGATTTGTTATTAATGTTATGTGTGATTATTCTAATATTATAATATCCATGTGAATAATAAATGGAATTATTTGTTTTATCATTAACATATTATGATGAATTTTATGTTTAAATGTATTTTATTAAAATTTTATACCTTTCCATAAAATGTTATTATTATTTATGATAGCTTCTACTATATTTTTTTATCTTTACTGAGTATCTGAGCTCACCCCTTTCTTATTTTTAATTTTCCAAGGATTCCAAGATGTGTAATATTATTTATACGCGTGTTTTTTCTTAGAGAATAATGTAATTCTCATAGTATTCTCAAATTTGTATTATATTATTGAAAGTATAATGTATTATTCATGTATATAATATATTTTCCAAGATAGCTAAAGTGATTGGTCCATTGAGAAATGATCCCTTGTGATCATGCCAATGCTATGTAATAATTCATCGGCTCTGGGTCATTGGGGACACGACGTTATAGTGGGTATCATAGGATATTTAGAAATAACGATAGAAATAGATTTAGATAAACACTGATTAGAAAAAGTTACCCTAAGATAGTCATAGATGATTAGTATATTAGAATAACCAAATTTTTTGGTAATGTAGTTATTATGTGTGTTTTCTAAGAAATAAATTTTTGTCTGGATACTACAAGTGTATGTGGTTCTAGAATAGATGTACCTATGAGTGAATACTTCGACAAGAAGTTTTGGGCTTGACCTTGGGTATCCTGGTACACGATAACGGGACTTACAGTATACGAGGCTTGACACTTCCGATGGATATTCATAGAATAATTTACATTTCCTTTACAATACATTATGATAGATTTATGAGTAAATATGTCATAAATGAAACTAGTTTTATGATTATGATTCTAGATTTGTGAAAATTTTCAATTAATGTTGTAAATTTCTCTAGTTTTTTTATTATAAATTTTTAATTGATCGCACCTAGTGAAAGTCGTAATTTAGAAATGACATCTAGTATATAGAATAAGGAATCCTGAAATAATCATGATCCAAATAGTATTAAGGATCATATCATTCATGGTCCTAATTGTTCATTTAGAAGGGAAATATTATCCCATGTATTCACATCATATGAAGAAATTGTATCATGTGTGAATAATATAATTAAAGAATTATCTAATTCATATTTCTTTGAAGGGAAACTAGAGAGGAAAATGATGGGGGAGAGAATGATGGATAAAGGGAAGAATGGAAAAATGTTTTTCCAATATTCTATAACTATGTAAAGAATAAAACTGTTAAGTACTTGAATAGAATGAGAGGTTGTTATAAGTGTGGAGAAAAAGGACACCAAGTTCTTGATATCAAGTTTATGAAAATGGTTTAAAATGAACAATTACTTATTTTGAAGGTGTTGGGAAACTACACGAATCAATGTCCCAATCATCAAAATATACACCAAATTATGCTATTGGATAATAATAATTTTATGATACTACCATAGATAATTATGAGTGATTAGTGTTATTATATTTTTATTAAATAATTGTGTCATTTTATTATTATATTAATGATGTACAATTTATCATAATTATAGAGTATTTAAGGATTGTACTGCTGTAATATTTCATTAACGATTTGAGATTATATGGTACTAAGTCAAGTGACACAATTTAAATTTAAAAATATTAGAAAATATATGGTTAGGGGAAAAATACCTGTTAATATGTATCTAAAACTGAGAAAAAAAATTTAATAACAAGAGATAATTGATTTTGGAAATTATATCCTAGATATTATATACAACCTTTGAAATGATTAATTATTTTTTTTATAAGGGGTTTAAACCGTCTTTATTGGGTGGATTCAACATTTATGGATATAAGAATTATATATAGTATTATATGTTTTAAAGAAGGAAAAAGGTTTTACATCCATTTTCAAATAAGGTTCTATGGTAATTGAGGTTGTTAAGATGTTTTAATATAATACATGAAGAAGGTATTCACATGTTGGTAGGTGACAAAAGAGATCTTCATTGGGTTATGTTGACCATCCAAATAAATTTTTGGACTGTGAGTTTGGACCCATGTATTTTTGGATATGTATAATGGTTGGAATGGATAAATTTGTACATTGGATACTAATTATCAATGTCAAATTTTTTTTAATATTAGTTCTGGATTATTATAAAAATGACAACCCAGAGGTTAGGAGACAACCAGTCATG
Source organism: Viscum album (assembly GCA_963277665.1). Taxonomy (NCBI): domain Eukaryota; kingdom Viridiplantae; phylum Streptophyta; class Magnoliopsida; order Santalales; family Viscaceae; genus Viscum; species Viscum album. Next base: position 1,613,034,120 of record OY728152.1, on the reverse strand, counting down.
TCTAGCAAGGTGAGGAGACTTGAACCCGTAACTGAACCACTCGCATACGTGATGTTCGAGTTTGTATAATGATTCTTTTTTAAATGGTCTAAAATATGATTTATAAATTATTTATTTCTTGAATCTTATATGATTAGAATAAATATAATATTTTTGAGTTTTAAGATGAGTTTGTGGTAGAAATTATTTAAAGGATGGAACTATACTTTTCAAGTATTTTTTTCTTATTCGTTGACGAAATTAATTATTAATATTTACGGAAAAGATCTTAAAACTGAAAATGTATTATTATAATAACTTATGCTTTTTTGAACTGATGATATTTTAAATCCTCATATATTTATGACTTTGAAGACCTAAATTTTCTATTTATTTTTCACTTGTTTGTGATTCATGACCACAACCACTCCCTATAAATAATTAGGTTTTTCCTCCAATTAAGTGTCTATAATTTCCACCAGTGTTATCCTATTCAAAATCATAATTTGGTGTTGAATTATTCATTTCCCTTTCCCTCAGATTACGACAACATTTTTGTTAACCCTATTTCCCATGTGGGTTTTCCACAAAGGTATTTTCTATTTTAAACAATTTATTTTCAAGATAAATTTCAATTTCAGGGACTCAATTTATTGGAGGGGAGAATGTAACCGCCCAATTTTTCATAGTATGTTATCATTTTATGGTAATTTAATAACTAATATTTCATGAAACATGATCATGGCTTGCGTTATATGCACCATTAAGTTTCTGCGAAACAACACATTACTATTAAAATTATTTAAATGATATATTTATTTATAAATTAAATATTTTAATTTGAATAGTAGATAATAAATTTTAAATGTCATTTATAATTTCTTCATATAAATAAAACATTTTTATAATAAAATTAATATGTTTTGTTAAAATAGTTATATATTTAAGAACACTATTTTCTTAAAAGAACTAATTTTTATGTTCATTTGTGAACAATAACAAAATTTATTTTAGACACTAACAAAAACTGAATTTGGATAAAAAGACAACATTTTTGAATTTTTAATATCAATTTTTTCATAAGTTGATTTATTTTTATATTTCTGAAAACATTAATTTTTTGATTAGTAGTGTGAATTACAGCATAGTACATAAAAACAAATATTTTCATTTAAATTAATATTTTTAAGTTAAATTTTTCTTAATGTAAAAATAGATAAATAATAAAAATTTTATTCAAAGTTATGTCATTTAAGTTATTTTATAACAAGATTAGATATATAAATATTTATTGAACCATTTTAAAAACTTTTTACCCACCTTCTAGGAACATTTAAAAATTTCCATATAACATAACTTTAATGCTTATGAGAATTGAAAATCAAAAATCCAACCGAAATGGTTGTCATCAGTAAGTAAAATGTGGTTAAATTGAATGATAATAATTTTTAGTGAATATTAACGTTTGAATTTTATTTACCGCGCTTAAAAGTAAATAGAGTAATTAATGCTTAAAATAATATTATAATTAATTAAAATTACCCCAACACGGGTGAAACTTTTATTGGATATGTGTTTTTCGACCAAAATAAATTTTAAGAAGATGTAAGATCCTTTTTGATCTATTTGGGTTAGATTAGTATGTTTATTATATTTTATTTACATAAGAGTTAAAAGTGTTAAATTAAAATTTTAATAACTAAATCATTTTTAATATAGTGTTATACAGAAGATAAATTTTACTATAAATATTAATAAAAATGTTAAAAACATTTAATATATCATGGGATATTATATGTAATTTTTAGAAATTATATAATTAAATTTATCTTTGATTGAGTGAAGATACAATATTTTCCTTATTAATGAAGTAACCAAATAAATGATATTATAAATATTAAAATAAATGTGATTTGAAACTTTTTATGTCATCCACTGATTTTCTAGGTGACGATTACATGTTAGGATTGACTCAATTTTTTTATGTAATAAATTTGTTATGAATTTTAAAAAAATCATGTCTTAAATAGTAACAACAATGACATAAATTATATTTTAATATAAATACTATTTTATTAAATAATATAAAAGTCATAAAAATATAATGTTCATTCAACTACCATTGATAGTGGTTAAATGTTATAAATTATCCACATTACATTATTATTGATTCTTATTGTATGTTTATTAATCCTATTGTGTATAAATACAAGAAAACATGGTAAAAGTTAAACGATTTTAATAAGATTAAATCTTAAAGATAAGGATAATATAGTAGCCTAAAATTTTCAAACACCTATTGTTGGAGAAGATTGCAAACCATACCCCCCATGGACTCTAATTAAATAAATTTTGTGCCATTATAAACTTAAAATGATTTTATAATAAAATAATATCTTATGCCCTTCCTAATACGCCACTCACCACTCTTATAAAAGGGTACTTTCCATTCTCAAAAATTCACATATCCTACCCCATTTGTCTAAAATAAACCCTACTAAAATATCCACCCATGTAATCAAAATTAATCATATAGGGATTAAATTTATCAAAACTACATCCAACATAACCATTTTATTCAAATTCAAAGGAAACACCCTAGGAAGAGGTAATTATTTTATCACCTCTTTTCATGTTTTTTTCTTCTTCTACATCCTCTTTCATTGTTATTTCCATAATAAATAATAAATCTAGTACCTTCAAAAAACTTATATGTTCGTATAAATGTGGTACAACAATATTCATTATTCTATCCATCTAATGACTGACAATGTCATTATACGTGCGTAGGTATAACTTACCATCTCCATGTCGTGGTGTAGTTTTTTATTCATCACATCACCATTTAGAAGGGTTTAATAATGAGTATGATTAAATAAAATAATACATATAACATTGTAATAATTATTTATTTATAATATAACATCTAATAAAACATCGTTTTACCCTCACTAGAATGATATTGTCACTCGTGCGTACATACGGCTTACCGTGTCCACGACGTGATGATATTAATTTTCAATGATCACTCATCCTGAATTTTTATTAAATTATACATGTTTATTAATTATGAGTTATATGAAATAATATCACTATGGGAATATTATATTTTTATGAAAATAAATATATTTCATTTCCTTACTTCCATTCTATATGATAAGAAAACAGAAACAACATTCATGTGTACGTACGGAAAACCGTCTCCATGAACGGTGATTCCATTTCATATATCTATCTATTGTACATATTTATATTCTAAATATATATTTTATCAATACCATGTTTTATATTCTAGAAGTATTTAAATCTAGATCTATGTGATACAATCAATAATGACATGTTAAAACGCATATGATAAAGAACACGATTATTACTCGAATTATAGTTTAACATGGAAATTATTTAAAAATGGTAGCATAAAATAATAAATGAATTATATTTGATATAATAAATATTCATATGGTTCTGGTATAATTTAATAACATACTATAGTCATTATACAAGAGGCTAAAGGTACCCTTGACTAATGAAATGTACAAGGTAAGTGTTAATTTCATAATATCATTGTTATCTGAGATATTTTATGTGACAGTATTTGTTGGGAAATATTTATAATCCATTTACATGTTTCATAATTTTTTATTCAAAAGGACTATTTTATAGTATTTTGGAATGGAATAATTATCAACATCATCATTTTAAATGTTTCAATGATTTATTTTTCTAAATCATTCTAATTATGGTCTATCTTTTAAAATTATTTTAAGGATTTCTTAATTGGATATGTTTTTTTAAAATGTTAATTCTTTTAAAAAGTTTCAATGTGGTATGGAACACTTTGATTCAAAAATATAATTTAATTAAATTCCTTTATAAATTTTTGGATTTTAAATGATTTCACAAAAAAGGTATATTCCCCCCAAAGAGTTTTACTTATCATTTTCAAATATGTCGAAATACATTACAGGATATTCTTATTGATTGAGGATGATTTATTATAATAACATATTCCATATTGTATTTAATGAGTTATAATATTTTTGACAGGGGATGTTTTAATTTTATACCATTAATGTTTTGTGGTTAAGTGTTGAAATTTTGTATAATTGTTATAAAATTAATTTTAATGTTATGTTTCAAAATTTTCATATGAGGAATGAATATGACTTACTAAGTGACGGGAGGGACTCTCTATAGCCCCCCGATGCATTGGAATGTCTCATTAGACAAACTAGTGTCTTGGCACAAGGCCTTGAAAAATTATATATTTAGGGTCTTGGTACCAGTCCTTCACTCTGTGGTTAAGATGACCGACAATTTCCATTCCATCATTATGAGATTATTTATTAATGTTACATGTGATTATTCAACTATTAGAATATCCATGTAAATAAATAAATGGAATTATTTGATTTATAATTTTTATATTAGGAAGAATTTTATATTTTAAGGGATTCAGTATTAATTTTATACATTATAATAATTGTTTAGGATTATTTATGATAGCTTCTGATATACTGTTTGTCCTTACATAACATCTGAGCTCAACCAATTCTTATGTTTTATTTTCCCATGATACTAAGAAGTGTATTATGATTTATATGTAGGTATAAGCTAGGAGAATAATGGAATTATCATTGGATTATTTATACTTTATTTAATGTTAGAATGTGTAATGTAATGTTCATTTATGTAATCTATTTTAGAAGACTGCTAAACAAATCTATCCTTTGGGATATAATCTCTCGGGATCATGACAATGTTAAGTAATAATGCACCGACTCTGGGTAACTAGGGTCAGGGTGTAACACTACAGTTTGAGATCTAGTTTTTAAAACATAATAATTTTATTATTAATCTCTAATACAAATGATTGTGACCTAATCATTTTTATCCAAAAAATACAATATGAAAAAGGAAATGTTGGATCACCTATATATGTATGGTAATTTTAGGTATAGAGTTTTAGGTAATAAGGAAAAACTCCTACATAAAAACATGGATACATAAAAAATGAATTATAAAGATTTATATCATCTCCTGCTAAGATTTATTTATATAGTACCCTTATTAAGAATGATGTAATTAAAACTATTATTTATATACTAGGGAAATGAATCGTTAGATGGGTGATCCCAAATTCTCAGTAAGTGAAAAAAATATCTTTAAATTTTGAATTTCATCATTTTAAATACAAATGGAATGAGTGTATGATGAAATAATGAAAGAACATGATACCAAAAAATGACAATTCAAACAAATAAATACCCATATATTTAAACATGAAAAATGGAATATGAATTTATAAGATGAAAATGTCAATAGAATCAGTAATCATGATCGATGTGATGTCAATCATAGTCAATGGAATCATTAAAACACCATAAAATGAAAAAGTAAATCATGTTCCCATCTAAGAATATTATCACAATAACCCGTAATAAACCTATGTCATAAACAAATAGATACTAGTTAAATATATAGTATAAAACCTTTGGTAGCTCCATCCTTGATTTTTCTCAAGAAAAATAACATTACCCAATGTATAAGAGATCTATATTTGGGCTCTTCCATCGTATAAGTTTTTTCAGGATCACTAATTTTTCTGGATCTACAATGGGGCTCAACCCATTATATAAGATATACTGGGATGACCCGTTCATTCTCATTAATTACCAATTACCATTTATGAGTAAAAAATTTAAAATAATTAATTTTTTAATCATAACAACCGAAAATTTCTATTTATAGATTGATTTACTAGTGAAAAATGAATCATGTTCAATGAAAATATCATAATCCCTCTAGAAAAAAATTGATTGTATAAATGTAACATATCCACAGTGGACCATTAATAACATAAAAAAAGATTGGTGTTGACGATTGAAAATTACATTTCACTATAATAAATAAATTCTTGTCGAAAATATCTACTTCAATTTGGAAATAACTTTTTTTAATAAAAATAAAACTATTATTAAAAATATATATTTTTAAAATAATGATGGAAATATATAACAGAATATTTAAAGAAAATAATTTTCATGATGGTGGTAAAATATTTCCATGTTGTTCATAAAAATAAACATTTTATTAAGTCATATTGTAAATGGGATCAAAAGTAGCCCATTTAGAAATCATTAAGAAAGATCATTTTAAAATACTTTTAAAATAAGGTCAAATATCTTGTAAATTAGATTCATTAAACCATATATTTTTATAAAAATTATTTTTTAAAATATTACTGATGAAATAGATATAGAATAGAAATATTCTTATTCTAAAAAAAGATACATAATCAGTATCACTTAAAAAATAATTTCTAGATGTTTCTTCAAACAATTAGTTAGGAAATTTAAATAAACCTGTAAACCAAATTCATACCAATAGGAAAATAAAATATTTTTGTTTCAAACGATTAGATCAGATGATTTAATTTAATGGAAACGTTTCCAAAAACAATACCAAAAATAAAGGAGGATGTAATATAATGCATTTTCCACAATGGTATATTTTAAATAATAAGCCCATAAAATAATGATATCAAATAAATATTTAAATATCATCAACATATGTTGATTTATTATATAACTTGTAATAATGGCCATATATAAACCTCATAAAAGAATACAGGTGTATATCATAAATTTATGTCCCAATGAATGATAATTTGGTCTGAATGGACCTTATAAACATTTTTCATTTAATTGAGAATTAATAAATTGAGAAATTATGTGTTAAAATTTTAAATACAAAAAATATAAAATAAACATTAAATAAATTATATTGGAATTGATTCATAATCATGGAATGGAAATTTCAGTGAAGATTAGTTATAACCCAAAAAAGGAAATTGAGTTATGAAAAACTCTACCACTTGGAAACATTGAAATGAAATCTCATAGTATTAAATAAAAAAAATATGCACATTAAATGCCCTGAATTATTAAGGATTCATCATATAATTTGAAAAATGGGATTTATATAAACCCTGTAAAATAATTAATGTGCATAATAATAAAAAACTCTTTAAAAAATGAAAACTGAGATGAAATCTCTAACCTCGAGTATAGACATTCCATGTCAATGGTATAACCCCTCTATAATAAACTAATATAAAATCATTTATTTTTGAAAAAAAATTCCAGTTTTATCACCATGTGCTTAATTGATTTATTTAATTTATTTTAATAAAAATATTTATATTTATAATCATTTATGTCCTCATCAGGTATTTTAATGTCGTACAGTTCATAATTTCAAAATTGTTGTGGTGGGTTAACCATGGTAAAAGAGGGCATCATTACATCATCTCCAAAATAATAATAATTAAATAATTATAATTTTTAAATCAATTTACATTTAAAATATATTATGATATATTCTTATAAAAAATTAACTATGTTACAATTAGATATAAGATAGGTCATATGTATGCATGAGTAATGTTTTAATTTTTCATTGATTATTATAAAAATACAGTAAGTATTATTCCATAAATACGAAATGTTAATAATATCATAAATACCATGCTATATCATTATATAATCTTATAAAAATAATCCACATAATTTTGTGATGAAAAACAAATGACATAGATTCAAGGGGGTGGTAGTGCCCACGTACGAATGAACAATGTTTTCATTTTTGGATTAATGGATCGATAAAAATATATATGATATATTATAATTCCAAAATGAAAAATATGTCATTAATATCATATATACAAATTAATTATATCATTAAAACATTCCATGAGAGGTGGTGTTGGAAAATTAATTACATTGGTTCGCGAGGCAGTTGTCCATCATTCACAAGAATGATAGATTCCTTTCCCATTTGGGTGAGGTCTTAGATGTATATTGTCTATTATATTTAAATAGTGATTATATGTTATATTTAGAAACTAATTATATAATATTATGATGGTTGAATAATATTTTCACGATGTTGAAGAAGAAATAAATTGAGAATGCTCAGTTAATAACAATACCACGTCTTCAGAAATCCTTTTCATTTTAATACCATAAACACTATATGGTCGGTGTTTTTTCCATAATAAGACAGGTATAAATTGGATAGGTATGTTGTAAGGTATATTTATGATATTTTTTTGAACTAAATGGTCTTAAAATTATGATGAAAATATGATAGGAGGTTCCCTTTTTCATTAGAGTGGAGGGGGACATTTGCAATTTCATAAAATATTATAATAATATAAATTTATTTTCATTTAAAAATATCTGAAAATTTATATTATTTTAATATAATATGTGGATGATTCTAAATAGTCTCATAAAATAAAATTTTTATAATTTTTTAGTAAGTTTTTTACCTTATGTTTTTTTGGTTTATCCACGGTTAATCCTTTCCCACTTACAATGTTGAAAATGTTTTCTACACTTTTAGGGTCATGATATTTAGAATAAATTTACAAAAAAGACTAATAAATAAAACACTCATAATCGTATAAAAAATTTGATAATTAATTTTACAAATATATGATCTTTATTAATTGAAAATCATTTACTAAACTATTGTTTTCATAAAATATCAATAATTCCAATTTTAGAACTAATCATTTACATTGAATTTAATAAAAATATGAAGAAAATGAAATCAGAAAAAATAATTTAATTCCTACAAAAACTTTTTTAGGTATATAATTATTGGATCAAACTAATTATTTCCAATTATGTTATTTTACAATTTTTAATATCATTTATTTTATTTTCCATTTAGTTATAAAACAAATGCATTAGTATTGTCGAATAATTTATGTTAATTATTTAATCACTATAGATTTATGTAAAAATAAATAATGAATATTAATCATGTTTATTTCCAATTTATATTTATAACTGAAAATATCATATTTTTATCCCCATGTAAAAAATAATATATTCATTAAAAACAAGTGCATACAATTTTTCTTTTGTCTGTACATAATATATTATAAATGGTAAAATGATAACATAATGGTAACCAAAGGTCATATAACAGGGGTTTTTTGGATTCTAGACAAAATAGAATCATATAATGATATTATTTAAAGTGGTAGGGGAATTTTTATTCTCATATTAAATTATTTTTAACCCTTTCTTCCGGTATTTTCCCTTAGTTGTGGTAAAAAAATTCCAAATGTTACTATTCATATTGCCTGTTAATAAAAGATAAATATTTAATAAATATGGGCCATGTTATTCCAGATTGGGAATATATTTCTCAATATTAAATAAATAATGTATTATAAATCAATTTATTATTTTTATCATAAAAACACATTGCCAAATTTTATTTCGAAAAAATGCCATTTTAAGTATGTTTTTTAATAAATCAAAATATGAAAATCCTTTCAAAAAACTAAAATGGGAAATTTTCAGAGGACTAATAAATTTTTCAACTAATACAAAATATAATTTTTATTAGTAAATAATTTAAAATTATATATAGTTTCTAATAAAAAAATTTTACTTTTCAGTATACATTAAAAAATAATCCTTTTAGAAAATTCTCAATCTTCACATTAAGATAATTGTGAAATGATATGGTATAAAACTATGTTAATTTTATCAAGTAAATTTTCAAAAATTTCAAAAATTTAATTATATTAATCACACCAAAATAACTAAAACCACTTTTTGTAAGGAAGCATATTTTTTATGTATAAAGTGATTTTATAAAACATTAATCCATTTTTTATGAAACATTATCTGTAAATTTATATTAATTACTAAATTTATATATATTTCATAAATATTTTGTTTTTATTTGTAAATTATTATTAAATGGTATGTTTATAATGATAATATTTGGATAATAATATTTTTGAGTTTGTCCAAGATTTGTGTAACGTATCTTGTATGCTATCAAACATAATATTCTGTTTTAAAATCATAGGATATTACATTTCCCCCCTTTAAAAAATAAAATAACTAAAATAAGAATTTTCGAATTTAAAGAAATGGTTTTACATTTTAAAAATTATTTTTTATATCCCACATCATTAAAAGGGTTAATATATCATTCAGATGAGAAGAGAGAAAAAAAATTAAGAAGGACATCTAGATTAACATATAACTTGGTTTACTAAAAGGAGAACATTACTCTAAATTGAATATATGTACATGGTAAAAAAAATTCAAAATTATTATGGAGAAATATATAAATCATTAATCACAATAAAGTGTATGATCATGAAAATTTAACAACCATAAAAACATAATACAATTTTGTAAGAAAATAAATATTAACGAATCAGAAAAGAATGTAATATGATAATTTTTTTCAATATAATATTTCTGGAGTTAAGGAATTAATTAAATTTCTATACTAAGAACATAAGGAAATATACTCACTAGAGAGGAATAATTTCACCCACTAATACATTTCCACCACAATATCATATATGTTTTTTCAAATTTGAGGAGTATTTAAGAATAATTTTTCATTCTTGATGTACTAGATTGAAATTATAAAGGATCAAGTAATTCCGAAAAATGTTAATAATGTATTCCTCATTTACTAAATAATAAAAAAACCAAACTAGTTAGAAAAATTATAGATACTCTATAAAATCAATGATCCAAGATATTATGAAATAATAAATTAATCTCTAAAGTTCTATACCAATAACAAAATGTGAAATTAAATTATTTCATAAATAAGTACACAAACAATTCGTCAGAAAATTCCTAATCAACCATGAATCCCAAAATTAAAAAGAATTTTATTATATATTCTTCCAAGATAAATTTGAAATTTAACGCCATATTTTAACAATATATTATCACCATCAATAAATTTAATAAATGGTTCTTCTACATCTAAAAAATTATTCCTATCATTTCATCTTGTAAGACACCAGGAGAGTCTAATCATCATCAGTGTTGCAGAAAAAGTAACATTTCAATGGTGATATCTCAAGAATATCATGATGTCATAAATCATCCCTCGTTTATAATGAAATAGAAACATAATCCTACCATAAGGAAAAATGAAATCCTTGTATACATCGTCATGTAGTAGTTCATGTAACATAACATTAAATGGTTCATATTTTATATGATGTCACTCCACATGAAGAAGTTGATATAGATTTCACAAAAATAATTTTTTATAACTCTAATATCCTAGGAACAAGTGTAATTTGAATAAATATATCATGAATTTTCTGGTAAGCTTTTATGTTCTTCACAAAAATCCTCCATAACTATCAAATTCCAATGATATAGGAAATGATATCCTCAAATTTATTAACTCTATCCCTAATTGATAATAAGATGAAATTTATTTCCCCCTCATGAGGAAACTAAATATTATAATCTACATCAATATAAGAAGTAGAAAACACTTTTTCATTTTCCTTTGAATTGGAAACATTATCACTGTCACCAAAACTAAATTTGACATTTAAAAAAAGTTTTAATTACCTAAAAAAATGTACACATAATTTCCCCATTAATTTATGAATTTATTATCTTGAATTACATAACCATTCGTCAATATTATATTCATCTCAAACAACCATTCTATGTAAACTACCTCCCCATTTTCCTCTCTCTAATCTACACTTCATGTTCATTTCATTTTTATATTAATGGGACTAACATCATTAGTATGTTATATCATTTACATCACTCGATAATGTAGGAGAATTAGGTTTCATAGAATTTATTGTTTTCATGATCAATTATGTTGATATAATAAATAGTAATGGTTTTAATGATATCAGAGATAAATCATTATATATGTTGGTTTTGGGTGATGGTTGAGTTTCATAAACTGATAATTCAGTGTAATCTGATATTTTTAGGTACAAAATAATTAAATTAAAAGGAATTAACAACATATATGAAATTTATTTTAATAGAAATAAACCTTGATGTCTGTTAATAAAATCATTAATTGGAGATATATGTGGTTTTGTAAAAATATCAGAAAGATGATATTTATTTTTATAAAATTGTAAAGAGATATGTCGATTTTGAACATCATCCCTTAGAAAATGATTTTGGAGATCAATATTTTTAGTTATATAACTGATAAATATATTTTTAGAAATATTTATATCACTATTAATATCCTATAAAAGGGAAACATGAAAAAAATTGTTTCCAATTTATAGAATAGGTCGTTTCATCCACAACATGTGAAAATACACACTAAAACTAATATATATTCTACCTAAAAAATTGGCATTGCAACTGAATGATTCTTCTTACAAGACCATGGAACCAAGGATGTTTCTAAAATGGGATAGGATTCTAAGGTACTTTTTATATCAAATCATCGGGAATTATAATCTCCATCAAAATATGAAATTAAATCAAAACAATCGATTTTCTATAAATAAAACATAAAATGGGATTACATTTTAAATATCTCAAAATCATTTTGACAATTCTTATACAAGACTCTTTAAATATTGATATAAATATAGTATAAAAGTTAATAGATAATATTATTTTTTATCTAATATCATCATGGTATAAAAAAACAACCAATCATAATAATATAACTTATTTTCAACTAGTTTATTAGCTTTGTCAAATAATGGGATATATTAGTACACAGAGGATTTGTATAAGATATTATTTTCAATCCCAATTTTTTTCAAAAAATCACCAATGCATTTAAAATGATTCAAAACATATCAAAAATTATTATAATTTTTTAATATCCATAAATGAAATTTAATTACACTAACATACTAATTTCAAACTATTTTTGAATAAAATTTTTAAAATTTATTTTTTATTTTTTTATTAGTATAACAAAAAATAACATAATCTATATATATTTTAACTAAAGAATATCCGATAAAGATATTTTCATAAAAATAGTTGGTTTATCTATTCATATAGGAAACTAATTTTCATAGATAAATGAGATCAAATACACAAACAAAGAATACAGTTCTTTCATTAAACCATTTAGAGATTCAGTATGATTAAAAAACAAATTTTGGGAATGATGATTTCTAATAAATGTGGGTTATTTGAAATAATCTTTCTCAATTAAATATAAATTTATAAAATTGTAATTAATATTTATCTACTATAATTCAACATTCATATTATATGATTGGATAAATGGTTCCTAATGTCTACAAGGCCAAAAAATAAGGGAAACCATTTCTTCATATTCAATATTTTCTTCATGACTTTATCCTTTAAAAATTTACCTAGACTTATTCATAGTAATTAAACCAGGATAATATTGTTGGTTTCTAAAATCCCATTTATTTATTTTTTAGGATTGTATGAGGTTATATCTTGTAAATATTATGAATAATTTATTCTAAAGTGATTTAACTACTCTTAAATAGACAATATACAACTCCCATAATCTATAGAATCATATCTATATATGTATATATATATTTAAGCTGGCATAGAAAAGAGTATTTACCCAACTAGGTTCCAACATACCTTGTAGTTCTAAAAGCATCATCTTGGTCTCAAATATCTATATCTAACGGATGGTTCATCAAATTATTTGGTTTTTTATAAATTAAACTTTTAGGTTCCTTTGATTCATTTTCATTAGAAATATACTGATCATTATCATGTTTTGATTCAAATTCACACTAATCATTTGAAGAACCAAGTATTAAGTCATTCGAATAATCAAAATATTCATCTATTTTTATTTTCTCTGATCAAATTGATCTCTCTCATTAATCTTCAATTTAAAATATTAATCAATTATCATAGACTTTTTCGGAAAAAAAACTCTATAATATTTTTATGTAGAATAATACCCAAAAAATATTCCTCCCCAGATTTTAGATCAAACATAACGAGATTTTATTTATTATTTTGATAAAAACTCTGTATAAAAACATTAATGTATCAACTTTTAGTTTTTCAATTATTCTATAAGTAGAAAGGTGTATTTTAAGATGATTTATATTTATAATAGTTTTTATAATATGAGATGATATATTAACAACTTCATCCAAAAAAAGATATAGGAAAATTATACTCATTTAATAATGTTTTTTATATTTCTAGAATTGTAGTGTTTCTTTTTTAAATAATTATATTTTTTTGAAGTGTTCTTGAAGTATAAAATCTATATTTAACACAGATACTTTAGAGAAAAAAAATAAATTATTTATTCTCGTGTTCACCTCCATGAACACTTCTCAATGAATTTATTTTATATTAATTTTTATTTTTAACCATAATATAAAAACACATAAATAAAGAAAAAATATAAATCCAAAAAATTATAATATAATGTTATTTAAATCAATAAAATCATTAAATAACATAAAAATAATTAACCTTTTATCCTTTTTTTCTAAATTATATCTTATAGAAACTACGTGAATAATTTTTAATGGTTTATATATAGAAACATGGTAGACAGTTTTGATAGATGAATTCTATTTTTTTTAATTTAACTACATTATAATGTATATTATCATCATTCATAACTCTAGTAAGGTCAGAAACAAACTTATTATTAAATAATAAATATTGTAAAAATTTATTATATTGGCCTTGAATTTTTTTCAATATACAAGATTCACATACTTCAGAAATTAAACATTTCACATTTTTGTCACATATGGAAATAAGGTCCACTGTATAAATATTTTATGTTCTAGGTTCTATAAAAATATGATGTTTATTAATAAAGTAATAATAATAAAAATTATATTAATAAATAAACCCTTAAACATATAGTTGTGAAATAATTCACATATATTATTCAATACATGAATGTAGAGTACCTTGTTGGTCAGGATATATTCTTGATCTCTAACTGACCAAAATCCAATGATATTTCTTTATAATTATCACCTAAGGTAACAAAACATCCATCAACTATATATCATTCATTATGGTTGTACAATCATCCAATCATATGTCTTGAATAACCACTGAGCATATACCATATTGATATTTTTTCATATGGGTTTTGACATATTCTTCTTGATTCATAAAACACATGCTAGTATTATGATTAAATTTATATTTCAAAAATTTAGACCATAAAAATATTTTTGAATATTAGAATAGACTATTGGTTTAATTCATTGATTTCATCATTTTTTCTCATAATCATCTTTCATATGAAGCATATTTTTCTTTATTCTATATCATTCTTATTTCCTTATACAATGGGAAATTTGGGTCTGACATACCCCCTAAACATGAATTCATGACTTCTAATTTAATTCAGAACATGACCACTTTTCTTATAAGCATTTATATAAATCATTAAATATTTATTCCTCTTATAAATCTTGTTGATTCCAATCAATAACTATGAAATTTCATAACCTATATTTTAAAATATTTAATGATTTTAGGATATATAAATATTAACTAAATTATGTT
The DNA here is from genome assembly GCA_963277665.1 of Viscum album. NCBI lineage: Eukaryota > Viridiplantae > Streptophyta > Magnoliopsida > Santalales > Viscaceae > Viscum > Viscum album. Next base: position 1,613,018,785 of record OY728152.1, on the reverse strand, counting down.
ATCCTTTCCGAATAAAATCATAGACTGTCTTATTTTATTTACTGATAACATTTTCATTCCTAGACTATACTATAATTTCATCCCAATGCACCATTTTAGTGTCAATTGATTCCTTTATGTTTTATTCATTAATAAGAGTTGACTGTTAGATTATAGTTAAAAAAACATATATCCAAAAAAACAACAATAACATTAAAATCCTGGTCTAGTTCAGGAAATATGTGTTTTTATATTAGAAAAACAATCAATTATATTTTTCCATTATTAACTTATCTTGGTGATACCTTCAGCTTCCTAAATTATAAATATATTAAACACAAATTTTTTAGTATTGTACATCAATAATAAAATAATATCAGTTAATTAGTTGGAAAAAATATTGGTTTCCACGTTTCATAAATTATCGAAAATTGAGAGAAATAGAAAGATTCAACTTTTTGAAGCCTAGAAATAACAAAATTCATGGATCCTATATTTAGATTATGTTCATCTTATTTTTCAAAATTCTATTTTTCTGGTTCATCCATAAGAATTTTATATAGCCTGATAGTCATCAAATACACTTCCTTACTAAGGTTTTTAAAAAATATAGTCCTGTGGGATTTCATGAATACATAATTTTTATCATTAAAATATTGATTCATGATCATTTTCTCAAGTTACTTAATATCATAAATCAATATTATTCTTCTTATTGTTCTTTAACTCAATATATTTAAAGGCATAAGAATTATTCAATATAACACTTCTCAGATAACAATTTATTCCCCATAATTATGATGAATACATAAGAGGGTTGAATTGTGTCCTATTAAAAACACATAATATTTTATAAACTATTATCCATTTAATATTAGATGATAAACTATTATCCATTATTTAAATAAATTATACAACAACAAAAATTAAAAGGACACAACAATTCTTTTACTGTTTGGGGGTTCAAATATAACCTACCCCACTCAAAAAACTATCTCTCTATGAAATTGATGATTTTCACTAGAACATCAATTTGTATGTGATCTTGAATGTTGATTTCCATAAAATACTACATATTAAAATTTATTTTACAAGGACTTGAAGTAGGAAATTTGTGGTCCAACAAAACACTCCACACCAAAGAGTTAATAATTAATAGAAACAATCATTATTGATTTTATTATCTTTGAAATCATTCATATATAGATCAAAAAAATTCATAAGAGGATATCATATAAGAAAAATATAAAAAACATCAAAGAGATTTCCTCTCGAAGAATCTCTATACAAACTATAGAGAATATCAAAGTAAAGATTCAATAACTATTTTAATTTTATAGTTGCAGGACCAACATATAAAAGTAGCATAATATTTCTTGTATGTATCTAATGTGTATTCCTAAAAAGTATAAATTAACTATAGAAAATGAATCTTATATATGAAACTACAACAGTACATATAAATATCTCTGTTCAAATACAAAATATATGATGTAGTTTTAGGTAATGATCTTTAGTCCACAGAGCTTGATAGTGTTAGAGATATGTATAATTACATTTATAGCCCATAAAAATATATCCATTGATAAAAAGTTTCTTTAGTAAAATTTTTTCAAACAAGTACATTAATGTATAAAAGAAATAGAGGATTTAAAAACATACATTATATATGAAATTATAATTATAATAAAAATGGAAAATCATAAAATCCCTTAGAAATTAGAATGAATTATTTAATTGGTTAAGATATTATAATGTTTCCATTGAAATAATAAACATATAGATTTACTGAAGTGAAATCAACCAAAATATATCATTATAATCCAACACATAAAACCAATAGATTTTGTGTGCAATGTGTGGTTTTCCTTATGTGATTATTACTGCAATACTATGGTTGATAGGGTATGGTTGATACAAAAAATTGTTTTGAAAGACATATATTATAATTCCAATGTGAAGTTCTAAATTTGAGGTATAAAACAAATGTTATGTTTATAGTATTATCTACATATCAAACATTAGGTAATAAATGTGATTTTCTTTATTAAATGGTTGGTTTTATGTAATAATGTTTAGCTCAAACATGGGGTTCCAAAAATTGTATTGGATAAAAATATTAGTTTATAGCTTTAAATTTTGTTAAGTGATTCCAAACACCTATAAATTTCTTGAATTAATTTTAGAATAAACTTTTATTCATATTTAATGATCAAGTTGAAGTATTCCATACTACTAGTAAAATAAAATATTTATTCAATAAATAAAAATAGAAAATCCACTAAATATAACATTATTAGTAAAATTAATTAGGGTATTTGTGAGAATAAAAATCAATTAAAAACATGTTAGATTGATATATGTATTAAAAAACCCTAATAGTTAGGTTCCCATATCTTTTGTATTATTTGGGTATCTCTTAGCTGATAAATGTTTCCTAGAAAGGTTACATATAATGATTCAAGAGGGATCACATTGTGTCATTTAAAATATTTAACTATATTAAAACAATCCACTGAAAATTTGGTTAAATATCTCCTTTATCTTAATTTAGAATATGTAGTCAAAATGAAACACAATAGTATATTACACATAATATTTTTATAGTTTTTTAGGGATACAATGAACATTTACTTGTCCACTCCTCCAACAGTCAATACACGATTGATGATTTGTATTCATATTATTTTCCTAAGGATTTCACGACTGATTTAAATAATTAAAAAACTATTATTTGAATGTTACTATTCCCCTATATTTTTTTACAACGGACCAATAACTATTAAAATAGTCGACACTCACTCATAGCTGAGTACAAGATGCTAACAAAAAATAAAAATTGACTATGAAATTGAAATTCATCCGCATCTGAATACTGCATATTGACACTTAAACTCCACAACCATAAAAAAGTAATTAAAACTTATATTATTCATATATACGAAGTAAAAATGAGTAATATTCAATACACTTTGGATTTGAGAAAACGACATTCAATGAATCTTCCTGCATAAAATATGCCTTCAGGATGAAAAACATCTAAAATTGATAGTATAAATTAATATGATCATCAATGAAAAAAAATAGTAGGAATAAATATTATTCCTAGAAGAATAATATGAAAATTCTATATATCTTTTCATTATCTATTTTCTTTTGTGTATCTTCTATTTATAGATTTAATATATTAAATATAGAAATATTAGATATAAAAACTATTCCAATTATTTCATATGAATTGTTGTGTATGTATATAATTATCTTGTGTTTGAGTCACATTTTCAATCCTCTAGAATAAAATATGTAACACCTCATAGTTTTAAATGGAGAACATTATGTTCGATATCATTTATGACATGAAAAATCGATGTTAAATGAACCATGAAATATTATTATCTGAATATGAACATTATAACCATGTCATTGAAATTCTCAGTAAGAATATGAATAAACAAATTATGGAATTTTTATAAGTGTATTATTGAATAAAAAATTATGTATATAATCATTTACTTTTTTGTAAAGTCATATTATTCATTAAAAATATGTTAACATCAAAAATGGTTTTTATTTATTTTAATTAAAATATATTACAATAAATTTTTACAAATTTTATAAAATTTATTTGATAAAATAAAAATCAATTTTGTAAATTAGAATATAAAAAATATATTTGTGTGAATTTTTGGTAAATTTATTAAATTATTTATATTCTAATGATTAGTATAAAACAAATTACATTATTGAAAAATATATTCTTATTCCAGAATTTATAAAGTATTATTTATTTTCAAAATGGTTTAAATGTAAAAGTATTTCTATTATATTATTAATAATCCAATTTAATTCATCATAATATATTTTATTATTTATTTTGGTAAAAAAAATATTGTTAAAATAAATTTTCTTCAAAACTATTTTTCTTTACTTTTTTTTGTGGTTTTAACATAATTTAATTTATACAACTTCTATATGATGAATATTGGAAAATGGATACCAAATTTAAATTTAGGTGGTTAAAATTTAGTAAATATTTCACTTTTATTTTAGGTAATTACAAATAGTATCCTCGATAAATATGTGTCACCTCAGGAAGGATACATTAGGCAAACCCAGGTTACGCCAATGAGATAAGGACTCAAAAAGAACCCAAAACATAAATTTATCACATTTGATTATTTCATTATAGCTATTTACCTCCAATTATAAAATAAATATCCACTGGGTTGTATTTTCCAATGATTATGACCTTTATATTATTTTACATAATATATAAATTCATATTGTCTATTTTGTGACATTAATAACGATAAATTTTTATGATAAAGCTAAAAATAGGATATGTGTGATTATAAATGATTATTTAAAATATTAATTAATTTAGTTTATGAATTTATTTTATTTATTAATTTTAGTGATTGAATAATTAACTCAAATGGCTCTGAAACATTTATATAGTATTTATTCAATTAATATATAAAATGTAGTAATCAATTGTAATAAAAATACGAATAATGAGATTTGGATATATTATTATTATACACCAATATATTATAAATATATGAAATATAATGGATGTTATAAATTTCTCTATTCAAGTTCAATATTTTTATTGATTCCTTTAGATTTAAATTAAATGAATATTGTCAAAAATGACAGTAACGATATTTTAAGAAAAAAAATATTTTCATTAAATTATATAATAATTATAAAAAATGTATATGGGATAAGGTGGTTAATATATAAATTAAAAATTATTACTTTTCCATTCATGATCCAATTACTAACTTATACGTCAAATTATAAAAATTAATTTTGAAAAGTTCTTTATTGTTGTCAATGTTAAAATTGTGACACTGTTGGTTAAACAAAAACATTAGTTGTAAAATTCCTCTAATACCTATATAAATTAATAATTTTGATGATATTATATCTTATAATATTATTATTCAAATAATTTTCCTTTTTAAATAATTTATCGTTATAATGACTTAATTATATTTTAATATTTTTAGTTTTTCAATGGTTTTCATTACCCTCCCTTATAAAAGGAAACACATTATTACATTTATTTAAACAACATTGGGCCATTTGCCTCTTCCAATATCAATCCAATTATCTTATAAACATACATAAAAACTAATCAGTGGTCATATTCTTCTCATAATACCCTTCCAAACGTCATTAATAAATAATCTAATGGAGGCCTACCATAGAAGAAGTAATCATCTTACCAGTTTTTATTGATTTTTTCCAACTTCTTCCTCCATTGATTTTATGTTATTCATCATTAAAAAAATAACTTCATAATCCAAAATACAAAAAAACTTACTATTAATATGATATCACCATTATATCCCTCTATTCCATCACATGGTAAATGAATGTATTTCATTTGTGTACGTGTGGACTACATCCTCTTGGATGTGACAAAATTCATTTTCCATCACAATCATTAATCGATGGTTATTATGACGGGCTTAATGTTTATATATTATAGCTATGAAATATTTATGATTTTATATGTATAACATCACATATACTTTTTTACCTTCCAATAACATTGAAAGTGGTCATATCTCACATTTGTACATTTTAATTGTCACCTCCATTAAACTATGTGATTTTTTCATTTCATTTTATACTTGTTAGATAATAATGATAGATTTAATAAATATATAAATGATATATATGACATAATGATGATCCTAGAATGTTGAATTGTTATTTAGTATTCCCAGGCTCTTTTACTACCCAAAATTACAAAAAAGTGCATTGTATTCGATATTATATGAAATACGTATCAATGAGATTAAACAACGAATGAAATATATTTCTTTAGATTTAATCTCTTCAATATCTTGAGGAACTCAAATCCTTGAGTTAAAATGAACCATAATATAATATACCATTATAAACTAGTCAATAATTTATTATTATTTAATTTTAATAATTATATTAGGAATTTTATGGTTATCTATTGATTATAAATAAAATAATAATCACTTATAACAAAAATAAATGCTTAAAAAAATGTACTTTTCCTAAATTATAATTTAGTCATTCTATAAGAATATATTTTACAATTAATTTTTACCATTATTAAAATTTTTGATAGACTAATCTACATTTTTTAAATAATAATATCACTATTATCTTATGGTATTGTTTTTATTATTATGATTTTTTAATTTCTTGATTAATAGGGAAAATAATGAATTTTAATTGAAAACTGTCAGTTTCATTAAATTATTTATAATATTAAATTAATTTTTGAATAAATTTCTATGTAATAGTATTTTACTTAAATATTCATTAATCCAATTAATGCCTTCGAAATTTTTTTCAAAATTGTTTTTTTATAAAATCATTATACCATTTTGAGCATTTTCTTGCTGAAAATCTGTTTTCACTTCACATATATGAGATTAATTTTAAATTTTTTACTTTAAAATTTTATGAATGAAAGATTTAAAAATGGAATCCATATTTATATTTTTTATAATTTATATTTTACAAAAAATGTTAGGTAAATTATTGAAAAAAATGAACTATGAAAGCAGTAGTATTTAATTACCACGATTATGTTAAATGTAGATTTACTACGGGATAAACAAAAAATATTTGGGTTAACATGATCAATAAACATGTAGAAAATATATTTTATGGCCATATTTGGATCATAATATTTATAGTGATCTAGAATGATAAATTGTTTACCATTATTAAAATTTTGAAATAAGGGCACCCCTTCTTCATTCAAAAAATTACAAGTGAGACACTCACCTCACTTAGAAATGACGAGTTACACTACACTTTTCTGCCAAAATTTTAACACTATTGATTGTATTATACATACCCAAATGACATCAAAAAATACCACCTCTCATCCTAGAAGCCTTATTCTCGGAATAAATCCAACCTCATTAGAATTTTTGGGAAAACATAATGAGGAATCCCAAAGAAGTGATAACGTTCTTTATCAAGCATTTTTTTTTGTTCTTCCAACTCCCAAAATTATTATTTTAAAAAGGTGATATAATTATATAATTATAATAAATTTATTTATATATTTTTTATTATCTTAATGATATAATATAGACCCCATTTAAATCATATGGGTTACAAAATCGTCATTCGTGTGTACGACGAACTACCACCTCACGAACAATGTAATTAATTTTCCCATTACCACCTCCCATGGGTTGGTATGATGATGTACATAAATTATATATATGATACTTGTATCATAATAATACATATTTATTCTTTGAATCATTTATACATTTTCACATTCCATTTCTTATGGAATACAATAATGTAGCTTATGTGCACAGAAGATTGTCTCCTTCTGATGCGATGTTATTCCTCTTTCACCAACGCATTACATGGAAGGTAATAAGGATATAGTCAATGATAATATGTTATATATATGATATAATTATTATATTAATTAAATTTTTTTCATTATATTATTATAATATAATTTAATTTCTTACCTTTTTTGTCACATAAATATGATGATATCATTCAATTACCTATTGATTACCACCTTCATTAAGCGATGTGACTCTCATTTCATCACCAAACCATACATATGATATCATTAAGTGTATTTCATAAAATAATATTATATTATGATCATTATCTAAATATAAATATTACATAATTCAATTCTATAATGATCATTTAAAAATTGGAACATTACTCATGTGTAAATTTGGCATACCATCACTATTATCATAACATATTTCATTTGTCAAAATCCATATTCTTGATTAGTATTAAAAGGCTAATTCATATATAAATAATATTAATATTATATTACTTTTATTTTCGATATGATTAAATGATATAACATTCACAATGATCACATCTATCATGATAACGAATTAATGATAAAACAAGGCAATTAACAAAAGAAGCCGTGAAAATAACGAACTATTATTAATGTATGTGTGATAAAATGTTATAAAATAACCATAAATGATATTATAATAATTAATATGGTAATATAATATTTTAATAATATGTTTATAATTACTATATTGGAGATTAATTCACATTCAATAAAAAGAAAGTGTGAGGTAAAGGATTTCATAAATCAATATACAGTAATTTGGTCAAAAAAGTACTTCGTAGATTATTTAATGATATGATTATTTGTCTAACAACATATTATTATTATAAATCGTATTTCCACTTGGGATATATGTATATATAGTTTATACACAAATATAATTAAATAAACATTTCTCAATTCAATTATATAGTCTTTGTAAAGGACTTTGTCTCTATTTCTCTTAATTGAGGCATATTGTAATATTATGCACCTAATTTTATATATTTGATTTATTTAAAACAAAATATACATATAATATCATAATTTATTAACAATTAACTCTATTTTTTGTTTCAATTTGAATTATTTAATCCAAGGTTATTTTAATTTTCAATTACCTTGTTGAGAAATTTGTTGTATAATATCTCCTTCAATTGTGAGTGTTAACTATCTATTGAAACAAGAACTATCTTATAACCATTTTTTATTCGATAGTACATTTTTCTTAAATATGAATATTTATGTATAATGTGAATGATTATTGCCTAAATATTATCCAATTTTTACATAGAGTGTATACTTTGATTATTATTTTATTAACAATGCAAATATTAATAAATTCATATCATTAATCAATATAGATATTTACTATGAAGGAATATTATTCATGAATTAAACAGATCATTAGATATATGAGGGATTATTTTTACAACGAAACATGAGTCAACATTTATTATTGATATTCCCTCGAGACATCAACATTTCTTATTATACAATTCATTTGACCTTACTTGATGAGTTTTTATATAGTATTTTTAAAATAAGTCATCCAATCCATATGAGTTTCCTCACGATAGTTTAAAACTATCTTGATGATAGATCTTATTAGTAGAGGTATCAAGTTCCTGATACATGACATCGAGCAATTAGGAATTTATTTTCATAAAAATTATATATTTTTTATAAATGATAATTTCACATTGATATTATCTGTAGATGTACTTCATTGAATGTTATTTAATTATTTGAACTATTTTTCCAATTATTTAACTTAATTTATTGATTATTTATATTAAATAATGACTTCTAATATAATACAAAACCCTTTTGAGTTTTTTAGACTGTACAAATTTTATTTTCTTACACTAGGATCCCATGAAGTGTTCTATGATTGATGTGAATGAATATTATAGAAAGAATAATGTTATTCTAAAAAGTCATGTTTTAATTTCTATATAAAAATGTGATAAAAGACTCAAGTATGAATATAATTTACCAAGACTAGTAAACTATATGGTCCACAAGGATGTGAATGCTTGTATAATATTCCAATGTAATAAAATAGGCATGGGCTTTGAACAATTGGGGTTAGGGTCACTATAGTTGGTATTTGAAGGATGTTTAATATAAAACATATAAATTTTATTTAGGAAAATAACGATTTGAGATCCTAAATCTTTGATAGAAATTGTATATATGTAAAGAATAACAACATAATGTTTTGGTAAGTAATATATAACATGGTGTTTCCTAACAATACATCACTATTTGAATACTATAAGTGGATTTGGTTCAAGGAGAGATGTAAACATGGGTAATAATTCTAAAAATGGTGCATTTGGATTGACCAGATCTTCACATGGTGCACAAAAATGGGCCCTAATGTTTATAAATGGGAATAAATTAATTACTTTCAAATGAAAAGTTGAGAATATGATGGAAGGAAATAAATTTCATACTAGGAATCATTTATAATACATTGACTTAAATATGGTGAATTAAGGAATTATCACAGCCAATTTACTCTTCTAAAGGAAAACCATTAGACCATTGAATGAATTACGAAGAAATAAAATGGATAACATAATTATGTATTATGATTCAATGATAAAATTGTGGAAATATTTTAGCAATGGTATTTTGGAGATAAGAATCACTAAACATTTATAGATTATATATAAATTAAAATGAATATATTCCTTAATTATATTAGGTTATACAAATACCATAATGGGTTTATGATTTTAAGATTTGTCATCTTTTGAAATCTATAAACAACCCTTTCAGTTTTAATGTGGAAAGATTATACCATGTCTAAGTGTAATTTGGAAAAAATATATTATAATACAACCCATTGGTTTATATTATGTTTTATTGAAACATTTATTTCAGGAATAGATTAATTAATAAAAATATGATGAAAGGTATTTTTATCCATGATGGAAAATATGGTCATTAATGTGATTGAAATAATAACTAAATAATATTTTAAGACTTTTTAGTAAAAAAATAATTTGAATTGAAAACCATAATAAAAGTTTTATTTAATGAATAATTTAATTTCATGGATATCCATCATATTTTTTTGGGGGAATGATATAGGAATTATATTAATATTGTTTATAGAATGGAAATCTTCTATACTGGTTGACAACCTATTGTACCCACCAAGGTTGTGGGGATTGACCCCTTGACTTAAAGTATTATAAGGGTTTAATTCCAACCATTTTCCTATATAATATAATTTTAAATATGTAATTGTTTTTAGTTAAAACATTTGAAAAAATAAAATATTACTGATGGACAAGTAGTCTAACATCCATGTTTAGATATAAATTTTTTTATAATGGATTAATAGTACAAACCATATTGGCTCTGGAAAATAGTTATATGATGGATAAAAAGACACGCCACTCTTTTATAGTTCTCATGACTTGTTAAATGATGATATTAGTGAACTATGTAAAAAAATACAATTTTCAAAATCATTTCATGGTATAAGATATGAATCAGAAATTGATTAATGCACAATAAAAGGATAAAATTATGGTTATGAAATATTAACATATTTGGTATGTATATTTCCTTAAAATAATAGATGTTAAAATAAATCCACAACACTAGAAAAAGATCATAAATTAAAATTATCCAACAATCTTCATTTTTTGTGATATAGATGTCCTCTTTTACACAAATTTGTTTTGTGGTTATTTGGTTTTTGGCATTCTTTGGATCACTCACAATCTTAGGATCAATGGCCTCTATAACTCTCCATTAATTCTTGGGAATTAGTATTCACTTACACATACATCATTTTGTTTCCCATTTCTATTTTTGAACATGGAATACAACTTATTTTATTCTTTAATATGACTTTCTTAATTCCCCTTCCCTCTAATTAAGATTACGTTTTATTAAATGTTATTACAATATTGGTTTTAAACAACAAAATTTGAAATGTCAAACCGTTGATTAATGTGATTATGATTAAATTTAGAGGATGAAATTTTGATAATGTACAGATAATTTAACACATAAATGTTATAGAAAAATATTTTATTTGAAATATAATGTGACATTCAACACCGAGCCTACACAAACTAAGAAATATATTTCATTAAAATTATTATCTTTAATAGCTTACAGAATGTTCACCACTAGTATAAATGAACCATTATCTAATTTAAGATTATAACATAGAAATTAGAATATTTTTTATGAATATTAAAAATAAAATTATAAAAATTGCTCTTATATATTTATTATAAATAATTTATGAATCATTTAGAAGAAAAAGAAATTTTTTCGGAAAATTTTAATTTTCATAAAAGATGATTTAGATATGTTTTTTTCATAAAATTTCAAATAAATTTTTGGAAATTTGAGATATTTTATTTAATATAATAAACATATTATTAAACACATATTGTCAAAATTACCATAGAGTAATGTTTTGGTGTTTTTTGAACTATTTCATATTTTCATGAATAGTGAGGACTACTTAATTTTAATTTAAATCTGTCGTTTCGTTTAAATTAATTTAAATGATAAATTTCATTTTTAATTTATTTTAAATTAAATTTAGTTCAATAATATATATATATTAATATAACTTATGAAATTTAAATCATTTTATCTAGATTTTCTGTATAAAAACATTTTAATCATTTGGAAATGTACAATTTGAAAGCATTCTTTCCCTGTTACGTCAATGGGATTAATTATGACTTAAATATTTTCACTTATAAGAAATGAATTTTTAAAAATTGAGACAATAATTGGGATCAACATAATTTATATTATCTAATATGTTCCAATTAGTATTTGAGAAATATAAGAGTTAAAACAGACCAAATTAATTGTCACAGTTAAGGTAAAATGGATACCCTTATGGTTAAACAAAAAGGATAACAGTTAAAATAAATAAATATTATCTAAAATATATTTTATATATGTTTTCATACTCTATACAATAAAATTATATTGTATATTCCACTTTTAATTCTTTTGAAATTTGAATAATGCGGGTACACTTTTCTTTCCAAATATTGCAATTGTCACTACTGGAAATTTTACCTTTCCCAACGGTTTGGACAAACCGTTGGGAAAGCCCACTTTCTGGCCAGTTTTCCCAATGGTTTTCCAAAACCGTTGAGAAAGGGTAGGCTTTCCCAACGGTTTGGCCAAACCATTGGGAAAAGTCCACTTTGTGGCCACTTATCCCAATGGTTTTCCAAACATTTGGGAAAGGATAGCCTTTACCAACGGTTAGGAAAAACCATTGGCAAAGGTCCAATTTGTGGCCACTTTTCCCAACGGTTTGGCCAAACTGTTGGGAAAGCCTACCCTTTCCCAGCGGTTTTTGAAAACCATTGGGAAATGTCCCCAATATTTAAACATCCCTTCCTTGATTCCAGGGACCTATTCCAACGGTTTTGACAACCATTGGTATAGGTCCTTTTATTTTTTTTTCGAATCCACTTAACCAGAACATTCTATAAATCAAAATTTAAAATAATTATGATAATACATATATATATTTATGAAATTATGTTCACAAAAGTCATGTTAGGTTAGTGGTTAGGTTGTTCAATGATAAAACGGAGGTCCTGGGATCAAATCCCAGCGAATGTTTTTATTTTGGAAATACATATACCAACGGTTTTAAGGAACCGTTGGTATAGATTTTCATATTACTTATTCCAACGGTTTTCAAAACAGTTGGTATAGGTATATACCAACAATTTTCCAAAAACCGTTGGTATTGACCTATCCCAACGGCTTACTTGCCTACGGTTCTCCAAACCGTTGGTATAAGCTATACCAACAGTTTAGAGGCCTATACCAACGGTTTGAAACCGTTGGTATAGGTTAGTTTTCCAGTAGTGTGTGTCACACATTTCACTTATAAAATGCAACAACTTTCAACTATTATTCACACCATAACAAAACAATTTCGAAAAATAAATTCCCAAATAACATCAAAACATCCATAATCTCAAATTATATGATTTATTTGGAATAAACACAACATAGAAAGGCTTTTGGTTTAATCCAAATGAGGATACCAAAAGTGGAGATAACATTCTTCAACGAGCATTTTAATTTTATGTCTTCCTCCACCTCCCTCAATTTTAAATATTACATGATGATATAAACTAATTAATATGTTTTAAATAATTATATTTTTTAAATTATGATAAAATACATAAAATACATAAAAACATATTCATTTCCATCAAATAGGATAAAAAATTATCATTTTTGGGTATGATAGACTACCTCTTTGTTATCTGATGTCATTCATTTTTCAATTATTACCTACCAAGATTGGTTATTATGATCAATATAAATAATATATATGATATTTATAACAAATGTGTACATATGTTTCCATTATATCATATTTATAACTTTTTTATCTTCCATTATATAGGAGATAGAATGACATCGATCATGTGTATGGAAGACTACATCCTCGTGAAGCGATACACTTTTTCATTCACTAACACAATACATAGAAGGTGATAAGGATAATTTTAAGGATTATGTGGGATATAAAAGAAACATTTTTGATATAAATGACATATTTATTGTTATGAATATATTAAATATATTTTTTTGGATTACATTTTCACTCACATAAAGATGATAACATCATTTTTTTATATGTGGACTACTGTATTCCCAAAGCGATGTGACACTTTTTCCATCACCACAACACATGTATGATATTTATCAAAATATTTAAAAATGTAAAATGATATTGTGATCATTATATAATTTTATTATATTACTTACCTCATTTCCATATTGATAGTTGAGAAATAGAAATTTTACGTATGCATACATGTGGTCTACTATCTCGATAATTGTAATGTACTACATTTATAAAAACTAAATTTCATCAATTGGATTAAAAGTATAATTTTTGTATAAATATGATTATTATTTCATGATTATTCTTATTATTATGAGGGAAATATATAATATATTCATGATCAATAATTTTCATGATAACGAATGAATGATAACTGAAGGAAATTTACACATGAAACATTGAAAATAAAGAAATATTAAAAATAAATGGGTGATAACATGTTATAAAAGGATACTGTAAGATATCATAAATATTGATATTGTACTATAATATATTATTTACATCTATATATAATTCATCAAGGAATTTTCATGAACATTGAAGCATTGTGTAATAGATTTCTTATCTCAATTTACATTTATTGGGTTAAATATATACTTCATTGATTATGTTATTTTATGATTATGTGTGTAATGAACATTGAATATTTTATTTTTTATATACATTGTTTGTTTTTTGAATTTACTTTTAATACACATAATATATTCATTGATTTAGACTAACTTCAATTATAGGATCTTGGTAAGGGACTTCATCTCAGTTTCCCTTTCTTCAGGCATATTGTTATGTTAAGCACCTAATTCCATTTTTATAGTGTATATAATTCCCATTTTCATATAATATAATTATTAATTCATAATTAATGTAATTTTATTTTTGAGTCAGAGTTATTTCATCCATGGTTTTTTGAATTGAAAGTTACCATGTTGTAAATGTTATTGTACAATCTCAATTTCAATTGCGATGGTTAATTTTTTTTTTGAAAATTTTACTTTCTTGTGGTAAATTTTCATTATAGATTATGTTTATATTAAATATACACATTTTTGTATAAATGCTAATTTTATTTCCAAAACCATATAAAATTTTTATATATGGTGTACACTATGACTGTAATTTCACTAAATGGAGAAATTTTGATAAATATTCATCCTCACTAAAAAAGAATATATATTAAAAAATATTTTATTCAGTAATTAAATAAGTAATTAAATATATGAGGAATTATTTTTATATCTAGATATTTTTTACGACTAGATTATAGATATACTCTTGATGCTTCTACAGGTCTAATGAAACAAATTAATTGACCATACAAGATGACTTTGTACCCATCAGAATTAAACTATCATGTTGATAGATCATGACGGTAATGGTATCATGTTCCTAAGATATTCCACCGAATAATTATTCATTTACCTCAATTGTAAATTATTTATTGTATAAACTATGATAATTTTACATTGATATTTTCTCTAGATTCACTTTCTTCTCAAGTTATTGATACATGGCTTCTGTGTTTGGTTCTTTACAATTGCATATTGGTTGTGCTTACTGATTCATGATTTTCGTCACATTACATAACCATTAATGATAATTTTTACTCACCCATATTTGTTCTGATTATTCAATGAGGATTAATATGATAGAAGTAAAATTATATTCTTATGGGAATAAATTTATTCTCAAAGAAGAATTATGATGATATTGGTGTTTTGAAATGTAATGAATGACTCAAGAACATAACTTTTTTTCCAATAATTCCAAAATATTATGACTATCATGATGTGATTCACTTCATATTATGAAAATTAATAAATTATACACCTGAACTGGTCTATAATTTTTGGGTTCACAACTTATTTATTATGTCTAATAGTGAAAATATTGTTCATGCATACGTACGACCTACCTTCAAAGTTAGGGGTGTAATTAAATTTTCTATATCTAAATTTTATGGATGAATATATATATATATATAATAAATATATAATATATTTATCTCATGGTTATGTTTATGGATATTGTTTAATTATGAAAAAAAGTATAGGGACTGAAACCATCTAAATGAAATTCTCCTTAAATATGAAATAGTTAACACAAAGAAACATTGATTTTATCATAGAATTTTTAATAAAAGGGTGTTCGAATTTAAAAAGTGATTCATTTATTATATTATAAATATATAAATTAAAATATTTGTAAGTATCATAAATTTAAATTTTTGATACAGGAGGTTGAACTACTATTGAGGAATATAAATCTCAAGGTAATGGATTTCTTGCATCACATTAATTCATGGATGAAATATGACATATTATCTGCTCATTTATTTTATAGGGTATATATACTAAACCATTTGCACATCATATCATGAATATAATCGTATTATTTTTATTTTAATATCAATTTTATTTTATCATTTCATAGGGCTTATAATTCAAATGTTTCAAAATTGATTGTAATCGAATTGTTTTTCATGGTAGTTAATGATTATGTTTTTTAGGATGAAATATTATGATCATCCTCTCAAAGAAATAATTTTTCATCCTATATTTTAATTTCTATAGATTAAAATTTTTCCTTTCATTTTCTTCACCTTATGTACTCAATATTCTAGATGAATTTTTTTAATGGGAATCTAACTTTATTTCTCTCTTTGGTCAGAAATCAAAATTTCACATATCCATGTTTTATTAAAAAATGAAAGAATGTTATAAATATTCTATCACTGTTTTTTAAATAAATTATTACAAACGATTGAAATTTTACAAATTGGTATAAATATAATATTATTTTTGTTATTTGAATGAGGTACTTTTTTAATATTTTTTACAAATGTGAGAAAGGAATGTTTTATTTTAACTTGTACAATAAGAATTAAATTTTTTAATATTACGAAAACTCAGTTATTTGAGGTATCCTTAACAATTTCATATATTTAATTTTTTAAAATATTATCCTTATCATTAATGTTGTAAAAATGATTATATTTCATGTATGTGATTTCAAATTGAAAAGGGTATTTTCATTAATAAATGATCCAAGTGATATTTTAAAGTCGTTTTTCTTATAAGATGAAATTAATTTATTTACATAAGATTGACTATGTATATGTTCCAATGATACTATCCTTATTATTTTTCTGTACATTTTATTATTATAATGAGAGTATTTTTATGAAATCCATCCATTTTAAATGGGTTATGCAATGATTGATTGATGATGTTTTTGTGAAAATGGTTTAATTTCCATGTGTTAGTATATGGTGAATTGTTTATGAAATATTTATCCATTTCATGAGTTATGTAATTCTGAATTTTTTATGATATTGTCGAAATCATATGTTATGTTATCGTAATGTGCTAGGAAGACCTAAATTATTTATCCCTTTAATATAGTGGGAAAAGATAAATATATCATTAGATAAATATGATTGGGACAAAGTTTTAACCAAGTTTAGCAAGTGACTATATCCACTACGATAGTCTTGGGAGTGAACCTTGACTAATAAAATGGAATGGGGAACCTTATACATTAAGATAGTCATTGAACATAGCCATTATTACTATGTAAATAATGTTTTATGGTAATGTATAGACCAAAAACATATGTCTTATACAAAAATTATTCACTTAGATCTCATGTTATTTGATTCTATTAGGATTTATTCTTTATGATGTGATAATATTTAAGAAAAGATTCAATATTATGACCTATGGTATGTTTTTAATGCTATTAAAATGTTAATTCTTTGTTATCATACCAATATTATCATTTTTAATTATATGATCATTGATGTCTTCGTTGTTTACTTTTAATGAGCTTATAACCACATCTTTTCTTATGTTTCCCTTCTCTAGGTTATCAAAGATTATTTTTTTGTATGATATGAATAAAATTGTGGAATATTTAAATAATTAAGTGGTAGATGATGTATAACTCATATGAATTTATTATTTTTTTATATAAGTTTCTAATGGTGCTCGAACTATATGAATCCAGAATTTGTTGTTATGATATATAATCAATATTCATCTAATAAGATGTGAAATCTATGTATAGAAATTAGGATTCTCTATAGCGTATATATATATATATATAATAATGAATAATTCAAGTCATTAAATTAATAATTTATTGATAATAAATTCAAAGAAATCATGAAAATTTATTTTCCAATATTCTTGTTTATAATATAAAGTTTTTGTAAACACCGCTCTATTGAAATATTCATAAATGTCCTTCATAATTTCTACACTTAAACTAATTATTAATTAATATTTGTGAATCCTCGTTTACTGATTTAATAATCCCTATAATCATATTAAACAACAACTTCAGTAACCCATGAATTTCAATTTGAAATTAAACCTTCCAGATTTTATATCATTTGATATTACTGATAATCCCATCATAAAGAGTTATTTTTAATTATTTACCTTGAAACATCATATTTTAATGTGTTCTTCTCTCCATACCTAGCCTTGGAAATACTGAACTAAAAAATATATCTATTCTCAACAAGCCTCCACTCAAAAAAGTAATAATTTAACTGGTCTAATGAAATGTAAGAGTAAATAATTAGAACATACAATTTATAAACTTATATAAATAATTTTTAAATGGGAAAAATTTTAACACATCATTATTAACATGATAAAAAACATTTTTGGAAAATATTAAAATATAAAAGTTAATCCATGATGAAATTGTTATACTTAATAGTAAATAACTTTATGAAGCCTCAAATTTAATATACGTAATAGTAATATTATCAATATTTACGATTAAATTACTAATTCCTCTTCATATGTCAGTGTCATTGAAAAACCAAATAACAATTATTGTCTAATGTGTAGGTATCATCCCCCTTTATATGTTATTCAATAAAAATAATAATCACAAAATTATAATTCCTAAATAATAATTAAAAACATTATTAATGAAAAAATATAATATAATAAATAATGAAATGATAATTTTCAAATAAATTAAATCAATGTAGAAAAATAATATAAATCAATGTGAGGGGGATTATTAAATATCAAAACACATTTAAAGTGATGAAGATCCATTTAACATTTTCCATCGTTTTTATTATTAAAAAACATGAAATAAAAAAATACACTCTCCCAATTTTTATAATGATAAAAAAGGTAAGATATTATAGATAACTGTACATAATAATCAAATCATTCACATAATATAATAAAACATAAGAAACATGAAAAAGTGTGGAAATTCTACCACATTCAATAAAAATATGTACAATAAACACAGATTTCCAATAAATTATGTAAACTATATCGATTCAATAGTAAAGAATACAAATTATAGAATAAACATAGTAAACATTAACCATGAAATAAACCAGAAATTCCATAATAAATAAAATACCACTAAGAGGTTGTATAGATCAATGGTGGTTGTATTTGATAATTTCATTTAATTATAAATAAACCTCTATTGTTAGTTAATACAAGATCCATTAAATTCATTAACTCAAAACTACTTGTTTGGAATAAAAAGGGGAACAATATGAGGGAAAATTAATTTTTACATGTTTTGGACTCATGGTTGATTATCCTTTCCATGTTTGACACCCACTATGCCATGGATTCCCCACAGAAATATTATGATCAAATACAAGTAGATAGGCCATCAATAATCAGTTATCATGATTCATCGTCATCCCACTGATATTTTACAAAACTTCCCACAGTTCATACTCACTATCCCATTGGTTAGAATAAGTTATAGTTAACGAGAAAAATCCCTTGGAGAATTGTGTTTTGTAAGAAAATAATAAATATTTTGTAAAAAATCCATCATAATATTCAATAAAACATGATAAATATTATTTTATCAACTGTAGGTATTCATCTCTATTCTCAAAAAAAATCATTCATTGGATACATAAATTGATGTATATACCAGTCATGAAATATGATCATCACACACCTAGTTTACTTCTTCTGATAATTTTATTTCTCACTATTCATTTTGATAACAATACCTAATTACCTGTTTATTATAAAAAATAATTCATTTCATAAATATTCTAAAAAAATATTCCCTTTAAGAGAATAAAATGGATCTTATGAAAATCAGCTACCATAATATGAAATGCATGAAGACGTTATGTTTTCAAGAAAATATTATTATAGAATTACCACATTGGGTTTATAGATATAGTCATTTAAATTATAAATCATTTAATTCACATGATTTTACATTTTACATTGCATTTACTGAGATGATTCAAATTACCTTAAAGGCATAAATCTAGTACAACAGTTTCATTCTTCTTATACAAAATCAACAACACAACAAGAAAAAATATTTATCTTTACTTTTTTTCATTTTAATATACTTGATCAATATAAATAGTATATTTTCTTTTCAAAATCTCATTTCATGTAAAATATTATTAATTATTTTTTGAAAAAAAAAATTTGAACAACTTATTATGAATCACATCATGATTATCACTTTATTTAACATCCCATGACCAAAATATAATCATCACAATAACATTAAAAAATTTATATCTAGAGATTATTCCAAAATAGCTTCATCATTGCGAGTTATAGTAACATTTTAGATATTCTTATATAAACTCCAAATGATCTATTATAAATAATTTCCAAATTTTAAAAATCAAATGAATCAACTTTAATCACATTTAAGATGTGATATTTTTTACTATTATTGATTGTTTCATTCATCATCATCAATTATTTAATAATAAAATTAAATTTTATGGAATCTTGGTTATTAACCCAATAGAAACATGAAATTTTTCAATAACATGAAGCTTTACATTGAGAATATGAGGTCATCAAACCATATAATTCATATGATAAAATTGTCCATCTAACTCCTAGACTTAATTTTTTTTAATGATTTATTCTTAATGAATTAAATCATTATAATAAAAACAAAATAATTTCACTTCGAGACCTGAAGTATTATGATAATTAATGATTTATGATAAAATCTGAGACCAATGGAAAATTAATATGTCAATGGATTTTTATTATTTCATCAAGGAATTATGCTAGAAGAAAAATATTTACAATCAATGATCAAAACAATACAATTTGCACTCAAAGGATTATATTTAGTAGTTTATCAAATATTTTAGATTGTCAGCATATTACAAAAAACATAAAAACATAACTAAGAATTATCAATCCCCTTCCGACCATATCAATACCATCTCATGAAAAATTTATATCATCTTAATAGATGAATTTATTATTTCGATGTATTCATCTTATTGAAAGCCACAATTCATTGAAATCATCAGTGGTAATTCAATCTCCAACTTCTGGATCTCATATAAACTAATTTCAACACTTTCAAAAAAAACTAATATGTTACTAAAAACTCATTAAATGTCACGAGAATCATTAAATAAAATACATTATTTAATTTGAAATATATTATACCATTTTATTGGATAAGAAGATGTTTTTAGTGAATTTAATAACATGGTGATAAGAAAATATGTCCAAGTGAAATTTATGAACTCTCTATCATTCCATGAATCCAATAAGACTTAAAAACTCCCCTATTAATCCTTTCATCAACATGAAAACCATGTTTACATCCATATCCAGAATAAAACCCATAGGGCACTAAATTTAAACAACCACACCAGTATGAAAATTAAGAAAAATATATTTACTATCCATTTTTTAAAATATGTAGTTTTTGATCCGCTAACATTAACAACAACCTAATGGATTCCATCCTAGAAAATTGAGTAAATATTTATCCAAAATCTATTCCCTCTATTTAAGGGTGTCCCTTGAAAAAAAATCAATCTCCGTACATTAACACCACCCCTTTCATATTATTTTTTAAACCAACATGGTGTCGATAACATTTTTTTCTTATATTATTGTAATGAGATACCAAGTGGATTTCTTATACATTTTATCTAAATATTCAGTCATGGATAAAATCCACTCTTCATTTTCAACAACCTCTAAAATATATTTTTGTTCAATTTTTGAAATGAGGGAATTTTGGCCATGAATCATTAACTTCATTCTAGTTTGGACTAGTTCATCCTAATTATCAATTACTTATTAAAAATTAACTTGATTCATTGATCATTGAAGCCTTATATTCTTAATATTATTAGATTCATAATTAGATGACTTATATAAATCAGTTACATGAAAAATATATACCATTTATACTTGTTTAAAAATTCGAATTTATGAATTATAATCAATTTTTACTTATGAAACATAATCTATTGTATAAATTCATAATCTAGTATTAGAAGGGTTCTCAAATATTTTAACATCACTATAATATAGCATTTCATGTTTCATTTTAATAAAACACTTAAATACATGACCAAATTAATTGTATCCCATTATAATGTCTTCATATTCTTTTTTATCAAATATTTTTAGATTTTTAATATAATTATTTCTAAAATACGTAATACCAAATACATTGAATTATTTTATAGTTTGATTCCATAGGAAAAAATGTCACAAAGAGCTTTTTGTTTTAGGGGTATCATCAAGAATATTTTCTGAATATTGACCACAATTCAAAATAATTCTCATGAGAAAAATATAAAAATATTGTGATCAACTAACATTATCCCGACCCCATTAACAATACATCAGCTTATCATAGCTATTTTATTCTATCGTGGAGTGTGTATAGAAGTAAATTTATTTTTAATTGCATACTTTTTTGGATAACATTCAAAAAAAATTAATTAAATTCTCTTCTGTTGTATGTACGCAGCTTCAATATGTACAGTTTCAAATTTTTCTCAATTTTAATTCTAAATATTTTGAATATGATATCAATTTCATAAGTTTACATCATAATTATGATTGTTTTCATTTTAGTGAAATCATTAAATAATTTGATGAATTTAATGTCACAACTTTTATAAAGATTCATTATGGGACCACTTAGATCGGAGTGTATGATTTTTTATTGTTATTGATGACAAAGTATATACTCTTCTATGTGAATATTATATCATTTTCTAATTTTGAGGTATTTCACAGAATGAAACTTTTATCATTTTTATTTTTTAAAGTTCATTTTTCATCTTGTGCAATGTGGTTTTTATCAGACACTATTGGATAAGGTGACCAACTATCATGTGCCAATGTTCAATTAAATCATTAGAACACGCGTATAATGAGTTTGTGGGATTCCCACCCCTTATATTAATGATAATATAATATTTATAATTTCATATGACACAATATTATCTCTTAAGTTGAAATTCATTTCTTTCATCACATTTTTTGATGAAAATCAATAAATTCTTTGAGAGACCTTCAATATATGGAAATACATTTTAATTAATCTAAATTAATCCAATATCAATTGAAATAAACCATGAATTGTAAATAAATTTTAATTTCATAATGTCAATGATCCTCTAGAATTCTGTCTAATGTTATTTATGATTTTTTTTCACCAAAAATATATGATATAAAACTAATATTTCTGATCCATAACATTCAAAACATTATATCCTTTAAATAAAAATAATTAATTTAGTATATTTATTCTTTTTCTAATTTACTTTTCTATTCCCTATTCCCACTTAGGGATGTTTCTTAGGAAAACTGATCATGCAATCATCATCTATATAACCATGTTTTTCACATCTTCAAAAAATAACATCAAATAATTCATGTTGTTCTTTTGTGGGCAGATAAATGGTTTCTATGCTATTGGTTTTTCTTCTAAGTGAGTGTCTACTTATATCCTCAAATCTACATCCCCATGGTATTATCATGTAATGGCCCAGACCCTCCTGTCCCATTACTTTTCCAAAAACACAGCCCCACCAAAACAGTGGCACCAGTCACAGTGGCCCCGTGATGGTTGCAACAGTGACGGTGGCTCCATGACGGACCCACACAGTCACGGTGGCACTGGTCAGGGTGGCACCGTGAGTGTGGCACCGTGACGGTGGCACCGTGTGCTCTTCTTTATTTTTCCAGCTTCCGACTTTTTCGCTCCCGCAACATATCTTTTGACGTAAAGACGATTTAATGACCCTTTCAAATCCATTTAATGCCCATAAATAATTCCTCAAAATCCCAAGAACCCTCCTTGATGGGGGATATTAAATATAAACTTAATTTCATCATGGTTAACTACCCAAACCACAAGGGAATCCACGATCCGACTTTCAAGACATTTAAAATTTCCATATCTCGTAAAAATTGGGTGTCATATTTTTATACCACGCTAGAGTTTCTTCCTTCCCCTCATAAGCTAGATTTCCTTATTCTCCCTGGTGATCCTGGAGTCCCTCTTTCCCGAGACTTGTGGTGAACCTGTGATGGAATGTTCTTCTCATCCTTGGAGTCTCGACATTCTTCCCTTGCATGTCGTGCATCCCCTATTCTTGGCGCATGGAGAGGAACTTCGATCCTTGGTCAACCAAGTAGGGATTTTCCTTCGTCTCTCCTTACTGTGTATCATGCGGGGTTGGTACAATATTGTTTCTGTGTGGATTGATGAAACCAAACTTAATGAAGATAATGAATGGTCCTTTAATGAATAAAGGGGGGTGGGATCGATGTTCTGTTTTACTCTTTTATGTTGACATGTGTTGTGAATTGTGCGGTTCTATGCTCACAAAAAATCATGGCCATTAGTGGTCTTTCCTTGCGCACTAATGAACCATGTCTTCTGTGATGATTAAATGACTGTAACATGGAAATTGGTAAGTCACTTAAACTCAGCTGGTTAATTGGATGCCCATTGAACAACAACCCTTGCGTGGTCACCTCGGTTAATCAACAGGAGGAAGAATCTAATGAATTACGTGCTTGATCCTGGAAGTTTCCCTATTATTTTTTGGTAGTGGGTGTTTTTTCCAGCTAGATTATTATGGGGGAAAGTGGGTGAGTATGGGATCCTCCATTGTGGTATAGTTGTTGGTTGTGAATCTAAAGCTATGTGATTGCTCTGCTGTGACATGAACATGGGTGGGATCCTCTATTGTTAAGAAATCGTTGGTTAATGGTTATGGGGATGCGTGACTTTATCTTAAGGATGGCTTTCGTTCTAGTACATTGAGGGACCTCACTAATCCCCTTTTGTTATAGTAACTTCACAAGGGAATCAGCTGTGAATGTTTATGTTGTTGTTTGGCTGTTTCTCTTTTTCTGGCTTGCGATTTAGCCTGTTAATTGCACAGTAGCGTACAATTCACCTAGATGAGATTGATTGATCATGAAAACAAGAATGATCTAAATGGGGAATTGGTTTTGGGAGTGAGTTTTGGCTCGGCCGTGAGTGTGGTATTCTTATGAATGAATAGTCATGGGGATTTTTAGGCTTAGTTTGGTCTTTGGAAACCCTAGGATGGGATGAGTGCTTGTTACCTATACATATACCTATAGCTTTTATGTTTCTTACTCAATCCCCACCAAAGTTGAATGCTTTTGTGATGAACACCCCCATTTCATGGGGGAGGGTTTTTTTCCAACACTCTTATGAGTGGTTGGTTATTAGATCCTTTTATACTCCCTTTCCTGAATATCCCAAGACACTTCGGGTAGGCTGTGATGGCCAGAAGTCCATTATTAGACCAAGAATTTTCAGGCAGGGTAGTTGTGAAGGTTGGCTCAGGATTTTGTGGGCAGGATGTTTCCCAAGTGTCTTCGGGATGAGGCCCAGGTGTCTTCGGGCATGACATCAGATTTCTGTCCCAATTGTATTCAGGAGTGGCAGTATTTGTCTTGACCCAAGTGTTTGCGGGTGTGGTTATGCATGGAGGTTGTGCCTAGGTTTCTGCGGGCGGGATGTGTGGTTGTGGCCCAGGGGTGTGCGGGCGGGGTGTGGCAGTGGGACTGCCGTGAGAATTGTGGGATTGGTTCGATGCGTATGATTTCTACAATAAGCAGTGGGAAAGTGGCGCGGGGTACCCAATTATCGATGTAATATTGCAATACTTTACTTGACATGCGTTATTTAGGAAGTGTTCCATGGTGAGGCTTGGGTGGATTGTTTTCATTGCTAGGTTCTTTGGTTTCTCCTTTTTCATGGGGCATTAGAATGCCTCCCCACTTGTGCACGAGTCTTTTGTTTTCTCTAATGGGTATACTTGTATGCTCACCCTATGTATATAAAACTGTTTTCAGGATTCCGGTAAGATTTCAGGGATCAAGCGGGACCATACTAGCTCGGACCATGGGGCAGTAGTTGTTGTCGTGTTTCCTTTTTCTTGGTATTTCACCATTGGAGATCTTGTGTCTTGTATCTTTTACTTTTGAACATACATATGGGAATGGGTTACTTTCGGCTTTACCTTTACTTTCATCTTTGTTGTTGTTGGGTTAGATATCTTATCAACTGATCCTATAAAAATAAAAAGGGAAATTCCATCCATATTATTTGTGATTTTATAGCCTTGGTGTTGGTTTCCACTCTAGGACCTATCGAAGGCAGGTCTCAGGGTTCATTATCACTCCTTCAACAAAAAGAAGGAAGGGTCTGGAAATCTGTTGTCCCTTCTTTCTTTTTAGTGAAGGCGGGTCATGAAAGAATGGTATCAGAGGAATGAGGTTGAGTGATATGATGGAGTCTGGGATTAGGCATAGTGAGGATTTCTTGGGATGGTAGGGAAACAGTGTTGGGTGATCTTGGTTGGTGAAATAGGCCAAGGAAGACAGGATAGGACACGGGATTTTAGGGCCCCCCGTGATCCAATGCATGGAATTTAGACCTACAGAATGACCAAGTGAGGCTACACTGATTGTAGGGTAGGGACCCTAGGAAAGGTACATGGATCATAATGACATGTATTCCTGTGTTTCATGGGTGTGTTGGGGATTTAAAATGATTATGAAGTCTTTGAAAATTTAAGAACAATATTCTACACTACTTGGGATTAAGCATTCCTTGTTTACCTTGCTGCTATGGAACCCGGGAGATGACCATGAGTAGTGTAGACGATCGACGACGAGGAGGTTGACTTGGCTGATCAACAGAGGGCTGACCGAGGGCAGGAGGACGATCAGTGGTAGAGGATGCTTCATTCCTTTCAGTGACAGACCCTTGGGAAGTACGAGGGCAACATCTCAGATATGGAAACAAAGAGAAGGCTAGAGGAGCTGGTGATATCCTTCAGCTTGATTCTCTCTCTGACAGAGTACTGGGTTCCTCTGGCTGTAAGCCAGATGCATGGAGTAGCGCATCAGTGGTGGACTCTTTATCTTTGGGAGAAGAGGGAGACCGAGGTGATGTGGGATGACTTCGAGAAGGAGTTCTGGGAAGAATTCCTCTCTTCCACGATGAAGGCTGAGAAGTGGCAGGAACTAATCTCCCTACAGTAGGGGATTATGTCAGTGAGAAATTTGGGGATCATGTTCAAGGATCTTATTCTCTTTGCACCCGACCTCTTTCCGGATGAAGAGTCTCAGACGAGACGTTTGGAGGAGGAGCTTCAACCTTCTCTTCAGTATGTTGTTACTCACTTCACCCTTCCGATGTACATAGTGGGCCATAAGGGAGATGAATTTGTGGAGAGGATGCACAGGCTTGGAGGTGTGTCATGAGAGGGAATCCAGTTGGGCTCATCAAAGGAGAAAACCGTCAGCAGCAGCCCTCCATCATCAGGACCCTCTAGGTTTCGACCAGTAGGGAGCGGGCCTCAACAGTTCTGGTTCTGATCTCCCAGTCCTCGCCATTTCCCTTCGTGTCTGGGACCAAGGTGCTTTGCCTATGGCAGACATAGGAACCTACGAAACTAGTTCCTCGATAGAGTATAGTACAGTGGGGGTGGGCAGGTTCAACGCCCACCTCAGCAGTAGCAGTTTCCAACTGGACCCTTTCAGCGGTAGAAGGGGAAGTGAGCTCCCGCTCCACCAAGGGCATAAGTTGCCGGAGGAGGCCGACCACAGGGCGTGTGACGCCCCAGGTTTTATGAAGTGGTCCAAGTGAACAACGTTATGCTTTTAGTAATGTCTCTTGTTTTATATGTTATGATTTTAATGATGTCTCTTGTTTTATCTTGTGCTTTGTGTGCAAATAAAGAAATTGAAACGCAATAAAACATGAAGAATACAGTAAACCAGTATATATTTAAAAATTACATTTGCAACAAGACCCAACTAAATGAAAATCCCATGAACAAGACCTAACACAACCACAACAAGACTACTAAGAATCACAACTCGAGTAATCGGATTGCCGTCGTCTTCAGGGTCCATCAGTGTGAAGAATATAACAGCCAGAACCACCACACACATACTCAGAACAAATGGTATGAGGATATCCATCCTTCCTGTTCAAGTGTTTTGATTTTGTGAAATTCCCCTTCTTTTTATAATGGTCATTTATGTTATGACCGTTAAATTTATATAGCTGTTGGGTATTCAAAACAACCATTGGGTACTGTTGATAATGTTATCCTTAAATGAAAACTTTTTTTAATGCTCTTATAATTTTATAATATTTCAAATATGACTAAAATATGTTTCAAAAAATAATCAAAAATAGTATTCTTGGAAATAAATCCTTTTGTTTTTTCAAAATCCTGATGGATACTTATATGATTGAAAACATAGTGTTATTTGGATAAATAATATGTTTAAAGGGTATCTATGATAATTATAACTTTTGATCTCTAAAATTATGAATTGGGGAAAACTTTTGGTCTTTTAAAGTTTTTGAGACAAATAGTAGTTTATTTTAAAGATCCAAATAATTATAATGGTGTTTCATGTAAAATATGAAAGGTATGTCTTTTAAAAGATTTATATATGGAACACTTTACATATTCTAAAAAAGGGATTTAAATTTTTTAGTTAAAAATATTTTTTATTGTATTAACTCTCTTTAGTATAAATATTTATACTACACATTATTTTGAAATATGTATACTTATACTGGTTATTTTGTAAATTTTTAAAACAATTAATAAAAATTTAGGTTGGGGCCCGGGCATGCCGACGGCACCCCTTAAGAGAAAAGCCCTCTAGGCTGAGGCAAAGCCCCAAGGGACCCGAGGGGCTGACCATCAGGGGTCCCAAGCGAGTTTAGTGGGTGTCCAACCGCTTCTTGAGCTGTGCATAGGTGTTCTAGGTCGCGTGCAGGCCCTTGTGTAAGGCCGTGGTGCGCACTGCGTGGGTTTGGGCCGATTCCCGCATGGGGACCGTGTATAAGGCCCCGATGTGTGAGTGTTCGTGTTATTGCACTGGAGGTGGAAGACATTGATTTATAAACCATTCATCAACCACATTCCATTTCAATGTGGGACGTGCTCCATGCGATGAGGACTGTCTGATCGACTTCTGTGTCGATCTCGTCCGTCCAAACCTTTTAACAGTCCGATCTCTCCCACAGGTATTCTTGAGCCGTCTGATCCCTCCCGATGATATAACCCTTGATCTCTTTAAATTTCCCGTGCCCTCTCCAGCCGTGCGATCTTCCCATTCGTGATCACAGCCGTCCATTTTCTTACCCGTCGACCCGTCGTCTTCTCCCTCGCAACAGGACCCGACCAGTAGGCCTTCTCAAGGACGCCTCGGCCTCTCCCCCGCACTGCTCCCCTTGACATCCGAACACCCCCTCTAGCTCACTATTCCTTCGTTTTTCCCACGCTGGTATAACCTCTAGGGTCGAGTCACCCAAGTTACAATGGGGCCTTTATAAACACCCTGCTTCATTGAATCCACGAATAGCTTCTTCTCCTCCGGACCTCCATTTGAACCCTCCAGCAAAGCCAACAGACATCCTCCTTAATCAAGGTAAGGGTTCATGCATGCATTCTATCGGAGAAAACCTTCGTTTTAAACTCTCGGTATAGATGCAGTTTATATTTTTTATATTTATATACATAATATAAAACTGTCGGTTTGTATTGCCTTCATGGAGTTTGGCCTTCTTGTTTCTAGTGGGGTGCATATCTAAGGGTGCGTATACACTTTGTTTTCATTTTGAGAAACCTGTACACGGTATATACTATTTATATATGTATATGTACATAATACAAATCCATCGGTTTGTATATTGTGTATATATGGTTTCATATATATGTAGACGGTATATATAGATTATATATGTATATTTACAAAATACAAATCCCTGGGTGGTATATTGTTTTTACATACGGTATATACAATTTTATTATACAGTTTTCCAAAACCTCAAACTTATATTTAATGAATATGGTGTATATATATATATAGTTTCATGAGTGTTTTCTCATAACCTAGCCCGGTCTATTTTGGGGTATCAATCTTTAAATTAAATATTTTAATTAATATATGCAAACTATGTTTAAGAGGTGTTATGTTTGTAAAAACTTAGTTTTTATACATATTCTTACATTTATAACAAACCTTATATTGATTTAGTTTTCAACCATGTAATTGATTTATGGTTGGAAACTGTCAGTACATAAGGAATTTAATAGACATTGTTATGAATTATGTCAAACCCATATATACACTTCCGGTATATATGGGTATGTGTATATGTATTTATAGGAATAATTTCCAAACCCTATTGTATTCTTTTATAAATAACATGACATAATTTATTCTTTGATGCAGGTAAGATTTTATTAAGATATAATTTGTTTGATTTCTAAACCAACATGTTTTTATTAAAATACAAACAAATGGGTATGTTTTATTAAAGAATTTTATCTAACATTGTCCCGAATTTGTTTTATGATAATGTGTGTATTTCGGTTTGATTTAAATATATTGGAGGATTTAATGGGTCATGATATCATGTTATGTTCATTTATTACCTAAAGACGAAATGAACCTACTTTAGTGAATGCATTAATTAACCAAGTTATGGTTTACTTTGTTTACAAGTTCAAGGGCCTATTTATCACCATAACCGATTTCAAGTGTTTTCTTTAAGACCTCTATTTCCATGGAATACTAATTTCAACGATTTCTCATTTATTATATCATCATTTTATATGATTTAGTAATTATATTATTTTAAAATAAATTTTTACTAAGATATGTATGCCTTTGATTAGTTATTGACATATTTTTCAAAATCAACTATCATACCATGTAGTAGAAAAATTTGTGATGGTTCATTATTTATTGTTGTTGTACATAATGCATGCTTGAAATATCACTAAATAAACTATGGAATTAGATTACCCAAATTGGTATGGGACACCTTGGGTAATATTAAAATGAATGAGTTATTCAAGGTGCTATGGGACATCTTGAATATACAAACGGTTTAAGTAAAGCATGAATTATGTGGCTCACATGATAATAATGACATGTCAAGGGTGCACCCTGATAGCGCCACAATGCATTGGGTAAAGACTTAATCTCTAAAGATGACCAATTGAATGACGTCTTGGGGATGTACCATGGTAATGTTTTCAAATGACACCTTGGGTATGGACCTTGATGATACAGAAATGATTGTCTAAGTTTAAATGTTGCTGCCACTTGAATAAAGTTATGTCACAAGTTTTTTTCAAGATAAATTGCCCATTCATTCATGACCGTTTCCATTATTCTTTAATAAAGTTCTTATTTCACTGGTATAAGTTGGAGCATGATTTTTTATTAACATTTAGTAAAATAGTAACCAGCATATGAGAATTTATGTTGTTTCCTTTATGCGCAACTCTCATTATGCATTATTCTTAACTATTTAATGTATTCTTAAGTAAATCATATGTCGTACTTGTTTATGATATACATTAATACTCCTTCGATAATGGACATAATTGTTCCATGTTCTTCTTGAAAACATTGATTGAACATTTTTATGTTATGTGTTATAATTTTCCTTTAGTGTCTGTTCAATCTCCATTAAAATAATGTTTTCAAATGTTACACTGTTTTCATTTTTTTAGTACCCCTTACTGAGTATTTGAATGCTCACCCTACGTTTTGATTTAAAATTTTCAGGTATCAGCTCTTAAAAGATGAACTATTTCAGATGTTACTAGTTTCCCAGAACCCGAACCGCACACGATCCTCTGTATGGGACATGATGTGTAGTTAACAATGTGTTTTTTATTTTAAACCAACACATCATGTTTAGAAAGCATCGACTCTTAGGTTTCTGGGGTCAGGGTCTCTACAGATGGTATCGGAGGATCGGTTTGGATAACTCTGGAAAGCCAGAAACTGAAACACAAATATATATATGGTAATATACTTCAATTTTATTTAAAAATGGGGTTTTTCCTAAAATTAAGATGGAAAACGAAATCATAAATATCTTATTTCTCCCCATGGAGGCCCTAGAGACCATTGTGTCTTTAGCTAGACGTGAGGATTTTCTAAACTATTACTATATCTGCATGACATACAAACACCTTTATGATGTATCCAATTCACCACGGATGCTTTAGTTACACCAGGGGGGTAGGAATAGATTACTTCATTATGATGATAACCAAGTTTCCCTCCTATGTACCTCGAGGAAGGTATTATGAGTGACTTTTCTGAATTTTCACGGTGGGTGAGAGATTTGGAACTATGATTGATAACCCTTTCCATGATGCTTCTGTTGACGGGGACCTTCGAGCAGGCTACCTTTGTCGGATTTTAAACTACGGCTTCTGGGGTCCGTTTTTGGACTTCGGAAGGTTAGAAGACGAGTCCACCCAACTGTCCTGTGGGAAAAAAGTGTGTGTGGATGTCTCTCAACTTCATACCCCAAATGTTAGACTCATAAGACGTCATAGGTGCCCCCATGAGTTTTTTCCTGAATGCTCAGCCTGTGTTTGGATCGAGGAGTTATAGATTTTTTCTTCTCTATGTGGAGTTGGTTTAGTTAGTGGTTAAGGGAAACTCAAACGCTAATGTTTAATAATAAACTTATGTTTATTGAAATGTTGTCTTTCCCCTTCCTTGTATTTACTTTGAATTTATCATTGAATGATTTTCATGTGATTGAACTCCTGCCTTAAAACATTCAGATGGAAGGACAAACCCACCTGTTATCTCTCCCCAGTGAGATTCTAGAAATCATTGCAATCAAAACGTGTGAGGACGAGTATGACCCCTTCGCAAATTTGCGAAACACGTGCAAGCAGTGGTTTGAGGTAACAAACGGTCCAGAGATTCTCTGCACCTGCCAGGGGAATGCCTCCATCTATTACCGCATTGGCTATACACAGCTATCCGGACGTGAATGACGAGGAAGTTATCACGAATGTCTCTTTTTGTGTTTCACCCTAGGCTGAGACTACATGGCCAGAGTGAAATTTCAGGAGGATGCGTTAAAGGGAAATCTTCATGTGGCTTATATGCTACAACTTCTCAGCTTTAGCCTGTTTGACCACATCTATGGCTTCAATGTCCTCGACCGAGACATAATTCAGAGAGTCCTTCGTACGTTGGTATGTAATGACTTTTCAGAACATTGTACTGATCGAGCTTCCCTATGGAAGCCTGAAGGACCAAACCATAAGTGAAACCCCTCCTGTCATAGGTGTATTTGGGTTAGGGAACTGGAAGAGGTAAGCATCCCTACAGGGGTTCCGATAAATGCACCTGTTGACCATATACACTGGTGGAGATAGTGAGGACGTTGCAGAACCTTGTAGTTTTGTAAATTGTGGGGATGCAATTTTCTAAATGGCGGATAATGTGACACCCCAGTTTTTATGAACTGGTCCATGTGAACAACATTATGCTTTTAGTAATGTCTCTTGTTTTATTTGTTTTTATTTTAATGATGTCTCTTGTTTTATTTTGTTCTTTGTGTGCTAATAAAGAATTTGAAATGAAATAAAACATGAAGAATATAGTAAACTAGTTTATATTTAAAAATTACATTTGCAACAAGACCCAACTAATTGAAAATGCCATGCACAAGAACTAACACAGCCACAACAAGACTACTAGGAATCACAACTCGAGTAATCGGATAGTCGTCGTCTTCAGGGTCCATGAGTGTGAAGAATATAACATCCAGAACCACCGTGCACGTACTCAGCACCAATGGTATGAGGAGAGCCATCCTTCCTGGTTCAAGTTTTTTGATTTTTTGAAATTCCCCTTATTTTTATAATGGTCCTTTAGGTTATGACCATTAAATTTTTATAGCCTTTGGGTTTTAAAAACAGCCTTTGGGTGCCATTGATAATGTTATCCTTATATGAAAACATGTTTTTAATGCTCTTATAATTTTATAATATTTAAAATATGACTAAAATATGTTTCAAAAAAGAATCAAAAAGAGTATTCTTGGAAATTAATCCTTCTATTTTTACTAAATCCCGATGGATACTTATATGATTGAAAACAATGTGTTCTTTTTATAAATGATATGTTTAAAGGGTATCTATGATAATTATACCTTTTGATCTCTAAAATTAGGAATTGGGGAAAACTTTTGGTCTTTTAATGATTATGAGACAAATAGTAGTTTATTTTAAAGATCCAAATAATTATAAAGGTGTTTCATGTAAAATAATAAAGGTATATCTTTTAAAAGATTTATATATGAAATACTTTACATAATCTAAAAAATGGATTTATATTTTTTAGTTAAATCTATTTTTTTATTGTATTAACTCTCTTTAGTATAAATATTTATACTACACATTATTTCGAAATAATTATACTTATACTGGTTATTTTATAAATTTAAATAATTTTTTTAATAAAAATTTATGTTGGGGCCCGACCAATCCGAGGGCATCCCTTAAGGGACAAGCCCTCTAGGCCGAGGCCAAGCCCCAAGGGACCCGAGGTGCTGACCGTCGGGGGTCCCATGCTAGTTTAGTGGGTGTCCAACTGCATCTCGAGCCATTCATTGGTGTTCTAGGTCACGCGCAGGCCCATGTGTAAGGCCGCAGTGCGCTCTGCGTGGGGTTGGGCCGAAGCCTGCATGGGGCCCGTGTATAAGGCCCTGGTGTGTGTGTGTTCATGTTATTTCACCGGAGGCGGCATGCTTTGATTTATAAACCGTGCCTCAACCACATTCTGTTTCGATGTGGGACGCGCTCCACGTGATGAGAACCATCTGATCGACTTCTGTGTCGATATCGTCCGTCCAAACCTTTTAACAATCCGATCTATCCTGCGGGTATTCTTGAGCTGTCCGATCCCTCCCGAAGATCTAACCCTCGATCTCTTTAAATTTCCTGCGCCCTCTCCAGCTGTGTGATCTTCCCATTCGTGATCCCGTCCATCCATTTTCTTACACGTTGACCCATCGCCTTCTCCCTTGCAACAGGACCCGACCAGTAGGCCTGCTCAAGGAGGCCTTGGCCTCTCCCCCGCATTGCTCCCCTTGACCTCCGAACACCCCCTCTAGCTCATTTTTCATTTGTCTTTCCCACACCGGTCTAACCTCTTGGGTCGAGTCACCCAAGGTACTCCGAGGCCTTTATAACCCACCTGCTTCATTGAAGCCTCATGCAGCTTATTCACCTTCAGACCTCCTTTCAAACCCTCCAGCAAAGCCAACGTACATCCTCCTTAATCAAGGTAAGGTTTCTTGCATGCATTATTTTGGAGAAAACCTTCGTTTTATACTCTCGGTATATATACGGTTTATATTTTTTATATATATATACATAATATAAAACCTTCGGTTTGTATTGCCTTCAAGGAGTTTTTCCTTCGTGTTCCAAGTGGGGTGCATATGTAATGGTGCATATACACATTGTCTTCATTTTGAGAAACATGTACATGGTATATACTATTTATATATGTATATGTGCATAATACAAATCCATCGGTTTGTATATTGTGTATATATGGTTTCATATATATGTAGACGGTATATACAGTTTATATATGTGCATTTACATAATACAAATCCTCGGATGGTATGTTTTTTTACATATGGTGTATACAGTTTTATTATACAGTTTTCCAAAACCTCAAAATTATATTTAATGTATATGGTATATATATATATGTTTCATGAGTGTTTTCTTATAATCTTACCCGGTCTATTTTGGGGTATCAATCATTAAATAATTTTTTTAATTAATATATGAAAACTATGTTTAAGAGGAGTTATGTTTGTAAAACATTAGTATTTATACATATTCTTACATTAATGAAAAACCTTATATGGATTTAGTTTTCAACCATGTAATTGATTTATGGTTGGATACCTTCAGTACCTAAGGAATTTAATATACTTGGTTATGAATTGTTTCAAATCCATATATACACTTCGGGTATATTTGGGTATGTGTATATGTATTTATAGGAATAACTTCCAAACCCTATTGTATTCTTTTATAAATAACAGGACTTAATTTATTCCTTGATTCATGTAAGATTTTATTAAGATATAATTTGTGTGATTTCTAAACCAACATGTTTTTATTAAAATACACACAAATGGGAATGTTTTATTAAAGAAGTTTATCTAACATTGTCCCTGATGTGTTTTATGATAAATTATGTATTTTGGTTTGATTTAAATATATTGGAGGATTTAATGGGTCATGATATCATGTTATGTTCATTTATTACCGAATGACGAAATGATCCTACATTAGTGAATGCATTAATTAACCAAGTTATGGTTTGCTTTGTTTACATGTTCAAGGGCCTATTTATCACCATAACTGATTTCAAGTGTTTTCTTTAATCCCTTCATTTCCATGGAATAATAATTTCAACGACTCATCATTTATTATATCTTCATTTTATATTCTTTAGTAATTATCTTATGTGAAAAGAATGTTTTACTAAGCTGTATATGCCTTTGATTAGTTATTGAAATATTTTTCAAAATAAACTATCATACCATGTAGTAGAAAAATTTGTGATGGTTCATTATTTATTATTATTGTACATAATGCTTGTTGGACATATCAATAAATAAAATAAGGAATTAGATTACCCAAAGTGGTATGGGACACCTTGGGTAATATTAAAACGAATGTGTTATTCAAGGTGGTATGGGACATCTTGAATATACAAACAGTTTATGTAAAGCATGAAAGATATGGCTCACATGATAATAATGACATGTCAAGGGTGTGTTCTGATAGCGCTCCAATGCATTGGGTAAAGACTTAATCTATAGATATGACCAATTTATTGATGTCTTGGGGATGGACCTTGGTAATGTTTTAAAACAACACCCTGTGGATGGACCTTGGTGATACGGAAATGATTGTCTAAGTTTATATGTTGATACCACATGATTCAAGTTATGTCAGAAGTTCATTTCAAGATAAAGTTCCCATTCTTTCATGACCATTGCCTTTATGCTTTCATAAAGTTCTTATTTCACTGGTATAATTTGGAGCATGATTTGTGATTAACATTTAGTAAAATACTAACTAGCATATGAGAATTTAAGTTGTTTCATTTATGCACAAATCTAATTATGCATTAATATTAACTGTTTAATTTATGCTTAAGTAAATCACATGTCTTACTTGTTTATGATAACCATTATTACTCCTTCGAGAATTTACATAATTGTTTCTTGTTCTTCTTGAAAACCTTGATTGAACATTTTTATGTTATGTGTTATAATTTTCCTTTAGTGAGTGTTCAATATCTTTTAAAAGAATGTTTTCAAATGTTAAACCATTTTAATTTTTTTCAAACCCCTTATTGAGTATTTCAATGCTCACCCTACGTTTTGGTTTAAAATGTTCAGGTATCAGCTCTTAAAAGATGAACTATTTCAGAAGTTGTCAGTTTCCCTGAACCCGAACTGCACACGATCCTCTGTATGGTACATGATGTCTAGTTACCAATGTGTGTTTTATTTTAAACCATCACATCATGTTCAGAAGTCACCGACTCCTGGGTTTCTAAGGTCGGGGTCTCTACAGGGCGCTCCTTAGAGTCCTTGATGAGGGCGTGGTCGGGGAGGCAGCCGATAGCCCAGAGGCAGAGGATCTGGGCGTGGGAGTTGCTTGCCACAGAGGCAGCAATTTCAGTAGGGCCAGAAGTCGTTCGAGGTATGATCAACATGTTTAGTACTCTTGCCTATGCCTTGTTTGATATCGCTGCTTTGCACAACTTTTTTACACCCAATCTAGACCATTCCATGTTTAGACATTGAGAGACTTTCAGCGCCCCTGGGGCAGAGCCCACCAGTCTGGGGTCAGAACGACTTGTTGTATGTTTGTCGAGGATGAAAACTGATGATAGGTCCACATCAATCAGTCATGGATGTTATACTATTGCAGACACATCCATACGATTTCATCCTAGGCATTGAATGGGTTTTCCTTGTATGTTCCATCATTGAATGCTTCCTAGGAAGGGTCGTGTTTTTAGATTTGGCAACCAACGTATAACTTTCATCGGTGAGCGGAGTTGTCAGAAAAGCGGCAGCCAAGAGGATCCCCTTTCGTCCTTATTGGCTGAACTATCATTGGAGTCGATGGATGCAGTGATGGTGGACGTCCTACGGATCATCAGTGAGTTTATGGACATATTCCCCGAGGAGGTGACAACTCTACCTCCTCTACGTGATATTGATTTGAGATAGAATTGCAACCTGGTGCCGTCCTATTTTGATGCCCCTATCGGATGGCACCTTCGGAGCTATGGGAGTTGTGGATCCAGATTGACAATCTAATGAAGAAGGGTTTTGTTCAGCCATGTGTGTCGCCGTGGGGTGCTCCTCTTTTGTTTATGAAGAAGTCAGATGGAGGCCTCAGGCTGAGCATAGAGTACAAGAGACTAAACCAGTTAACGGTCAAGAACTATTACCCCCTCCCGAGGATAGATGATCACTTCGTCAAGCTGAGGGGAGAAGGTTGGTTCTCTATGATCGATCTGCGATTTGGATATCACCAGGTGAGGGTGAAGGAGGGAAACATCTCAAAGACTGCCTTCATATGAAGGTATGGGAACTTTGAGTTTGTATTCA
Source organism: Viscum album (assembly GCA_963277665.1). Lineage (NCBI taxonomy): Eukaryota > Viridiplantae > Streptophyta > Magnoliopsida > Santalales > Viscaceae > Viscum > Viscum album. The sequence goes on along the minus strand of OY728152.1, from coordinate 1,612,979,960 downwards.
TGTCGTTCGGCGTCATGAATAGACTAGATGTGTTCATGGGGCTCATGAACTCCGTCTTTCGGGAATATCTGGACCGCTTCATAGTCGTGTTTATTAACAAGATCTTGATCTACTCAAGATCAAAGGAGAATCACGGTGAGCATCTGAGAATGGTTTTAAATTTCCTCTGACAACACTACCTCTATGGGAATCTATCCATGATTAAGTTCTGGATGCGAGAAGTGCATTTCCCTGGGCACGTAGTGTCTGAGCAGGGAATAATGGTGGACCCATCGATGGTCGAGGTGGTTGTTTCTTGGGCAGCACCCAAGAATGTTGCAGAAGTTCATAGTATCCAAGGTCTGGAAGGTAACTATCAGAGATTCATGCCCAAATTTTGTTGGGATGCACCACCCTTGACAGCCATGACCAAGAAGGACCAGGCATTCATGTGGATGGGGCAGTGCAAGGAGGCATTCAGTTATTTGAAGGAGAAGTAGGTAAGTGCCCCAGTGCTGAAGTTTCCAGAAGAAGGGGCAGTGTATGAGGTGTTCTATGATGATTCAGGGCAAGGCCTCGGATGTGTGTTGATGCAGTGGTAAGGGGTGATCTTCTATGGGTCAAGGAAGTAACGTTCCCATGAACATAACTATTCCATCCATGATCTAGATCTTGTGACGGTCGTGTCCGCACTAATGTTGTGGCGGTATTACATTGTCAGGGAGCACTTCGTGGTCCTCACCGATCACAAGAGCTTGAATTATATCTTCTCCCAGTGGGACCTGAACATACGGCAGTGGAGGTGGATGGAGTTCCTTCAACACTATGACTTAGAGGTTTCTGACACCTCAAGAAAGGGTAATGTGGTGGCTAATGCCTTGAGCAGGATGTCGCAGAAGGTTGCGATTCGAGAGTCAGTAGATGCCTGGAAGGCAATTGAGGATTTTCTACCCTGCACCTGGATGAATGGAAGAAAGGTGGAAGAGGGTTCCTGTGTTATATGAAAGTGCAGTCCTCTCTACTGCGGCATGTGGAGGAGTCTCATTGGGGAGACTCTGAAAGCGAAGTGGTGCGTGACCAGGTTAACCAAGGTGATGCTCCGGAAGGGTGGGTGGAGGATGATCACAATCATGTGGTTTTCCAAGGAAATCTATTTGATCTAGAGGCAATGCGGGAGAGAGTTCTTATTGGGTTCCACAACTCACCTCTAGCGGTGCACCCGAGAGTTTCCAAGATGTACCATGCTCTGAGGAGACAACTTTTGTGGCCCGGGGTGAAACAGGAAGTAGCGGAGTTCGTATTAATGTGCCTAGTGTGTCAGCAGGTGAAGGATAAACACCGTGTTCTAGGCATCTTGTTGCAACCTTTAGACATTACCAAGTGGAAGTGGGATGAAATCTCGATGTATTTCTTCACGAGGCTACCGAGGGTTCAAGGAGGATACGACACTATCTGGGTAGTGGTAGACCGGTTGATGAAATCGGCTCACTTTCTGGCGATCAAGGAGTTGGGAGAAGTAGATGCCTTAGCACAAGGGTATGTGGATGAGGTTGTGCAGTTCCATGGTGTTCTGAGGTCCATAGTCTTGGATAGGGATGAATGGTTTACCTCATGAGTCTTGAGAGAATTTCAGCATGCTTTTGGCACTCGGATAAGTCTTAGCACTTCTTTCCACCCCCAGATAGATGGACAAAAAGATCACCCCATTCAGATGTTGGAGGACATGCTACGAGCATGTATTCTAGATTTTGGGGGATCATGGGTGAGACACTTTCCATTGGTAGAGTTTTCCTACAATAATTGCTATCATTGCACCATTGGTATGGCTTCGTTCGAAGCCTTGTACGAGAGGCTATGCCGCTCACCAATGTGCTAGACAGAAGTTGGGGAAGAAGGTGTTCTTGGCCCGGAGGTGGTGCAGAGCAGGACGGAGAAGGTTCATCTTATATGGGAGAGGATAAAGGCGGCTCAGGACCGAAAGTATTCATATGCCGATAGTAGGAGGAGACCCTTGGAGTTTATGGTTGGAGACCATGTGTTCTTGAAAGTCTCCCCTCAGCATGGACAACGGAGGTTCGGCAGGGGGATTAAGCTTTCTCCTAGGATCATCGAACACTTGAAAGTGTTGAGGCGGGTTGGCGAGGTGGCTTATCAACTGGCATTGTCGCCACTGCTGTAGAGGGTGCACGATGTCTTCCATGTGTCCCATCTATGACAGTATCTGCACCAAGATTCACACGTCCACGACTGGGGAGGTCTAGATATCGGGGACGATGCAACATTTGTGGAGTGACCAGTGGTGATCGTAGGTCGTGAAGAGAAGGTGCTTCATAGATAAACCATTCCATTGGTTCGTGTGTTGTAGATTCATGGTGGGCTTGAGGAGTGTACCTGGGAAAGGGAAGCACATATGTGTTCCCAGTACTCGAAGTTGGTTTGATTTTTGAAATGTTTTTCCAGTACTTTTTGTGATAGAATGCTTTACTTGTTAAATATGGAACGTGCGGTTTCCCCTATTCTGTGAATGAGTGTGAGGAGTCCTAAAATGTGGGAGTGGAAGACCTGATACCTAGTTAAGACGCATTAAAGAGGATGCGATTAAGCCTATGCGGGCGAGTCAGTTACTCACAAAGAGAATAGTATCTTGACATGGAGAAAGAGACTCTACAACCCATATGATTGGGAAATTTGACCCTTGTATGTTTCATGGTTTCTTTAGGGAGAGGTGTTTCTAGATGACGATGAGGTTCACCCTGAGAGGTATCTTCTAAGGTGGTCGTTTAGACACTCTCTTTTCTTCTAGTTTGTTTTTGATTCACGAGGAAGAGAATAGTTTGAGAGGTATCTAATGTAATGTCCCAGACCCTCCTGGCCCATTAATTTTCCTAAAATGTGGCCTAACCAAAATTGTGGCACCAGACACTGTGGCACCATGACGGTGGCACCAATGGCAGTGGCACGATGATGGTCGCACACCGGTCAGGGTGGCACCATGATGGTGATACCGTGACGGTGGCACCTTGAGGGTGACATCGTGAGTGTGGAACCATGACGGTGGCACTGTGTCCTCTTCGTTCTTTTTCCAGCTTCGAACTTTTCTGCTCCCGCAACGTATCTTTTGACACAAAGATGATTTAATGACCCTTTAAAAGCCATTTAAAGACTGTAATTAACACCTAAAATCTCGAGAAACCTCCCTGGTGGGGGATATTAAATAACAACTTAATGTCATCATGGGTAACCGCCCAAACCACATGGAAAACCACGATTTGACTTTCAAGATGTTCAAAATTTCCATATCCCGTAACAATCAGATCTCATATTTTTATACCATGATAGAGTTTCTTACTTCCCCTCCTCGGCAGAATTTCATTCTACTCCCTGGGATTCCTGGATTACCTCCTTCCCGAGACTTATGGTGTGCCTGTGTTGCAGTTTTCTGATCATCATTGGAGTCCCGACATTCCTACCCTGCAAGTCGTGCAACCCCTATTCTCGGTGCGTGGAGAATAACTTCGATCCTTGATCAACAAAGTAGGGATTTTCCATCGTCTCTCCTTACTGTTTATCATGCGGGATGGGTATGCTATTGTATCTGTGTGGATTGATGAAATCAAACATAATGAAGATAATGAACGGGCCTTTAAATAATTAAGGGGATGTGATCGATGTTCTGTTGTACTCTTTTATTTTGATATGTGTTGTGAATTGTGTGGGACTATGGTCACTAAAAATCATGACCGTTGGTGGTCTTTCCATATGGAATAATAAACCAAGTATTTTGTGTGGATTAAGTGACAGTAACATGGAAATTGGTTAATCACTTAAAATCAGATGGTTAAATGGAGGCCCAGTGAACAACAACCCTTGTGTGCTCACCCCGATTAATCAATAGAAAGAAGAAACTAATGAATTATGTGCTTGAATCTGAATGTGTCCCAATTTTTTTTGGTAGTGGGTTTGTTTTCTTTCTAGATTCTTATGAGTCAAAGTGGGTGAGGATGGGATCATCCGTTGTGGTAAGGTTATGGGTTGCGAATCTGAATCTGTGTGGTTTCTCTGTTGTGACACGATCTTGGGTGGGATTCTCTATTGTTGATAAATAGTTTGTTAATGGTTTTGGGAATGTGGGGATATATCTTGAGTATTTCTTTGGTTCCAATACTTTGATGGATCTCACTAATCCCCTTTTGTTGTTGTTACTTCACAAGAGAACCAGGTGTGAATTTTTATGTTGTTTTTTGGCTGTTTCTCTTTTTCTGGATTGCTGTTTTTCCTGTTAATAGCCTAGTAGTGTAGAATTAACCGAGATGGGATTTATTGAACATGAAAACAATAATGATCTAAATGGGGAATTGGTTTTGGGTTGAGTTGTGGATCAGCCGTGAGTGTTGTATTCTTATGAATGAATATCCACGGGGTTTTTGGTGCTTAGGTTGGTCATTGAAAACCCTAGGCTGGGATGAGTACTTGTTACCTATACATATATCCGTATCTTTTATGTTTCTTATTCACGCCCCACCCAAGTTGAGAACTTTAGGGCCTAACACCCCCATTTTATGGGGGATGGTGTTTTTCCCAACACTCCTATGAGTGGCTGGTTATTATCTCCTTTTCTGCTCCCTTAAACAAATATCCCAAGACTTTTCGGGTAGGTTGTGATGGCCTAAAGTTCGTTATTAGCCCAAGAATCTTAGGGCATGGTAGTTGTGGTGGTTGGCCCAGGTGTTTGCGTGATGGATGTTTCCCAAGTGTCATCGGGATGAGGCCTAGGTGTCTTCGGTCGTGATAGTAGCTTTCTGGCCCAGGGGTCTTTGGGCGTGGCAGTAGTTGTCCTGACCCAGTTGTTTGTGGGCATGGTTATGCGTGGTGATTGTGGCCTAGGATTCTGTGGGAGGGATGTGTGGTTGTGTCCCAGGTGTGTGCGGGAGGGGTGTGGCAGTGGGACTGCAATGAGAATGGCGGTATTAGTTCGATACATAGGATATCATCAATAACTAGTGTGAAAGTGGCGTGGGGTACCCATATATCAATGTTCTATTACTATACGTTACTTGACAAGCCTTATTTGGGGAGTGTGCCTTGGTGAGGATTGAGTGGATAGTTCTCCTTGCGAGGTGATTTGGTTTCTAATTTTTCATGGGGCATTAGAATACCTCCCCAGATGTGCACGCGAGTCTTTGGTTTTCTCTACTGGGTATACTTGTATGCTCACACTATGTATATAAAATTGTTTCCATGTTTCCAGGAGGATTTCAGGGATCTTGCGGGACCATACTAGCTCGGACCATGGGGCATTTGCTGTTGTCGTTTTTCCATTTTATTGGTATTTCACCTTTTGAGTTCTTGTGGCTTGTATCTTTTACTTTTGAACATACATATGGTAATGGTTTACTTTCGACATTACCATTACATTCATCTTTGGTGTTGTTGGGGTTGCTATCGTATCTCCCGATACTATAACAACAAAAAGGGTATTTCCTTCCCTCTTGTGTGTGATTTTATACCCTTGGTGATGGTTGCCACTCCGAGACCTATCAAAGGTGGGTCTTGGGGGTCATTATCTCTCCTTCAACATAATGAAGGAAGGTTCTGGAAATCTTTTGTCCCTTCTCTCCTTTTGGTGAAGGCGGTTCATGACATATCATCTTCCTAGTAAACACATATTTTTCAGTTATGAAAAATCCTAGTTTCCAAAAAATACCATAGAACCAATAGTACCAACTGTGTATGGGTCTTTTATAAAAACATTTAATATAAAACAATTTTTTATGATTAGATCAGTATTAATGAACCTTGATATACTATAGTATGGTTTTGATTATTGAGATTCTAATCAATTAAATAGATGGTGGAGAGGTTTTATAAACACTTTTCTTTTCCCTCATATTACTATGTTTTGTGATTGAAACAACATGGTTGTGTAAATAATATTTACATTTGGATATATGTGATTATATTTTGACAATGTACATTGAGTTTTGATTTTAAGGATATTTTTATGACCCATACAAGATCTCCACAAATATTTTATAATTTACAGTAATATTATTCATGATTATTATTCATTAAAATATTTAGATAGAGTCATGATGAGGAATTTTCTCAAAAATAATGTTTCACTTATTGATATTTCATTGTCTTGTTATCTCTATAAATCTTCAACATGATCTTTTAGATTTCACAAATATATGTCGAATCCCTATTTGTAAAGTCGTCAAGATAATTATACTTCTCTTCATACTCCTTAATGATTTTAATGCATTTATTGAGTTATGCATTATAATTTAAGGAAGCCTACATTTATGATTTTATTAAATTCTCTATATAATACATTTAATCTATTAAACATTACTAATTAATGATTACTAATTTTTTTATATGATCCATTAATATTGTTATTTGTTTCATCTAATTCATCTAATTTGTAGGAAGAAGATTCATATTCATCTTCCTCATCGGTTAATAATTTTCCTCTTTTTCTTCTTGGAAACTTTTCCTTATTATATACTAATATTTAAGATTATTTTATTTACCTAATAAATCTATTATTTTGAGGGTTATTATATTTTTTATGAGACTCTTCAATTTTCTTCATTGTGAAAAATGGGAAAATTGGAAAATATCACAACAACTGATTCATTTAAGATGGATATTTCTTATTTAACATTCTGCTTCCTTTCCTATAGTTCGATGTGATAATTAACATGATTCTTGTTCATTAATATTATTTATAGACTTTACTATCATGGTCACTACTTTATTCATCAGCATCATCTTAGGATTATACACTCTCAATGTTTGAAATTCCATTTAATCTTTTTCATTCATTATATATTTTAGAGAATATCCCCTTTTTTATTACATTATAATTTTTTATATCCCATCAGTGGAATGATGCTCTGAATCATCCTGAGATTAAATCATAGGATGAAACCTATATCTAATGTCTCTCATCATGTACTTGACAATAGCGGAATAATCCATAAACCCTCCAAATACTATTATGTTACTAAAAATTTCACAAACACTTCTGAATAAGTCAACAATGTTTTCATCTTCAGAAATTTTAATATCTTCCAATTAACTCACCCAGTTTTGTTATTATCTAAAAATTTCATTTACTTAGGGGAAGTATTCATCAACATTCTCTTAATCTCTCATTCTTATGTCATCACACATAATGTGCTATATTTTTATCTTTTCATAATTCATATTACTGTTCTAATTGAATATACATTCCATCTTATCACATATACACTTTGATGTTTGGAGACCCATCACAGTAATTTAAGAATTTTTAATAAGGGTAAAAGAATAGAATTTCTAACCATTCCATCAACATCAATATTTCTATTATGCGAAATAGTAATAATGAGCATATTTCTAAATACATGGTAAACCATTCATAATGGAATTAATAACATCATTTCAATGAGATGGGATATATTGAATCATATTATTTTTTTTCAAATATAATAATTTCCCAAAAACTATTGGAATTACTCTACTATTGATAGATTTCTAAACACCCATGATAAACATTCAATAAGGTAGCCTTAGCTCTGGTACTGATTAATTTTCTAAAGGATAAAATAACAATTGAGAAGGGTTCGACTTAGTTGTTCACATTTATATTTTTAAATATATCTAAAACATAACTCATTTAACTTTATAATTTTTTTATATGTTTCTTATTTTAGTAAATATTCAATTCAAAACCCCCTCCCAAAAAAGTGTACCCCTCTAGGCCAGAAATGTGAAGAGGGAGATAATGACCCCCGAGTGCAGCCTCTAGTAGGCCCCAGGTTGGCGACTAGCACTGAGGGCATAGTAAACACACAAATGGGAGGCATTACCCTCTAAGAGAACACATGTTAAAGAGAGAGATAAGATGGACACCAACCAACTCCATCTCAGAACTGAAATAAAAAATAAAACCCAAGTGCACTTATGTAATTTCATTCAAAACTACTACAGCAAGAAGGGGAAAGCTGCAAGTACCCCAAAGAGTGTAATAACAGTAGCAACCACAAGCCCGAACAGCTCCTCCAACCCCATGCTAGTAGAAACCAGCATGATCTCTGTCCTTCTCCAAGTGACATGAAAAATAGTTTATATATACGTAGGGTGAGTATAACAGTATACTTAGTAGGATCCTCCCCAAAGCCTCTCGTGTAAAAGTAAAGAAAGCATACTAAAGCATAGTGAAAAACATATGAATCTAAATCGTCATCTAAATAGGTATACTAGGTTCCCATCTCACCATGTAAACTCTCACCATGTGATTCATATAAGATTACATCATATAATAAATAATATCTAAGGTACGCCGCTACTATATTCCCCTTGGTTTTCCGCGTTGCCCCAACGTCTCATGTCCTGAGAATCTATCTCTAAAAAGGCATTCCCACAACCACCTGGGTGAAGAACCACAACATGCACCTCATGAAACAAAACCACCATGTCCACACAATAAAGTAACCATGTAATTTTTGGGAGCCACCACATATCACATAACGTGTTTCACATGTCAGGTAGTATACCCCAATCCATTAAACCCCATACAATGAGTAAGGATCCTCAAGACATCACATCCTATACACATTACACCTATAGTAGTTCATAGGATACTTTATCAAAAATATATGTGTGTGAATGAACACAAGCCATTTCATCCCTCTACCCACATATATGGGGAAAACTTACCACTTTTCCTACCAACACAAGTATCTACCAAGAGAAGAGATCGAAGCCAAAGGGGGTAGTCATCAATCCATCCTCCCACTGGAATAATGTGGAAGACACCCCCAAGGCTCTGAATCCCTAGGGTGTCAGTTTCCCATACTGAATGGGTGGATAAGTGTAAGGAAACACATAAAGTACAAAATATCCTATATCTCTGAAACGACACTATGGGAATAAACTAGTCTTAGATTCAATTGCATCTAACATCTCTCAGACTCCGGGATGTCACTTCTAAGACTATATATCATAAAATCACACAACCATTTAAAAAACATTATTACCTTACATCATTCACTTTTTATTAGTACCACTTTACAATAATTAATTCTTTATGTATTCATTATCCATTTACATTTCCACATTAAATTTCATTAGCATCAAACCCAAAGTCCACTATCCCTTTAAAATTATAACTTCGTTATTTTGTTCAATCAATCTTGAACCCCATGGGTAAACATCATTTATTCAATTATTCATTACAAAATTACTTTCCCATATTCCTAGGCATTATAGAAATACTGTATATGCTACTAAACACAAGGGGGCTCAACATGGTGAGTATATGTACTACCTGTAGAGTTCTTTCCACCTATAGGAAGAGCATAGAACCATCCTCCCTTGAGAATCTAAACATCAAAACCACGTGGCATACCTTGCGAATCTTTACCTCTTTCGGAAGAATGGTAAAAAAGGCAAACTGCCTTGAGAAGTGGGTAAAAGTAAATAAGATAATCAACCAATAAGAATCAGCAAGCATCCAACAACCACATCCATCTCGTTCCATCATCCCTGATGTCCTCCCCAAATCCCACATGCCTAAATCGATGCATCTATGCACTCTAGGCATCATCTTCTGCCACAACCAAACGGCCTACATGCCCCCACATATAGTAATATCCATCCAAGATTACATCACAACTCTAGAAGTAGGAAAACAAAAATTTTAAAACTTGGGCTCTTGGCCCTTTAACAAACAATAGCGTAAATCAAAACCCTACAAATTAGTTAACTTTTATCAAACAACCGATTATTTAATCCATTTTAGATTAACCGATTATTATTCGTAGGTTCCAAATTAAGGGAATTTAATCAGTATGGTATCATAAATAATTAAACATGCTTACTATGCCAATTTGATGAACATCAAAATACACAACAAGAATGAGATTTGATTACATGCCACTTTATCTTTATCCAAACAATTATCGATTAATCCCGGTTTATGTTCTTTGTGTGTTTCCCTCAAGAACGAACAGCTGTAAGAAGCAATCACAGATATCACACTATCATGAAAAACAAGTGGCAATAACATATGATCGATATTAATTTATTTTTACAGTTAAAATATTTTTTATATCAATTCCATTTTCATCCACAGGGATAAAACATGCTAACGATACAGTTTCATGTAAATTAAGAGAGAAGAAATGAATCCCCTACCTCAAAATATTCTTCAAGTTCTTTTAACAAGAACAGTCTACACAACAGATAATGATCTCCTCCTCTTGTGACAACTGCATCAACTCGAGGATGCCACAGTACAACCGCACCAAAAAAAACCAAAGCAAAATATATTAAAAGCATGGAGATCACATGCTATAAAGTGGAAAGGAGAAACAGGATAAGATTAACACAAATTAACCATTATAAAACTTACCTTATTTCGATGAAGGATCAACCCTTGGTGCTTGCACCAATGTAGGGCGTGCACATGCAGTATAAAGAACATCAATGGGAAACTAATCCACGGGGAAAATATTGATCTCACAACTCCTCTGGGAGGAAATGAAAGGCTCGAGCATCTCGTATAAGAGAACAAGGAGGAATAACAAGGAAAGAAGATATCGTGTCCCTTTTAAAGATTTAATGGATCAATGATTTAAGATACACTTGTTTTACAATTAAAAGAAGATTGCATCAAACAATGTTGTTTGACAAAGTGAAAACATCAGGAGCCTTTGGAATAATTAATATAGGAGTTATGGGCATTGAATCGGACTTAATCACCTCTAAACAAGTCATTAAAATGCATTTTATGTCAGAGGAAACATTAAAGGGGAGAACTGTTGGAATTTGGAAACATTGTTTACAAACTCAAAATTTGGAAAAACAAAAACATTGTTCATGAACCTCAATTTTAGAACCTCACCGATAGAACCACATCGTTCTGGAAAAACTGTTCATGAACCTCACAGTTAGAACCTCATCGATAGAACCTCACCGTTCGGGAAACAATGTTCATGAACTCAAAATTTGGAAAAGGATATATATGTTACAGTTAGAACCTCACCATTCTGGAAACATTGTTCACGAAATCAAAATTTATAAAAGAAAATAGAGGTAACCAATAGTGGTTACTGATAGAACTGTTAACCGATGGAACTGTTCATAGAATTGGAAATTTGGAAATGTAAAGGGAGGTTACCATTAGAGGTTACTGATAGAATTATTCACTAATGGAACTGTTCATAGAATTGGTAATTTGGGAAAGGAAAGGGAGGTTACCATTAGAGGTTATTGGAATAACTATTCACTAATGGAACTATTCATAGAATTGGAAATTTGGAAAAGGAAAGAGAGGTTACCATTAGATGTTACCGATATAACTGTTCACCGATGGAACTATTTGTAGAATTGGGAATTTGGAAAACAAAAGAGAGGTTACCATTAGTTGTTACCGATAGAACATTTCACTGATGTAAATGGTCATAGAATTATAAATATGAATATGTTTTGGGGATAAGTTACCATGACCTCCTGAATCACCTCATACACTTGATTTTCCCATAGGAATGGACCAGAGAGGTCTGGGCCATTACACCAGATACCTCTCAAATCATTATCGTCCTCGAAAATTTATAACCCACCAAAAGGGAAAACGAAATGAGGTTCGAAAAACCACCCATAGAGATACCTCTCAAAATAGAGGAATTCACAAAAATGGATAGAATAAATACATACTATAAACATGAAAGTTCTATAACCACAAAGGGGAAATTATTACATGAAAAGAGTTAAACATCAACCAAAACTGCGTACAAAGCACATATCTATGAGTCAAATTCCCATGTACTTTTCCCATGCCACCTTGTCTCCACAAGACATGGACCAAGGGGATACATGCTCGTACAAAATCTTCTCTTTGCGGTCTTGGATCTACATAGGTGGATCCTTGAAGTTCGCATCAACATTAACATCGATCTCCCCAAATCGATGATGTGAGAGTCATCATGAAGATAATGATGGAGCTATGATTCATGGGAAACATCATGTATCTGGATCATATTCGGGGGAATTAATACTCGATATTCCACAGCTCTACGATGAGCTAACACCTCAAAAGGCCCAAAAAACCGGGGAGAAAGCTTACCCCCACAACCAATCCTTTGCTGCCTGAAATGGGGAGCCACCTTCAAAAACACATGGACCGCAACATCAAACTCCAAGGACCCCCTCAATGGATCGGCATATTATTTCTAACTATCTTGCACGATTGTAATTCCTCTTGCGAATCACGTGGACCCTCTCTGTTGTATTCATCATTAGTTCTGGTCCAAGAATGGCTGACTCTCTGATCCTAGTCCAGCACTGTGGAGAACGGAAAGTTCGGCCATACAAGGATTCCAAAGGCATTATTCTGATAGTGGAGTAAAAATTATTCTTTTAATATAATTCATCCAAGGGTAAATTCTTCATCCAAAAACCTCCAAATTCTAGGACACAAGATCATGACATGTCTTCAAGAGTTTGGATGTTTTTCTTTGTCTGACAGCCCATCTGAGGATGAAAAGCAGTGCTAAAGCATAGATGAGAACCAAAATCATACTAGATACCTATCCACAACCTTGAGGTAAAGAGAGGATCTCGGTCAGAAATGATCATCCTTGGGACTCCATGAAGTCTCACCACCTCCCCTAGATACTGCCTCGACAAAACTTCCACTGAGCTCGACTCTTTGATTGCTATAATGGGGGATGATTTTTTAAAATGATCCCCTACCACCAAAATAGCATCATGTCATCCCCGAGATCAAGGTAAACCAGTAACAAATTCCATTGAGATATCCACCCACTTCCACTGAGGAATGTCCAATGGCTAGAGCAGACCACTTGGAACATGGTATCAAGCCTTCACCTTTAGACAGACCAAACATCGAGGCACAAAATCTACAACAACACGCTTCAGCCCAGGCCACCAAAACTGGTTCCTCAAGGCATGGTGAATCATTTTCACGCTAGGATGCACCGCTAAAGGTAAACGGTGGAACTCCTTGAGAACCGTCTAGCGCATTTTCAAAAGAACAAGTATCCTTCCAAGATACAACACTCGGTGTTGTTCATCCTCAAACCACCCATATTGGGAATCTACACAAACAACTCGGTCTCTCCAGACCTCCACCTCTAGACCCCCCAATTGGGACTCTTCTACCATCTGTACTAGAGATGACTATACCATAATCTAAAAAAGACAATATTTACCGCAAACTTCTCCCATATCAAGATGTAATTCTCACTGTTCATCCATTACTCTCCAGTAATCACCGGATTCACACATAGTATCACAATGTCACTTTTGACTCAACGCATTAGATAAAAAATTCCACTTTTCTATGTGTATATGATATCTCGAAGTCGTATTACTATAATAAATCCATCCATCATTACTGTAATTAGTTCATGTCACGTTGGGAGAAAATTTACAGCCAACTCTTACGATCAGTGAAAACCACAAAGTGCTCACTAATGGGGTAATGTCTCCACAACATCAGATAAAACACCACAATTTCCAACTCCAGATCGTGGGTGACATATTTATGTTAATGGGGACATAGTTTCTAAGACCCATAAGAAAAAACTGATATTTGCTATATGAGAACACAACCAAACCCCAGATGTGAAGCATCACAGAAAACATCAAACTGAACTCCCTGTACTGGAAGACAAAGAACTGTAGAACATACTAACTTCTCCTTTAGATACTCGAAATATGACTAACACTGATCGGTCCATATGAATACCATATCTTACTAGGTCAATGTTGTCAGAGGAGTTGCAACTCAAGAGAAATCGGCTATGAACCTCCTACAGTAGCATGTGAGAGCATGGAAACTTCACTCCTCTAACACTGTCTTGGGGGATTCCCAAGACACAAAAACTTATATATTTTATGGATAAAAAGCTAATCCATGTTGGGATAAAACATATCCCATGAAACGGACATCTAGAGCCCAAAACTCAAACTTTGACAAATTCCCAAATAGTTGATGTTGATGATGAACTCCAAAAATCATTCATATATTTTCTGCATGCTCTTCCTCATACATGGACAACACATATATTTCATCGATGAAAATAACCATGAACATGTCCAAGAACTCAAAAAATACAGTGTTCATCAATCCCATGAAGACAACTTCGCCATTTTGCTTGATGAACAACATTACAATGAACTCATAATGCCCATGACGACAATAGAAATCAGTCTTTGGGAAAAGGGTATGTGATATGAAGGACTGTGTCTCTCCTTAATCAAACAAGGCATATGCCATGGTATAAAAAAAGGGTACCTTGAACAACGTTTAGTTCCCCTAGTGCTGGTAACGCTAAAGCATGAAGCTAACCACAACCACCTCCACGGGCCTCTATGACCCTGATGATGACCACCACCATGGCCACGCTCTTCTCTCTAAGGATGGGGTGTGTCACGGGGCTGTCCTCTACAAGCCCCATGTACCCTCTAATGATCTATTGCTGGTGAAACCTACTGCTATTGCCGCTGCTAGAACTGCCTCAACAGAGGAACCTGGAGCAGAACACCTAGTTCATGATGACTTCTATGAATGTTCGGGCACTCTCACTGCTGATGACCTCAAAAAACAGAAGAAAAAAAAGCACATGATCTGTTGGTATTGGACTAATTGTTACAACCATTGGAGAAACGAGATGTTGAGGGGTGGGACCTACCCCTGGCCGAACGAAAACCCTTCTGCCAATGAAACCGAGAACCCGGGAACACATCTCTCCTTCATGAGGAATCATGATGATTCCCATATCATGATGATCATGTCCTGGCCAACGTCCTCTCATTGATGTCTTCCCTTTGATCACCTCAAGATACATCTTCCATATAAATCGGGTGACCTAGTGCGGTATTTGTAGATGCAAAGCCTCCTCAAAATGCCTCGCACTGCCCTCCTCATCTGGAACCATGTCCGAAGAATATTATAAAAGGATCATGAAACAGATTCCAAAATCTAGCACACTGGAGCTAGCCTGTCGAAGGGTAAGAAGCTCCTGACGACTGGACACCTTCACATACAATGAATGAAAATCGTCCCTAAACATATCTCAGCACTCATCCCATGAGATCACTGACTACTTGTGATCTTGAGGAACACAAACCACCACTGCCTCGCTACTCCATGCAGCATTGTCACAACCATGGACACCTTGTGCTCCTTCCAAGCATGGATCGAACAGAAGCCTATCTCAACCTCCTCCAACCAGTATTATGTTACTACATCTGAAATGGAGCCCTCTTACTTTTGCAGATTCTGGTGCTAAAACTCTCAGAGTTTCCTCCTCCATGTGTCATCATCATCAATCTCTACCTAGTAGCGATCTACTGGCACGGCTGACTGAACATTTTCTAGGTGATCCTGACGTGGACGTCGACCTGGAGAGATACTTGAAAAATAACAAATATATAGAGCTCCTAAACCTGGAATATAGGATACATGGAATTAATTAATTAATTGTTTTCTTTAATTGATTTTATTTTAACCAATCTCAAGGTATATCCATTCAAACAAAGAAACAATGAAGAATGATGCATGATCCATTAATTGGTCTCTACCCTGAAACTTGTATCTCAGAATTTAGTATCCATTATAAACATAAAGGTCCATACATCAGATCAAAGGGGGACCTAAATTCCTATGTCGCAACTGGTCTCCAGTGTTTACATCACTTACTAAACATGAATGACACTGTTACCCAACAAACCCATGAAAACTCACCTGTGCCTATCTCCAAACTCCATCTTATCACTCAACCAGACCTATGATACAACTCTTCCATGACCCCCTCCTCACAAAGTGTACCCCTCCTAGGCCCAAAATTTGAGAAGGGAGATAATGACCCCCGAGACCCAACTCTTGGAGTCCCCTGGTTGGCGTCTATCACTGAGGGTATAGTAAACACCCAAATGGAAGGCATTACCCTCCATGAGAACACATGCAGAAGAGAGAGATAAGATAGACACCCATAAACTCCATCTCAGAACTGAAAATTAAAAGAAAACCCATGTTCAGATATGTAATTTCATGCAAAAATACTACAATTGGATGGGGAAAACTTCATGTACCCAAAAGAACATAAAAATAGCAGCAAACACAAGCCTGAAAAGATCATTCAATCCCAAGATAGTAGAAACTAGCTTGATCTCCAACCTGATCCAAGTGACCTGAAAAACAATTTATACATTCATAGAGGGAGTATATCAGTATACTCAGTAGGCTCCTCCTCGAAGAACCTAGCGAAAAAGTAAGGAAAGAATGAAAAATCATGGTGAATAAGAAGTGAAACTTACTCATCATATAAACAGGTATACTAAGATCCCAGTTCAGCATGAAAACTCTCAACAAGTAACACATACAAGAGTATTTTATATAATGAATAATATTAGGGGTACCCTGTGACTACTTGCCCAATGTTTTTCACTTTTCCCCAAAATCACACATCCTGATCATCTATCTCCAAAAAAGGCATGCCCACAAACACCGGGGCGAATCACCATAACATGCACCATGTGTAACTAAACCACCACGTAAATGCATGAAAGTAACCAAGTAGTTTCCTGGAGCCACCACAGTTCACATAATATGGATAATATGTCGAGTTTTATACCTCAAGCCATTACAGCCCATACACCGAGTAAGGATCCTCAAGCCATCACAGCTTATACACGTTACACATATAGTTATCCATAGGGTACTATATCCAGATTATATGTGTGTGAATAACCACAAGGCATTACATCCCTCTACACACATATATGGAGAAAAAAACCATTGTTCCAACCAGAACATGTATCCACCAAGAGAAGAGAGTGGGGCCAATGGGGGTAGTCATCCATCCATCCTCCCATGGAAATGTTTGGGAAAACAACCCCCTAGGGCTCAGAATCCTTGGTGTGTCACTTGACCTTACTGACAGGGTGGAGTAGCGTATAGAAACATTAAAATTTAACAATATACTATATCTCATAACCACACTATGGGCATAAACTTTTCTTATACTCAACAATAGCTAACATCTCTCAGACCATGGGGTGCCACTTCTAAGACTAGCTATCCTATAAGCACACAAACATTTAAAAAACATTATTCCCTTAATTCATTCCCTTTTTATCAGTTCCAATTTATGTTAAGTAATTCATTAAAAATTAATTAATAATTTAAAAATCCACATTAAATTTCATTAGCATCACACCCATAGTCCATTGTCCCTTTAAAATTACAACCTCGTCATTATGTTCCAGCAAATTCCAACCCCAAAGGTAAACATCATTTATTCAATTATTCATTACAGAATTACATTCCCATATTCCCAAGCATTCTAGAAAAACATTATATGCTACTTAACATAATGGGTATCAACATGGTGAGTAGATGTACTACCCGTCGAGTCTTTTCTACTTATAGCATGAGCGTAGACCAATCGTCCCTTGAGAATCTAAACACGAAAAGCACGTGGCATACATCGCGAGTCTTCGACTCATTCAGAAGAAGGTTATATAAGACCAGCTGCCTTGAGCTGTGGGGAATAGTAAAGTAGATAATCAACCAATAAGAATCAGCAAGCATCCAATAATCACATACATCATGTTACATCATCCCTGGTGTCCTCCCTGACACCCACATGCATAAATGGATGCATCTTGCCACTCATGGTGTCATCTGATGCCGCAACCAAAAGGACTTCATTCCCCCACATATAAAAACAGCCATCCAGGCTCACATCAAAACACAAGCAGCAGGAAAACAAACATTTTAAAAATTGGGATCTTGTCCCTTTACAAACAATAGGGTAACTAAGAACCCTACAAGGAGTTATATTTTATCGAACAACCGGTTCTTTCATCCATCATAGATTAACCGATTATTATTCGTAGGTTCAAAATTTGAGAAACTTAATCACAAAGATATCACAAATAATTAAACAATATATCTAGTCTAATTTGATTCACATAAAAATATACAACGAGAACCAGATTCATTAAGATGCATCTTTATCATTATCCAAACAATTAACTATTAATCCCGATTTACGTTCTTTACAAATTCCAATCATGAATGAACTGCTATACAAAGCAAGCATAAATATCACACTATCTTTCAAAACAAGAGGCAATAACATATGATCGATATCAATTTATTTATCCTATTCAAATATTTATTATGTACATTCCATTGTGGTCTAGTGGGATAAATCATGCTAGCGATATTTTTTCATGTAAAATAATAGATAATCAATGAATCCAATACCTCAAAATGTTTTTGATGTTCTTTATATGTGAATATTCCCCACAAAGAATCATGATCGCCTCCTCTCGTGTCAACTCCATCCACCCATGGATTCCAAGGTACGACTGCACCAACCAAAACCCAAGAAAATTCCATTAGAATCTTAGTGATCACATTCTATAATGTAGAATGGAGAAACAAGAGAAGATTAATCCAAAAGAACCATGATTAAATGTACATTATTCCGATGAAGGATCAAATCTTACTGTTTACACCAAAGTGTGGGGTGCACATACAGCAGAAAGAACATCAAGGGGAAGCTAATCAAAGTGAAAACGTTTGATCTAATGGTTCATATGGGTAGGAAGAAAATGTTTGAGCATCTTGCACTAGATAACAAGAAGGAAGAACAAGGGTGGAATATATCTTTCGCCTTTTTAAGATTTAATGGAGCGACGGTTTATGATACACATGATTTACCATTGAAATAGGATCACATTAAATAACGCGATTTGACAGTGTAAAAACATGACGAGCCTTATGAATAATTAATATAGGAGTAATGGCCATTTAATTGGCCTTAAAGTCCATAAAACAAGGATTTAAAATGCATTTTACTTCAAAGGAAACGTAAAAGGGGAGAAACTGTAAGAATCTAGAAACATTGTTCACAAACTCGAAATTTGGAAAAGGAAAAACACTATTAATAAACATCACTGTTATAATCCCACTAATAAAACCTCAATGTTTTGGAAACAGTATTCACAAACTCAAAATTTTGAAATGGAAATAGAGGTAACCAATAGTGGTTAATGATTGAGGTTACTGATATAATTTTTTTCCGTTGTAACTATTCATAAAATTGGAAATTTGGAAAAGTAATGATAGGTTACCGTTAGAGGTTACCGATAGAACTGTTCACCGATAGAACTATTCATAGAATTGGAAATTTTGAAATGAAATGAGCGGTTTCCATTAGAGGTTTCTGATAGAACTCATCAACAATGGGAATTTTCATAGAATTAAAAATTTGGAAAAGGAAAGAGAGGATACCATTAGTGGTTAATGATAAAACTATTAACCGATGGAACTGTTATTGAATTTAAAATTTTGAAAAGGAAATATTGGTTACCGTTAGAGGATTCTTATAGAACTGTTCATCGATGGAACTGTTAATAGAATTGGAAATTTGAAAAAGGATAGAGAGGTTACCATTAGAGGTTACTGATAGAATTATTCACTGATGGAACTGTTCACCTAATTGGAAATTTTGTGAAGGAAAGGGAGTTTACCGTTAGAGGTTACTGATAGAACTGTTCACCGATGAAACTGTTCATCGAATTAGAAATTTGTAAATGTTTTGGGGATACGTCACCTTGACCTCTCGAATAACCTCATACACCTGATATTCATACAGGATTAGACCAGAGTGGACTGGGCCCTTACAACTCATGCCTGAAAATTAGGAAATCATGTAGTGCACCTCAAATTCACATGGTTCGTCCTTAGTTTGAGAACATAAATCCTTTCTATAACAACTCTCATTGGTTTATAGAAATTTACTATTAACAATAATAGAATTAAGAATCTATAAAATCCTATTAAACACCTTATATCTCTCATTAGGACTGAATATAATTAATCTTATTAGTTTATACTTTTTTTGGAGAAGTAATTGAGCTAAAATAAAAAAATGAAGACATTTTCCAAATAGATAAAAAAAATTTCTATATATGTTGGTACTGAATCCAATGGAGTTTCGTACGATTAATATAATAAAATTATCCCAATATAATTGACTCGATAGGATTAATTATTTCAAAATCTATGATTCTCAATATCTACTAAAATGCATATACTGATCTACCACTGTATGGTAAGAAAACATTCATCTATCTACTTTTTTAATGAGATCATTGTAAAGAAATAACAACACCACAACTTCTAACATAATATTTTTAGTGCACCAACATTATTTAATTTAAAAAAAGTGTTAAAAAATAATAATGTAATATACTTATATTTATTGGATGGTCATAGTAGTAAATGCATGAAATTAAAAAACTTATACCGCTTACTCAAATTTAAAAACATTAAAAATAACACCAATTTATTCTTCAACATTGATAACTTGAAACCTTTAAATGATTTATTCGAAATATGTCTTCTTCTAATTTCAAACTATTCTTCAATTTGATGAAACTGCCTAGGATTCAGTTTGATGTAGAATCATTAGGATCAACATCTTCAGCTCACTATGATCTATTATTTTTACTCTCCTCATTATGATATGAATTTCTCCCTATTCTCATTAGATCCTGACTATCTTCTTTATCTCATTAAGTTCTGATAATATTAAACTTTTCATTGTGATCTTATTGTTATGCACTGAACATTACAATTTAACTATCATGAAATTCTCATTACAATCTGACTATCATGCACTACTTATTACGATATGACTATACACATTAGAGTTTTTCTGATAGACATTCCTTCTGAGAAACAATCTGAACATACTTCATTTTTAAAGTCCATATGATCGAATAAAAATAAAAATATCATTATCATTATAATATAAGCTCCCATTTTTTGTATCTCTCATTAAAATATACTTCTCATTATGATTAAATCCCATACTAAAACATTGCAAAACATCAATCTTCATCCACTTCAGAAATTCAACTTTTGACACAATTGTGTCCAGACCTACAGATCCAATCTTATTTTTCCATGTTTATCTAATAGATACAATAATTAAAATTCCACCATTTTTTAAAAATAATTTCTCTTGAGAGTTTTAATGATTTATGGGATCATAAATATTTGTAAATAATTGGTATACTATTGGTTGTAATGTAATGATCTTTCAATATCCTTACAGAATTGTCTTCATTAAACTTATTCAAAAACATTCAAACATCCTCACTTTGTATTTTCTATGTTTATAACCAATATCCAGTCCATTGAATATTGAATATTATTATAAATCCTCTATGTATATCGGTGCATCCAATTGATAACTTTATAGAACTTCTAGCTATATCTTCCTTAAAACTTATGAATCTGGAAAATAACATTCAGGTTTAATATAAAAATTTATTTTGATGGGATGAGTCTGATACTGGATAGAAAAACCATCATTTTACATGTAAATGTTTTTTTCTTAATAAATAATTTTTTTTCATTTAAAACATAACACCAATGAGGTTATTCATAATTCACAATAAAAATATATCTAAGAATATATTAAATCATTAATATATATTCTACCATAATATATTATTCCCTTTTAAATTATAGAAGAGTAAATGTTCATTAAACTAACACATCTTGTATATAATAATTAAATTCAAGGAGATATGGAACATGTTAAATTTTATTTATGGAATTGATTAATAGATTCATCACATTTCAATTATCCAATGAAATAGACAATAACTCTGGGTAAATAAATAAAGTATAATGGATCAATTTAAATTGGATTTTAATAATTTTCAATAATAGATTGGTTGAAAACATGTTATAAGACCAAATGATAATAAATTAAATATATGTCATAAGGAAAAAAATAAAAATCAGTGCTTAAAAGCGTAATAGTAAATAAAATTATAAATTGTATTCATTAAAGAAAAATTTTATAATAAAATTCACATTCATATTTTTGTAAATAAGATAAACTAATATTTTTATAAAAGAATAAAATAATTAATAATGATTCTCAATCTATATCAAAATATTAGTGCATATTGATTAATAATTATAAATATTATAGAGGAAAAATAAATAAATCATTTAACGAATTACAAATTTTCCTAGTGGACGTCCTCGGGATGAAACTACTATGGAAACTAGTTTCAAAAAACATCCACCATAAATTACATATCTATTATTTCTAAAAGTTTCAACTAGAATAATATTTCCTTTATAATTATATCTACATGTAACATGATTCTCATCCTTCTTATATAAGGAATATAAATTTATGAACTCTCCATTAATATGTATTTTATTAAAAATTATACATATAACACATTGCATTGTATTCTATGTGATTAATTTTCTATATAGTATCAAACAAGTAGGATTTTTAGTTCTCATATGCTTTTAGGTTCAGTATTTTTTGTAACTAGAGGACCCGTAAGAAAAATTTTCATAATTTTTATAGAAATTTTGTTATTAAAGTTTAGTAAATATTTTTAAATTTAGTAATTCTTAACAAAAATGAAAGGAAGAACATTAATGAATTCATCATTAATATTATTTCTATAAATACCACAATGAAAATTGGTAATATTATATATTATTTATTTAGAATAGCTATAGAAAAATTAATATAATGATTGGTTTTTATACATTTTCTTCCAATTCCATGATTAAAATGATTTCCATTGATGTTTTCTAGAATTTTGATTAGATAGTTCTTCATTTTATCCACCACACGAGTATAAGATTTCAAATAACAAAATTCAGCTAAAAAATAATTTAATTTATTATCCTAAAATGTTTAAAATTATTTCATTATATTAAAATTATAATTTATTTATTTATTTTTAAAAAATGTATCTTTTTATTATCAGCAAAATCATAATATATTATATGATTTTTTTAATTTTGTTAAATTTTAATATGTATTTTTAAACATGACTAAAAAATCATAAATCTCCACAAAAAATATTTTAATATTATTGATGTATGAGGAAAAAGTGATTGTAACTTTTTATGATGAACCATAAGAAACTTTTCTTTTCTTTTGGATTCAACTATTTGGATTCTGATTTAGATTTGGAAGATCTACTATGTTCCATTGAATCAATAATTGTAGTTTTCACATCACTCTTACCATTCCACTTATGTTATAATTTTATTATTTCCTTTAATATTTTATTTGAGGGTCATCAATTCTCATTTGTCTCTATTTCATGATTACATAGAAACCAACTTATTTGTTTCATCGTGAATTTTGAATTTGTTAGAGAATAACTTTATCCTCCGGATGAAATTGATTAAATTTACAGAAATTTGGGTAGGTTCAACACTAGAAAAATAACTACTTAATTCATCATCAAATGAGTAAAAAAATGTTTCTTTAACAATTTTCTCTTCCTTTGATGTAGAACACTAAGATGTTAATTTTATTCTTTTCTAGCATTTAACCATTGTCTTTTGTTTTCAGGTCAATTTCATTAATAATGAGTGTTCATAAAAAATTAATCATTTCAATCACCAGAGCAAGTGTGGAATATGTAACAATAGTTGATTTTCCATTGTTTTTAGTAAAATTAATGTTAATAAAATTTTATATCATAAACATATTTTTAATATTAGATCATAAATTAGAAATATAATTCATTATTTTACAAATTTTTCCATTTTTTGATTAATTAATTCTCCATAAAACATTCGGTAATATTAAAATTTTATATTTTTGGTATGTTACCATAATTTTAATACAGTATTTGATTCTTCAAAAGGAATAATGAATTTTTACCATATGTAATAAGATGTATCAGATTAAGAAAATTTGTAAAATTCAAATGATAGTAATCCAAAAATGATTGTAGTTAAAATCATTAAATTTGAATCATAATCAATATCTACTACAACTCTCTATAACATATGTTCTCCCTAAGGATTATTATATTATTTAACTTCTATCATAAAAAATTTCAAAAAAATATTATTAAAATATATAATCATTTAATCTTTCCATCAAAAATAAACAGTCCATTGAAAGATGGATCTATTATCATTAATAGACCTTATTTTGAAAAATACATTGTATTTTGTCGTTATTTATTTGGATATTTCACTTTATCCTATTATGGTCAATATGATATTATCTCTTTGAGGATTACGATTTGATATAAATTTTTCTACGAAAAAATAATGTAGATGAAGACTTAATAAAGGAGTGAAAAAAACATTTAAATATTTCATTGAATTAAAACATCCCTCATTATGGTTCTTTTTTATATTTTAATAAAATAAATAGAGGAAATTAAATATAAATAAATAAGAAACCATATATTTGTTGGGGATCAAGCCTATAATGAACATCCCAATCCCCTCTACTAACCCCAAATATAAATTTGATAATTTTTATTTACATTCATTTCTTATTGAAATAATAACCTAGTGAATGAATTTGACAATTATTACAATTATTTTTAAATGATTTCATATAAAATTTTGAAGGATATCACAAATGATCATGAAATTAATAGTCTCCCACAACTAAGGACAACAAGGTGAGATATAAACTCTATAATTGATTATAAGATTGAAAATAACTCATGGATGAGTACAAGAAGCCGAAACATAACCCCTATAATTGATCACATTTAGTATAAAATTACAATAAAATTAGATCATATGTAGAAATGAAGATAGCTCATGAAATATTTGACTTTATGGATGAATAATTCATGAATCATCCACGTGAAAATAAATGTTTAAAATATTGTAATTTTGAATAGATCCTTCATTTTAAATTGGATATTCAATGAACCCAATATTGAAAAAAAATTATTCATAGTAGCACAATTGTAGGATTATTATTACACCCCAAACTTACATGGTATGTTTCTCTTCGAATAATGCAACAATTCGCATTGTACAGAACTTTGAGATTCTAACACAACGCCACCAATCAAACTAGTCGTTATGAATAGTAATACCCACTTTTTAAAATTTTATAAAATTTATATTTCAATATGGAATTAGTTTTTGAATTTAGTATATCAAAATTATCTTAGTGGGAATTTTTTGAATTTTTCTGAAAACATTCAATTTTGTGATGAATAGTGAAAACCATGCATTATTGGTTTAAAACGACTTTTAATTTAAAAATTTATTTATTTTATTTAATTTTTTTGGTAAAAATATAAATATAATACCTATATAAGTTCAATGTAATTAATTTGAGTCATTTTATAATAAGTATAAATATATAAAAATTTCATTTAACTTTTTACAGTCTTTTACCCACCTCCTAGAGGCATTTGAAAATTTCCATAAAACATAAATTTACTACTTATGTGAATTTAATTTCAAAAATCCAAGAGACATAGTTTAAATTAGTACATAAAATTTGGTTTAATAAGATGAATATAATTTTTCGTGAATAGTATCCTTTAACCTTTTTCTACCACGATTAAAAATAAATAGGGAAATTAAAGGTAAAAATGATATTATTATTAACCTAACACATGTACTAATACTATCGTATTAGTGTAATTAGAACTAAAACAAACTTATGAATAAAATATTATCCTTTTTTCCCCATGGATAAGAGTAGGACATTTATTATTATTTAATTTGAAGAAGAGTTAAAAGTGTTAAACTCAAATTTTTATAACTAAAACATTTTTAATATAGGGTTATACATAAGATAAATACATCTATAAATATTTATTCAAAATATAAATATATTTCCTACATAATGATAATTTATTTATATTTTTTAGACATTACATAATAAAATTTATTTATGATAGAATGATGATGTAGTGATTACCTTATTAATGAACGATTAAAATAACTGATATAATATATATCCAAATAAATATAATTTGAGACATTTAATGAATTTTAGTAATTTATTAGGTTAATATGACCTATTGAGGTAGATTAAGTGAATTTTTTTCTTAGTAATTATGTTCTTATGACTTTAACAAAAACAAAATACTAAATAGTGTCAAAATGGACATTAATGTGTTCTTAAAAGAAATATTATATTATAAAATGATATAACATTCCTAAATATATATGTTTCAGCAAAAGGACATAGATAAGGTTATATATATTAATAATGAACCCCATAGGGTTCTCTTGGCTTGTTATAGTAATATTATTAACCACATAACATAAAAAACAATGTGACCTGGTAAATGTAACAATATATAACTATGATTTAAATCTAAAAATAAGTTTATATGATATCCTAAACCTATCTAAAACCTATAGGCTGAGATTTTTTCGACCCATCCACACCATATCCTAGAAATAATTTATTTTGTATCCATTATAAACTAATAATTATTTTATAGGAAAATAATATTTCAAACATTTCTTACAGTGACCCTCACCTTTCTTATAAAATGAAACGTCCCGATCTCTTAATTTCACACCCCAAAGCCTTTTCTCTAGGCCAAACCTGATGAAAATATCCTCCTAACATCCCTCAATTCTTCATAGAGGCCTTAAATTGATCAGAAAACCAACCTATAGATACCTTTTGGTCAACTCAAAAAGAAACACCCAATGTGGAGACAATATTTCACCACACTCTTTCAGGTTCTATTCTTCTTCCACATCCTCTTCCTTGGTTATTTCCATACCAAAATAATAAATCCAGTACCTTATACCTACTATTATGTTATTAAAGAAATGGTAAAACCATATTCGTTATTCTATCTATCCTATAATTGACAAAGTCACCATACGTGCGAACGTAAGATTTACCATCTCCATGTCGTGGTGTAGTTTGTTATAACATCACTTAATTATTTGGATGGATATAATCATGATTATAAATAATATATATTATAAATATAACATGTTAATGAATCTGTATATATGATATACCATCCAATTATATACGATTTATCCATCAATAAAATGATATTGTTGCTCATGCGTACATACAGATTACGTTCTCTAAGAACACAATGAGATTCATTTCCCCATCATACCCATTCAAGTATAATTTTCATTTGATGATTAAAAATAATGTTTAAGAACTTAATATAATTATAGATATGAATAAAATACATCCTATCCATATCAAACATGGCTTATGTAACAAAACATATAAATGAAAAATGAATCAGTTTACACCAGAAACGATGATAATTATAAAATATTATTAACAATGCAATATTAGAAGATCATATATTATATCATATTGAAGTATATTGTTCTTTTATAATTTAATAACAATTATTTAACTATTATAAAATATTTTAATGTACCCTCCACCAAGTAAAAGTACATAGTAAGGGTTAATTTCACAATCTCTTTATTATCCGTGGTTGTTTTTGCTTAAGTATCCATAAGGACATATTTATAATCCAAATCCATGTTTTATTAAAATTGTATTTAAAAACATTATTACTTTTTACTAGAATATGGGTTAATGTCATTTGTACCATTATTTGACGTTATATGTTTTAAAAGGAATTTTTTCGTCTTTTTTCAAACAAGGTACATTATGACCTTTTTGACAAAATTAGGGTAAGAATGTTTTTTTACTTATACATTGCGAGCAACTATATTATATTATTATAAAATATTAAATTAATCCCTTACAAGTTTATACGAATATTTTCAAAATTAATGTTTTCTTTTAAAATTTTGTTACTCTAAAATGATTTCAAAATAGTATGAGATATTTCTCTCAAATAGTTTTGATTTCATCAATGTCTATATTATTTGAAAAAATTCACACATGATTGAAGATGATTTATTATGAAAAAAATATTCCATGTTGTATTTATGGTTTCATGATATGTTTGACTATAGATGTGTTATTTTTATACAATTCATGGTTTATGTTTAATGTATTGAAATTTCGTATGCTACTTTAAATACGAATGTTTATGTTATGTTTCAAAATTTTCATATGAGGAATGTATTGGACTTAGTATGTGATGGGTGGAGCCCACTATATCTCCTCAATGCATCGGTAGGTCTCATGAGACAATTAGTCCTGAATTGGTTGTGGCCTTTCCTAATTTGATATATGGTTTTGGTTGAGGCCTCAAAATTTTTTAGATGTCTTGGCCAAGGACTTGACAAGATGTCTTAGAATGTATAGCATTATAAATTCCCTCCCTATGAAAATAGTAATGATATTTCATGTGGTTATTTGACTAGTAGAATACCCATAACATTTTTTTATTATGGATTATTTACTTAGCTTATATTCTTGACATAATGTGTTCATGTTTATTATTTGTAACAGAATGTTTTTTTAATTATTCACAATGCCTAGTCTTTTTGTTACCTTCCACTGTATGTCATACCCGTACTGAGTCTTTGAGCTCACCCATTTCTTAAGTTTCATTTTTGAAGGATATGAAGAAGATAGTTATTTGTGACTTGTAGGCATAATCAAGGAGTCTTGGTTGTTTCTAATGGAATAAATTAGTGTTATATTTCTTTTCAAGTTGTAATGATGAATTTATATACGTATCCTGCTTCCAATAATACAAAATTTATCGGTCTTTCAGGGCATGATTCCTTGTATCAAGAGAATGTTTTGTAATAAAGAACCTATTCTGGGTAACTGGGGTCGGTGTGTTACAATTTGTATCAGAGGAAGTTTAGTAAAAACCATGGAAGCTAGATTAAGAAAAATAAATATGATTAGAGCACATTACCTTACGATAAGCTTTGATGATTAGTATAGAATAACTTCTTAGATTTTTTGTAATGTATAGATTTTTTGAGTTTTCTAAGAAATACATCCATGTCTGGATACGAGCAGGTAGAGTCAGCTATAACATAGATGTACCTAAGGTTCAATACATCGACAAAGAGTTTCCGGCATGACCCAGGGTATCCTGGTACACAACAATGGTCCTTGCTTCACTTTTGATTACGACTCTCCCACGGGTTATGCTTAGGATAATTCACAATTTCTTTAAAAACCATTATTAATGAATTATGATTATATACCTCATCAATGAAAAAATTTTTATGATTACGGATTATATCCATAAACAGGTCAATTTATGTTAAGTGTTTTACATGTTTTGAATTATATATTATGATTAAAAAATTAATATAATGTATTTCATTATTTAGAAATGGTGCATAGTGGAAGGAATAGAAACCATATCAACACACGTAATTTATGTAGGGATTTCCTTCTTTCTCAAAATAATTATAGAGGAGCTAGTGAAGAAACTGGTGTTGATCAGCTTATCACCGTACTGGGAAAACTCACACTGGTTATGAATAATAACCTTACCTGTATGGAGAACCCTGAACCACAACACATATGATCACTGTTATAATGCTTCATGAATAATCAACCACCAAGATTCAATGGGTCTTAAAATCCCTTTGAAGCTTAACAATGGACATTTTCCTTTGAAAAAATATATCATGCTTTGGGGACTAGGGAAAGGGAAAAAATTTCATGGCAGTTTATCACCTCACCAGAGATGCATATCAACGGTGGTCATTAATTAAAAACACAAATGAGGATGAGGAAGTATCAAGTATGTAATGTAAGGAGTTTATATAGATTTTATTAGAAAAAAACATTCCTTGTGAACATAAAGAGGATAAGGAATGGCAATTACAGAGTATGAGACAAAAGGTGGATGAGAATGTCTTAATGTATGAAGTTTACATTAAAAGGATTGAAAGTCACTCTATAGATTATATATGTAACCCAAGAAGTATGATTGATCATTTAATTGATGGGCTGAAACCATTTCTCCATCGATCATTAGTCTCACAATTCTTCTAATTATATGAAGATATTGCCTCATGTGCTATCCAGACAGAAATTGAATTTTCTATGTCTTAAGAAATTAAAGAAAATCAAGAGAAGAAGAGAACTGTTGAACACTCTGGGAAATGAAATAAGGAATTAGTGAAGAAGGGAAGAGTAGAATTTCCACCATGTTATAATTGTTGAAGGATGCACCCTAGTGCCTATCTAAAAGGAAAAGGAGTATGCTACAAATGTGGATAGAAAGGCCATCATGATAGTGATTGTATGTGGAAGAAAGAAGCTACCAATATTCAATCGTACAATTGTAGGGAGATTGGACATTATTAAAATAAATGTCCTATGTGTCAGGGAATATTACCTCAGAAAAGTCCAAGGGATCAATGCCAAGCTTATGTGATCACTACATCTTATGTTGAAGCTCCGAAAGATGTGGTGGCATGTAATTTACTGGGTTCCTCAAGTTTAGCCAATGCATTATATGATTCTGGATCATTGAATTGTTTCATATCTTTCCAGTTTTCAAAGAACATTAGATATTTACAATTTGATTTAACAAGGGTGTTATCAGTAAAAAATCCTTAGAGAAGTTTCTTTGACACTATATTTTATGAAATCAGTCCCCATTAAGTCATAGAAATGATATTTATCTGTTGATCTAATTTTCATACCCATGAGTGAATTTAATATAATCCAGGATATGGATTGGCTTTCAGACCATGATGCAAAAAATTATTTTAGGAAGAAGGAGGTTAAAATTCCTGCTAATGATAAAGAGTACCTTATCATTCGAGCAGAAACATCACCATCTGTTTCTTATCAAGATTCACACCTGATAGCTCTACTAAATTCTATTATTGCGGAGTAAAATAATTAAATAAATATGCGTAAGGTAAGGAATGATAAAATACAGGATGTACTTATTATTCTAGATTATGTTGATGTGTTTCCGGAGGATTTACCTGGAAATCATCCAAAACAAGAAATTCAGTTTCCCATTGACTAAATTCCAAGTTCATGTCCTATATCGAAGATCCCTTCTAGAATGGAACCTTTTGAATTAGTGGAACAAAAGAAAAAACTAGTGGAATTTAGTAATAAGGGATTTATTCGTCCAAGTGTTTTTCCATGGGGAGCCCATATTCTTTTTGTAATGATGAAATATGGATTTATGAGGTTTTTTTAACTACATGAATATCAATTCTATAACAATAATGAACATGTATCCCCTAACTCGCATTGATGATTTATTCGACCAACTTCATGGAGATCAATATTTTTCAATAATTAACCTCAGATTTGGAAAACATCAGTTCTGTGTGAATATGGAATATATTCTGAAAAAATCTTTTCAAACCAGGTACGGGCATTATGAGTTTATATTAATGCCATTTGGGCTGACTAATGCACCCACTATATTCATGTATCTAATGAACTGAGTTTTCAAGGAATATCTTGATGAACTTTTAGTAGTATTTATTGATGGTATCTTGGTATACTCCAAAAGAAATGAATATCCTAAAAATCATGTATGCATTATCCTAAAGACTCTTAAAGGAAATGAATTATATGAGATGTTTACCATGTGTGAATTATAGCTTCAAGATATTTCTTTTTGTGGAAATATTTTCACAAATGATTGAATCTCTGTTGATCCTTATAATAAAAAGGAAATCAATTAATGGCCATCACTGACTATTATATCTATGGTACAGAGTTTTATTGGTTTATAAGGTTATTATCAACCTTTCATCTAGAATTTTTATTGATTGGAAAATCCATTAACCAAGCTCACACGTAATAGGGTAAAATTTGTTTGGAAAAAAAGAGAGTGAATAATGTTTTTAGAAATATAGAGAATATTAGTCAATGATATTATATTGACTCTACCATTGGGAAATGATGGGTTTGTTATTAATAGTGATGCTTCAAAGAAATGGTATTGTTATGTCCTTATGTAGATTGATAGAGTTATTTCCTATGCATCACGGCAGCTAAAAATCCCTGAAAAAAACTATCTTATTAATGATCTTGAGTTCGCTGCTATAATTTATTTTTTGAAGATTTGGAGAATCTATATCTATGATGAAAATCTGAGATATATAACGATCAAATGATTTTAAGGTATATTTTATCATATAAGGAACTCATCATGAGGAAGAGACGATGGCTTAAACTACTCAAATATTATTATTGAACTGTATAGTACAACCTGTGGAAGGAGAATAAGGTGGAAGATGCTTTGAGTAGAAAAGATCATGGTGTTCTGAATATGATTAGAGTTAAAAGGGATCCTATGAACATTGATCTAGTAAAAATGGATAAGGGAATAATCTTTGAAGGTGAAATATCGATACTTTTTCAAATGGTTTCCAAAAGTGTATTTACTAGAAAGGATAAAAATTTCTCATGCTAATGGTGAGGAGTTTCAAATGAAATTAATGTTGTGAATGATTGGAGATTGATCGAATTCATATATGAAGATGAGATCTAGAAATTTGGTAAGAGACTTTGTGGTCCCAATATCCCTGATCAGAAAAAGGGAATTGTTAGATGATTCTCATAGCTCCAATTTCCCTATACACCTTAGTAGCTCTAAGATGTATAGATATTTGAAAGATCTTTTTTGGTGGGATTACATGAAGAGAGATATTACAGATTTTCTATCGAGATTTATTGTTTTCCAAAAAGTTAAAGTTGGAAGTCAACATCCTAGAGAAGTCATGTAACCTCTACCCATACTTGAGTGGAAATGGGCTGATATAATGCTTGAATTTGTCATGGGGCTACCAAATACTCTTAGAAGGGATAATGTAGTATATGTTATTGCTGATAATCTTACTAGGTCAGCACATTTTCTTACTATAAGAGAAGATTTATCCCTTGAATGTTTTGAAAGACTATATATTAATGGCGTTTTATAACATCATGAAGTAACCCTATCTATTGTTTCTTATTTTGATCGCCGTTTTACATCAAGATTCTAGAAAAGTCTCCAGAAATCCCTAGACACTAAAAGTCGTTTGAGTATACCCTACCACCATCAAACTGATGGAAAATCAGAATAGAATAGTCAATACTTTGAAGAAATTTTGAGATCATGCTCACTTGACTTTCAAGGTATGTGGGATCAATATTTAGCTCTGGTAGAATTTTCCAATAATAAAAGCTTTAATTCAAGTATTCAGATGGCACCATATGATGCATTATATTGAAAGAGTTGTTACACATCAACTTTTTGGGATGGTGTTGGAAAAAGAAAAATCACAGGCCCATAACATGTTGAGGAAACAATAGAAAAGGAGAAGGTTTTCCAAACCTAGATCAAAGTAGCTCAAAGTAGGCAGACGAGCCATGCCAATAACCGAAGGATGGATTTTGAATTTTAGGTCGGAG
Organism: Viscum album; assembly: GCA_963277665.1. Classification (NCBI taxonomy): domain Eukaryota; kingdom Viridiplantae; phylum Streptophyta; class Magnoliopsida; order Santalales; family Viscaceae; genus Viscum; species Viscum album. Next base: position 1,612,946,841 of record OY728152.1, on the reverse strand, counting down.
ATCATGTTTTCTTGAAGGAATCACCATGGAAGGGAGTTATATGATTTAGTAAGAAGGGTAAATTAAGTCTCAGGTACATCAAACCATTCAAAATTCCACAACAAATTGGGGCTATAGCTTACCATTTGGCAATGCCGCCAAGTTTCTTCAAAGTTCACGATGTGTTCCATGTATCAATGTTAAGAAAATATATGCCTGACCGAACACATGTACTCACGTATAATGAAATTGAATTGGAACATGGTCTATCTTATTGTGAAGTGCCTGTTATGATTCTTGATACCAGAGAACATGTGTTGAGAAACCGAATGCCTCGTCTGGTCAAATCTCTATGGGAAATCTATAAGATGGAAGAGGCAACGTTGGAACCAAAGGAACATATGATGAAGAACTACCGAAATCTTTATGTGTGGTATTATTCTAGAAAAATTGAAGAAAAAATTATTTTTTAGGAGGGAATAATCTTACACCGCATGCCTCCAAGGTACATTTTCCATTGAATAATGAAATAGCTTGCATTGTACGCAACATCGAGATTATAACACACCGCGAGCAATCAAACTTGCCGTTATAAATATTAATACCCACTTTTTGAACTTTTATAAATTTTATTTCTCAAAATTGAATACATTTTTGAATTCGGAATAACGAAATTAGCTTGGGGTGAATTTTTGGTATTTTTATGAAAGCAATCAATTGTTTATGAATAGTTAAAACACTTCATTATTGTTTTAAACCAACATTTTATTTAAATAATTATATTTTTTATTTAAAATTATTTTATGTCCAAATAGATACATAACACCTATATATGTTCAATGTAATTCATTCGAGTTGTTTTATAATATCTTTAGATATAAAAACATTTTATTAAACATTTTATTTTATTTTACCCACCTTTTAGGAGGATTTGAAAATTTGTATAAAACGTAATTTTACCACTTCTGTGAATTGATCTTCAAAAATATAAGAGATGTAGTTGATATCTGAATTTAAAATGTGGTTCAATAAGATGAAAGTAATTTTTGGTGAACAGAAACTTTTTTCTTTTATTTACAATGGTTAAAAGTAAGTATAATTCTAATGGATATGTATAATTCGACCAAAATATCATAGGAATAAAATGTGATCCTTTTGGTCCAATTGTACTAGATTAGGACATTTGTTATTATTTTATTTAAAGAGGATTTAAAAGCGTTAAACTCAATTTTTTATAACTAAAACATTTTTAATATAGGGTAATACATAAGATAAATTTGACTATAAATATTAAGTAGAATGATAAAAATATTTCCAACATAATTATATATATATTTTTATTTTTAGACATTGTATAATTAAATTTATTTATGAAACAATGATGACACAGTAATTATCTTATCAATTAATTATTAAAATGATTGATATTATAAATATCTAAATAAATATATTATTATACTTTTGAGGAATTCCACTAATTTCATCAGTTAAAATGAACTATTAGGGTAGATTAAATGAATTTTGTTCGAAGTAATCATGTTTTTATGACTTAAAAAAACAAAATACTAAATACTGCCAAAATTAACATAAATGTGTTTTTAGAACAAATATTATATTATTAAAGGATATAACATTCCTAAAAATATAAGGATCATCCAATGGACTTAGAGAATGCTATATATTCTAATAATTAACCACTTGGGGTTTGGTTGGCTTCTTATATTATGTTTATTAACCATAAAAATTAATAATACAAAGAGACATTGTAAATGTCAAACTATTCAACAAAGAGTTAAATCTAAAAGATAATGTTAATATGATGACATAACTTGTCTATGACTTATTGGTTAAGAAGTTGTCGACACATCTCCACCTTATCATCGAAATATTTAATTTTTGATCCATTAGAAACCAAAACATATTTTATTATAAAATAATATTTCAATCTTTTCCTAAAGTTATCATAACCTGTCTTATAAAAGGGAAAATCCCCTTCTCTTAATTTATCACCTCCAAAGTATTTTTGATATGCCAAATCCTGCCCAAATATCCTCCAAACATCTATCAATTCATCCTAGATGACTTACTTTGATGATAAAGCCATCTGATTGAGCCCTTTTGGTCAACTCCAAAGAAACACCCGAAATAGAGGTAATAATTTCACCACCCTCGTTCAAGTTTTTTTCATCGACTTCATCTTTCATTGTTGTTTCTATACCAAAATTATAAATCTAGAACCTTCTACATACATTGATGTTATTATAAATATGGTACAATCATATTCATTATTATATCCATCCTATAAATGATAAAGTCCCCATACCTGCGTACGTGCGGCTTACTATCTCCACGTCGTGGTGTAGTTTGTTATTCAAACACTTCATTATTTGGATGGGTATAATAATTAATATAACTGATATAAATAATAAATATAAAATTATAATTAATCTATATATATTATATTCCATACAATTACATATGATTTCTCCATCAATATAATGATATTGTCGCTCGTGCAGATATATAAATTACCATCTCCACGAACGTGATGAGATTCATTCCCCCGTCGTAAACATTCAAAAATAATTTTTATTTAACGAATAAAAATAATTTTTAGGAACTTAATTTAATTATTGATAGTAATAAAATACATATTTTCCATAAAAAACATGGCTTATGTAACAAAACATATAAAAGAAAATGAATGAGTTAACACCCAAAATGACGATAATACTAAAATATTATTAATAAAGAAAGATTATAATATCATATATGATATCATATTTATGTATATGGTTATTGTATAATTTAATAACAATGATTGAAATATTATACTCCAGGTTAACATACCCTCGACCATGGAAAAGTAAATGGTAAGGGTTAATTTCAAAATCTCTTTATTATCTGAGGTTATTTTTATATGAGTATCTACTGGGACCTCTTTATCATCCACATCCGTGTATTCCAAAAAATGTATTTTAAAATATTTTTACTATTTACTAGATTATGTTTTAAATTAATTTGTACCATTATTTGACTTTATATGTTTTGAAAAGGAATCATTATGTCGTTTTCTAAATAAGATACTTTATGACCTTTCCGACAAAATTAAGGTAAGACTGTTTTTTTAACTTATACGGCTTGTGCAGTTTTTTTCCAAAATTATAAGATCATCAAAGCATCCCTTACAATATTTTAAGAATATTTCCTATATTAATGTATTCTTTTATAATTATGTGACTCTTAAATGATTTCAAAATTGAAAGAGATCTTTTCTAAAATATTTTTGATTTCATCTATGTCGATATCCTTTGATAAATTTTAGACCTATTTGAAGTTGATTTATTAAGTTACAAATATTCCATATTATATTTAATATTTTGGGATATGTTATACTGTGGATGTATTTTTTTATACCATTCATGGTTAATGGTTACATTTCGTACATTTCGTATGATAGTTTTAATACAAATTTTTATGTTATGTTTCATCCTTTTCATATAAGGAATGTATTGGACTTAGTATGTGACGGATGGAGACCTCTATAGCTTTTCGGTGCATCGGTAGGTCTCATGATACAATTATACGTGGAATTGGATGAGGCCATTTCCAATTTAATATATGTTTTTGGCCCAGGCATATATCATTTTTTTTCTTCATGGTCGAGGCCTTGATAAGAAGTTTTAGGAGGTCTAGCATTATACATTCCATAAATATGAATATGATAATGATGGTTCATGTGGTTATTCAACCAGTAGAATACCAATGACTATGTTTTGTTATGGAATTATTTACTCAGCTCATATTATTTTCAAAATTTGTTCATGATTATTATTTGTAAAGGAATTTGTTTTTAATTATTCACCATGCCTAATGTTTTTGTTATCATCTGATGTATTGCTAACCCTTACTAAGTGTTTGAGATCACCCCTTTTCTTATGTTTCGTTATCCCAAGATATGAAGAAGTTAGTTATGAGTGACTTTCAGGCATAATCTAGGAATCTTGGATGTTTCTAATTGAATAAATTAGTGTTGTATTTTTTTCAAGTTGTAATGTTAAACTTATGTGTTTATCTTTTAACCAATAGTACTAAACTAATTAGTCTTCTAGGAAATGATTCCTTGTATCATTCCAATGTTATGTAATAAAGCACCGACTCTGGGTAAATGGGTTTGGGGAGTTACAACTATTTTATTGTTCTCTTTCCCTCTTATATTATAACTTTATTCTAATTAAAAATGTAATGATGTAGTTAAATAATAATTGAATATGTATTTTAATTAAATCTTCTTAGATTCATCATTTCTATATAAATTACTTGTATTGTATGCCACATTTTTAATTTTATAGTATATATATATATAACAAAAATAATATTTATATTCATTATAGTATTCATTCTGTAGCTGTAAATTAAAAATAACGTCAAAGATATCCAAAATATAATCCATTAATATTGCACATCCATTTTAGATTCTACACCATTTAAAATCATTATGAATTTTCATCATAATTTTAACACTAAAATTCATCATCCAAATCATCTAATTCAATTATATTCTAGAATTTACATAATCAATATAAGCACCATGATAAAACATATTAAAAATATAAATAATATAAATTTAATAATTATCATTTCAAATTATTTTTCATAGAATATAATTGATAATAATATCATAATAGGTGGATAATAATTTTTATTTAAGAAGCTTCACAAAAAAAGATCTTTTTTCATACTTATCCTCTGAAACAATAACATATGAGATAATGATTATGTAAATCATACCATTAGAAATAAGTCTCCATTTATAAATGTAATCTTCATATAGTTTAATGAATTTGAAGCATATGAATTATTTACCGAAGTGTCATTTATCATTAAAATGAATTGACATTCATAATTAACATGAACACATATTTCTATATTCGAAAAGGAAAATTAATTTTCAAAAATTGTTTACATAAGATTGAATGGTTGATTTCACTATAATATATAAACATAAAATACATATAGAATATCCATGTTAGAAAACATATGTTTTATATTCTCAATAAATAATATTAAATTCTCAATTCCACTACTTTTATAAGAGTCATTTACTTAACCAAATTACCATGCTTCAAAAACCCAAGAGAGTCGTATCGTTTGTAAATTTCCTCAATAAAATATGATAAATAGTAAAAAAAATTCCATTATAATAATAACTAATAATAATAATAAATATATATCAATACTAATTCATGAAATAATAATAATCAAGTCATACAAATCAAAGAAAGATAAAACATATAAATATAAAATGATATTGATTATTAAGGATAAATACATAAAAAAGTGTCATGGATACACTCAAAAATAATCTATAACTATTATGATACTATAATAATTAATATTATTTTATCAATATAATGGATTGGGTAATGAGGTTTCATCTCAACTATACAATGTGTCATATGTGATATTATTAGTATGACGATAAGTTAAAAAAGCTAAGTGATGAGATTAATTCTATAGAGGGATAATTACATATTGAAATATGGATCATTTTCTACTAATATATATTATGAAATTAAAAAAGGATTAATATTCTAGTGAGATAATATCTGATAAAATTCGTTATTATAATAATGTATATCATCATACTCATCAGATAAAAGATTCAGTTATTAGTATAATGTCATTATTACCAGTTGTTATTACATTGTGATCAATATTTTAGAAATAAAAGAATAATTGAAAAAAATTTCATAACAGGTGTAGAAACATAAGAATAATTATTTAAAAATTATGTAAATTATTTTTATTTGAGTAACCCCTTTATTAGGAAATGAAATGAAGAATTGATTTATAAAAAATTATATATTGTTTTATGAATAATATAAGTATTAAATTAGATTTCCAATGGAATTAAACATATTATAATAAAAGGTATTTTAGTATATTATCATTTACTGAAAGTGATTCATTGTTCTAATTACATTGTATGAACAAAGAAATAATTTAAGACATGTTATAGCTATGGGATTCACTCCATTCTCAATGGTGCAATGTTTATAATATCTTGAATAAAGTAAAAAAATATTACATAATATTTTAAATGTGATAAGGAAATATGACCTTAACATGGGAGTTTAGGAAATCTGTAGCATTGATAGTATAAAATGTTTTTATGTTTAATCCAAAATTAAATAATATTGAATTCTACATTTTTTATCCTATGGCATTAAAACCTAAATGTTGTTTCTGAAAGAAGGTGAATTATTTCTATTGAATAGAACTTATTGAATAAATTAATTTATTTAAGAAATATTTTAGATAGTACATGTTAGGTATTAGTTTTATATAATCAATTATTATATTTTGAAAGGTATTTAATACAAACTATATAATTAAAAAAATTGTGAATATACAAGAGTTCAAAACTAAGTTAATGATTTATCGAGTTTATAGTATCAATTAAAATAGTGATGTGATGTGTTGTAACATCTATAAATTTAATGAAAATTATTATATTTATACTTTGATGATCCTAAATAATTGATATGTATTTCAATATTTTTTCATTTATGTGATAATAGATGGTTTTTATTAATAATGTGTTTTTATGAATGATGTGTGAAAATGTTTTTAATAAACATGATTTATGATTCATTAAATTATAAAACATATTTGAAAAAGATATAAGGATAAAAATATTATTTTGGATAAATAATTTTATAAAATAAATTACATAAAATGTGAAGGAAAGAGATCCTTCCACCAAAACAGTGGCATATTTTAAGGAATAATGTATACATTTCCAAATAATCCCCAAAAAACATAGAATACCATATATAATAAGGTTAAAATTGATTATTTGTAAAATATTCCCACTTACGGAAGAGAGTGTTATTTTATAAATAAAAAATAGACTGTGGTACTTAGTATGAAATTATGGAGAGAATATAGTCATTACGATGCTACTGGGGGTATTTTGAGAGATAGTGAAGTACGTGATGTAACAATTAATTTTTTGTTTATTTAAAATAATAATTAAATATCATATAAAATCTTAAACTAGTCGGTAAAAAATGATAATGTAAATATTTAAATATATTTATCAATATGATCTAAAATAAAATTTTGAATATAAATATTCTTATATGATTATGGTGTGATTTGAAATAGTTATATATTAATAGTATATTTTATTAACAACAAACCTATAAATGTTATAGAGTAATAGATTTAAAATACTATTTTAAGAAATAAGAATATTAGGAATATGATACCTTAATATCTCAATTATTCCAACTAACATTCGTTGTAGATGTTAAAAACTAAAAAAATTTGAATAAGGTTTTATATATGGGTTATATATGTTTGATTTTGGAATTAAATAGAGTTGTAATGTGTTTAACAAAATCTTAACAGTACATCTATCATAATTCTTTATTATAGGTATTTAAAATAAAATATGATTAAATATCTGTAGTTTTCTATCTTATAAAATATGATTATATTAGTGGTTATCTATATTTTTCTTAATATTATTAATATAAACTTAATATTTTGAAATATACCATTTTATAAAAACATAATTATCCACATTATAATTATTTCTCAATAGTTATATACATTTTGTGAAGTGAACATATAATTAACCTCTAAATGAATTAATTTGAGCTATCCCTAACATGTGTTCAACACATAGTTTAAATTTCTTGATGATATTTTACAGTGACCAGGAATATACACTTTTTCCAAGATGCAGAATATACTCATGAGACACAACATGATTTTTCTATGTTGTATAACCCATAATATATACAACATCGAGTGTCATATACTATAACATTAATATACTAGGGTCCATGTTTTATATTGAATATATATAACTAATTTTTCAAAGAAACCGAGCATGATTACCTTTATACATTGATACATTTATTATAATATCCACGAATCTTATCTAATGAAAAGGTGGTTGGGTATATTAGTAAACTTTTTAGTTATTTAGGACTAACCCAGATGATATCTATCCTATTATATGATGATTTTGAAATATGGATGTTCGATATAAATAAATAAATTATGTGTTTTTCCATACCTAGGTATGGTGAATGTGATGTTGTTATATATTTGGATGAGGGGAATGGGTTATATTCATATAAATAGATAAATGACATTCGATATGTTCATTTTACAAGTCAATATATAATTTCGTGATAAATAACATATTAATGGGTTGTATAATATTCAAATACACAATGTCACGTGGTCACTAATTTTCTTATATAAATGTAATATATGGTTATATAAACTTGTATATGATATAGCTGGGGCACAAGAGTATGGAGGAACATGAGTTTGATAGATATCTTAACTGACACCTTTACATCTTTAGTAGAATTGATGCATTACTATAGGCTTTCATGTTTTATTATTATAGATTGGGGAATTCATAATTTTTATTGATTGTTTTTTAAATTTTGTAACATAAAATAGAATAACATGAAAAACTGAATAAAATATCATCCAAATAATATTTTTATATACATTTACGTGTTTTTTCCTATGATATAAAATATGGGGATAATATTCTATGTTTATGAGGTTTTGAGTTAAAATGGAATATTGTTAAGAATTTTCACTAAATGACCCATCCCATGGGTGGTGGTTAAAACCACATAATGGGATATTTTGATATGATTCATGGTATAGTTAAGGTAATTTTTCCATGGTGTTATACGAATTATTTTAGTGATATACGGTATATTATAAAACATCCATATTGTTATAATACCAATAACTATCATGGTCAATAAAAATGTGATTGTAGTAGAGTGGATTTTGAAAATCCAAATAATGTTTTAAATGTTAAACAAATAAATCACATATTAATATTCATAGGTTATAAATTTTTTCTCTTATGAAACATTTTTGAAACCTTTAAATTTTTAATAGTTTAATTTTGGTATTATAATTTGAAAATTTTAATTTATAAATAATCTTGATTGTGGTTTATGATTTCTAAATCTATAATTTTTTATTTCATTTTGCTAAAAATACATTAAAACAAGATCTTTTACTTTTATTTTCTCTCAATCCATTAAATCAAATGTTATAGTATTCCATGGATAGAAGTACATCCTTCCAAATTATATGGATATCAACACATTCCATGGATACAATTGGTGCAAATAATTTGTTATCTACTAAATAATGATCTTTTTCTTTCTCATACAGACAATAATGGTTATACTAAATTATTATAGAAATTTAATTTCATTCTTCATATTATATATATTAGTATAAACAAATATAGAGTTCAGATGGAGTAGTAATATTTGGTTAATTATTTTAGTATGTTCTAATAAGTGTTATTCCCTCTAAATCCAGTCAAAATCAAGGTAAGATTATTATAAGATATGTTGACCCAATTTGGGTTGTGGAATGACCTAGAAAGGTGGTATCATGGATAACTGTTCCTCTTTGATTTAGAAATATTTATAATTAATTGAATGTATCGTTGATAAAGTAAAATAATCAAGATTACTCACATATTATTAATTGGAATGATCTGGATTTATAGTGTGATGCTACCTTTGTGGAGAATCCAATTTAGAGTTTTGAAGATCATAACAGGGTGTTGTGGGATAATTTCATTCCACTTTTTCGATTACTCCTGTAGAATGATAATTATCTTCATTAATGATGGGAGAGATAATAAAATATTAAATATTAATAAACTCATCAATTTTTTTAATTAGGAAGACAAATGACTATATTTGGGTATAAAATATCATATATAAGATAAGTATAACACCCAAAACATCACCTATATGAATTTATTTTAGTTAATAATTTTTTATTATTTTTATAGCGTTTTGGTTGATAATTTTTAAATTATAGAATTTTTTAAAATTTAATGACTAGGGAGTCCATGTATTCAAACCATTCATTTTATATAGTGAGATATTTTTGGAAATTAATAGTCTCATGTAGAATGGGGTTGACCAAGCAGTCAGTTCGTATATCATTTTGAATCTTTTATATTTTTTATTTGAAACATCTATTTATGCATGTTTTTTACTATTTAATATATAATGGGGTTATCTCTCACCCAAGGAGGTTATAAATGGTTGTTCTTCCTTCCCTTTTAATCTCTGTTAATTCCTTATCATGTTCTAATTAATAGGCCTCCATTTTCCTTTAAATATTTTTCCCACTTATTTAATTATTTCTATTTTTCTTAACCAACGATGGGGATAAATTATTTATATTGGGATTCATTAACAATAGAAATTTAAATGTTTAATGATTTATGAGACATCCTCTAATCCTGATATACTTATATTTAAATGAATCATGTCATTAGAACGTATATGAGGTAGTTAATCTTATTTATTTTGATTCTTTTCCAAAAAATGACATGATTAGACTTTTGAAAGTGGTTTTTCGTGATTATAAAACCCAATTTTATTATGCAATATTGGTTTCTATAAGTGTTTAATTTTTATTATACAAATATACGTGTTGTTGTAAGAGCTCCTTATGTATCATATCGAATATATTTCATTGTATAGTTTCATATATTTGAAGTATTCAGATTTTTTGGGAGTGGGAAATTATTATTCCATGATATCATACCCCTTTGATGACATATTGATTATAGATTTTAAAAGAGGTGGATTTTGGAATATTTATTATTAATGGGTTTTTTATAAAAGTGGTTCTTTGAATGTGCCATGAGTGATTCCATAGTTATTTTATTGGTATTTCTAGTTATTGTTTAATATCTCAGGGTAAAAATAGGTGTTTAAGGGGGAGACTATATTGATTGAGCTTACTAGTAATGATTTTTCAATGATAAGTATCAAGAAATATGATTTTTATGGGCTAACAAGTTCTCCTAGATACTATTTCTCTCTAACTAGTGGGGGAACTAGATATGGATTCGATTGAGTAAACCAGTTTGTTATTTCTCATCATTGGTATCATATTAATGGAAGGCATCCACATGTTATAGAGATTTATCATATATTCTTGGGTTGATCAATGGTGGTAATGATATCTGGGAGGTGACTATGTGTAATTTAGGGAAAGATTATTCTTTTAATGTTTGTGTTAATTTTGGTTCTTTTTTTGTTGTATATTATAAAAGGGATTCATTGAAATGCATCCTAGGTTTTTAGTATTCACATTTATTTGGTATTTCAGGAATAAAAAATTCAATAAATTTTGATTTCTTTTGTTATATTTGGAAGGAATATGTTTTATCCCTCTTCATTAATACATTATTTTGGTTCTAATTTATGCCATATTTGGTAAATGTGTTTATAATTAGGTTATTCACATATCATGGAATGGTCAACATATGATGGATTCATGGAAGATTTTTTGGGGAAATATGACTCATCTTATATGGAATTCCGACAAATGAAATAATTCCAAATGTCTAATGGTTTTTACCCACATCAATTATACCAACCAATAATGTTCGAGAGCACACTTTTGGTCTTTGGGAATGTTAGTTCAGGTGTTGATCTAGAATAAATGGGTCGGTATTTTATAAATATGACATCATTATTTAATTTATTATTAATTTATTTTGATTCATTTATAATTGAGTTAGTAAGCTTGTTTTCTGTTTATATCTGTTGAAGTTCATTCTGGTTAGTTTGGATCAACCTAGTCAAGTACTTGTATGTTATGTTCTATTTGATTTAGATTTCATTGTTTTAGTTTAGTCTAATTTCATTTATCCTTGTCTATTTTTGACATAACGTTTTTTAATATTTATTAAATATGGTTACAATGAATTAATTAATGTTCTTGTTTTTCAGGTCCATATGGTTTTATTTATTCATTTTGGTTATTTTGGAATATGTTAGATTCATTTTGGATTGGGTAAGGTTTATTTTGAATAAAAAAAATTATTTAAATTTTGGTTAGTTCAAATAAAGATAGTTCTATTAAGGTTGTTTGATATTTTTTCTATTCAATTTATTAATGTTCGTGTTAATTCTGATCATTTAGGGTCGATTTGGAATGCATCCTTTCAATATTGATTCATTGAATAAAATGAGGACTAGTTTTAATTTATAAATTTTATTATAAACTAATCCTGGATACTTTTTTTGTATTCTAGTTGGTTTGAATTGAATTTAGGCTTTGTGGGACATTTTGTATCATTTTAGACCATGATCAATAATTTTTTTGGTATGTTATTGTTTTATTTGGTTTATTTAGGATCAATTTGATTTGGTTTGTTTTATGTTAGGTTAGTTTACATTGGTTTAGGTTGATTCAATTTAGGTTGGTTCATCTTCATTTTCTTTTTTATATTAATTTTATTATGTATGGTTTGCTTTAGTGTAGTCTAGGATGCATTAATTTGGGGTGATTTTGTTTAATTCTTTTTAGTAACATTTATGAATTCATGCATTGGTTTTGATTGGATTGGTTTTATATAGTCCAATTAAATTCATAATAGTGTCTATTGGTTTATTCTGGTTTAGATTACTTTGTATTTAATTGGTTCTTCTCAATTTCATTTGATTTAGTTTGACTTTGGTTAGTTTGGTGAGATTTATTTTGAGTCGGTTCAACGATTGAATTAGAATCTCTATGATTATAGTTGTATATATTTTATTTTATTTTATTTATCTAAGTTTGATTTTGTATAACTATACTATATTTAAATTATTTTTATTTGGTCTGGTAATTGGGGTTGGGATGTGTTTTGTTTGTGATGGTACACATTAGTTTATGTCTATTTGGGTTAATTGGGGATAGTTTTATTTTTGGTATATTCTATAAGAATTAGTTTGGATTTAATTTGTATGAATTAGTTCCATTAAATTATGTTTGATTGTATTTATTATTCACAATTCTATGTTTCAATTAAATTTAGTTTTGATCAGTTTTGGTCATGTTAGATTGGTTATGTTTGGTTCGGATCAGTTCATTTTTAATTGGTTTCATTTGGTATAGATTATGTTGGTTTGGTTATGTTAAATTCATTTTTATTTAGTCAAATATAGTTTCATTCGTTTACTCCCAGTTCTGGTCAAGATGATTAAATTTATTTCAATTCATGATTGGATGGATTTTTCACTTCAATTCCATTTAGTTTTCTTATATTCATTATCGGTTAGGCTACGTTGGGTCGGATGTTTATAATATTATTTTATTTGGTTCAATTTAGATTGTTTTTATTCAGTTTTCATTAGAAAATTTTTCTTATTTTCAACATATTTTATTAACATTATTTATATTCATGTCATTTTTTCCTTTTGGTTGGGTTTATTTTATTTTATTATTGTTTTATTTTGTTTTATTTACTTCAGTTAGAATTTTTTATCTCAATTAAATTTTTGTTGTTGTGAGTTATGTTTAATTTTATTCAATTCATTTAGGATTCTTTTTAAAATAAAAAAATTTATAAAAACATTAAACTAATATTATTAATTAATTAGATACTATAAAACATTATTCTATAACTTTTTGAAGCAATTTGATCATTAGAGAAGCATTAAAGGTTATTATTTTCAATAAAATTTTACTAGATCTATATGTTAACATCAAATATGTAATTCCAGGGTTTGAGTTCACTAATGGATATTCATATAATTGTTTTCAAAAAATTATTAAATGAAAATGTAAAATGGGGACTTGGTGGATGACATGAACTCACCATGATCTACTCAATGTATGACATTCGTATATTAATTCATCAGGGGAAGTATCCCACTAAATCACCCTCACATGCACAAAAAACTCATTATATATCATTTTATAGTATTCATGTTCTATAATATTATAATCAGGAACATTAAGACATGCATATGTTTTCATGATGAACACAGACATGATTCAAGATGATGGGATGACATTTTTGGGTTGAAATGTAGCACTGAACCATCAGACACTATGATCAGTAACCATTCATGCAGAAAATGTACCATTGATTAGATATCACAACTTAGAATATGATGTATTGGAAAATAGGTATAACATTAACCCTACCCACCACACTAATATGATTTCATCATCATATTCCATAAAAAACAAAACAAAAATAATATAAGTGACTAAAAATAAGTAATTAGAGAACAAATTATTTTTACATGGTTCATACAATTTATCCTTATACATATGTGAGAATATAGCTTCCTCGTTTTTAAAATTAATATTGAAAAAATATTTATAATCACAATCGGTATATATAAAAAATTTTATATTACTTTCATTTTGTATTATAATATCTATTTATAAGCTGATCCACATCACTTACATAGTGGGTTCTATTATGACATCTCATTGACCAACCATCTGTGATTCATAAATGACCCATCATTGTTACATGATGCTATTTAATATCATGTATCATAAGGAACCAAACATTTAAAGTTGTTAGAGAAGGATTGTTACTCTATAGAATGTGACATTATCTGATATCTTCTGGTTAACTAACCACTATCCAGTATTTTACCATCAAATAAAATTCATATCTAATCAAAAGATCCAATAATAAAGATCATTTATGTCCCTTCATTGAACAGTAGTTTAAATGATTATCCATATTGTATCATTTCATAAGTCATTATCTAATAAACTGAACTAGGATTCATAGTCCTAACAATCTCTCAAATAAATAATATATCATTATAAACCATGGAAACTCTTAAAAACATTGGATATACATGAAAATCATTCATGTAGTAGTGTTTCCTACATTTTTCATTCACCCATGTCCAAATAACTCATAATGTTTTCTCTACTATTCATAGACTAAATTCTTGGTGAATTTATATACCTGATTTTTTTCTAGGCTATCCTATTGGGATTTAACAACATATCGCCTAGTAACTTCTGTATTAAGTGATATTTAAGGTTTATGTAAATTATATATGAATAAATACTTGATTCCTCATAAATTAAATTACAATATAATTATCATGTTTGATAAATTCAGCCTCTGAAATCCGTCTGAGCACCTCCTATAGACACCTCAACCATACGAATTGTTTCTGTAATTGAATTGATATGACATATTATTCTTCAGTTGTGGAAAAATCTACAACTAGTTGTATCATTTACATTCAACTCCATATTAATACTCCAAATGTGAGAACAAACCATTTATAATCATCCGAGTATCAGATTTTCCCCCAATTTTTGAATCATTATAGCTTTATAGAAGATCAATCGTCGTGAATCATATGGATATATATTTCATTACATTGAGATATCAAATGGTCCCTTTCATGGATTCCTCATATTTTTTTCCCATGATTATACATGAAATTTCTTCCAATATGACTACATTTTCATGGATTCCTCATATTGTGTACATCATACATCCAACAATTTATTAAATCAAAAACGTCTCCACATACTTCACCCCATCGTTAATCTAAAACACGTGATATTTTATATGATATATGTGCCATGCATACCATTTGTTGTGGTTTAACACTACAGATCCAATATACTCACACCACAATATATTTTTAATAAGATATAGTTATTCTATATGTGTACCATCGATCGAATATTACCCCTTAAACATTGATGTCATGAAAAATATAATGGCGATTCAATCTCATCATTAAATCATATTGATTGAATTGATACATTAATGTGGACACAAAATAAATGTTAAAAAATGTGAGAAAAGTGAGGAGAGAACTAAAATAATTAGTTTTATTTTATTTGTATAACAAAGCCCAATGTCCATGGGAGAACATTTTTTCCACCTTCTATATGTTGAATCAAATAAATATTTATAATCAAAATTGGTAGATAAAACCAATTTCAAATTACATTATTTCAAATTAACATAATATGTATATAAGTAATCTTATATCACTATCATATTGGTTCTTATGTATTCATCCCATCACACCACCATCAAAGATTCATTAATGACTCATTATTAATCCTAGATAATTATCGATGCACTATAGCATTTAGCACCTAACCGCTGAAGCAGGTATGTCAAGAATGTTAATCTAAAGGTGTTAATTTCCTCTCACATTTTTAGCTGAATTAAATAAAATCATTATAAACCCATCAAACACAATCCATGTCAAATAATCCCTTCTTATAATTAAGATCTATACTACCACTACATTGAACTTCAGGTCAAATCATCATCTTGGGATTTTTAGTAATGTGGGTGATTTACTATAATCCAATCTATAAATCAAAACATAATAGATAACCCCCTTTTCAGCCTTGGAGATTTTGTATTATCCAATTATTTTATGGTATGTCTCTTTTTAATTAAATTTAATCGCTTCAATGTATTACATTGCATGGAACACTAACCTTAAATGAACTAGAAAATATTATATATTAAACATAACCATTATAACATAGTTGTTAAATTAGCATGAATGAATTGTAATAACCACATTATAAAATATAATAGTTTCCATTTTTTAATGTATTAATTTATTCATAGAAAATAAATACATAATTTTCCGTAATATCATTTTGTTCTTCAAGTATTAATTTTATTGAATATAACATTTAAATTACATTCTGTGACAAAATAAATATAACTAATTTTTTACAATTTAGAAATATTGTTTGATAAAATGGAATTTTTTTTTAATTTTCTAATTATAAATAACTTATGGTGTTTTTAAATGATTTTATAAAAAGTAAAAATTTTATGTGAAAAGTAAAAAAATATATCTTTTTATAAAACTCCCATTTTATTTATATTTAAAATTATTTTTATGAATTTAAATTTATGTAAATGTCAAATAAGTAATTTTTAGTCAAATATAATCTAATTAATTAGAATTTATAATTCTGTGAACCATATTTTTTTGGATGTACATTTTATGGCTTAAAAATACATTTTTCCAAAATATTATTTTTCATTTCTTATTGAATTTTTAATTTTAAATGTAATTATGAAACTTATTTGCTATATATTTTTTGAAATAGATTCTATATTTGGAATCAGTATGTCCAAATTAGGTTTTAGGGCCATTTTAATTTTTATGCATGATAAAGTAGTCATGATAAAAAATGGATTTATTACTGTATAGTAAAATATTGAAACAATTTAAAGTCAAATGGTTAAGGCATAAAATATCTAATCATTACAACAATTAAATGGGTTCTTGATTTTTTCCCAAAACTCAACAATAATTTAAAACCATTAGTTTTAAAACTAATTCATTAAAATTAATTCCACCCAAATGTGGGTAGCTTTAAATATTAAATTATTATTACTTAAACAATTAAAACAACTCCTCCTCATCTTTAAATAATACCCACCACCATTTTTCCCCTCAAAAGACGAGAATATATTCAAAAATATAACGAACCCTTTACACACAACTCTTACCATGTATATGTTCTACTAGTATCACCCAAATACCAATTCCATGGTCCTTTAGAGGTCCTTCAAGGATGTGATATAATAGAGTTATATTTCTTAAACCTCTTTTAATTTGTTTAAATTTTTTACCTTCTCTTAACCTAAATATTCCATGAAAACATAACAAATATATTATCAAGTATATACTAGGATGATATATTTTTAATTTAATATCTTATATTTATCCATTTTCTTATCTCTTCTTTTTGGATTAAATGAATAAAATGTTAATGTTTTGGAGGTTAATCGTTTCCGTGAATAATGATTTTCTTTATTCCACTACCACTATCAAGGATGGACATAAAATTATTATTCTGATTAAATATTATTAAGAAATAAATATTATAATCAATTTAATTTTATAAACTAATATATATGATTAATATTAAATAAACTGCAACTAGTCCATGAATGTCATAGAAACTATCAAAATTAACTAAACATTTACTATTAACGTTTTATCAAATTAATCTTCATCATGTAAGAAAAATATTTTATATGGCACGACATAAAACAATTAACTGCATTAAAAAATCTTTATTTCACTTAATTTGTTTTCTTTCTATTTTAATATAACTTCCATAGTTATAAAAAAATGAATCGACCACGAAACCATGAAATAGATGCTCCCAAAACAATGAAAATAATGAATTATTATTAATAGAAGGGCCAAAAGATGTTATAAAAGAAAAATATAATGTATTTTTTATATTAATATAGTTATTTAATGAGTTAGTTTTTTTATTAATCTATTATTCATGATGTTAATTTAATATAAATTATGAGGAATCCCGAGGAAGGGATTTATCATCTCACTTTTACTTCTATGAGATAAGAGCATTATAAAATGATCATTTATTATCTGTATTGTATATACAGACCACTAAAATAAAATATCATGAGTCTAATTAACTTAATTTTATTCAATTGATAATATGATTTTTGTTATTTTTAACGGACATATGATTCGATTGATTACAATGTAGTAAGGATTTTCTAAACTAAATTAATATTCTGTGGGATAAACTTCTACAACATTGATTATACCAATTTAATTTTATTTTTGAGAGTAATTTTTGTTATATTATTATAATTTTTAATTTTATTAATGTTGATTTATATATGATGAACATAATTTATTAATTTTATTAACTCTTAGTTAAATGATTTGATATTTATAAGGGACATTCATTTATAAGTTATCTTTTAAAAATTTTCATGAAAACTGTTTTTTCATGCATGTCCATATTTTCTAAAATTGTATCCCTAAATGTTTTTAGTATTACTCATTAATTTATAATTTAATTAATACTCATGATTGTATTTTTACAAAACATTTTGGAACGATGTATTTTGATGTTTTCTAAATGATTTCCTTTGTGACTTTTCAGATAAAAATAATAAAGGATTGTTATTTTTTTACATACAGAAAATGTGAGTATTTTCCTTATGCCATGAAAATTTTATAATTTTATGTTTCCATTACAATAATAAAAGGGAATTTTCAGTAAAATATAATTTATAATTTCACCAAAATTTAAAAATAGATTATTTTAAAATTGAAGTGTTATTTTTTCTTAGTAATTATTTCATGTAATAATTCAATATTATTTTCTATCTATGATAATAATAGTGATGTAACATCAGATTTACTGGGGATATTATTCAATTATAAAATTAGTATTCCCTTTATTTTTTGATTATTTTAATTATGGAATTATATTTAAGAAAGATATTTGTTTTCCACTAGTTATGTTGTGATGTAATGTTTACAAAACCCTTTTCTTTCAAATTTTTTTGTTATGTTGAATGATTTACATACTTATGGAACACATATTTGTGGTTTTAATTATGTTTTAGTTGGAAAAAATACTTTCCTAAAAAGAATTGGTTAAATATGGATAACTCATGATATAAATTTGTTATGTGTGAACCTCATTTAATGTTCAGAATTCTATATGTGTATATAGTTTTCATGTTCAGAAGATTATTTTTGGAATCAATTTTCATGTCCATAAGAGTATTTAAAAACCATGTTTAACCTCCGTATGTATATTAATGAAATATATTTTCATGCCCATAACTAAAAGGGTGGTCCTATTTATTTTTATAAATGGTCACAATGTTACAATCTTAGGTGTATGATATAATTGTAGGCCTCATTTACTACCAATATTTATTCTATGACTAAATATTGTGATCTTTGATATGCTTGGTGTAATTTTCATATGTTATGTTCTTATCCTTACACCCTTATGATTATGTTACAATTGATATAACTCATTATTAACCTTATTGATCAACTAAAATCATCATTTTCTTTTTTATATTTTTGTTGGGATATAAAGTAATGTTTTAAGTATGACACATAAAAAACGATTCATGTTTATAAGGAATTTGTGGGAGACGATGTAGATGTTTTATAAACTAGTTGTTTTTGTTTCTATGTTTCTAAGGTCCCTAAATCCATAATGTTTTTGTGTTGTTTTTTATTATATTTAAAAAATTTTCTTCTATTTAGTTTTACTATATATATATATCAAAAATAATGGGTAGTTATAGTTGTTATTGGATAAAGTTTTAGTTAGGCTTTTGAAACTAGTATGATAAAACCATTTGTTAGATACCTAAGGAATATTATAAAATTCAATCGTAGATTTTTAGTAACAATCATGAATGACCTAGTATAAATTTATGGTGTCATCGACTGAAATTTTACACATAATTTCACCTGATTTTGTGGTTTGAATGTATGATTATTGATTCTCACAATATGAATTTTTTTTAGATATTGTTCAGATCTAGGAGGATTCATATTAATGTTGACTGTGATGGAAAATGGAATGATATTCCTTATGAGAAACCAAATGACATGGGACTTGGATGGTGAAAACATATTATTATTTTCAATCAACAATATCATAATATTATAAATAATCTCAAATTTTTTCAGTTTTCAAGCCTATATGATATGATAATGATGGAGTTTCAATGTGACCAATGAAGAAGGAAAGAACAATTATCTTCACGTAATGAATGTCGCAAGAGGAATTAAGGAGAATGATTCAAAAGAACTACAATATTCTTTGGTGTGTAAAATAAAAACACAATGAAAGTAATTGTAATGGAAATGTGAAAGGATTATGTAACACAATGGATGAGAATAATGTAATTCCAAAGGCTTCATCGATTGATAAATGTTTTAAATGTGGAATGTATGGGAATTACGAAAATCGATGCCCAATGGGGAATGCATGGGAATATAATCCAAAAGGTTGTATGAGTAATGGTTATATTTCTAATGATATATATACTATTAATGACATAGGATATGAAATCAGTGTTATAGAATAAAACTATAACACCTAGATACTAATTTATGATGCATGTGGAGTGATTTCTTGTTGATGTTTTTTATTTCATGAATAATGTTGTATAATTATTTTATGTTTTAATGGTATAATGAAACTATTAAGGATTATTAAATTTTAGTTTTTAATTATGTATTTCAATGTATATTTTGAATTATATTGGTAACCATGAAAAGTTATTGAGGTTATATTTTTGGAGAAAACATTATTAAGGGAAATATAACCATAAACAAGTTCATGATGTTTGGATAATAAAGACATAAAGAGATGGTTTATTAGGATAAATTTAATAGTAATTTGATAATAAGGTTGTCTGGGGATTCAGTTTATAGAATTCATTGATTTATGGTATGAGTAAAGAGATACAATTTAAAATCATTCATTCTCTCACTAATGTTTTATAGAAATTCATGTTATTAACATGGTTCAAGAGAATACATGATAATAATATCCATATATTTGGTATGTGGATATTAACAAATATATAATGTTTTTTGGGGGATTAGTGATAATTTGATTTTGATAATTTAATAACATTGATTCAAAAAAAATAATGGTTCAGAACTGTACCCATTAATGAAATAGTTTTTGTTGAAATTTGGATATGTTTTTAGGGATTAATGTCTTATCTAAAAACATTAATATTCATATATATTGGAAAAAAATTATACAATTTTTTTTATCAAAACTAGATACATACGGAATGACTTGTCATGCCATCTTGGATCTTATGATCCATTATTTCTTGAGGCCTTTAAAACTCAATGACAAATATTTGAGTTAAAAATGATATTTCAATAGATCAAGGTCTAAAAAAATAATGATATTTTACTTATGTGATGGAATCAAATAAGTATATATTATAAAATTATTATCAACTAAAATTTTATCTTATTATCATCATTACTGCTGATATCAGTGACCTTTTTCCAACCTATTTGGTCTATGGTTTTGTGGTCATTAATGTTCTAATGAACATGTTCTCTATCATTAACTAACAGAGCGTTATAGTAATAATTCTCATCCACATCCCTATTTTCATTTTCATCTAATATTTACCAAATTGAAACCCAATATTTCTGGTGACCTCTTCCTTTTACATTCCCTCTTTTTAAGAGAATGTTTTATTGACTGATTTTATTTTTTCTTTTTCCAAAAATGGAATTCTCAGATATCAACATTTTATTATAATAGTATATTTATAAACTGAAAGAACACATTTATTTTTAAATTATGGATAACATTGGGATTATATCTTTTCAATTATATCTTCCACTAAATCACTCTCATGTTTATGGAATGTTATACATATGCATCATGAGGAAGTATGAAACATCTACTTCATTTGTACCAATTGTAGGTGTCTAAACACTGGATAAATCTATTTAGTATGATAAAAAATATTATAGATTTTAGATTTTAGATATAATGTTCTATGAAACAATTCAATTAACCTGGTAAAAGTTTTGTGGTGAAACAACCTATTTAAAGAATCTATGTAAGAACATAAGGATGTGATATTGTGGAGGAATCTTCATCTGTCTATATCCGAGGGATAAATTTTGAGGGAAAAATTCATTTTAGGTATTGTATAATTTTAGACCCCAATTGTTTTTTGCACAAATATTTTTAAATTATTGAAATCTCGTTGATATATTATGTTTCACAGAAAAAGATGCTAAAATGAACTTCAAAATATTATTATTTTAAAAATACCATTATAACAAAGACATTAAATTAGCCAAAATGAATAGTATTAACCATATTATGAAATATAAAATTCTCCAACTCCTTTCTAATGTATTAATTTGTTTGTATAAAATATTCACATAACTCTTATTGAAGACACTTTTTTCATTAAATATATGTTTTCATTAGAAAGTAATTTTCATTGATTTCTATGAGATAATAAATATTATTCTTTTTTAACACTTTTAAAAAATATATTTCATATAATTGAATTATTTTTTACAATTTTAAAATCAAAATATACCTGGGATAAAGGTTTTAGAATTTTTTAAAAAGGGTTTTTATTGAATCGTATAAAAATGTCAACTTATACAAAACCCCCATTTTCATTATATTTATAAGTCATTTAATTATTTTCAATTGATCTGAAATTAAAATAATTATTTTTTCGTTTTATATAAACTATTTAATTTATTTTATTAAATATATTCCCTATATTTTCTTATATGTACATTTTTTATCAGAGAATAATTTTTTTCCAAAAAAAACACTCTTTTCATTCCATTTTGTTGGTTTAATATTTAATCTTATTTTGAAACGTTTGTGTTGATAATTTTTAAAAAGTAATTCCATATATGGAATTATGCGGAAAAAATTATGTTATAAATTCAATTTTTTATCCATAAAAAATATACCATGGTAAAAATAAATATTTAATGTTATATATGTTAAAAATAAAACATGTTAATGTTAAAAGGTAAAGGATTAATGTAGCTAAAAATTACAACATTAAATGGGTTTTTATGTGTTTATTTTACTTAAAATAATATATGAAAAACATTATTTATCAAATTGTTTTTAGTTAATACCAATGAAATGTGGATGGCTTTAAATATATAAAAAAATTACTTAATTAGTTAAAAGCACTCATTCTCAAGTATAAATACCACCCCTAACAATACAATTTCTACTATAAAGATGTTAACATCATTAAATATCTACCAAATCGTATCATACCCACTCTCCCAAAGAAATATTTTGATGTTGTCATTAAAAGGAAAATTTCAAACTCATTAAGAGGTCCATCAAGAAGATGATATTAAAGAGGTATCTTTATCTAACAACCTCCGTTAATTTATTTTCATTTTCGTCCTTCATTACACCTCCTCCATCCATAAAATATATAAATACTAACTTATCATATAATTACTATAATGTTAAAATTCTAATATATTATATTATAGTCATACCATTTTTATATCCTCACATTCAAATAAATAAAACCATTTTCTAAATTATGGCGGTTAACAATCTCAATGAATAATTATTTTTTATTTTCAATTATCACCTTCATGGATGTTCATAAAAGTTTTATTCTAGTAAATCATATTTGAAAATGTTTTTTATTTCCAATTTATTTTTCAAAAGAAAATATTTATACATCATATGAAATTAATCAAAACTAGTTCATGATAGTTTGACAAACTATAAAAATCAACTAGATATTTTTCATTAACATTTAATCACATGAATCATCCTCATGTATGAAATAAAAATGATATATGAGGCCATTTATACTTTTATCATTTAAAAATTCAATTTCATTTCACTAATAGTGTTTTATTTTTATTTGAAAATAATATATATAGTTATGCACAAGAGAACAGACCATGAAACAATAAAATGAATGCTCCCAAAAGAATCTGAAGAATGAAATATTATTATTTGATGAGGAATAAGAAGTTATAAAAAATAATATATGGTATTATAAATTTGAAAATAGTTTTGTAATGAGTTAATAAAATCCATTAAATCATTATATAGGACATTAATGTATAAAAACTAATGGAAATATAATAACATGGTTTTCTCATTACACATTTACTTCTTTGAGATATATGACTTATTCACTACTTATTTCCTATGAGTATTGTATATATTACTCGCCGATACATCATATAATTAATCTCATTATCATAATGTCATTAAATGTTTCAGTTTATAATTATTAATAATATTGGTCATATTATTCGACTGATTACAATGTGGTAATGGATTTCTATACTCAATATCCATTCACTGGGTTAAACATATATTTCATTCATTATTACATGTTAATATTTTCTCTGAGATGAATTTTTATAAATTTATGTTTCAATTCTAGGAATTTTATGTATATTTTAATGTGATACAAGTAATATATTCATTGGATTAAATCTCACATCAGTGATATGATATTTATTTGGGACATTCTTTATAAAGTTATGTTTTTCATTCTTCCATTAATACACCTGTTTCATTCAATTTCTATGTTTTATAATATTATTGCAAAAAATATTTTTATTAGTATCTTATTATTGTTTATATTAATTTTTACAAATGTTTCACTTTTAATGAATAGTTTGAAAAGGGGTGTTTTTTAAATTTTCAATATGACGTTCATAGTTACTTTTCTATAAAAAAAGGAATGAATGTTTTCTGACATATATGGAATGTGTAACACCCTGAGATATAGAGAATTATATTTCTCAAATAAAGTAATATTTGAAAAATATATATTTTGACATGGAAATGTAATAGTCCTTTATATAGAAATATATTTAAATATTATGTCAAAAATTCCTTTCAAATTCAATACAAACATGGCTTCCACTAAATGCACTAACAATATGTTCTGCACTTCAGGAAACACTGACATAGCGTACGGTAGACGCAACACCGAGTTTCTATGAAACTTAATTATATACATATTTATATAATTAATACTCATGATTTTATTTTTACAAAACATTTTGGAACTATGTATTTTGATGTTTTCTAAATGATTTCCTTTGTGACTTTTCAGATAAAAATAATAAAGGATTGTTATTTTTTTACATACAGAAAATGTGAGTATTTTCCTTAAGTCATGAAAATTTTATAATTTTATGTTTCCATTACAATAATAAAAGGGAATTTTCAGTAAAATATAATTTATAATTTCACCAAAATTTAAAAATATATTATTTTAAAATTGAAGTGTTATTTTTTCTTAGTAATTATTTCATGTAATAATTCAATATTATTTTCTATCTATGATAATAATAGTGATGTAACATCAGATTTACTGGGGATATTATTCAATTATAAAATTAGCATTCCCTTTATTTTTTGTTTATTTTAATTATGGAATTATATTTAAGAAAGATATTTGTTTTCCACTAGTTATGTTGTGATGTAATGTTTACAAAACCCTTTTCTTTCCAATTTTTTGTTATGTTGAATGATTTACATACTTATGGAACACATATTTGTGGTTTTAAATATGTTTTAGTTGGAAAAAAATACTTTCCTAAAAAAAATTGGTTAAATATGGATAACTCATGATATAAATTTGTTATGTGTGAACCTCATTTAATGTTCAGAATTCTATATGTGTATATAGTTTTCATGTTCAGAAGATTATTTTTGGAATCAATTTTCATGTCCATAAGAGTATTTAAAAACCATGTTTAACTTCCGTATGTATATTAATGAAATATATTTTCATGCCCATAACTAAAAGGGTGGTCCTATTTATTTTTATAAATGGTCACAATGTTAGAATCTTAGGTGTATGATATAATTTTAGGCCTCATTTACTACCAATATTTATTCTATGACTAAATATTGTGATCTTTGATATGCTTGGTGTAATTTTCATATGTTATGTTCTTATCCTTACACCCTTATGATTATGTTACAATTGATATAACTCATTATTAACCTTATTGATCAACTAAAATCATGATTTTCTTTTTTATATTTTTGTTGGGATATAAAGTAATGTTTTAAGTATGACACATAAAAAATGATTCAAGTTTATAAGGAATTTGTGGGAGACGATGTAGATGTTTTATAAACTAGTTGTTTTTGTTTCTATGTTTCTAAGGTCCCTAAATCCATAATGTTTTTGTGTTGTTTTTTATTATATTTAACAAATTTTCTTCTATTTAGTTTTACTATATATATATATATCAAAAATAATGGGTAGTTATAGTTGTTATTGGATAAAGTTTTAGTTAGTCTTTTGAAACTAGTATGATAAAACCATTTGTTAGATACCTAAGGAATATTATAAAATTCAATCGTAGATTTTTAGTAACAATCATGAATGACCTAGTATAAATTTATGGTGTCATCGACTGAAATTTTACACATAATTTCACCTGATTTTGTGGTTTGAATGTATGATTATTGATTCTCACAATATGAATTTTTTTTAGATATTGTTCAGATCTAGGAGGATTCATATTAATGTTGACTGTGATCGAAAATGGAATGATATTCCTTATGAGAAACCAAATGACATGGGACTTGGATGGTGAAAACATATTATTATTTTCAATCAACAATATCATAATATTATAAATAATCTCAAATTTTTTCAGTTTTCAAACCTATATGATATGATAATGATGGAGTTTCAATGTGACCAATGAAGAAGGAAAGAACAATTATCCTCACGTAATGAATGTCGCAAGAGGAATTAAGGAGAATGATTCAAAGGAACTACAATATTCTTTGGTGTGTAAAATAAAAACACAATGAAAGTAATTGTAATGGAAATGTGAAAGGGTTATGTAACACAATGGATGAGAATAATGTAATTCCAAAGGCTTCATCGATTGATAAATGTTTTAAATGAGGAATGTATGGGAATTACGAAAATCGATGCCCAATGGGGAATGCATGGGAATATAATCCAAAAGGTTGTATGAGTAAGGGTTATATTTCTAATGATATATATACTATTAATGACATAGGATATGAAATCAGTGTTATAGAATAAAACTATAACACCTAGATACTAATTTATGATGCATGTGGAGTGATTTCTTGTTGATGATTTTTATTTCATGAATAATGTTGTATAATTATTTTATGTTTTAATGGTATAATGAAACTATTAAGGATTATTAAATTTTAGTTTTTAATTATGTATTTCAATGTATATTTTGAATCATATTGGTAACCCTGAAAAGTTATTGAGGTTATATTTTTGGAGAAAACATTATTAAGGGAAATATAACCCTAAACAAGTTCATGATGTTTGGATAATAATGACATAAAGAGATGGTTTATTAGGATAAATTTAATAGTAATTTGATAATAAGGTTGTCTGGGGATTCAGTTTATAGAATTCATTGATTTATGGTATGAGTAAAGAGATACAATTTAAAATCATTCATTCTCTCACTAATGTTTTATAGAAATTCATGTTATTAACATGGTTCAAGAGAATACATGTTAATAATATCCATATATTTGGTATGTGGATATTAACAAATATATAATGTTTTTTGGGGGATTAATGATAATTTGATTTTGATAATTTAATAACATTGATTCAAAAAAAATAATGGTTCAGAACTGTACCCATTAATGAAATAGTTTTTGTTGAAATTTGGATATGTTTTTAGGGATTAATGTTTTATCTAAAAACATTAATATTCATATATATTGGAAAAAAATTATACAATTTTTTTTTATCAAAACTAGATACATACGGAATGACTTGTCATGCCATCTTGGATCTTATGATCCATTATTTCTTGAGGCCTTTAAAACTCAACGACAAATATTTGAGTTAAAAATGATATTTCAATAGATCAAGGTCTAAAAAATAATGATATTTTACTTATGTGATGGAATCAAATAAGTATATATTATAAAATTATTATCAACTAAAATTTTATCTTATTATCATCATTACTGCTGATATCAGTGACCTTTTTCCAACCTATTTGGTCTATGGTTTTGTGGTCATTAATGTTCTAATGAACATGTTCTCTATCATTAACTAACAGAGCGTTATAGTAATAATTCTCATCCACATCCATATTTTCATTTTCATCTAATATTTACCAAATTGAAACCCAATATTTCTGATGACCTCTTCCTTTTACATTCCCTCTTTTTAAGAGAATGTTTTATTGACTGATTTTATTTTTTCTTTTTCCAAAAATGGAATTATCAGATATCATCATTTTATTATAATAGTATATTTATAAACTGAAAGAACACATTTATTTTTAAATTATGGATAACATTGGGATTATATCTTATCAATTATATCTTCCACTAAATCACTCTCATGTTTATGAAATGTTATACATATGCATCATGAGGAAGTATGAAACATCTACTTCATTTGTACCAATTGTAGGTGTCTAAAAACTGGATAAATCTATTTAGTATGATAAAAAATATTATAGATTATAGATTTTAGATATAATGTTCTATGAAACAATTCAATTAACCTGGTAAAAGTTTTGTGGTGAAACAACCTATTTAAAGAATCTATGTAAGAACATAAGGATGTGATATTGTGGAGGAATCTTTATCTGTCTATATCCGAGGGATAAATTTTGAGGGAAAAATTCATTTTAGGTATTGTATAATTTTAGACCCCAATTGTTTTTTGCACAAATATTTTTAAATTATTGAAATCTCGTTGATATATTATGTTTCACAGAAAAAGATGCTAAAATGAACTTCAAAATATTATTTTTTTAAAAATACTATTGTAACAAAGACATTAAATTAGCCAAAATGAATAGTATTAACCATATTATCAAATATAAAATTCTCCAACTCCTTTCTAATGTATTAATTTGTTCGTATAAAATATTCACATAACTCTTATTGAAGACACTTTTTTCATTAAATATATGTTTTCATTAGAAAGTAATTTTCATTGATTTCTATGAGATAATAAATATTATTCTTTTTTAACACTTTTAAAAAATATATTTCATATAATTGAATTATTTTTTACAATTTTAAAATCAAAATATACCTGGGATAAATGTTTTAGAATTTTTTAAAAAGGGTTTTTATTGAATCGTATAAAAATGTCAAATTATATAAAACCCCCATTTTCTTTATATTTATAAGTCATTTAATTATTTTCAATTGATCTGAAATTAAAATAATTATTTTTTCGTTTTATATAAACTATTTAATTTATTTTATTAAATATATTCCCTATATTTTCTTATATGTACATTTTTTATCAGAGAATAATTTTTTTCCAAAAAAAAACTCTTTTCATTCCATTTTGTTGGTTTAATATTTAATCTTATTTTGAAACGTTTGTGTTGATAATTTTTAAAAAGTAATTCCATATATGGAATTATGCGGAAGAAATTATGTTATAAATTCAATTTTTTATCCATAAAAAATATACCATGGTAAAAATAAATATTTAATGTTGTATATGTTAAAAATGAAACATGTTAATGTTAAAAGGTAAAGGATTAATGTAGCTAAAAATTACAACCTCAAATGGGTTTTTATTTGTTTATTTTACTTAAAATTATATATGAAAAAAATTATTTATCAAATTGTTTGTAGTTAATACCAATGAAATGTGGATGGCTTTAAATATATAAAAAAATTACTTAATTAGTTAAAAGCACTCATTCTCAAGTATAAATACCACCCCTAACAATACAATTTCTACTATAAAGATGTTAACATCATTAAATATCTACCAAATCGTGTCATACCCACTCTCCCAAAGAAATATTTTGATGTTGTCATTAAAAGGAAAATTTCAAACTCATTAAGAGGTCCATCAAGAAGATGATATTAAAGAGGTATCTTTATCTAACAACCTCCGTTAATTTATTTTCATTTTCGACCTTCATTACACCTCCTCCATCCATAAAATATATAAATACTAACTTATCATATAATTACTATAATGTTAAAATTCTAATATATTATATTATAGTCATACCATTTTTATATCCTCACATTCAAATAAATAAAACCATTTTCTAAATTATGGCGGTTAACAATCTCAATGAATAATTATTTTTTATTTTCAATTATCACCTTCATGGATGGTCATAAAAATTTTATTCTAGTAAATCATATTTGAAAATGTTTTTTATTTCCAATTTATTTTTCAAAAGAAAATATTTATACATCATATGAAATTAATCAAAACTAGTTCATGATAGTTTGACAAACTATAAAAATCAACTAGATATTTTTCATTAACATTTAATCACATGAATCATCCTCATGTATGAAATTAAAATGATATATGGGGCCATTTAAACTTTTATCATTTAAAAATTCAATTTCATTTCACTAATAGTGTTTTATTTTTATTTGAAAATAATATATATAGTTATGCACAAGAGAACAGACCATGAAACAATAAAATGAATGCTCCCAAAAGAATCTGTAGAATGAAATATTATTATTTGATGAGGAATAAGAAGTTATAAAAAATAATATATGGTATTATAAATTTGAAAATAGTTTTGTAATGAGTTAATAAAATCCATTAAATCATTATATAGGACATTAATGTATAAAAACTAATGGAAATATAATAACATGGTTTTCTCATTACATTTTTACTTCTTTGAGATATATGACTTATTCACTACTTATTTCCTATGAGTATTGTATATATTACTCGCCGATACATCATATAATTAATCTCATTATCATAATGTTATTAAATGTTTCAGTTTATAATTATTAATAATATTGGTCATATGATTCGACTGATTACAATGTGGTAATGCATTTCTATACTCAATATCCATTCACTGGGTTAAACATATATTTCATTCATTATTACATGTTAATATTTTCTCTGAGATGAATTTTTATAAATCTATGTTTTAATTCTAGGAATTTTATGTATATTTTAATGTGATACAAGTAATATATTCATTGGATTAAATCTCACATCAGTGATATGATATTTATATGGGACATTCTTTATAAAGTTATGTTTTTCATTCTTCCATTCATACACCAGTTTCATTCAATTTTTATGTTTTATAATATTATTGCAAAAAATATTTTTATTAGTATCTTATTATTGTTTTTATTAATTTTTACAAATGTTTCACTTTTAATGAATAGTTTGAAAAGGGGTGTTTTTTAAATTTTCAATATAACGTTCATAGTTAGTTTTCTATAAAAAAGGAATGAATGTTTTCTGACATATATGGAATGTGTAACACCCTGAGATTTAGAGAATTATATTTCTCAAATTAAGTAATATTTGAAAAATATATATTTTGACATGGAAATGTAATAGTCCTTTATATAGAAATATATTTAAATATTATGTCAAAAATTCCTTTCAAATTCAATACAAACATGGCTTCCACTAAATGCACTAACAATATGTTCTGCACTTCAGGCAACACTGACATAGCGTACGGTAGACGCAACACCGAGTTTCTATGAAACTTAATTATATACATATTTATATAATTAATACTCATGATTGTATTTTTACAAAACATTTTGGAACGATGTATTTTGATGTTTTCTAAATGATTTCCTTTGTGACTTTTCAGATAAAAATAATAAAGGATTGTTATTTTTTTACATACAGAAAATGTGAGTATTTTCCTTATGTCATGAAAATTTTATAATTTTATGTTTCCATTACAATAATAAAAGGGAATTTTCAGTAAAATATAATTTATAATTTCACCAAAATTTAAAAATAGATTATTTTAAAATTGAAGTGTTATTTTTTCTTAGTAATTGTTTCATGTAATAATTCAATATTATTTTCTATCTATGATAATAATAGTGATGTAACATCAGATTTACTGGGGATATTATTCAATTATAAAATTAGTATTCCCTTTATTTTTTGTTTATTTTAATTATGGAATTATATTAAAGAAAGATATTTGTTTTCCACTAGTTATGTTGTGATGTAATGTTTACAAAACCCTTTTCTTTCCAATTTTTTTGTTATGTTGAATGATTTACATACTTATGAAACACATATTTGTGGTTTTAATTATTTTTTAGTTGGAAAAAATACTTTCCTAAAAAGAATGGGTTAAATATGGATAACTCATGATATAAATTTGTTATGTGTGAACCTCATTTAATGTTCAGAATTCTATATGTGTATATAGTTTTCATGTTCAGAAGATTATTTTTGGAATCAATTTTCATGTCCATAAGAGTATTTAAAAACCATGTTTAACTTCCGTATGTATATTAATAAAATATATTTTCATTCCCATAACTAAAAGGGTGGTCCTATTTATTTTTATAAATGGTCACAATGTTAGAATCTTAGGTGTATGATATAATTGTAGCCCTCATTTACTACCAATATTTATTCTATGACTAAATATTGTGATCTTTGATATGCTTGGTGTAATTTTCATATTTTATGTTTTTATCCTTACACCCTTATGATTATGTTACAATTGATATAACTCATTATTAACCTTATTGATCAACTAAAATCATCATTTTCTTTTTTATATTTTTGTTGGGATATAAAGTAATGTTTTAAGTATGACACATAAAAAATGATTCAAGTTTATAAGGAATTTGTGGGAGACGATGTAGATGTTTTATAAACTAGTTGTTTTTGTTTCTATGTTTCTAAGGTCCCTAAATCCATAATGTTTTTGTGTTGTTTTTTATTATATTTAACAAATTTTCTTCTATTTAGTTTTACTATATATATATATATCAAAAATAATGGGTAGTTATAGTTGTTATTGGATAAAGTTTTAGTTAGGCTTTTGAAACTAGTATGATAAAACCATTTGTTAGATACCTAAGGAATATTATAAAATTCAATCATAGATTTTTAGTAACAATCATGAATGACCTAGTATAAATTTATGGTGTCATCGACTGAAATTTTACACATAATTTCACCTGATTTTGTGGTTTGAATGTATGATTATTGATTCTCACAATATGAATTTTTTTAGATATTGTTCAGATCTAGGAGGATTCATATTAATGTTGACTGTGATGGAAAATGGAATGATATTCCTTATGAGAAACCAAATGACATGGGACTTGGATGGTGAAAACATATTATTATTTTCAATCAACAATATCATAATATTATAAATAATCTCAAATTTTTTCAGTTTTCAAACCTATATGATATGATAATTATGGAGTTTCAATGTGACCAATGAAGAAGGAAAGAACAATTATCCTCACGTAATGAATGTCGCAAGAGGAATTAAGGAGAATGATTCAAAGGAACTACAATATTCTTTGGTGTGTAAAATAAAAACACAATGAAAGTAATTGTAATGGAAATGTGAAAGGATTATGTAACACAATGGATGAGAATAATGTAATTCCAAAGGCTTCATCGATTGATAAATGTTTTAAATGTGGAATGTATGGGAATTACGAAAATCGATGCCCAATGGGGAATGCATGGGAATATAATCCAAAAGGTTGTATGAGTAATGGTTATATTTCTAATGATATATATACTATTAATGACATAGGATATGAAATCAGTGTTATAGAATAAAACTATAACACCTAGATACTAATTTATGATGCATGTGGAGTGATTTCTTGTTGATGTTTTTTATTTCATGAATAATGTTGTATAATTATTTTATGTTTTAATGGTATAATGAAACTATTAAGGATTATTAAATTTTAGTTTTTAATTATGTATTTCAATGTATATTTTTAATCATATTGGTAACCATGAAAAGTTATTGAGGTTATATTTTTGGAGAAAACATTATTAAGGGAAATATAACCCTAAACAAGTTCATGATGTTTGGATAATAATGACATAAAGAGATGGTTTATTAGGATAAATTTAATAGTAATTTGATAATAAGGTTGTCTGGGGATTCAGTTTATAGAATTCATTGATTTATGGTATGAGTAAAGAGATACAATTTAAAATCATTCATTCTCTCACTAATGTTTTATAGAAATTCATGTTATTAACATGGTTCAAGAGAATACATGATAATAATATCCATATATTTGGTATGTGGATATTAACAAATATATAATGTTTTTTGGGGGATTAGTGATAATTTGATTTTGATAATTTAATAACATTGATTCAAAAAAAATAATGGTTCAGAACTGTACCCATTAATGAAATAGTTTTTGTTGAAATTTGGATATGTTTTTAGGGATTAATGTAATATCTAAAAACATTAATATTCATATATATTGGAAAAAAATTATACAATTTTTTTTATCAAAACTAGATACATACGGAATGACTTTTCATGCCATCTTGGATCTTATGATCCATTATTTCTTGAGGCCTTTAAAACTCAACGACAAATATTTGAGTTAAAAATGATATTTCAATAGATCAAGGTCTAAAAAAATAATGATATTTTACATATGTGATGGAATCAAATAAGTATATATTATAAAATTATTATCAACTAAAATTTTATCTTATTATCATCATTACTGCTGATATCAGTGACCTTTTTCCAACCTATTTGGTCTATGGTTTTGTGGCCATTAATGTTCTAATGAACATGTTCTCTATCATTAACTAACAGAGCGTTATAGTAATAATTCTCATCCACATCCATATTTTCATTTTCATCTAATATTTACCAAATTGAAACCCAATATTTCTGGTGACCTCTTCCTTTTACATTCCCTCTTTTTAAGAGAATGTTTTATTGACTGATTTTATTATTTCTTTTTCCAAAAATGGAATTATCAGATATCAACATTTTATTATAATAGTATATTTATAAACTGAAAGAACACATTTATTTTTAAATTATGGATAACATTGGGATTATATCTTATCAATTATATCTTCCACTAAATCACTCTCATGTTTATGGAATGTTATACATATGCATCATGAGGAAGTATGAAACATCTACATCATTTGTACCAATTGTAGGTGTCTAAACACTGGATAAATCTATTTAGTATGATAAAAAATATTATAGATTTTAGATTTTAGATATAATGTTCTATGAAACAATTAAATTAACCTGGTAAAAGTTTTGTGGTGAAACAACCTATTTAAAGAATCTATGTAAGAACATAAGGATGTGATATTGTGGAGGAATCTTCATCTGTCTATATCCGAGGGATAAATTTTGAGGGAAAAATTCATTTTAGGTATTGTATAATTTTAGACCCCAATTGTTTTTTGCACAAATATTTTTAAATTATTGAAATCTCGTTGATATATTATGTTTCACAGAAAAAGATGCTAAAATGAACTTCAAAATATTATTATTTTAAAAATACCATTATAACAAAGACATTAAATTAGCCAAAATGAATAGTATTAACCATATTATGAAATATAAAATTCTCCAACTCCTTTCTAATGTATTAATTTGTTCGTATAAAATATTCACATAACTCTTATTGAAGACACTTTTTTCATTAAATATATGTTTTCATTAGAAAGTAATTTTCATTGATTTCTATGAGATAATAAATATTATTATTTTTTAACACTTTTAAAAAATATATTTCATATAATTGAATTATTTTTTACAATTTTAAAATCAAAATATACCTGGGATAAATGTTTTAGAATTTTTTAAAAAGGGTTTTTATTGAATCGTATAAAAATGTCAAATTATATAAAACCCCCATTTTATTTATATTTATAAGTCATTTAATTATTTTCAATTGATCTGAAATTAAAATAATTATTTTTTCGTTTTATATAAACTATTTAATTTATTTTATTAAATATATTCCCTATACTTTCTTATATGTACATTTTTTATCAGAGAATATTTTTTTTCCAAAAAAAACACTTTTCATTCCATTTTGTTGGTTTAATATTTAATCTTATTTTGAAACGTTTGTGTTGATAATTTTTAAAAAGTAATTCCATATATGGAATTATGCGGAAGAAATTATGTTATAAATTCAATTTTTTGTCCATAAAAAATATACCATGGTAAAAATAAATATTTAATGTGGTATATGTTAAAAATGAAACATGTTAATGTTAAAAGGTAAAGGATTAATGTAGCTAAGAATTACAACCTTAAATGGGTTTTTATGTGTTTATTTTACTTAAAATAATATATGAAAAAAATTATTTATCAAATTGTTTGTAGTTAATACCAATGAAATGTGGATGGCTTTAAATATATAAAAAAATTACTTAATTAGTTAAAAGCACTCATTCTCAAGTATAAATACCACCCCTAACAATACAATTTCTACTATAAAGATGTTAACATCATTAAATATCTACCAAATCGTATCATACCCACTCTCCCAAAGAAATATTTTGATGTTGTCATTAAAAGGAAAATTTCAAACTCATTAAGAGGTCCATCAAGAAGATGATATTAAAGAAGTATCTTTATCTAACAACCTCCGTTAATTTATTTTCATTTTCAACCTTCATTACACCTCCTCCATCCATAAAATATATAAATACTAACTTATCATATAATTACTATAATGTTAGAATTCTAATATATTATATTATAGTCATACCATTTTTATATCCTCACATTCAAATAAATAAAACCATTTTCTATATTATGGCGGTTAACAATCTCAATGAATAATTATTTTTTATTTTCAATTATCACCTTCATGGATGGTCATAAAAGTTTTATTCCAGTAAATCATATTTGAAAATGTTTTTTATTTCCAATTTATTTTTCAAAAGAAAATATTTATACATCATATGAAATTAATCAAAACTAGTTCATGATAGTTTGACAAACTATAAAAATCAACTAGATATTTTTCATTAACATTTAATCACATGAATCATCCTCATGTATGAAATAAAAATGATATATGGGGCCATTTAAACTTTTATCATTTAAAAATT
Organism: Viscum album; assembly: GCA_963277665.1. NCBI lineage: Eukaryota > Viridiplantae > Streptophyta > Magnoliopsida > Santalales > Viscaceae > Viscum > Viscum album. The sequence continues at coordinate 1,612,909,784 of OY728152.1, read as the reverse complement.
CAATTTCATTTCACTAATAGTGTTTTATTTTTATTTCAAAATAATATATATAGTTATGCACAAGAGAACAGACCATGAAACAATAAAATGAATGCTCCCAAAAGAATCTGAAGAATGAAATATTATTATTTGATGAGGAATAAGAAGTTATAAAAAATAATATATGGTATTATAAATTTGAAAATAGTTTTGTAATGAGTTAATAAAATCCATTAAATCATTATATAGGACATTAATGTATAAAAACTAATGGAAATATAATAACATGGTTTTCTCATTACATTTTTACTTCTTTCAGATATATGACTTATTCACTACTTATTTCCTATGAGTATTGTATATATTACTCGCCGATACATCATATAATTAATCTCATTATCATAATGTTATTAAATGTTTCAGTTTATAATTATTAATAATATTGGTCATATGATTCGACTGATTACAATGTGGTAATGGATTTCTATACTCAATATCCATTCACTGGGTTAAACATATATTTCATTCATTATTACATGTTAATATTTTCTCTAAGATGAATTTTTATAAATTTATGTTTTAATTCTAGGAATTTTATGTATATTTTAATGTGATACAAGTAATATATTCATTGGATTAAATCTCACATCAGTGATATGATATTTATATGGTACATTCTTTATAAAGTTATGTTTTTCATTCTTCCATTAATACACCAGTTTCATTCAATTTCTATGTTTTATAATATTATTGCAAAAAATATTTTTATTAGTATCTTATTATTGTTTATATTAATTTTTACAAATGTTTCACTTTTAATGAATAGTTTGAAAAGGGGTGTTTTTTAAATTTTCAATATGACGTTCATAGTTACTTCTATAAAAAAGGAATGAATGTTTTCTGACATATATGGAATGTGTAACACCCTGAGATTTAGAGAATTATATTTCTCAAATTATGTAATATTTGAAAAATATATATTTTGACATGGAAATGTAATAGTCCTTTATATAGAAATATATTTAAATATTATGTCAAATATTCCTTTCAAATTCAATACAAACATGGCTTCCACTAAATGCACTAACAATATGTTCTGCACTTCAGGCAACACTGACATAGCGTACGGTAGACACAACACCGAGTTTCTATGAAACTTAATTATATACATATTTATATATTTAATTAAATGATATAATTATAACCTAAACCATAAAAATTGATATAGGAAATGTAATAAATACTTCAAAAATATATTTTGTAATTGTTTTATATAAATAAAAAAATTATAATGATAGATGAGATTTTTGGTGATGTCCTTTTATATTAAAAATATTTTTTTCTTGAATGGAAATATTTTTAATAATAAATATAATTTTATACACATTTATAAATTGAATTTGATAAAATAACTTCATTTTGGATCTATGAATGTTGAAATTTTCTTATGGTGTTATTTTGGTATTTTTCTGAGAAACATCATTCTTTGATGAATAATGAGAATTACTATTTTTTATTTAAAAATTACCTATTTCCTAATTAATACATAATTAATAATGATATTATAAATATTTTTTTACGTTCATATATGATAAATATTAAAACTATTAATATAATTTATTTCACTATAATCAGTTTCACTTATCAACTAAAGATAAAAACATAACAATCTTTTGAACTTTTTCCTATTTGAAAGTAATCTTATTTCATCCAGTCTACGGGATTAGCACTAATGATAATTTTTCCACTTCTATGAATCGAAATTAAAAAGTCTAACAGAAACCATTTTTTGTTATATTATTTAGATTCTAATAATATGATGTTAATGTTTGAAAAAAATTATTTGTAAAAGGGAATTAAATTAATCACAGGAGTTAAGGCCAAATTAAGATTATTTAGGAAGTAAACAATAAATTTAAGGGCCAAAATGACCAAAAAAATTACAACACCCATATTTATCCCATATTTCTTCAATAAATCTTCCATTATTTAGTTTTATTTATTTTTTATGAAATAATTTTGTGAAAAACAAGTGGACACCTACCATGTTTCTAAAAAATGCAAATGAGTCATTTTCCATCCATTAAAAAGGCCACCAACAATACCCATTCTACACACCACTCAAACCTTATAAGTTCTAAGATTATCTACCCATAGATACTCCAACCAATCCTCCATTTGACATTTATACCTCACATTTGGTTGAAATCCTCTCAAGGATTCCTTTTTTCACAAACAAAAAAGAGTTAATCGATTTAGAGGTAATGTCTTCTCTCGAGATCCTTTCCTTTATTTTCTATATTCACACATCCATTCTATTAATTAAATTATTGTGTGAAATAACCAGTATCCTCAATATATTAAGAATATTTTATACTTTTATTTTGACCCAAACATACACACACATCCATCTAATTGGTATCTAACATATTGTTTTTGTGAATGGAGAATTACTGCCTCATGAAACGGGGATTGTTCATTTTTCATTTACCACCAAACATGGTAACCATTATGATGGAAAATGTATTTATATTTTTCACATATTAAATTAAAATTTTCTAAAACTATATTAGTTTCTTTAAAAAACACATATCTTCACTTTCCACTTAGTGATAATACGATAGTCTCATTTTGGAATGTGTAGACTACCAACCCCACAAAGCGATGTGATTCATTCTCACACCACATGGAATGTGTTACGGATGGGTTTAGTGAACAAATATGATATATATTATATATATATGTGTCTTTAATGATGATATATATATTCAAAAATATATATAAATATATATATTTAATATTTTAATTCAATATGCTAACAAATACGGAAACAACGTTCATGCATATGTACGACTTTCCATCTCTATAAAAGATGTATTCCATTTCACACTCATATATTTTATATATTATTATTAAACACATATATTGTATATAACTGATATTTATATCATGGTTTACATTATGTGAACATGGTATATTTATAATGACTAATGATATAACAAAATTAGACACATGTAGAGAACAAAGAGAATATTACAAGAAGTGAAAAATTATCATGTGATCATTAACAAGAGAGTAATGTAATGTTATAAAAAACTCATATATGGTATTATGTATAAGGATTTTATTCATTAAAATATGTATAATAAACTTATATTTATTATTCAGGATTCGTGTACGAGTATATAGAGAGTCATGACACAAGGTAGTGTGATTTCATATCACATTTAATTTTCGTGCATAAAATGTTATGTTCGCCCCCAACTCCTTTTCAGTCATGTATATAATTAACATGACTTTATTCTATGTACCATATACTTAAATATATGGTTATTAACATTCCAATTTTATGATCCTTATTTCATGGGGTTTAGGATTGAAAAGATAGGAAATATGTAAAATAATTTTGTCTCAATTTTCTTTCATTGAGACTCATGTTTTTAAGAACCTAAAAACAATTTGAAGGTGTATATACATAAATTATACATTATATATGATTAATATCCTTATTTTTATGATATATTATGTTTTATGTAATTTATATTTCTGACATGGAGAGTATGATCCCATGTTTCCATGTTATAAGAGTTTATTTAGGCAATCTAATCACTCTTCGAGATTGTATATGTTTATGCTTCCATTGATGAAAACATATGATACATCGCTCAATTATATTCATGAGTTTTTTATCCTCTATTATTTCTGGATATAATCATGTATTGTCCCCATATTATACCCTATTTTACATAATATATGTAAGAAATTCTTTTTATGAATTATCAACATTATCTACTCTTTTGTCAAAAATCTATGTTTTCAAAAATGGATTTCCATAAATAATATACAATTATTCTATAATATCTAAAAGATAATTTTACTATTTTTTTCATTTACCGATCTCTTCAGAGGAATATTCTTCACATTCCAAACAAAACATTTTTTTATAACCATTTTACTGTACATAGGGAATATTCTTTCTACCTCGTATGAAAAGAACAGATTTTCCGCCATCATTCATTTGAAGTTACTATTTCATTATTATTGGTAAATCATTAATAAAAAAATTTAAAAATTATTTTCTATAAAATATTTTCAAAATGTTTTCAATCCATATTTACATGTTTTCAATGTATTTTAAAAAAATTGTTTTCAAAACGTTTGCAATCTTTAGTTGTAATTTTTGAAGGAAAACAATTTATAAAACCTTTCCATGCTCTATTTATATTTTTCCAATTACATTCAATGAAATGGATTTCAAAATATATTCATGATTTCGTTATATATTTTCAATGTTCATTTGATGAAAATTTATTTAAGAGTATTTTGATGCTAATTTATATGGTTTCTAGGAAATATTTTTTTAGAAATATTTCATATGTTTTCTAGGTATTTTCTAAGAAAACGTTTTAAAATGGTTTTATGTATAAAAAATATTAGTACAAACAATATGTTTTATTTTCCTCAAGAAATGTTTCTACTACATATATCAAAATCATTTTCCATCTAAGATGACATATATTGATATTACTCATGCCTTTCTAGGAAATGATCTAAAGGTTCTTAATATCGTTTTTATTATTGAGTTCTGCTTAATGTCATTGTAGTCATAGAACCTGTTTCTTCCTCATGAGTTATACATATATAAAATATGTTTTTTTATCTGTTATGATTTTGAGGAAATTATTATGAAACTTATAACTTCTTTCACATATTATGATATATTTATTAGAGTTTGTGTCCTAGAACCATCTATTTGTACATTGATCAAATTAATATTAAATTTATTTAAAAATTAAACATATTATTTCATATTGTTCATTATTATGCATTACTATGAGGTAATAATTTCTTAGAGTATTGGTCACATTAATAAGGTTATATTAGTTCCCCTCAATGATGATAACCATGCAGTGATATCAATATATTCTTAAATATAGTTATATTGATGATGGCATACTATGATGGGACATGTCATATACAGACTGTGAGCTGCGATTACTAATAAGCAGGTGAGACTTCTTCTCATGAAGTTCATACATGATAATCTCTATGATGGGATATTATGATAACAGAACCGCTAGAAGGAATTCTGCAAGTTTTTGTGTCATAAAATATTTTTATCTACGAGCATGTGTAATGGTCGTTAAATTTCAATACTATCATTAATATGTTTCAGGAGTTACACACATAAATTTACTAATGAAAATTGTCACACCATATTTTGGCGAGAAGTAGGGTATGTTAGGTGTGTCGGTAATGACATTTTATTAATGGATAAAAAAGGAGGTATTTTTCCCTTTCATTTTTGGAATTTGATATCTGAGACCATTGATATAAATAAAATTTTAACCCTAAATTCCCTATCCATGGGGTTATAAAGTGTTTATTTCATCTAGTAAAAGATTTATGTATCAGGAATATAGTGTTATGACACAATAATGAAACCTTATTGATAATATATTGTGATAAAGAGATTATATTACACAATAAGCATTAGTTTGTAGATTTTGTCATTGAGACTTTAGGATCATTATCTTCGGTTCCATGACCCATTTCTAGACAATAATCATCGACATTATGCACGCCCTCCTAATGCCAATGAGAAATAATCCTAGATTGTCAAAGAATAAGTTTTTCTAGTGGTTTCAACTAAATTTTATTTGAATTTAATTAATGAAATAAATATGTTTCTCATCACTATGGAAGAATTACATTCAATTTTAAATGATAACTTAATTTAAATAAATAATTACTCACCGAATTGTGATTATAATATAGTTCTTTATTTTATTGAATATTTAATAAATGTTTATTTACTTGTTTGTAAATAAAAATATTTATTTATGAGAATGAAATATTATATTCTGGTGTTCAAAAAATTTAAGATGAGTTAAAACAGACCAAGACTATGTCTGTTGATAAATTATTTATATAAAATTCAGTAAATAATGTTAATCTAGTTGGTACAGGAGATAATATTAATATTGTAATAATACTGTGTTATTGAATTTCATTTATGGTTCTGTTTTATGCAAGTTGGTGCTCCAAAAATAATGGTGATGTTATTCTAATTATGTGGCATGGGTTTTCACTAATAGTTATAATTGAATTTAATTTATGTATTGACAATTAAATATTATAAATAAACCCCATTAAAATTTAAATAAAGGAGCAACTATGGTTCCAAACCATGATGACTTGAGAATTGTTGAGGGAAAACATTTCACTCTCGACTCCTCTCATCTCTCCTTCATAAGAATGAGATAATTTCTTCAAGTCCGAAAAAGGAGTAATCCTAAATGATCGATTCAAGACAATAGAATCACTGTTCTAGCACCCAAAGAACGAGTTTCATTTTTCAGAGACCATTGGGGCATGATTGGATCACTTCTAGAGGGACTATACATTCTATCCTTAAATGTGAAATGAAGACAATCCTGAAGGGTCATTCTGAATGATCAATGATCATCAACAAATTATGTACCAAAGTCCCAGGTATTTGTTTTCGTTAGATATAAATAAAATAATTATAAATATGATGTGAAATATCTACATTCTGAAATCAATTGATTTTGTTATATTTGTCTAAATCATTGATTTTAATTCGAGTATACTATCATTCATCGTCATATTGATCATGGATTGGTCATCAATTATTTCAAAAGCAATAATCAGCCCTCCCTTTTTCCCTGCTTCAATTTAGTCTTGATCCTTCATGTTGTATCAGAGAGGGGTCATCATCATTTATAACTGTTTAAATAATTTATTTATGATTTAAGTTTTAATAATTTAGTTTTCAATTCATCATTAATCATTCTTGTAATCTGAATATCCAGATCTCTTATTCCTCATTTCGTTTATCATTTATCTAAAAAATGAATAATTCTATGATTAAAATTAAATAAGGGATATCATTAGGAAGAACCAATGATTCTATCCAGGTATCACGATAGTATACACCATGTATTTGGAGTTTAACACCATTTAAACTTCCATACACGTCTTGTAATAAATATTACACACTTCCTATTTTTGTTTAGTTCATTGGGAGTAATTTATAAACTGCTAAAGCCATGTGCATTAATGAAACAAGGTGTTGTTAATTCTTACACTGAATATTGACCTAGATAGGGAAGAACATGGTCTTCCGGATTGCACACCATGTGGCCCACTAGACATGGTATGTAGTCCCTTTGGGTCAAAGGCCAAACCGCGTATCCTATACATAGATAATCTGATCGGTAAATATGTATCTCGGAGGCAACCCGGTTTGGGGCCCACCCAACATGGCATGTACCCCATGATTTATGAAGTACGCCTCACATGCGAACTCCATATGGAAGTACTTTGGATTAGAATGTGAAGGAAGTATACATTGTGAAATCAGAACTACACTTTATGTACATTAACAAGTTACACAGAATTAAAACATTAATTTTTCTTTAATTTTCAGAATTACATATCTTGTATATGTGAATGGGTGTGCACCATGTTACCTTAATGATTATGGATCAGAATATCAAGGAAATTTATAAAAGGATAATGATAAATGAATTTATTAGTTAATGTAAATAATTAATCTATTTGAGTTTGATTTATGTTAATAAGAATGATTAATGAATTAAATGCAATTTTTATTAAATTCATAATTTTTTTCATGTATCTTGTAGATCGTAAGCTATAAATGTCTTTTGTATATGATTGGATTCCTTTTAAATTATTTTAAATTAAATTATAGACATATGTTCCATCTATCCTCATTAATATGTAGGGCCAATGTGACAATGGATTCTTTTATGTAAACCCTTATTACCGCTTACCTTATTTTACTTAAAAAGAATATGTAATGGATGTTAGTCCCATGATAATGGATGTGGCTCATGTAAAGTGCGGAGGAAAATCAAAATCAATGAGATACAAAGGTGGACATGTGGAAAGCTGTAGACACAAACCATAAATGGTTCCAGGTGTTTCTATTGTAGGTTAGCATCATTTTTATTAATCCCTAGATAAAATAACCATTAATAGAGCTCATTATCATTCCATTTATTTTATTTTATTTATTTCAGTTTCATGTTTTTTTATTATGGATGTATTATCAAGACTACATAATTAATGAAATAATAATTATGAAATATGAATCTAAAAAAACTAGGCTTATGAGTAAATATAATGATAACATAGTTAATAACTTAAGTAAGTTTCACACAATATTTCCAATCATATGATTAAGATAATAAGGTAATTTACTCATAATTGATAAGAATCTCTGAATAAAATATTTAGTCAGACTAAGCCATCTATTACATGATTATATGAAAGACACAATAAAACTATGTTTTTGAGGAACCCATGGTGGTACACTTCGTAACTACCCATGTTTTAAGTGTGAAATGCTTTTTTAAATAGTGTACATGATACACTACATCATTAGTAAAATAAAAACTAAATTTTTTTATGATATCCTAAAAAAAAGTTGTTAAAATGGTGGGGATGACCAATATTAATTTCTTAATGAAAATACTATTTAAACATGTATATAATTAATTATTTTGTGAAAATTATTTATGAATGATAATAAAACCCATTTTATTTAAAAAGAAATGTTTTTATAAAAAAATATTTGAATCAAATAAAGTGAGTTTATTAAGTAATAAAATCTCTATTGATGGATTTTATAAACAAAATATATATAAATATATTAAATATAATATTTAAATTTCAACACATATGTTTTATAGACATTATATGATAACAAAATAAATTTTTTAGATCAAATAAGTATTTAAAAAATATAGTTTTATAGCATTTTGATGGAGAAAACTTTTTAAATCCATTTTTTTCAAATTTTATATGTTCTAATTGAAAAAATAATCCTTTAAATTGGAAGAGGGATATCCAAATTTAATTTTGATGATTTTTTGATTTTTCTGATAAAATTCATTTTAATGAATATTTAAAAAGACATCACATTAATTCAAAACTAATTTTTTCTATTTTTTTATATAGATATATTGTCTTTTTAATTCTTATTAATTTTTAATTAGATTATTATTTTATCATTTTTTTCAATTTTTTCCATTGGATGTAATTTCACAATGAAATTTGATATAAACAAATGTCAATGTTTTGATAGTTTTTACTTTTTAAGAACCATTTTTGGTTTTGAAAAAAATAAATTAATTTTAAATTAAGTGCTGCCACTTCTATGTTTTCAACATGGAAAAATTATTAAATAAATGGTCTCGTATGTTCAGATTGTGTAAATAGGTACCTTTTTTTGACATTATAAATAGTAACTTTGGTAATTGTTTTTACCACAGTCAAAGGTGTATTATGTAAATTTGGGTAATAATTAAAATTATAAGTATAATGAAATTACCCTTGCTCCTTCGAAATTACTATTTGATGAATAATAATAAACATTTAACACCTAAGTATCAATACTGATTAGTTTAATAGAATTTTTTCTTTGAATGTGATATAATTATTTTTAGAACAAAATAAAGTGACAACATTTCTCTCAATTATCTATAATATGAATAAAAGAATTAATGTAGTGATAAACATGATGAAAATACTAAAATAAATAGTTTATGTAAACATAAATTAAATTATATACATCATGTGAACTTTTTTATATTTTTAGAGATTAAATATTTACCATAAATATTGACAAATGAGTTATAAAAAAATTATTTTATTAAGTGAAATATCTGATAAATTATATTATAATTATTAAAATAAATATTATATTAAATAATATATATCATCCAAGATTTTTCCAGGTGATTATGACATGTTATAACACTATTAAATACATTATTATGATTTAAAATCTCTTTTAAATATTATTTATATTAAATAAAATGAATTGTATAAAAAATGACATAATTGATGTTTTATAAAAATAGTAATTTATTAAAATATTTAAAAATCATAAAAATATTTTCAATTAAAAAAAATTTTATTATAATGTCTAAAAGTACATTATGTATCAATTTTTGGGAAATTGATCCCATAAAAGAAAAAATAATTTTCTCTTAATTATTAAAATGTTATTACCACAATTAAAAATAAAATAGAATAATTAAGGGTAAACATAATAGATCAGGTCTAATATAATATCATTATCCACATAAATTTTTTTATGAGATTATATAGACCTATAAATATATTATCATCGATATATCCCAATTTGGTGCTTTTGGGATTAAAAAAGTTAATTTATATTAATTTAATATTTTAAAACATTCCACGGGTACCCTCCCCTCTCCTCCAAAAATGGTACCATCTCTTCTATAATACTCACACATCAAAAACCCCATGGATCCCCAATGTACTACCCAAAAATCTTCCTATAATCCCTCCTCAAATCATATAATCCTAAATTAGTGAATAAATCCTCCCAAATAAAACTTTTGGTATTATCCAATGGAAGTTACTTGATTAAGAGGTAACACCTTCTCTCATTCTTTTTTGTTTCTTTTCCATTATCGACTACATAAACTCTTTTTATTCTCTAATTTAATAAAAACCCAATATAATATATATACTTGGATATTTTTATTCTATTTTTTATATACACCTATCTAGACCTCCATTTAATGGGAAACGAACATATTGTTTTTGTGTACAGTGATCTACTGGCTCACAAAACGATGATTGTTAAATTTACCCATACAACCACACATGGTTTCCATTATAATGGAAATATTTTTTCATTAATATAAATTATATTTATATAGTCTCTATAATTACATAATTTTTATTTATATCATACCTTTATACTTTCTATATTTTCTGAATACAACAATTTTGTTTGAGGGTGTGTGGACTACATCCCCCTCAAAGCGATATAACTCATTCCTACTATACATGGAATGTATTAAACAAAGATTTATTAATACTATGAGTAATAAATTAAATTAATATAATAATTTTATTATAATATACATTTATTCCATTAATTTTTATATATTTATGTTACAATTAAATGAAATTTGCATTAATTCATACGGATAACCTTACTTCTCTATGAACTTTGCATTTCAATTCATGTATCCAAATATTATGACTATTATAAATACATATATAATTTTAATATATTATATTTAAATCATTAATACTACTCTAGATATGTTGTAATTTTGACCATATGGGAAATTTACATTAAAACATGTTTATTTTTAACTCAAGTACCAAATAACGACAAATCGTTCGATATGAACTTAAATAGTTGCGTAATTTTTATAACATGGTAATAAGTGATATAAAAGAAATAGTAAAAATTAAAAATATTTTTAACCATGTATAAAATTAACTTATTTTGATTATTTTGGAAATCAAACATTAAACGACATAAGTGAGAGTCAATGTAAGTGAAATGTTAACTCAATATACGTTCAATGAGTTAAATATCAATGTAATTGGTTTGTTTTTCATAGAGTTTGTGTGAATGAATACTAATAGTTTTACTTTTAATTTACACATATATTTGGTCTATATAAATTTTTCTCATATAATTATTTCATTTATTTACCCTTTATCTAATTATGTGGTCATTATAAGGGACTTCATCTCAATCTCCCTTCATTGATGAATATTTTGATGTTATAGACCATTATTATCCTATGTGGTGTATATATAACCCATTTGTCATTTTATATCACGAAATAATATATTCCCATGATATTTATAGTCTTGATTAATTTTATTCCTTAATGATTTTTATTCATTCATTTCTCATGTGGTAAGGGGAACATTAACTAACACATCGTTCATAATGTTTTAAATATTTATTGTTCTAAAACCATCTAATTCAGGTACATATTTTCAAAATGGATTTTTTGAATTTATTTATATTGTTATAAATGTATAAAAATGTTAATTTATTTCAAATTTATAAATGTGGTATGGGACACATTGATTCAAATATCTCTATATTAAATGATTTAAATGGTTTTTGAAATGGATTGAATATTTCAATAACTTTAATTGATTTCTTTTGACAAAAAATGAAATATTATGAGTGAAATATTGATTATTTAAAACTTGAATATGTTGTTATTATATTATGGTACATTGACATTGGATTATTTGATATAGGAAATCCAGAGATGGATGGACATGTGATAACCAAAAGAAGGGTGGTTTCCTGATAATCATAGTTTGGGTGGTCAAGTTATAACCTACCATCTCCATAAGGGGTGTATTTCATTCCATTTATTGATCTATTATATATATATATATATTATGAAAATATATTATATATAAATCATGTTTTACATTACGGAAGTAAGTAATCAAGATCTAAGTAATCATATGAATAATTAAAAGTCAAAAACTTTTATGATAAATGAAAAGATTTTACCCAAAATGCTGCTTTAACATGGAGTTGACAAATGAACGGGTAATATAATGTAGTATGTGAATCATATATGATATAATAAATATTATTATGGTTCTACTATAAGTTAATAAAATGTTTAAACTCACTATACATGATTCTCGGACACAATATGATGAAATTGGACATAAGTTAAGGGATAATTATTCCAATCTCGTTCTTATCCAGGATTGTTTATTCGTAAGTATTTACTGGGTTATATTTGTCATCCATATGTTTTATAAAAATGTTTTCATAGAGTTTTTATTATTCTTCCATGTATTTTTAAATTCATGTTTACCCCTTCTAGACTTTTACTATGTAGTATGGAAGGAATCATTCTTTTGTTAACCATACGAGGTACTTTTTGACTTTTCCGGAAAAAGTACCAGAATAATGTTTTTTAATTTATATGACATGAACATATTTTTACGGTTTCATAATGACTTATTATCATGAAGATTTCTCTAAAATATTTCATGATTAATTTTAACAAAAATCCTATTCTTTTAAAATTGCAATGTATTTCATGAAAAGAAAATTATTTTGAAGAAGAATGTATATTTTCCTCCATTATTCATTTCAAGTGTTTTATCAAAACTACATTCCATTTAAGATGACATTATTTAGTATTTTTATGTTTCAAGTATTATGTATCTATTATTTACATGTTTTAATTTTTCTTATGATGAAATGATATCAATTTGTTTTATATTGATTATGTTATGATGAGATTATGTTTATGAAACCCATATTATCCATTGTGTTTGGATGAATGATTTATGTTTTTTTGTGGCACACGAAAGAATGATTTAATTATGAGATGGGTTGTACCTATATCTCCATCCAATTCATTAGGTAAATATTTATATCTCATAATATAGACATGGCTGGAACAGAATGTGAATCTGATTCAGTAATACAGGGCTGGAACGGCAAGTAAACCTGGTTCAGTAATGGACTTTATCCACTATGATGATCTTGGAAGAAATGCCTTGGATTCTGTAGAAATCATATCATGTGATTAATGGTTTTCCATAATTCCATGTTTTATTACCATATTATTTTATCATGATTAATGTTCCTCTATTACTTATGCAATACGTACAGCCAAGATTTATTTCACAACTCAAGATTGTGTTGTTTAAACATTATGTTTATGTTTTTTAACATCAAATGTATATGGTTTGTTTTATTTTATCCATGCTTACCCTTACTAAGAATTTTAGCTCACCCTTTATATGTTTTCTTTTCCCCGGGATATAAAGAATGGTTTTAGGTAAGAAAAAAAGGGGAACATCATTGTGGGAGATGTTGATGATCATTTACCATGATTAGAAGATTATGTTCTGAGTTTCCAAAGACACTAAACTATTACGATCCTTGGGTGTCTGTTTTTTGTTATGTATTAGGTATTCCAAAAAATTAATGTAATCTCCATGTATGAAATGATTTTGGACTCTACATAGTGTATATAAGTGTCTACTTTGTAATATTTATGTTGTTATGTATGATTTAAGATGAAATTCCCTAAATATCTAAACCTTAAATGATCTCCGACCTAAATTAAGGTAAACTTATTGACTTATCTCATGATTAAGTAATTTTTATGGATGGGTCCTTATAGACATAATTTTAAATCGTATAATATTTTCAATGATTCTGGTTGACTTAACTATTTTAAATCTATAGGATTATCCCTTACTAGACATGGTGTAAAGTAGGAGGCATGTGTTGTGTAAATACATGCCAAGATTTCAAGATTGGGTAGTTCACTAAATTATCAAGGGGATGAAACCCAATATTTGTCAAAGACATTCCAAACAAGATACCTTCAAATTTCTTAACCAACCCTTTTGGGGTTATATGAAGGGGAATATTGATCATTACCACTATAATGTACTAGAAATTAGACATTCCATGTTCAATGGTGAGGGACATTAAGAGTTGATAAATTAGTGGGATACATAATTAATTTAACCTATTATTTACCATAAAAATCATGAATGTAGTAATTATTTGTACATTTAATATTAGAATAAAAATGAAAAGATCTTAAACCACAATATCTCTATGATCAAAAATAGATAAATAAAACATCATCAATGGAAGTAAATTTCATCAATGGTTTGCACATAATTCATGCCATTCTACACCCTGAACATAGATCATACATGCCTGAGTCCTCATTTCCAGATATACATGCCCATGAGTTGAGTGATGAAGTGTTCTTGGTATATGAGAGACATATGTATGATGAAGTTGACGTTAAATGATTGATTTTATAATTAATGTCTATGGAACTCATAAAGTCTAATGAAAACATGGATTCCTATAGCATTCTTGAGCACCTATGTGGACTTTACCAAGAGAGAGAAAGACATGAACAATTTTTTATATTAAAAGCAATCTTTAAGTGTGAGGTTAGATAAGATTCCCTGTCTGGGTCTCACGTAGTCAGTCTCACTATCTACATTGAGCTCCTAGAGGTTCTAGTGTTTAAACTCCCCCAAGGAACTCGATACCTATTTAATCCTCGCATCACTTCCCCAAACATTCTCTAGTTTTTTTGGCGATTTTCAATAAAACAAAGATAAGTCCCTTCAAAATCAGCATATACACTTTCTCCAAGTGGAAAAATACAAGAAGTTCTAAAATCCTTCAATCCATATGTTGAATAAGAGTAAACTAAAGGATAAGAGCATTATTACCAAAGATTCAACTTTACCTTCCATGAATTTTATGATCAAGGGGATGGAAGGGATCATGATGCTATTTCATTCACATGTGTCTAGAATGGCCACTGGATGAAAATTTTCACCCAGAGAATGAATCAACGGGGAGATTTAAGTGTGTTTAATACATTACTATGTATAAAAGTATCCTCAACATGATAGTATGTTTTTATTCTAAGTATTATACCAATACTTACACACACCTCCATCGAATCGATATAGAACATACTATTTCTTTGTATGGAAAATTAATTACTCACGAAACGATGATTGTTCATTTTTCAATTTCCACAAATCTTGGTTGACATTATGAAGGAAAATATATTTTTATATGTAATATATTGAATATAATATTTATTTATGATTCATTATTCCTTTTAAAACACACATCTCTTTAATTTCCATTTGGTGTTAATACAATAATCACGTTTGAGGAGGTGTGGACTACCACCCCCTCAAAGAAATGTTATTTATACACACACCACTTGGAATGTATTATGCATTATATTAATAAAAATATATGATATTTATAACATATAAATGATACATTAAGTATCATATATACACACAAACACACACACATATATACATATTTCATTTACATACTTTCTTTCGATACAACAATAATGATTGAAACAACGTTCATGTGTATGTGTGGATTATTGTCTCCATTAATGGTGTATTAAATTTAATAATGTTATATTATATAAATTATTATGGTAAAGATATAAATTATATTCATTATATATATATATATCATGGTTTAAATTCTTGAATAATAATATAATTATAATGGATGATGATATAAACAATTAAGACACATGCGAAAAACAAAGCGAATAATACCCGAAGTAAAATATTAACATAGGATTATACGTTAACAATCAGGTAATATATTTTAATGATCATTAAATATATGTTATTATTTATAATTATATTATTATTTAAAATAATTATAATAATCATATATTTATTATACATGATTCTTGTATGAGTATGGTGGGAGTCAAGATATAATGTAATGGATTTCATCTCACTTTTTATTTCAATGAGATACATGTTTTGTTATCCACACACTCTATTTCTATGGTTTATGTATAGCCCATGATTTTATTATTTGTACCATATAAATAAATTTATATATATATTCACATTTCTATATAATGATCCTTCTTCTCATGGAGTTTTTGATTCAAATGATACAAAATCGGTAAAAACGTTTTGCCTCAAATTTACTTATTTGAGGCTCAGGTTTTTTTATGCACCTAAACTCTTTTTTATGTTTATATACTACCATTATACATGTTATATAATTAATATCCTTATTTTAATAACATTTTATGTGTCATATAATTCCCTCCTCTTACATGTAGAGTATTTTCCCATGTTAACAATTTTTAAGTGTTTATAGATATAATTGCATCGCTTTTCAAGATTGTTTATGTTTGTGCTTACATTAATGAAATATCATGATTTATCTGAAAGTTATATTATTTTGTCTCCATATCCTATTATATTTCATTATATACCTATATATTGGTACCATATTTTACCCTTTGGTACAAAATATTGTTTAGAAAGTGTTTTTAGGAAAGCTCAACATTGTCGTCTATTTGGTTGGAAATATATGTTTTCTAAAAATTGTTTCCACAAATATTATACCATTATTCTATAATATTTAATATAAATTTTACCATTTATTATTTTATCATACTATTAAATGGAATCTTCTTGTCACTTTACAAAGAAAGGAAAAATTTTCTATCATTTTTACCGCATAGAAGCAATTGTTTTACCAAATACTACATGTATAGATTTTACCTATATCATTAAATTGAAGATATAGTTTCATTTTTAAAAGGATTATATTTAAGAAAATGTTTTCAAATGTAATTTTCTAGAACAATTATTTTCAAAATGTTTTGAAGCCTGATTGACATGTTCCTAATTTATTTTCATGGAAATGGTTTTCAAAAAGCATTAAATCGTCCTTTATATGTTTTCGATGAAAATTTGTTTTAAAACATTTAAAAGATATATTGATATATTTTCAGGATATTTTCAATGAAATGTGTTTTGATATTGTTTCAAGATTTCATTATATGTTTTCAAATTTTATCGAAGAAAACGGTTTATAAAATGTATTGAATTTTATTTTATATGTTTTCAAGAAAAAAATTCAAAATGATTTCATTTTTTTTAATGAATTTTCTATGTGAATATTTTTAAAATGGTTTTATATATTAAAAATACTTTTTCAAATAACAAATATGTTTTTCCTCAATAAATTTTTTAATAGAAATTTCAAAATTATTTTTTATCTCAAATGACATATATTGATGTTAATGATGACTTTATAAGAAATGATATTAAGGTTCCATTCACATCCTTTCTATAAATTAGTTATAATTACTGTCATGTAATTTATGAGAAAAATTTATTTTTCATGGGTTATTTGTATATGAAATTCATTTCCATTTTATAGGTTATTCATTTTATGAAATGATTTTGAAACCTAAAACTTTTCAAATATGTTGTAATAAATTTACATGTTTATGATACTGATTTCATTTTCTGTGTTATGATATAATTTTTATGAACTTTTTCAATAAGTATGTATGATTTCATTACGTAACATGTGGGACCTATATCTCCCTCTAATGCATTAGGTAATGTTTTATATCACAAGAGATAATAAAAGATGGTCTTGGGAGTGATTACTGACTACAAAGATTATAATGAGATAGAACCATAACAACTAAGATGGTATGAGGATCAATCACAAGATACTTTGAAGGCCATGGGAGTGAAAAATTACTTCTAAGATCATATGACGAGTGAACTCATGGTTTTATGTGGCCTTGGAGTGAACCATGACTACTTTGATGGTATGTGGAGTGAATCCATACATCTAAGAGGTTCTTGGTAGTGATGTCATGTTGATTTGGAAATAATTATATGCATATGTTTTTTCGACCATTCTGTTTCATATTCATATATTTTTCTGTCATAGATTATTCTTTTAATTTCATATTATTCAGGTCTTGTGAACAGAAAATCTTTGTTCCATTATTTCAGTTAAGATATTTGATACGCAGGGTATGATTTCATTTTATAGGACCATATTCTCATACCCATATACACATTTTTATGCTTACATGCATCCATTGTTTACCCATACAATGTATTTGAGATGAACACTTTCATGATTCCCTTCCCAAAGTTTTGATGAAATGTACAATGTTTGATAAGTCTAAGAATAATGCTTGTAAAGAACCACGTGATAGATGATGTAGGTTATATTTGTTCCAGTTTTTTTTTTCAATGCTTCTAACGGAATTATACCAACAACTATCTTTGGGAATGTTTTGGTATAAGGATTATGTATTCTAAATATGTATGTATTGTTAATTTTTTGAAAATAGAGGGTCTCTATAGTTAGTATCAGAGTAAAGGTAAAATTAACAATTGTAAAATAGGATGAGAATCCATTAGTGAGATCCATAGATATATTTCTATGTAAATATATTTGGAGCTCTCTAAGGACAAGTATAAGAAATTAGTTATCATTTAGGAAAGAAAATGAAATTTTGAAAAAGGATAGAGTGGGTGGTATCAAAAATATACATACTTGTATGGATAATAAAAGTGGATATTGCTCAGTCCCTGATGTACATGGGGGTAATAACTACGACTAGACGTTTTGGAATGGACTCGGTGTAATATGGTACATGAAAACGGGCCTCTCTGTACACCTGGTACAAAAAACCCATGGGATATGATTTCCGAATAGAAAAACTCTTCACAAACAATTATACAGTATTTAGATATATGTTATCTATGAATAACCTAGGATAATAAGATTTTCAGAGATTATGGAAGGTGTCATGTATTTTGAAATCATATAAGTAATTCATTACATGACTGTATAGTTTTTTCGATGAATACTAATTCTCACACTATGATTCAGGTTTTACGTAATGGTCAGAACCAGAAGGAACTGGATTAATGTGGAATGTGGAAGAAGATTTTATAATGAGCAGTTTAGTTGGATGATCACTGGAGTGAAAGATGTTTTGGTCATACCTAATCATTTTTCACTGTACTTTATTGACAATGACTATCTTCCCAACCTCTTGGACTCACCAAGGAAGAGAAATAAGGTGATCGTTGAGAGTTCTGGTAATGGATACCGTGGAGGAAAGAAGATTCAATTTCCCTTGTCCAAATAATGTGGATAGAATCACCGAAGTGAATGTATTAGAGGAATAAGAATGTGTCATGACAATGTAAAAGGACACAACAAAAGAGACTACAAGGGAAAATGAAGTGTCCAGTTAAATAAATGGATGGGAATTTTAGCCTCCCTAAGTCATCATCAAATATATGTGTTTTAAGTGTGGATAAATTGGTCATTATGCAACCCAATGCCCCAAGAGGAAGGTTTCTGATGTTAATTAGCATGATGGTGTGAGTAATTGTTATATTATAGATGATGATGAGACTATGGATGAACTGTGAAAGGAAAGTTGTATAATTGTTAATGGGATAAGTATTACATAATCGAGGTATTTATGTATTTGGAATCAAAAATTATGAATGGTGAAATACTGAAATATTATTGTACTTATGTTTTCCTCCAAGTATTTACAAGTTTCTCTGGAAATTTCCTGAGGGACATGTTATGTGATTTAATAAAAAGGTAACATTTTTACTATGGGAAGGTAACCCTTAATACGTTCTTCATGTTAAGATAATTTTGTATGTATAATGATACGGGAACATGAATATGAAAATTGGACTATATTTTTTACCTATGTATTGTGTAGGGATTTTATAAAGGTGGTTTATGATATCATAGATGGAGTTTATAGTATTTTTGAAATTAATGAGTAAATCAAATACACTTTGTAATGAGGAATCTTTCATGTCATCCAAAGGGATAAATGATAATTCAGGTTGTTATCTTGTTTAAATAGAATATATTTTGTGATATTCCCATCTTTTGAATATGACAACAAAGTGAAACATTTTGATATATAGTGGAATAATGTTAATCTATCATTTTGAATCTCTTTACAAGGATTTGGATTTTCACCTTTGAGAAGGATTATAAGGATAAGAGTTTATGAAAAGATTATGTTATTCTTTGGTGGAATTATTTTTTCATTGATTTTATGTTGAAATACCTTGTTAAAAGTAAAATATGAAACTAACCATATTTCAAGGATTTCCAAATTATATATTTTATTACTCTTGATTTTCAAAATAATATAATTATTTTTAGATGGAAACCAATCATGTCAGGGAACGTCAGGATTCATGAACTGATGATCAATGGATGATAAGGGTTTCATTCATACCACTAGAAAATATGATGTCGTGGTTAATGAATAATTATTTTTGATGAATAAATATTTACAATGAACCATTAGTGTTACTTTTCATTTTTATTGATAAATTCGTGATGATATTTTAAAGATACAAAAAGATATAGTTTTTATTCTTTAATGGGCCTTATGATCCTTTAAAAGTATATTCTAATGCTTTATTCAACAGGGTTAATTTATATACATTCATTCCATGAGGTAATGGATATATGATAAATTTCTCAAAGAACATCCCAATAATGAAATTTTATTTTTATAATTCTTTCATGAAATACTCAACGTTATGAATGTGGTACAAAACAATGTGATCGAAATACCTTAAATTCTATTGAACAAACGGCCTATGGATTCATAAAAGATTCATGATTTTATATCCAAAAAATCTCCATTGATCATGCACATAATTGTGATTAATTTCCTCAATCACTCCCATTAAATATTTATCCTTTTCCTCCAGGTCCAATATTCACACTGATCCTATATTCTCCTATGTGTAAATCAAGTTATAAGTTATTTTTAGTAACCATTATGATTCTAAATTGCCTTTTTTATAAATTTTTTTGTATCCATTTTTACAAAAATCTGTTTCTTTAAATGAATCATTATTGTATTAATCCATTGAAAACCCATAATAATTTCAAGGGTGAAATTCATTTTAAGGGGGGTAGAATATAAACTTTGAGAATTTCAGAATTATTTGTTTCGATTTAATATATGTTTTCATCATTTTTTTTCATTTAAAAATACACTATAAATTGTTCTATATATATATACAGATATATATATATATATTAAAATACTATGGATAACATTACATTCACATGAAATACCAACATGGCTTGTTCTACACATAATACCATCTTTGCTTGCACTATAAGTTACACCGACATGGTGTACGATGCAAGAAACACAGAGTGTCTATAAAATACATTTATATAGATATATATATTTAGTAAAATTACATAATTATAACCTAAAATTTTAACATATTTATTGGAATTGTAATGAATACTTTCAAAATATTCATTATTATTGTTTTATATAAATAAAACATATTAATAACGAATGATGTGAAATTTGGTAAAGTTTTTATATATTAAAAATACCAATTTCATGAATAGAACGATTTTTAATAATAAAATTAATTTTAGATATAAAATCAATTTAATTTTATAAGATAAATATTATTTTTTTAATTCAGAAAGTCAAATTTAGGCTACGGTGAATTTTTGGTATTTTTTTAGAATTCTCATTTTTATATCGATAGTGAAAAATACTTCTTTTTAGTTAAAAATGTACATTTTTTATAATTAATTATTAATGATAAATGATATTATAAATATATTATAAGGTCCAATTAGATAAAAATTACACCTATAAATAAAATTTAATCCATTAAAATCAATTTATCTTTAAAACTGAATAAAAATCATATCAAGATTTTGAACATTTTCCTACATTAAAACTATATTATTTCATCCCATATCTGGATTAGTAGTAATCTAAATTTGGATTATTCGATGAAATCAAATCCAAAAATCCTTCATAAACCAATATTTTTAGTATAATATTTATATTTTAATTATTCCATGAAAATTTTTGACCAAAATTCATAGTAAAAGTGATTAAAATTAATCAAAACTATAGTGACCTAGACTTTTCTTACAATAATATTACATTATTTTTAAGATAAAAAATATAATAGTATTAAACATAGAGTATCCTATGTTTTTGTGTCTTGGTAAATCTATGAACATACATAATAATTACAACATCAATCATAAACATTTATTTAATTCCTTCTTCTCTGACTTATTATTGGCACTTGACCTCTCTTTAGTACATGTAGTCACCTATGGATATACGTCCAAAGTGGTGAGATAACATCTCAGTTAGAGGATAGGTAAGTTAAATATAAATATGTGTGAGCATATCGATAACATAGGTAAATAATCATGAACATGAGATGAAACATTAATAAGAGACTTGAAATGTTGAAATGCATAAAAATGAAATATCATGTCTTAGTAGATAACTAGCACATATACATGTGAAGAAATCTAGCATCTTGATGAAACATCATGTGAAATTAACTCATGAGATTAATAACATTACCCAATTAATTGAAGTCTTGTATAATTCTTGGCGAACTTGTCACATTGAAACATTCATATTGCACTATATAATTCCCGGCGCACCCATCATGTCATGACCCGACCATACCCGTGCTCAAGCTGCAACTACTACAAGCCCGCCTCCATAGGCCAGGGGCTAGAGACAAGCGCCAAAGGCTAAACAACTCGAGGAGACCTTTTCCTGAGTACCTATACACATACACGCAGAACACTCAATGAAAAAGTGCAAAGTAAAACAAAAGACAAGCTGAGTACTGTGAAACTTCTATATATAAACCACCAAAAGTGTATCGACCCCTAATCAGTACAAAGAAAGTGCTGAAAGTAAACTGAAAAGAAAAGGGGCAAAACATGCACCCAACCAGAAAAGTACCACAACCCGGCAACAGGTAAATAAATGAAAAATAGCTGGAAGGTTCCCCCACCTGGAACCCGACTCTGACCACCACATGTGGTCCAAGCTCCCGAACTCCTAAACTCCGTTGCAGTCACAACCAACATGTCTGTCGTCTGCAAGGGCACACCAAGTGCGGGAAAAGCAGAAGTAAGGGTCAGTATAAAAAAACTCAGTAGGATACCTATAAGGCTCGATGAAGCATCAATGTAGGTACTGAAGGGTGAGCAGTAGATCGAATAGTGAATAGTAAAGGAATACAACAAGGAGTGCAGTAGAGTACCGATAGAGAGTGTCCAGCTAAACCCAACAAGAGAATTTAAGTAGACTCATGCAAGCACAAGGAGCTGGAAACTGTGAGAAGATGAAATTATTTTCGAGTCTTCACTACCTATAGCAGGAGAGTAGACTCATCCAACCACGAGAATCTAGACATGGAAAGCACGTGGCATACCCCATGCGTCTTCGCCTCTACTAGAAGGTGAGTAACAAAAACCCAAGAAGTGGGTACTGGAACAAGGTATATACATATTCATATACTCAAACAAGAAGCCCAAACAATATTGTAAGGGTATCTTCATCCCGTAGCTTAGCCCAAGAATGTGATTATCCAACAGTCCCAGAAGTGAACACCATCGATGCTCAGCATCCCGCACATCTTCCCCAAACTGTAAGTCATGGGGCTCAAATCACCGCACCTTGAAACTATCCTCATTGGGCGGCACTGACTCACTTGCACGGTTTTAGGTCATGTCATAAGGATGTGTCTTGGTGGGGAAAGTGCCCCTTGTACTTGAGAGTTCTGGGGTAACATCAAGAAACACCCCGTCACTACCCTACAGTTGAGGGGTCTCCTCAAAGTTGACAAGCGATCCCCTGCCCAGCCCCGCTGGAGGGTGATCCCTAGAAGTCGACCAGTTCCCACAAGAGGGAGACCCGACATGATTCAGCAGGGGCCACAATGCCCAGTCTTGAAAAAGCATAATACACTGGAGGGAGACCCGGCTAAATTCATCGACGGGACCACTACCCAGCATGACTAGATGTAACCCGGCATCGGGGACCACTTCCTAGCCCAGATGGAGGTAAGACCGACATCGGGGACCACTGCCCATCCCAGATGGAGGTAAAACCGGCATCGGGGACCACTGCCTAAACCAGCATGAGGTAATCCCGGCATCGGGGGACCACTGCCACGCCCAGTTGGAGGTAAGCATATCATCGCTCCGGCCATCCCTACTGGATGGTATAACTAGCCATCCCTACTGGAAACAACCTCATCCCTGCTGGAAAAAACCTCAGCCCTGCTAGAAACAACCTCATCCCTTCTGGAAACAACCTCAGCCCTGTTGGAAACAAACTCCTGGGTAAAGGATCAGTGCCCGCGTAATCTGTTGGTCACACCGAATCCACAACAACTGTACCAGGGAACACGAAGGATCGGGAGAAACTCCCAGGGCCTCTCAAGGGGATCACGCTCCAATCTGCTGTGTCATTGTCATAGAGGACCGAGACAACTCATCCCAAAAACTGGGAAAACACCAATGTTGTACGAGCACACATAGTCGTAAACGGTGAAACAGTCTGGTGAAAGGGGCACTGTACTGAAACCCCTCACAGCTGAAGAAACAGTGGAACCAAAAAATCTCTGTCATCCAAATGTTAAAATTACAAGGGAAAAATCAACGATGCTGGTCAACAAACGAGAACAGGACTAGGGGAAAACTCAACCCTGCTAGTCAACAAATGAGAATAGGACCAGGGAAAAAGCTCAACCCCAGTGGTCAAACAAACCAGAATAGAGGAACCCTCTACGTCATGAGAGTTCAACAGTACGTAAAGAAGAACATGGATTGAACATGGGGCCCACACGACGTGTGGCCCCATGTCAACCCCAACCATGTGCACAAACGTTTTCAGGTACAAAAAACCACATGTACCTCCAAGTGTTCCCGTATACTCCAAGAGTATACCACGTTCCAGCCCAAAGGCTATCATGCACATGGCACCCAACGTCAAAATGAAGGTGTAAACGTAACAAATCCCGCATTCCACCTCATCGACCCATGCATGACCAAATACATCTCTTCAAACTTTTACTTCACTCACACAGGATTGCACAAGATCACACGCCAAGGGACTACTACAAACACTGTAGATGAACCGCCTCTGGGGCAGCTTCATATTTAGACATTTAATAAGACTGCATAAGAGGCTCCGCTCGCCTAAACAGATAACACCGTTGTATTCCTCGCGAAAAAACATTTGAGATCGACTACTTTCTCGCCTCAAACGGATATCTGACGGAAAAGTCTCCAACACCGCTTTACGCCCGAACGGCGTCCCGTGATCCCAAGCCTCAACCCCGAAAATAGTCAGGCACATCGCACCATTGCGATCTCCTCAGAAATACACGTCAAAATGACTGCTCACCTGAGTGGAACAGATATTCGGAGAAGAAGATGCATTTCATCGTACCGCACACGAGCGGTGCTATATGGGACTCGCATCCCGGTCCCGAAGCACAAAGAACAGATCATACCATTGCGATCCTCTCAAAAAAGTACACAAGATAGACTATTCACTTGTACAAAATAGACACCCGGTGATAAAGCTGGAAATCACCGTCAACTCCCAAAAACATCCCTCATGGGCCCTGCACTAGCGTGCAGAATTAAAGCGGGCATACTGTGCCATTGTAATGGCCTCAGAAAAACACCCTGAAACGACTACTCACACGCCCCGAACAGACTTCCGATGAAAATTTTTGCTAAAAGCTTCTCGCAGCATAAAAGACGGGCTGTGGGGCCCACGCCTCAACTCTGGCTTCAATGACCAAAACCACACTGGAAAACTCTGGCTCGACGCCAGGGTCGCAATGCCACTGACTGGGCTCAAAACGAATGTTGGATATACCCACACAATCCAAAAAAGAACTCCTGGAAGAATGCCCGTCCACTTAACCGTCGTACCGTGCCCCGAAGCCCCTCTTCTCAGGAATTAAAAATTCCCAAGACCGTCTCACAATGTCCGTCTCGTCGATACAGTTCCACTACCACAGACGGCGCGTCAAACAGACGTGTTGTTTCTGAGATATGGCCCCCCGAATGCAAGGGGGCCTAACCGAGCCGGTCCACCTCGGTCGACCCACTTCAGACCACCGGCCCGCGGCCCAGCCACAGGTCCGGACTGGTTCTCCATGGCCCACTATCCGTGCTCTACCTCTAAAGCACTGAACCAACCTCGGTTCCTGTTTCCCGAAAGGACCGGCCACCCTGGCCGGTCTCCCCTTGTCGCCCACCGTGTCAAGAAGACGCGCACGCTGCGGGTCTTGCTCCCCCAAGGTCGCCGCACTACTGGCGCCTACTCCCGATGACCCCGCGACCCAGGGCTCCACAGTCCATTTCCACAGCTGGACACCTGCCGCCTCATAATCATGCCACCTGCCGCCATCTACGCTGCGCGCGCCGTCGCTACCGAGGAGGACCCCCACCGCCGAGCCCCCCCCCCCTGCTCCAATGCAGCTCCATGCTGTGCTCACCCGGCCGTAGCCCACTCCGCCATGCCTCTTCGGTGCTCACCCGGCTGAACCGGCCACCACCGCGCCTCCAAGGAGCTCACCCGGCCAAACCGGCCTCCGCCTCCAGGAAAAACTGCTGGACCACCCCCAAAACCGCCGGATAAACACCAAAAACCCGCAATCTTCGACGAGCGATTGCGAAGGTCTCAGGACTCCAAATTTGAAACTGAAATGTGAGTTGGAATGGAAATAATTCATACTATTAAACCATGGTGTTTTATCAAATATTAAACAGAATTTAGAGGATGCAAAATAAGCTCAAATGGAGGGGTTTGAAATTAAAAACGAAACGGAAAAACTCCTACCTGGTGGGGCTTAGCCCGTCGCTTCATGGCGATCCGTCGGAGCTGATCCGCAATAACATTCCTGGAGAGGTTGGGAGTATGGATTGAGGTTGAGAGCTCATTGGTTGGGAGATCCTTTCGCCAGGAGGAAGAAACAAGTGAGGAGAGGATGGTTTGGTTTAAGTAGGAAGAAATTAATTAAAAACATAATTAATTTAAAACTCCAAATTAACCCGCATTCGAAACCTTCGGAGCGGGCAAGGTTAAGACTCCCCTATGGTAAACACCACCTCCCAAGCCTAACGGAGTTCTCGGAATTTCAATCTGAGGCCCTGTTAAAAAGTTTTTAAACTCAACGCCTGAGGTCTCAAAATTACGAAAACGCCCCTATGGTCATTTTTCACAGACGGCCCACACCCATGAAACTTACACCCCTCCAAGGTTAAAAGACACGTTATAGACTCAACGGTGCCCTTATTTTCCCAATCTGAGCCACCGTTTATGATATAATACGTTTAACCATTAAACGAATACATTAATTAATTAATTTATCCATTTAACATTCCAGTAGCGGGCGAGGGGTCCAAACATCCCGCACTGACATGTTTTATGTCGTTCCTAGGGTAAACACCCCATTCCAGACCCATATATACAATATGTTTTCTGATCCGGATCACCGTTTTGAAGTTATCCCATTTATTTGGCGTGTCCAGTTTGAACGCATTGAAGATATAATTCCGGCCACACCACAGCTCGGAATCGCACGACATCTGAAGGCACTGCTCTGGAATAATATCAGGAATATTCCAAAGTCCTTTATAACCAAAAAACTTGTTCTTAAATCATTCCCTCCTTCATTCTTTTCTTCCTCGAAAAGAAAAACCAGGGAACAACTCAGAGTACTAAGCCCGCACCTGGCTCTCCCGTACCAAGAAGAACTGATGCACAGCTATGCGCCACTACACATAGAACAAAGGACTGATCCATTCACGCGAGGTATGCCCTTACTGATTATGTGCATAAGAGCACATGCACATCTCCTCAGGTGAGTCACGCGGGAGATGATATGCACCCAAACCAGCCTTTGGGGTTAGGTAAGGGCGGAAGGGAACCTCGCCATCCCATCGCACGTTCTAAAATAGTCTGAAGGACCTCTGGGGTAGTTCACCTCCCCAACCGAACCTCTACATCGCATGTCGCGACCAGAATCACTGCATGCACCAAGAACAAGGCCCAATGATTCCCTCCTTCATAACATCCATATAGTGAAACTCCCAAGGATATCTAGTCACGCAAGATTCCATTGTCTATGTCTCTCAACCAAGACTATATTACGTGCTCGAAGAGCGACGGAGTTGACCCCATCGACCAACGAAAAAGGTCCCATTCCTTTTACCATACCAACACATGGTTACACCGACGCCTCGCGCCACCCTGGTAACAACTCAATCAAGGAGCAGGGAGAAAAGAATTTCACACACAGTGTATACCAATTCTACTACAAAAAGAAGAAGAGCTGTAGAGCGTACCTTTTATCACCTCATGATCTGCAATATCGTAGAAATCCAAAGCTCGCGGTTGTCTGCGGTCCCAACTGTCAGCTCCCGGAGCCTAATGTGGACTGCCTATTGATGATGGGAAGACCTCGTATGGTCATCCCCCATTACTATCTCCTCCCGATCCTCTACTAGCACCACCCCTCTGGTCACTACTCTGATCACGGCGCAGCCTCCGTCGCGGTGGTGTACCTGCTGCCTACTCGACGTTCTCAGTGTGTCTGGTCGGGCATCCTCGTGCCATGTGACCACACCCATCACTAGCTTAGCACCGATGCTCTCTAGGCTGCACAGGTTCCCTCCAGCGCCACTGTGGTGTACGACCATGCCCCTGAGTCCGGTTGTCGGAAAACCAGCTGAGTCGAGGTCCTTCTTGCCGATGCCCGCTAGCTGTGGCAATCGTCTCGGCTCCAATGTGCCTGCTGCCACCACCAACTCTAGAGCGCGAGATGAATCTCTCCGTTACCAGCACCTACTCTAGCACCCCGGAATATGTGGGAATGCCCATGGGTACTATGACAATAGGAATCTCTTGGTGGAGACACTGCTCAAACATCCACGCTTGGATGTTGTCATCATGGACCCTGTCCGGGTAAAAGCGTGCAGGGTTTGTGAAACTATCTGCTTACTCGGCCAATGTCATCCCTCCCTACAGAAACTGCAGGAGCTCCTGAATCCGAATGGAGCATAAGAAAGAGGGGAAGAACAACTCACTAAACAACAATATAATGTCTCTACACAAATGCAACGACTCACCAAGAAACTGAGTAACCAGACTCCACCAATTCCAAGCTACTCCGCCGAAAATATTGGCGGCGAAAGCCACCCTATGATCTGCCGGCGTCTGCACAAGCCTGAAAAGGTGAACCACTTCCTTGAGCCAAACCTCTCCTGCCTGAGGGTCTGACTCACCACTGATCCTCACCGGTCTCTGTCGCTGGAACTCACGGTGCGCACTCAACCTGTTCTCAAGCCCCGTTTGCTCTGTTGAAGCTGTCTGCTGCTCACCAGGTGGTGGAGCTGCTACCGGCCTATCCGGAGAAAGGGGCTCGCATGATAGGTATTAGACTGAGGTGTTGTAGCTCAAAGGGTCATCATCGCAAACCAAAGCTACTATCTAGGCTATATGTCTTCACGGAGATATCCTGTATATTATCAAGGAGTGTTGTGGTCAGATGAGCATATATGTATATCACAACAACAAGAACGATGGAGAGCTGACTCAAGAAGGACTGTCAAGACTCAATACTATGTGATGCAAAAACCAATTTTCCCTGCAACGAGTGTCTCAGCATGCTGAGTCGACAAGCGGGTTATCAGGGTCCGAGTGAATGGATATGTCGGCCGCCGCACCATCACTGGACTCTCTGGCCTGAGAGCATCCCTCGAGACACGTTAACATTATTTTCCTAAATCCCAACCAATTCCTTTTTAGCAACGTCTTAACAACGTCCCAAGGAATGAACCACCTCTGATACCACTTTGTCATGACCCGACCCTAGTCGGGCTCGAGCCGCAACTACCCCAAGCCCACCCCCATTGGCCCGGGGGCGGTGACAAGCGCCGAAGGCTAAACAACTCGGGGAGGACATTTCCTAAGTACTTGTACACACACACACAACACAATTAATGAAAAAGTGCATAGTAAAATAAAAGACAAGAAGACTAAAGTGAAACTACTATATATAAACCACCAAAAGTGCATCAACCTCTAATTAGTAAAAAGAAAGAGCCTGATGTAAACTGAAAAGAAATGGGGAAAAACATGCGCCGAAACAAAAAAGTGCCACAACCCGGCAACAGGTAAACAAAAGAAAAATAGCTGGAAGGGTCCCCCACATGGAACCCGACTCTGACCACCACACGCGGTCTATGATATCAAAATATTAAACTCCGCTGAAGTCACGACCAACCTGTTCATCGTCTGCAAGGTCACACCAAGTGCGGGAAAACCCCATGCATGGGTGAGTATAAAAATACTCAGTAGGATACCCCGAAGGCTCGAGAGAGAAACAAAGGAATTACTGAAGGATGATCAGTAGATCGAACAGGGAATAGTAAAGGAATACAATAAGGAGTGCAATATAGTACCAGTAGAGAGTGTCCAGCTCATCCTAATAAGGGATAGGATGTCAACTCATCCAACTAGAAGGAGTTGGAAACGTTGAGAAGATGAACTTCTCGTCGAGTCTTCGCTAACTATAGTAGGATATTAGACTCGTCCAACCATGTGAAGCTAGGCATGGAAAGCACGTGGCATACCCCGAGCGTCTTCGCCTCTCATGGAAGGAGACTAACAAAAACCCATGAAGTGGGTACTGGAACAAGGTATATACATATTCATATGCTCAAAAAAGAATCCCAAAGAAGATTGTAAGGGGATCTTCAACCCGTAGCTCAACCCAAGAGAGTGAGTAGGAAAAATTCCCAGAAGTAAACACCATCGATGCCTAGCATCACGCACGTTTTCCCCGAACTGCATGTCAATGGACTCAAATCACCGCACCTCGAAACTATCTTATTTTGGCGGCACTGACTCATCCACACAGTTTTAGGTCGTGTCACAGGGACGTGTCTAGGTGGGGAATGCACCCATCATACATGAGAGTTCTTGGGGAACATCAAAACACGCCTCATCACTGCCCCGCATTCGAGAGGTCTCCTCCACGTCGATAGGCGACCCACTTCCCAGCCCCACTGGTGGGTGATCCCTGGAAGTCGACAGGTTCCCACTGGAGGGAGACCCAACAAGGGTCGATGGGTGCCACAATGCGCAGTCTTGAAAAAGGGTAATCCACTAGAGGGAGACTTGGCTAAAGTCAATGAAGGGACCACTGTCTAGCCTATCTATAGGTAACCCGGCATCAGTGAACACTTCCCAGCCCAGCTAGAGGTAAGCCCAACATCGGGGACCACTGCCCAGCCTAGCTGGAGGTAAGCCTGGTATCGGGGACCACTACCTAGCTTAGCTGGAGGTAAGCCCGGCATCGGGGACCACTGCCCAGCCCACCTGGAGGTAAGCCCAACATCGCTCTGGCCATCCCGGCTGGATGGTACTGCTCGGTGAACACTACTGCACTGGTCATCCCTACTGGATGATATTACTCTGGCCATCCCTTCTAGATGGTATTACTCTGTCCATCCCTTCTGGATGGTACAACTGGCCATCCCTGCTAGAAAAAACATCATCAATACTGGAAACAACCTCAGCCCTACTGGAAACAACCTCAGACCTACTGGAAACAACCTCTGCCCTGCTGGAAACAACCTCAGCCCTGCTGGAAACAAGCTCATCCCTACTGGAAACAACCTTATGGGTAATGGTTTGGTGCACACGTAATGTTTTGGTCACACTGAATCCACAAGAAATCTACCATGGAACACGATCAAATAGGAGAAACTTATCGGGCCTCTCAAGGAAATCACACTCCAATCCGTTGAGTCATTGTCGAAGCGGACCGAGACAACTCATCCCAGAAAGTGGGAATCAACCCACGTTGTACGAGCACACGTAGTCATAAATGGCACCGCAATCCGGTGAAAGGGGCACGATACTGAAACCCCTCACAGTTGAAGAAAAATAGGTACCAAACCATCTCTACCGGACAAACGAGAACGAAACCAGGGGAAAACACAACCCTATTGGTCAACAAATGAGAATAGGATGAGGGGAAAACTCAACCCTGCAGGTCAACAAACGAGAACAGGACCAAGGGAAAAACTCAACCCCACTGGTCAAACAAACAAGAACAGAGGAACCCTCTATGTCACGAGAGGTCAAAATTACGTAAAGCAGAACACGACAAGCAAATGGGGCCCTCACAACGTGTGTCCCCAATTCAACCACAACCAAGCGCACAAACGTTCTCATGTACAAACAACTACATGTACCTCCAAGTGTTCTCGTATACTCCCAAAGTATACCACATTGCATCCCAAAGGCTATCGGGCACAGAGCACCCAATGTAAACATAA
This sequence comes from Viscum album, assembly GCA_963277665.1. Classification (NCBI taxonomy): domain Eukaryota; kingdom Viridiplantae; phylum Streptophyta; class Magnoliopsida; order Santalales; family Viscaceae; genus Viscum; species Viscum album. The sequence goes on along the minus strand of OY728152.1, from coordinate 1,612,877,368 downwards.
ATGTGTAAATGTAACAACTCGCACATGCCACCTCATCGTCCCAATCATGGAAAACTACTTCTATTCAGAGATTTACATCACTCAAACAGGAGTTCACGTGATCAAATGCCAAGGGTCCACTACAAACACGGTAGAAGAACCGCCACCGGGGCACCATCATATTTCCACATTTAATTAGATCGTGTAAGAGGCTTCACTCGCCTAAAAATATTACACCGTTGTAATCCTTCACGGAAAAACTTTTGAGATCGATGAACTAATTACCTCAAATGGATATCCGACAAAAAAGTCACCAACACCAGTTTATATCCGAAGGATGTCCCGTGATCCTGAGCCTCGGCCCCGAAAACAGTCGGGCGCATCACACTATTGCGATCTCCTCAGAAAGACATGTCAAGATGACTTCTCACCTGATAAAAATGTATATCTGGAGAAAAATATGCATTTCATCGTACCGTACATGAGCGGTGCTACATGGGACATGCATGCTGGTCCCATAGCACAACGAACATATCACACCATTACGATCCCCTCGAAAAAGTACACAATATGGACTATTCACTTGTCCAAAACGGACACCCGATGATAAAGATGGAAATCACCGTCAACTCCTGAAACGGCCCTCACGAGGCCCGCACCATTATGTGGAATTAAAGCGGACAGACTGGTCCAATGCAATGCCGTCAGAAAAACACCCTGAAACGACTGCTCGCATGCCCCGAACAGACGTCCGATGAAAAAGTTGTTAAACGCTGCTCGCAGCTTAAAGATGGGTCGTGTGGCCCACGCCTCAAGACTTAATTTAACAACAGATACCACACTGAAAAACTCCAGCTCGACACCAGGGTCGCAACTCCATTGACGAAGATCAAAACAGACGTCAGATGTGCCTGCGCCGTCCAAAACAAGAACACCTGGAACAACGCCCGTCCACATAACTGTCATTCCCCACCCCTGAGCCCATCTTCTTGGGATTTAAAAACACTCGAGACCATCTCAAAAGTTTTTCCTCATCGATACGGTTCTACTTCCGTAGACGACGCACTAAACAAATGCACCGTTTCGGAGATACATCCCCCCAAATGCAAGGGGGGCCTAACCGGGCCGGTCCACCTCGGCCAGCCCCCTTCAAAGCACCGGCCCGCGTCCCAGCGGCGGGTCCGGTCCTATTCACCGAGGCCCACTGGTCGCGGCCCACCTCCAAAGCACCGGTCACGCCTCAGGTCCAGTTTTCTGAATGGACCGGCCACACTGTCCGATCTCCCCTTGTCGCCCACCGCGTCAAGAAGACCAGCGCACTAATGGTCTTAATCCCCCGAGGCCACCGCCCCACTGGCGCCTACTGCCGACGACCCCACGACCCAGCGCTCCGCCGTCGGCATCCATGGCCAAACGCCCGCCACCTCAGCCTCACGCTGCCTGCCGCCATCCGTGTTGCGCATGCCGTCGCTGCCAAGGAGGACCCCCGCCGCTGAGCTGCCCTCCTCCGTTGCAGCTCCCTACTAGGCTCACCCTGCCATAGCCCGCTCTATCGTGCCTCCGTGGTGCTCACCCGGCTGAACCGGCCATCGTCGTGCCTCCGCGGTGCTTACCCGACCGAACCGGCCTCCGTCAGCTGGGAAAACTGCTGGACCACCCCCAAAACCGCAGGATAAACACAAAAAACATGCAATCTTCGACGGGCGATTGCAGAGGTCTCAAGACTCCAAATTCGAAACCGAAATGTGCATTGGAAAGGAAAGAATTCATACTACGCAACCATGGGGTTTTCTCAGAGATTAAATATAATTTAGACGATGAAAAATGATCTCAAAGAGAAGGGTCTGAAATTAAAAACGAAATGGAAAAACTCCACCTTGTGGGACTTAGCCCGTCCCTTCAAGGCGATCCGTCGGAGCCGATATGCAATCACCTTCTTGTAGAGGTGGGGAGGAGGGATTGAGGTTGAGAACTCCTTGGTTGGGAGAACCTTCCACTAGGAGGAAGAAACAAGGTTGGATAGGATGGTTTGGTTTATGTAGGAAGAAATTAATTAAAAACATAATTAATTTAAAACTCCAAATTAACCAGCATCTGAAACCTCTGGTGTGGTTGAGGTTATGCCTCCCCTAGGGTAAAAACCACCTCCCGAGCCCAATGGCGGTCTCAGAATTTCAATATGAGGCCCCATTAAAAAGTTTCCTAACTCAACGCTTGAGGTTTCCAAATTACGAAAACTCCCCTAGGTCCATTTTTCACAGACGGCCCGCGCCCATGAAACTTACACCCCTCCAATGGTAAACAGAAATTCCGGACTCAACGATGCCTTCAGATTCCCAATCCGATCCACCGTTTAAGAGATACTTAATTTAACCATTAAAAGAATAAATTAACTAATTAATTAATCCATTTATAATTCTGTTAGCGGGCGAGGGATCCAAACATCTCGCACCAACTTGTTTTATGACATTACTTGGGTAAACACCCCATTCCTGACCCATCTGTACACTCAGGTTTCTGATTTGGATCACCATTTAGAAGTTATCCCATTTATTTGGCATGTCCAGTGTGAACGCACTGAAAATTTAATTCTGACCACACGGGGGCTCGGAATCGCTCGCCGTCTGAAGGAGCTGCTCTGGAATAATATCATGAATATTCCAAAGTCATTTATAACCAAAAACCAGGTTCTTACACATCACATAATAATATTATCATTATCATGCATGAAAAAATGAACATATATAAACATAAAAACACATTGAATGTAATGAGATACATTTCATAATAACAAATTCTTAATCATTGGTTTCTCAAGTGAAAGTGGTAGTAACATACTTAATACAATAACCATCAACCTTGATTGAAATCAAAATGTGTGTTCTTGAATGAATAATTCTTTCTAGAAACATTTATTTTGACATAAACCCCATTGGAAAACCTTTATGTATCATAAAACAAAATAAAATGATGAAAAATTGATTTTTATGGAGTATCCATATCAAAAATAGATCGAAAAAGGGATAACCCAATGAAAGAATGTTTTGATCAAGATTTTTCTCCTTTCCTTGTTTCAGAACGCTTTCTTCACTTTAATTTCATGTATCACCACATTAAATTCATTAATTGACAATTCCAAAACCCAGTGTACATAAATATGGTTTAGTATGGTTTCATTAAGTTATTTTATGAGCCATTGGTGGGTTATAATGATTATAACTATTTTTCCGGAATGTTCATTTGTATCATTTTCTTGAGCGGTTCACATGTATTCATAAATCGATGTTTATGTAGGACATCAATGAACATCCAGACCTGATATTTCACTTTATTAATAATATTCCGTAATTTTGAATGATCTTATATTGAATTATATTATATATTATTTGGATGAATAATTAGATAAGAATTAAATGATGACTTTCTGGGTTACTTTGGGCGGTTTTTTTACCACAACGAACACTTTCTGATTAATAATTTTGTAATATGTACATACGTTAGTAAAAAAGCTTCAAATATGACATAATACATATTAAATGTTCTGATTCAACCAAAAAAATGGTTTCATGACCATATCTTTAGGTAGAAATAAAAAAGAAAACATGTCGTCCTGGAAGGTGATAGATTAACACCTCACAAACAATATTTTCATTTATAAAATAAAAAGAAGAGGAGAAGGGTATTGGATGGTATAATATCCCATTAGTATCATTAAATTCTATTATATGTATGATACTATAGTTAACATCCCTTTTGGATGAATTTAGGTGGGGAGAGAATCAGAAAATAACTTTAAATTGAATGGAAATTATAGGAAAATATGGAGAGAAATTACCTCTTGTATCCTCCTCTTAAGATCCTCCTTATGGGACCTAGGATTTGTCTTTTGATGAGACGAGAAGCCCTTGGACGTGGGGGAGGGGCTAGGGAAGTTGTTTGGTTAGATATTAGAAAAGGATTTATGTTGGATATTTGTGATGAAATGAGGGTGTGAAGGGTGGTATTTATTATGGAGGGGAGAGGGGATTTCTCAATATAAAATTCATTAATTTTTTATTTCCCCACAAGACAAGAAATATTGAGTCTTCCATTTCTAGGAATAGTAATATTATCATGTAAAACCGAACCAATTGATCTTACCTCATCTGAACATCAGGCATGACTCTATATTTATCTTATTTAGCTTATTTTTTAAATTATGGTTTTTCAGTATTCATAAAAAAATAATTTATTTTTTAAAAATCACAAAAATTTACCCCTACCATTTTTCTACTTGTAAAATCAAAAAATGAAGTCCATTTTTAATAAATAATTTTCTAAATATGATTAATTAAATTTTTCATTAAATATCATAATTTAATTAAATTTTTTTACTTATTCCAAAACATATGTACATCATACATTCACATAAATAATACATATATACAATCATAGTGTAGGTTACTATTCAAATGGGTATATTAATATTCATAAGAGTAGGTTACTATTCAAAAGGGTAGTTACTATTAATTAGGGTAGGTTATTTTTCACCAAATAATATTTTTGTTCTATTAGACTCCAAAAATCATCTTGAACGCAACCGTGTATGTCAGATTTTTGAAATTCCCAACACAGAAGTGACAAACATATGTTTAAAGGTCACATAGCACTTTGTAGTTCATTATTTTTTGGATTTCATGTTATTATAAGAAATGAAATTTCCATTAATAAAACATTGGGTCATTTCATTTTCCCCACTTATGATATATCTCCTCGAAATTGCATTTTGCATAAACAGGTGAGGGTACTTCTCCTTCATCACCCCCTCCAAAACACATTGACAAGGTGTGTTGTCAAGTCGCATAGAACATTATCTCTTCGGTCCAGGGTGTTCAGTGGATGCTCCTCATATGATATATCATCTTCCAGCTGCACCACCACTGTGTTTGGTATATGTGAGGTATCAGGTATGTACTTTCGTAGGAGGGATACATGAAACACATCATGAACTCGTGCCATTTTTTAGTGGAAGTTCAAGCTGATAAGACACAACTCATATGTGGTCTAGTATTTCAATGGGGCCAACGTACCTTTGGATTAGCATCCCTTTCATTACAAATCAAAAGACTCTTGTCCATGGTGATATAAGAAGGATGACTTTATCTCCAACATCAAACTCCAATACCCTTCGACGATTGTTAATGTAGATATTTTTTCAACCATGAGCAGATTTGATGTGTCTTTGTATGACTTGAACCATCTCCATCATCTCTTGCACAAGATCATGTACAAGTATCTTTCTTTCTCCAACTTCATCCCAACAGGTTGAAATTATACATAGAGTTCCATACAGAGCTTCATATGGAGTCATCTGAATACATGATTAGAAGCAATTTTAGTATGATAACTCTACCAATGGGAGATGTGGATATCATACACCTTTGAATTTTATAGGAAAATATCATAGCATATCTTAAAGTGTCTGGATAGACTTTTTAAATTGGTCATCAGTTTTTGGGGTGATAGGTCGTGATGAAATTTAATTCAGTACTCAAATCATAGTGAATGCTTCAGCAGAATTTAGAAGTGAACCTTGGATCACAGTCAGAGACAATTGAGAGTGGAACTCCAAGAAGTCTTAGCACATCCTTTACATATATCTTTCTATTTTGTTCAATTGAGGGGTCTTAACTAATAGAGATAAAATGGGATGTATTGGTGATTCGTTCAACCAAAAATCATATCACATTACTTCCCTTTGATGTCCTCGGGAGACCCGTGACAATGTCCATAATGACATTCTCCCATTTTAATATGGGTATAGGCAATGGTTGCATCATCCCTTTGGGATTTTTTTCTCTACGTTAACATGATTACATACAAATCAACTTGATATGTATTCCATAATCTTTATCTTCATGTTATTCCACCATAATTGTTCTAATAGATCATGGTACATCATGGTTCTCCCAGGATGTATAGAGTATAATTAGTTATGTGCAATGTCCAATAGATCTTTCATTATCTCCGGTGATGAAGGCACACAAAGATGCTTTCTAAACAGAATCACACCATCATTGTCGATATGGGACTCTTGGAACATCCCTCCCTTTACTGCATTCACCCTCTATTGTATCGCCACATCATCTATTTTTTCTTTCTTAATATTCTCTTGAATAGATGGTTGTGCAATCATTTGGGAAAGGTGCGATGTAACCCCTACCATTTTGACTTAGAAATCGATCCTTTTAATATCCATGAAGATATGGCCTTTCTCAATCCATAACATGGATAGAGTAGCAGGTTCCTTTCTTCTTAGAGCATCATCTACCTTGTTCTCCTTTCCAGGATTATTGTGAATAGAGCAATCATAATCCTTTATTAGCTCTAACAATATCATTTGATGCATTTTGATCTCCTTTTCTATGAATATATACTTTAGGATCTTGTGTTCATTGTATATGTCACACTTGTCACCATAAAGGTAGTACCGCCATATTTTCGATGAATAAATAACAACTACCAGCTATATATCATGCATCGTGTAGTTTTACTCTTGGAACATTAACTGTCATGAGGCGTAGGCAATCACATTATCATTTTTCATGAGTATGCAACACAATCCTTTCATTGAAGCATTACTTTATATCAGAAAACATTCTATTCTTTCATGTAGTTTGAGTATAGGTGTAGAGATCCGCCTTCCCTTTAGCTCTGGGAAGCTTCCCTCACATTCTTCCATCCATATATACATTACCCCTTTCCTTGTTAACTTAATTATTGGGATTGAAAATCAAGAGAAATTAATCACAAAATGTTGGTAATACCTAGCTAAGCCAAGAAAACTACAGATTTTTATGACACTAGAGGGCCTAGAACATTCATCAATCGCCTTTTTTTGGAAGGGTCCGCATATATTCTCTCACTTGGGATCACATATCCCAAAAACGGGACATTCTTCGTCAAAAAGTCTCACTTGTGGAACTTGGAGTAAAACTTCTCCTTTCTCAATTTCTCCAACACAAGTCTTAGATGTTCTGCATGTTCATCCTTGCTCTGGGATTAGTTGAAAATATCATCAATATAAAATACCTCAAATTTGTTGAGGTTATGTCTAAATACACTAATCATCAAATCCATGAAGATTGAAGGGGTTTTAGTATGTTCGGAGTTCATTTCAAAAAGCTCGTAGTGCCTATACCTTGTAGGGTTGTTAGTATTATGAATATCTTCCTTCTTCACCATTAGCTGATGATATCCAGAATGAAGATCCACCTTTGATAAATATTTATCTCCTCTAAACTAATAGAACAATTCATCAATACATGTAAGAGGATACTTGGTCTTTATGGTTATCTTGTTGAGTTCCTGATAATCGATATACATCCACATTGTTCCCTCCTTCTTCTTCACAAAGTGCACTAACGCACCCCACGGTGATGCACTAGGGTGTATGAACCATTGGTCCAGATGATCTTATAGCTACTTATTTAAATCCTCCAATTAGATAGGAACCATCCTATTAAGAAACTTTTAGATAGGAGTAGCTCCAGGTATATGTTTTATTGATAAATCTACATCATGATCCGGGGCATGTCTGGGTATCTCTTAGGGAAATACATCACCATATTCCCTCATGATGATTATTTCCTCAAGGTTGACCCTTTCCTTCGACACACCCATTTGGGAGAGGTATGCTCCTTCATAGAGAATCAACACCCACATAGTTGAATGATTTTTCAAAGTAGAATCATGATCTTCCTTGTATTTATAGAGGAGTATGGGATGGTTCAGAATATGAAAAGATGTTTCCTTTTCCCGAAAGTTGATATGTTCTCTATATAAAAAGAGCCAATCCATTCCCATTGCTGCTTCGAATTCCAGTATGGGATGTATTATGATATTCGGTAGAAAAATCATCCCACACACACTAATAGGATAAGATTCATACACTTGGGTTGTAATGATTGCCCTACTTGGTGTTTTTATAGATATCTCTACATGAAGGATTCATGTCTTCGATTTTATAGTTCTAGAAAACTAGAAAGATATAATGTAATTTGTAGAACCAAAATCAAATAATCCTTTTCCATTCATGAGTGAATAACATGTGTACCTTGTATGACTTCATTATAATGCTCCTCATCTACAGTAGTGATGGCATAAGCCTTCCCTTTTTCTATTGTCTTTGGTGGAAGCTAACGTTGATTACCATCAAGAACTCTAGGTTTTGTGCATTGTCTTGAATAGGGACCTAGCTCCTTACAGTTGTAGAATTGAACCATCGGTGGTTATCTCCTGTCTTCCACCACATTTTCCTACCATTTAATGTCTTTTCGACAATCTTGAGCATGTTTTTTATCTTTCCTAAACATGATGCACTTCCATGTCCTTCTGTGGAAGTTCCCATGTTGCAACTTCCCACCTTTTTGGCATGTGGGTCGTTGACTTTTCTTCCCCCAATTGTCATTAGATCCTCCATCTTGAAACTCCATCATTCATTTCATATCAATATAGCCATGGTACCATTCTCCAAACTATATCTCCACTTTGAGGGAACACTGAAAAACTTCTTCATAACTCCAAAAGTCTCCAATTTCAATACCTTTTTGACGCTGTGGTTTTAATCCACTAAATAATCTATCATTTTTCCTTTCACTGTTGATAACTTAACCTGTAGGGTACATTGAATGCCTTGTGAAATTGTCTTCATAAGAAGTGATAGGTTCTCCTTTTTTCTTGAGCTCTATGAATTATCTTTCCATCTTCATGTGAATAGTTCTTTAGAAATACTTTTTAAGAAACGTTATCTTAAAGTCATCCTATTAAATCTCGTCAATTTCATCCCTTTTATTGGTTTTATTAATCAATGACCAACATTGATCATAATCTACATCTATATTATAAAATTCTAGAGTCACATTCTTGGTCACTATATAATGAAGCACAAAACCGATTTTCTCCATGGAATTGACCCACTATGCCGCAACTAGAGGATCAGATGATCCACTAAACATTGGTGGTCATTGCCACATAAAACACTCTATAGCCAGTTACTCCCTCTTTGGTGAAGGATGAAGTTACCCATTATTCAACATAATGTTCATAACTTATGATAGTTTGGTAAGATTCGCCATGAATTTTTGAACTCCACCCCCCCCCCCAAATCATTAGGGATATCATTCAGGAAATTGTTCCATTGGCCCTCGCACGAGTTGTTGTCCTGCATTCTCATGGTTCCCACAATTTTCTAAAATAGAAAAGGTTAGAACAAAACATAAGTTAACAAGCAATGAATAGCTTTTTCATTTTTACAATTTTCAATATAGACATAACTTCTGAGATCCCTATGTAATGATTATTATGTGCATTCTTTTATTTAGTATCATACTAGAGATTTTCTCTATGGTTCCCTAATCATAATTCCAAAATTAAATAAACCATACCTATGATACCAACTATAGAGACCCACCCTTTCCATTATTTACTATTACATGATTTTAAAGATAAAAATAATAATTGTATAACACATAGAGGATCCAAAGGTTTAGTGTCTTGTGATAACTAGGACCATACATAACAATTACAACATCACGAAAAAACATTTATTTAATTCCATCTTCTCTAACGTATTATTGGAGCTTGACATATTATTAGTACATGTATTCACATAAGGTTTTACGTCAAAATTTGTGATCTAAAATCCTAGCAAGAGTATAGATAAGAACAATATAACAATTGGTTTGCATAGTGATAAAATATGAAATGAATCATGACCATGAGGGGAAACATTAATAAGAGACTTGAAATGTGGCAATGCATAAAAATGAAATATCATATCTTAGTGGTTAACTAATCCACATACTTGTGACAAAATCTAGCATCTTGTTCACACATCCTTTCACATTAACTAAAGATATTCATAAATTTACTCAATGCATTGGAGCGCTATATAATTTCAGGCACACCTGTCACATTGAAACCATCATATTGCACTATATAATTCCGGGTGCAACCGTCACATCATAACATTATCATTAAATTGAATTCCACAATGAACATATATAAAAAAACAACCTATGGAAATTAATTGGTTTCATTTCATAAAAACACATTCATAGTCTTCGGGTACCTAAGAGAAAGGGGGAAAACATACTTGATATAATAACCATCAACTTTGATTGAAAATAAAAGGTGTGTTCTGGAAAGAAGAGTTCTTTAGGAAAACATTTTGTTTGACATAAACATGATTGGAAAAAATTTATATCACAGAAAATAAAATATAATTATGAAAAAATTATTTCTATGGAGTAGTCATATCAAAAATGGAGTGAAAGAGGGTGAACCCAAAAAAATGAAAGTTGTGTTGAGGAATTTTCCCCTTACCTTGTATCTGAATGCTTTCTTCACATTAATGTCTTGTATTACCACATTCGATTAATTAATTGAAAATCCCAGAACCTTTTTACATCAATATGACTCATTATCTTTTCATTAAGTTATTTTTTGGTTTTATGGATGGTTAATAATGATTAAAAATATATTGTCCCTGATTGTTTGTTTTATGATTTTCTTGAGCGGTTCACATGTATTCATTAATGGATGTTCCTGTAGAACATTTCTGTACATCCAAAATTGATATGTCATGTTAATAATTATATTCAATAATTTTAAATGATCTTATAATGAATTATATTATATATCATGTGTATAAATCATTTGATAATAATTAAATTACGATTATTTGGGAAAATATTTGTGGTTTTTCGACCACAACGAACTTTTTTTATTAATAATTTTGTAATATGTTCCTATGTTTGATATAGAAAATTAAATAGGACATAATAAATGTAAAATATTCTGTTTAAACAATTAAAATGGTTTCATGACCATATCTGAAGTTAGAGATAGAAAACTAAAACATATCGTTCTTGAAGGTGTTAGATTAACACATCACGAACAACATTATCTTTTATAAAATAAAAAGAATAAGAGAAGGGGGTTTGGGGTATAATATCTCATTCATATAATAAAATTAAACTATATTTATGATACTAGAGTAACCATACCATTTGGACTAAGATAGGTTCGAAGAGAATAAAAAAAGAACCTAAAATTGAAAAGAAATTAAATGAAAAGAGGGAGAGAAATTACCTCTTGAATCCTCCTCTTGAGATCCTCCTTAAGGGACCTAAGATTGGTCTTTAGATGATTCCAGAAGCACTTGGATTCTGGTTAGGGGATATGGAAGATTTTCGGGCTGATTTTAAACATAGTTTGTAGCTTGATTTGTGTGATTAAATGAGGTTTTGAAGGGTGGTATTTATATTGCAGGGGAGTGGGGATTTCTCAATATAAATTTCATTAATTTTTTATTTCCCCAAAAGATCCGGAATAGTGAGTGTTCTATGCCCATGAATAGTAATTTTATCATATTAAGCCAATCCAATTTGGATTACATCAGTATAACATCATGCATGACTCTACAATTATATTATTTAGCTTTTTTTGTAAATTGTGGTTTTTCACTATTCATAAAAAAATCATGTATTTTAGAAAATTCCTAAAAATTCTCCCAACCATTTATCAATGTCTATAATAAAAAAATTATGTGAATTTTTTAAAATTAATTTTCAAAATACGATTAATTTATTTTTAAATTAAAAATGTAATTTCCAATAAAAATATAGTTTTTAAAATATGTGTTTGCATATTCCAAAACATATCTGCATCATGCTATTACTTAAATCCTACATATATACTATCATTGATGAGGTTAATATTAATAAGTTTATATTACTATTAAGAAGGGTAGATAACTATTAATTAGGTTGGTTTACTATTAATAATGGTATGTAACTGTTCACCAAAAATTATGTTTGTTCTATTATACTCAAAAAATCCTCCTGAACAGAACTGTGTGTGTCAGATTTAGAAATTAGAAACACATAAGTGAAAAACTTATATTTAAAGGTCACATATCACTGAGTAGTTTATTATTTTGTGATTTCATGTGATTATTAGAAAAAAATTTCCATTTATAAAACATTCGGTTGTAAAAACAACAGTTAAGGACAAATTAAGTATAATTAGGGACTAGACCATAAAATTAAGGGCCCAATGACCAATCCACTTTTAGAAAAAAAAAATTATGTCCATAGTAAGCCTATAAACAAAAAATTATTGATTTTTGTTAGTTTATTATGAATTTATCGGGTTATAAATTGTGAGGACATAACTTGTTACTAAAAATACCAAAGAAGCCTTTCCCCTTTACTATAAATGGCCACAAACTCTAACTATTCCTCACTCCATTAAATCATTTTATTTTAGTTCATGATCTACCCAAGTAGCCTCTTAAAAATAATCCCTTAATCCTTGAATCCACTCTTTGGAATGAATGACTCTCATGGAATCCTTTTGGCACAAAGCAAAAGGAGTTACCCGATTATGAAGTAACATATTATCTCAAGCTCATTTCATTTATTTTCCTTCTTCACCCCCTAGAATCTATTTATTTCATTATTGAGTGAAAACACCAGTATAAAAAATATAATATAATTTTTATGCCATTTTTCTTATCTACCCATACAAATGCCTCCATCGAATGGATATAGAACATATTGTTTCTTGTGTATAGAGTATTACTACCTCATGAAAAGTTGTTTGTTAATTTTTAATTTACCACAAATCATGGCAGACATTACGAAGGAGAATATACTTATATAGGTCATATATTATATTTAAAAAGTTTTTAACCAGGATTATTTCTTATAAAACAAACATCTCTTTACATTAAATTATTTTTTAATACAGTAATCTCATTTGAGGAAGTGTGGACTACCAACCCTTCAATGTGATGGTATTTGTTTACACACCATATAAAATGTATTAAGGATGAGGTTAATAAAATTATATGATATATATTATATATTCATGATACAATAATGATAATATATACACACTCACACAGATATATATATATATATATATACACATATGTCATTTACATACTTTCATTCAATACGACAATAAAGATGGAATCAATGTTCATTAGAATATACAGATTACTGTCTCCATGATTGGCCTATTCCATTTCATAATCATATATTATATAGATTATTATAATTCTTATATAATGTATATACTTGAGGTTTATATAATGTATTTCATTGTAGAATCATTATATATGTATAAGGACAACATATATAAAAAATTAATATAGATGCGAAGAACAAAGTGAATATTACCTAATGTAAAACATTAACATAGGATTGTTAACATAATGGTTAATATAAGGTCATAATCAAACAATATATAGTATTATTTATATGTATATTCTAATGTAAAAAATGTATCATAATCTTATATTTATTATACATGATTCTTGTTTTAGTACGAAGAGAGTCAAGACACAAGGTAATGGGATTTCATCTCACATTTAATTTGAGTGAGATACATGTAATGTTCTCCACTCGCTTTTTTTGTGTGTGGTGTATGTACTGCCCCTAATTTTTTTCTTTGTGGAATATTATTATATTTATAGTTATTTTCATGTCCATATTATTATCCTTATTTCATGGGGTTGAAGGTTCAAAATTTACCAAATCAATAAAATAGTTTTGTCAAAATTTTCCCTCTTTGAGACTCATGTTTTGTTATGAACCAATAATCCTTTTTAAAGTGTATATAATTACAATTTATATGTTATATCTTGAATGTACTTATTTTGTGATATTTTGTGTTTCATTTAATTTCTTTTTCATTCATGGACAGTAGTATCCCATGCTACCATGTTATATGTGTATTTTGAGACAATTTCATTGTTTTCCCAGATTATTTATATTTACGATTCCTTTGATGAAATAGTATGATCCATCACTAATGAATATTGATGAGTTTCCTAATAATATATTATTTAATGATGTACTAATATACTGGTACCATGTTGTACCCTTTAGTACATATGATAGTTGATAACGTGTTTCTATGAGTGATCGACTTTATCATCCCATTGGTCATGAATCTATGTTTTTTAAAAAGGGTTTCTAAAAATATTATACCATTATCCTATAATATCTAAAAGAATTTTTTTTACCTTTTTCCCTTTTTCCAATATATTAAATGGAATATTCTTGTCACATTGTAAATAATGAATTTTTTCTAACTTTTTAAGCATACAATAGTAATGTTCATTTTACCTCGTACAACGTATACAGATATACCAACCATCATTCCATTGAAGCATACTTTATATTTTTAAATGGATCATATTTATGAATATTTTAAATAAATTATTTTTCATTAAATATTGTTTTAAAAATATTTTCAATCCTTATTTACATGTTTAAAATTTTTTATCAAGAAATCATTTTCAAAGCATTTTGAAGCATCCTTTATAAGTTTTCAAGTAGAATGGGATTTAATTTTTTTAAGATAATTTATCTGTTTTCAATGTGTTTTTAAATAAAACTGTTTTAAAAATGTTTTGAAAAATATTTTAAATGTTTTCATGGAAAATGTATTATCAAATTAGTTAATATGTTTTCATGTTATTTTCTAAAAAAATAAAATTTCAAATGATTTTATGTATTAAAAATTATTTTTCAAAATAGAAATGATAATTTTCTCCTAAATTTTTTTAAAGGATATTTTGAAATTATTTTCTATATATGATAACATATATTGATGTTCTTAATTTTTTCTAGGATATTATCTAATTTTTGTACTGATATCCATTATATTAATGAGTTATTCTTAATGTAATGACCTTTATGTAACCCATTTCTCCTTCATGGGTTATGTGTACGTGAAATCTGTTTCTCTATTATGGGTTAATATTTTGATGAAATTATTATGAAATCTTAATCATTTTCCTTATGTAATGATATGTTTTCATGTTTATGATAATCATTTCATTTTTAGGATAATGATATGTTTTTTTAATATCTTTTGGATCATGTATGTATGATTTCATTATTGGATGGGTGGGACCTATATCTCCCACCAATGCATTGGTTGATGTTCTATATATCATGAGATAATCTAGGATGGTATTTCGAGTTGTAACGTCCCAGTTCTAGAATCCACCTAGAGGCGCCCTGTACCCGGTTGGTCACATGGCCTCAAGCGCATTTCCCCGAATGTCATATGATGTCGACTAGCAGTGAGGGCCTTGGGTGTGATAGTGGGGAAACTATGCCCTCATTGGGAGAGTATATAAAAAAAGTAAACAAATATATACAATAGCGGAAAAAATAAATATCCAACAACAATAAACAGTGGAATACATGATCAATAAACAAATGGAGAACATATATATATAATTATTCATGATACATATGTCTTGGAAAAAATCCAAACAAGTAAAAATGCTGGAATACAACAGTGCTAAACCAAAGTGAAAAAGAAAGCAGATAAACTCCTCAACATCACAAGCCATAGCTTGGTCACATGCTCTCCCGCCCCATAGAAAATCATGTACTTGAAGTAGAAGGGGGATTTACCTTTTTTATACTTGCAACAATATAATCTTTTTGGGCCCAAAAGCATGGCCCAAACAGGATGTGAGACTAAATCCCAATAGGCAACCACCCAAATATCTGTTACTAACAGTCAGTGAATATATGGTAGGTAAATGTACAAAAATAGTAAACAGTATGGTGGTCAGCAGTAAACAGTTCCACAATTCATAAAATCAATCAAGCACAGTAACCCTATAAGAAGTTCACAAAGCCTATCCTCTCTAGTTAAGTATATGAAGACTCTCTGAGGAAGCACTCACAGTCAATTCTTCTTATTTCCTAACGTAGTCAGGAACTCTATGAGGATGCTCACGCAGTCAATTCAACTTATAGACCAAAGTTCAAGGACTCTTTGAGGATGATCACTCGGTCAATTCCCCTTATATCCTATGTTTTTGAGACTCTCTGAGGAATCACTCACCGTCAATTCCTCTTATAGACTAAAAGTTCAAGAATAAAATCTAAGATTGTACAAGGAAGCACACATGGTTAATCCCCTTATAATCTAAATAAATTATGGAATCTCTATGAAAGCTTGCTCG
This sequence comes from Viscum album, assembly GCA_963277665.1. Classification (NCBI taxonomy): domain Eukaryota; kingdom Viridiplantae; phylum Streptophyta; class Magnoliopsida; order Santalales; family Viscaceae; genus Viscum; species Viscum album. The sequence goes on along the minus strand of OY728152.1, from coordinate 1,612,861,344 downwards.
TTCAATTCCCCTTACAGCCCAATGTGGATCTAGGCTCTCTGAGGTTGCTCACTCAATCAATCCCTCTTATAGTCAATTGTTCTCAAAGACTCTCTATGAAAGATCACCCAGCCAATTCCCCTTATAGTCTACTACATAAGGTTCTCACAGCCCTGTGTAGGTCAACAAGAATAGCAGTGTAATATGGCCATGTAAACCAACAGAACTACTTGGATAATAGTCTACAGTATAACAAGCATGTCAGAATATAAACTCTCCATCCTACAACAACATGCATGGAAAACAAGCTTGGCAGCCTAACTGGCTAAAACATGACCAAAAGGTCATAAACAGAACATGCAAGGGAAAAAAATCCAAATCAAAGTATTCAAACCAATTCATATCCCAATTACCTCTACACAAGTATACAATAATGGTACGAAAACAACATGGGTAAAATGGTAAACACGAAATACCCAGTTGAAGGGTATTGGTGGGATTTGCACATAATAATCAATGATGTTGAATAGAAAGGCACAAAAAACCTACCTCAGGGTTAATAGGTCACTATATGTGAACCTCGAAGATTGAATCTCCCAAAAATTGTCAACGATCTAAAAAAATATAAAACATTCAACCCCCGATAACTCACGAAAGGGGAGAAATCATGAAACAAGGCTCAAGAAGAAGAGAGAAACAACTGAATGTGATTACAATGCACCCAACACTGTTCGATTCAGAGGAAAGATGGAGGCTCAGGGGTTAATCGAAGATCAGTGTCTGTATGGAGATCTTGTTGCTATGGGACCAAAAAGAATAAAATTCCGGTGATTAGACGTGAACCCGATGTGTTTAATGAAAAAAAATACAAGGCATGTACTATTGGAGTACATGGAGTGTACTCACCTTTTCCATAGACCCCTTTAAGCGGCCTCCAAGTCACTCCCACACAGCTGTGTGTGTGACTACTACACGGCTAGCACACGGCCTTCTATGGAAAGGATGTAAATGGTGTGTACACATAAAGTACACTGCATGTACTTAGAAAATTTCCATAATTTCATTTTTCCTCAAAAAAGATAAAAAAAGGAAAAACAAATATGAAAAGAAGATCTGGGTACATAAAAACATCCCCATTAAGGGAATTATTCCCTGAATTTCCCTAGCATAGGGTAGAAGAATAAAACCCTGAACAACTCCAGCAACTGCACTTGTACATCAGCCTCCCTCTTTGATGCCTCGTCTTGTACTCGCATGTGATTCCATAGCCCGCGTAATAGTGGAACAGACCAGCCACAATGATCATTTGTACTCTAATCAACTATACATATTGGATGATCCTCAAACAACGCATCCACTTTGAGCTCGAACACTTCTGGATGAATGACATGAGACAGGTCTGAGAAGTAACGTCAAAGACGAGAAACATGGAAGACGTCGTACATAGATTGGTACCTCTTAGGTAAATGCAACCGATAGGCAACCAGACTAACATTCTTCAACACCTCAAACAGCCCGACGTACCTCAGTGAAAGATTACACTATCTCGTAACCCTATTGAGTCCAAACCTATGTGTGACATGCAGGAAAACCTGATCCCTGACCTCAAACTCCAGAGGTCATCTACGCTATCAGCATAAGACTTCTGTCGATAATGTGTAGTATCCATCCTCTTCTAAATCTTTTCTATCTTCACTATGGTCTCCTAAACAAGACTAGGTCCCAGCAAAGCTACCTCTCCTGCCTCCAGCCAACATAAGGGTGGTATTAATATCATACTGTACAAAGCCTTATAAGGTTCCATCAGAATAGTTTCTTGAAAACTATTGTTGTAGGAAACCTACACAAGAGGTATACGATTCTACCACGAACCAACAAAATCCAAGATGCATGCTCAGGGCATGTCCTCATGCACCTGAAGATATTTTCCTAACAGTCAGTTAATAAATGGCAGGTAAATGTACAGAAAATCGTAAAGAGAAAGGTTCTCAATAGTAAACAGTTCCACATGTCAAACAATCAATCAATCACAGTAACCCTCTAAGAAGTGCACACAACCAATCCTCTCAGGTTTAGTATACGAAGACTCTATCAGGAATCACTCGCAGTCAATTCCCCTTATAGTCTATGTTAGTCAATAACTCTATGAGGAAGCTCACACAGTCAATTTTTCTTATATCCCCAAGGTCATGGACTCTCTAAGGAAGCTCACTCTGTCAATTCACCTTATAGCACAGGTCATTCATAGACTCTCTGAGGATGAACTCACCATCAATCCCCCTTATAATTTAAATATTTCAGGAATTAAATCAAATACTCTCTATGAAATCTCACGCGGTCAATCCCCTTATAGTCTAATGCAATAAAGGACTCTTTGAGGAAGCTCGAACGGCCAATTACCCTTCTACCACCATGTGGTTATAGGCTCTCTGAGGATTATCACCTGGTCAATCCCCCTTATTGCCAAAAGTGCTCAAAGACTCTCTGATGAACCTCACCCGGTCAATTCCCCTTATAGCCTACTACACAAGGTTCTTAGGGCACTATGTAGGTCAATGAGCATATCAGTGTAATATGGACATGTAAATCTACATAACTATTAGGATAACAGTCTAAAACATAAAAATCATTTAATTATATAAACTCTCCATCCTACAACAAAAGGCATTCAAAATAGTCAAGGCAGCCATACTGGATAAAATAGGCCCAAACGGTTGTAAATAGAACATGCCAAGGAAAAAAATACAAAACAAAGAAATAAAACCAATTTATATCCAAATTACCTCTACAAAAGAATACAAGCATGGAAGGAAAACAACAGAGGAAAACGATAAACCCACAATTCCCCGTTCTAGTGTATTCATGGAATTTGCACATAATACTCAACGAAATTGAATGGAAAGGCACAAACCACATACCTTGGGGTAAGGAGGTCACTATATGTGAACCTCGAAGCATGAATCTACATAGAACGTTGAAGAACTATGAAAACGTATAAATTTTCATCCCATTATAAATCACAAAAGAGGAGAAATCTTGAAACAAGGCTCAACTAGAAGATAGAACTCACTGATGTTATTCCAACGCAACCAACAATGTTTGATTCAGAGGATGGATATATTCTAGGGGGTTATCAAAGATATATGGTCATACGAACCACTTGGTCAAACGAGACTTAAAATTAGATCATTCAGGTGATTAGACATGACCCCAGTGTGTTTAATAAAAAACAAAATACACGGCATGTACTTTTGGAGTACACGATGTTTACTCACCTTTTTTGTACTCTGCTTTATGCAGCCTCCATGTCACTTCCACATGTTCATGTGTGTGACTAATACATGGCTAGCACAAGGCCTCTTATGGAAAGTAATTAAATGGTGTGTACTCATAAAGTACACGACATGTACATAGAAAATTACAAGAATGTCCTTTTTCCTCAAAAAACGACTAGAAAATGAAAAAACATACCTGAAAAGAAGATCCAGGTTCTTACAGGAATGAAACATGACTTCTATGATGTCAACGGGGGTGAATCAAGACAATTAATATGGTAGGAGGAGTGACCCCGTGATACTATAATAGCCATGGGAGTTAACCAAGAATACAAATATGGTATGGGGAGTGAACTTATGGTACCATGATGGACATAGGAGTAAACCATGACAACTACGATGGCCATGGGAGTGAACCATGAATACTATGATGATATAGGTATTGGACCCTTATTACAGAAATGGTCTTCGTAGTGATTCCTTAGCAACTATGAAAATCATTATACGTTTATGTGTTTTCTGCAATATTGACTTCTTATTCATATCTTATTCTTTCAATGATTATTCTATTTATTACATATGATTATAGACTTATGAACATCTAATATTTATGGCATAATTTTAGTTATGATCATTGATATACAGTGTATGAAATATTATTTATAGGATCACCTTCTCATACCCATATACTCATGCTTATACATACATTTCTCCCTTGTTTTCCCTTACTGATCATTTGAGCTCACCACTTTTATGTATCTTATCCCCCAGGTTATGATGATAAGTACTATGTTTGATATTTTAAGGAAGGATTCTATCCAGGAAGCATGTCATGGGAGATGATGTAGCTCCCATATGTAACTGTGTTTATGTTTCCATGATCACAAAGTAAGTATACCAAATATGTTCTTTGGGATCTTGTGTGTAGATTGTTTAAGTATTAAAAAAATGTTATGTAATGTAATTGTATTGAAAAGAAATGGTCTCTATAGAATGATCATATTGTACAATCACTCTGATGACTAAATTAATTGATTTTTACATTACAAGATAAAATTTTTATGTTTGATGAAATGTTTTTCCTTTATAATTGTGTGTCTCTTTAAAATGATATGATTAGAAAATAGAAATGTTAATATTTTTCAATATTTATTTCTTGTGATATTTCAAAATTAGTTTCCATCATCAATAACATTATTTTATGCTACAAATAATCTACCAAGGATACTATTCAAGGGTATTATCCTTATTATCATTATAGATCATTTATATTTATTATTTCATGATTTTTATGAAATCCATTTATTTTCCACTGGTAATGAAAAGATGGAATTTTTATGAAACCCATTTCTTTTCATGGTTTTTGACACGTTGAATGATTTATTCTATATTGGGACCCATATTTATGTTTTTAATTATTTTATGGGTGGGACTTATATCTCCCATAAATATATTGCGTAAAGGGGGATAACCCTATAGAGTTAGAATTTTTTACTTCTTACTTTCTCATTCCTTTATTTTGGGAAATCACAAACACCATCTTAAAACTATACATACTATCTTTTTATATTCCAAGTGACTTAGTATTTTTGTTTGAAAAAATTACTTTCTATCATAAATAGATATGTTAGTAATGTATTATGAATATAATCATTACATTAATAAATGTGAGCCATTATACTGAAAGTGTTCATGGTCTGTTAAAACGAACTTTTTACAGACTAGTTGTTAGACATATGTCATATCTACCTAACTTAAAAATGTATTGACCACTAAATAAAAAATTTCACCAATTATTCATACTAACCATCATTCAATTCATTATATTGATAGTCAATAAGTATGTCTATCTTATATAGTAAAGTTTATTATCAGAGTACATAATAATAGTTTCTATCATACATAAAAATCATTTACATTGTAATGGTGTGAAAGTAATAAATTGTCAATCATTCATTCATATATGATAATTCAAGAACTATTTATCCAAAGTCACTGCAAACAAATTATAAATAATAAAATGGGTGATTTACCTTCAAATATGGTCACTTGAAGATTTTATAGAGGATGCATTTCACAACTCAAGTCATCTAATGTTTACCCTATGGGAAAATCTCATTCCTAGCCATAAACATTATTTTTATAGTTGTCATTATAATGAATCATTGTCAAATATTTTTCCATTAGATCATATTCATTTGTATTTTTCATCAAATCATTGCTATGATCGATGGATTTGAGGATAGAATTATAGATGATGATCATAATATAAAAGGATTTTAGGGATTGGAAGACATAGTCCAATCATTATATCACGGACATTCCTTGTATGGAAAGAAAGAACATTATAGGAGTTATAATATTTTGGATACAATTAGTCAAGGTTATTAACTGACATTATACTTATGGTAAAAAGAGTGAAATATTTTAAATATAGAATCTATATCATCTTAAATTTACTAGTTATTACATTTCTTATTTTTATATCAATTTTTTATTCTATTCATATTATGCAAAAATGTTCCTTTATAAATAATTGTTATCAATTAGTTTATTAGTGTAAGTGTTATAATGATTAAAACATACCCTAATATAATAATATGATTTGTTGTTCTGATTTTGAAACATTGATCATCAGATCATCTATGTGTCTGATCATATTAAATCAGGATGTATATTTTGATTAGTTTAGTTTTTTTAAACTACAATTCACCCACCCTCTTGTAATAGTATATTCATTGCAAGATACTCTTATGAACCAAAAATTGTTATTTGGGAATCATCTGCAATAACTTCCTGGGGTATTACTTATACTCTAATTGGACAGTGTATCTTGTTTTGAAATAATCTTCTTGTTTATAAAACATGTTACACTAATGTGAATTTAAATAAAAATAGTTTCTATTTTGAAAGGATGTCTAGTCTAAATATTGGAGTATTGTAGAGATATAATTCAAACAATATTATTAACATTGTAGTTGATAAATTCATAATGATTATTGGGATGTATGAGATTCATGATAAGGATGTTTCTTCTCTTAATAATGCTTTGATGTTTTAGTACTATAAAACAAAAAAGTAATAAAAATGCTTTATTTTTTTTATATTATAAGTAATGTCTATACATAGATTTCATCCTTTGAAAAATCCAAAATTATTTGAAGAATGTTGAAAGTAACAGATTTTTGTATATATAATGATATTGAAATACGAAGAGCCATGATTAGAGATGATTTCTTGGTGGATTATTTTTTAACATTTGAAACCGTAGCCTATATTCACAAAAGATTCATGATAATTTTCTATAGTTTGTATTATATTGGGGAATAATTTCATGGTGACTATTTTTGTATAAAATATTATTGTTATAATTCCGAATGAGTGAGAATCTAAAAGAACTCTTTTGAATGACATATGGATAATTACAAATCTAACTTTTGATGGAATAATTTAAACCCAAAAGAATTGCGATATATCATTTAAGAGTGTGTTTGAAATTATACAAAAAATGGAAGAGATTTTTAACAACTCCTTCTACTATTGTTTCTAAATTTTATTTATAATTGAAAGTAGTAATTTCTATTGAGAAAAATATATTTGTAACTGAATTTGATTTTATTTATTTATCAGCTTATGAAAAAGAATTACCTGTCATGTACGAAAAATGAAAAAGATTGTGGGAATGAGTGAGATTCATTACAGGTTATAAAAATTTATAAAATACATGAATGATCATAAGGATTCCGATGTCATATGTTAGGAAGATATGAATGTAGTACACATCACACCATATTTTCCATAGTTGAAAATAGAATAAAAAAGAGAAATAAACGTAGATAGAAATACCAAGATGTATTATAAGAGTAATAAAAATATAATTCTTAAATATTTTAACACAATGAGATATAGTGTTGAGGATTATTTATAAATTTCACCATGTAATTATTGTTAATGTTAGAGGAATAATGGAATACTTGGAAAAGTTTGTATGGTAAATAAATTTGTTGTGGGTAAGGTACACATTGGTAAATCCCTTACCAATTTATCATTAGATGAAAATTATCCAGAAATTGATAATTTTAAAAATTAAATATATTCCAATGAGTAATATTACATAGTAGAAGATAACAGCTAACAACGTTATGATGTAGTTTCAAGGTTTTATAAGACTTAGGAAAAAGAACATTGTAAAATTTTCAAAAAATGATATAATGCTGGTTCTATTCTTCCTAAAGAATATTAAAGGATAACTATTTTAAATAATTAAATATTCTATATTTATAATTTTTTTTATAAAACAATATTTTAGAAATATATTATTTCAAATTAATATGAGAAAAATATTTTTGACAATAAATTACAAAATGATATTGATAAACGTATTTTAAATAATATATCTAATGAGGATAAAAAATTTCTTTCAAAATATAATATGTTGTTTCTTCTCTGAATAATCATTTATCCATTTATAAAATAGGCTTTCAAAACAATGAAAAAATGAATTTTAAAATAATTCCTCATTGTAATAATTTTAGAATTAGTTTTACTCATAATCAAAATGTGTTTCATTACAATTAATTTTCTCCAAAAGTGGACAATTTTTTCCGACGTTTTAAATTTGAGGACAATAGAAAAGTAAATTTTATTTAAATAAAAGTGATTTTATAGGACTTCATAATGATATTTTTCTGAGGAAATTTTTATTCCCCAAAATAAAAAAATTTAAAAAAAATTGTTACAAAATTTATTGTTTTTTGATAATACTGGACCCCAGATGGATTTCATTATGAAAATATAATTCTATTGTTTTCAAAGAAATAATGAAGTTATAAAAAATGGTACATTGATATTAAATTTTTTAGATATATGACAATAAATAAATATTTCATTAAGAATATTATCATGTTGAAAAGTGGTAAAATCTCATTATGAGACAATGCTTAAAGAGAGATCATTGGAATATGTATCATTTTACATCATAAAAAAGATATTATTTCAAAAATATTATTTTCAATAGGACATAATAATATCCTTATAGAAATAAGTCAATTATGAGATGATGTTTATCATGTTTACTTTACAAATGTTAAATGCACTATAAATAGTTCAAAATATGTATTTATTCATTCTACTAATCAACATATCAGTTTTTACATAGTAATCATAGAAGACCATAAGATCCATGACATACCTTGTCATAGTGAAATGGAAGATCAATGTTAGTTACAGAATATAATTATAGGACACTATAACATTATAAACATATCTATGTTGACAATGAAATGAGTTTTATGGATCTACAAGAACATAGGTTCCTTAATTTTTATAGTAGTGATCCTTATTAATATGGTAATAAAAATAACACAGTTTTTAAATCTATTAGTGAAGTCTCAATATATAATTATTTTTCGTTAGTGTACATGGAATTTTTTGGTCTTATACAAATAAGATGTATTGGTGAGAAATATTATTTATATATTTTTAGTTGATGATTGCATTAGATACAGTACGGTTATATTCTAACAAGAAAATCTGAATCCTTTTTTATTTTTAAATATTTAAAGAAAGGGTTAAATATGATAAAAACATCCCTTTTATAACTATTCATAATGATCATGTTGGATAATTTGAAATCACTTATTTTAAAACTATTCGTAGAAATAAAAGATCTGAAATAACATTTCAGAACCTTGAACATCACAGAAAAATTGTTTAGTTTAAACACAATATAGTGTTATTCATTAAATTAATAGATCCATGTTGAGTGAATAATATTTTTCTAAAAAATTTTGGGATGAATAATTTAGTATTAACTATTATACTTTAAAGATAGTTGTAATTATAAATTTTCTCAGTAAAACTCACTATGAGTTGTGGATAAGAAGAAAACCAAAAGTTTCCTACTTCAATAATTTTGGTTCAAATGTATTTATTTAGAATACTAAAGGAATCTTATATAGTTTTGAATTAAGATAATCATATGGAATATTTTTATGTACTTATACCACTTATAAAAAATAAAATGTTTTTAAATTAATTTCATATAAATTTGAAGTAAAATTTAATGTTATGTTTGATGAAACTGATCCTTTTGTTTTAAAACAACCCCATCCTACATCATATGATGTTATTTATAAAAAGTATTTTAATCATTTGTATTAATTTTATTTTAATAAATATATAATACCATAATGTGATTATTACTTTTATCCTTGGGATGATTTTAAGCATAATTATTAATAACTAACATTTGAAAACCCACGAATTTTGTTGACTCTTGGGTTTCATCTTGGAGAATTCATCATTATGATGTAGATCAACCAGTTTGTTCTAGAATTTTCATAATAAATAAAATTTAACATCTAACATTCTTATCTGAAATTTTAATGTAAAAAAATTAATGAGGCTTTAGGTGGAGAGGATTGGATAAATTAAATGAATGGTGAACTCATTTACTTTTAAATGAACTAACTCCAAACATTAGTTTAACAACCTAATGAATCATATATAATATGAGTAAAATCGGTTATAGAGAATAAATGTTATTAAAATAGAATAATTTTTATATATAAATATAAATTGTTTTATATGGGTGATAATCAATAAGAATGAATAGATTACGAAGAAACATATTCACCGGAAACTGTAATTTAACCTATTTGAATACTTCTAGCCTTTATAACATTCATTAATTAGAAAATACTACAAATGGATGTAAAGTGTCACTTCTATAATGGATTTTTACATGTGGATGATTATTTTGAACAACACTTAGTTTTGAAAATAAAAAACATTCGGAACATGTTTATAAACATACCAAATAACTATATGGTCATATAAAATCCCTTGTAGAATTTTATGATGGTTTTACTTGATTTCTGTTAAAAAAATTAACAATCGAGCTGTGGATCCAACTCTATTTATAAAATTTTTTAATATAAATATTTATATGCTACAAATTTATATGAATGAAATTATAATTATTTCAACTAAAAAATCGTATACATATTCCTTATTGGATCTTATGAAATATGTTTTTGTAATGCGTATGATGGTTGGGGTACAATATTTTCATGGTTTTAAAATTTCCCAAAAACTGGAAGGATCTTTTGTATATCAACATATGTAAATAAACTATTTACATAGAAAATATGTATACAAAAATACTAAAAGTAATAGTATTCCCACTAGTACCTCAAATACATTAGATCTTGACGAGGTTGGGAAACATGTTGATCAAAAAACATTTAATGGTTTGATTAGAAGAATACATTAATTGACTTATAGTTATTCAGATTTAATTATTTCATTATTCATATGTGATATATATAAAAAATAATCTAAAATAATCACATATAATTATCTTAAATGAATCATTATATTTCTTTAGAAAATTGATGAATTAATTTTACTTTATTCAATATGAAATTTTCTCAAACTGAAATGTTATTAAGATTTAGAATTAAGAGGATGTAGAATGGATATGAGAAATATATCATGAACTATTAATTTCATAGGAGACTATTTATTTTATTGGTCTTGTATGAAACAACAATCAGTATCACTGTCATATACTAAATATGATTATATAGTTGTTGGAAGTTGTTGTGCTCAGGTGTTGTGGATTAAACACACACTCACAATCAACAACACGAGTTTTATAAGAAATGTAATCCATTTTGACACCATATGTTCCATTACATTATGAAAAACCCCATCACATCACCCACGTGATAAACTAATAGATATATAGAACCAATTTCTTCATAATCACACACTTAATGGAAATGTAATATTAAAATTTATCACAACACAAGATCAACTTGCTTATATTATTATGAAGAAACTTACTTTAGACCAATTTGAATACATTAATGAGATGCTAGGAATGATCAATGTAAAGTGATCATTAATATCTACATATTTTTTTTAAAAAATATCCTTACCTTAATATGCTCATTTTAATAGGGGAAGAAAATATTTTTCCTAAAAATTTTATTTCTTCATTAAACATTTAGTTTTCTATAAATATAATTTTTTCAAAAAAATTTGAATCATAGAGACTTTTTTGGACACAAATTATTATAAAATTTTCAGAGATAGAATTATAAAATTCATTTCCAGAATAAATAATTATTAAAAAATTTCTCAAATTAATTTTTTTTATAAATTTATAAATTTATTATTTTTCATTTTATATATTATTTAATTAGTTTTAATTTTATAACTATTATAATTAGTTTTTATAATAAATTTATTTTAATTAATTTTCATTTTAAAAACAAAGAATAACATGTCACTCATTCCCATGATGCTTACTACTTTGAATGGAACACTTATATTGTTTTAGTTTCTTAACTTTTTCATTACATTAGTTTAAAATAGTTTTTGTGATTATTATTTTAGTATTTTTATAATGAAAATTTATTTTTTTTAAATATAAAATGTTTTTCCAATAAGAATGCTTCTCAGTTTGATAATATTTATCCTAACATTGAGATTTCAAATAATCATTTAAATCAATTTTTGATTAAATAACCATCATCTGATCTGATATGGTTTAATTTAAATCACTGAAAGTATTTTGGAATATGATGTGATTTTCCAATACAAATATACAGGTGGGTCACCCCATTATCCCACATCAATTATCATTTTTTTGTTCCTAAACTCTCATACCCATATATTCAGTTATTTTGATACATTTTCTATTTATATGATCATCGTCTCACTTCTCATTAAAATGAAACCAAAGAAGAATATGCAAAATGGTATTTATTTAGATAACGACGAACCAAGTGGCCTTTTATTGATATATGATATTACTCTCAAAAGTATTTTTTTATGAGGAAGTGATTTTTTTTAGAGATTCCATATAAATATTTCGATCTATTTTTTTCTAAAATGTTTAAGGAGTCCTAAACCTCTATTCTCATTGTGAAATAATAAACTAACGATAGAGTCCCTATTGCTATGTTTTCAAGAGATATTATCTTTTATTTTTTAGAGTATCACACTTTGTTGGTGTTCCTTCTGATGGTGAGGCATATTTTCTATCACACAAGGTATCATACACACTTGGATGTTTCGTGAAAAAATAATGCTAAATCATCATTTTTTCATACTATCAAAAAGTAGGGAGATTTTCATATCTATAACTAGAAAATAGAGTAATTTATTTGTGGATGAATTTTTATATAATCCCATTGATGGGTAAAAATGATATGTAAAAATTCATTGTTGTCTTTGTTCTATATTACGTATTCAAATATGAGGAAAATGGACTTAGTGAGATATATTTTCATTATAGTGGATAATATCAACTGTGATTCACAAAAGTTGATGAATATCCTGTTTCATGAATTAATCGGTAAGTTAATTGTGATATTTGTGGATCATTTTAATTTAGAAAATATATCTTAACCAGTAAGATTAAATATTTAATTCTTTACTCAAGGTAAAATTTTGAGAATGAAATTGTTTTTAATTATAAATCAAAATATTTTGTTGAAAATGAAGAAATTAAATTATCAGAGTCACATCCATCAATTAATATGGAGGATGTTAATAAAATGTGGATGGCACAATATTACCCCAATTTTGACATAGGATATAAAATAAAATGATGTATGTGGATTTTTAAAACCTCGTCATTTATAAGGAATAAAATAAACCAGGGGATCCAATGTTTGGAATCGATCTAGTTAATCCAATGACTTTAATAATATGTATAGTTTATCACTTGAAATAAGAATACAAGAAAATTAAAAATAAATTGTGGTTGAAAGAAGAATAAATTTGAGGCAGTGTGTTGATATTTATATAGAGATCATATGGGAATCTAGATCTATAACTTTCACCAATCCATCAATTCAATCCTAATATTGAAATTATATTTGAATGAACAATTTTTTTTATCAGGTGTCCCATCCGTTTCTAATATTGGAAAATAAATAGTTGAAGTGGTACCATAATTTGTACCAAAAGAAAAATTAGTCTAAAAATTGAATGAATGATTGTTCCCTAAACTACAGGACAATTAGAGATAATTCATGAATAAGTTGAAGAAGAAGAAAAATTAGTTTTAGAAAATGAATAATAATAATAAGTGATGGATGTAAAGGAAGAAGCGAATTAAAAATAATCGAAGATAGAAAAATTATCAAAATAAAAATATTCATCAAAATCAACCACATCATCCTTATTTTTAACTTCCCTTCATGATAAGGATGAAAACATTGAAGGATCCCAAGAAAATTATGCATCCTTAGAATAAAAAATTCATCCACAAAAGAAGAAGGAATGCATTCCTAGAAGGAATAAGATTAGGATAGAGATTATTTAAAAATAATTATGAAAAATTAAAATCTTATAATGATGTTTATGTTTTTGAAATATTAGATGATAAGAAATTTTTTTAAAAAAAGTAAAAGAGAAATATGAGGTAGTTTTGAAACATAGTGCCAATTCATCATAACTGAAACCTAAGAAAATGTCTTTTCGTTCATTAGATTGGGAGGAAACCATTGGATTTTTTTATTTGTATTTCCTAGAAATTGAAAATGTATAAATAAACCGTTTTATATTTTTATATTTGCCTATAAAAAGATTTTTATTTAATGATTTTGGAGCGAATACATTTCACAATTCAAGTTTTCTAATGTTTTCTATGTTTTAATATATTTTTCCTAGTCATTGTAATAATTTTGAGATTATTAATTCAATAGAATATTTACTAGGGTTATTTTATTTAAACAAATATCATTCATACCCTACGTCTGATCATTGCTATAATAGAGGGCTTTGGGGATAAGATGATTTTGAATTTGATTTGTCAGATTGTGGGAATCTCGAGATTTAGGTATAAACATCGATCATCATATCGAGGGATTCTGGGGATTGGAAGATAGTGTCTAATCATTGTATTTAGGTTCTTGTTGGTAAGGAAACACAATCCTTTAGATGCTGTAAAATTTTTTGGATACATTTAGTAACAATTATTGGATATCTTTACTATAATGGTTAAAATAGTGAAATCTTATAAATATTTATTATAAGTAATTCTTACTTTTACTAGTTATTGTATTTCATGTTTTTACCCTTAATTATTATACTGTTAATATTACGATGTAATGTTAGATTGAAAAATAATTATTAATAATTGTTTTTATCGATGTATCTATGATAACGATTAAAAATAATCTTTAATATAATTATATTCCTTTTCATTCTGATTTTGACACTCTAATCTAAAGATGTTTTCTGAGATTGATCATTTTAATTTAGGAGGAATTGGGTTTTTTATGTTTTCATTTTTTTAATCTAGGATTGAACCCCTTAACCTTCTATAATATTATGTCTATCATAACATACACTTTTGATAAAAAATCTCATGAGGTAAATGTGTTTTGTTTGAACCTGATATCATGTTCACAATTATATGTGTGTTCTTGGTTTTCATATCTATAAGTGAATGTGTGGACCTTCATTTCATTTCTATAAGAGTTTTCGTGAAACTATATTCATGTTCATAATTTTTTCCTCAATATAATGAGTGAAAACGTTTCTATTTATTCATGTTAAAAAATAATACGTTTATGTGTATGCCAAAATTTCATGTATTGTGCACTAACAACCTTTATTCCCTGACATATGGTTATGATCATTGATAGAGAGGGTATAATTTTCAAATATTATGTTCAGGTCTATATGTCCTCATGATTATATTATAATTTTTATCTTCCTTATTTACATGTACTAAGCATATGGGATCACCCTTTTCTTATGTTTAATTTCCATAGGATATAAAGGAAGGTATTTTGTATGACATAGGAAAAAGAGTTTTGTGTTTTTAAGGAATAAGTTGGAAATGATGTAGATCCTGTATAGTTCAATTAATTTTTCCTATTCTCTAAAGACACAAAACCCATATGGTTTTTGTGGGGTTTTATATGATATGTAAATAATATTAATCTTTTTTATTTAATATATAGGTATTAATTGAGTGGGTTATTGTAGTTTCCCTCTCCTAAACAAGAGAGAGGCTGAGAGAGAACCCAAATTCATGGAATAGGCTTCCATGTATTTTTTTGGCTAAAATATATTTTTATACTATGTATTAAGTTTCATTAATTATACAATAGTTCCTTTGGAAGCATAACCTTCATAAGCACCTAAAAACATATTGTATTCTTACTCATTGTAGGAATTAAAAATATTTCATCACCCACCGCTGACATTGTTAAATATCACATGATGAGTTGTGGCCCCTTAACATGGTGTTTTTCTCCTGTAATCATTTAACGAATATTGAATTCAACACCTTCATTCAAAAAAAAATTACATTTTTTTCTAATCACATTTATAATTATTATAATTATAAACAACTTGTCAGATAAATTCAATTATTGTTATTTTAAACTAAAATATTTCAGTTGAATTAATTTAATTTTTTTTATTTACCCTTGATCATTCATGGAGCCAACACATTGGCCACATATCATTCAACACTCCTATTCATCATAGTTGGTCGAACATCGAGATATAGTTTGTGTGCGGCCTTCTTGGAACAGAACTCAATATTACTGAATTATATTCATCAGAAATGAGTGGTATCTTGAAACACATAATGGTCCTCATAGTGTTGAGTATAAGTTATAACTATGACATCCTCCTATGAAAATTTACTTCGTAATATATAACATTTTTCACATAATAGATCATAAATAATGATAGATACATTACATCCTCATCCGTAAATTATAATTTTAATTTTTTAATATATCAGATAAACATTCCTTTATCGAGCATTGTAATATATTTATTAATGGAAGTAATGATGTATAAAATTTCATGTATCATTTATTTATTTATATATTTTATTAATTAATTAGTCATTCAATATTTTTAGTGGTTTATGTTTTTATGAACAGATACATTTTTTTGGATATTAGTTAATTATGAATGAAATGGATTTTGGAATCATTTTGTTAAATTTTAATGATATTTTGGATAAGGTATTAATACAATGAATTTTATTAATCATGTATATGTTTTTTGGATATGGTATGAAGTGGAAATAGATATAGTTTCATATATTAGGTGATAAAAATATAATTTAGGGGTTCATATGTAGGACATTTTCAAGAGTAGATTCTATTTTATGAAATGTCTTAGGTCGTTGTTCTTAGAGTGAATATAGTAGTTTTTAAGAGTGTTGTTCACACTGAATATCTTACTGTGTAATGGATATGGATTTCACTCCACGATGTGTGTATTAATAATATATTTTGAGTTCATTTATTGTCTTGTGTTGAATCGTAGTAGTTGGTCATAGAGTTATGATGATGAAGTAACAGGTGTAAATTGTAGATTTTAAAAGTCACATAGTGGTATCAACCCATGGATAAGGTTTATTATAAATATAAATGAGTTAACAGCACTATTAAGGATATATAAATCATGGTTCATGGATGATTTTGAGTTTTTAATATATTTGAGTAAAAATTGGGGCATAGATGTTTGTTTTCACACTATTGTTGTGAGAAGCTAGTAATGATACTGAAATAGATGAGTAGTTCCATAATTTTAATCACATTGTTATATTATGGTATTGAAATCTTAAATAACTATGCAATATTGACTATTCTATATTGTAGTGAAATATTTGAAGATATGTTTTGGGGATATAAGTGTTAAATATCATTGGATTTTACTACCTATATTTATTGAGTGGAATTTTGTTTTTTATGTAGATAGAAATAAAGATATAAAACAAGATACAAGGGTTGGTATTGGATATTAATTTATGTCATAGATGTTCTAATTGAAAAAATCATTGACATGAGCATAAATAATCAATCATGGGGCCTCATCTTCTATTGATATTTTTTACTGAAAAAGATTTTATATATTTATACTCACTATCATGAATAGGATGAGGGAGTGGTATGTTAAATGTAATATATGTAATGAAGGTGTATTTTTAGAGTGAAGTATTTATTTTATAATATCTCAAGTTAAATACTTCTATTTATTCTTTCTTTTATATATCTCTATCACTCATTGAGTGTGACCATTGTTTCATTGAGTGGGGGAGTTCTATTTTAAATGGATTAACATCTTCTGTCCTTATTTGAAACCATTAATATGGTTATTAATTATATTTAAATCGCTTTTTGGGTTATGTACATCATTAATAAAAATACATACATAAATTTATGAAAATGGGTGATTAGAGTAAGATATTATTGCCAATACCTAATTAGATCGTATTTTAACAATAACATGGAGAATTAATTTTTAATTTCAAATCATTAATTCATAGATATGGATCATTCTAATGTTTTCTATACATTATTTATGTTATGTTTTATTATTTTAAAAATATTTCTCTAATTTTTCAAAAAAATTATGAAATAAATATTGATGGATTTAACCTCATACTACAAATTATTACTCCTTTTAGTATGTAGTAAGGTAGTGCATTTTATAAATTTGAAACATGATTAAAAATTGGAATTAACAATTACCTATATGACATTATTGTTTTTGGATATGTTTATAGGGACTTATATCATGTAATCCTAGGATAATAAGGAATTTTTTTCATCTTTCACTTTAGTTTTTATTTTCATCATTAAATCGGGCCTTCTATTTTTTTTACATTACAATCATTATAGTTGATTCCTGAGTAATCAACTATAGAAACCATAAAAATTCTTCTTTTTTTAAATCTTAAGATGAATATATTTATAATTAAAAAAGATATAGGAAAATATGTCTTGAGTATATTAAATATAAGGACTGAAAGATAGTATTGATGGAATAGATCTGAGGTAAATAACATTCATGGTATATAGTCTACAATAATGTTTTTGAGTAAAACCATGTATCATATAGCCTGATGTTACTATGAACCACTTTGATAAAAATATATTAATCATAAAAATGACCATAATCAAAAAAAAATTTCCTTAGATAACACATGAATATCCAAACACACATATGGGAAGTTTTCTTGAGTTATGAAATAATTTATTGTTTAATAACTTTATTATACATGTGTAAAGGATGAGAATTATAATATTAACAATAAAAAATTAAAATGAGATAATATAATTATTTTAACCACATTCCATAACTAAATTTTATAGGATTGAATTGAAATTATGAAAAATGTTCTTTAATCTATCTTAATCAATGATAATTTGTGTCAATATTTTAAATTGCAATAAATTTTTTGGTGAATCACATTACACTGGATGGGAGAGGATAAAGGACTTGTTGCTTATGGTTCACAATTATTGTATATAGATATGTCTATTAATTAAATAATCTTATAATTTTCCATCTAAAGGAATTAATTCAATATAGGATTCCGTAATTGGAGGATCATTTATGAAGAAGTTATTATGAGTGATCTATAATTTTTTGGAATATATCTCTAGAAAAAAATATCTGATGGATACTGATGGGAGGAAAAAATAAGTAGTGTTCTCCTGATAGAAAAAAATTGGTTGTTTTTTTATAAATATAATCCTTGTTAAAGATGATGTACATAGTGTTGTAAATCCTGTTATCCCAGGTTATGTATACCGATGTGTACAATTATGATGATTATAACCATCAAAATAATTTTCAATCTTGGAGGACCCAAAAACATAGAAAATTACACCAACAAAGATAAAATGGGTTTTAATAACAAAAATAGTCATCTCTTTAATGAAATATCACATAATTAGATAAGATCATGTTGTTATTCATGAAATCCACCTGAGATACCATCAGTCAGTTGAATTCGGATACAAAATATGGAATGAATTCTATGAGGAATCTATAGTATCACATTTGAAAATTAAACACCGACTTATGTATAGGTGAAGAAGTGTATTTTGGGTTGATATATAGTAATGTCAATGTGGGGAATTGATGTTTATCTCCTTAGTGAGTAGTAAACCATACATTGTTTTTATGATAAAATAATCAAATATCATGAATGATATGCCATGAAAAAAATGGAAAAATGGGGGAAAGAAGATTAATAATGAAAAAAAGTTGTGAAATATGATAGAGAGGATAAACCCATTCCATAAAACTATCACTATCATTCCCTTGAAGAATAGATCTTTGGAAAATGATGATAAATGGATTATATTTCTTGAAATTTTTATGAACCATCATGTTTACTTCTCCCTTGTTGAATCCTTAGTGAAAATTCTTGAAATTTGATGTTCATAAAGTAGTTGGTTTCAAATAAGAATAAAATTATGAATATATTCATAATAACACTCTTGGGAAAAGTCAATTTCATGGTTTTGTTTATTTCCATAAATAAGAATCAAGATAATTGTAGATTTTTTATTACTATTAATATCAAACCCTGTGATTTTGTGAAAGGATTTTATAATCTATGAGTGAGTGTGAACATCATTCATACTCAACATTCAACCTAATTATATTAGATGATATAAATACCGTAACATTTTCTCTTCATTTGGCAGAAATAATGTATATATATACAAAGGGATTGATTAATTAAATTTTTTTAAAAGTGGATAAATTAAATTTTTCTATGAGTTTTACTATTATTGAGATATTTGAAGGTAAACAACCCTTATTCATGGATGTAATTTTTTAGTAAAGGGAAGTGCCTTAATTGATGTTCACATTGGGGATTTTCCATTGAGGTATGTGGTGAGATAGTTAAGATCAATATAAATCTGGCTAAAATGATATATGTAAATTATTTGGATTTTTTTGAATAATAAAACATTAATTGGAGGATTTTTTCTATTAATTAATGAAATAACTAACTACATTACATAATAATTAAGAATCTAAAATTGAGTTAAATAAGGAAATTGTAATGTTTCATAATAGTATTAAGGATGCTGAAAAATATCTTATGAAAGGGAATTTCAATGTGGGCTAATATTTTTGGATAATACATGATTTGGAATTTTTTTATGGTAAAAAAATATTGGTGAATTAGTGTTATGGAATTCCCATAAGTACTACCTCAAGGAAGAGTGATGAAAATTTTAGAGAAAGGAAAAAAGGCTTATCTATGATGAAGAATCATAACATCAACCATTCAGGTATCAAAATTAGGTATAATATTTTTAATCCTATATTATATATGATGTGTGGTAGTGTATAGATCAAAGGAATTTAAAAGTATCTGATATGAGGAAACATATATCTTTAACTTTTATATGTTATTTTGGAATTTATTTTAACTAATTTACGATTTATCTTAAAAATATTTTTTTTATATTCAGTTTTGGTTATATATTTATGAGCAAAAATGGAATATATCTTATAAATTCAATTGTGTTTTTTAATTTTGTAGGACCACGATGAAAAATGATTAAAAAAATGTGGATATAAAAAGTTAGTGAAATAAAAATTTAATAATTTCATTAATTATTTAAAAATTATATTGAAATATTTTTCTATTTCATAGTGCCTAGATATTTTAATTTTATTTTTAATACTAAGTCATTTTTTTATGCCGTACATATTATTATTGCATTATTTTCTACCTATGATGAATGTTTTTCAAAGGAATATTATTATACAATGTTTCAAATATCCATATTAATAAGAATAAATATGTTTGACATAGAATGGGTGATTAAAGACAATCATAATAATAATTAATTGATGAATAAATATTTGGTAATATTAATTGATTTATATAGTTTAAATTCCTATAACATTATCATGAATTTATTTTTAGATGTTTATTTTCATTAATATGTTATTATTATTCATTCCACGATTGATTGCATACCTTTTTTATTTCTCATTAATAAGAGGCCTATAGTCCTTTTTTTTATTATTTATTGTACCATATATCATAAAAGGATTATTGGGTCATGTTTACTATTAAAATATAGATAGATATATATTTGACACTATAAATGGCCAAAGTAAAATTAATATGATTGAAGAATATTTATTTGATCCCATAATAATTTTGAGTCTAATATTGCTTTTGGTTTTTTTGAGCTTGTATAATTCATGAATATACTTGATAGGGATGCTGAATTATATTTATATTTATCCTCCCTACACAATTATTGGTATTTTAATTGATTTATAATGGAATAAGTGTGGGGTAAAGAGGGGTTTCATGGTTTCAAGATAATGATTTTTATGGAAAAAGTGAGGATTTGAGGTTTTATAAATATTTATTATTGAAAATTTCATAAATTTTTGTTCATTAATTTTCATTGTCTACCCGCTAAAAGTAAAATACAAAATAACAAAATAAGGAAATAATTGTAGAAAAACTGTATCAAAAGGAAATTGATTTGAGAAATAACTAAATCCACTAATAGGTGGAGTACATAATTATTATTATATTATTGATTTGTGTTATTTTTTATAATGAAATGGTATTTTTAGGTGTTATAAATTTAGGTAGAGTATTTTTTTATTTAGATTTCAATTAGTTATCATGTTTTATAATTTATATTTTTCATTCTTTTTTATGTTTATTTTTTTCAAAAAACTAATCTTCCAACTCTCAGAACCAATGTCATTTTATACATTTAGGTAAGACCTCATGATTAATGCATATTAATGTATTTAAAATTTATATATATATATATATATATTCATTGTAAGTCTATATTTTGAAATCATGTACTAAAGATACGACTATTAGTCTTTGCTAATTTATGTAGAGTGATTATTGAGATTTTAATGGTGAGGTATTCACATGTTTAATGCAAACTACAAATGAGTTGAAAGATGTGAATGTAAGTTAAGAAAAGGTTCATATCATAAATAGGGGAAGTAAAATGCACAGTTTATTTGTTTATAAGTAAAAGAATGAGTTAAAAATATATTTCATAATTTATAATTTAAATTAAATTTCATGATGTTAGTTGCTTGATTTTTTGGGTTATGGTGTTTAAGCCTTGGAAGGGTGTAGTTTCATTGTCATTATACATATATTTTATATTTTATGACGGGAATGTGTTCAAGCCTTTGGGGATTAATTGGATATAATTTCATTAATCATTTTTTATTGACTATATAAAATGTTTTTCATTTGATTTAGATCATTTTAGTTTCTATGGAATGAATAAAATTACAAATTCTGGTGAATTTTGGAATAAAATGTGTTTTTAGGATTTTTTATCGAATTTGGCCATTGGTAATTACACTAAAGGATTTTATGCTATTTTAATTTTTTTTATTCATATTAGGGATTGAAAATTTAATAATGTTCCCCAAATGATGTGTAATGTAATATTATTTAAGGCGTGATATGTAAGATATTTTTTAATGAATTGATGTGATTTTTAGTGTAGTCATAGGTTGTTGTTCCCTATGTTTGTAAGTTTTTAATGAGAATTTTTCACATGTTAGATCTTTTTGTAGTGCACCCAAGGACATCACATCACTATATCTATGTGAATGGGTGTTCTCGATCTTATGTAGTGACTAGTTTCATGGTGTGGTAGATGAGTTGATGGAAATGATGGTGATGTATAGAATATATATAATTTTTCTAAAGGGTCTAGGGTGTTGAAACTCTATGTAAATGATATGTCTAAATGTGAAGAGGTTTTCACACTATGAATGATATTGTCGTAGCTTGTCACGGAAGATACTATGTTTTTTTTGTATTTTAGGGAAGGATTAAATGTGGATTTTTAGATCCATGTAGATCTTATGAAAAGATAATATGTATTGTGTTACAGAGTTTACTACCACAATTTGAAACAAAATATCACAACATTGTATTTAAATATACAAAAAATTTGAAGGTTTTGTTATTCTCTATTATGATTATATTTTAGATGATATGTTTTCTAGATGATAGGGATGATTTTTTTCAGATATATTATTTATTTAAGGGGAAAATGTTAGTTAATTAAATTAAAATCTTAAATATGAATGAGAGCATATTAAGGGGTTTCAAAAAATATCCAAAATTTTTTAGAGATTGTGATGGTAATGAATATGTATAGAGTTACATATATTTGTTAGGAAAATTAAAAGACACAATTTCTTGAAGGATTTTACAATTTAAAAATAATAGTGAATTCAAATTGACGACCTAAAATATTTTAGGTAATGGAGAGGAATAAAAAAATAAATATATACATTAGTTAGCATAAGAACGTGTTTTCAATTTATCTTAAAAGAGATTATGGTAAAGAGGTAAATAAAATTGTAAAATTTATATTCAGTTATCGTATTAATGAAATTTTCATATTATCCTAGAAGATTTTAAGAGGTCCCATCAACAATAGTGTAAGTTGTCACATTGTTTCAAGGAATATTTTGATATTATAGTATTAAGAAGTTGATGTTTATTAATAGAGATCGAATTATATTTAGAAAAGACAGTTTGACATCGTGACATTTGATGTTGTGAAGTTATAAAGTAATAATAGGTTCAAGAAGTTAAACTATTAGGATTTTGTTTCTTAGATCTCACAATTATTCAATACGTGTTTACATTATAGTTATTTCTCAGAGTAATTTTAGTGGGATTGTTTTATCAAATGTTCACATAGATAGTTGAAATGGATTATATATAATGTAACGTGTTAACATGCTCATAAGGCATTGAAAACATAATGATGGTATTGATGTTTTACATATATGAAATGTAAAACCATTATTTAGGTTGGTTTTTATCGAATATTCATTATGTTTTTAATAATATTAAAATTTTAAAATTTAAAAAAACTATATTTTATCATTCATTTACATTTTATAAAAAATGTATTTATTGATATACAGTCCATGAAGTTCAATGATAAGCATCCTCTCAAAGTATAAGTTTTATTTTTTTTTACCTAACTAATGTTCTTCAGGGTATATTATAGGTTGTGATTCCGTTTTAAGATTATAAGGAGTGGGATTCCTGTATAGACAACAAAAATATTCTCATGAGGTATGAAATAGAGAATAAGATTCTTTGTGTGTGTTGGAGGACCTACTGAGTATACCACATAATGTTTCAAATAGATGTATTTACATTACGAGGTCTCCATAGATCATATTTTATTCCCCACAACCTATTGTCGGTGATATACTTATCATGAAAACATTATACATTAATAACATATACACATAATTCAATATATTCACTTAGCTAATACACGAGGTGCTTTGGTATGTTGGTGATCATGCAGTTAGTTGGAGCTCACCAAAAATGAGATTTTTCATCTCTTAAAAAGTGTATCCAAATAGGGTCCTCATTTGAAATATATTATGGGTGTGTGATGATGCACCAAGATATTATATATATATATATATATATATATATATATATCTGTATATGGTACACATGATGCGGTTATCTAGAAGGATGAATGACATTTAATGAATTCAACAATTTCTTTAGTCTATACAAATAGAAACAAGAATAGATAAGTTGTATATATTAGATTGATATGTTTCATTTCCCACAGTCACTTGATGTCTTGGAAAAATGGAAAATAAGAGAATTCACATTTTTATATGATGCATACTGGTGGACACGAGTATTGAGATACAAGTTTTTAATGAAGTCTAGTTTTGATCCCTATATATCTTGAGTATCATTGACACTTTCTGTAGGTCAATTCTTTCTTATATATATGTATTCATAAATTTGTATTTTTTTCAATTATATAAAGGTTCATAGGGTAAAACTTTTGGTTGACTGAATGAGGATTGATTATAACATAGATAGATAATCTAAATGTGTTTTTGAGTAAATCCTATGGTTACTTTGATAGGTTATTAGTATTTATTTCATATTATGTAATATAAGGTAAAATTAATGACAATGTTCCAAAATTGTTTTGATAGGATTTCATACGTTTTTATATAAGATACAATATAAGGTTAAATTGTATCATGTTTTGGATTCTTTTGTGAAAGGGGAATATTGAAGGAGATTTTCCCAATCTATGGATGTGTGTGTGTGTGATGTGTATAGTTTAGTTAAAAATTTTAGATTTTTATTCTTTATGGGTAATCATTTATACTACCTAAGATAACGGTTAT
Organism: Viscum album; assembly: GCA_963277665.1. NCBI lineage: Eukaryota > Viridiplantae > Streptophyta > Magnoliopsida > Santalales > Viscaceae > Viscum > Viscum album. Next base: position 1,612,836,064 of record OY728152.1, on the reverse strand, counting down.
GGTTTTGATGTTTTATCTTCCACATGGCTATAATTTATTTAGGTGTTTAATTTGATGAATCCTTTAATGTAAATACATATGATGGATTTATATATGTATGAACTGTAAATGGTATTTATTCATACATTTCAACACATGAATAAATGAAATAATAATTGAGGAGTGTCTGTTTATTTAAACAATTTCCATGTAATAGAAGTATGGGGGTGTCGATTCAGATCCTTATCCTGGCCAATACACTGTAACTCAATCCATCTTTCATGGTTCACATTATTATTTAATAGAACTAGAATACTAGGGAGAAAATCTGGATCTCATCAAATTATAGATGACTCTGTGAAACCCATGGGCACACTACAGGGAGTGGATGTTCATTGGCAGCATTATTTAACCTTTATCAAACAAAAGAGATGGTTCTAGAGGACATTGTAGACTCCCTATGGTGTATGTTTTGTATTATTGAAATCATTCAATCACTTGTATTTTTTTTAACACGTTACATATATCATTCATGGAAGATCCTCAGACAATGATAAAAAAAATTAACTTCTTCTAATGATTTTTAATAGAATTTTACAAAACTCTTCAATATGCATCGAAAATGATTTTATTGTGGACGTTCATTAAAGATGCTGAGTTTTCAATATATTTTAGGGAGGCATGTTATGTGGATGTGTAGAAAAATGTTGTGGTTTGAGAAATCCAGTAGAGGTAGTTTTATGGTGTAATAGTTCTACAATGTGAAACACACAACAAAAATGTGGTGTTGATATTTGCAACACATGTGAAATTTCAATTATTTTCCATCCATGTAAAAATTTTAAAGATATATTTTTTAAGAGATAGGGGAGAAATTTTTAACATAATTTATTTTATTAAGATGGAAAAAGTTTAGACTATTAAATAATTATTTTCTCTATGAATGGAATCCTGTTATGTATGGTAATTGTAATGGTTTTGGCCATTTTAAAGAATCATATATGAAGGAATTGAATATGGTGTGGTATCCCAACTGTATAATTGGTTTACCTAGAACCAACATTATCAGCACTATTGATTACTATAGCTTGTGTAATGTGAGATATGCAGGATTTATACATTCTATTATTATGCAGATATTTCAATGTCCATTATTTAAATGGTAATTTAAAATTATTATATTCTATATTAAAGGATTGTAGTAGTTGATAGGATATAATGGGAACCTATAGATATTATGAGACTAGTCTAAAATTAATGTAATATAGTCCAGATACATCATAATGAAAACACAATGATGATGCTTGACTATCAGGTTATGGGGGATCATAATAATTTATACTTCTCATAAATTTCATACTTTGTGATATTGGGTTCATGAAATCTTGAGCACATTCCTTCCAACATTAAACCCACATGTTTTTGGTGTCATTGGTAGTTCCTATCTATAGACTTGTGTATTTATCTCCTTACTTGAGACCATTATCAATGTATTCCATTTGATCATGTATATTGATGTGTGGAGAAATCCATGAAAATAATGTTCTGGAGAGGTAGCTTGTGTTGTATAGATAATTTGTTGTATGGAATTAGTTGAATGATCAGGATATAAATATTTAGCTTTGGGGTTGAGGAAGTAATATCTCAGGCCAAGTAGATCAAGATTGTAGTACCAATATAAATCAATGTCCATGATAGTCAAAGGAATATCTATCTAGTTAGATAAACAAATAATAAATAAATATAGGATAATAACAGAAGTATGTTTCATTATTTATGAGATATCTAATGAAATATATATTATATTTCAATGTTTATGTTTGTAGGATGGATTTCATTATTATGACCATTATTTATCTCTTTAGGGGATTTGATAGGATTCTAGACTCCACTTCTGGTCAATGAAAACTATTAACCAAAATTGAGATAAGGTCCTATAGGTTAACACACAATTGATCATTCCATATTCTTCCCTTTTCTAGTGAATGGGCATATAGGACCACTATGGGAAAGATGGATATTTGGTAAAGGTTATTTTCTACTGATCAGGGGCTCGTTGCAAATAACCTATCAAAAGTGGTTATTTGTGATGGGCGCTAAGGACCTGTGGAAAATGGTGTGGTGCGAAATATGTGACAACATGCGGGAAATGGTATTTGCGACTGGTTCCAACTACTATCTCAAATACATGATAAGAGTTTTTAGTATTTGGGATGGGATACATGTCTTGTACCGAATATATTTTTGGAAGGTACCCATTTGCGATGGGCCCCGTCACAAATACCTTTTTAACGGCCCAATGTAATTAATTAGGGCATAGACATTTGCAACAGGACCTGTCGCAAATACCCCCATCACCAATAATCTACCATATATATACCCCCATCTATTTTTATTCTCATTTCACTCTTTACCGAACTTCTCTCAATGTTTATTCTAAAAAAAATTCTCAAATTTTTCATTCTTTAATCTTTTAGATCAGATCATAATAAATGACTTTAATATTCTGAAATCTTCTGTTTCAAGGTATTTATCTATTGTTTAGTTATTTTAATTTATTTTGAATTATTAATAATTTTATTAATTATATGTAAATTAAATACATATGAATTATAAACATGTTTTTTAGTATTTATTTTTATTATTTATTATATCTATATGTTATTTAATTATAATTATCAATAATAACCAACAATTAGGGTTAATTAGAAAAAATTATCAATTAATATGATTAATTATTAATAAGATTTAATAATTATTAATAATTATGATTAATTGGTAATAATTATGATTACTTTGTAAAAATAATGATTAATTAGTAATAATTATGATTAATTAGTAATAATTAGGAATAATTATTAATAATTAGGATTAATTATTAATAATTAGTAATAATTAATAATAATTCGGAATAATTATCATTAATTAGAAATAAATTGAAATAATTAGTAATAATTAGTAATAATTAGAAATAAATTGCAATAATTACAAATAAATTGTAATTATTATTAATAAGTAGAAATAAGTAGTAATAATTTCTAATAATTATCATTAATTAGAAATAACTAGTAATCATATGAGGCCATGATGTCTTAGAAAGATGGTGAAGGTCAGGCTGAGACCGATGGGACGACCAGTGCCCTCTAATTTGATGAGTCAACATGGATGCAGGTGACCCAGTATGGCTTCGAGAATGGATGAGATATTGGTATTTTCTCTCAAGTGACCCTTGGGGTTTTTTATGGAACATCTGTGATGTCGGCATCAAGCTCGAGGGGAGCTCGCGAAGAGCCATCATCATCTCATGGATAGTATCAGGAGCAACAATGTTCTTAGAGTGAGATTAATGATACTATGTGTAGGGAGAAGGATGAGATGCATTAGTGAAAGTAGAAACATCAGTAGGAAGAGTTCATACAACTCTGTAGCAGAAGCAGAAGATGCAGAATGAGAAGCATTGATCGCGGCCGGAGCTGGAGTTGGAGCAGATGGAGTACATGTTACATCGGATGCACAGTTTAGGGATGTAGTTTCCTCCACCATCTCCCCCAGGTCCTCTAGATGTCCCTCCCCCTCAATGTTGTATTTTTATTTCATGATGAAACAATTGAATTTTTTTATCTGTAATATTTACTATTTAATTTTTTAAATATTCTGTGTTTTATATTGTCTCGAATATTAATTTTTTTTATTATTTATTTAATTTTTCTTATTATATTTATTATTTTATTAATTATTATATTTATATTTTTATAAATACACAGGTTCTTATTATATTACCATTATTAATATTATTATTTAATTAATATTAAAAATAATATTATTATATCCCTTTATTATTTTATAATTTCTTTAATTTTATGAATAAAAATAATAATTTTTGCATTATATTAATATAATATTATATGTATGATTTTATAAATAATTTTATTGATTCATATTAATTTATTGATTTTATATATATCAATTTTATATTATTATTGTTGTTATTACTATTTTATTTATTTATTTTAATTTTTCAACAATTTACAATGGGCCCATTGCAAATACTAATTCTGATGGTTCGTCAAAAAAATTAAAAAATGGGAAACTATTTGCGATGTGTTGTTGGTCTATCGCAATGTGTTTCATAAAAGTCACTAAATTTATATTGTGATTTTTCTAAAACTTGTCACAAATAATATGTACTTGCGATAGTCCATCAAAAAACATAATATTTTCAATGCCAGTTTTGGAAATAGGTCATTTGGGACGGTGTCCCATCATAAATGACCCATCGCAATAATAAATTTTCTCAGTAGTGGACATTATGAGCCCCACCATTGGGTCAGAGTGATTTCCAAGAATTATCTATCACTTATGAATACATAAGTTCATTATTATTTGAGTATATACTAATTGTGTAGAATTTATTCATTAAATATATTTACAAATGATTAAGTAAATAAGAGGAATAATAATATATAAAGGGATATTCTTTTAATATTCATGGTTTTTTATTAGTAGATGGAATTACAAGTCTAGATAATCAATATGGTTTATCATGTAACATATTTAATATATATTACAATTATTTAATTAAAAATAACTAATATTTATCTTGAGGTTACTTCTTTTTAATTAATTATTTATTAATCATTTAGTGGAAAAAAAATATGCAATGGTCATGATCCCTAATCAGGTATTTTTTACATCCATTATATAAGTGAAGGAGAATTTCATTAAATTCACTATAGATCAGTTGGAATTAACAATTTCTCTCCCCTCTTAAATCCTAGAGAGGGAAACACTCTAACTAAGTGGATGATTCAAGAGGCCTTTGTGGATCGACGTAATGAGATCATGGTGATTTTTTTGATTTCGAAAAAATCATCAAATCTCTAACATATCCCATTTAATTTGATGAATTATATGTACATAGTTTCGAAAAGCATGTGTCGATGATCTAGAGGGGGTTGGCCCCAAATCTGTTGCGGAATAATTGTCGGTGATATGTGATATAAAAGTACTCTTAGATTATAATGAGTTACTCATTCTATTTTAATTTTGATGTTATGATTAATTCACATGAGATCCTCAAACTATACAAGTTCTTAGATCATTAGAGGCGATGCAGTTTTATTTATTTTTTTTAAATATTTAAAATCTGTGGCCTAACATCTTGTATTGTTCAACACAACATTATCAAATTGTGTTAGAGGAATCTAATTTATTTTATGATCCCACAAAATTATTTGGTATAAAATTAAAATATATGGTTTAAATTTAGTCTGAAATGAACCGACATTGATTTTATCATATCAATGATGGATAATTTACGGTAATCAAAAAAAATTATCCAATGTGGTGAGTTTTCATGTATTAAAATATAAACATTTATTTTATATATATGATATTTTACAACAACATAGTGATGAATCACAAAAAAGTTATTATTATTCTAGTGAAAAACATTTCTGGCAAAGAACCAGTCAGAATCAGGTGACAAGAACACTGACAAACAATGTCCAAAATAATCCCCAAGTGTGAATCAAAAATAATGAAACCACATTCTTTTTTCAAAAATACTTATTTACTCAAGGAAACATGATTTTTTTCATTATTTTGTTAAAAACATAAAAAAACTACAAAACATTGGCAGCCCACTATTTTAAAACAAAGTTTCTATGATTTTAGACATAAAGGAATATGCTTTTTTAGGAAGCATCATGATTTCCAAATAGGTCCACCCTCATAATTCTCTAAAGCAACCCGACCCTACCCTACCCACTATTAGCCACGTATAAGTACCTACCTCCCTCGTTCTCTAGACTATGACACCACCTCATTGAGGCTGACCCCCCCCCCATAGCATGAGCCCATCGTTGAAGCCTGGTCACCGAATCCCTCTAGCTGAACTAGGATATCACCCACATCCCATTCAGACAAACCTGATGGACCCTTCTATCTCATACCATGCCAATATATTTTTTCACATGGCCATTGTCTCGTGTCCAATCACAATGCTTAGACCACCTTTACGTGGGTCCTCACTGCGGAATACCTCACATTGTGAGTGTCCTCATCATATGGAATTGGTTTTTCCCGAAACTGATTACATAACAATAATACTGCAAACCACCATGGCCTTTACAAGCCTCCTCAAAAGTCTGACCACCATACCCACAACTCCCCTCTATCAAATCAATTGAAATGTTAATGCCACAACTGTGAGTTAACCACGTATTGTTGATCCCCGGTATCAGTTACACCACCCTTGTGTCTAATTGGAGTCCAATCAACGATCAACCAGATTTGGAGAATCTTATAGACATGAAACAAGTTATGGAACATATTTATAGTCCATAACAACCTAGAATTGTGTCTTCCTAATCTGAAATTGACCAGTGGGGTAATTTCCCAACCAGCAGTTGACCTAGGTGTGGTTTCATGGATCGGAACGAAATTTTATAATCAAAATTTAATTTAATCATTTTTTTAATATAATATTTTAATACTAAAAAATTATTATATTAATTTGGGTATTCAAATATATTAAATAATTAAATTAATTTTATGAATGAAACAAAATTAATATCACAACCGAATGATAGTAAATTATTTGAATTTAAATTATTCATTTAATTTATTTAAATTCCACCAGAATTTAAATTTATATTAAATGAATTTTATGATGAATTTATTTAATATAGCAATGGTTATTCAGTAGTGACTCACCATGTGTAATTCAAGTTAGCTTCATTTAATTATTTATTTCATGAGATAGATCTTTATAATAAGTCATTAATTTTTATGATGGTCTGTACAAAATAATATTCAATTAAATATGTATAAGCTCTGCATCATCCATTAGTAGTTATTTGTGTACATTGGACATCCCATGACCCATATCCTATGTGTGAGTACATTTTTACTATTAAAATGATGATGCACATCATGTGTTAGGACCTAAATCAAATATAGTACCCCTAGGTAATTGTTGATCCATTCAGTTTTAAAGGATCAACCAATATTATATTATTATGACCAGTTAGGGAAAATTATTTCATTTATGAATTTTTTATTATCTTATGCATGGGAATGTTTACTATAATAAAAAATAAAATAATATTTAAGAATTATGTAAGTAGGCGTTATTATTTTTTACACTAATGTTCAGTTGGGAGTGTGTCAACATAGTTTGAAAATACTAATATAAACGTATTACATTCATCAAAAAATATTAAAACCCTCAAAGAAATATTAAATTTTAAACGCCTTAAGTAATGTGAATATGAATAATGTCAGGGGTTCAAGTTTCTCAATACCCTTAATTGAGTGTGGCTCCTACCACTACAGAGTTGTAATGAAATGATGGTTTGACTTAAATAATGATAGCAGATAAAACTTATCTATATCATTCATTTTCCACCATAGTGTCAAGAATTTATTAAATTATGTTTTATATTTTTGATGTTTTAGATTCATTCAATAAACCAAGGAGCCATGATTTAATATGTTCTGTAAGTCAAATGTCTACCTGGAATTCACAATGAAGTGGTATAGCTATAGATTTTGGACAATGAGGGGAAGATTCAAGGATCATTTCCACAATAATACTCAAGAGATAGAGTTTTTATAATATTTAATAGAGGGTTCCTATAGTTATATAGAATAGTTTGATATATTTATTGATTTAAATTCATCAGGTAATTACTATTATGTAATGGAGATAATAATACTAATATACTATATTTTATTATTGATGATTGTAAAATGTAATACTACACATACACTAGGATGATATTGGAAAAATAAAAAGTAAAATTTGACATGATTTTTTGAAGTGGATTATAGGCTCTTACACAAGTTACTGCGACATCATAAAATCATGTTGGTGGTCTCCCCAATGGTTGTTAAGAAACCTTAGGAAGAAAGGATATAAAAATGATTACATGTTACTCATGTATAATCACTACTGGAAATGTAGGATTTCCCAACAGTTTACAACTTTTGGGAAAGGATGCAGAACCGTTGGTATATGTTATACCAACGGTTCTGCAACCCATAAGGAAGTAAGCCATTGGGAAAAGATTTTCCCAATGGTTTACTGTGAACCATACAGATATGGTGGAGAAAAATTACACTATCCCAACAGTTCTGGAAAACTGTTGGGAAATCTTTTTCCCAACAGTTTACAACTGTTGGGATAATGTGCTTAAATTTACCAAGTTTTTCCCAATGGTTTGGCCAAACCGTTGGGAAAAACCCAAAGATCTCCTCTTTCCCAAAAATTTCTAACCCATTGGGAAAAGTGTTTTACAAACAGTTCATATAACCATTGGTAAAACAAAACCTAAACAAGCTATTCCAACGGTTTCAAACCGTTGGCATAGCCTCTGCTGGGGCAAATTGCATAGCAGCTCTGCAATTTTCCCAGAAGCTCTCCAATTTACCCACCAGCTCTCCAATTTTCCCACGAGGTCTCATTTTGTGGGTTCCCTCTCATTTTCAATCAAATTATTGTACCTGCAATAAACTAACACATACATGTACCTTCAATAACCAACTAACACTTACATATAGAGAACAAATTCATACACATTTAACATATAATGCTGGAACTATACAGATCAATAATTAAATTATAATTCAGAACATAATTATAAACATACATAATTCATTTAGAATTCAATTTAAAATTTTGATGACAATTATATGCGGAATCCGGAAGTCAATTCATAATTTGATCGGTTTTTTGTATACCATATATTTTTACCTGAAATGATGTCCATTTAAAACAAAATACATACACCTAGAGTGCCACAGGCCACACCACGCCTCAGATTAAGGCGGGGTTGACTCATACACGTCACATATGACCCATGGATCATTGTGCTAATGTATCGACATAATCTGAATGTGTATGGTCGGTTTTACATATTTTAGTTGATGTTTTTCAATTAAAATGACGTCTTTTGGAAACAAAAGGAAGACACTTTTAGTGGTGCCGGCCACACCGCATCTCAGATTGAGGCAAGGTTGATTCATACACGTCACATATGACCCATGAATTGTTCTCCAGAAGTTTCAATGAAAAACGAATGCATTTGGTCGTTTTTCTATATGTACTTAAAATGTTGTCCATTTTAAACAAAATAGAGACACTTAGAGTGATTCTGGTCACACCATGCCTCCGATTAAGGCGCGGTAGACTCGTACACGTCACATATGACCCATGGATCGTTTTGCTAAAGTATCGAAACAATCCGAATGCGTTAGGTTGGTTATCCGTATGCCAGTTGATGTTTTTAACTTCAAATGACGTACTTTTGAAACAAAAGACAAACACTTTGAGTGGTGGCAGCCACACTGCGCCTCGGATTGAGGCAGGGTCTTCTCGTACACATCGTATATGACCCATGGATCGTTGTGCTAAAGTATCGACACAATCCGAATGTGTTCGGTCAGTTTTTTGTATGCCAGTTGATGTTTTTCAATTAAATTGGATTCCTTTTGAAACAAACGGTAGCCACTTTGAGTGGTGGCAGCCAAAACACGCCTCAGATTGAGGTGGGGCTGACTCGTACACATCACATATGACCCATGGATCGTTGTGCTAATGTATCGACACAATCCGAATGTGTTTCGTCGGTTTTCTGTTTGATAGTTTATTTTTTCAATTAAAATGACATCCTTTTGAAACAAAAAGAAGACACTTTGAGTGTTGATGGCCACACCGTGCCTCAGATTGAGCTGGATTTGACACGTACACGTCACATATGACCCATGGATCATTCTCCTAAAGTTTCAAGGGAAACCGAATTCATTTGGTCGGTTTTCTTTATGTACTTAAAATGTTGTCCATTTTAAACAAAAGAGAGCCACTTAGAGTGATTTAGGCCACACCGTGTTTCAGATTAAGGCGGGGTTGACTCGTACACGTCACATATGACCCATGGATCATTGTGTGAATGTATCGATACAATCCGAATGCGTTTGGTCACATTTCCGTATTCCAGTTGATATTTTTCACTTAAAATGACGTCCTTTTGAAACAAAAGATAGACACTTTGAGTGGTGCCGGTCACACCGCACCTCGTATTGAGGCGATTTTGACTCGTAAACGTCACATATGACACATGGATCATTGTGCTAAAGTATCAACACAATCTGAAAGCATTTGTCGCTTTTCTGTATGCCAGTTGATGTTTTTCAAATAAAATGATGTCCTTTTGAAACAAAAGGCAGACACTTTGAGTGGTGGCGGCCACACCGCACATAGAATTGAGGCAGGGATGACTTGTACACATCACATATGACCCATGGATCATTGTGCTAATGTATCGACACAATCCGAATGCGTTTGTTCAGTTTTCCGTATGCCAGTTGATGTTTTTCAATTAAAATGACGTCCTATTGAAACAAAAGTCACACATTGAGTAGTGCCGGCCACACCGCGCCTCAGATTGAAGTGGAGTTGACTCGTACACATCACATATGACCCATGGATCGTTATCCTAATGTTTCAATGGAAACCGAATGCGTTTGGTCGGTTTTCCATATATACTTAAATTGTTGTCCATTTTAAGCAAAAGAGAACCACTTAGAGTGATTCCGGCCACACCGTACCTCATATTAGGGCGAGGCTGACTCATACACGTCACATATGACTCATGTATCATTTTTATAAAGTCACGACATAATCCGAATGCGTTTGGTTGGTTTTCCGTATGCCAGTTGATGTTTTTCACTTCAAATGACGTCCTTTTGAAACAAAAGACAGACACTTTGAGTGGTGGCGGCCACACCGTGCCTTGGATTGAGGTGGGGTTGACTCGTACACATCACATATAACCCATGGATCATTGAGATAATGTATCGACACAATCCGAATGCGTTTGGTCACTTTTCCATATGCCAGTTAATGTTTTTCAATTAAAATGACGTCCTTTTGAAACAAAAGGAAAACACTTTGAGTGGTTCCGGCAACACCACGCCTTGGATTGAGGTAGGGATGACTTGTACACATCACATATGACCGATGGATAGTTGTTCTAAAGTATTGACACAATCCGAATGCATTTGGTCGGTTTTCCATATGCTAGTTGATGTTTTTCAATTAAAATGACGTCCTTTTGAAACAAAAGGCAGATACATTGAGTGGTGCCCGCCACACCGCGCCTCGGATTGAGGTGGGGTTGACTCATACACGTCACATGTGACCCATGGATCGTTCTCCTAAAGATTCAATGGAAACCAAATGTGTTTGGTCGGTTTTCTGTTTGTACTTAAAATGTTGTCCATTTTAAACAAAAGAGAGACACTTAGAGTGATTTCGACAACACCGTGCCTCTAATTAAGGAGAGGTTGACTCGTACACATCACATATGACCCATTGATCATTGTGTTAATGTTTCAAAAATATCTGAATGATTTTGGTTGTTTTTCTGTATGCCGGTTGATATTCTTCACTTAAAATGACGTCCTTTTGAAACAGAAGACATACACTTTGAGTGGTTCCGGCCACACCACACCTCATATTGAGGCGGGGTTGACTCGTACACGTCGCATATTACCCATGGATCATTGTACTAATGTATCGACATAATCCGAATGCGTTTTTTGGTTTTCCGTATGCCAGTTGATGTTTTTCAATTAAAATGACATCCTTTTGAAACAAAAGGCAGAAACATTGAGTGGTGCCAGCCACACCGCGCCTCAGATTGAGGCGGGGTTGACTCGTACACGTCACATATGACCCATGGATCATTTTGGTAACGTATTGACACAATCTGAATGCATTTGGTCGGTTTTCCGTATGCCAGATGATGTTTTTCAATTAAAATGACGTCCTTTGGAAACAAAAGGCAGACAATTTAAGTGGTGCTTGCCACACCGTGCCTCGGATTGAGGTGGGGTTGACTCGTACATGTCATATATGACCCATGGATCGTTATCCTAAAGTTTCAATGGAAACCGAATGCGTTTGGTCAGTTTTCTGTATGTACATAAAATGGTGTCCATTTTAAACAAAAGAGAGACACTTAGAGTGATTCCGGCCACACTATGCCTCATATTAAGGCGTGGTTGACTCATACACGTCACATTTGACCCATGGATCGTTTTTCTAAAGTATCGACACAATCTGAATGCGTTTGGTCGCTTATCCGTATTCCAATTGATATTTTTCTCTTAAAATGACGTCTTTTTTAAACAAAAGACAGTCACTTTTAGTGGTGTTGGCCACACCGTGCATCGGATTGAGGTGGGGATGACACGTACATGTCACATATGACCCATGGATAGTTGTACTAAAGTATCGACACAATCTGAATGCATTTGTCGGTTTTCCGTATGCCAGTTGATGTTTTTCAATTAAAATGATGTCCTTTTGAAACAAAATGCAGACACTTTGAGTGGTGGCGGCCACACCGTGCCTCAAATTAAGACAGGGTTGACTCTTACATGTCAAATATGACCCAGGGATCGTTGTGCTAATGTATTGACACAATATGAATGTGTTTGGTCGGTTTTATGTATGTCAGCTGAGGTTTTTTGATTAAAATGACATCCTTTTGAAACAAAAGGCACACATTGAGTGGTTTCGGCCACACCATGCCTCAGATTGAGGCATCGTTTATACGTACACATCACATATTCCCCATGGATCGTTCTCCTTAAGTTTCAATGGAAACCGAATGCGTTTGGTCGGATTTCGGTATGTACTATTTTGTTGTCCATTTTATGCAAAAGAGAACCACTTGGAGTGATTACGACCACACCGTCCCTCAGATTAAGGTGGAGTTTACTTGTACACATCACATATGACCCATGGCTCGTTGTGCTAATGTATCGACACAATCCGAATGAGTTCGGTCGATTTTCTGTATGCCAGTTGATGTTTTTCACTTCAAATGACGTCCTTTTGAAACAAAAGACAGACACTTTGAGTGGTGGCGGCCACACCGCGCCTCGTATTGGGGCCGAGTTGACTCGTACACATCACATATGACCCATGGATCGTTTTGATAATGTATCGACACACTCCGAATGCATTTGGTCTGTTTTTCGTATGCCAGTTGATGTTTTTCACTTCAAATGACGTCCTTTTGAAACAAAAGATAGAATCTTTGAGTGGTGGTGGAAACACCGTGCCTCGTATTGAGGCGGGGTTGACCTGTACATGTCACATATGACCCAAGGATATTTTTTCTAATGTATCGACACAATACGAATGTGTTTGGTCGCTTTTCCCTATGCCATTTGATGTTTTTCAATTATAATGGCACCCTTTTGAAACAAAAGGAAGAAACATTGAGTGGTGTCGGCCACATCATGTCTCAGATTGAGATGGGGTTGATTTTTACACGTTACAAATGACCCATGCATCGTTCTCCTAATGTTTCAATGGAAACCGAATACGTTTGGTCGGTTTTATGTATGTACTTAAAATGTTGTCCATTTTAAGCAAAAGATAGCCACTTAGAGTGATTCCGGCCACACCGTGCCTCAGATTAAGGCGGGGTTGACTCATACACTTCACATATGTCCCATGGAACGTTGTGATAACATATCGACACAATAAAATTGCATTTGGTCGGTTTTCCGTATGTCAGTTGATGTTTTTCATTTAAAATGACGTCCATTGGAAACAAAAGATAGACACATTGAGTGGTGGTGGCCACACCACGCCTCAGATTGAGGTTGGTTTGACTGGTACACGTCAAATAGGACCCATGGATCGTTGTTCTAATGTATCGACACAATCCAAATGTGTTAGGTCGGTTTTCCATATGCCAGTTGATTTTTTTCAATTAAAATGACGTCCTTTTGAAATAAAAGGAAGACACATTGAGTGGTGGTGGCCACACCGCCCCTCGGATTGAGGCGGGGTTGATTCGTACATGTCACATATGACCCATGGATCATTCTCCTAATGTTTCAATGGAAACCAAATACGTTTGTTCAGTTTTCCTTATATACTTAAAATGTTGTCCATTTTATGAGAATCCTCATGTGTCTATTAGTGGAATGGTACTTACTTAATATCTTGTAGATATTTATATAAAATATTTTTATATCATTAAAAGTATGGATTAGATTTTAGTTTATAATTCTATGAAACATTTCGGAGCTAACAATGTCATGTCCAATGAATACATCTCTTTTATAACATACCAAGAATCTATGATTTTTATTAGATGTGTAAATGTGATTTACATTGATTATCATGATGAAAATAAATATAATATATATTATAGATTTTCTAGTATTAAATGAAATCATGAAGGGTGGGGGGGGCAGTCCGGTGGGGCTGCCCGTGGGGTTGTCCAGAGACCAAGGAGGAGGGTGGGGGGTTGTCTGGGAGGTCGTCTGGGGTCCAAGGAAGAGGGTTGGGGGGATGTCTGGGGGGCTGTCTGGGGGGCTGTCCGGGGGGCCGTCCGGTGTCCAGGTAGGAGGGTGGGGGGCTATGCGGGGGGTTGTCCGGGGGGTGTTCGGGGGGTTGTCCGGGGTCCACGGAGAAGGGTGGGGGGGGGGGTTGTCCGGGGGCTGTCCGGGGGGATGTCTGGGGTCCAGGGAGGAGGGTGGGGAGGCTATCTGGGGGCTGTCCGGGGGCTATCCGGGGGTGTTCGTGGGGTTGTCCGGGGTCCATGGAAGAGGGTGGGGTCTGTCTAGGGGGGGCTATCCGGGGGGGGGGGGCTGTCAGGGGTCCAGGGAGGAGGGTGGTGGGCTGTCCGGGGGGCTGTTCGAGGGGTTGTCTGGGGGCTATCTGAGGGGTGTTTGGGGGGTTGTTCGGGGTCTAAGGAAGAGGGTGGGGGGGATATCTGGGGGGATGTCTGGGGGTTATCTGGCGGGGCTGTCTGAGGTCTAGGGAGGAGGGTGGGGGTTGTCCAGGGTCCAGGAATGAGGGGGGTTCCCAAACACACAACCACTAAAAGACAACAACATCCATAAAAACAGATAATATATAAAAATAACTCAATTCCAATACTATACTAAGAGTTTAGATATAACCAACAACTAGAATATATTAAATATCAAATCTCAGTAATATCAGTAAAAAATGTAATGGATCAACTTGTCCCACATCACCATCACCATCATCACCATCATCAACATCACCCTCGTCCTTGTCCCCATCATCATTCTCTCCCCCCTTGCCCTCGCCCTCCTCATCGTCTTCTCCCTCCTCCTCGCCCTTACCACCTGCCTCGCCCTCCTCCTCCCCCTCCACTTTCGCATCAGAATCCTCACCATCATCATCGTCAAGCTTGACAATGTCTTGACCACCACTAGAACTGCCACCTGGTGCACCGTATATAAAATGTATCAACGACATATACTCATTAAAAGCTGGCATGGCCTCTGTTGGAAGTGTAAGACGTAGAACTTCAATAAATTTCATAAACGCATTTTTTTCTCTAGAAGACTATTCTACCATCTCTGTGGCCCTTTTCTTAGCATTTTCTGCATGTTCCCTAACCTGCTGCAGCTCGGTGGCACTACAGCTCGTACCTGAGGAGGGCCAATACCTCGTCGGGGATATCCTAGGTCGGCAGCATACTCTTCCAGAATGCTCCACTCCCATAACCTGATGTAAGCGATCTGTTGGCCTAAAATTGTCTGTTTCTTGGGCATAGAGGGCCTCTAAAGTATCCTGTTTCAAATATAAATATATCCTTAAGTTACAAAATAGATATTAAAAAATAAATTAAACAGATTAAAACTAACAATCTACTGCTGAGTCGCTTCGTTGACGGCACTTCCATCTTTTTTCGGTCTACTCCAGAAAAACAGTTTTTCTCGAGCCACAAGTCCTTCAATATTTTGTATTTTCCTCAAAAATGACATTTAAAACTAATGTTATTCGAAAACTCTAGAAAACTATCAAATAATTGTGGGAAAAAAGAAAGTGTAAGTCATAAATAAAACTTATAAACAATTGTCATACATGCTTCCTCTCATGATCATGAATCGTAGTGAATCCCAATGTGTGGAGGTATTTTTTTGCATCAATGTGATTTTTATTTTTTCCAAATGATTCCTAATTAAAATTCAAAAATTAAACAGATAGTATTAATGCAAAACATTAAAGTTATTATTTAAATACCTCAAATGTTATTATAACCATAAACTGGGTACACGTCTAATGAGTAATCATCTGACAATACTGCTCTATAGGACAATAATCCAGCACTGGTACCGCCTCTAGATCAGTGCCAACTCTAGCAACCCGACCAATATACAACTCATGCTTTTAAGCTCTCCAATGCTCTCCTAAATCCTTTAGAAGTTCTGGTCGTGCACCCTCACCATCGTGAAAATTAAATCAAAGCTGAAATCAAAATATTAATTCATATAAATACAAAAATAATTCATGGGATCAAATAGAACAGATTTTTTTAACCATATCTTTTCCCAAGATCTATCCTTGACCTCATGTGGAAACTTTCTCCATGATAGCGAGCAGACGAGAATGATGTCGGAGTATTTGGAAAACATCGCCAAAAAACACCGACATTGTTGCCCTGTTTTCTCAACCATTTGGTCGTCTTCATTATAATCCACCATAACTTGTGTGTGGCAGTTCCACACCGAACGCACGAATGTATGCCCCCGCCCAAGCCTCCTATCAGTAGATGTATCTGTCATGAATGAAAAGCAAATATTTTATCAAAACATGTCATAATGAAAATAAATATTGCTATAAAAATTTGTTAGGGTTCTATAAATATACATGTGCCGGTCCGATCGCTGAGCGCTGCTGGATCCACAGAAACTGATGGAACACCCTGTGGTGGAACAAGAGTCGAAGATGATGGAATATAGAAGCTCAGAAAGACAGAAGTAGAAGGAAAAGAAGTTGGGACAGCAATCTGATCGGATGCTGGCTGGGGAGTGGGAATCATCATGGGATGTTAAAATGATGGGCCAGAAGATGCAGAAGGTAGAGAAAACATGGGAGGCCTAAATATCCCGTGTGTCCCTAATGACACACCGAGATCAGAATGTGGGAAGGATGACATGTCAGTGGGAGGGTCAGGGTCTCGTCGGGTACGCACAGCTGCTCGTCCACCTATGGTACGAACGCTCCTCGTACCACCGGCCTGAGTACTAGTACCAGTACTAAACTCCTCGTCGAATAACTATCGACATATAGGTGGATCCTACAAAAATGTTTACAAAAGAATTAATCACCTGACATTATATATTCTTTAAATATATCAATTTGAAATAAAGTACTCACTATAGGCACTAGTGATGTAATTACCAACTCCATCATTGGATGATTGTTTTCCATCATTTTTTTCCTTCATCTCTCTTCAATTGGCTTCATTTACTTCTTTTGAAAACAAATATGTAATTAATTAGAAAAAGAAAACTAATGTGTAACCCAAAAAACTAAATATATGAGGGAATAGGGGGATTCGTTGGTAATTTAACTATCAATTGTTTCAGATGATCTTGAATGGATTTAATAAATCATAAAAGTTTTAATGTTCACCAAGTTAGAAATATTGTTTGACTATGATTGAATATAGTTCAATTCCAAATTAAAAAATGCAATTCAAATAAAACTGCAACAAATAAACATTGAAAAATCACATAATAGTCAAGTCAGCTATCAATTGTTTTAGAAGAACATGAATGTATTTAATAAATCATACAAGATGTAATGTTCACCTAGTTAGAAATATTGTTTGACTATGTTTGAATATAGTTCAATTCCAAATTAGAAAATGCAATTCAAATAAAACTGCAACCAATAAACATTGAAAATTCACATAATTGTCATGTCATTTAAAACATATTTGTGATCAATACTAAATCAATTTGAATATTACCAACCTTAAAAACCCAACTCGAGGTAAACCAAAATAATTGAGAAATTGGATGAATGATTCTATATATTTTCAACCACAACTTCAGGTTCACAATCAACTCTGACAATTGAGCTATTTGAGTCATCAAAAGAAATAAATGTATTGGTTCCAATGGCACTAGGGATAGTGTCAATTCCATCATCTCCATCATCAAAAATATGTCTTGGAATTACTTCAACTGTGACACCAAATTCAGGTCGATGTTGGTCTTTGACATAAAAATCTTTTTTAGCCATTGATGCCAACACATATGGTTCTTCGATAGCAAGAGTGTGAGTCATATAAATTACTCAAAATCCACAATCATCAATAAATGATCCATGTCTCACCATAGAATCAAACCAATGGTATTTCATCATTGTGACTCGTCCATGAGAGTAATAATCCAATATTATTATTTTCTCAGTAACTCAGTAACTCCATAATAACCCTCATTTTCAAATCGCAGTCTACTATTTGATGAACTGGCATAACAATCTATTGTGGCAGCAACCATAAAACCATCATGTTGTGTTCTCTTGTTCTTTTCTCATTCAGTGACAATAAATTTGTTCCCATTGATAACAATTGATTTACAGTCACAAATCACAGTATTAGGACCAAAAGCCAATGGTATTATTTCCTCAGAGATAGAGTCAGCAGACAAACTGAATACCTACAATATAAACTACTATTAATCATAATTAAATATTGATATAATTATTTTAAACATTAATTTTTAATACCTTCAATTTTAACCAAGAAGAAAACTCTTTGTTATGCAAAGTCTCTCTCCTTCTCAAAGATAAAGAACGATGCTTCCTATTTATCATTGTTTTATGTTCGCTGTAGAAAAAAATATATGAATAGTTTAACAAATATATAAGTAAGATATACATAATAAATTTACCTAATATAGTCATCGAAAAAATCACTATTGAACAAAACTGTGTGATGTGCCCTCTCCCGCTCTTCATGGCTTAATGTCTTCAATGTATATGTTCTAGGAATTCCTCCTGTTTCAGGAAGTGATGGAAAACTGGGTTCAATTTTCTCATAATATTATTCTTTATTTCTCATTGGTCTGTTCAATATTGTAGTAATATCAGACGAATACATCGAGTAGAAATCCATACATTCTTGAGCCAAGTAACCGTTCACAATAGAACCTTTGGGATGATTTCGGTTTAGGATATAATAATTTAATGTTAACATATTTATTTCAGTTGGATACATCCAATGAAAAGAAACATGTCCTCTGAGAAGTATTTCAGTTGGAATATGGAAAGTAAGATGTAGCATGCCTGTGAAAAATGATGGAGGAAATATTATCTCCAACTCACACAAAATTAATGGGGCATCTGTCAACATTTTTTGCAAGAAAGACTTGGACAACTTCTTAACACAATGTTCTCTAAACAAATGGCACAACCAAATAACAGCCACACTTACATTATTGGACAAAAGATGAAGGATTGCTATTGGAAGCAACTCATGCAGTAGAACGTGATAATCATTAGTCTTCAAAGATTTTAGCTTCAAATCTCTTCCGTAGACCCGTTTAGATATGTTGCTTGAATAGCCATCAGGAACTCTAATAGTCTCTAATACATTCAGAAATTGCTTTTTTTCTGTACGTGTCATCACATAAGAAGCACATAGAAGTTTCCATTTATTTTTACTGATACGCACAGGATGCAATTCTGGTCTGATGCCCCAATCCACCAAGTCACTTCGAGATCGTAAATCCTCTTTTGTCTTCCCCTTGACATTTAGAAGAACAGAAAGCAATATTTCTCATATATTCATTTCAATATTCATTAAGTCTACGCAATGACGTAACAAATTGTTTGAACAATAAGGCAAATAAAAAAAGATACTCTTCTTCATCCAATTGTAATAGGTTTCAGTGGAAACATTCTTTCCCTTTCCAGATTTTGTTTGACCCTTACCGAACAAAAAACTGAAATCTTTCAATTCATTCAGAATGTCAGTTCTAGATATACTCTAATTTGGATCATCAGTCTCTATGGTATTATCAAATCTTTGACGATTCATTCTATATGGATGATCATTTGGAAAGAATCGTCGATGTCCCATAAAACTAAAACTACAGCGATGTTTCAGTCATCTAGATCGTGTATTCTTCATACAAACTGGACATTACAGTTTTCCCTTCGTGCTCCATCCACACATCATTGCATAAGCCGGAAAATCATTGATCGTACACATAATCACAGCACGCATCTGAAATATGTCTTTCAAACAAGCATCGTATGTGCACACATCCACATCCCAAAGAAGTTTCAACTCTTTTATTAAAGGTTTCATGTATACATCAATATCAATGTCGGGATCAGAAGGAACAGATATGTGTATACTCATTAATGTGAAAGGTTTTTTCATACAAAACCATGGGGGAAGATTATAAATGTGTATAAAAACTGGCCATGTGCTGTGTGAGGAAAGCATCTGCCCAAA